>CM046870.1:27299926-28628213 GCA_025617745.1 Heliocidaris erythrogramma
TACCTATATAGAAAAAGCAAGTAGAGAGGAGCGGGCCATAATCAATTAATTCCCGGGTCTGATACCATCTCATGATATTAATTTGTATTGATTTATTGGCTTGTGTGTGCTACATGTAATCGATCTTGGCTCTTATTAGGCCAGTTCACACACACACCTGAGATTCCATTGTTTTTTTCAGTGTGAACAAGGTATTTCATTACGATAGGGATTGAAATCTCACTACAAATGTTTTTTTTAATGAATAATCATAGGGTGTGTTTTATTATAATGAATAAATGTGGCTATTTGCCATGTGTAGGAAGGCGTGGAAGTGAGACAAGAAAATTGATTATGATCTGTGAACTGCGGTTCATACTTTGCTTTCTCTTGTGTGAATGGGCCATTATCATAATGGTTTTATTTGGTTTTGTTTTTTATGGTAAACAATAGTGGTTATTTGCCTTATGCATGAAGGTCAGGGGAAGCGGGATAAAAAGGCAATTGAAGGTCTGAGGGGAATTTTATTTTCCTCTTTTTTATTTTCAAAACTTCTTTCCATCTTTCCATACCTCCATACCTATCAAACTTTCGATGGATCATGCTACATTTAATTTCCGATGTTACAAAGTAATTTCTAAAGAGCATCTTGATTTGCCAAATACGACTTAACAATATCGATATTAAAGCAAGTTTTTTAATGTAAACATTATTGGGCTTTTCTTTAACTTTGCAATAAATATTTTTGCTGCATTGCATCACTAGAGCCTTGGCTTGCAACTGCAAAACAAACTATTTTGACTGAAATTACTCATCAAAATTTGACACTGTTCAGCTTATGATGGCACAAGAATATGATCAATCTCTAGAACACTCTAAAAAGGTCATTCATCCTATTCTACTTAATCTGTCAATACACCAAGGATCGTCTGAAACTGGTTATTGTAAATGTTCTCATTTAACTTGAAATCACTCTTACCCTAAATGAAATTTCAAGGTTTTCGCCACCCCAGACATCCATTCCCGCGTCGTATGTTCCAATCTCCTCAAAATAGGTTTTGTCTATGGAGAATAAGCCTCCCGCCATGGTGGGCGATCTACGAGATAGGAGAAAAAGAGAGAACGAAGATAGGGATAAATTTTCAGGAGTGAGACAAACAACATGAATAAATGATTGAAAGATTGATTGAACACATGAACGAGATCTCAGCTAAAATAATTGATCACTTTCGTCATCTGGGGATTCGCAACACGAATTGACGATTGAATGAACCAAATAAAGAGCTACTGTGACAGCTAAAAGAATGAATCTCTTTCATTATAATCCAGGAATTCCCAGATGGAACTAGTTCATAGAAACACAAGTCAATAATGCTCATATAACATCAAGAAAATAAGAAAAATGTGCGGCTGTGGTGAGCAGTGTAAGAGAGAAAGAAATGACTGAAGAAATGAAGTCGATACAGTTAAATTAATGAATCACATTTGTTATCCGGGGAATTTATAGATGAAAGTACATGTAGTTCATAAAAAAATTGAGTCAATACTGCTGATATAACAGCTAGAATATAGGAAAATGTGGTGTCCTGGTAGGTAGTCTATGAAAAAAAGAAATATCAGATTGATTTAGAACTATATGACAAACAATATGAATGAATAAATGAATCAACATACAATTGAAGAAAGGAAGTCGATACATTTAAATAAAGAATCTCTTCGTTATCCAGGAATTCCTGGAGGGAACTAGTTCATAAAAAATACAACTCTATACTGCTGGTATATACAGTATATAAAGGCTAGAAGATTGGGGAAATGAGCTGCCAGAGAGGGCTCTCTTTGATCTAAAGTATAGGAGTGAGAGAGAGAGAGAGAGAGAGAGAAAGAGAGAGAGAATGAGAAAGAGAGAGAGAGAGAGAAAGAGAGAGAGAGAGAGAGAGAGAAAGAGAGAGAGAGAGAGAGAGAGAGAGAGAGAGAGAGAGAGAGAGAGAGAGAGAGAGAGAGAGAGAGAGAGAGAGAGAGAAAGAGAGAGAGAGAGAGAGAAAGAAGATAAAGATAAATGTTCGAGAGAAAGACAAACATAAATAAATGACTGAATGAACTGTTAAACAAATGAACTAGGTACAGCTACATGTAAAAATAATGAATCACTTTTGTTATCCACGAATTCATACTTGAAACTAGTTCATAGAAATAGAATTCCATACTGTCAATGACGAAAATGTGCTGCTGTGGCGGGCAGTGTAGAAGAGACAGACACGATTGAATAAACGATTGAAGAAATGAAGTCAAAACAGCCGAAATAATGAACCCCTTTTCGCTATAATCCAGGAATTCATAGATGGAACTAGTTCATACAAGCAGCATTCCATACTGCCAATGAAATATAAATATATGTGCTAAAATGGAAAATGTGCTGTCAGAGTGGGCGATCTATGGTATCAGAGAAATAGCTAAAGACAAGATGCAACCATGACAACCAACATGAATACATGATTAAATGTACGACTTGACAAATGAACTACATGTAAATAATGAATCATTTTGTAATCCGCAAATTCAATCAAGAAACTAGTTCATAGAAATACAATTCCATATACTTCCATGGGCTAGAAAAATGGAAAACTGGGCACTGCCCTGGGAAAAGTTCAACCAAATATTGTGAATAAGAAACATGCTCCTTGTGATCTTATTTTTACAGGTCTTATACATTCGTAGTAACAGCATTTACAAAAAAAAACTCTTTTTAGGGGAAGTCTACCTGATTACAAGTTGGTTTTAAAAGAAGGAGAAACAAGTAAAGAAACATATCAATGAAGGTTTGAGCAAAATACAATAAAAAAATAAGAAATGAATTTTTGAAGTTGTAATCAATCAAACACAAATTGGCAACCTTGTGACATGTCTTGCGAGCTCCTCCCCATTTGCCATGTACCCCAAAAACCATTACTTTCCATTTTCTCTAATAAAAGAAAATATTCAATCATACATGCAACCTAAATAAAATCATTGCTCATAGGTTTTTACACAAAATGTGGAACAAATATATTCCTTCGTCAAAAAATAAGAAAATGGAAATTAATGAAATCTTCTGTAGTGAGCAAATGGGAGATGAGCTCATAAGATACATCACAGAGTTGCCAATTTGTGTTTGATTGATTACATCTTTGAAAATTCATAACTTAACTATTAAACCTAGATGTTAAAGTGTAAAGGTTACATGTAGCTTGAATTGATTGTGCAAATTATGTTTAAATGTCAGCTTTATAAGTACCTTTGAAAAGGGGAATATTCTCTGAACATTTGCAAAACTATTGTACTTATTTTTCTTCAGAATTAAATCCCCCCCCCCCCCATGCTTTCAGGATGTACATGTAATACTGCTATGGTAACCGCATTCCAAGCTGTAATGAATGAAGAAATCGAATTGGATCAAGATTTAATGAACATGACTAGAAATGTCATTTCCTCAATTGTGCGGAACAAGACAAATTAATGAACCAGTAGAATACACTCTTTATAATTACAGACTGAGGTTACGTGAAGTCAAATTGGGGGAGAGATGTCTTGTAGGGCTTGATTTTTTTTTTAAAGATACAAAGGGAGAACACAGGAAGCAATCTCAAAATTATTTACAAATAACAAAAATATAAGGCATCAAGACAATAGTCTTACTCTTCATAAGTAAATTTGAAACGATTTCTATTCATCTTGATAACAACAAGTCATGACATTTGTATAGCATCTGCTGCAGGAGAGCGAGAACTGGATCTCAGTAAGCCATGTGAAGTGTAACATGTATATAAAGACCGCTCAAATGAGACAACAAAAGTGGTCTTTATGGACAGGTTTCTTTAACACTGGTTCTTATAAAAAAACACTAATCGAGGGAAACAATTGTGTGGTATTTAAGGAAAGAGGGTCTTTTCTGTACAGGTGGTTATTAAAGCAGGTTCGATTGTATTTTGTTTCAAACATACTCTACCCTTAACTGAGAAGAGCCATGGATGGTAGCAAGCATGAGACAGAGCGAGAGATAGAGACCAAAGACAAAAATACCTGCAAAATGGTCACGGCCAACTATGAAACCTGAACAAACATCCTTTGTGTATCTATCGAATTTCATTTCATGTCTAGATATGGCTGAGGATCAGGAGGGGAGGATAATATACTTCCATACATGTACCTCATATAATTACCTTACTTTGATTATCAAGTGCTATGGTCACAACTGATCGTGCGCGTCCGCAGCTATGGTCGGCTGTGGGCATACTCCTGAGATTCACACGTCCTTCGGTCGTCATGGTCACGACCAGCCGTGCACCTCTCTGCAGCTCCTCTTGGGTGTCTTGCACCCTCCTCATAAACACCCCCCCTCTTACCTGCAAGAGCTCTTGAGGCGAAGGTACAGTCCCTGTACAGGTACTGTGCAACTGACGCATGGGCGTTCATTAGAACACGTAGCCACACAGAGATATTGTTGGACATGTCCAACAGCCTTCTTGCGTGTCTTGCATGCTTCTTACGTGCTTGGAAAAAGTTGCAGACCCATGCATCTGACACAAGGATTTTCTGCGTAATCCGTTGTAGGCCACACATGCGACCAGTTGTGACCAATGCTTAACATCATGAGTGGGCTAACATCATGAGTGGGGGGGGGGGGGGGGTAATGGAGTTCTAGACCCACTTTTCTGCATTTTTTGCTTGTTAGAGATTGTTGTTTATTGGAACCCCCTCCCCCCCTTTTAATGCTCAACAACCTTTTTTTTAATCCCTTTTCTTTTTTCCTTTTATATCTTAAGAATCTGACCTCCACCCCCCCCTTCTATTACATTCTATCTTTGAGATATCGTCTGTTTGGAACCACAAGGCATTAACTCTGTACATATGATGGGACTTAACGCCCTTCTGGCTCCAAACGGACAATACATAATGCAGCCAAAGGTGAAGTTGTTTATATACTTCCTTGTATTAGCTTAACATATTGTAATGACAGAATGCATGTGAAAAGAGTAAGGAAGACATTTCACGACTGAAACCAAAAACAGGACTCAACTCCGCATAAAACTTGGGTCACCGTGGCTCTCGCAATCCAGAAATACAAAGAAATCCAGGCCAAGTGCTCAAACAAAACTGATTTTACCTTCCATAAAAATGTCAGCATGACAGCTTGAATATCCAGGTACTTCATTTTGAAATAATAAAACAAGAAAAAATACAGCTCTTTCTATCTGAATAGAATTGCAACTTTGTGGTAAGACATTTATCGATTCTTTATTCACCATGGATCACAAACCCCCAGACTGCCTTCTTTTATTTTGAAGTATACATTGTAATGTAGAAAAGTTGACTGTTGCAGTCCACTGTTTGTTTCACTAGATGACTACAGCCTGGAAAGAATTAAATTACTTATCTTGGATAAAATTGGGTGTGAATTCATTTTTGTTTTCTAATAAAAAATATCAAATACATCAGGGTTCTTGGTAATCTTCAGAATGCATTAAATTGTATCTTCATAATTGGCAAGTGTAAAGTGGCAACCTCCTATTCTAACTGCTAAATATCCAAAAAGAGCTAAGCTAAATATGGCAAATTATCTTTATCATTATTTTCATAACACCACAATGCTGTTCTAAAACACTCGCTTCATCAAAATTTTCAAGTGATTTTCTGAAAATTCAGTACACACAGTTGAATCGACAAGTCTATATTGACTTTAAAACGGATTGCAAGTCTAAATACAGCTGCCCAAACTTCCATTGGATTTTGCCTGTTTTTCACAGATTTCTGTTTATGCCACGTGTTAAAGAGATTGATTTACAAATACGTAACTCATTCAACCTGGAATCGATAGACAAATCCATACTTCCACTGCAAAACACTCTAGAATTACAGCCATATGTATTAAAGCAAATGGACATCACTGAAGCATTGGAAGCAGCATTGGAAGCAGCACAGGTGAAGTCAACAGTGTGTTAGCTGGCAGAGGGGCACAGTTACAGCATTTTGTTTAACCATATTGCTCCCAAAGGAAGAAAAAAAAACATTAAAAAGAGAAAGGCTCCCTTTTTGCAACTTTTTTTTAAAAATACAACTTGTTTAAATTACTTAATCTTTGAGAAAAGAAACCATTGCTTTATTCCATGTATGTTGTTCCCAGAGGAAAAAGCAACAATGACCCCTTTTGCAACATCATATCAAAATAAGTTGTTTTACTTTATCTTTGAGAGAAAAAAAATAATTCTTTGAAGCTACCGGCTATTAGCAACATACTTTTGTTCAAGGTATTGACATTCCTATATAAGAACTTTAAAAAGTAGCCAATGAAAGCACCTCTGTTATTTGAAAATTCAATGGTGTGTTTGTGTGCTTTTTTTTTCATCAATATTCCATTTTCTTTGTAATATCATGATAGGAGGGCATTGTTTAAAGTGGGGTAATCTTGCTAGTCATAATGACCACTATTCATAAGGACCGCTATCCATAACGTGTGACTAAATGAATAGCAGTCCTTTATAAATAGCGAGCAAACCATATACAAATTACCTCGCTATTCATAAGGACCGCTAGTCATAATGACCGCTATTCATAAGGACCACTATCCATAACACGTGACTAAATGAATAGTGGTCCTTTATAAATAGCGATCCTTATAAATAACGAGCAAGCCCCGTTAAAGCTACTTGTAATATAGCCCCATACTGGTTTTGTTAGAATATGACATTTCAGTTCATCTTAAGCATGAACATACACTGTATTCATATATTTTTTCATTAAATGTGATGTCACAGAATACAGATTTTGCTGAAATCACAATTCTGACTAGAGCACTCGGAGGGGGGACCAGTCCGAGTACATGTATCCCCCGAACCCGTCACCCATCCCCCATTTGCATCAATGCTGTGACTGAAATGGAGAAAGTGGCAATTTGGGACCTCGGGTATCACTGCTGACAAATTCTTTTAAAAATATGGTTACCATGGCAAAGATGACTGCACCCACACTGAAAACAATAGGCGTCTTCATCTTACTATATATAATGTACCTCCATGCGAAATATGAAGATGATCCGACAAGAACTGCAGTCGGTAGAGCGCTCACAAGAAAATCTTTACCATTTCTTTAAAAAATATGGTTACCATGACAACAATGACTCCGCCAACACCAAAAACAATAGGCCCCTTCATCTTACCATAATGCACCTCCATGCGAAATTTGACGGTGATCCGACAAGAACTGCAGCCGGTAGAGCACTCACAAGAAAACCTTTACCATTTCTTTAAAAATATGGTTACCATGGCAACCATGACTCAGCCCAAACCAAAAACAATAGGTGTCTTCATCTTACCATAATGCACCTCCATGCGAAATTTGAAGGTGATCCGACAAAAACTGCAGCCAATAGAGCGCCCACAAGAAAATCTCTGCGGCGGACGCGGCGCGACGATGCCAAATCCATAGTATTCCCGATTCCCCGAACACTAGTTAATAATACTACTAATAATAATAATAATGTCTAGAAATTGCATCCAGCATGCTGAAAGTATTAAATCTACTAATTAATTAAAACATTGTCATTCCTCTACCCTTTTAAAAAGTGATTTCACACTTTAGTATTTTAGAGCTTCAAAGGGGAAATGAAGGATAGCTATGTGGATTAGAAAGAAGTTATGACATGTACTCTCATACATCAATGTAATGACTACATGCAATAAACCCCTTTGCATCTGTCTAACATGGCAACAAATTGCCATACTCCATCATGGAATATTACTTTAAAGGGGGAACCCCCTTCACGCAAATGATGCTATACTTCATAAGCATGCTAGTACAAGCTTACTTTTCAGGGGATTCTCCCAGACACCTGGGAGCAACTTTTCTACTCCAAAATTGTCTGACAAACCAAGAAAAAATACCAACATATGTATACAGTCACACCTGTCTATAGCGGCCACCAAAGGGAAACAGAAAAAGTGGCCGCTATCATGGCTATAGACAGGTCGGCGGCCATTTTTAATTTTTGCACATACACGCAACATCTCTTCTACTGTAGGCCTACTAAGTATCCATATATATCACTTAGGAAAACAAGCTATAGATCTACAGATTTGACGTATAACATGTCATAAATGATATATAAAATGCCAAAATAATGTGATTTGTTGTCAATTAATAAGAAAAACAATAGGCCTAGATATATGATGGGGTGACCATATTTCGCGCACATTCAAATTTTTAATTAGAAATGTGATATTCGATACTTGATTTCTCATATTCTAGAATAATTTATTTATAAAGTTTTATACCAAACGGAAAGCAAAATTCTGGACTAAAACTTGATTCAACAAGAACATTAATCGACGAAGAATTTCGGAAATCGCGATCTCAAAACCCAGTGTCGGATCGCAACACACTGAAAAAAAAAAAAGGCATAAAAACCACGAGACCTAAGTTCGCGCACGTAAATTAACATCTAAGTTATCCAACGTAGCGGTCCAGGAAAGGGAAGATAATTGCATCATTTGTAAGACAAAATATCATACAATCATTTGGTATCATGTTTTACCTACAACTTTGATGACATCTTCTATTAAAATGAGGATTTTTGGACCGTTGTCGGTAACTTCATATTTTTCGGAAACTGACGCAAAAAGTAGCAAAATTGCCGATATTTTGTCAATATCTTCATAATTTCTCACCCAACTTAAACGAAAATATAGTCCATATGTAATTTTAGCTTCCTCTATCTAATAGCGCTATCAGATTTTCGAAATCTTTTGTAGTTTTTTAGATATTGCCCTGTGCGCGAACTTAGGTCATGCGCGAAATATGGTCACACCACCATACGAGCAATCTCTGTAAAATTAATTACGGTACCACGTACGTAGTCGCCCCGCAGTAGACTGCTGTCCTTGATTTTTATAGTCTAAAAACGATGTACAATCATGCTTTTGCTTCTTGTCAAAAATTACAATAATGAGTTTATCTTTTGAATAAAATCATGCAATCAATTTTCATTCAATAAATATTTGCCTTTTGAATGGTTTAAAAGAAGTTTTAACTGTTTTTGAGAACAGGCGATAGAAGGTGTTCGCTTGATTCGTCGAAAGTGCGAACGTCGACAATGCAATGGATCGCTGGTACATGGTGGACAACTTTTCCTGCTGTTTTTCAGCAGGACAATTTCGTACATGAAATCGTTATTATTGATCCTTAAAAAAATAATAGCTGGGTAATATTTTATTCATTTCACTTTCTAAAACAAACCATCACTCTCATATTATTTTTTCGATAGCTATAACCCTTTAATTTTTTTTTTATAAATCTTTAAAAAAATAAAAATTAATATTGAAGTGTACGAGCCTGTGCTATTGCGCAATGGCGATCGCTATCAACGCTGACCGTGATAGCTTTAAGAGAACAATACAGGTGCCCGAGATCGCTGCTGGATGGTGCGAAGATTACGTAAACGAACAATACTACTAACTAGGCCTAGTGCTTAATTCTTACTAAAAAGACTTTTAATCTCTAATTAGTCGGCAATGTGGTAAAACTTTTAGATCTTCTTGGCCATTGTAGAATCTATTCACGACGTTTGTGCGAGAGTGTGACTGAGCTAGGACTCGGTAAACACATCGCGGCTTTTTATTATGCCTAACTTTTTAGGGCAAAAACTACTTTTTGTGCATGAAGCTACGGCTCGACTCGATATTGGTGGCCGCTATACGCGGTCAGATATTGATCGAGGGATACATTATGGGTGGCCGCTGGCCGCGTTAGGCAGGTGACCGCTATATGCAGGGTCTACAACACAGTAATATCCTGCGGGGGATTTTTTGGTGGCCGCTATAAGCAGGTGGCCGCTAAGACAGGTTTGACTGTATTTGGGGGTGCCTTTTCATTTTTCCATTCTGATATTATTTGACAAGCAAGAAAGCAAGCAACAGAAGAGAAAGAAGAAAAAAAAGGAGGAGAGCCCATCATTAATTGCACTCTGTTTCACTAAAGAAATTTAAAAACAAAAATTAAGGGCACGGGGGAGAGGGTACACTTCAACCTCCAGAACCCCTAGTTTTTATGCCCCGATAGGTAATACTAGCACTGAAATAGATGGTCATGGCCATGGATCATAATGCTTCAATTAACCCTTCTATCTCTGCCGGCTTGGAACCGATATCAGATATTTACAGAGTTCCACTCAGTCGTGCTTTGAGATCAATACAGGATGTCTGCCATGAGTCCAATAAGAAAGAGGAGCAATATTTGGTATTCTGGAAATAAATTTCAGGAAAGTACAAGCAGACAGGAGCTTTAAAGATAAAGTTGAGTTCTGGCCATGCGATTACATTGTGAAAGAAACTGTCTGGAAGCAATCGACCGCTTCGGTAATGTATGAAAATTTTATACATACCTTTCAAAAAAATGTTGTTCTTGACAACATGACATAGCAACAAATAGTCATGCAAACTGGATTCCAAGCATTGAGGCTCATTTATAAAAAGCAGGTTAATGGAATAGCTCGTCACTGGTGCTCAGAGAATATATGTGCATAAATTTGTATAAATTACAGAAGCGGTCTATTGGGAAAGGTTGATCATGTCTAAATAGGGATTGGTGTATCGGGGTAACCTCGCTAGTCATAAGGACCATTACTCATAAGGACCGCTGTCCATAACGCGTAACTAAATTATGAATAGAGGTTTTGTATGAATAGCAGGCCTTCTAAATAGCGAGCAAACCATAGACAAATTACCTCGCTATTCATAAGAACCTCCATTCATAAGGACCACTATTCATAACTCTTCATAAGGACCGCTATTCATAACACGTGTTAAATGAATAGCGGTTTTCTACGAAAAGCGGTCATTATGAACAGTGAGCGGACCCCAATGTATCCTGTGAGGTTTTGGAATCATCAAAATGATAAGAAATCAACCCAAACTCACTCAAAAGCATGTGCACCGCACACAAAAATGGGTATATGGGACTACACCTAGATGTTGCATGAATATTCGGCCCGAACACTTCATCTATTTTCCATCATATTTTAAATCTAAGGGTACTTGAAGAGAAATCCTTTTCAGAGGACATTTCTTCTATTATATTCTTCCAAACTGACATAAAAGGAATGAGAAAGCTCACAAATTATTTTTTCACCTTTCCCAGGACTCAACCTTCCCTTAAACTGTGTTTTCATTTCTAATTAAGGTACCAATCAAAAAATGTTCTACAGCAACAGGACTTCATCACAACTGTACTGACATGAAAATGAATAAGAAAGTGATTGAATTGTGAATAAAACCAATCTGAAATACTCTGAAATCAAATTATGATCATGGAAGATCCAGGAGGGGGATTCATAGGGGCCAAACCAAATATGCCATACTTTTAACCCTTTCAAGAAAATTGACTATATTTTGTGGTTTGGTTCAATAACTTCTGATTAAGAGCTCTAAAAAAATACCAGATGCATGCATAGAAAGAGCAAAAATTTCTGCACAAACAATCTCCATTTTTGTTGCATGACCCTATTGCATTTGAGGTCAGGAATTTTTAAAATGAGAATAAGCTTTAAAATTCTTAAATTGGCAACACATTGATAGGATCAAAATCATTGTTTTTTTATCCAAACTGGCATTTTTTTTTAAACTTTTCAACAAAATTCCTTACCATGTACATTGTTTTCAAATATATTACACCTTATCCATGTAGCACTAAAAGAACAATATTATTGTTGCCAATTTGAAGAATAAAATGTGATCAATTTAGCCCTTAAATAATTCCTGTCCTAAATGGGTTAACCTGTTTAATTTTCTCAACTTGCCCCCCCCCCCCCCCCCCCTCTGTCAAAGAATTCTGGATACAGTCAAACCTGCTTTAGCGACCACCTGTATGGAAAGACCAGCTGCCTATAAAGACCATAATTTTCGTTTTTCCCTTGAACAGTGTTTCCCATTGAAATGTGTATCAAAATTAAATATTTTCTCAATTAAATTATTTGGCAGATATCCATTATTTGAACTTTGCTTGGATCTTTGAAATCATACAAGGCACAAAAGATAGAAATGGAAGAATCTCAGTAATGTTTTAAACAAAGCTTTATTCTTTGTTAGAAATATCTATCTAAAAATCGTACATGCGTTTCTTCCCAATATCACATAACTACATCTACACTCGGCAGTATATGAATGTTCCTTCTGTCCAGATGCAAGTATGTACACCACCTGGTGTAGAAGCCAAAGATGTCTAATTTCTACAAATTTCTCCACAAAGAATGCCATTTCTAAGTTTGTTTTCATTTTTGTTGTGCAACAATAGAGTCGATGTTATCACAAAAATATCCATTCAAGAAATAGCAATCTATACCCGGAGGCTGATAGCTTAAGCGAGACCTGTTATTTGCGTATTTGGGCGAATATTTACACAAGGAGGCGTCATTCATTCGCAGGAAATATCCTATTTGAAAGCAGCAATTGAGGAAAAGCATGTACACAATGGCTAAATCTTTTCATTTCATCTTCTCCAGTGACTGGTAATACTACAATCACAACTTTGCAGTGTGTATTGAGGTTTTGAGCCTTCCCACCACAAAATCCAAAGGCATGTTTTCTTTCTTTTTTCTTTTTTTTATTCACATTGCCACAAGAAAAAAATAAACATCTAGGGCACGGCATACTTGTTCTAACCAAACTATGACAGACTTTCTTTGCTTTTGAATCAATATGTAAATGCATGAAATAAACCTCTTAAGGTCAAGTAAAATTGATTCCTAGTTTCACGTCCGGATTTTTTCGAAAATGAGGAGATGTTATTTGATATTTGATAATTTTTCAAGATGGCCTTCACACATACAAATGCTACTATAGGCACGACGGCTTCCTGTCATATTTATATTCTTCTGGGGTCTCTTTAAACCTCCAAAAGGCATCAAGATATAATTTTAGGGGTCGGCAGCAAAATGTTGGTGATTCAAAGAAATTTAATAAACTTATGAATATTGAATAACAAAAAAAAGGAGTCGGGTGCAAATAAGGATGCGGGTGGGGACGAGAAACTAGGAATAATTTTTATTTGGCCTAATCTTACAATTAAAGAACTTTTATTTATACTTATAAGGGATTAGAAATATCCAGACACTGCCATTGTCTGAGGATTAATTCAGATTTGTGAGGGTATGAAAGATACATCATCTGTTGAGAGCCAGAAGTCCGTTAACTCACATTATTCTAAACAGATCGAGTTAAACCTGTTGACTACTGGGGAGCATTTCATCAAGTGTTTCGTCAGTGATTTTTACTGACAAATTTGCTCTGGGCCAATCAGATGCAAGGATTTCAGTAGCTTATAACAGTTGTCGGTAAAAATCACTGACAAAACACTTGAATTCTCCCATCCCCATAGGCTTGAAGGGAAGTCTACCCTGGGCCCCGTTTCATAAAACTTGTTATCAACAAGTTTCAATAACTGTTATAAGCTACTGAAATACTTAATTCTGACTGGCTGAGAGCAAATTTGTCATAGATCTGTGGAAGTTGTTATTGATAATAAGTTTTATGAAACAGGGCCCTGGTATTAAGTTGATCTTAATAGAAGAAAAATGAGAGAAACAGATCAGTGAATGTTTGAGGAAAATCCGATAAGAAATGAGAAATTTATGCATTTTTGCAGTTGTAACCAATTAAATGCAAATCGGCGACTCTGTGACATATTATGTATCTTGAGATGTCATCTCCCATTCGCTAAGTACAGAAAATTTCATGAATATTCCTTTCTTAGTTGCTGATGAAGGAATAGATTTGTTTCATGCAGGTTTTGTGCTATTAAAAATATATGTGCAATTATTTTATCTGGGGTACAGGGCAACTGGGAGAGGACCTTGCAAGATACATCGATGTTGCCAATTTGAGTTTGATCGATTACAAATAAAAAAATTCATACCTTTCTTATTTCTCATTAGATTTTGGTCAAACTTTCATTGACCCGTTTCTTTAACT
The DNA here is from genome assembly GCA_025617745.1 of Heliocidaris erythrogramma. Taxonomy (NCBI): domain Eukaryota; kingdom Metazoa; phylum Echinodermata; class Echinoidea; order Camarodonta; family Echinometridae; genus Heliocidaris; species Heliocidaris erythrogramma. The sequence continues at coordinate 27,313,897 of CM046870.1, forward strand.
TTTCTGCTTCTTTTAAAACCAAATTGATATCAAAGTGGACTTCCCCTTTAAAACAGGGGCGATCCGATTCCCAAACAGGCAATGGGTTAACGTCTTTCCAGCTAACAGCAGACACTCTTTTCAGAAAGATCCATTCCTGCAAAAGACTAACACTATAAATGTAATGTACCTTTAACACCTCACAAAGCCGTCCAAATTACAATCTAAATATCAGATTTAAAGGCAATCAAAAAAGCTATGCATATCAATAAGTCTTTCTTCATGCTGTGAAAAAAAGGGTGGGCAAAATGTACATACACATTTAATATCAAATTATTTTTTATATTGCTTTGAAAGAAGTGGGATATTCAGAGAGTTTAATAGACTACTTTGAGATTTTTGGATCACTGAAGATTGGTATTCAGAAAATAATCATCCATAAACTTTAAAGGCAATTTACAGTAATGGCAAGCGTTAGAATATAAGGAAAATGCTACATGATCCTATTTCACTTTCAAGAGGGGAGGGAGAGCAGGCAGGCAATTTATTTTTTTTAAAGCATTTATTCAAATTCCATTGTGTAAAGATTTCCACATAAAAAGGTATTTTAGGAAAAGAAAGACTTATTTAAGAGACAAATTTGATGAGAGAAGAATAAAAAGTGTGAAGAGGGAACCTTTGTAATGTGGTTTGGTACTTTATGGAAAAAAAAAGGAGACGAGTTAGGCATCCAAGGAGATAAACATATCAATCATAAGAAATAGATTTTGGACCACTGAATGAACATATTCCATGGTATCCATGACGGCAATCTTTCAAAATGGCAACATTTAAGTTGATTTTCATATATTGTTTCATATATGAATCACAGAGTTCTATTCAGTTCTCAGCTTCTGCATGTATACAGTACTTTCTTTCTTTCTTTCTTTCTTTTTTAAGTTGTTCTGCGATTGCAGCCTATATAGCTGGCTAGGATGAAGTAAATTTTGAATTAATGATTAGGCCTCATTCAGTCATAAGATGCGGTAAACCACCCTATTAGATGGGGGGGGGGGGAAGAGCAGCAAAAAAAAAATAAGAATTTTATGTGTAAATTAACAGTAAGTCAGGGTGAGAAAAAAGTAGCTGCATGTGACAACGGCTCCACAGAATCCTTACTTATCTTTGTGTTTTATAAGATACAGGAAAGGTGAAGCACACTAACCTTAACCCCTTCCATGCCACCAGATTTTTGAGAAATTGTCAAAAATGAACTTTCAAGATTTAAATATTAAGTTTCAATGAGTTTTTTTTCTAGAGCAAAGATATGTTGCATAGAAATAAACATTATATTGAAGGCACAGGTTTCTGTATGAGGAAGAATTTTCAAGCCATTCTGAGCCTAAATTCTGAGCATGGTAGGGGTTAAAGAGAAGCTTCAGTTCTGGTAAAGATTAACCATAAATTGTGAGCTTTCTCATTCTTTCTGGTAAAGATTAAACATAATTTGTGAGCTTTCTCATTCTTTCTTTCTTAGTTTGGAAGAATATCGTAGTAGAAATGTGCTCTGAAAAGGATCGCTCTTCAAAATATGACAAGAAATAGCGGAAGTGCCATACCATTTATGTGTTCAGTATATATGCTTTAGAGTGATATTGGGTCAATTTCATTTTGATGTTTCCAAAACCTAACAGTATATACCAATTCCTATGTAATAAAAATAATACATTGCATTTATAATGCGCTTAATACAAATGTTTCTAAGCGCCGAAGTATTATTACCCCGGCTGTAGCTAGGGCTACCGAATTCGGTGCTCACAGCATTTCAAGGAATAAATTCCTACCAGGTACCCATTTACTACACCTGGGTAGAGAGTGGCAAATGTAGATTAATGTAGATTAATGTAGACATGATCAACCTTTCTTATTAAAGACAATTTCTCTAACAATGTAATCTCATGACCAGAACTCAACTTCATCCGTTAAGTAATTTTACTTTGCCGTGTGCTGCTGTATTTTTGAGGTGGTTTACAGAGTTATGTGTGAACACGGCTTAAGATCAACTAAGTTTTTAGGCAAAGGCAATATGCCTGATGTCACCTAATCCTTTGTGCATAACAAGCATCTCTTTCATCAACAGGTCCTCTTCACATTTATCAGATAAAAAATATTCAAGATAATTCAAAGTGACAGGTAGGCATTAAAAAAGGCAGCACTAAATGTTTTATAATAGATTTTTGCAGCAATTCAAATTCTAGATAAGCTTACCACAGGCAGCACTAAATGTTTTTAAATCATTTGAATTTTTGTGATAATTCAAATCACAGGTAAGTTACAAAAAACCACAACTACGATGTTCATATTATTTTCAAAATTATTTTTCTTTGCATTACACACGCACACACAAAAAAAAGTCAAATTTCAGCAATGACGCGTGTTTTTAAAAAGGCAGCTCCACAAAATGTAACATTCGGTATGTATCTTTGATAGGTATATTGTCTCTTTGGAGCCAGAAGGGTAATAACTACTATACTTTAACACAGAGTTAACACCCTTCTGGCTCTCAACGGATGATATGTGTGATCTATCAAATGATAGATTCTGTTGTCTTATAGCTTAAGACAGATCATCCCTGAAATTTTGGTAAAAATGATCAGTGTTTAAGTATTACAAAAATGAAAAGCAATGCTCACTTTCGAGAGAAATTTTGATTTGTTTTGGAGAAAAATCGTATATATCATGACTAGAATCCTAGAAATTTTAAAGGTATTCCACAAGACTGCGTTTACATGTATATATAACCACAAAATATTGATTCTCTTTGATTTCCTTCAGGACTCCTTCTCAAGCATGGGTTTTTACTTTTCAAAAGTTACACAGAACATTCAATACTTGAAATCAATGATTGAAATAAAATCCCTTCGGTGATATACTACTGTCTTCGATCATCAGAGGCTGCTATAATCTTTGCTCCATGACTAGAGCCTTCTGCATCTCTGGACCTAAGCTGTGGAATAGCCTTTCTCAAAGTATCAGGAGTACCGATTCTTCATCGTCCTTCATGGCGGCCCTCAAGACTTACCTGTTCCCAGCTACAACAGCAGCTCAAGGATGAGAATACTAACAAAGGACAATGGGAAATTAAATATCTCAATTTGAAACACTGACTGAAAAGTTGAATTGTGAGACATTCTAGAGCAAGCGCCATGGGCGCCCAGCAGAGGGGGATGCCGGCGCTATACAAGAGGCCATCATCATCCATTAATGAAACTACACAGATGCCGAGACCTGTTCCATAGCATGTGCCCAGTATGCAGTACAAACTCTCGTATACATGTCTATGTAGCTTGCAATACTTCAAGATGGTTGTGTTCATGTGCATCATGGTTCATGAATAATCACATTACATGCCAGACTGCACCTGATTTTGTGCAATTACTTGAGAAAACCTCCGAGCCCATGCTCCCTACGATTCTCACTGTACTTTTGATTACCGCAAGATTCCTTTCCCCCCAAAGGAATGAAAAGAAGATGGCGATGATTTCCCATGTGTAAACGTGGCAAGACAAAATATGCGGAGCCTCTGCAGACGCCGCTGAACAAAATCTTGATGGTACAAATCAGCTCTCGTTAGAAAGTTTAATTTGGGGAACAAATCTAGGGGAATGCTCGATTCCGTGAGCTATCATCTATCACAGATTTATCGGGGGCAAAAAACTATGAATGGATATCTATATCACAAGCCTGATGGAGGGCCCTAAATCTAGCCTACACAATAAGTATCGTAGTCAAAAGGTGTGTTCACTTGCCTGGGGATGCAAAAAAGGGGGTGAATCCAGGGTTCTGCATAAAAGGACAGGGTGGTATTTTCTTTTTTAAAACTCGTGACAAGCTTTAAAACAAAATGCCTTCACATTTTTCAAGTGCCTTTTAGGGTAGAAATTTGGAAGGGGAACACAAGACACAATTAGAGGTGCAGAGGTGCAGTGTTTGTGTGTTCTAAAGGTATGGCAACTTAGGTTTTGAAAGGTTGACTACCCCCCACCCCCACCCCCCGCCATCTGCCACTGATGCAACAGTTGTGGGCAAGAGCCCCCAGCACAGCACTTATGAAGAAAGTATTCCATCAATATTGCTTCTCCCAATCCAAGTGTTAAAGGGAAGGTTGAGTTCTGGGAAAGGTAAACAAATAATTTTGTGAGCTTTCTCATTTCTTATGCTAGTTTGGAAGATTATCAAAGTATATATATCCCCTGAAAAGGATTGCTCTTCAAATGCCCTCACATTCAAAATATAACAATAAACAGCTGAAATAGTCAGGACGAACATTTGTGTGTGGTCCCATCTACACATTTCTGTGTGCAGTGCATGTGACTCTCAGCAGGATTGAGTCAATTTCTTATCATTTTGGTGATTCTAAAACCTTATAGCATACACCAATTCTTTTGTGCTATATAATCAACTTTTCCCAATTGCGAAAGTTTCTTTCACAATTCAATCTCATGACCAGAACTCAACTTTATCTTTAAATGGGAACCTGGCATCATGCAAAAACGGGATCATTAGATTACCATGTGTGTGCCTGTAACATGGTGACCGGCTAGAAATGGAATGCTTTCATAGAGTTAAAAGTATCCACGGAACATATGAAATGATAATTAAATCCAATGACGGGCCAATGCTACATTGTAAAGCACTTTGATCAATTACTTGTGACTGGACAGACATGACATACTGTACAAGGAGAAAAGACAAGGCATGTCAAGCCCACATATCTTGCATTTCTGGAAGTGAGGATATCACAAGCAAAAAGCCTTTTCTTTTGACATCATTCCCCTCTTTCATAAATGAGCATGTAAATTACCATAACATGACATCTTAATTCTCAATCAACAATAAATGCCTTGATGCAAAAATATGAATGAAATGGAATTGATTGAATCCATGTATCAATCAATTAATTACATGTTGTTACATACAAAAAGTACAAGCTATACATGAACACCATGGAGTCAAACTCGCAAAAAGTGCAGTGGACAATAAGATGCAGTTTCATGTCGATTCAATGGGGGCAACATTTGAGAGCATCCCCGATGTCTGCACTAGCTGCTTTTTATTAGGAGACCTACAGACGTGACTGCTGGAAAAGTGCAAAGCGCTGTCGGCGTCTCTAGATGCGAAAATCAGAGCTGCATCGAAGCAGGTGAAAAAGGATGTTTTGAATCCAAATAGCATTGTAGAAGAGTGGAAGGGGCACGTATCGGCTTACTATGGGGGATGTACTCTTTACACTTCTCTCTAGACGCTCTATGGACACACGGATCGCACCTCCACGTAAGACTAGTTCGCAGACGCAGACTCTATTTTGACTCTTAAATTCAGGTCTATCGGGTCTTGAGCCTAACCTAACTTTGTCATAGGAAACCTACAGACTGCAAACTCCGTAGTCTTACAGTTCAGACCCTCTGTTACGTGGTACAACAGACAAGGATTTGTACCTGTGCATTAAACTACGAGTATGACCAGTTTGCAGCCACAAGCCGTAACAAGTCTTAACACACAACATCGGGCCTGGACAAGTTGGGGTGCAGACTAACACATCAATACGTAGGTCCTTTACTGAAGCTGCCCTGCTTTACACACTGCCACAATGAAGCTGGTTTAGGCTTGATTCAATCCACATACATGTAGCATCTGTCTGAAGTGTCAAAATAGAGTCTGTGCTCACAGACTAACATACTCCTGCCGTGAGCTATTTATAGGAGGATTGCGAGCCGTCATGCGGCACACTATGAACTCCGCCGACCTGACTGAACACAGGTCTTCCCCTCGAACATGTTGGTATGCGAGCATGGAGAGCCACTGGCATTTCAACCATTGCTTTCACATGATTCCTGTCTGATGATTATGCTTACATGCGATCTGGGCCCTGTTTCACAAAACTTGTTATCAATAACAAGTTACAATAACTGTTAAAAGCTACTGATATCCTTGCATTTGATTGGCTGAGAGCAAATTTGTCATAGAAATATGGCAGTTGTTACTGACTGACAACAGGTTTTATGAAACAGGGACCTGATCAAATTCAGGCTTTCATATTTAAAATATATTCTTGATACTAAGTTAACTTGAGGTCTGGTAATGGACTACATTGTAGAAGGAAACTGGCTCAAAGTAATAAGCCACTTCGGAGATGCAATCTGAGCAAGGTCATCTGTACCAAATTCTAAAACCCACTGACACTAATATTCGATATGTGCTCATGAATGTCATGTAATCATTATTCAATTATGCACTAATGGTGCATTCCATGATATCCAGGTGAAAGTATTCTTTTTAAAGGGGGAAACAAAAGCTATTCATGAGGCACCTCTATCACTCCCAGAGTTATTTTTCTGAAGTGCACATAAAGGGACCCTCCATGTCTAAAATATCTGTGGATATTTGGGGTCATTTGTACCATGCGCTAACCCCGAACTGACTTATTCTGAAGCATTCATCATGCAGCAGGTCTCTGGGTTATTTAGACAAGCAAAATAGGAACACAATATATATTTTTTTTCTGATTTTGCTTCCAATATCCTACATTACTAAATAAATAGGAAGAGACTTTAGTAAAGTCGTCTGCTCTCGCATGCTTTCTACACCAGGCACCGTCTTATTGAGCAGTGACATAAAGTGCGTCCTAAAAAGAAACTCATTTGGGAGGAAATTGTGCAGTTGAGGACAATTATCGTATCATGTGATGTTCACACAGCGAGTCGACCGTTACGAAACATCGTACAGCAAAAATCAACGCTCAAACCTCTATCTCAAAATACAAATCATCCTCTTGTACGATAAAGATGCAAACTGTGATAAAGATATTTTACGAAAGAAACTTACCGAAGTGGGAGTGTCCTGTCACCTCCTCTCCTGTCTACCTCCCTCTGTGGTACGGGATACCAGCGGAACTGTAACTTCCAGTTGAAACCACCGTATGTCATATCAGACCCAGTATGAAACGCAAAATTATCATCACTGATTACATCGATGATCGGACACACAACGTTTCTCCTACGAAGAAAAACAAACAAAAAGAGAGATATTTAGTCACAACTTTAGTTCAGGTTCGCTAGATTTCATATGCACATATTCGCATTCATGTTTTTTAATACATGTTGTCAGTTTGTTTACAAGAAATAATAATGATAAGAATATATACAGGGTGTTTCAATAAACATAAGTACATAAAAATATATTACATCTCATATATCTGGTTTACTTGTCGATGTCATTACAAAATTGAAAATGAGGATATGAAGGAGCCTGAGGTAAAAGCAAAGCTTGTTGGGTGTACGCTCCAGAGTGTAATACAATACAAGTCTTACAAAGTTGTGAGAATTAACAAGAGACAGTTGAAGAACAGATTTAACATTCTTTTTAATTTTTTAATTAGTATTGTAATGTGCAAGTCTTGATTCCACTGTACATCATATTGGAGCCGACGTAAAAGGCAAAGTTATCCACACTGATAACATCGAACATACATTTCTTCTGTGAAAGAAACAGATAATTTTGTTACTCATGATTTTTTCTACTATTCAACGCAATCTAGGAAAAGAGTGTATTTTGTACGTTTTTATGTACAGCAGTTTTCAGAAAGAGAGAGGAATCGATGGTTCACAGCACCAATTTGAAAGCCAAAACATAGAAATCATTTCTTCAAAATAGGAATGGTTAGCGGTTACTCTTGATATACACTTCAGTATTCACCATTCACATTTTCCAATTACTTAAGCCTGTCTGTATCTCTTTTGTGTAGGGTTCAACGCGTCTCAAGTTTCTCCTTTTGTCATTTGTCCTTCACTCTCTATCACACAGCCTTCATATCGTCTGTTTGGAGCCAGAAGGACATTAACTCTGTACAAAAGATGTGAGTTAACACCTTTCTGGCTCCAAACAGCTAGGGCTAGAAGGGCTTTAGCTCCTATAATTTTAAATAGAGTTAACGCCCTTCTTGCTTGGAGCAGATGATGTCCGAGTCATTTCATATCTAGGTTAGATAGATTGAGCACATAATGACTTTCTCACGACTGCAAATGATGGAACCACGACCGTGAGCTATACACGGCAAGTAAATAGGAAATCAGAATTTTCAATTGCACACACACACAAAAAAAAAATCAGAGTCATTCTGCAAAAATGAAATGTAATAGAAAGTAGTTGGCATAGTATTGGAATGGGCCCAGAGTTATAACGCGATTGATTAAATTCCTCTCCTTCTTCATCTCCATAATGAAAAATGGCAAGTTAAATATGCATTCGCTTCTCTTGACTAATTATTGTGGACAGCTAGATTTGATTTAGAGAATGCATGTATGCATAAAAGAGACCGTGATATTGAATACACATAGGGCGACCAATTATGGACGTTAATTACACCATGAATATGAAGATATTTCATTTATCATTTTACCCCTAATATCTACTTAAAGGTATACATCTTTATACAGTGTGAATTAATAAAAAGGAAAACCCAGATTCAACCCGAACTATCATCGCAATCAGTACATATAAATTAAATCAGAGATACTCATATTGCAGACTATAAAGTTCCCTTTAATTGGACACCTTGATCAATGAAATATGGGTCTAAAGTTGAATTTTTAAGTCAGGATTGCGTAAGCCCCATTCACTCGTACACAAGTTTGTGCATCAAACGCATCCGTCGGACTGCTGGGATTACATTTTGGACTGCACGAAGCCGACCAAATCTTGCACGAGAGCTCGAGCTCAGGGGGAGCGTGCATGTTGCGCGGCGACCAGTCTGTCGGAAGTTTGCACCCGCGGGGCAACGGAATGATCAGGTAACGATCACGGTGCCCTCTCGCGGCATAAAAACAGAATTAGTAGAATACTGATCAAAGTGTTTTTAGAAGAATTTTCCATCAATGAAATAAATTTTCATGTCAATCAAATTATTTCTTTTAATTATAACCTGCCCCCCCCAAAAAAAAAGGGGGGGGGGGGGTAGATTTATGATTTCTTCCATATTCAAGATGGTAACAGTTGTATGTGATATGACAATGTTCTTAAACGAGTGACCCAAATGATAGCAGGAAAAATTAAATAAAGAGACATGACTGAAATGCACTGCAAGAATTAACAACAAAACCAGGATAATAATAAAAAAGATCACCTTGCTACCAAATGTGATTTTTCTCTGTGGGAGAGATTTATCATGAAGACACGAACATCCGTTTCGGAGTAGGAAATTGTAATTTTCATCATAAATGCATCGCGTTGCCATGAGGGACATGAGCGGTGGAAATGTGACAACAGAAATGAGTTGGACCTGTTCACACTTAGAACGTTTCTCCAACAGGCCTCGTTAAAATCTTCCTTCACCGAAGATTGATCAAGAAAAGAGCTTCTTCCTTTTTAGTTATCGTTACACATTTAATATTCACATGACAGAAATTGAAACAAACCATATTCTAAAAAGGCAAAAATAATATTGAGCTGAAAATATATGCCACTATAATTTATATAATAGTATGTGAAGGTAGAAGATGGCTGACTCTCAAAAAAGAGAGAATTTTTGAAAATTGAAGGATTAAACTACTGATGCCTGTTAAGAAGAGGTATAAGGCTCAAATTCTGGTGAGATGCAAGTTGTTCATGAAAATGCCATCACTGATTTAAAATCATGAAGGCAAAAAATGGTAAGAGAAAAAATGCAAGAGGGAACATGCAATGGAAATCATGCCATCGATATACGAGTGGGAACATACAAGAAATAGATGAAGTTAAGATTGATGAGTAAAAGAGGACCACAAATCTTGCCCTGAGGGATACCATTTGATTTATCTTTCACCGCGCAGGTGACTTCACCCACCACATCAAGCAATGCGTGACTGCCTTCCATGCAGAAATCATCACCTTCATATGCTGTGGAGATCTATTTTTGTTACTCTGAAATACCGCTCAAGGTTTTGCTCTATCCCTACCTTAGGTGCTACCTAAAACATACATTATTTACAACAAGAAAGAATCTAAGCAAGTTAACAAAAAAAAATTTTAAAGTTTGTTTGAAATGGGCACAGGGGGGGGGGGGGGGGGGCGGGGGAAGGATTCAACTTCCTTTTTAATCATTCCTTAAAAGGCAAAGCTTTATTGAGTTTATTTTTCTCCTAACTTACTGCAGTCTGTGTGTATGACAACTAGAATGCATAAATTTAAATTCCAGCAAATATAAAATTGTCTACATCAAGAAGGTCCAAAATGATGCAAAAATATTTTTCAGTCATTCACCTTAGAAATTTCATCTCAAGATGGAAGGTGCAGGAGTATGCATTCTCATTTTATTATTATTTTTTTAAAAATTGAAAATCGAAGCTGTCACCTTTCGCCTTTCACTATTTTGACGAATGTACAGTGTACATATCACCATTACTGATTTTTGGAGAGCATGTTGCACATGACTGTATCGAGCCTCTGGAGAAGTGTGGATTTAAGAAGAATAAAAGATGTATGCATTTGGGAAGAAAACGGTATGATAGAGAAACGCAAGAAAGGGGAAGGTGATAACAACTTTAGAAATCAATTATTATTCGGTTGAGGCTGAAGGAAAAAGTGTCAAAAAAACTCATTAGCTTCATGAATCTCAACTATCACTGCGTTGGCAAACGAGGGCAGCCCACGCCTCTCGCGGTGTTTGTTGACAACACCTGCTCGGGGCGAGAAAGTAATCAAATCAACGGGAAAGGCATAGGAAAGATGAAGTTACACTGCCATGTGTTTGTATTTGGCTTGCCTGTACTCTATGTCTACAATTTTCTTTATCAAAAAGAAGTCCCATCATGCAACAGCTGCTTTTTATTTCATCACAAGTTACACATTACACCTAATAGTAGTACATTAATGCCTCGGGAGTAAATGCATAGTTCTGAAAATATTAATACAAATCAAATTAATGAATTAGTCATTCATGAATATTTCATTGTTCTATTTGAAATGTTTCTTGTTAGATGTGGAAACTGAACATGCATACCCGTTTTCGTTTCTGAATGCTCTAGTCCTACGCAAGAATTTTGTTACAATTTTGATTTTGTCATGTATTTTTTTAAACTTAACCATACAAAAATGAACTGATGCATTCTATTTTTACAGTTGACCTTGTACATAGAAATCTAAAATGTATGTGGTTCAAGGCATAGAGTAACAACATAATAACCTTCCTATTAAAATATTGAATGAAAATAAAAAGACAGATCTACCACTCCAATATACATCAAGAATAAAACGAAAAACCCATATATTTAATATTAGAGTTGTTATCAAGCTTTTTAGAGTCATATTGCTCTCTCCTCTATAGTAGATAAAGCTATTTTTAAATTCAATCTTAACAAATTACATTTCAAATTTAACACATGACACCTCCAATTCTCCAATTCCAACAAATACACTTGTCCAACACTCTAAAAAACCAAAGGGTTAAATCACCATTTAGAAGGGCAGAAGAATGGTAGCATATTTTTAATGTCATCCATCTCACAATTTACATTGCTGGATCCAGCAATATTACATCCAGCATGTAAAAACTGTTAAATCTACTACTCTGAAGCCACTGCAATTCCACGGCTCCCTTAAAGGTTGATTTATCGGTTTAGTTCTTCGAGTGAAAGCTGATCAATGTTTAGAGGCCAACATAGCATTGACTTTTAACACTAACATTGAACAGGTGGGTGTAAGCAGTCCATCTTCATGCATGGGAAAGAGATCCATATACTCCTAATACTACAGCTAATATTGTCTGCTGACCTTCATAACTGATCCATAATCATAGTTTTCCATTATCTATTAGCTTCTGCCCTTCATACTATTTTCTAAATCCTATAAATAAATTCCTTGGCCCCTTTAAATGTTGATTTAACGGTTTAGTTCTTGGAGTGAAAGCTGATCAATGTTTAGAGGCCAACATAGCATTGACTTTTAACACTAACATGAATAGGTGGGTGTAAGCAGTTCTTCATCATCATGCAAGAGGAAGACATCAATATATTCCTAGAAGTGCTACATGCAGCTAATGTCATCTGCTGAGAGCGAGAAAGGTGTTAACTCGTATACTTTTATAACATAGCATTAACGCCCTTCTGGCCATATGCACAATAAATGACCTTCATAACTGAAAGTATTATTTTCAACAACACAACAACTGAACAATCATTAAATAAAATCCATAACTAGAATATTACTGAAGGTGATTAATATCCCTGCCCCAATATGTGTGCCAAATTTCCTGAGCATTGCTCCAAAAATGAGGAAGTGGTTTGATCTGAAATATTTTCCCGTTTTATTTGCCATATGTTGTTACTATGGCAACGCAGTTTGCCACACATTGAAACAATATGTCTTGCACATCTTTACCACGAGAACAATGTGTGTGCCTAATTACATGAGCATTGCTTGAAAAAGTGAGGAAGTTGTTTGATTCGCAATATTTTCCCCTGATTTATTGCCATGTTACCATGGCAACGCAGTTTCCGCCATTACAAAAATATGTCTTGCACATCTTCACAAGACCAATGTGTGTGCCGAATTTCCTGAGCATTGCTCGAAAAATGAGGAAGTACTTCGATCCGCAAGATTTCCTACTGATTTATTGGCATAATATGGCGTTGCCATGCCGTTACCATGGCAATGCATTTCCGACACATTCAAAAAATACATCTTACACATCTCCATCCCAAGACAAAAGTGTGTCCCAAATTTCATGAGCATTTCTTGAAAAATGAAGTAGTTCCATCCGCAATATTTCAACCTGATTTATTGCCATAATATGCCGTCACCATGGCAACGCATTTCCGACACATCAAAAAAATATGTCTTGCACATCTTCATCCCAAGACCAATGTGTGGGCAAATTTCAAGAGCATTGCTCGAAAAATGAGGAAGTAGTACGATGCACAAGATTTGCAACGGACCGACCGCCCGCCCAACCGTACGCTGATCCCTATATACCCCCTTCAAACTTTGTTTGGCGAGGGTATAAAAATTTCGTTTGGCGGGGGTATAATTATAGTTTTCCATTATCTATTAGCTCCTGCCCTTCACACTATGTTCTAAATTCTATAAATACTTCACCCTTCTCTGCAGTTCAATTCATAGTTTTGGCATGCTCACTGCACCTCACTCTCAAAACCTAAGTGCTCGATCAACATCGAAAAAGGTCGGGGAGTGACAGCGTTTTCAAAATGGCAGATGCAATTCTTTTACCATCCTGGATGAAACCATTACAACTTGGATCCAGCATTAAAAATACATTTTAAAAGATACATTGTGAAATCTATGTCATTTCCCCAGCCATTTGAAATGTTGACTTAACAGTTTGATTTTTAGACAATGGTGCACGGTACAGAGAAATTGAGTAAAAGGCACTATAAGTATACCTATAAACTTTACTTTTGACTTTTTTAATCATTATAATAAACATCAGATCCAGGATAAATATTTGCATACTTGCCCTCTTTATTATGCTTTAACAAGCACTCTTGATATTTAGTTTGCATCTAGCATCCTAAACAAAGCGAGGGTAAAAGCTTGAAGATAAAGCACACTCAGGGGATCTAAATTAATATGGCTTAAAGCCTACCCAAGGTAATGGACAATTAATACCCGACTGAAATCCCCTTAGAGCATATTAATTCCGAGATGGCTGTTTGTAACATTAGCTACGTTCATATGGGACTTGTGGTTTCGAAACTGTAAGTTAGCGAAACAAAATGAAACAGAGACCCATTAACCCTAACAAGGGTTCATACGGGCCCGAAACAACGATGCTCGTTTTTCTGAAACTACAAGTCAAGCGATCATCGATGTTAACACCGGAGTAGATACCGATCGTATGTACAGTACACATAGAGATCTTGTGTTCATAATTCGTGAGAGGAGTATGACCAGGCAGTTCAACTACGAGCTTATGAAACTTTAAAGTTTATTCTGTCCACATTGTCCGAACCTGCAATTGAGGACCCATCGGTGCTCGTGGTTTTGGCGTGAAGTAGTAGAACTACAAGTAATCTTAAAGTTTCGAAACTACGTGTCCATTCATATGATCTGAAACTATAAGTTAACTTCAAGTTTTGAAAATACAAGCGAAACCTAAAGTTTGAAGTGTGAACCTGACTTATATTCAGCTACTGGGCAGCATTAAGGCCCCATACATTATATAGTTTTGATTTGTTTATTAAGTGTATTTTTTTTTTACTGATGGCATTCACATCAGTAAAGTGTTGATGTATTCATAGTATATATGCCTAAATGAGTAATTTCATTTGAATAAAATGCTGCACAACTACTCGCTAATTTGCATCATAAAGAAAACATCATTAACAACTGTTGGACAAACTATACAAATTATTACTGTCATATTGTTTTGAAACTTGGTGGTCTACTCTATAGAAATTGATGTATTACAGGTTTTTTGAAAATATCCTTTTAAATATGTTATATGAAGTTTTATTCAAATAATAATATGCAAGACAGCCTAATTATGTATTCATGTTTTTATAATCAGAAAACAAAAAGAGATCTTCTAAAATCGTTAAAAAGAATTATAGGTTTCATATCACTTATGCTACAGACCAAATGTGAGCAATCTGCACCTTTCCCTTCTGCCTCAATCTTTGTCCCTAATTTGTTCAGGGTTCGGTATGATTTTTTTGTGAAGAAAACACTCAATGTCATTGAATGCCATGATATACTTGCATTTCTAACCATAATTCAACATACTTGTTGGGCTTTATTCAACATGAAAATTAAGATTATAGTATTACACACATCCCTTAATTAAGTGAACTTGAATGCAAAAAATTGTTTTGGGGAACCAAGTAGACCCCGTTTACACAGAGACTGAACTCGACTTTAGTCGAATTTGAACTCGAGTTCATTTGTGTGTAAACAGGGTAGTCGCAATTAGAACTCGAGTTCAAAACTCGAATTCGAATGATGACCCAGAGCAACTTTTATCGAATTCAAACTCGACTATTATCGAATTTAAATTCGCTATTTGCAGTATGAACGGACACGTAATTGAAAGTCGACTAGCAAATATCCAGCCAGTGACCCCGTCATACGTCACTTCCGGTATTGCTAAGCAACGCTAAGCGTCGCGTCAGTAAAACAAGCGTCATTCAACAAGTGAACCACAACGAACGACGACACATTCACCGAACTGGCTTGATTCAATCCACCACGCGCTCATCATATCTGCAAATATTCGTTCATAATTTTGTAATTCCGACGTAAAATCATACAAAACCAGATCAAAATGGCTGCGCTTACAATACTCGCTACCGCCATTTTGAACTCACTCGCAGGGTTTTCACAAATTTAACCTGGAAGTTGATTATCACGATATTCCCACCAAGCGAGGGCGTAATCAAGTCGAATTCACTTTCCTTCTGAATTCGAGTTCGTCCAACGCTTGGTGTAAACAGCCCACCGAAAAATAATTTATGCTAATCCAAGGTCGCAATTGAATTCGCTGTCGAATTTGAACTCAAGTTCACTCTGTGTAAACGCGGTCAAAGTCTCCCTGATTACTGTTTAAGACCTGGTCAGATTTCATCGATAGTAATGACGATAAACTATATGCAAGTATAACATACCATTAACAAAAACTATAAAAGTGGTCATACCTCGATGATTTTCGCAACAATAAAACTGTTAGTTCCTTCAATCTAACACTACTAACAACACCCCTCCATGCCCCCCATCCCTTCTCTGCCACTCAAGTCACATCGAAGGATTGAAATTATTGGCTTAAACATATTATCGTTGAGGCTTGTCCTAAAAAAAGATCGGTGGCCAGCGATACCGACAAGATAATAAAATCGTTGGGGGAGGCTCATTATTGTAAACTGGTGAGATCTTACTTACAGTACCATAATGATTCCTATTCATTTCCCACAGAGAAATGATGAGCAATTTGGGAACGATTTATCATTATCGTTATCGGTAAGGTACTGTATGACTAGCCCTTAACTGCTTTCACTAATAGGAAAAAAGGAAATAGAATGCCTACACCTCCGTCCCTGTTTTGAAGGCCCAGAAAAATTTAATCCACATACACTTGCAGTAGGTTTATTCCATGTAAGGCTACCTTCTATGTAACAACCTTTCTCCTTCTCACGGCATGGCTTCCCCTCCCTTGAGTATTAGTTTCTACATTAACAGGGCCTGAAAAAGGCATGAAAATAGGAAAATACATACAGAAAGAATAAAATGCTGCAGGAGTAACATGATCAACAGGATACCGACCCCCATCATCAATCATTCATCCACAAAGTGTCTTCCTTGACTGGGATGTGGTGTATGGCGATGAAAGAAAATTCAGTGTTTGTCCCCGAGTCTCATCCATGCATAGTAAAGCCACATAAAGGGACTTCATGAATACTACCCGCAAATTTGAATTCTAAATACGCCAGGGAGTGATTGTTTGATGGATAAGGCTCTGCATGCAATGGAAATCAATTTGAAATACCAGGACGCGCGGATGTACATTGTAAGTTGAAACTTGGTGCTCGGCTTTCGCGCTTCCGAGCGTTAAGGTTTCAAAGATGCAGTGTTACCGGATTATGTGGCGGCCGGTGATATTTAGAGAACCTACAAAATTCTGGCCAAAACCAATATGCTCTACCATATCTCTTGTTCGATTAATCACCATGGCTCTTCGTTGGACAGTTCCATGGTCTCTTTTCTCCTTATTATTTGAGGACCTTAGACTACATTCAGACTGTAGCTACAATCAATCTTCAAGAAAAGAACTTCTTAGAAGATACCTTGTGAAATGGATGATTAGGTAGAATTTCCCACATCAAGTGTTTTTTTCTCTAACCGATCAAGAACATTATGGCCATTGCGAGAAATGTTCCAGCTGCCCACTATGTAAGGTCAGCATTAAGTGATTGAATTACTACTCAAGATTGTATTCTCAAGTGAAAATATAAGTGCCTTCATCATGAATAAATCTAAGTCGATATGCTTTTGAAAAATGGACATTTCGAAGTAAAATGAATATTTAATACAATTACAGACCACTTGTTTTTAGATTTTTAAAAACCGTTCTTTGACAAACACGCAGAGACCAAAATAGCCTTAATTGCTACAAATTGAATTTTACAAATGTTTCAAACTGTGTGTTGTTGTTTTGGGGTGTTTTTTTTTTTTTTTTTTTGGGGGGGGGGGGGTACATTACTGTCCATATCAAGCTAATAAGATTTTGCAACAGACCCTTAAGTGAAATGGTATTTTCAATGGTCAAGCTTATAATGCGTATGAATTTTCATAGGTTTGACATTTCCAGAACATATGATAACACAAGCAAAGAATGATTATTTTTTTAGAAGTCCTTTCATTAGGACAGATAACATGTGATCTACATGTAAGTTAATGACAAATGCCCTAATTCGTAATTTCAACCATGGAACAAGCACTATAGCTAACCCGAATAATACATGTAATAATAGCTACATTTATATTGCACACGTATCCATCCCAGAGGATGCTCAAGGCGCCTACAAAGGAATATTATTACCCTGGCTTTAGCCCAGCTGCCCTAAGGCGCTAAAAGCATTCAAGGAATAAATTCCTACCAGGTACCCATTTACTACACCTGAGTGGAGAGTGGCAAATGTAGATTAATGACTTGCCAAAGGACATTAGTGCTGCGGCGGGACTCGAACCACGACCATGAGACCTAACCCTAAACCTAAACCTAACCCTAAACCCAGCTGCATCCCTAAACCTAACCCTAAACCTAAATCTAAACCCAACCCCAAACCTATAACCCTAAACCTAAACCCAGCCCTAAACCCTACTGCAACCCTAACCCTAATGCTAAACCCAACTGCAAACCTAAACCTAACCCTAAACCCAACTGCATCCCTAAACCCAATTGCATCCCTAAACCCAAACCTAAACCAAACTGCAACACAAACCCTATCCCTACTGCACATCTTTGACAAAATAAAGCCCGGAACAATTGTTACCAGAGGGTATGTAAGGCCACTGAATATGAACGAGGCTTTTTGAGGACATTGCATTCCTCCTATCGCTTCCTTCATTAAATATTCATCTTTTTCACGCTGAGTAGAGTGTCTTATTTGAACAAAAGACCGCTGGGGAGCACGCAGAAATGTCAATGCCATTGACTAAATAGTGCAGGCTAACGGTTCCAGTAATATACTGTCTGTTGAGGGCAAGAAGGGTTATGTGTTATAGAAAATGTGCTTAACCCATTCAAGACAAATGGCCACATTTTGTAGTTTGGCTCATTAACTTTTGATTCAGAGCTTTAAAAAATATACCAGAGGCATGACTAGAAATAGCAAATATTTCTGCACATACTATGTTCATATTTGTTGCATGACCATATTGCGTTGATGCCAGGAATTTTAAAAGCAAGAATACGCTTTAAAATCCTTAAATTGGCAACACATTAAGAGGTTCAAAATCATTGTTTTTTTATCAAACTTGGCAATTTTTTCAACTTTTTGACAAAGTTCCTAACCATGTATATTGTTTTCAAAGACATTACACCTTATTAGAACCATGTAGCCCTAAAAGAAAAATATTATTGTTGCCAATTTGAAGAAAAAAGTGTGATCAATTTAGCCCTTAAATAATTCCTGTCCTGAAGGGTTAAGTCCTTCTGGCTCTGAGTAGTCTATATATGAAGATTCAGGTCGTCTTTTTAAAATGGCATTAAACTGGCAAAACTTGAACAGCGCCACCTTACAGTAACTGCTAAATTGAGATTATAATTTGAAAATTAATTGCATTTTATTTTGAATTTCGACAAACTGCTGTTGGGAAAATAGGCACATTGTATATTTCAATTTTCAAACTATTATTTTTGATGTTGCACATGTGGAAAATTGCCTACAGATACATTCTAAGCTTCTACAAACTAGTAGAATGGGGCATGATGGGAAAATTAGAGGCACAGACACTTTTCAAATCCTGTTGAAAGATGGCGCCAATTAGAAGCTTCAATTTACGATCAATTGACTGGTTACTTAGATGAGCAAATATGGATTTGATTCAAACATGCATATTGTCACTGAACAGTCAGCGTATATACTAGTCATTTGACAGTATTCTGAATTATAAAAGCTTCAGCTCCTGCATTTCTAAGTTTTTTCTGTGATATCGAATGGAAATAAAAATGAGAGATTTCCTGGAGGGCTATTAAAGTAATCAAAATGTTACTTGTAGTATTACTCTATACTTTCCAAATGGCTTTAAACAGTAACATATTAAAACATTAAAACGATAACAAATTAAAATGATAACGAAGCTTTTCGATCTGCAACTCATCAGGTTATCACGCAGATAGATTCAGATTCAGATTCAGATTCAGATTTTTTATTTCATTACACTTTCATTTTTCAAAGTACATGTATATAACAATATGTATTATGCAATCAACAATATTGACAATACAACTTAGTGCAGAAACGTTTTTGATCATTACAAGCAAAATAATGTGCATTAAAGTTTGAGTTGTAAGAAAAAAGTAACAGTAATGAAGACTACATTAGATTAATTTTATGAAAATGATAATGAAAACAGAGACCAGCATAGAAGCATAGCTTGTAGAAGCGCTGGTCCCTGGCAAAAGATAAATCATGAATACAGCACATAAAAAACTAGTCTGGGCAACCATGCATAAAATGCCCAATAAAAGGGAAAAAGAAGAAGACAGATACATGGCCATGGAAAGCAAACAAAATCATAATCATAACACACTTTCCATCGAAGAGAAAGCATTGAGAAATAATACAGCTGGGAATGGAAAGGAGTAAATTTTACAAAAGACAGAAGAAGGACAAATAACAAGAAAATCAACTAGTTATAGTGAAAGCTAAACTGGGCACATCCTGCATAGTTAAAACAAACGCAATGCTTGGACGAACTCCTTTTGTCTACACAAAAGAGGGTCTCTAGATTGAATATAGGCTGCTTCCAGATTGAATGTAGGCTGCTTGTTATTTGTTCATATCTGCGTGATAACCTGATGAGTTGCAGATCGAAAAGCTTCGTTATCATTTTAATTTGTCATCGTTTTAATGTTTTAGTATGTTACTGTTTAAAGCCATTTGGAAATTCTGTAGTACCAATAAATTGTTTACTCTATAATTGTTAAAAAGTGAATCACTGGACTGCCATATTGTTGGGTGCACAATGCTCCATAGACAATGTACATGTACACGCCGTCCTTGTCATCGTCATTGTCATCATATTAATAATCATCATCTTCATCATCAACATCATTTTTATAATACTGTTACTACTATAAATATCTGCGAGATGAATGTACTTCAGAGTTTCAAAAGAGATTCAACTTCAATCTTTGTTCCGTGGCTTCTGCTCTGTACATGTCTCCAATTCTAATTCACAATTGCTGCATGATCAATCATGACACGACAAGCGTACTAAACATAGATTTCAGCGATGTGGCGCAGTAATGTTGCGATAGGTGTCAACATCATTTCCTCAAAGTGTGCATGATGGTGATATGTTTCCTCTTTTGGCTTGTCAATTTCTATTTGATGCCATGACCGTCTTTATCCCTCACGGCACCTGGCCATATAAGGGGGAAAAAATGGACTCTTCTACCTCCAATTCCATCTTCAATAAAAAGCCAATTTCCGAGGTTTAATATGATGCATACTGCACAAAAATGTTTCCTTTCATTTGCTTTCAATTTCCCAAGTAAACAATTTTTGGAGAAACAATCATTTCCTTATTTTCAAATCTCATTTCACATCTCTGCAAAACAAATGAGAAAATTGTTCTTTATTGCACTTTGCTTTTCCACCCCTCCCCACTCACTTGTAATTTTGAAATCACAGTACATGTGGTTATGTATCTTGTTTTGTCAATCTTGTATCTGTTCCTCTCAGTATATCTGTCTGTCTGTCACTTTCTCTCTTTCTCTCTCTCTCTGTCTGTCTAGCTGTTTATCTGTGCCACTGTGTCTTTCTATACAAAATAATTACTTTGCTTTCCTCTCTCTTATACTTTCTCTACCCCCCCCCCCCCCTTCTTTCTCTTTCTCCTCAGACCCCCCCCCCCCCCTCTTTCTCTCTATGTAGTTTATTCTCTCATTTCTTTTGTAAATCATATTTGTCATTGTCCCTTATTCTCTTGCTAAAACACACGCAGAACAGACATACAGATACTTTCTTTATATTTTTTTAAAACAAAAGCATGATCCTTTTCTCCCGATGTAGTAACTCTCTCTCTCTATCTCTCTCTCTCTCTCTCCCCCAGCATTAAATATTTCATAACCTTGCCATTATCCTTCATATTCCGCAAAAATATGTTTTGTCAATTTTTCTTCCCTGATCAATTAAATGTAGTCAGTCCACTGAACAATAATGCAAGATTCTTTTCATCATCGTCTGTGCCTGGCAGCATTAGAAATTTATGGATTCCTGGGGGACCAGTGTGATTCCATGCTTTAATCCTATCCAGGGTTCTTCTTCTGAGACAAATGCCATTGTCACGATACACAGTCCAGTGTACACGTACCTTGCTACAAGCACGGTGTCTTTCCACCCGATCTTAGGTAGATATCAAACCATTCTCCACGCTGGAAAATATCAAAATAACGAGACGTGACAGAGAATCACCATGGCGACAGGAAGTCAAAAGCCTTGGTATAAACACTCGTTCACACATGCCACGGATCTATACCTAATAAAAACCTGCCATAGCAACGGAAGCTTGGTGTGCGTCACAAATCTGTGTAGTAGAACTCACAAATCACAGAATACCTGTAGGGACCTTGCATGCAGTCATTTTTTCTTTATCCCACTTGCTATTCATTTTCACTTTAATAAAAGACTTCTCCTATTTTGTCCATAGCATTTTTATTTGTAGGCGGTTTATCACAGCATATGTGAACGGGACTTTAGGGAGGTGCTCATAACCTTGACACTAGATGAATAAGGAATAACCATCTCTAATAGGGCTTTGTTGTCAAAGTACAAATAGAGCAATATACGCATCGATGAAGATTTGCTAGCATGCTACTTCAGCGCTAGCCTAATGCCATTTGCAGGCACAAACCCTTGGCAGTCAAATGCAGGATCCAAATGTGTGATCCAACAATTTGCTCCCTATAAAAGTTACTCCAGGCTTTATTTCATCAAAGATTTAGGGTTAGAGTTGGTATCGGGTTTTACATTGGGAATAGAGATTGGGAATAGGGTTTGGGTTTGGGTTTGGGTTTGGGTTTGGGTTTGGGTTTGGGTTTGGGTCCATTATTGAAGTTAAGAATTCAGTAAGTGTGGAAAAATTGACTGCTGCCAGAGCAAGTGGCATAGAACCTCCAAACGGTCTTGGTTATAGAACTAGCTTCAACATGTAGGGCATATAGCCTTTTGTTTATAGACAGAGCCACAGTCAAGATGGCATGGGCTTATTTCAAGTTAAGGGTATTATGAATTCTATTCTAAGTGTAAAAAAATGGAAAACGTGCATACACTCTAGCTCTAGACCTGAATGCAGGGAAACTATTTGGGAAAGCATAAAGAGGGTTACATAAATCAATGGTGGCTGATCTCTGACCAAACAACAAATCAGATTTATTGAAATAATAGCCTGCTGAAAGCCAGACGGGCATTAAGCACCATAACAAAGATTTTTATAACATCACCCGAAGGAAATTCCAACAGCCTTGTGCATCACCCATTGAAATCTGCAACATTGACATAACATATTACATAACCCAAATAATATGTAATTCAAATGTGATTTCTCTAGGTAAAGCAATAGTTGACCTCAAGTTGATTTCTGTAATGTCTTTGGGACCATGTTGTTAACTCTATACCATACAAAGTGATGTTAACATCATTCTGGCTCTTAATTGCCAGATGAATGTCAAGAAGTTTAACTCGCTATTTTTACTTAATCTTCACCTCAGCAACATATGTAAGTCTTAACCCGTTGACTACTGATTTCTTTAACTCTCATAGGCTTAATACAGGAGCTACCCAGTTCCCGTAGTTTATGGGTTAATTAGTATATTGTCCGCCAAATGACCACCTGGCAAGCAATCTTTGAAAAGTTGACCCTGTAGATTTCATCAGAGATGTCCCTCAAAGCGCAATGTCTAGCACTCAGCTAATCTGCGTCCTCTCATTTTCCGCCACAGCCCTGGAGGCGGAGCAGAAGTGTGTTCCTCCGCCGAACGAAAAAGAAACAGACAAACAAGCGTAAGAGGACAAGAGGACAGACCTTGTTTTCCTTCCGCCAATATATTCTCAAAACTCCCCTTGAAGCATCCACTCCATGCTGTGCTCAAAGGTGGTTGAGAGGAGGACCAAGAGAGGGGATGAAAGATGTTGCCTGGTTATGACCTTCACAGGGCAGATGAGGATGGGATGATAATTACACATGATGGCCTTGGTTTCCTCTCGTAATCGTTATCTCGTGAACATTCAAAGACTTGACGACTCTTGGCTTACAAAATGGTATGAAGGGGGAGGGGGGGGGTTCCAGGTTGCATAATGGTGATTGAGAAGACCAGGGGAGGGGATGGACTCTGAAGGATGTTGCCTGGTTAATAACCTTTTAGGTAAGATAATGGGGAAGATAGTCATACATAACTGCCTTGGTTTTCTGCATCATTATCCTGAGAGCAATTTCATGGTATGATGAAGGAGAGACACATGATGGCTTTGGGTTTTGCTTCATCATTATCTTGTGAACATTCAAAGAGCTATTAAATGATTCTAGGCTAATAAATGATATTCTGGGTAGTCATAGATTGCGTACAGAGATGCAGAAGGAAGAAGGGGCAAGAAAGAGGGGTGAGGAGAGAAAGGATGAGACCACAGATTTTTTTTCCAGTCATCATGATTTGAATGTTTCCTTCGAGCAGTGGACCCTTTGCCGGTCACTGGGGTTAGGGTAGGGGGCAGGCTGAAGCCGCAAGGGAGGAATGGAGACAGCAGGTGACTAGGGTGACCGTGCACATGCATAAAAATGCCTGTCAGTTATATCGTCTGCTGAGATACAGAAGGGAGTTAACTCATATCATTTGACACAGAGTTAACGCCCTTCTGGCTCTCAACAGATGATATCTCCCATTATCTAAACAGTCTGAGAATCCCACCAAACGCACCATGCATGTGGATGATAAACAGGGGAAGTGAGAGAAAAGGAGTGGAAGGGAGGGCAGATAGAGGAGGGTGGGAAAGGAGAGATAGAGACAGTAAGAAAGAGAGAGAGAGAGAGGTGGATGGAGAGAGTGACAGACAGAGGGGAGGGTCAAGAGATAGAGAGGTTTAAAGAAAGGGGAGAAAGTCACGAGAGATAGAGATATTAACTGAGGAGAGAGAGAGAGAGAGAGAGAGTGAGAGAGGGAAAGAGTTGAAGAAAGAGAGAGTCGAGATATACCCAGGACAAAAAGTAAGGAAACTCCACTTTGATCGATTATATTTCTTTAAAATGAAAACAATATAAGTTGCATTGAGTATCATTTTAAAGCTTGAATAATTCCCTATCAAAATATAACATACTTGATATGATTTGCTGAATGGGGCATGTGCAGGCGTTGTAAATGAGGGGAAGGGTCAAAAAGGAAATGTTGCAAAATGAGCGATATTTTGGCGTTGGGTATACTTGTTGATGTTCGTACAAATTGTTTGAGGATTTGCATTCATAATTATTCACAAAATCTCAGTTTCAAAAGTCATCTGAACATTGCAAACACAGATGGGGTTATTTTTATTCTTTTGTTAATTATTGGATGGTATAAACAGAAAGCGAGATAAAAAGATAAAAAAGCGAGAGAGAGAGAAAGAGGGGATATAGAGTGAGAGAAAGAGGGGAGGGTCAAGAGATACAGATATTTAGAGAAAAGGGAGGGAGTCAAGAGAGATAGAGATATTAAGAGGGGGAGAGAGAGAGAGAGAGTGACAGAGAAAGAGTTGAAGAGAGGTTCAAGATATATACAAAGAGATATAAAAACAAATTAATTTGAACAGAGACACGGCATCAATAGCACACAAATACCGTTACCAAGGATACAATGACCCCTGTTTGCTCGATATATTTCTACATAAAGCTATCAGACCAGCGTGTAATGCATTATCCAACTTGGAAGAATAATTCATGACATAAAAGGGTTGGGATGAGGGAAGAAAAGGGAAGAAAATGGAAGAATAGTGAGGCAACCGCAAATGCTTCCAAAGAAAAGAAGGAGCACTAAAAGAGAAAAATTTGATGGAAATACGTGTACATTATGCAGAAGTCTGTTGCTATTTCAAGCGCAAACATCGTACAGTGATATCCTAGTCACACGAACAAGCCCAACACAAGCTGACAACAGACCAATCAGTCAATATCATTTTTACACCAGATGGCCAAAAAGTAGTCATTCAGGGGTCTGTAGAGCTGTTGTGGTCTAGTGGATAAGTCCCCGGACTGTGAACTACAAGGTTCAGGGTTCAAATCCATTCCTGCCACAGCACTAACGTCCTTGGGCAAGACATTGATCTACATTTGCCATTCTCGACCCAGGTGTAGTAAGTGGGTACCTACCTGGTAGGATTTATTCCTTGAATGCACTGAGCGCTTTGGTTGCCGAAGCTAAAGCAGGGGTAATAACATCCAATGATAGTTCTTTTGAAGCGCATAGAGACATTGTATCATGATGGGATGTATGCACTTGATAAAAGAAGACAATATTATTTTAATCATCATTACCTTAATGGTGTGGCTGAGGCACGTGCATCTCATATCTACTGCTGTATATGTCTGGAGCTGACACTGACAAATCAATATTTGAACAGATTCACTACCTTCCTGATCAATACACGTGAATTCTGCCTTAGAAGCATCTTAAGAAGTCTGATATCATACCCAGGCCTGAAACTTATAGCCATACTATTACTATTAGTGCTCATCAGAAGACAGTTCATGTTCTGATAAAGCAAGATAAAGATTTAAAAGGAAATTTGAAGGAATATTAAGGAGAAGGGATAAAGACGAAAGGTGTTCTTGAGGAAGTAATTTGTGTACAGTCTATCTTTGTAATCGAGAAGACAATATTCTTCGATGATTTTTCATTTCTGGATTTTTCATCTTACTATAGATAAAAGATCTTACTTTTGGTAGATATAACTTCCATTTAAAAGGGGGTATATTACAAACATGCAAACATATTCTGCTTGATTATTCATTTGTAAACAAATCTTTCGGCATATTACTCCCAGTGTTAAAGATCGTATGCTCGATCTGTAATGAAAAACACAAGTCAGAAAAAATTGGAACCAGCGGGATTCGAACCTGTCATCTACTGCTTGCCGGGCAGCGACTTAACCACCAGGCTAAGCCGAAAGATTTGTTTACAAATTAAAAATTCCTCCCCAGTCAAGCTTCTTCGTTTACTAACCATTGTCTATGGCGGACTGTTTGAATATTAATGAGTCAGAAAGAAGAGGATCTTGGGTATTTGATTCTAGTTCATCGTGACTTGGCCGTGAACCAGAATAGCCTGGTGGTTAAGTCACTGCCCGGCAAGCAGTAGATGACAGGTTCGAATCCCGCTGGTTCCAATTTTTTCTGACTTGTGTTTTTCATTACAGATCGAGCATACGATCTTTAACACTGGGAGTAATATGCTGAAAGATTTGTTTACAAATTAAAAATTCCTCCCCAGTCAAGCTTCTTCGTTGATTATTCATGTTTAGAAGCTCTTGCGACGAATTTGGTCAAAATGGGAGAAATGATCTACGAAGGTGACGCCCCCCCCCCCCCCAAAAAAAAAAAAAGGGATTAACTGTTGCAGCTACCTGTAGGAATGGAAAAGAGATGACTAAATAGAATAAGGGAGGCAACAGAGAAAAAATGAGACAGCAAAAGGCAAAGCAACAGAGGGACAGATTCCAGTGACGAAGAGCTGAAGACACACCACGCAGATGTGGTGTGAAAATACATTATAAAAGGCTTTGGAAAACAAGAAAACAGCCCGAAGGAGACATATTATTCCCATCCTTCACACTAGACACAAGTTGATGTGTCAACTTGTCTGCTAGGCAAAGTGAGGCGAAAGGATGCATGGCTATTGGCTATTATTGGCCATCTCCAAGAAATACATGGACATGTATGCATTTTAACTGCATCTACTGACTTCACCTACAAAGAGCTTTCCAGTCTAGGCTTGGTCTAAAATGTGAACTGATGTGTTACAACTTCTCTATGTTAATTAATAAGATGAGATGCTTCGTACCACAAAATTAAAGAATAGCTTTAAATACATGCATACTGAGGCTTTTCGAACTTGCGCTAAATAGAGTAAAATGCAAAAAAGAACAGAATGCCCAAATTAAATGATATATCGTCTGTTGAGAGCCGGAGGGCATTAGCTAATATACTTTAAGACAGAGTAAACACCCTTCTCGCTCCAAACAGACGATATATTATGGAACTAAAAGAGAACAACCACTGGTGAGATTCAAGCCTTATCCTTATGCATTTTTCTCCCTCTCCATCAAAGGTGCAGCAGGAAGGCTCAAGTACGTCTGTGTTTGTAACTATTCTTCTCAATCATTTCCTTTCCATGAAGAAAACTAAGAAATTAGGTTTTTTTAATCTAACAAAATTTGTATTCGTGCCCTTCTGCTGGGCAAACGAGTTGACATGACAAACTTCGCACATGGGCAAATGAATACAGACGGCGTGTGTCCACAATTTATTTAGCCCCGTTCCCGTTATATCTGTCACAACCGCACCGCACACCAATCAGGGAACGGTAATGAGCTGGCTCGAGCTCGTTTCTCGCTCCGCCGCATGTGGCATGGCAATAATGAGAAAAACTAGCGAGGTGTGAGCTTGATATGGATGTAATGTATATTGTCTTCACGGTCCAATCGGCGATTCATATTTTTTCTCCATGTTGCCCATCATTCAGAAGCAGGAAGTTATTTTGGGATTGAATCCACAGTCGCTACTGAATCCCTGAGGCTCTAGACTAGCAGCATCAAAGTGGGTGTGCATTTCTATCGCAAATGCATTGGCCATAAATTTCTAGAACTTCCAAGTTTCATGCCGACTTGAAATTCATGCTTCAAATGAATTGTTTTCTCCTCATGAAATGTAGGAAATAGTAGACAGTTAATGTTAAAAAAACATTTTCATTTTTTTCATTGATGTGTGAAACATACAAATTTTCAGAAAAAAACATTTAAGATGAAACACAGACTGAAAAACAAGTACCGGTATAGAAACTGCAACTTACAAGCCCTTACGAAAAATCTTGAAAATGTGTTGGGCTCATTTGAAATGATTGATATTATTCTCTCTCTCTTTCTCTCTCTCTCTCTCTCTCTCTCTCCCATACTTGATGTTAGATGTATTTTTGCAGAGTTTTCTATTCCTTCCTAAAGTAATAACTACTACACATATTAAGTTAATGCACATGTCAATAATGTTAACAAGATAATGAACAATCATCAAGATCATTAAGATCATTAGATAATACATGTACCTTATTATTTCCTTTAAAAAAGAAAAAAAATAGAAAATTTATAGATACATTGTACATGGCATAATGGTCTACAAACACATACAAGGTGGAATAAACAAATACACTGTATACTTTTATTCAGGTATTTGGTGTACCCAGCTGAATCGTTTGACAAGAAATTGGGGAAGCTATCTAACCTAGATGTGAATACACCCTTCTCCACCCTCCCCCCCCCTCCCCTCTCTCCTTTTCCCCTCCCTCTTCCCTCCCTCTTCCCCTCTCTCCATCTCCCTTTTGTTTCTTTTCTCCCTCTTTTCCCCTA
This sequence comes from Heliocidaris erythrogramma, assembly GCA_025617745.1. Classification (NCBI taxonomy): domain Eukaryota; kingdom Metazoa; phylum Echinodermata; class Echinoidea; order Camarodonta; family Echinometridae; genus Heliocidaris; species Heliocidaris erythrogramma. The sequence goes on from CM046870.1 coordinate 27,342,708, forward strand.
TCTCTTTCTCTCTCCCACTCTCTCTCTCTACTTCTTTCTTTATCCTTTCTTCTTTCTTTCTTTCTCCCTCTCTTTCACTCTCTCTCTCTCTACATGCATTTCTTTCTCTTTTCTTCTCCCCTCTCTCTCATTCTGGTGCTCTCTCTCTCTCTCTCATTCTAGCTCTCTCTCTCTCCCTCTCTCCATCACTCCCTTTCCTTCCCCTATCTAAGATGCTCTCTCTCTCTCTCTACATGCATTTCTTTCTCTTTTCTTCTCCCCCTCTCTCTCATTCTAGCTCTCTCTCCCTCTCTCCATCACTCCCTTTCCTTCCCTATCGAATATGTTCTCTCTCCCTCTCCTCTCTCTCTCTCTCTCTCTCTCCTTCTTTCAACATACATGTACAGGGACCAAGTATGTGTTTTTCAAAAGGCCACTGAGGAGCTGAACATGAAAACAGGTATAATGTCAACAAGGGCTTCGTGGAAAAGGCATGTATTCGCATTTAGTGAGCAGTGTGTCGGGTCTCTATACCTATTTACAATGTACTATGTAGTTGCTATAGGGCTACAGTCTGCTCAAGAGAACTTACTTTTATGCTACAAGAGACCTTTCAAAGGATTTTCAAAGGAAAAGTTGAGTCCTTTTTTTTTCCTGGGAGATTTTAATGCAAACAACAATTTTACAGAAAAGGCATGTACTTGTATTCAAGTAGCAGTGTATCATTACTGTATTTACTTGTACAAGAGGGTGGAAAGTCTGTTCAAGAATAAAAGTTCCATTAACTCTACAAGGGAGCTTTATAGGCATCTTCCATGGATAGGTAGTCTTTTTCAGGGACATTTTTTACAGAAAAGGCAGGTACATATACTTGTGTTCAACGAGCAGTATGTAATTTCTGTATTGCTTGTAAGGGGGCAGTGTGAATAGTCTGTTCAAGCGTAAAACTTTTTTTCTCTCCTGCAAGAGAGCTTTCTAAGGATTTTCTGTGAAAAAGTTGTCTTTTTCAGCAACATTTTTAATGCAAAAAAAAATTTGTTGAAAAGATATTTACATAAATATATTCTAAGGGGAAAGTGCCACATGTACATGTATATTTACTTGTTGAAGGAATTATATCATGCTGCCTGAGAGCTTTCTATGGATTTCAAATGGAAAAGGTGAGACCTTTTAGGGGCATGTTATGCATTTCTTAATTCTATGCCAGAAATGTTTCCAGTTTACCAGAAATCACTCTGAGCTTTTCAGATCTACATGTTAAAGGGAAGGTTGAGTTCTGGGAAAGGTAAACAATAATTTGTGAGCTTTCTTATTAGGTGATCTGTCGTAGATCGACAGATCACCTCTTAATTTCGTCAAGATTTTTCTTCTTTATTTATTTATTTTTATTTTTCGCCCATTTTCTTGTTACCATGATTCCTCAAAAATTTCATTCTCAATTTTCTTCAAATTTTCGTCACTTATCAGACTTGTTAATGTCAAGATGTGGCATCTCATTCAAGGTCATCAGTTTATCATGACGTCATCCAGGCGCCATTTTGTAAAATCACATTATCAATCATATCAACATAACTGATCATCAAAAATCAAAAATATTCAATACACATAAACTTCAGGTCAAGGGTCAACATAAAATGTCATCAAAATCCGCGCACGCATCATGACGCGCACGTACGCGCGCGTCAAAATTTTAAAATGCTCAAAATCAAGAAAGGTCTCAATTGGAGTACGTTTCAGGTCATTTTAAGCATTTCAAAAATTTCCGCGCGTACGCGTCCGCGCGCGCGTTATGCGTGCGCGCAAGTCGTAAATAACGTTAAAACGCTGTTTTTTCGATTGATTTGCAATCCTGATACTTTTCTTCATCATTTCCATCAACTTGGAATCAATTTCAATCAATAATAAGGTCGTACGGGCGAGTCAAAGTTCAAAATCCGTGCGCGCGTCTATGGCGAAAATAACGTAAAAACGTGCAAAAACATGCCTCTACAAAATTCACTCTAGCTCTTTAAATAGTCCGTTGACCCCCAATTTTTTTTTCATCATCAGGTAGAGTATGAATCATAGATTTCATTTCATGCGTCATTTGACCCTTATAAACATTATGACGTCATCAAAATGGCGCCAGAAATCAAAATTTCCATTTTTCATGTTTTGACGTTATCACATTTATGCAAATTTGGATCTAGATTCTTAATTATTGGTCGTTTTTCGCCCAGATTTTGATATGTTATACATGTAGCTGAGACAATTCTCTACAAGATTAGTGACCACCATTTTTCATTTAGATGACGTCATCACAGCGAAATTTTCAATTAAAAACGACATGTCAGAATTTCCCTAATTTGCGTGTTATGTCTATGGAAGATGATTTTTTTTCGAATCATGAATCTACATGACATCGTTCTCTGAGCAGTATCTCAGTTATTTTTGGTCTATTTCCTTCCAGATTTTAATATGTAGTAGCCTGATAAATACTCTTTCTATGAGGGTTCGGTTTTTTCAATCTGATGCCGGGATCATTGTCAATTTTAAACTACAAAATGTGATTTGAGAATCCCGTTTTTCGTGTACGTGTTATCTCTATGGGAAATGTTTTGGTCTATTGGTCAAAGCACTTGACTCCCATTCCGGTGACCCAGGTTCGATCCCCGGTGGCTCCATAAATTTTTTTTAAATTTTTTTTTGCTTCTTTTTGCCTGTCATTTTACCATCCTCTTCGACTATTATAACATAAACAATCACAAACCATGCAATAAACTGCCTTATTTTCCGTGTTACGTCTATTAGAAGGTAGTGTGCAGTAGTTTGTGTACAACCCTATGGAAATTGTGATTCCTTGTCGTGTATTAGAGCTATGGCTTTATCTCCCAGTATCCTGCAATATCAAATAATTAGGTGGTCTGTCGTAGTCGACAGACCACCTCTTAATTTCGTCAGAATTTTCTTTATTATTTATTTATTTATTTATTATTTATTTTTATTTTTCCACCACTTTCTTGTTGCCATGATTCCTCAATATCGGCTGAGTCAAATTTTATCAAAATCTCTACAGTCATGAGGACATATCAGATCAAGCTCGGGTATCTATTTCAAGGTCATCAGGTCATCGTGACGTCATCCAGGCGCCATTTTGTGATATCACATTATCAATCATATCTTCATAACGAGTCATCAAAAATGAACCATATTTGACATACATTAACTTCAGGTCAAGGGACAACATAAAATGTCATCAAAATTTGCGCGCACATCATGACGCGCACGTACGCGCGCGTCAAAATTTAAAAATGCTCAAAATCTCTTTTTAATCAAATTAGAGTATTGTTCAGGACATTTTAAGCATTTTAATTTTTTCTGTCCGTGCGCGTCCGTGCGCGCGTTATGCGCGCACACAGCGCGTAGAGAACGTAAAAACGCCATTTTTTCGCATATTTTGTCTTCCTGACACTATTCTTGACAATTTCCAACTATTTACAGTCAATCTCGACCTTCCATAATGTCGTACGCGCGCGTCAAACTTTCAAATTCGTGCGCACGTCAATGGGCATTCTAATGTAAAAAGTGGTAAAAACATGCCCATCTAGAATTCGCCATAGCTCCTCAGAATATACGGAAACCCCCCAATTTCTTTACATATTCTGAAAGCCTGTGAGTTGTAGATTTGAAATCATGTAGAATTTTTGCCGATCTCATGTTCTAACGTCATCATATTTGCATATGAACTCAAAAAAATGATTTTGAAAAAATGACGTCATCATTTTTGTATTCATTTGCTAATATTTCAGTAATAGGTGATCGATTTTCTTCCAAATTTTGATATGTTATAGCTGAGACAATTCTCTACCAGATCAGTTACCATCATTTTTCATTTTGATGACGTTATCACACTGAAATCTTCAATTAAAGACGACATGTCAGATTTTTCCCTATTTGCGTGTTATGTCTATGGAAGATGATTTTTTTTCGAATCACGAATCTACATGACATCGTTCTCTGAGCAGTATCTCAGTTATTATTGGTCTATTTCCTTCCAGATTTTAATATGTTGTAGCTGAGACTATAAGCTTTTATTAGTAAGCCCTCCAATTTTTAATCAGATGTCGGGATCATGCCCAATTTTTCAGTACAAAATGGGATTTGAGAATCCCGTTTTTCGTTTACGTGTTATCTCTATGGGAATTATTTTGGTCTATCGGTAAAGCACATGACTACCATGGTCAAGGTACCTGGTTCGATCCCGGGGCCGATTTTTTTTTTTTTTTTTTTTTTTTTTGCTTCTTTTTGCCTGTCATTTTACCATCCTCTTCGACTATTGTAACATAAAAAAATCACTAATCATGTAATAAACTGCCTTATTTTCCGTATTATGTCTATTAGAAAGTAGTGTGCAGTAGTTTATGTACAACCCTATGGCAAATTGTGATTTCCTGTCCTGTATTAGAGCTATGGTGTTAATCTCCCAAGTATCCTGTATCATCATCATTATTATCATCACCATCATGATCATCATCGCTACTATTATATCATCACCATCATCATTATGTCATTATAATCATAATCACCGTTATCATCACCATAATCATTTTACAATGACCGATACACATTTTGCTACATTCCTGTCCTCAGGAAGCATCTCCATTCATGGCATTCTTGACATCCTGTCTTCTGTTTAGTATTTCCCCATTAATATGATCATCCTGATTACAATCATGATCGTGCCAATTTAAGGACAGACCACCTAATTCGTCTTCGTGACGAATTCAAGTCTAGTTCTATTTGATATCACAATTTCTCAAAATTGGCTTAGTCAATTATCTTCAAATTTTTGTCAGTCATCAGTCCTAATAAGGTCAAGTTCCCGCATCTTTTTCAAGGTCATCAGATTATTGTGACGTCATCCAGCCGCCATTTTGTAAACATCAACTTATGTTCGTATCTTCTTCACGAAATGTCATCTCTCTTTCATATTTGGCATGGCTAAGGTCAATGTCATTTCTGTCATGGTCATCACCATTATCATTATCATCATCATGATTATCATCAACATCATTATCATCATCACTGTGATGATATTCATGATGAAGATGATGCTTATCATAATCATCACCATTATCATCATCAGAATAATCATTATCAGCATAATCATCACCACCATTGTCGTCATTATCATCATTATCACCATCATCATCATTGTCATCATCATCATCGTCATCACCGTCATCACCATTGTGACGTCATCCAGGCGCCATTTTGTAAAAATCAACTAATGATTGTTTCTTCTTCACGAAATGTCATCTCTCTTTCATATTTGGCATGGCTAAGGTCAATGTCATTTCAGTCATGGTCATCATGATTATCATCAACATCATTATCATCATCACTGTAATGATTTTCATGATGATGATGTTGATTATAATCAACATCATTATTATCATCACTGTCATGATGATATTCATGATGATGATGATTATCATCAACATCATTATCATCATCACTGTCATGATTTAATGATCATCATCATGATTATCATCAACATCATTATCATCATCACTGTCATGATTTAATGATCATCATCATGATTATCATCAACATTATTATCATTACTGTCATGATGATATTCATGATGATGATTATCATCATCATTATCACCATCACTGTCATGATATCCACGAATCATCCAAAATTCATGTTCACACACTTTATGCCCCATTGAAACAAAGGGGGCGCTATTTCACTAAAATAGGCAGTAGAGCCTACGAATTGAAAATGCTAGGAAGAGGCTGAAATCATAAAAATCGTCAATAGATTCATTATAATTAATGTCATCGTGATATCAACATCATCTTTCACATTATCATTTTGTCATTCGTCTTCGTCAAAAATATTAAGATCAAAAGACAGATCACCTAATTCGTCCCCATGACGAATTAAATTTCTAGTTATATTTATGTTAGTTTGGAAGATTATCATTGTAGAAATGTACCCTGTGAAGGATTGCTCTTCAAATAACCTCACATTCAAAATATGACAAGAAAGAGCTGAAATGTTTGGGCCGAACATTTGTGTGTAGTCCCATATACATATGTCTGTGTGCAGTGCATGTGACCCTCAGCAGGATTGAGTCAATTTCCTATCATTTTGGTGATTCCAACACCTTACAGCATACACCAATTCTCATGTGCTTTATAATCAGCCTTTTCCAAGTGCTTTGAGACAGTTTCTTTCACAATTCAATCTCAAGACCAGAACTCAACTTTATATTTAATCCATCTCTTTTCCCAAGCCCTTTTATTTCCTTGGGGTTTTTTTCATCTCTCTAGTCTATCATGTTGGATTCAAGAGGCAGTGAGAACAGCCCATAGTCCTTCAGGGTGCTGTGTGAAATGACTTTAGGTCTTCCCATATGTGGAATTAATTTGATCCTTTGATGGATGCATGGTAACCATTAGAAGACAGCTTTAGAAATGTCAGGTAAATCGATTCGGTAGGGAGGCTTTTTGAAATTCATATTTTAGCACGTTTAGAGTGGGTAGGAAATCAATGCAGAGAAGTGCAGAGAAGTGCAGCTGGTAAACTTTAAAAAAGTCATGTAGACTTTTGACACTGAAACTCATAGCAGGTACATGAAATGCATACACTTTCCCCTGAAAGAATCTTTTTCAAAATGCGCACTGAGGATTTCCGGTTTATATGTGGGAAGTCCAAGGTATTGTTAGTGACAACAATAATGATTCATTTATTTATTTGCCTGGAAACAAATAGATGGCATACAGCTATTCTGTTGGCACTGTATCTTGTTTTAAGTATTTTTACAGATGCAGAATTTTGCAGATAGTAAAATGAAGACATCTACATGAAGAACAATTATTGTGTTGGTAACTCGCGTTACATGGCTCAAATGGGTAACTTTTATGTGATGCTGAAACATTTTGGAAGGTAGTGTAGAAATTTCCTCTTAGGGACTGGAGTATACCCAGTTTGCTTGTCTAAAGTGAATTAATAGAAGTGTTAGCAATATTTTTTCCATTGAAGAAATATGAACTAAGTTAAGCACATAAATTTTAGCAGTTTGGACAACTAAAAATCTCTGCAATGTTTGTAGCTGTATCTCAGAAAATATTCAACCAACTGATGTAATTCTTTTTGTTCCTTTAATATCAACATATGGGTAAATCATAATAAATCATTTCTTTGCAATATGATGAACTTGAAATTTTAGTGTCATGTCCACCTTCCCATGGAATTGCCCTGCTTCACTTTTTGATATTGAGCTAACACTAAGAAAACTACAACGAGTTGAAACAATAAAGAGTAGTTTCTGGACAAGTATTTGAGCTAAAACTGAGCGTATTTTAAAAGTGGACATCTTGTTTCCATATGAAATCATTTTTCACCTTTCCGAGAACTCAACCTTCTATTTAATGTCCTTCCGGCTCTAAAGGGCATAGAACGCATAAAGCACAGAGTTAATGCTCTTCTGGCTCTAAAACAGACGGTATTAGTCTACTTCACCAATAGTTCAGACCTTGCATTATGCTATGTGGCATCATTCAGGCCAGACTTCCGTGCCTGCAAAGTGATAGGAGGAGTAAGCGCATCTTTGCCGGGTGTCGGATGTGATTTGGACAGCATCCCTTCAGCCTGGCACAAAGTGATCCAATTTGCCCACTTTGTGCCGGGGCTGAAATCGAGTTAACTGCCTGTGCAATTGCTACTCAGCCGGCAAGGAGCTCCAATTACACACCTTGCAGGCCAGGTTTCCACTCAAGGGGGAAGAGGGATCTGGCAGCGAAGCATCGGGGAGAGGTGCTGCATCGCCCATATGCACAGGTGAACCTGACTAACAAGTCTGTACTACCGGTTTAATTTAGAAGGATGGGGTTGGCTCATGTAGTATGGTGAAAAGAGAAGGCCTAACAAAGGAAAATTGATGATTTCTACTAAAAACAACACTTTTACTTCTCTTTCTCCATCTCACGATACCAAGTATCTCTCATAGCCTCAGCGGTGGACTATACTAAGTTTGTATTAATTACTGGTTTAATATAGCAGGATGATAACCACAGCACACCACATGTAGTGTGGTGAGAAGAGAAAGCTTCACAATGGTTTCTACACCAAAACAATTTATTCCCTGACTTATTTTCTCTTCTCCATGTGATCATACTAAGTATCTCTCATAAACCTCTTTCCAACTGTGGAATAACAAGTTTTTACCACAACTACGGAAGAATGACAATGGCACATGTAGTGCGGTGAATAGAAAATGCTACACAGAGTTAAGAAAAATGATTTCTACTCAACAGAGATGATTGATTTTTTTCTCTAAATCTTCCTCTTTCGTAATCCTCCTACTTCTCCCCCTTTATATCCCGATATCAATATATTCCATACACTTCTTTCCAACTGTGGATTCTGTCATATTTCTTCAGAAACACTCCCCCTGTCAGACAAAAGACGAACAACAACTCAATAGTCTCGTCATGCAACTTCAGGCTTTCATGACACAAAACAAAAATCGTGTCGGTTCTATTTCAAATGGTGCATGTATATATAAAGAGCTATCTATCACACAATTCTATAAAAAAATAACCTGAAGAGGTATTCTAAAATCCTATGATTTTCCAGAGACCCGACACTTGTTCCTGTGGAAGTTGCTCCAGGCTTTAAATTGTCATACAACTGCAAGGCCCTGTTTCATAAAACTTGTTATCAATAACAAGTTACAATACATGTAGTTGTTATAAGCTACTGAAATCCTTTAATCTGATTGGCTGAACGCAAATTTGTCATAGAAATGGTGCAGTTGTTATTGATAACAAGTTTTATGAAACAGGGCCCAGATAGGGTCACCAATGGATTTTAGGTTAAGTTAATGGTAAGGGTTAGGTGCAGGGTTAGGTGCAGTGTCCGGTCATCCCTGGTTGAAGGTAGGAGTTCGGTTGGTGACAGAAATTGACTGCGGATCAAGCAATTGTCCCAGGAGCAGATTTCCCCCTTGCTGTGGATTAAAATCTCTCCATGTGAACGCACCCATATTTTAATTTGGTCTGCCCAAACGGGTCGGGATATTCCTCGAGTAGGTTAATTATCTTCCTAGCCCTTATTAATTACTTTTGTGCATCTAGATTGAAAAATAGGAAGGGAGAGAGTCCAGTTGAGTGTGTCTGAGAGAGAGAGAGAGAGAGAGATGAAGGGAAGCGACAGAGAGACCAAGAGAGAGTGATGGAGAGATGAAATAGAGAAAGAGAGGCAAATGGAGGAAAGGGAGAGTGTGTGAGCGAGAGAGAGAGGGAGAGTGTGTGTGTGTGTGTGAGAGAGAGAAAGAGAGAGAGAATGATGAAGAGTGATAGACCTATATTGCCAATCTTCTTGATGCAAAGATTACTTTTAATGAAGGCCACTGCAAATTATGATGAATAGCAAGATTTCCCTAATATAGTTTGCTGCATGTACATGTAAAAATGTAATACAAAGTCTGTGTGAAAGCAGTACTCAAAATATATTGGAGATAGCATATTGTTATACATGAAGGTCCTCAAGATAGAATAAGATCCTACTGAATGATACATTTTGAAGAAAAAAATTACATTTTAGTCATTTAGCATGTTGGAGCAAATGGGGGAGTTGTGCGCAACTACATCACAGTGGCATTTCCTATTCGGTAATTTGAAATTCCCATGTGTATAGTGATTACAACTTTCAAAACTTCATATCTTTCTTATAGCTTGTCCGATTTCAAACTTTCACTAATATGCTTAGGTGCTTCTCTGATTTTTTTTCTTTTTCTCAGAGCAACTTGCCATTAAGATTGGATTTCCCTTAACTTGGTCTTGTTACTTGTGGAATCAAAGTTTGCGGTAATATGGGATGATTTCCACTGCATAATGGGGCAATGTTCTATTATGTCATTCCTAGCAAACATAATCCAGAGAGAGATATTTGTAAACAGCAAGACATCTGGCAAAAACTGTATCTCATCTCAAATTAAACCCACCTCTGAACTTGAGTTAAAGTTTTGGTTAAAGTTCAAGGCACGTTCTAAATATGTATGTGACAACTGAAATACATTATTGTTGAAATGCACATGTACCCTGTTATCATTTGCATCCTATCGTGAAGTGGCTAGCACAATCTATTTGACTCTGTGAATAATAAAAGTGTGCCGTGGAGAAGGTTTACGGTTCACCATGTGGTTAGTCCTGAAAAGGACTATTGAGTAAAAAGAAGAAAGAAAGTTTCGGACAGGTTAACTGTCCATCATCACTCCTGATGACGGACAGTCAACCTGTCCGAAACGTCGAGTCTTCTCCACTCTCAGCCTTCTCATCTGGTTTACAGTCCTTTTCAGGACTTCACACTTTCAAGAAAGATTACTTCTACACTCTCTGAATTTCTATCTCGCCTTTCCTCTTCTTCTCCTCTCAACTTTTCTCCACTTTCTTCTTCTTACTCAATAGTCCTTTTCAGGACTAACCACATGGTGAACCGTAAACCTTCTCCACGTTATTAGTACCACCATGCAAACCTCTACCTTCAAATAAAAGTGTGATAACATGGGATTATCATAAAACTTTAATAGGTACATGTAGCTTTTTAATAGCGAAATGTGATGGCATGTACATGTACATTTAAGAACGTGGGAAAGACGCATTATTTAGAATCATAATTTATTCTATAGATGTACATGTAGTACCAAAATATTAGGATGTAGAATTAGTATTTAACTCCATGAACATTTTGAAAGCAAAATAATATTAAAACTTGTACTCAGATACATTGTAAGTCTGAATGTGATTTTAGATGCACAGACAAAAATAGCAATTTCGCTCTTTGTGTCTTTCCCGCGTCTTTACGCACCATTACGTTCCGCTAAGCCACCTAATAGATATGTGCCTTAAGGCTTTGCAACAGAAAATTCCACCGTCAGTGTTCAGTTGCACATTCCTTGAAATTATGCATTTTTATGGAATTTCCTCTTGACGGTAGTTTTTCACAATTCATCGAAAATCTAAATGTCCCTATACTTCCTCTTCACCTGCGACTTGAACGCCGAAGGCAATGCATTCTGGTATTCAAATTCAAAAGAAAATAAAACATCTCCGAAATGTCAAGCTCATTAGAGGGTAATAATCGAGTATATGTGCGGGTCTCTAACCATATAAATAGGCCCATTCTACAACTGTAAATGTACTCATACACGTTTCCATAGCACAGGATGTGTCTGAAGGCAAGTGTATTTTCTCAGCTAATGGCCAATTCTAGCATCCCCCACCGCCCCCCATTACAAAAAAAATGAAATATCAATCTCATTAGAAGCTACATGATGTATAAGAAAAAGTACCTGAAACAAGCAATGAATAGGAAAATAATTGGAAGTGTTTTCAACATAATATTTCCCACAGGATTGATGCAGCCACTTTCCTTTAATTTGTTTTTAAATCACAAATAAAAGAGAGCACATCCAAGGTATTACATGTATGCCCCCAAATCACCAAATGTTCACAGTTACATCAAAAAAATTAGTATACCAATACATACCTGATGAATGCATCAGGTTGATTATTTATGAGAATTTGAATCACACCAAATAGTAAGGAGGATACTCTTTCTCCCTCCCTCCACCTCCCCCTTCCCCCCTCTCTCTCTCTCTCTCTCTCTCTCTCTGGCCTACCATCCATCCATCCTCCCTTTCTCTGTCTTGAAAAATATGCTCTTAATTGACTCTGTACTGCATAAAAATTAGACTATTGCTTTCACAGCCCTGCTCTCCTGACAAAGAATTAATAGGTAATATATGCGGCTGAAATCCGCATCCAGTAAGGACCATAAAATACTAAGAGATAATGACTACCTCAGACTTGATTAGTCATTAGCCTTGAATAGCCAGATTTGCGGCTGACTAAAAGTTGTGTGCATTTAATAGGTCTATATGTTAGGAGGAGAGAGAGAGAGAGAGAGAGAGAGTCCATCATGAGTCAATTTACACATACACACAGAGGCCATATTTTTCAAACAGTAAATACTTTTAGCACTGTAATCAAAATCTGTAGCAAATTGCAATGTAGTTACTGTAGTTCTGTTTCCCCTGTAATATTTGATTTCATCCTCTCTGTATTACTTGAATTGTTTTTGTTATATATCCGCATTTAACAAAGTTCGTAAGGTATTTAAATGATCCTGTGGACATTCTTACGGCTGGATTTTCCATAATCAAGAAGAAAAAGGACCTTTGCAGTTGCATTTTCATATAGGACATTTTGACATCATATAGGCATTATTCAATCATACAATAATTTTTTTTTTCAATTCATATTAGGAAAGCATCACATGTCATGATATTTGCTGTAGCACAGTATAAACCTCAAACAGGATATCAAAACATCACTCGAAAAAGCATCCTGAATGTCACTGAGAAATAGCCTTGAAAGGCGTGGGAATAAAGATTTTGTGTCCTCTTTCTATTCATATTCCTGTTATTTCTCCAAGATGTACATTAATGTATCCTGTACAAAAAAAGCCTTATAATACTAGAAATATTGAGAGCTATACTTCAAAAACATCAACAATTTTTATACACTAAAATAACCCCAAATGAAAACACCCCTTTATGTAAACATTTAAAGGGCTGAGGATTGATAATGCAAAATAAAATTAATTCCTAGTTTCTCGTCCCTGTTTCTCATTGAAACATGTATTAAAGGAACCTGTACATAAAGACTGCTTTTCTCGTCTCACTTAAACGGTCTTTATAAAAGACAGGTTTTCACCAAAAATAAAACATGCTTGGGGCGATCGGGCTTTAACTCCTGGGTAAGAGTGGCAATGTACATGTAGATTAATGTCTTGCCAAAAGAAGTTAGTGCCCCGGCATGACTCGAACCGGGACTATGTGATCCACAGTCCAGTGAGGAATCCATTAGACCACAACATCTATACAATAAAAATAATACTGTTACATACACTGTATCCCTGAGCTGATGAGCACCATGTAGTCTGCAATGTACTGTATGCTTTGGCCGATGTAAGGCCAAGTAAAGTTGATTCCTAGTTTCTTGTTCAAACTTTTCGAAAATGAGGAGTAGGGGAAACCATGTTATTTGATATTTTATATTTTTCCAAGATGGCCGACGTACATACAAATGCTATTGGGCACGGCTTCCCATTATATTTATATTCTTCTGGGGTCCCTTTAACCCCCTAAAAGGCATCAAGTTACAATTTTAGGGTCTGCAGTAAAATGTTTGTCGTTTAAAATTTACAAAAATAATTTTAATTTGGCCTGAGGTTTTATGAAGACTGGATCTTTTACTGGTAGCCAGGATATGTGCAGATTTATGATATTCACTCACTTTAATTGTGGTCAGTATCCCTTTTTAACCTATATAGATCCTGAAGTCGCGATACAGATTTCTTCTTTTCCAGGAAAGTCAGTGGATGAAAGTTGCATATCCTACCCCTTCTTGCCATTTATATGAAAGTAAGTGTCTGATTGATACTAAGTACATGTAGATATGTACATGTATATGTATGAGTTTATTCACATTCATTTGTACTGTTCTGTTCTAACATACATGTACAGCCCATGTTCACTTTGTACAGTGGCGGATCCAGGATTGAGTAACAGGGGGGGGGGGGCACACAAATGAAGGTTTGTCAACTTTTGGAAAAGGTACGCCCGTATTTTTTGGTCTCGCCAGCTTCAAGAAAATTTGCTCGGGGGGGGGGGGGGTTATGGGGTCCAGTTTCCCTCCATAATTCCCTGACAAGCAACAACAAAACAAACCAAAAAAATTGGCCAGAGGGGGGGGGCACATGCCCTCTGTGCCCCCTCCCCCCCCCCCCCCCCCCCCCCCCACTGAGCAAATTTTCAAGAAGCTGGCGATACCAAATTATACAGTGTCTTTTAATAGCATATATAATGTAACTGGTGTTTATGTCATGAGAAATGTATGCCCATGAACTGTAAAAGTATAAGGCCAAATAAAAATCATTCCTAGTTTCTTGTCCCCGCCTGCATCCCTTCCCCCCCCCCCCCCTTTTATTTAAACCACCAACATTTTGTTGCAGACCCCTAAAATCAAAACTTGATGCCTTTTGGGGATTTAAAGGGACCCCAGAAGAATATAAATATAATGGGAAGCCATGCCTAATAGCATTTGTATGTGCGGCGGCCATCTTGGAAAAATTATCAAATATCAAATAACATGGTACCCCCTCCTCGTTTTCGAAAAATCCGGACGAGAAACTAGGAATCAATTTTACTTGGCCTAATGCTCCAAGGTCCAAAGACATCAAATTTATGCAAACCAAATCCTTACATTAGCAATTAAGGTAATACTGGCGATGACTAAAATAAACATAAGTCATCATAAAGAAGAGGTTCTTCCAAATTTAATTGCACTATGGAAAAAAAATGTTTTCATTAATAAATGCATGTTCACACAACATCCTATCCCAGTACCAGTACAACAGTATATATTACAGATATATATTACCGATATATATTCCTGGTATATATTATAATAATAATATTGGATATTTATATAGCACTCCTATCCACCATGAATGGCTCTCAAGGTACTCCAGTATTACCCCAGCTCTAGCTAGGCTACCGATTTCCAGATATATATTCCAGATATACATTCCAGATATATATTCCAGATATATATTCCAGATCTATATTCCTGGTATATATTCCTGAAACATGAGTTCATTTCAGGACATTTTTTTTTTTTGAGTACGTGAAGCAAGGGATATGATCTCAGACCACTCGAGAGAGCGAGAAGAGTTTCACATTAGCGACAAACAAACATACTCTCATATTTCACCAGGGATTTTAAAACATGAACTTCTTGAGCCTCATTCACCTACATGCATGCTGTGGGGCAACTGCCATGGTAAACCACCGAGGCACAATAAGCATAATAGCCAGACACATATTATTGTCTGCTGAAGCCAGAAGGGCGTTAACTCATATACTATAACACAGAGTTAACGCCCTTCTGGCTCTCAACAGGCGATATGATGTCATTATTCTTCAAACATGTTGTGGGGGTCTGATTTTCAAAAAGCATAAAATATGAAACTGTCTTTTGGCCTCCTTAAGTCTCTTGCAAATAATAGTTGCTGAAGAAAGAGTGTGTAATATAAATATTTTACTTGAGGAAAAAATTCACCTTTTGAGAATAAAATACAATTTCTTTTGCTTGTTTTTTTGTACTAGAAAACAAAATGTGCATGCCGTGGTTTTTTTCTTGTGTGTGTGTGTGTACATGAATGTCTACATGTATGTCTTTTTCCTCTCACTATATCTGTCTCTATTTGTGTCACTTTAGATGCACGGAAATGCATTCTTTCTCTCTTTGTTCCCCCTCTCTCTTTCTCTCTCTCTCTTTCCCTCTATATCCCCTCTCTCCCTGTCTCTCTCTCTCTCCTCTCTCCCCGTCTCTCTCTCTCTCTCCTCTCTATTGGTCTTCATCTGCATCTCCCTCTCTCTCTCCGCTCTCTCTCTCTCTGTCTCCCTCTCTTACACTGTAAGAAATGCTTAAAACAATGAAGAGACGAAAGTGCAAAAGATGCACATGCCTTACTTTACCATTCTTTCAAAAACAAACAAACTTTCAAGTGTGATATTTTGTTTCATTGTTAAACTGGACAATAGCATGGATACAAACTTCAAAATGAAGTCATCCGTTTCTAATCCAGAAATACATTCAAAATACAAACACAGTATTCAATACTCCAATTTCGTTTCCATGGGCAGGATTTGCTGCACTCCGCATGGAAGAGGCTAAACAAAATCAAAAGTTCCACTTACTTGTTATCTTTTATCCTCGTCATGAGAGGTTCCAACCATCCCTCTGTGCATTCTATATGGGCATCCAGGAAGGTCAGCACCTGACCCTTAGCGACCGACGCCCCTCTCAGCCGCGCCCTGATTAGACCACTCCTCGTCCCCATCCTCTCCACATGGACTGGAACCGATAACTTCTTGACGTAATCGTCTAGCTGCTGTCCAAGAAAATCTGTGGTTGACAATGACAAGGACAAAAAAATACTGACAATCACAATGACAATGACAATGATGTTGAAGAGAGGAATCAGATGAAAAAGAGATAGATGTATTCCTTTCAGAAGCATTTGAGCAGTTTAAAGAGAAGGTTGCATTCTGGGAAAGGTGAAAAAAAGCTTGTGAGCTTCCTCATTCCTTTTATGTCAGTTTGGAAGAACATCATTATAGACATGTTCCCTGAAAAGGATTGCTCTTCAAATGCCCTCATATTAAAAATATGACCAGAAATAGCTGAAGTGTTCGAGCCACATGTGTGTACAGTCCCAAATACCCATTTCCATGTGCAGTCCTGCAAGATTAAGCCAATTTCTTATCATTTTGATGGTTCCAAAACCTCACACTACACACCAATTCTCATTCAACCATTCCCAATTGCTTTGAGACGGTTTCTTTCACAATGAAATCACATGACCAGAAATCAAATTGATCTTCAACTCTTTCTTCACCATTCATTGCAACCCCGGACTGCCATTTTGTCTGGACTCTGGAGTACAAAAAATAAATGAAGGACAAAAGTCAACTGTGGCAGTTCCTTGTTGTTTCATTGGTCAACGAAAGCAGAACTCAAATTTATCTTTAACTATTTCTTCACCATTGATTGTAACCCTGGACTGCCATATTGTCTGGAGTACAACAACAAAAGTCAACTGTGGCAGTTCCTTGTTTGTTTCATTGGTCAACGAAAGCCAGTCAAGAGTGAACTGCCCAAATGTTTACATGGTACCTTTTATTTTTGGAGTAAGAAAAGCTTCTCCTTTATGAATTCTGAATAGCTTCATATTTTGTGATGTTAGATATCATAGAATAATATTTCTATCGAATTAAACAATGGAAAGGTCACTATGATTGCAATCTCGTGTCACAAAATTTTCTTTGTCATATATGTTTGTAAACTTTTGGGAACCATACGGGTTAGGTCCTGTTGCGATGTTTACAATAATGCTTTTAACAATCAGATAACTTTATGAGGACTTGAATCTGCAATGCTGAGACTTACAGTGAACAAATAAAATATAAAGTTTCTGGTATTTCATAAATTTTCAGAAATGGCAAGAAAAACTTCAGACCAATGACAGAGCTATTCTCTAAATTAAAAATATATTTGTCAAAAGAAAAGTCTGTCCAATAACTTGTATTTTATTATTTGATAAAATGTGTGAATGAAAAAAAAATGAAAAAAAAAGGTAAAATCTAATGTTATTTCTTAGGGAATACGCTATGAACAGCTGCTTAAAAGAATCTAAAAATTAGTAGACATATTAAAGGAAATACATACTATGTAGGAGCAAATCCTGTTCAATCTATACTATTCTATTTTTTTTACATTATTTCTTTGTTCCAAGTGTCCAAAACAGGCAATCATAAGTACCCAATATCAAAATAATTGTCCAATAACCAAAAGAATACAATGAGATAATAATCTAACAAGGATAGTAATTGCCTCAATACAGATTGTACAGTTTTGAATGTACCCAATGAAATTTCCCTTCATACCTCACTTCTGTTTGTAAAAATTCGCAGTGAGGATCGGTTTTTATTTCTTTTGGTTTAGACATCTAATGAAAATTTTGCAATGAATTATTCCGCACGCAGATTAACTTCAGTGAAGTACTGATTGAACATTAACCACAATACTACAATGTGTAGTTTCAAAACATCCCTCTTCATACTCCTTAGTGTTGTATTTCCTTCTTTCTCTTTCCCTTTGCCACTTTCTCTTTATTTTTTCTTCTTTTCTTTCATATTTCTTCTTCCTGTTCATACTATTCCAATTTTTCTATCTTCTATTCCTCTTTCTTCTCCTTCTACTACTTACATGTAGCCTTTTTTCCCATTCCCATTAATTTCTTTCTTATCTTCCATTTCATTCCACTTTCCCTATCTTTTCATCCTCTTTCTCTTCCCCTTTCTATTTTTTTTTATCCTGACAATCAGCTTGTTTGTAAATTCTTTTTTTTACTTTGTTTTGCTAACCACCACCTCCTCCTTTCTCCTTCTCCTTCTCCTTCTCCTCCTCCTCCTCCTTCTTCCTTCTTCCTCTTTCTCTTTCTCTTTCTCTTACTCTTCCTCTTCCTCTTCCTCCTCCTCCTCCTTCTTCTTCTTCCTCTTCTTCTCCTTCTTCTTCTGCATGTCATTTCAATGAAATTAATTCTTCTCCAACCTTATTTGGGTAATTTGTCAGTAATTGGGCAATTACTCATCTTAAATTGTCCAATAAAGGTTACGACGTTCATCCAAGGAATGGTTTCATAGTTCTCAATAAAAATGTGATAATTATAATATTTAACATCTTTCTGTGATTTGCAACTGCCATGCATTTGTTTGTTTGTTTTTGTTTGTTTTTTGTTCTTTAAGAGCTGCTTGGTCTTGAGTCTATCATTTATACACGTGCTTAAAATAGACGTAGAAAAATATTATACAATGATATCGTAAAATCTTACCCACAAGCCTTGAGTGTATCCTGAATGGATAAGATCTCTTCAAATGTTAATTTGTCATTGCTTTCATTTAATATTCATTCAATATAAAGAGAGAAAGAGAGAAAGAGAGAGAGAGAGAGAAATCTCAACAAGTCTATCATACATGCTTGTGGGAAAATTAGTGATCAAGGGTACTTGGCTGCTTTATTTTCAACCCAACTTGACATCGGCGTAATAACAAGGTATTTTAACTCGAGAGCACCATTCAGATACTATAACTAGTCTTTTTTAAATTTCTACTTGTCCTTCTTACACAATCATTGACTAATGGGATAAATTCCCTAATGGTCTCTAAAATAAATACATTCCATGATTGCCTAACAAGCTATGATACTCTCTCCCGCACCCAAGGGAAATCCACGTCCTTAGCCCACCACCGAGGGCCATCGTCACTCTTCAATGCCTTTTTTCGGTGACAATTTTCGATAGCCCGGCTCGGGTTTCGTACGCACCTCGCTCACTGGCGTCGTCAACGAGTATTATCTCGGCGAGGAGCTCCCTCGGCGAGCGGTTGATGATACTGTGTATGCTGCGTAATAGTGTGCTCCACGCTTCGTTGTGAAAGACGATGACGACGCTGGTACTGGGTAGCTCTGCGGCAGGAGGATAACGCTTCCTCTTACACCTACGCAGTCAAAAGATAGAGGGAAGAAAAGGGGAAAATTTTCAGTATCAACAGATTCAATACTCTCCTTGAACTTTTCACAAGCAGTGTTTCAATGCAAAAATCGCAGCGCTTTAACCTGCAAAATACCCCACTCACACCGAAAAATGGCGAACATCAGACCGATAAAATACCGAACAAGAAATTACATTACCACAAATGGCCATGATTTTGTTGGTTATCAGTCGGTTTGGGATTGGTCTGGTGATGTGACTGGGGTATCAGGAGCAATGCACAGTGTATAATACAGATTGTTTGGGGTTTTTATTCTCTTTTCCTTAACCCTTTCAGGGCAGGAATTATTTAAGGGCTAAATTGATCACATTTTGTTCTTCAAATTGGCAACAATAATATTTTTCTTTTAGCGCAACATGGTTCTAATAAGGTGTAATGTCTATGAAAACAATAAACATGGTTGGGGATTTTGTCGAAAAGTTGAAAACATTGCCAATTTTAATAACAAACAATGATTTTTAACCTCTCAATGTGTTGCCTATTTAAGGATTTTAGAGCTTATTCTTGTTTTTAAAATCCCTGGCATCCAACGAAATATGGTCATGCAACAAAAATGGACATGGTGTGTGCAGAAATGTTTGCTCTTTCTGTTTATGTATCTGGTATATTTTTTTAGGGCTCTGAATCAGTAGTTATTGAGCTAAACCACAAAATGTGGTCAGTGTCTTGAAAGGGTTAATAGAAAAAAAGAACGCACTGCTTGATATATAGTCAAAAATAGCATTTTAATATTACAAGTACATGTAGCCATTTGAGAAGCAGGAAGAGGTCTTCTTCAATATTCCAATGTACTACTTGAACTTACAGCTGGAAACTAAGGTGAAAGTCCTCTGTTCTGACTGCATAACAAGATATTTCATATAGCCAATAGCTAGAGTACATGTATCTTAAAAGGCTTATTCATTTTACTTGGATTATATATAGATAGATATATATGTTTAGTGGTAAAACACTTACTGAAGTGTCTGCTAAAAGGAATCTTTATTCATAAAATTATAGATGAGCAAAACACAAGAATATACAAGTACAACTTTCAAGGCAGGTGCACCATTAGAGGATCAACTACTGTATCATGCGTTTACTGAGTCGTGGAGAAATGCCACAAAAACATTTCCAGGAATTGAAAAAAAAAGATAAATGTTAATAGTGTTTATATAGTTTTGTCTCAATGTTCTCCTCTGTTCTCTTCATTTTCTCCCTCTCTGCTCTTCTTTTTGCTATCGTTATAGACATCCTCCCTCTTATGATTTCTTTACTTTGGTTTGGGGGGGGGGGGGTTAAATCTTCCATCTTGTTTTTCATATACATCTGGGGAGCGTTTCATCAAGCATTTTGTCAGTGATATTTACTGACAAATTTGCTCTCAGCCAATCAGATGCAAGGATTTCAGTAGCTTATAAGAGTTGTTGGTAAAAATCACTGACAAAACGCCTGATGAAACGCTCCCATGGAGTACAATGATCAAGCAAAGTTACTGTAACTTACAGAAAGTTACAGAAATATTCACGATTTCTAAACAACAGCTATTGTCACAGTGCCCAAGAAACTTTCGCTAATTGCAAAAAAATTCAATTATTCCGCGGTACAAACTTTTCGCATACAGTCTAAACCACTCGCGAAATTCACAAACATTAAATGTACGCAAAAGCTTCTGGTTTTTATTACAGTACTTAGCGTTTTCAGTACATTAGAAATTTAGGAAATAATGAAATTTGTGAACTTCTCAATATGCATTGCCGAATCAAGCTAAGCTGTCTTGAATATTTGACCTGATTGAGATTTTACATGTAATCTATTTTTAACTGGATTTGAGAAAATATAAATATCCTTTTTCTATTAAATGCCACATGGAAATTCATGCGAATACTAACGACAAGGTATAGAGAATACTTGAAAAAAGGCGAATGTATTCCGAGAGAACCTGTGACCGCAAGCCCATTTAAATAGAAAGTCTGATAGATCAAAACAGCCTAACGACGTATCCCAAATGATTAATTTCGATTCCCTGGGCCCAATAGAAAATGGATGATCAATTTGTCTTCATTTGCATTGCATTGCAAAGGCTGTATCACGGAGGTAGCGCCAGAGTATCTAATATTTTGACGAGAAACTAGGAATGTTTTCTAAATGTTGGAAATGTGTATATGGGTCTGTCCACGAAGTTGGGATCTTCACAGAAATTCACAGCTGATGGGTATATAAACATGTATACTCGGTGTAAAGCAAACAATTAGCAATGTTGGAGGTTTTTAAATAGAACACATAATTATAATGTTTCTGTGTGTGAATAATCAAAACACATGCTGATCCCTTGTTTGAAAAAAATGACTATAAATGTTGGTGTCCATCATCAATTTTTGCTGAAAAAATGTGACATGAAAACAAATAATTTTACTACTTTATTTCCAGAAATAAAATAAAAAACTGATTCCACTAATGATAAGCAAGCTACACTTTAACTTCATTTGTATGTAAATAAAGTAGAAACAGGGCGGATTCGTTGCACATTTTTTATAGCAGACTTGGCAAAGTTGGCACTACCGACTCTACGGGCGGTGTCCACTAATAATGAATAGGTAGTGGCGGTAATGTCATCTGATGTTTCATTTATGAGAAAGTGGTAATCATATATCTTAGGCTCCATAACAAGAGAATTATCTTGCCAGTAATATTTGATAAAGAAAATCAGAATATGATCAAACATTTTTGAGTATCATCCTTCAGTAAAATTAGCTGCCCACGCGGTGTCCATGCGGTTTTATGAATAATCGGTAAAATCAAACCAAGCAAACGAAAAAATCCCACCCGTATCAGAATGGATCGGTCCGTCGAAATATTGATGAGTCACCGTGGTTTACGTGAATAAGCTAGTTTCGCCCGGTTTCCATGGTGCGACGAGTGGAGATCTCATTTTCAACATGGCGTCTTCATGTTGAATCGGTAAATAATAACGCATCGGTACGCAAATTTGACTGTTATTTATGGGTTATTCGGCGATCTGTAACGGTTCTTTATCGTGCTGTTCATTATTTTTGCTTAATAATATGTTGCTTGACATTATCGGCAGCTTCAAAAAATCATTTAAAACTTGCTTAGTACTAATAGTAGTCCGATTGTCACGAATACATACCGTATTGGACACCCCGCCCGACGGTACTGGACACCCCGTCCAACGGTACTGGGGGCTACACTGTTCTGACCATACACGTCTTAAGAAATGTTTGATAAAAATCGTTTTCAATGAGTAATTCAATAAAAAAAAAATCATTTTACCGTAAATGAAGACTTGCTTTCCACATTGAAATGTCGATTGTCTGCAAATAAAGCGCATTTGTGCCATAAAATCATGTTTTTCTTGCATGATTTTTATGAATCATCGTACCGTTTGATAACCATTTGCCAGAAACACAACATCACTTCCGGGTTGAGAGGGTCTCGTTCAATCCCTTTTTTTTGAGAGATTTTCATCTTGCAGATACCGAGAACACCACTTTTGACTAACAAGAATTATTCTGATAATATTTATGTAATAAAAATGTTATTTTTTCCGATATTTTGGTGGTATTTTGACCTCGAATTACGTCACAGGAAAGTTCACAAAAAAAAAAAATCCTGACGGCAAGAGCAACGGTAGTGTTTACGGAAGTTGAATTGAGGCTTATTTTTACGTCGTCAAAATCATCATTATTACTCTGAAGAAAATTAAAATTTATTTTTTAAATATGCTTAAGTTGTCAAGTGATTCATAATGAAAATCGTGTGAAATTTTTATTCAATTATTTGGGTTCGCAAATTGTTAAATACTCTTCGCAATATCGCATGTCGAATATTCGCAAGTTGTACTTATACTCTTCGCATGTCGTATGTGATGACACGAATTTGCGTGTGTGGTGCCAATATCCCGTAAATGTGATCCGTGATTTCACCCATTTTCCATCGTTTTTCTTTGCCAGAATGTGTTTTGATGGCTTTTAAAATATTCCAAGATGTCAAAATACATATTTTTCTGATAAATACTGATCACATATTTGCGATTAATTTAGATTGTAAAAGTTCTACTTTACGTGATCAAAATGGAGTTTTCAGTCATTCTTCGACACGTGATCTAAATACCGCTTCCTGATTGGTTGAATATCGCCAGTCCATTTTTTTCTGGATCACGTGATCTAAATGCCGCTTCCTGATTGGTCAAATACCGGTAGTCCTTATTTGGCAAATTTCTTTTGTGAATGGAAACTTGTAAGCTCTGAGAAAAGTTGTGAGTAGGCCTAAATACTCCAGTTTGATGGGAAAATTGAGAAATAAGTCTCCTTTGCTGAATGTTTATTTTATTAGGCATTACATTTATTTATTTATTATCTCATAAAAAAACTTTTTTTCAGAGCATGTTTGCAAATTAATGGATTCATTCAATTGTTTTTTTTTTTTTCTTAATAATTGTAATTTTTTTTTATTTTCTTATTTTCTATTCATTCCATTGTTGTTTTTCTTCTTAATTTATATTCTCATTTATTTTCTTTCACTTTATTTTCATTCAATTATTATGTTCTTATTTCATCTTATTTATTATTGACACATAAGGGACTACTTTGTTTCTTATCTTATTTTCTTCTCACCTTATTATCTTGTATTTTGTTATTTATTAGCTCATCCGGCCCGAATGGGCCAGATGAGCTTATGCCGTGGCGAGGCGTCCGTCGTCCGTCGTCCTCCGTCCGTCCGTCCGTCCTTCGTCTGTCGTCCGTCCACAATTTCAAAATGCTTCTTCTTCGCCATTTCTTACCCGATTTTAATTCCGTTTGCTTTATATGATAGCACTAGGTGGGGGATTCGAAACTTCTACACAGAATTTTTGAAACTCATTAAATATGCTAATTTATGCGCATTTCTCAAAAATCACAAAAATTGCTTTTCCTTCCTCATTTATTGACCGATTTCGATTTTTTTTGTTCCATCTGAAAGACTTTCATGAGGTTCAGTGAACTTCTACACGGAATTTTGAAATTTTGTCTACAAAATTAGTTATGCTAATTTATGCGATATTTATTCAAAAATCACAAATTGCTTCTCCTTCCTCATTTATAGACCGATTTCAATTTTTTTGTTCCATCTGAAAGACTTTCATGAGGTTCAGTGAACTTCTACACGGAATTTTGAAATTTGGTCTACAAAATTAATTATGCTAATTTATGCGATATTTATTCAAAAATCACAAAAATTGCTGCTTCTTCCTCATTTATTGAGCGATTTAGATATTTTTTTTTCCATCTGAAAGACTTTCATGAGGTTCATTGAACTCTACTCGGAATTTTGAAATTTTGTCTAGAAAATTATTTATGATAATTTATGTCCAATGGGAAAAGGGGCAAGACCCCCCCCCCCCCCCATTCTCAATAAAATAAAAATTTATACAACAAAATTTTTCTCAAGATATGGAGATAATCATGGCCGAGTTATGGCTAATTGGGGTATTAATTTATTAGGCCTACATAGATTTGCAAAAACTTTGTTTGTGGTCCAAATAAGATGATCTTTTTTTCATAATATCTTTTTTTCGTTTGGGGTACACAATCAAACCCCCAAACTGTTCAAGTTCAATTTTGTTGCGTTCTTGAAACATTAATATTTTAATCATGTATTTTCGATTTATTGGGGACCCCCCCCCCCCCCCCAATTACAATTTTGACCCCACCCTAAATCACAAAAAATTTTATCAAATCTCTGTAATTCATTGGCAGATCTCCATGAAATTTTCATATCTTTTATTTCACAAAAATAATGGTTTGTTTTTATTTTTACAATTATTTTAACAGAAATTGTTATTTTTTGCCTATGAGGGCGCTTTGCAGAACGTTGAGAATAAATCCGTAATATCTCTGAACTATGGCCGATTTTGACCGCGCCAACGGCAGTTATCTTTTTCTGAAAGTCCACTGAGACAGAAATTTAACGGTTCCAAAAAGAGAGTAAACATACATACTAATTGGGTACGGTGTCCATGTAGAGGCGGTACCAAGTAATATAATGTGTCAGTGGGATAGTGTGTGTATTTTTATTGCATAAACAATTAATTGCATACAATGTTCATTTATATTCTGTGAATGAATTATACTCAACTTGTAGAGACAGAAATTTAAAGGTTCCAATAAGAGAGTAAACATACATACTAATCGGGTACCGCCTCTACATGGACACAGTGTCCATGTAGAGGCGGTACAAAGCAATCAAAGTGTTTTGCTGCTACGAATCATGAAAGTATCTGCCAGTATACTGTTTATATATTGTTCCTTGGGCATTTTCATTGTTCTAGTTATGTTAAATGTTTGAAATGCATTCAAATATTCAATTGCTAAATTACTTGCCAACAATTTAATTCCACTCTGTTGTGGGTTGAAAATAAAGTTCAACAAAACGTCAAATTTGGTGTGTTATAATTATATTATTATTTGAAAACAAAACTTCTGAGTTTGTTCTACAGTGACACCATCCCAAGAATACCTCCACACTAAGAAAACATGAAAAATTATGACAAATAAAAACACACAGGTGTGTATCTAACTTGAAGTGGTGTCCATGTAGAGGCGGTATTTTTACTTGAATGCTCCATTAGTGAATGTGAATTTGTTGTTACCAGAACTTACGAAGCATTTTTTTTTTTTTTTTCTCAAAAACTATGGGACATGGGCAACTTAAAAATGTTACAACAAAAGCCATTGTGGAATTTTGAAATTTTGACCCTCATGTCACACTTTTAGCCCCAACTTCATGGACAGACCCATATACACTTGGAGTGTGAATATCCGGTTGAAAAAAAATTGAGTATTCACGGCACATGAAGCCAAGAGTGGAATGCATTTTTCAATTGATTACATACTGTACATGTACATACAATGTAGAGTACATTAGACAGAACAAAGCGGTGGAGGATTCCAACAAGGCATGCAACATTACATCTTCATGCACATGCATGTAATCATGTACATTATATACATGTACATTTTAAGACGTTATGTAGACTTTGCAAGTAAGTTAAATAGGTACCCTCAGAAAAATGGGTACTAAATATTTATTTTATTGCCTACTTTAATACTTGTAGCAGTTTAATGAGATAGCATAGTTGCTGCATTGACAGATCAAATTAATAATGTATAGAATTTCCTGTCAAATGAGTGCTTGAGAGTGAGAGGAAAAGGAAGAGTAAAAAAAAAATAGAGTAAAAGACTTAGAAAAAGAGATAGAGGGACAGAATGAATCTCAATGATAAACAAGAGCCCCAGGGGGCACGACGCTCACCTGAGGTGAATCAATTCACATCTGGTGCAGGGGCCCCTATAAGGCCACCCAGAAAAATTTCATGAACATCTTTCATTCTTCATCTATAGAGGTATCTCTATACACAATACCAAGTCTGAGCTTCCTACCAAGTTCGGTTAAATTCCAATCATGGGTTTTGGAGAAGAAGCTGAAAATGTAAAAAGTTTATGGATGGCGGACAACTTGCCCCACCCCCCCCTCCAGTATGTTACCCCCACAGACCCCCTATAGGGCCACCCAGAAAAAATTCATGAACAACTTTCATTTTTTGTCTATAGAGGTATCACCATACACAATACCAAGTCTGAGCTATTCCTGGTTCTGGAGAAGAAGATGTTTGAAATTTACAGTGCTTTTACACTTGGGGGCCCTCCCCACGGGCCCCCCTGGGGGCCACATGTACCATTTTAGCAACTTTGGATCCCCTACCCCTAAGGATGATTCCTACCAAGTTTGGTTGAATTCCGATCATGTGTTTTGGAGATCAGAATGTACATTTTGCCTGGCAGCGCCCCCCCCCCCCCCCCTCCAGTATGTTACCCCCACAGGGCCCCTATAGGGCCACTCAGAGAAATTTCATGAACAACATTCATCCTTCATCTATAGAGTTATCTCCATACACAATACCAAGTCTGAGCTATACCTGGTTCTGGAGAAGAAGATGTTTGAAATTTACATACATGTAGCTTTTACAATTGGGGGCCCTCCCCCTGGGCCCCCCTGGGGGCCACATGTACCATTTTAGCAACTTTGGGTCCCCTACCCCTAAGGATGATTCCTACCAAGTTTGGTTGAATTCCGATCATGGGTTTGGGAGAAGAAGATGAAAATGTAAAAAGTTAACGGACGACGGACAAATTGCCATCGCAATAGCTCACTCGAGCCTTAGGCTCAGGTGAGCTAAAAAGAGAAGATAATGATGAATAACATACAAGAATAAAAGAACAAGAAAAAGAAAGATAGAGAGATAAAAAGATCTCAATGAAAAAGAAAGAAGAAGAGAAGTAAATAAAACATGGCAGACAAGATAAAAGGAAGAAGAGGAGGAGAAATAGAGAGATAGAAAGATAGAATGAATCTCAATGAAAAAGAAAGAAGATGAGACGTTAATGAAACATGAGAGTCAAGATCACAGGTAGAAGAAGAAGAGGAGAGAAAGAGAAATAGAAGGATAGAATAAATCTAAATGAAAAAGAAAGAAGAAGAGAGAAGTTAATGTTTTTCACAGGTCAGAAACAACTCCAGTGTGATGACTGATGATGCTTCTAATCAGCGCTCGCCATGTCTGCCGTGAAACAGGGACACAAGATATGAGTATAATTGGTCCAGACAGCATCACCACACATCGGGCTTCTTCTGCTTTTAATAGCCAAGCGCCTGATCGTCTGTCATTTTTGCCAGCCTTTACTTCAATGTATATAGCATGTACACGTACATGGTGCCTATTCAACTGTTATTGCTGTGACCCATTAAAATGTAAACAAACACACTTGCTGCATCATTAGTACATGTACTTATGCAAGTGTACTTCTATAATGAAGGTACAGTGTAAGTGCTAATGGAGTTAAACATTACATGAACATCACTTTCAAAATGTATTCTTTGGCAATAAGCATTTGCACATCAAGATATATGAAAGAAAGATCTCATCAGGCATGAATTTTACTTTTTATTTTTTCCTTAAAATCAAGCAATTACATAAAAATTATTTTAACTATTTTGTGCTTCAGTCCATTATGGTTCTCTATATGGTCATGGTCACATGTGGTATATTCCCCAAATGCAATAATATTAAATGCAATGATGTATAAACTAAAATAGGCCCAACGTATTCACTAATATTTTGAAAAGGATTTTCAATAGAAATATATCCCTACTGAAGTTGAATACTGCTTTATGCATGTGAACATCATATCCTGTTACCAATTTAGGTTTAAAAAAAAAAAAATTCTATTAAAACAAGTTTTCATATTTAAAAAAAACATCACTTACAATGTATTTCCCTTAAATATGATTTATCATTCAAAAAGAGCGACTCAAACTGGTTTACATATCAAAGACCTTGTATAGGCTATTAAAAGCAGTGAGCATAATCTAGTACCAGCAACAATTACTGATTAACACAAATTGTTGATAATACTCTTAAAATGTGTGATATTTTACTGGTAATATGACTCAAAATCAACCAAAGTGTAAATTACAGAGGCCAAACACAGCACTGACTGAAATATTTCCCGCACATATAACATTTAAATATAATTTAAGCTATTTTCTTCCACATGATTTTGCTAAACAGATGTGAAAAGAAGTAGAAAGGTTTTTTTTTTTAAATACACTGTACACTTAATAATCACTTTGCCTGAAACTATACAATGTTTTTTTTCCAGCATTTTAAGATGTATTTGTACAAGATACATCTTGTACCACTCATATACAGTAACACTATCAGGTTTAACTAAAACTGAAAATGTGAAATAATACCTTTAAGGAAATTTATTTCAGATGTATTTTTTTGCTCAAGTTTAGCCTAGTACTTGCCTACAATAAATCATTGAGGAAGAGGATTGGATGTCAAACAAATTGCGCATTTCAAGTCAATCAATCATAGTTAACAAGACAAGAAGGGCATAAAGCATCACAACACATTATTCCTCATTGACTAACATACTACAGCACAATGTCAGCTTAGAGCCAAAAGGATGGCTATTAACTCTGAAAGATAAAGTTGAGTTCTAGTCATGCAATTACACTGTGAAAGAAACTATCTCAAAGCAATTAGGAAATGCTGATCATGTCTACACAAGAATTGTTTTATACTGCAAGGTTTTTGAATCATCAAAATGATAAGAAACCCAATCTCGCTGAAAAGTACATGTAGTGCACACAGAAATGGGTATATGGGACTGCACACACGAGTTGCATCAATGTTCGGCCCGAACATTTCAGCTATTTCTCGTCATATTTCGAGTATGAGGGCATTTGAAATGCTATCCTTTTCAGGGGACATTTCTAGTATGATATTCTTCCAAACTGACATAATAAAGAATGGGAAAGCTCACAAGATCATATTTCAACTTTCCCAGAACTCAACCTTCTATTTAACTATCCCATAACATGTGCTAACGTCTTTCTGACTCTAGCTCTGGGCAGAAGACATGCTCTCTCTAAAAAAAAAATTGAGTTATCACCTGTATTGACTTCCCAGGGGAGTGAAAATATAGTCAAAATACATGTAGAGTAAAAATTTGGCCTTTTCTTTTTAGAGATTACTCTAAAATCAATCAATAATTCACTCCCAAACTAGTGATCACTGATGTGACCAAGGAGTTATCACAAAAATGTGATTTAACTCTTTGATGTGACTTATCTACCTACTATAGATCTCTCTTTCACTCATACTCTTTCTTTCTCTCTCTCTCACTCTCTCTCTCTCTCTTACTCTCTCTCTCACACACACACACTCTCCCTTTCTCTTTCTCTCTCTCACTCTCCCCATCTCTCTCTCTCTCTCTCTCTTTCTCCCTCTCTCTCTCCCTTTCTCTCCTTTCCCACAACTCTTCTATATGTTATCTCTCACTCTTTCTTCTTTTTCTTAGAGAGAGAGAGAGAGTTTACACTGTAGCAAAACTACAGCACACCGTTGGCGTGCTGGTGTTGATTTAATATCTCCAATGCTTGAGAACCTGATGAATTTGTTCAAGGGAGAAAAACTGGGCTAAAAAAGGAAAATATTTGCGATGGAGATTCATCCCCAAAGGCCATAAAGGTCACGGTTCTTGCTCTCTTTAAAGCCACATTCACATATATGACATGGAAACCTACCAAAGATAAAAACTGCCATGGAAAAAATAATCTGTTTATTCTCTCTTTCCCCTCTCTATTTCAACTCTTTTCTTCCTTTGCTCTTCTCTATTTTCTCTCTCGCTCATTTGCTATCTACTATAGATCTCACTTTCACTCATACCCAATCTCTCCCTTTCTCTCCTTTCCCCCAACTCTTCTATATTTAATGTCTCACTCTTTTGCTACTACTACAGATGTCTCTCTCACTCACTTCTTTTGTTCTTGCATTTTCTACTTTTTATTTTACATTACTGTTTTTGAAGGGGGAAACGGGGTGATAAGAAGAAAAGTAATTATAGATGTCTCTCTCACTCACTTCTTTTGTTCTTGCATTTTCTACTTTTTATTTTACATTACTGTTTTTGAAGGGGGAAACGGGGTGATAAGAAGAAAAGTAATTATAGATGTCTCTCTCACTCACTTCTTTTGTTCTTGCATTTTCTACTTTTTATTTTACATTACTTTTTTTGAAGGGGGAACAGGGTGATAAGAAGAAAAGTAATTATAGATGTCTCTCTCACTCACTTCTCTTGTTCTTGCATTTTCTACTTTTTATTTTACATTAATTTTTTCGAGGGGGGGAGGGGGTGATAAGAATAAAAAGTAATAATTGTGAAATTCATTGGTTACATAAATGTAGTTTTGTAGTCTTAAAGCATTTTCATATGGTAGGCCTAGTAACAAATGCAAAAAAAAATCTGACAAGCAGACAAAACTACACTGTACCCATAACATTTTGGGTGACTTTTGGGTAAAAAAAGTTAAAAGGGAGCCACATGTCTCTTTTGTGCACATGTATTTGAGGCATATCACATTGGTTTTTAAAGGGGGGGGGGGGGGGGGGGGCATGTGCCGGTTGTACCATAATCTGCCAGTGCAGTATATAGTGTCTCCTTTTAGTGAATATGTGATTGCATTATTAATAAATTATAAATTATTAATAAAATTACACATTATACATGGGCAGAAAGATATTAAAAAAATCACAGAAAATTTTGAGTCTAATTCCAATGCAGTATGTTGTGGCGTTCACGAATACAGGTAATAATCATTACAGTCTCTAAACTGGCAACAAAGTGTAAAATAAATAATCACTCTCTCTAGCTCTATGCATGGATATACATGTACTACTCGAACATAATATTATATCCATATCATTTAGTCTTCATCAAGATGTGCATGGATTTTCTTTAGAACTCATGCAAGATTTGGATAAATAACACATACTCAAATGTGTAAATATTTCTTGGTAAAAACAATAACACTTTTACCCGACTCTTTTTATTCACTTGATTATTTTGACAAATATACGGTACAGTGATTAATCATTTATAAACACAGCTAGCGCCCATGGATGTCCACGGGCTGCTTCTGCTAGTACATTATACACAAGTAGCCAGGCAATGACAATGAAACTAAAAATTGTAGGTCCAATTCTTTAATATTTGATAGTCTAGCATGGGCTTCAGGACAGATGCAAAACCAATTCTAAGCATTTGTAAGATAAAGAAAAGACACAGATACCAAGTCTGATAATGGTATTTCTTTTGAAAAAAATAACATGTTATTTCTGAATAATCACAGCCATGTTTGTCTCCTGTAATTTGTGATAAGAAAGTAGAAATTAAAAAAAAAATGTACTTGATAAATACAAAAAGTTCCTCTTAATCTGAAAAAGGCATCAGATAACGGGACTGCCCCATCTCCCAAGAGGGGGCTCCCGCGCATACAAAATACAAAATGCAGCTGGCTGAAGTAATGTTTGCAGGCAAACTAATCTGATACATCTATTGTGAAGGAATATGACCCTGAAAGCTATTTCTTGAAATTTACTGATCAAGCTAGGAAATGGGATTTCCTATTTTCGCTAAATACTTGGAAATCTGATAATACAGTATCACGATTTCTTTTTAAGGGCTTGTTTCGTTCATTTAAAAACATCTGTATGAAACTTTATAGTTACAAAAGTGCTTGAAGATACACTGTAGATAAACAATAAACATACATGTACATGTTTATAAAATTCACCCACTTTCATTTTTTTGAGAATGTTAACTATACATGTAACTTCAAAGATATCACTGTGGAGTGTAGCATGCAAATGACACGAAGTAAAAACTGCCTTTGTATAGGGAACAAGGAAGAGATGTCACTGCAAACCCATAACTCATTTGTCATAACAGATTTATGAGTAAAGTATCAGCTTGCTCATCAAATCCAGGTATCACTTTCTCCTTCTGAACACCTCACTCTCCTTCTCATTTTCCTCATTTTATTCTCCTTTGGTTCTTCTATCTCTATCATCCTTCTGTATATTTTCTTTCTGCAGCTCTCCCTCATTGCCTCCAAAGTTCAGTATATACCGTCCTCTAGTCATACGAGCTTTTCTACAGCAAATATAATTTATTGTTGCAAAGCTTTAAAATCTCAACTTGTTTGTATTTAAATGTCTTGTCCCTTTCTGTCTACTTATTTATCTTCATCCCTCTATCCCTCTCTCTTTCTCTTTCTTTTTCTCCACCCCTCCACTGTTTGTCTATGGCTTTTCCTCTCTCTCTCTCTCTGTCTTCTTTTCCATCTGCATCCTCTCTCTCTCTCTTGCTCTCTTTCTTCACCTCCATCCATTCACCCTCTCTCTCTCTTTCTGCACCCCTCTCTCTCTCTGTTTCTCTCCCTCCTTCCTCCCTTCTCTCCCTCTTTCCATCTGTATCTCCTCTGTATCATAGACCTACATGCAGTCTGTCACTTTCTCACTATCCCTTTCCCTGACTGAAGGGAATCAAGGTTATGCCACATACAGAAACCTCATTGTGACGAAGCTTGGATAGATTTACAACCAATCAATCCAGGGTCCCTCTCAATCTCAAGATATTCTTGAGGTTTGAAACAGTGTCATTCACATGCTCATTATAAAAACCAAGGTCTGGTGCTACGTGTATCCATGTACATGTACTTCAATACTTGTGCATCACAATCCTAGAGGCCTAGTCCCACATCTTAACCCTTTCAAGACAATTGACCACATTTTGTGTTTTGGCTTTAATAAATAACTATTGATTCAGTGCTCTAAAAACTATACCAGATGCATGAGTAGAAAGAGCAGAAAATTCTGCACACTCTATACATGTCCTTTTTTGTTTCATGGTCATATTGCGTTTGATGGCAGGAATTTTCAAAACGAGAATAAGCTCTAAAATCCTTAAATTGGCAACACATTGAGAGGTTGAAAATCATTGTTTGTTATCAAAATTGGCAATGTTTTCAACTTTTCGACAAAACTCCCAACCGTGTATATTGTTTTCAAAGAGATTACACCTTATTAGTACCATGTAGCACTAAAAGAAAAATATTTTTGTTGGCAATTTGAAGAACAAAATGTGATCAATTTAGCCCTTGAATAATTCCTGTCCTGAAAGGGACAGGGATTATGTTCACAATTTATAACTACAATTACATGTACAGGTACATGTATATTTATGATCAAAGCTGGGCCCTAATATTCACATGTGTAGCTCTTTTGAGAAAAACAACCCAAAGTGGTTGCCTTATCAATACATAGTGATCAACACTAAACAGGGGGTCAGATCAGGTGCACATATTGTACTGTAAACAGGCTCCAAATTTTACCTCCAGAACACCTCAATTTTGGATTTAATGACAAGGCCTGTGCAAACTGACCCTTAACATATCAATCCAGACCACTCTGTGTGGAGCCCAAATCTATCTTAACTCTATCGGTGCCGAGGGCACATATATGTGACAGATACATGTAGACTTGTCATTTTCATTCACCAATTGCTCGACCACAGGAAAGGTATATGGCGGTCAATGAATATCAAAATTTTGAGCATAAATCAAGCAATCTAAATATATGATTAATAGTAAACAAAAAAGAAACTCAAACTTAATTTTCAAAAAGATATTACCTTATTTCAACAGAAAACAATAGTAAACAAAAAAAGAAACTCAAACTTTATAATTTTCAATAATTCTTATGCATAAAGTTGGGTAAAGTAATGTTTGGTATCATAAGAAATGGTAATAAATTTCCAACAAGTTCTTACGTACACAACATTTTGTGAAATAATAGATTGTTAATGAATTGGAGACATTTGAAAAGTAAGCATTGATCACAGTTTGGTAAAATTTTGAAGAGAGCTAAAACCCTTGGCACAGTACATGTCGTGTGTTAAGAGCCAGAAGGGCGTTAACTCTGGCTCTCAACAGACGATGTATGAGTTAAACTGCTTAAAAACCTGAAGAAACATTAAAAACTAATAAAAATAAAAACACAAGGAACATAAGGGCAGCTACATACATGTAGTACTTGTACTCGTAATTATTGATACCAGTTAATCTGACAAGCCATACACGTAGTCTGTCGCAGCTACTGTTATAATCCATTCATAACGCATACTACCGTGACTCTACAGCTACAAAGGCTGCAACTCAAACCCACAAACAAATATCCATATCATTTACAATCAGTCAAACACACATCGTTGCTAAGGAGTCATCGTAATTACTTAGGGATTGCATTTGTTGCTATGAATATATGCTTTTAGTTGCTAGGGAATTCGATCTAATTGTCACTTGATTAAAAATGAGAAGGAAAGAGTCTGCAATCTTGGAGTCTAATTAACGACACCCCCACCTCCTTTCCTTAATACTATTCCATATTTTCTCTCTTTCTCTCTCTCTCTCTCTCTCTCTCTTCTTCAACTCTACATTGACGTGAATGCTTTATTAATAACATTTCACTTCTCACAGCTCTAGGTGACTAAAATCTCTTTATAAACAAAATGCATGTACATGTACATGTACATGTATAGCCTTCAGGTCTACAAGTACATGTACATGTATCGATGGGTCAAAATGAGATACTTGGTACATGTAGATTACATTAGTATATTCTGCATTTTTATGAGGCTGAAAATTACATGATTACTTAATTTTCTAAGTTTTACAACAAAATAACTCACTTCTTATACACTGTAAAAAAAAAGATAATGGGTAGGAAATTTCCCAACATGAGGGTACATCCGTATGTATGTAATTATGGGTCCGATCAACTTTGGGCAATTTTATCCCCAACTTACATGTACATGTACAACTGTAGGTAATATTTTCCCAATCATGATCACTTTTTACTTTTTACTACAATTTTCCTCACAATTTGTTAAAGTGTATAGGTCACTAACCATCACAAGAAAGATATGTGACTCACGTTCATTTTTCGCACCACCAAATTAACCGACATTGCCTTGACGACTTTTCTAGCATCAGCTGCATGCAAATCACTCAACCCGTTGGAGCTAGACAGACAATTTTAGCCAAATTGAAGCCTTGGGCCATTGATGTTTTTTCTTTTGTTTTGCTATCGGAAAAGATGAATTGAGGAGGGGGGGGGGGGGTAAATTTTCAATTTGAATAGGTAAATGGAGAAAGTGATGGTGCTCGTATTGGTACAATGTAGGAAATGGGTCGTTAAATGGAGATTGTAAAAACGTTTTTAATGGAAGATTAAAAGCGCTGACAGGACCATAATTGATTGAGACCGGATAAGCGATGACTGATTGATATAGATGATGACAATGGATAATGAATTTTAGAAGTTGATAGTGGTACATGTATCATAAATGCAGATACATGAATACTGTCCATAAATTGGTGATTCACTAGACATGAATGCTATGAAGCCCCTATACTGTGTCTGGTGAATAAGTGTTCTGAAGAAAATGTCTCATCCACAGCTTGCTTCTTCTTTTTAAGTCTTAAATCAAGATATGAATCAACAAATAAATTAATTAATTAATATCAATTATACAAATCAGTACTGATTTTCTTCCCTTTTTAAGTGTTTTGTTTATGTTTAATGTTTGTGTTTACATGTATGTCTATGTTGATGTTTATGTTTATTATTTATGCTTTGTTTGGTTTGTCTTTTGCTTTAATCCCTGGTGGAAACAAAGTTATCCTTTTTTTTTGGAAACAAAATTTCAAACAACTATAATTATGATTCTATTACATTGTAAATACTAAATTCAGCAAAAATGCATGACACAAAACATAATACACACACATATTATCAACGCTACAATGTGCATAAACAACATTCATGTACATGTACATTACATACACATTACTAAAAGAGGTCATTTCAAATGTACCAGCAGAGCATACATTACCCTTAAGACCTATAATGGAAGGGCATTATGTATGAAGCAGAGAGCACAATGGGAGTTCCGTGTTACATTATACCTAGATTATACACTACTATTAATATCAATCAGTGGGACTGGAGGATGTGAAAATAATGTGACTGGGCCAGCCAGGGCCAAAATTCTGGGGTGTTTTTTTTTTTCAGATGTAGTGGCTGGTAAAATGTGAGTCATTGCAATTACGTTTTAAGGAGATCTATGTTATGAACAAAACCATTGCATTTTCAGACTGCAGAATAATGACATGAAGGTCTACCATGAACATTGATAAATGATGTTGCATAAACTGCACATTTTTGACCGCCGGAAAATGTGAAATGTCAGTGAAAAAACATGTATGCACGTAAATGTACATGGTTATTATGCTTATGTTGAATATTCTACAAGAACACTTAAAGAAAACAAGCATCGTATGCTTACAAACAATTAAGTCATGATGGCCAGTTAGAATTCATTAGTGGGACTAAAAATCATTGACAATGATCTAGTTTATACTAAAAAAATCCTGAAATATGGCCTAAAATTGAATTGCCAGGGCTTGAATTCAGGCTTTTGACAAAGAACTGACATCTCTGATTAAGTGCAATCGGGGAACCCAAGGCTTTAAGTCCTGTCCAGTGGACTTGGAAAGAAAAAGGCAATTAATATACACTTGGTTTTGAACCCAAAACCTCCCAAGAGACCACTGCCCTACCACTGCCCTACCACTGAGCCATCATGCCTTTGTATGCACAAAACTCAAACTATAAGAGCTACATGTAACAGCTGATTTCAAAATCAGCTTTTTTAAAGCTTATGGACCAATTTAACAGTAAAAGGTGAGGAATTTATTATACATGTACAGTAGTTGAAAATATCCCCAAATATATATTCTTTTGGTACCAGACACCACTATATAAATGTATAGATATCATATGGCTATACTGTACAGGCCATCATCACAATCGCATTGGATATTTGCATAATATAACCATTTTCACCGTTTTGTTCCGCACCTTAGCACAACTAGAGCTAGCAAATGAGCAATAAAAGCAGTGAGTGACCTTGTTCTCTTTATTGAAATATACATGTACACTGTACTGTAGTTAACACCAAGAGTTCAAACAAATTTAAGGTGATTTTTTTTTATTACCGGTAATCTGATTTAAAATCACTGACATGAATCACATAACTCTTTTTAAACGAAGTAAAAAATTATCCATCCTAAAAGTTAAATTCATATTCAACAAGAAACAATTAGACTTTACACATGTAGGTAAACTACATTTTACAGTAACAGTACCAGTTTAGTAAACAATCTTATAGAAACCATTCAGGCTTTGGTACATGTGTAGACTACAGTTGATGATCAGTATGAAATCAAAACCAATTGACAATGTATCAAGTCCCTGGGGAATCATAATACACTGTACATAAAAGAAACTTTTGTGTGCACCACACTTTCATGAAGTCCTTGAGTGGTTAAGATTAATAGCTGTATTGTTTTTGCTGCATAGTATTTTAATCACAGCACTGAATTCTTGCAATTTGAGAAAGTGTTTTGATGCACGGCCATCTACAATTTGTATAATGATTCACACAAATTCTATGTGTTGTAAAAATATCTGGTTTTGCAGCACATTATAAATCAGAGTCTATCCTGGAGAAATCCAGGGTATTTGTGTACATTCAGGTATTAAATTCACTGTATCACAGTGATCTACAATACAGATTATACATTAATAATACAAGTTTACACGGTATCAGTGTTACCATTGACACATCAGTGTCATTGTCCGTTTACATTTAGCATTAGAAGTCAAGCTCAAGTCCTGCTCCTAACCTTAACCCTAAACTTAAGCTGAAACCCAATTGCAACCTTAACCCTAACCCTACAAGTAAATCTTTGACGAAGTAAAGTCAGGAGCAATTGTTGCGGAAGCAAAGGTTGGATCATCTTTAGCAGTACATGTAGCTGACGGGCAGAAATTCTTTGAGGATAGTTTCATCTCATTTGCACCTCTTGCTTTACAATTACATGTCGGCAATTAGCCCAAAGCTTTCCATACATCCTGTTAAATTATCTGGGGAAACCCGGGGAAAGTTAGGCCAATCAGGAAGCCTGAGGTAATTCAACACAAACAGCGGGCTATTTCACCATTAAAATGATGGTCGAATTCTGGGAAAGGTATAGTTCGTGAGTTTTTTCATTATTTTTTAATATGTACATGTCGGTTTGGAAGATTATCATAGTAGAAATGTCCCCTGAAAAGGATTGCTCTTCTAATACTGTCAAATTCAAAATATGACAAGAAACGGCTGAAATGTTTGGGCCGAACATTTGTGTGTAGTCCAACATACACATTTCTGTGTGCAGTTCTGTGTGCAGTGCATGTGACTCTCAGCAGGACTGAGTCAACTTCTTATAATTTTGGTGATTCCAAAACCTTACAGCAAACAATTCTTATGTGCTATATAATCAACCTTTCCCAATTGCTTGGGATCGTTTCTATCTCCCTCTCTGTCTCTCTCTGTCTCCCTCTTTTCACGTTTCTTTCACGATTCAATCGGATGACAAGAACTCAACTTTATCTTTAAAGCTTGGTTATTAGCTGAAGTTAATATCCAAAGTAAACTCCTGCTTGTTGGTGAAAGAGCCTGTTATTTGGCCTATTAGCAGACTAATTCACCAGAGAAGATGCACTCAGGCTATGAATCCAATGCTCATGCTCTGTAATATTACGGAATAACATGCTCTTCGTCAGTGACGCGGATTGAGGGGGGGGGGGGGGGAGCACAATGGCGTATGTACAACCCCAAGTTGGTGCCCCTGTCCCTCTATTGAGGTGATGGCTTTTTTTTTTTTTTTTGCTTGTCAGAGAATGTTGGACTAAAAAGGCACGCGATAAATGCGATGACCTTTCTTGTTTGTCGAGTTGGTTGTCAGAAAATTTTAAATATATTGTGCCCCCTGAAAAAAAATCCTGGATTCACCCCTGCTGGAGACTGGAGTCTCTGAGCTCTTGAAGAATGGGAGAAGAGTAATCTTTTTAAAGTGAAAAAAGACAATGACTCAATGCATCTACATGTAAAAGCACATAATAACAGGGTAATACCCAAGTCACACAGCCAAATCGTCTCCACACCAACTCCAGACCGACCAGTTCCTCCTGGCCTCTGGGGGTAAGGTTTAACTTTCGTTTGATCTGCCGTCGGTCTGGTGTCGGTCTGGTGTCGGTCTTGAGTCGGTCTTATTGGTGTGACTTGGGTATTAGCACAGAATTTGGAAAAGTTACTCACCCATCCATGCGTACATCGGGCAGTGAGCGGTTGACCGAAATCATATCGCTGGCTAACAAATTGAACTGATTAATCCGAAACATCTCATTTTTGAGAGACTCCTTGTCTTGGGGTATGATGACGGCTTTACCCATCTCACCCGGCCCGTTGGGGTCGTGCTTCGGCCTGGCGGGCTGGTGCTTGGGAGGGGCATGTTCATGTCCCCCTGGAAAAAAAAAATTGATACAAGAACACAGGTAGTGATAAGAATGAAATAAGGTAATACCATACTATCAATGTTTGCAAATTTTGCCAAGCAGAAGGGCACAAGTTATAGATAATCAGAAAACGGATATATTTCGAGAAGAACTCATTCAAATTTTTTACTATTCTCTGACTACTATTTTGCAACATATTTCAATCTTCACATTATCCAAATTATTTTAAACTGAACTCATACTTACAAATTTTAAATGATAAAACACTACACACAGGCTATTCACGGTAGGAATTACATTGTGTACATCCTGTATAGTCAATCATTATAAGTTCCAAACATACATGTACATGAAATGACAAGGTCAAATCCGCTTGATTTCCTATGTAGTTACCACTACAATATACACAGACGTCGGGGGCAAATGGGGGGGGGGGGGGGGGGGTTGGGGTTACATGCATGTAGGGGGTTCTTACCCCACCCTCTTCTTTTTTCTGCTTGTCAGAGATTTTACAATTTTGCTGCCACCCCTCTCCTGTTGGTCAAAAGATTTTAGGGGGGAAGGGACCCCCCCCCTGAACAAAATCATGGAGACACCTCTGGGTGTTCATTTAAATCAACACTGACTTCCATGGGAGAAGCTCTGTTATGTATTGCCACACATTTCTGAAACATACTGTAAATATTTGGCTGTAGGTCTCATTCCTCCAGGAGCGGAACAATTCGGAGGGGAAAAAAAAACACCTAACCTTGTAACCTACATTGTCTGACTTTCATTTTTAGCTACAGTACATAACATGTACATATACAGTACACGGGTAAATTGATCGTGAGTTGTCCATTTTGTGCAGGTACACGTGGGCAAATGACAAACCACTTACTAAAATTGAACCGACATTATTTGCCAGTGAATAAATGAATTGCACAGATGTGTACAAAGAGGCCTATATCAGCTGTTCTCAAACACGTTTGAAGAGGGTCGATGGGGGTAAAAATAAAATCGTCTCCATGTGTGTCATGTGCACTTTTTCAAGTCTGGAGTGTAAAGCACATGTATTAATGCAATTCAAGTCTCTCTACAATGTACATACATGTACATTTACGATGACGAAGAGTAGATAAAGACTGTTTATCACTGTACATGCAGTTATTCAATGACAATTGTAAAGAAAACTTTGATTTAAAGTCAAGCGCATACGGTATTAAATGCGCAATCTCACTGGTAGATTACCCAATAGCGCGCGTCCCCTGAGCATGATTTGACAAATGCGGTGATGTGTCATATACCGCACGCAACTAGGAATTTAAGTGCGACTTTACATGTATTAAGTCAAATTTAACTCTTTGTGAAACAACCCCCTGATCTTTCACTTCATTTAGCAATTCTTTCAGATACACTGCAGGTCATTTCTTTTCCTTCCATATCAACTTTTGAAAATTAAATTGAAATAAATAACTTCTCGAATCACAACTTTGGTTTTACCAGTAATCAAGTTTAGGAAACTGTAAATCCAGAAACTTTCGCGACATAAAACTCTCGAGAATTGTTAATGACAGCTAATTTTGCTGCAAGAAACTTTTGCGATGAGCAAAAATTTTATGTTGTTTCAACTGTGATTTGATTATTAGTGGGATGAAACTTTTGGTTTAACAGTACTAGATATCTTAATATTGTCATTACAGTAAAAAGAAACTTAAATTGGTTGCCAAAAATACATTTTCTGTTGAGAGCCAGAAGGGTGTTAAATCACTTTTAAAAAAAAGAGCCCATCTGGCTCTCATACCCCCGTCACACTAAAATGACAAACAACAGACCAAATTTTTAAAAATACATTATTCCTTATAGCCAAGAATCTGTTGGTTTAGAGTTGGTTTGTCAGTATGACTGGGGTATCAAGATAGACAAAATGGGCTTTTCAAATTGTTAGGACTCACCTTCTAATTCTCTGGGCACGCCGTGGTCTAAGGCCTGGTTATTACACCTGGAATCACTGTTGCATTCGCTATAGTACATAATCAGCATGACATCCAATAGAAACCATACCATGGAGGTGGCTAGCACCACCTTACAATACACCAGCCTCCGAGCCATGCTTCCTCGATGAACGATCACGCTGTCTGGTCGTTCCCTGCTGTAATCCGCTTCCTCGTTCAGACAACTTCCAGCGATGGTACGAAAGCGTCGCTAGGATTGCATATTCCAGGATGTGCTCAGTGAGCTTTGGGTCATAGAGATCTGTATTTGCAGGGGAAAGTATTCCTTCAAATCAGGTTGTCCCCGCTTTAATCCGCTTTCTCGTTAGTCGACACTTCCAACGACGTCGCTAGGATTGCATATTCCAGGATGTGCTTCGTGGCAGAGGAAGGTAATCGAGAGAACCAGCGAGCTTTGGATCGTATCTGTATTTGCGGGGGGAAAGTATTCCTTAATATCCACTAGGGATTTAAAGTGACACAATCAATCACTTCATTCTCATGTCGGAGGTTTAATAAATCCAGGCTTTTCCTTTCTACCTTTATATTTTATTCAGCAGGAATTGGGTCGTTGCTTAATACCTAGAAATGTCACTAATCCAAACTACAGTATCATCCTATACATGTACATCACAAAAAATTCAACATCATCTGCAAAGCTCTAAACTGGAGTGCTGTTTTCCATGTAGAGAATAAGGAAAGATCATTAAAAAGAGAAATAAGAACCACACGTTGGTGGTAATCAATCAAATGTGAAGATGTGCAAAGTCCATGAATCTACATGTAGTACTTGCGATTTTTGATAGTACTTGATAATCAGACAGAGCATGCAGTCTACACTAGGTAATGCATAGAGTGAGGAAGTGTTTCATAGACTCAATAGCTGATGAATGAGGAAATGTGCTCGACGTGACTCACGCTAATTGCGGCGCCGCGCTTCGCCTTAATCCCGCTAGTACCGTTGGGGAGCTACTCCGTGAAGGCGGACAACTTGGTGGAGTATTGACAGAGGAGATGAACTGGCGGTGACGAAGATCCTACAAGTACTTGTGGGGCTCCCTCTACATGAGGTGGGATGGGGTCAGCATCTCCTGTTGGCCAAATAGCAGTCACATGATCAAGGGAATCCTCTGGAGTAGAGTCATATTTCTGAGATCACGTCTAGATGGGATACCCCTTCTCCTCCTTTTTTAGATTCCAGACAGAAAGCTGGCAGCTGCACCTGCATGTTGGAGGGAAGACAAGAAGAGAAACAAATTTTGTCAACGAATGCCGGAGACTCGGTGGGGTCCGTGCTTAATTCCTTGTCTGTGCACACCCATCACATTCCTACATGTACATGGCATGGATTGTTCAGTGCTGAGTGAGGTTCTCTTTCTCTCCCTCTCTCCCTCTCTCCCCCTTTCTCTCATCTTTATCTACCTCTTTTCCTCCTTTCTCACTATCTCTCCATGTCCTCTCCATATGCCTTTATCGACAACTTACAACATCCTCTGTTTCCCTGTAATTGTAGCATTACGGTTACCAGGAATTGTAACACACAGAGAGCATTTGTACAATGTACATATTAACAGAATTTCTCTGCTACGTACATGTGTAGATATGCATTGCAATTGATTTTACAAATAACACACTATGGACTTGCCAGTCATACAACATCTACAGTACATGTATACTGCATGCCTGTACATTTGATTTGATTTGATTTGATTTATTTACCACCAACAACATTTAATTACAATACATTTTTTTTATATACAATGATATTTACATATAAATGAAGAAAAGCATTGGTTGGTAAAAGGGGCCAGATAATAGCACATGTGCTAGTCGAGCCTGACCCACAACAACAAAAAGTATTTTGGTAAAGTTCAATTAATACCCAAATTAAAAATAATAATAGTTTATAATGAAGTACAAAAAGTAGAAAGTAATGATGTTAAATACATTTCTTGTACATATACAGACTATTTACATAAACGTTTTCACTTATGATTTACTCAGCAAGTATGTCGTAACAGAATTCCGAAACCTACTTCTAGACCTGGTTAATTTGATTTTAAAAGGTAATCTATTCCAAAATTCACTACCAATGAAAGACAATGAAAATTGACCTTGCGTCGTTCTGAATTTTGGTAGACGCAACTGTCCACTTTCCTTTTGCCTTGTGGAGTACCTATGCTGTATAGTGTCACAGTAATTTACTAAAGTATGAGGCAAGTTGTTATTATACAAATCAAACATGAAAGTAGAAATTGACAAGTCATGCAAATCATATACATTAAGGATTCGCAGACTTTGGAACAAAGGAGTCGTATGAGTTCTCCATTCACTGAATGTTATAGCACGGACCGCCATTTTCTGTGAATACAATATGCTTCTTAGGCTAGTCTTATAAGTGCTTCCCCACACTTCTATTCCGTAGGTAATGTGTGGTTGTATAAAGGCTTTATAGAGCAGTATTAAAGTGCGCCTGGGTACAAAATGTCGCAACCTAAATATCACTCCAACTTTCTTTCTTATGCACTGATT
Source organism: Heliocidaris erythrogramma (assembly GCA_025617745.1). NCBI lineage: Eukaryota > Metazoa > Echinodermata > Echinoidea > Camarodonta > Echinometridae > Heliocidaris > Heliocidaris erythrogramma. The sequence goes on from CM046870.1 coordinate 27,387,283, forward strand.
TACAAAACGAATGTGATTATTCCAAGACAGATGTTTATCAATGTTGATTCCAACAAAAGTGGCAACATCAACTTCTTTGATTTCCTCACCAGCTATTTTCAATTTACCATTCATACCTATTTTTTTTCCGCCTGCTACTTATTAGCATGAAATTAGTTTTCATTGAGTTTATTGTAAGTTTATTGGCCATGCACCAGTTTCGTATCTTCTGTATGTTGTCATTCACTTCATCTGCATCAATTTCGACCTGGTCAGCTGGAAAAGTATGGAATAGGTTTGAATCGTCGGCAAACAACCGAAAATTGAAATACTTAGTTACTGAAGGCAAATCATTTATGTAGATCAAAAATAAAGTTGGCCCTAGTACTGATCCTTGTGGAACACCACATTTTATCTCTTTCTTTTTTGATAATGTTTGTCCACATTGAACAAACTGAAATCTGTTAATAAGATAGTTCTTTAACAATTCATGTGGTAACCCTCGAATGCCGTAATTGGAGAGTTTACCTAAAAGTATATCATGATTAATGGTGTCGAAAGCTTTCTTAAAATCAATGAAAACACCAAGGGTAACTTTCCCCTCATCTATAGACTTCAAAGTTGCATTTATCAAATTGATTAATGACAATTTGGTACTATATTTCTTCCGAAAACCGTACTGATGGTAATAGAAAGCATCATTTGTTTCTAAAAACTGTATTAATCTGATATTTATTAATTTTTCAAATATTTTACCTAAGACAGGTAGAACCGATATGGGTCTATAGTTACCTGGATCCTCTCTCGAGCCTTTTTTATGAAGGGGAGTAACCTTTGCAATTTTCATTTCATCCGGAACCTTGCCAGTCTCTAATGATAAGTTAAAAATATATGCCAGTGGATGTGATATATAAGGAGCACTATCTTTAATTAATTTTGCTGGAATATTATCGTGACCACAAGCTTTTTTTGTATCTAGTAACAATAATTGAGTTCTAACTTCGACCGCAGTTATTGGTTTCCAAAATAAAGAAGGCTCAGTATTCTGTCCCAAATATTCATCATATGTTGTAGCTCCATTCGGCAATTCATCAGCTAAATTTGGTCCAATGTTCACAAAGAAGTCATTAAATTCATTAACAATATCAGACACAGATGTCAGTTGCTCACATTTTCCATGAACCTGCTTGACAAGTCTGTCCACCTCAACACTTCCACCTGATCTATTTTTACCAGCTAACAACTCATTGATTATAGCCCATGTCTTATTTGTATCATTCTTATTATTATTTAACAAATTGCAGTAGTAATTCCTTTTCGCATTTTTTAGTATAGTGGTCAGTACATTTCTATACTTTTTGTACTTATCCACAAGATCCTGACGATGATCTGATTTAATAACTTTGACATACATTGTGTGTTTTACACGAATCGATTTCATGATCCCTCGAGATATCCATGGCTTCTTAGCTGCCTTTCTCTTTCCTAACTGCTTAGTAACCAACGGTGCATGTTTATTACATATGTTCGAGAAAGAAATGCAAAAATTAGAATAAGCTGTGTTGATATCATTTGATTTAAATACTGTTACCCAGTTAAAAGCACCAAGATCTTCTTTGAAAGTTTCTATATCATATCTTTTGTAACATCTATACCGAATTACTTTTTTATTAGACTTCCCTTTCGATATGTTCTTGAAAATTGCAAAAACTGGGAAATGATCAGACACATCCGATTGTATTATACCTGAGTGAATTTCAGATGTGTTGATATTTGAATATATGTGATCTAATAATGTAGAGGAATCTTTTGTTACCCTTGTTGGTGATTGAATCAATTGATCCAATCCTATGCATTGTAATGATGTGAGAAACTCCTCGACAGTGTCATCTTCACCCAAAGAATTAATATTGAAGTCGCCCAGAAGAGCACACTTACGTTGATCTACTTTACATTTTTCTAACACACTCAACAAACCATCTTGAAATTCCTTCACATTAGTATTAGGTTTTCTATAGATTATCCCAACTGTAACTTTTATATCATCTGTAATATTGATTTCTAACCAAAGGGATTCTGCATGATTAATGCTATATTCCAAACACCTGTACTTTAGTGATGTACTGACGTATGCTCCAACTCCCCCTCCTCTTGAATCGCTGGGGCGACAATTTACTTCAAGAGAATATCCTTCTATACCGAATATTGACTTGTTGGTCACATTCCATACCTCAGACATACCAATAACATCAAACCTTGTATGAATACAATCTTCAAACAATAATTTAAAAGCTTCAAAATTTTTAGACAAAGATCGAACATTAATGTGAGATAACTTTAAGGAATTCGTTCTATCAAATTTAAGAACATTATCGAATGAATTTGGGGTCAATTTATGATAAAAATGTGTATTATTCATTTTAAGGACGCTTTAAAAACGCCTCCACACGAGGAGGTGGAATGGTACATTATTCCATGAAACATCTTCTTCAAAATTTTTGTCTTGTTAAGTAATTAATGAAAAGAAAGGTTCTCACGGAATCCCAAATAACTGACATATGGGGTGTTGCAAGAAAGTTGCAATCGATTGCAAATTGTAAAGCAAATTAGAACAACCATTCTGAATGGTTCATGGTCTGCCCATTCAAGAAGATGCACTTGCAACAATGATTTTGATTGGTCAGTATCGATCAGCTGCAACTTGCAATCAATCGCAACTTTCTTGCAACACCCCATTATTTATTAAAGACTGTGAATAATACATGTACATGATATCTGCCAGAGGAATATTTGTAGAAATGTAGCCGAGTAATTACTGTACATGTACATGTAGCATCTACATGTAGGATGATGCAGGAAAATCAAGCAGCAAATGGATAAAAATGTCCTTCAAATGTTGCTTTGCACAGAAAGACTTGTTGTATGTACATGTATATAGTGTGTTGAAACAAAAGTTGGACCCCTTGCATCCTTTGTTTTCTGAATGAGTATATATGCACTAAAACATATTTATAAAAACAAAAGTGATTTTTTGACAGAGACCAAAAAATCACTCTAGGTATTGGTAACACTGTCAATGAAAACACCGTACTGTACATTGTACATGTACATGTATACACAATAGACCGCTTCGGTAATGTATGCAAATTTTATGCATATTTTATGCATATTTTATGCATATTTTATGCATATTTTATGCATACCTTTCAAACAAAGGTTGTTCTTGACAACCTGAAAGCTTGCCGGACATAGCTACAAATATGTATGCAAACTGATTCCAAGCATTGAGGCTCATTTACAAAAAGCAGGTTCATGGAATAGCTCGTCACTAGAGCTCAGAGAATATATGTGCATAAATTTGTATACATTACAGAAGCGGTCTATTCTATTAAATATAAAAACAAAAAAATATTCATCATGACCCTTAAAAATGTTAAATGGAAGGTTGAATTCTGGGAAAGGTAAAAAATAATTTGTGAGCTTTCTCATTCTTTTTAAGTTACTTTGGAAGATTATCATAGCAGATACATGTATGTCTCCTAAAAAGGATTGCTCTTCAAACGTTCTCACATTCAAAATAAATTGATGACAAGAAACAGCTGAAATGTTCTGGCCTAACATTTGTGTGTAGTCCCATATACACATTTCTGTGTGCAGTGCACATGACTCTTGACAGAATTGAGTCAATTTCTTATCATTTTGGTGATTCCAGTTTCTAAACCCTTACAGCATACACCAATTTCCATGTGCTATATACATGTAATCAACCTTTCCCAATTGCTTTAAGAAAGTTTCTTTCACAATTCAATCTCCTGACCCGGGGGTGGGGGGGGGGGGGGGGTCATCAAGTGACTTGTTAGTGATTTTTACCGACAAATTTGCTCTCAGCCAATCAGATACAAGGATTTCAGTAGCTTATAACAGTTGTCGGTAAAAATCACTGACAAAACACTTGATGAAATGCTCCCCAAAACTCAACTTTATCTTTTTAACAGTTCTGTACCAAGCAGACCTACATGTACACAGATATTTTACATGTACACTGCACATTTTGAATATGTTATTTTCTCTCTATATTTGCACTTTGCCATACAGTCTGTTTCTATTTCTCCCCCACTAAGATATTCTACAGGTTCTTTATTTCATTCAGAAAATCGAGTGCATAAACACAATGAACTCAAAGAATATATCACTTCAATTCAAACTTGTCTCTGGGTCACTGCACAGTGTATTAAAGTACACAGTCCATGATATTCTTGTTGTTTCGTCACCATTCTTAAAACTGTAAATGTTTATTGTATGAAATGAGCTACCCATACACGTAGTCGAGAAAGCATGTAAAGGAAACCAACATTCTTTAACCCTTTCAAGACAATAGACCACATTTTGTGGTTTGGCTCAATAACTTTCGATTCAGAGCTCTAAAAAATCTATTAGATGCATGAGTAGAAAGAGCAAATATTTATCCATACACTATGTCCATTTTGCTTGCATGACCATACTGCATTTGATGCCAGGAATTTTAAAAATGAGAATAACCTTTGAAATCCTTAAATTGGCAAAACAATGAAAGGTTCAAAATCATTGTTTTTCATCTAAATTTGCAATTTTTTCAACTTTTCCGACTTATTTCTAACCATGTATATTGTTTTCAAAGACTTCACAACTTATTAGAACCATGTAGCACTGAAAGAAAAGTATTACTGACCTTGCCAATTTGAAGAATAAAATGTGATTAATTTAGCCCTCAAAATAATTTGTGTCATGAAAGGGTTAATAAAATCTGAGCGATTTCTACCAAGCTATAGATACCTGGAGAACAATATTCAGGTTGGTAGTGGTGTTTCCATTTTTTGTCCTTCAAATAGCCCTGTTTACCATTCTTCTTCATTTTTTTTGTACATGTTTCTCTCCAGAATTCTTAGTTACAAACTATTTAGTGCACCTGCTACGCAAAATGGCATCTCTATGGATGGAATCCATTTTGCATACATTAGTTGTTGCTATGTCTGGCAAGCTTCTGGAAAATTTTGAGTCATCAAGAGAAACCTTTGTTCAAGACGTAAGATTAGTAAACAGGTCTATTGAACCAAACATGATCTGCATGATTACATGCAATTAATAATACACTATGTAGAGGTGTCGTGGTCTAGTGGATGTACGTCATTGGACTGTGTATCACATGGTTTGCGGTTCAAGTCCTGCCGTGGCACTAATGTCCTTTAGCAAGACATTAATCTACATTTGCCACTCTCCACCCAGGTAAAGTACAAATGGGTACCCGGTAGGAAGAAATTCCTCGAATGTTTCAGCGCCTATTAGGGCAGCTTACATGTAGCATGAGCTGGGGTAACAATAATGATAATTTGTAAAGCGCTGTACATGTACAGTATTTGTACATGTATCTACAAAAATGGACAATATTGCTCTATATAAATGGATAATATTGCTATTATTGTTATTTATTATACAGACAATGAACCAGAATCTTAAGCTAAGACTCAATATTGTACAGTTCTAAGACAATCTGCAGCAAAAGTTTATTCTTCAAATTTGTTTTTATCTACAAATGTGTAAATTATCATTACCATGTTTGTTTTGTGTTGTTTTTTTGTTATAAAATGCCACCAAATTTAGTTATCTCAATCATTAACACTCTTTGCAAAAATCCTTTTTAAATTCATTGCAGTTGGGCATTACAAGAAACCAGAGACAAAATCTCATAATTGTGAATTTTATACATTCTTTTCAAAACAAACATTCTGCCATGCAGATTTCAATAATTCAAGAAAAATCATGGGAACAACAATATATTTCAGTTCCCATGCTAGAAGACCACCTCAACACTGGACAGAAAGTGTCAAGATTATAAAAAATGCAAGTACATAAATTTGCAAGTACATGGTGTGTAAAACTGAGAGCTCTTACAGTTTGAAGTTGTTTTTTTTACAAAGAATTGATGGGTGTTTGTTCAAATAACTACAAAATACATGTACACAAATACCTACAGATAGCTGGCCAGGATCAAAGTTCACAAATCATACCGCAAGTTCTTGCTCAACTATGCCATGCAATACCATCTTTCTCGATATAAGATTTTCTTTTGAACTATTCAATGTATAAATTATGTTCTGCTCTGCCAGGCAAGCCCAAGAAATCAATTTCTATTTAGCAAAACCACAGAATTTAAAAAGAAATCTATAAATTTCAAATTTTAGAATATTATGTAAATACACCTGTTATGTATTTTCCATCATATGGGGATTTTTTTTATAATGAAGAGAAGCAATTTAGCTCGATGATTAAAAATATCTTCCTGACCGGAACGGATTCCAGCGGTTCATGTACTACTCCATATCATCAAGAAAATGGCAGCCCCCATGTAAAGTGTTGGCAGATGATACTGTGAGCTAGAATGTCTTGATTTAAATCCTTTTCTGATATTTTATTTCTGAAGTGATACAGGTCAATGATTAAGAATATATTACACCTTTTAACATACATGTACATGTAAGTATTTTTATATTCTAGTGTTAATTCTCCTTTAACTATACAATAGACTTTTCTTGTAGTTGCCAATCAAGCCACAACGACAGGACTATCCTTATGTAGTTTTCCACCTGCAATATAGATGGTGCTTTCTAAATCTGTATATTGATCTGGTCGTCATGCCATCAGTTGAAAGTCTAACATTGGACTCCACGTTGCATGTTCCTTTTCTTTTTATTTTTAGTCTGAAGCCATCATTTGGCAGCTGGCCAAGTTTCCCTACCTCCCAAAGTTGAAAAAAAAAAATGCACTTCATTGTGGAGTGAGTACTTACATACTACACGTACATCTACATGCACATCCTCTGTTCATATTTTACACATTAGCCTAATACAAAAAGAAACTACATGTACAGCCAGGGGTATTGTACGCTGGGATAAGTACACGTACAATATCCAACAAATGTTTGATAACCGGCATTTTCGTTCAGGGTGTACATGTATGTACTCACTTCTGTTGGATACTATGTGTATTTAAATGACCAGGGGTGGTATTCTGAGTTTTATTTTATCTTGACTTTAGTGAAAAGATTTAAATTGTCAAATTTTAAATTGCAACATTTCATTGGTGTTTGCGCTGATGAATTCCGCGTAGGCAGCCACTTTTGCGCAGTCATTAACCAATGATGCGCCATAAGCGTACATTTTGTTATGACAATTATAATTATTTCACTAAAATCAAGATAAAATAAATCTCAGAATACCACCCCCGGATAAACAAAGGGGGGGGGGGGGATGGTGGACAAAAAAATCAGCACAAAAATAATTTTAGTTAGAATGTAATCAATCAAAAATTTCATTAATAAACATATTTCTGACACATATCATGTTTCAGCACAAAAGATTAGGCCAGAAAATTAATCTTAAATGTTTTATTCTGCCAGTTAAGTACATATACTGTAAGGCTAAATGTTGCAGCAGAACAGAAGTACATGTATAAGACCCCGTTCTCATTACAAAGGATAGATCGCGCCACCTCTAAGGTGAGAACGCGACGATGTCGTTTCGGCGAGCTCCACGGTGCTCCACAGTGCTCCACAGCAATCCCAAACCGGACCACCTCTTGGGGGTAGTCCACGAAAGATCTAGAGTGCGCCTTAGTGCTGGGACTAAAAACCGGGTACCCGAGTCCCGCCCGAGAGCATCGGGTCCCGGGTCAAAATATTACATGCCCGTTTCCCGAAAATAAGTATTTTAATGATTAGCCTACTCATCGTCGATCAGCCATTAAATGAAAAATCCATTCAATGAAAAATCCATGTAGCGCCCCACTGCAGTGATGCGCTTTGGATTCGTTCAACTTACTATAACATTTGTTATACACAGACAGCAAAGCCCACAGCCGCGATTCAGAGACTGCATGCTCATTGGTTCATCGAACCCATAACATAATTTGCATTTGAATGCCTTTCCCCCTTATTGGGAGTTTATGTCGTAGTCATGAGCGATCAACGGGTGTAAAGCTTACAAACTCATCCATATTCAACATCAACCGTCGCTCCATACTCGCACGCGGCATCTCATTCATGAATATGACTCGTACATGAACATATGTATTAACATCAACAAGATTAAGCGCGAGCACGATTTGGCACTGTCACAATTCCTGAAACTTTAGCACACAATTAATAAATTCGAAATTACTAAAATCAGATTATATCCATGGCGATATATCCAAAATATTATCCTTCATTCATGCGAAAGTGAAAAACAAGGCATGGGAAGCAAAGCCTGTCTAGAGTGCGCACGATCAAGAATTTCATTCATAAAATTGGGCTTGTGACCTCATTCGATGACCACATGTCATGACATGTGCAAAATATGCCAACCAGCCAACGAAGGTTTGCGCCTTTTTTCCTCCCCGTTCCTTTGATCCTTAATTCACACCGCCGCGGCATTGGGCGCGAAGGCGCTTCGTATAAACAGATCGAATATCAAAGGGGAACCGCATGTGCGTAAAAGGATGAAGTTACGGTCGTGCAGGGATGAAGTGGTTGGCTTGATATTTTTTGATATTTTTTTATGATGATGATACTTGTTTTCACGATAATAATTATCAAGATGATAATGATGATGATGATGTCTTTGATGATGATTATGATGACGATCATCATGAATCATGATGATATGATAATTATGTTATGATGATGATATGATGGTTATGAAGATCATGCCGATGACAGAAAACACATACCAGCTCTTCTTTGTTTTGCATTTAGTCCTTTGAAAGAACGTCTTTATTTACATGTACATGCACAACGAAAATGTCATAATGAAAAGTTACCTGTTGACTACTTGACTCTTGAGAAGACATCTACATGTTTCCTTTGTTTCATTTATTAATTATTGTCTCCGATCTCCATCACGTGGGGGAAGGGGTGGGGCCGTAACGTTGAGGGACGGGTTATAACTTATAAGGGTTATATCACTATTGTCTAAACGCTAATAAACTAGGCCTACGCATTTTTTTTTAATTCAGGCAAAGCAGTTTAAGAACCCTTTCTTTAAAATAAACCCTGTCATTTATGAGAGAGAGAGAGAGAGAGTCAGAAAGAAATGATTATCCCCCCCCCCCCAAAAAAAAAAAAGAGGAAAAAATATAATAATGCGCCATGAGCATCTTTCATGATGGATACCGGCGCAATACAAATGTCCATATTATTATTATTATTACTATTATAAAAATCTTGTTTTCAGTTTTCGTTTATGAACTTGCACTTTCTAAATTCTAAATAAAAAAAGCATGATCTGATGAGCGTGTCTGTGTGTATACGAAGAGAGATCGGACTAGCATACATTTACGAATATCATGATCAGTAGACTGCGCGCGGTACATGAAGTGTATGTGTGTGTGTGAATTTCAATAATTGACGCGGCGCGATGAGTTGTTTGAGAAGGAAACTATCGTTGATCGTGCGTGGGGAAATACAATGTGTACACGTATGTGTGTATGAGGACTGTAGCAGAGAAAGCTCGCCATTTTCGTCAGGGACATCAATTGATACTACGCGTGAAGTTTGTCTACAAGTGCCTCTTGCCCTCTTTACGATCAGATGTCAAAATTCCCAAGGGCTGCTCGTGCAAAATTATAAAGAATCATCATGATCATCGTCTCAAACAAGTTTTTCTTTGAGATTTCATTGTAGTTTCCTTCCTTTCAAGTTCATGTATGTATTTTTGGATAAACATGTGCAAGGCCAAGGGACTGTTGACCGTTATTTACCTAAGCCTAGGGCTAGGCTAAGGCGCTGGCATGATTATTATCGATGATTTTTATGGATTAAATTTAGGAGGCTTAGGCCTAATATCATGTCTTGCGCCCACGATTTTCCCAGTCTCCTTTTTCCCTTGAATTGTTTATTTCAGGTGCCAAACACGAAGGAGTTTTTCCGAGTGTTAATAGCTTCTTAGGGGTAAATATAAGCTTGTAATTTGTGTTATATGATTTTCGGGTAACCGGGAACCCGCCCGAAAAATCGTCGGGTTCCCGAATTGAAAAAGTACCCGAAACTCCCACCCCTAGTGCGCCTATTCGTAGTTTACTGTGCAGAGAGTGCTAAGATAGATCACCCTACCCTCCGCAGGTGTGAACCCGCGGTGTGCCAGTGGCGTGCCCCACAATGGAGTGATCCACTTTCCAATCTCGTAATGAGAACGGGGTCTAACACACTGAGAAGCAGAATAACCGAAATATTGTGAAAATTAAATTAGACAAATGATAATTGTGCATTGTTAACAGAATTTATGAGGAATTAACCATCAGAAATGGTATTTTGAAGTTATGTGCATAATACAACAACAACAAAACTGATGACAACAAAAACAACAACAATACAAATAATTAATGATAGTGATGTGAATGATGATGATAATAATATTATTAAATCAGATACAGTAGTAGTAGTAGTACTTATATAATAATAATAAATGATGATAATAATAATAATAGTTTGAACACAATTACATTATCAATAACAGTAATCCTCCATGAGCTATGTAATTTCAAAGCATTATCCAGATTTCAGGCTTGCAAGAGCCTGGCCAAACAAATGAAATTAAAATGATGGACAAGAAAGAAGCTCTAAGCCTATTATCGGTACACGATTAATTTCAAGGAATAAATCCCGCATGTACATGTACGAGGTACAGAACGCCTCGTGCAACATAAGTACCCACGCACATGTAATTACACATGGGTCAAAGTGGCAAATGTTGTCATTTTGCCTGATCCCCCAGACTATACACATGTGCACTTATTTGTACAAACATGTACATTAATCGTCTGTTTGGAGCCAGAAGGGCGTTAACTCATATATACTTTAACACAGAGTTAACGCCCTTCTGGCTCTCAACAGACCATTTACAAGTTCATGGACAGGACACCTGAACAAATTAAAAACATGTTTCATTCATCAAACTTCCTTGTAAGTGACATCTTTCCATTTCAAAGAGAAACGAGACCTTGGGATCTACCCAACAACAACTTCCTTCTTAAAATATTAGCAAGTGTCATGAGGTAAAATGTATACACAGTACTTGTACAATAAAGGGGAGGGTTTTAATAATTTGGACCACTTTTGATTCGAAACAATGAAATTCTCAATAGTTGAGCATATTCATGTAATAGTGGCACGCTATAATAAAATAACGAAGTTTCGGTTTATTTTGGGAGATCAAAGTCCAATTGTTTTCTGATTATACTGACACACATGCAGGAGTGAGAGCCTAGAACTTCAATTTTGATCGAAATTTTATTTGTCTCTGTTTTCTTTAAAAATATTTAATCAAGTTTATAAGAGAGGCTCAAAAAGCAAATGAAAATACCTCTAACCTTATCCCATGATGTAGCATATATTTATGTATCTATTGGGGTGTTGCAAGAAAGTTGCAATTGATTGCAAGTCAAGGCCGTACGCAGCGGGGGGGGGGGGGGCAGGGGGGGCAGTTGCCCCCCCCCAGAAATTTCAAAATCATACTTTTTTTTAATCGGGTTTTAGACTTTTAAATGATCCAATATTGAAAGCGATCATTTTGCCCCCCCAGGAAAAAATTTCTGCGTACGGCCTTGTTGCAAGTTGCAACTGATCGGTACTGACCAATCAAAATCATTGTTGCAAGCGCATCTTCTTGAATGGGCAGACCCTGAACCATTCAGAATGGTTGTTCTAATTTGCTTTACAATATGCAATTGATTGCAACTTTCTTGCAACACCCCATATGTTGGGTTTGAATTCACCAAACTGTATTTTTTAAAATTCTTACACCAACAGGGTACAAGTAAAGGTCAAATTAAAGTGCAAATTGTCATTGATCTTGAAACTGCTTGGGAAAAAAAGAAGTAATGAATATTTGGAATGCTTGGGTACATGTACATTATATTTACCATTCTAAATACACATGCATGCATTACTTGTACATTTAGCAACAAATTTTGGCTACAGGGATGGATCACAGTGATTTTTAGAATTTGAAGCCCGAGTCCACTTAAGCTACAATCACAAACAGGGTGTATGATAGCATGAAAACCATTTGGCAAACTATAAACCTAAACAAGACAGCCAACACCAATTATCTTAGAATATATATGCAAAATGCTGAAGATTTTGATATAAAGGAAATATGAGGGGACACTTATGATTTTTTTTTCTTCATATTTTGGTTAAATGTACCTCTTGAACTCTGCACCATTTTAATACTTTATATACATGTACATTTAGTAATTATTTACACATATATGTAATCTTGAAAAGACTATGGAGACTGTACATGTATATATGTACTCTATGCAAATACATCAAAATGTATTACTCAGTAGGACCTTTTATACTGTATGATGCTGTCTACAATATTTGAGTAGGTCTACTGTCCTGAGGAAAAAGGCCCTTTAATAGAGAAACAAGCAAAAGATACGACTGCGTCTTCAATATGCCTCCGCTTGTACATGTATTCAGATAATTCCTGATCACCTACAAGTATAATATAGTTGATGCGCATTCAATGCGAAATTGTGATTTAAAACACTAAAATCCTATATTACTAATTGACCTCTGACTATAAAGCAATATAATCAGTTGTTCTTGAGATATCGTGGAAATGTAGCCAAAAACTGTATTAATATCATGTAAATTGACCTCTGTGACCTCTGACCTTTGACCTACATGTACTTACCCCAAAATCTAATCAGTTCATCTTTCTATGGGGATACATACTGGTAACAAGTTTGAAGTTCTCACCTCAGATAGTTCTTGAGATATCGCGGTAACGGTGCTAAAAAGCAGTAATTCCATGTAAATTGACCTCTGTGACCTCTGAACTTTGACCTACCTACCCCAAAATCTAATCAGTTCCTCTTTCTATGGGGATACATACTGGTACCAAGTTTGAAGTTCTTACCTCAAACAGTTCTTCAGAAATTGCTGTAACGGTGCTAAAAACCAAGAATTTCATGTAATTTCATGTAAATTGACCTCTGTGACCTGCTTATCCCAAAATCTAATCAGTTCATCTTTATATGGGGATACATACTGGTACCAGGTTTGAAGTTCTCACCTCAGATAGTTCTTGAGATATCGCGGTAACGGTGCTAAAAACCAGTAATTCCATGTAATTTCATGCAAATTGACCACTGTGACCTCTGAACTTTGACCTACCTACCCCAAAATCTAATCAGTTCCTCTTTCTATGGGGATACATACTCGTACCAAGTTTGAAGTTCTTACCTCAAACAGTTCTTCAAAAATTGCGGTAACGGTGCTAAAAACCAAGAATTTCATGTACGTAATTTCATGTAAATTGACCTCTGTGACTTCTGACCTTTGACCTACTTACCCCAAAAACTAATCAGTTCATCTTCGTATGGGGATACATACTAGTACCAAGTTTGAGGTTCCTACCTCAAATGATTCTTCAGATATCGCGGTAACGAGAAGTGGGACGGACGGACAACCCGAAAACATAATGCCTCTGGCACCCACCTTCGGTGGGCGGAGGCATAAAAACAGAAATTGATGACATCGTAAACTACCATGTAGATCTACATGTACAATACATGTACTTTAAGACATTTGATATTTGAAATCTCTATAGAATTAATAATCTCATTTTTTAAACATTCATAACTTTATCATTTGTCCGATTTCTTTCAAACCTTCACGTCCTGTTTCTGTTATTTTTCTACAGTTAAAAGCTCCATAAATTGACCTTCCAATTCGAGCGTGCACTTGTAGTTGTACATGTGTCACAACTCTCTCTCTCGATATTTAAAGCTATGACTCAAAATCTTGGTCAATTGCAATATATCTATACATGTACCTATCTTGTCTCCTTCCTCTGCTAAGGTCGGAGATCGTCAGCACTTTGAGTCTGCCGAAGTTCGTCATGTAGATTTCTATGGGTAATTGGAGTATAACTTTTGCTGAGAGGTTTTTGACCAGTTGTGTGAAGATTACCTATGAAATAGAGGATAAGTGTATGCAGCTTAGACTGAAAAATCAGTCTATTTTGTTCGGGGATATGCTCCACTGAAACTACGTCTGGCTTCACGGAATCCCTCTCCTACATGGACCGAAGTGTGCCCAAGGCACTCCCGCTGGGGTCTTCCGTTATGTGCTTACCTATGGCTGGGACCTGGCTGGGAACTACCGTCTGTTTCGGAGGAGTCTTTAACATTTTCTTATTTTTACCTTCTCCTCCTACACAGACGGCTACCCAACCTTCCCGGTATATAAGGGGATCTTACAATACAGTTTAACTGGGCGTTGTGGCGTGCGCCTGTAATCCAGCTACCAGTGGAAGTTATAAACTGATTCAGCGGACCCAGGTTCGAGACTGAGTCACGTCTTTCGGATGGTGACGTTAAAGGTCGGTCCCAGACTTAAATAATCATATCTGATTGATACACGTCTGTAAAAACCCAATTACACACACACACACACACACACATGGCCTATGAGCAAATCCCCCCAAAAAGGGGGATCTGATTTTCCATCCCTATAAGCCATCCCCTTTCTCTAAAAATTCACATAGATGGTGCTAGTGTTCTCATATTTCAATAAATAATAAATAAACCCGAAAAATATACAGATAATTAACAAAATTTGGGACTTACTCTGGTTTGAACTCGAGCTTCGCACTGACTGAGTATTCGCTGCTTGCTTTACTACACAACCTCTATACGTATCCGACTAGGCCTACTTCCGGGTCATGTGATTATATGGCTGTCAGCGACTCGCTACTGACGTGCAACTTTCATGCTTCAAATGATCAGACGAGGGATTTGGGGTAAGAAATTTATTCAAGCCTATTATATTACCGTTGTTCTCCTTCTGAGTTGTTTATTTTAATAAAATAATGAATTATTATTGGAAAATGAAAAATTCGTTTCTAGTCCTTAGTCCCTGGTACAGAGTGAGAGACGAACTTCAGTCTATGTAAGGAGTAGACCGAAATATTCTGTCTCTCGTTCGTTAGCCTCTTATTTGGATAGGGTCGGCCATTCACTTAGAGACAGAAACGCTCCATTCACTCGCCTGTGCAAACCGAATCCCATTGACTCACACACTGTACAGTTTGAATACGGCTGGAAGATTTTCAAACGGAGAAAACCTTGGACCCTGAATTACCTGAAAAAGGAGCATTAAAAGGAATAACAGTCAAATTGGTAAGTTGAACATGTTCGTTTAAGTATACAGCCTAGGCCTAATCTATTTAATTTACACAAATATTGTTAAAATGTGAATACGATTTACAAAAACGACATGCCTACTGTCAAGCGGTTGACATGGTTGACAGTGAGTTTGCACAGGCGAGTGAATGGAGCGTTTCTGTCTCTAAGTGAATGGCCGACCCTATCCAAATAAGAGGCTAACGAACGAGAGAAAGAATATTTCGGTCTATGTAAGGAGGTGTAGTGAAGCAAGACGTAGTCCAGTGGAACACCTGACGAACAGAGACTGAAGCTTTCGGCATGTTCGGTCTAGGCCATACTAGACTGGAGTTTAAGTTAAACCGGAGTTCAGAATGTAATTTTCCACAACTATGGTTCAAAGGGCAGATTTAGACCGAGTTTAAACTACACTTAGACCGCGGTTTAAGTTAAACCGGAGTTCAGAATACGGGCCACTGACTCTCTGTCACGTCACGGCCCGAACGGTTCAGTGATCGTGAGCAAGAGAGTCAGTGCAGCGCCGCTTGCGAGCCCGGCGTTGCCGCTATCCCTGTGGCTGTGTCCTGCACTGCACCACCGTACGTACGGGGGTCAGTATCGCAATTGCAATCGAGTCTAGTCATTATTTACACCAAAAGTAAACTATATGAGCACTATCATACATTCACAAATTATATTTCAAACACATGCACATATCCCATGGCTTGCTTTTAAGCTAAAAACTCACCTTTAAAGGCTGGAATATACCGAACAAAATCACTTGATTTATGCCTGGAAGGTTCCTACCACTACGTGGCTGCACAATCACAGTCAAAGCTTACGACGTGTTTTTCGCTTCCGCAATTTTGCCTTGTAGCTTTTTTACGCGTACGGTACTATACTATGGAAAGCCAATTGTACAATGTTTGAAGTTTATCAACATGTACGTATCAATTAGCTTTCGATAAACGGACCCCACCTACCCACCCCCCCCCCCCCCCCCCCCCCTTTTTTTTTTGGTCCCCTCTCTCTGTCTATCTCCATGTTAGCTTTGGAACAGATTTGTTTTGAAATTGATATTAAATGATATCATCACCCACGGGTATGTATATGGAAGTGCTTCCACAAAAGTGAAAAATCAAAAAAGGGCAACCCAACCTTGGTAATAAGATGATTTGTGTGAAAGCAGAAAAATATTAAGAAAAACAGGATGTTGAATGTTTGAAAGAAATCGGACAAGGAATAAGAAATTAATGGATGCTTGAAAAATGAGATCACTACATCTATGCAAATCTCAAATTGGCAAAAATAGCCCGTGGCTTGTAATTTGGTCAAAAATCATACTTAACTGTTCACAGACATATAAATCAAAGCATATAACTAAAAATAATTTTCATAATACAGACCTATATAACAATCGATAATGTTATAAATATTCAAAAAGTGTAGATGGGCATAAGGTTTTCAGGTTTCTCGTGCTTTTTTTTTCTTCATATAACAAAACATTATAATATATATATAAGTATAACATATAACAAAACAACAATAGGGTACAAACATTTTTCATCAAAAAAGAGGTGGTATTTCAATCACAATAATATAAAAGAAGTAGGTTAGAAATATTCACATAAATTAAAATAAAAATTTATCAAAAATCTCCTGAAAGCATCCAAATATTTTTCACTATTAAAATAAAGTACGGCGTTCCTGAAATGGAGACACTTTGCTTTGCATTGGGTTCTTCACCAATCATACCCCTTCGCCTCTCTTCCCCTTCTCTCTCTCTCTCTCTCTCTCTCTCTCTCTCTCTCTCTCCCTCGCTCTCTTCCTCCCTTCACACTTTTTTCTATATCTGTATAACGCAATGGCAAAGACCTTTTTCTAATCAACTCACGGACAAAGTTTACACACAATATTTTATTGCATCTGAAAGTTTCCAAGATAATGTAACAGGTCATCGTGATATCCGCACATTTGAATTTTTTAAGTTTTCGTTAAAAAAAAATATTTTCGATCATCTTCTCTTCTACGGAGGGTGGGGGCAAGAAAATCATAATTCTTAAGGATCCTTAAGGATTATGCACCCTAATCTGCAGGGTAAATGCATTCAGAGAAATAGTTTTTGAGGGTTTAAAATGCAAACATTTTCTAAAGCTCGGTCACTTCATTCCCTCGTATAACAATTTTGTTTCAGGATTTTGTGATTTTGGGCCCCCCGTATACTATAAACATGTAGTTTTTAAGTAGCTTTCTTCAAGGTTTCAAAACGTGAAAAATAAACTTTGTAATTTTCGTTGCTTTGCTCGCTATCATTTAACTTTCTTACGCCTCATGCTAAATATTACGCCCCAATATATGATGAAGTGTATAAAATAACATTTGCAAAGGTTCAACTTTTTATTTAAATCTCAACTTTCGGTCGCCTTGCTATGATTTCTCACGGGTTTTCGTTAGCTCCCAATTTTAGAAGGGAGTGAAATAGCGTGAATACGCCCACAAATTCGGATCTAACTTAAACTGTGTTTGTCGCCCTCTTACGTCAAAAACATTTTAGGATTACTGTGATGTCGAGCAGCAGCAAGATATAGGCCTAGGCTGAATGATTTATGTATACGAGTTATGATAATTCCTCAGTATGACTATGAGAGTAAACGAGTCTAGACAACTACCCCCGGACAAATATACCCCTGTGACGACTATTCCGATCCCCATGACAATTAACTCCGGTAACTATCATCTGGATAATACCCCCTAATTCAATTTCCCCGGAAATTAGATTGTCTAATTAGATGTCTAATGGTAATTATTAAAAAAAAAATAAAAGGTATAACTGTGATGAGGTCGGGGTAGTTCTCGGTTATAGTTATCTTATCTGGGGGTAATTATCCGGAGAGTGATAAGTAATTATCCGAATATGTAATATAAGAAACTCAACTTTTTACGTTTAAAGGGAAACTCCACCCTGATTAAGTTGGTATTAAAATATAAGCAGAAATTAAAGAAACAGATCATGTGAAGGTTTGAGCAAAATACGATAAGAAATACAATAACAAATTGGCAACCCCCCCCCCACACACACACACACATGACAGTGCGCCGATGGTACAAGCAGTGGCGTAGAAAGGTTCCAAATGGTCAGGGGGCGGGTATGATTTCATGAATTTGGACCTCCGTGTCCATAGTATGACCTATCTAAGGGATTGTGGCGCCCGGGGCAAACAATAAAATTGCGCCCCCCCCCCCCCCAACTAAACGTATCTGTTCAAAACTACAAACCATAATGTCCCGCTGTAAATTAAGAAATGACAGGACTACGGTAAAAAATAAATGATTTCTTAAATGCACTTAACCCGGGGTTGGTATAGCTAAAGTTTGATGAAAAACAAGAGAAGGGGCAAAGCGACCGAGTGGTAGAAACTTTTACATTTTCACCCCTCAAGAAAACGCAATTTCTTATGCATTTCACCATTAGAACAATGTAGAACAACAAGAGAGTACAGCAACCGAGCGATGGAGTTGCTTTTAGATATTGAACACTAGTGGGGTGTTGCAAGAAAGTTGCAATCAATTGCAAATTGTAAATCAAATAAGAACAACCATTCTGAATGGTTCAGGGTCTGCCCATTCAAGAAGATGCGCTTGCAACAATGATTTGGATTGGTCAGTACCGATCAGTTGTAACTTGCAATCAATCGAAACTTTCTTGCAACACCCCATAGAAAACGCTACCATTAAATTCTTCCTCTTTTCAAAGAAAAGGGACTTAGAAATTTCGAGTTTTTAACCCTTTTATACGCAATTCTATATTCAATTCAAATTAAATTATATTGTACTATATTAACAAATGTTAAATGTAAAAAAAAAAAAAACGATGGAAGAAAATAAATGTTGAAGTGAGATATTTAGAATGAAATAACTTTAATTACAAGGAAGAAGGAGCGAACTTCCCATTAATCTTACACTAAACGGGTATATGACTGAAAACACAAGTACACACTGTATACAATGAAAGATAAGAGAGGGACAAATATTATAATTATAATTATAATAATATTATAACAATTATAAGTGAAGATTACAATATGCAAATATTTACAGGTATTTATGCAGAATGATACTGGAAACAGGTTCATACATATTTTAGTAGTAAGACCCAGCCAGCAGATATAATGATGAGGATAAGAAAGTTTTGATTCCCCCTCCCCTTATTCTGTATGTAGGTATCAATGTATAATAACAAAAAACACTTGGTAACTACTTTTCTGTTCCAATGGTAACATTTTGTGGGGAATAGTTATTTTCGATTATTTGAGACAAGCGGCAAAAAGTTACATTTTTATGTTTTTTTTAAACTGTCTAAAATGTACTCGATTTAGTATGAACTAAAATCTTTTTTGGGAGCGCGAAATTACGAGATCCTGAAGAAACATATGAGAGAGAGAGTAACGCGACCGAGCTTTAAAATTTTTTTAGCATCTTTAAAACACTAATTCGACACTAAATTTGTAAGGGATACAGTATATTGGTGAAACTCTGATTAACGAACCTTTAAATAACGAATTTGGCATAACGAATTTATGACGACGCAAGATAGTTTTTACATCAAGAAATGAATTCTTGATATCAAGAAATCATTTTGTGCTCTTAACCAATGGCAATTCTTGATATCAAGAATTCATTTCTTCTTCTTGATTTCAAGAATGGAATTCGTGATATCAAGAATTGAATTGTCGATATCAACAATTCATTTCTTGATATCAAGAATTCGATTTCTTGATATCAGGAAATGAATTCTTGATATCAGGAAATGAATTCTTGATATCATGAAATGAATTCTTTATATAAAAAATTTGATTTCTTGATATCACGAAATAACTTTCTTGATATCAAGAAATACCATTGGTTAAGAACACAGAATGATTTCTTGATATCAAGAATTCGAATTCTTGATATCAAGAAATAAATTGTTGATATCACAAATTCAATTCTTGATATCAAGAAGTCGAATTCTTTTAAAATTTCGATTATTATTAAGGGCAGATTATTTTGTGTACTCAACTGTGCCAGATTGGGTTTTGTGGGGAGGGGGGGGGGGGCAGTGGCGTAGAAACAAACACACTTTCTATTGCTAGTTGGGGCGATGATGAATAGATCATGAATAATTATGCGTGCCTATACGCCTGTGAGGGGGGGGGGGGGGGTGGTCGTGTGCCAACGGTGCAACCTCCCCCCTCCGGCCCATCCGCTTCTTTTCTTTGCAGCAACTGAGTATAAATTAAAACTATGTAGCCCATCCCCATATTCTACACACCTCGCGCTGATCACTGAGCATAACCAAAGGCATAACATCTATCTATCTATCTATCTATATCTATATTACTAAAAAAATGGATTCTGTCTGTCTGTCTGTCTGTCCGGCTATGCGTTTCGCCATCTGTTGACGCATTGAGTTGAAAGTTGGTATAGGGATAGGTGTTGGGTCCACGAGGTTTGTGGCGCACTTTTCGTGTTGATCCGAGAGGTCAAAGGTCATCTAGGGGTCAAATAGGATCAAATCTTAACCGAAAGTGCTATGGAGTTGAAAGTTGGTATAGGGATAGGTGTTGGGTCCACGAGGTTTGTGGCGCACTTTTCGTGTTGATCCGAGAGGTCAAAGGTCATCTAGGGGTCAAATAGGGTCAAATCTTAACCGAAAGTGCTATGGGGACCAAAGTTGGCATGTGGGGTGAAGTTAGGTTAGCGAAAATTTTGGCGCCGATTACAAGGTCATCCGAGGTCATTTCAAGGTCAAATGGTAGGGAATGTCCTATGGGGACCAAGGATGAGATTTGTTTATTTGCAAAGTCTGAGAACCGCGTACGTCCGAGAACCGCGTATGTCCGAGAACCGCGATCCCCCGGGTAATCGGCTAGTGTTATATAAAGAAAGTATTACAAGTTCTTCTATTAATTTTGAATATTAATGAAAATGGATTAAGTCATCATTCATATATGACGATTGACGATGATGGTGATTATTATTTTGCCGTCTTTAGTCTGAGACAGGAACCCTCTTGCATAAAAAGTTGCGTTTAACCCTCTCAGTTCCCTAGGTGCAAGAATGTGTATTAACTGAATGGGTTTTTTATGGCTTGGGACCAAGAGGGTTAAACCAAGCGCAACTCAAAAAATTGAACGCAACTTGATCATTCAACCAATCAGGATGGCGTATATTTGGGACTTTATAAACGAAACTTTTTATGTAAAAGGGCATATCGATCGATAGCCTGGGCATATAGACTTCTCTATATGCTCTACCCGACCCAGTGGCGGAGATTTGTTACGCAATTCTATTCATGGGGGGGGGGGGGGGGGGGGGGGGGGGGCCTATTGTTACGTCCCCCCCCCCCCCCGATGAAAAGAATTTCTTGATTATTTCCGCCCATGACCCTACCCCGTTCTTTCCCTTTCTCCCCTTTCATCGCTTGTTTATGTGTTGTTGGTGTGATTTTCCGGGTTTTTTTTTTTTTACTTCTTTCTTTTGTGTTTTCTTTTCTTTGTTTGCTTGTTTGTCTGTTTGTTTGTTTTCGTGTTTTGTGTTGTTGTGGGATGGGCGTGGGGGGGGGGGGGGGGGGGGGAGCGATAGTGTATGTTCTCTTATCCATTTTATCCTCTTTTCTCCCTATCCTCTTGTTTTCTTCTCTTATCTCTCCTCTTTTTTAAAATTTGAGTTCTTCTTTCTCTCTGAAGGAAATATTAAAATTCATTTTCCAGTTGGCCATAGGATCTAATGAGAATTTTTTTTAAAGGACTGGCAATTTCATACAAAATGTAAAACTTTATTTGCTATGTCTATGTGAAAATATATTTTAATTATCATTTTTATTTTTATTATTTTTTGGTAATGAAATGTGTAACTTGAATACGTTATACCTATGAATTTCATTCTTGAAATGTGGAGTTCTATTCGCAAATATATTTTACACGAAAAAGTATTTGTATTATTGTTTTGAAATGTGAAACTTTAGTTAGCAATTATATTTATGTGAAGATTATTTGTAATATTTTATGAAATGATACAAATTATGTACAATTTTTTTTTATGAGAGAAATAATACATTTATCAAGAAAAATTTAAAAAATTATGAAAATAAAAAAACACACATCGCCAGCCTTGAAGCGAGGCTAGTCGGGTGCCATGGTTGAATGTAAACAAGTTGATGTGAAGTTCTATGCGAAATGGCTGGCACACGTAATCCGAAGGAATTGAAAACTATGATTTCTGCAAGCAAGCAGGTAACAATGCAGTTAAAATGATTAGTCTATTTTTGGCTATATCGTGGTTGAGGAAACCACTCATTCGTTAGCACGCAAAAATAAAGTGCAGAATTAGTGTCAGTATGAAGTATGAATTGACTATGGACGGGGAATGAGGAAACCAAAGCGTGTAACGAAATGAAGCGCTTCTGTGAAGAATGGTGGTATGATAATGTAATTCCTCAACCACGATAATGCCCTATTTTTCACCAAATCCATTAAAACATTTGTCAAAACATTTTGTGATTTTATGTCAAGCGTTTTGACGTTTGTATTTAGACAGTCTCTGACTCTGTGTAGTCCCAGTATGGCAGTCGATCATTACTCAGTGGAGGGGGGGGGGGGGGGGGGGGGGGGGGGGGGGGGGGGGGATGACGTCGTTAAGGTAGATGATGACGATGATCATGATAATGAGGCTATATCGTAGAATAGGTCTCCGCTCATTCCAGTGCGTATGCACACACTTGCGTGTTATGTCTATGGGAGTACTGCTACTGGAATGCTGTCTCCCGCACTGACGAAATGAACGGCAGTGAATTCACTGGTGACCTATTCCATGATAATGCCAAATTAACAATATTTAGTAATAACTGATGTCTGAATCTCTGATGAGGATGGATTGGATGGCAAGATGCCATCTGCAATAACCTGGTTTATGTGTGAGTGGGCAGGATGCTATTTGGCACGTTTGGATAGGTCTGACCTAATTACTAAATGACATCTTCTCTTCAACTTTAGTCTAGGCTACTTTCAGTTTAGGAAGTTTAGATCTATTAATAAATGTTGGGGTGCTGAAAACATAAAAATGACCATAATGCTTTCAAAATTGGGAAAGAAAACAGTATTAAAATCAAATGATAAAAGCTTGTCCAAATTCAAAGTTACAATTTTTTGTGTAATATGTATTCGCATCCCAGGATGTCGAGGTTATGAATGCCAATCTGGACAAACTCAAGCATCTGTCGCACGAGGACAAGACGGAAGCCGCCATGTTGCGGTCACGCATCGATGAGCAGGCGCAGCTGATCTGCATCCTGAAGCAGCGGGCGGACGAGTCGCTGGTCAAGGCCCAGACACTGGAGCGGGTCAATCGAGAGCTGGAGAAGTTCCGGGAGCATGCGCAGGAGATGCTGGAAGAAGAGATCAAGAAGTTCAACATGGTGGAGCGAAGGTTTCGGGAGTTGGCGGAGAACCATGAGGAAATGATCAGGTATTAAAAAGTAAAGTTGATCGGACATTTGCTCCAGCTCATTTGCTTTGGGCTTTACGTCCTCAAAAATATAGGGGTAGGGTTAGGGGCTGCATTTGGGTTGTAAAGTGAAACCTGTATATAAAGACCGCTCAAAGGAGACAAGAAAAGTGGTCTTTATGAACAGGTGGTCTTTATGTACAGGTTCCTAGAACACACTTTTCAAGGGAAATGAAAATTGTGGTCTTTATAGACAGGTTGTCTTTCTATACAGGTGGTTGCTAGAGCAGGTTTGACTGTATATAGTTTAGGGTTAGGTATAGTGTTTGGGAAGGGGTTGAAGTTAGGAATTAAACTTGGCCATCTTCATGAACAGAAGGATTTTCCTCTAAATATGTAAAATGTGTGTTCAAATACATGTAGGTGATCAGTGTGGATTTACAAAGACAGGGTCCGTCCACGGTTTTCCTTAAAGATCACATTGCAAGAAAATCACAAATATGGCAATTAATGTATCACTAGAAACTGGGAAGCTTACATATGGCAGTCGTATAAGTTTTATGTCAACTGCGTATCTGATGATTATAAAAACAACATAAATAAAAGCTCTTCTAAGCATCTGGAATATCCGAGGATTCGCCAGAAATATAGCGATGTTTTGATGTCGTCACACTAGGGATCGATCCTGCTTAAGCAGACGACGTCCTATAATGAATGAACGTAATTGCAGTGCAGTTATTTATCAAATTATAAAGAGTTTGGTATATTTAACATGACATTATTTCACACCATTCTAAAAGGGAAAGTGAAACTGATTCTGATAACTAAAACCGTTTGATTGTAAATACACAAGAGAAGGGTCAATGATCAATGAAATAAACCCCATTTTCAAATTGAAAAGCCCTCCGAATAATATCACAGATTGTATTCGTTCCCTCTTGAAACGCCGAACATGCCCCGGTGCAAGTAGCTGAAAATACAATGGCGTCTTATTTTGTTTACAAGTGACTGATTCCTTTTATTTTTTTAACGCTGCATTTTTCATCAAAATAATACCATACACGAAGTTATGAGTGAGGCAACAGACTAACATTAAGACTGACGCTAGTCAAGTAAGAGAAATAAGTGAAGAGGAGATGACAAAACAGGCACTGAAAAATGTGTAAGATGTTATGGGACATCGTCTGCTTAGACAGGACTGGTCCTTCGTGTGTCGTCACACATCTCAGCAGCGTTCAAGGAGCTCTTCAGCTGCTATATGGGGGGCTGTATTTTATCGTTTTATAATTGATAATAATCATTAATTCAAATGTTTCCAAGCGTTGAATTTGGATAACCTTGTATAATTTATGCCATCTATGCAATAATAAGTATTAAGCCAATATTTATTTTGATGGAATTTTCTTGCAATGTGATCTTTAACCCCTACCATGCCATGGGCAGGAAATCTCGCCCCCAAAATTTGAGGGTTGAACATTTTGTTTAGGCTCAGAATGACTTGGAAATTCTTTCTCATACAGAAACCTGTGCCATCAATATAATGTTTATTCCTATGCAATATATCTTCGCCCAGTTTGCTAAAGAAAAAATGCATTAAAAGTTATTATTACACATATAGGTTACTTTTCCCATAGAATAAAACCTTGTATTTTTCCGTTCTGTGAGATTTCTGTTGTTCAGTTTGATTGCATACAATACAGTTAGCATATTAACTGTCTTGCGTGTATTACGTTACTCTTGTCAATGGTGTAAAAGGGTGGAATATTGTCACGATATTCAACGCTTGCGCTGATATACCATTGCAATTTTTGTCCGACGCATGCGCAGAAGCACGTTCGGTGGAGTCTTGCTTTCATCAATCGCTCGCACAAAAAGATTGCGACGAAGCGCTAAATGCCATAGGTTTGCACGTAAATTTTCAGTGTTGTCTGCATAGTTCTCATACCTTTAGTTTTGTGTATGGCAGCGCAGCGCAGCCTCGATATTGCAAGCGGTAAATTCGAAACATTTGTAAACAAACATGGACGTTGGAATTTGCTGTTTTGGATCATTATATTGAAGGATCATTTTTACTCTGTATATTGGATGTTGGTGAGTACGTGAACCAATTTCATCGTTTTTTATTGTTCCAACTGGCCTGCTTTGCTGTGCTAGTTAGAGGTAGCACATATTTTCCATAGACCTGCACGGTCTGAGCTCTATCTGTATCCTGACTTGAGCTGTTGGGTACCATCTTCTCCAGGCCATTGTAAAGTTGTATGTTTCCTCGAATTTGTATGTATAATAATAATAATATTAGATTTCTTTCGTGGTATATCAGATATATAGCATTCATCTAGCATAAATATTGCACTCATCTTCGATTCGTGCAATATTCATGCTAGCTGAATGCAATATATCTGATATACCACTCAAGTGCATCCAATATTATATAAGTATTTAACTCTTGAAAGTTTGCTCTTGACAATAGACCTGTTTACTAAGTGATTCAAATTTATGGATGTTTCTTTCCTGGGGACCTAGTAACGAGGTATTGCATTAACCTGTTATTAATGAATGAACTACAATACTTGGAATCCAGTTTGCATACATTACTTGTTGCTATGTCTGACAAGCCTCTGGCAAGCTTTCAGGTTGTCAAGAACAACCTTTGTTTCAAAAGTATGCATAAAATTTGAATCACTTAGTAAACGGGTCTATTGCTCAAAAATCTGGTGGCATGGAAGGGGTTAATACAGGGGCCTCTTGCATACAGAGTTTTGTTTAAACACAGCTTAATCACAATCATAATCACAAATGCAGTTGCCCTGGAACGTCGGGCAAGTGGGTTTGTACTTTGTAGCACCCTATGGTGTATTAAGAGTTCTGGGCCCTGTTTCATAAAACTTGTTATCAGTAACAACTGCCCCCATTTCTATGACAAATTTGCTCTCAGCCAATCAGATTCAAGGATTTCAGTAGCTTATAACAAATATCGTAACTTGTTATTGATAACGAGTTTTATGAAACGGGGCCCTGTTATCATTCTCTCTGGATGCAGATTTAAAGACGAGTACAAGAGACAGAACGACATCCTGAGGGCAGAGAACCGACAGCTCCGGGAAGACAACGCCAGTCTCTTCTCGGGGGCGATAGAGGAGCGTGATCAGAAGATCAAGGAACAGCAGAAGGACATTAAGGTCCTGAAAGGGCAGTGTGGAGATATGCAAAGAAGATGCAGGTGATTGAATAATCTTTAAAGGGATAGTCCACCCTGATTACAAGTTGGTTTTAAAAGAAGCAGAAAAATTAAAGAAACAGGTCAGTGAAGGTTTGAGCAAAATCCGATAAGAAATTAGAAAGTTATGAATTTTTATGCCTCCGCCCACCGAAGGTGGGTGCTGGAGGCATTATGTTTTCGGGTTGTCCGTCCGTCCGTGCGTCCGTGTGTCCGTCCGTCCCACTTCTCGTTACCGCGATATCTGAAGAATCATTTGAGGTAGGAACCTCAAACTTGGTACTAGTATGTATCCTGTACGAAGATGAACTGATTAGATTTTGGGGTAAGTAGGTAAAGGTCAGAGGTCACAGAGGTCAATTTACATGAAATTACATAAAAATTCTTGGTTTTTAGCACCGTTACCACGATATCTCAAGAACTGTGAGGTAAGAACTTCAAACTTGGTACTAGTATGTTTCCCTATACGAAGATGAACTAATTAGATTTTGGGGTAAGTAGGTCAAAGGTCAGAGGTCACAGAGGTCAATTTACATGAAATTACATAAAAATTCTTGGTTTTTAGCACCGTTACCACGATATCTCAAGAACTGTTTGAGGTAAGAACTTCAAACTTGGTACCAGTATGTATCCCCATAGAAAGATGAACTGATTAGATTTTGGGGTAAGGAGGTCAAAGGTCAGAGGTCACAGAGGTCAATTTACATGAAATTACATGAAATTCTTGGTTTTTAGCACCGTTACCGCGATATCTCAAGAACTGTTTGAGGTGAGAACTTCAAACTTGGTACCAGTATGTATCCCCATAGAAAAATGAACTGATTAGATTTTGGGGCAAGTAGGTCAAAGGTCAGAGGTCACAGAGGTCAATTTACATGAAATTACATGAAATTCTTGGTTTTTAGCACCGTTACCACGATTTCTGAAGAACTGTTTGAGGTAATTAAAAGTTGTAATCAATCAAACAGATATTGGCAACGCCGGCCGTGACATATCACTCCACGTATAGTATATTAGGACACACGATCCCCATAAAAACAGTGATGTATACTCATATAATGAGTACCAGTTAACTTAACCAGAGGCAAGCAAGACCTTGGAATAAAGTTTCTGAAATCACTGATATCATAATTACATATTGTGTAAAATCTTGATTGTTTTGAGGCTTTGATAAACATGTGCTTCAAACGGGAAGTTCTTTCCTATTAAAGGGAGTGGCAAGTCGCAATCCATGGGCCTGACCAGTTGGCCTGACTCTGGAAATTTGGATACAATCAGGTCCAATCGTGCGCTACCGAAGGAATGTTATTGCCAAATTCCTAGCACGATCCTTAGCTCGAATCCTATATATATATACGCAACCGACCAATGAGATTAAAATACTGGAATAAACAACACGCTGTGACGATAAGTCATACGTCTGAATGCTAGACTAGGAGTTCTCATCAGGTGCCTACTTGAAATGTTACGCTCGGCAATTCATCCTCTGATTAAACATGTTCTGGAATTAACAATATCATGTTATGTGCATTGTGTTAACTTCCAGTAGCTTATAATAGAAAAGACACATGGTGTCAGGCGGGATCAATCAACGCCAATAGAAAAATTTTGGAGGATTTTGAGGCACGGAGACACATTGAAGATCGCACGAATCAGGTGGAAAATTTCCCATTCATTTTGTGTGTGAAAGTGTGTGCGTGACAATCTCGCTATGAATGCATGATCGAGCGTGCACAGCGAAGATTGCGACATCGAGAGCTCAGCGTGAAATGCATGCATGTTGTGTGGAGAGACCGAACAGCTGATTTTTGGTCGAATGCGGAGTGCAAACCTGTTATTAGTAGATATCGGGACTGTGAATGTTGGTTACGCTATGATCCAAAAAGATATAGGTGACTCGAACATTGCATGGTTGCTGACACTAAAATAGGATAAATTAGGGCGCTCAAGCGATTCTAAACTAGTGAGTAATATTAAACTAGTTAGAAGTAGGTTATATTGATACACTAATAAACCCTACACCCCACATATAACAGCGGATATACAATGGCTACTAGTCTAAGTCAACCGGCACCGCTAGATTTGTTGACTGGCAATGTTGCTGAAAATTGGAAACGATTCAGACAGCGATTTGAATTGTCCAGTGTAGCCAGCGGAATGTCAGAGAAAGGGGATAAATCCCAATGCTCGTTATTTTTGCATTGCATAGGCGACGCAGCGCTTCAAGTGTATAACACGTTTGTTTTTCCTAATGAGGATGACAGGATGAAGTTGAAAGTGGTCATGACAAAATTTGAAGAATATTGCATACCGAAACGAAATGTCACGTATGAAAGACACAAGTTCTTCACACGTTCACAACAGGTGAACGAGACAATTGATCAATATGCTACAGAGTTGAGAAACAGAGTACAATCGTGTGAGTTTGGAGATCTTACTGACAGTTTGATTAAAGATCGTATTATCTGTGGGATGACTGATAATAGCGTGAGAGAGAGACTGTTGAGACAAGATGATTTGAGACTTTCAGGCAAACTCAAGGTAGTCAAAGTGTGAGGCCAAAGCAAGGTCAAGGTCAGAAAGTCACACAGAACTCCAGGAACACCTGTAGCAGGTGTGGTAATTTCCATGGCAAGAGTGCTTGTCCGGCTCAAGGTCAAATTTGTCGGAAGTGCGGACGAGGTAATCACTTCGCTAAATGTTGCAAGACGCCAATAAACAAAGCAGTCAATGAGTTGAGAGAAGATCAAGTTGATGAAGAATTCATTGTTGATGCTATTGATGCAGTTGGGTCAAACAAAGAGTGGAAAACCAAGATTGAGGTTAATAAGACTCTAGTAAACTTCAAGCTCGACACAGGAGCACAAACAAGTACAATTTCTGAATCTGAATACAAGAAATTGAAACCGAAACCGAAGTTGCATTCATCGAAGACACAGTTGTCAGGATACGGTGATGGGCATATTCCTGTAAAAGGTCGTTGCTATACCCAGGTCCAATACAAGGGTATTTCACATAACATGGCGTTTTTTGTAGTGCCCTGTAATCGTCAACCACTACTGGGTTTGCAAGATTGTGAGAAACTAGGACTCGTGAAACGCGTGTATGTCGTTGAAAAAGACTCGAACAATGATATTGTTGACAAATATGCAGATGTGTTCGAAGGTCTAGGGTGTTTACCAGGAAAACATCATATCATGGTAGTAGAAAATGCGCAGCCAGTAAAGCATGCGTGTCGCAAAATACCATTCCCAATTCGAGACAAACTGAAAAAGGAATTGGAAAAAATGGAGCGCATGAATGTCATTCAGTCTGTGGATGAGCCGACAGACTGGGTCTCGTCATTGGTTGTAGTGACCAAAAAGAACGGTAAGCTAAGGGTATGCTTGGACCCGGGAGACCTTAACAAGGTTATCAAACGAGAAAATTACAAGTTACCGTCACGTGAGGAAATCACAGCAGAATTTGCCAAGGCAAAATACTTCAGTAAGCTAGATGCTTCCAGTGGTTTCTGGCAAATAGAGTTGGATGACGAGAGTTCGAAGCTGTGCACATTCATAACTCCTTTTGGGAGATACAGGTTTCTTCGATTACCATTCGGTATTTGCAGTGCGCCAGAGGTATTCCATAAGATAATACACAATCTGTTTGTAGATGTACCAGGCGTCAACACTATGATGGATGACATAGTTGTCTGGGGAAGCACGCAAGAAGAACATGATGATCGTCTGAGGAAAGTCCTAGACATCGCAAAAAGGTCAAACCTGAAACTCAACAGAGACAAATGTGAGTTCAATGTGAACGAGATGATCTTCATTGGTGATTTGATCAGCCAAGATGGGGTCAGACCAGATCCGAAAAAGGTTGCAGCCATCAGAAACATGGCAAGACCAACCTGCAAACAAGATGTTCAACGTTTCTTGGGAATGATAAATTATCAAGGAAAATTCATTCCGAACCTGTCGACAAGGTCAGCTCCTCTTCGGGTCCTGCTGGACAAGAAGACAGAATGGATGTGGGAAGCTGCACAAGAACAGGCATGGTGCGAGCTCAAAGAAGCTCTGATGAAGCATCCTGTGCTATATTTCTATGATTGCACAAAGCCCACGAAGATATCAGCTGACGCTTCCAAGAATGGCTTAGGAGCAGTTCTCCTACAGCAGCATGACCAGAATTGGCATCCGATAGCATACGCATCTAGAGCTATGTTAGAGGCAGAGACGCGCTATGCTCAGATAGAAAAGGAACTGCTAGCGATCACATATGCGTGTGAAAGGTTTCACCAGTATGTCTATGGTCAAGTGATCGAAGCTGAGACAGACCATAAGCCCCTCGTTCCGTTGTTCACCAAATCTCTGAGTGACTGTCCGCTACGGATTCAACGTCTGATGATCAGGGTGCACAGATATGACTTGAAGGTATCCTACACGCCTGGCAAGTTCATGTATATAGCAGATGCGTTGTCAAGAGCGGTAGACTCAGAAGCAGACCAGAGTCAAGAACGAGAAGAAGACATCAGAGTCTATGTTGATGCAATCATAGAGACTCTACCTGTCACTACTGACAGAAAAACACAATTTGTCAAAGAGACAAAGACAGATGAAACACTGCAGCAACTCCAACAAGTCATCAGAACAGGATGGCCAGCTGCAAAACATCAATGTCCAATGGCTGTCAGACAGTATTGGCATGCCAGAAGTGAGCTTTCAGAAGCTAATGGCTTCATTTTGAAGGGCAGTAGGATTGTAGTTCCAACATCAATGAGAAAGCAAATGCTGAACAAGATCCATGAAGGGCATTTAGGAATAGAAAAGTGCAAGAGAAGGGCCCGTGAAGTCCTATACTGGCCACAGATGAACCAAGACATCACTGACATGGTTCAAGACTGTGCAGCCTGTATGTTGTACAAACCGAAACAACAACAAGAGAGTCTGAAACAACACCAGATTCCGGACAGACCGTGGGAAAAAGTCGGTACTGACTTGTTCACTCTAGATGGTAAAGATTACCTAGTAGTCGTAGACTACTATTCCCAGTTTATTGAACTGCGTACACTGTCCACAACTAGTAGCAAAACAGTGATCACACAACTCAAGGAGATTTTCTCTAGACACGGTACTCCTTGTGAAGTAGTCTCGGACAACGGTCCTCAATTTGCGAGTTCTGAATTCCAACGCTTCGCAACCGACTGGGATTTCGTTCACACGACTACAAGTCCGTACTATCCCCAGTCCAATGGTCGCGCTGAGGGAGCAGTCAAGATTTCAAAGAATCTACTTCGAAAGTGCCAGCAGAGTAGTCAAGATATCTACCGAGCTCTACAGATCTACAGGAGCTCACCCCTCGACTGTGGGAAATCCCCTGCAGAACTACTCTACAATCGCCGTTTAAGATCTAACTTGCCCATGATGGACAACCTCCTTGATCCACAGAACATTGATTTTCGTCAGGTGAAGGAAAGGAAGGAACGGCAGAAGGCGAAACAGAAACAACGCTATGATCAGCATGCTCAGGATCTTGAAGAGCTTAGCATTGGTCAACATGTCACACTCCTTGACATGCACACAAACAGATGGTCAGAGCAAGGCGTTGTTAAGACCAAACTACCGAACCGGTCTTATCTGGTACAAACTGAACACGGCGTGATACGTCGACGAAACCGCCGTCACATCAGACCAGCTAGACGTAAAGAACATATCTCGCACGATGTCGACGACGATGACGAACAACCACGAAATGTCCAAGATGACAACGATGATAACCCTCCAGCAGTGGATGCACCATCTACATCAACAGCTACGTTTACAACGAGAAGTGGACGCAACGTGAAGCCTCCGGTTCGCTTAATTGAACAGTAACTTAATCGAAAAGGATTGATGAAACAGTTAAAACAAAATTACTACAAACTGGAGAATAATATATTTCAGCGATTTATAAGAAGAAATCGGAATCAACAAACAGAACACTCAAAGAAAGCAGAATAATTATCTTGAAAGGACTTTAATAGCATGGACTCTCAACCAGAAGAAGTCAA
The DNA here is from genome assembly GCA_025617745.1 of Heliocidaris erythrogramma. Lineage (NCBI taxonomy): Eukaryota > Metazoa > Echinodermata > Echinoidea > Camarodonta > Echinometridae > Heliocidaris > Heliocidaris erythrogramma. The sequence goes on from CM046870.1 coordinate 27,420,189, forward strand.
AAACATTACCTCAACACTACGTGAAAATTCATATATTATGTTTGTGTTATTGAAGGCTGTTTACAGAAACCAAAGTTAAACAGTCTTCAAGAAATATAGTATGTCTTATAATTGTAAAGGCACAAGATGAAAATATTCATACTTGTCTAAATCGAGACAAACTCTCTTCTTAAAGAAAGGGAGGTGTGACGATAAGTCATACGTCTGAATGCTAGACTAGGAGTTCTCATCAGGTGCCTACTTGAAATGTTACGCTCGGCAATTCATCCTCTGATTAAACATGTTCTGGAATTAACAATATCATGTTATGTGCATTGTGTTAACTTCCAGTAGCTTATAATAGAAAAGACACACACGCGATCTTGTTTACCCAAATTTGGGTCAATGCGCGGACTTGTATTAGCTGGGTGCGATAAATTGAAGTCGCGCTGAACTTTGATCCAGAGAAAGGAGCAGCCAACGCAAAAATCGCCCATAGATTGCGACTTGTCGATCCCTTTAAATTGAAATTTCAAAGAATGCTTTTCAACATTTTGTCCTTTATCAGTACATAACCTTCTCCTTCAGGTACTGCATAACTGTAATTTCATTTTCTGAAGTGAAGTGGCTATTTGCTCGTAGGAAAATGTAGAATCCGAGTCAAATTGAGATTAGTGTACCTTTAAATTTTCGGTGAACAATTCTATATAAACCTTCTATTCGAACTAATACACATTTTCTTTTGGGAACGGAAAGTATAAAACAGTTATGTTCAGTTATTATCCCTCGATGACTGTGATGATAAAATGGTTCCTTTCAATATTTCTTGACAGCTTGCTCCAAGAAGAAATGGATGAGAAGGAAAGCCAACGCAAAGAGATTGCAGAGAAGCTGGAAAAGGAGCTGAAATCTGCTAAGAACCAAATCAAAGGTGAGACGATGTTCTTTGCAGGGTGCTATCACTATGAACATGGCGAACAAAGAAGCGGACAAAATATACAGCTCCTCATTGTAGCTTCCACACTTACTCTGGTAGACAAAAGAACATCACTCCATATTGCTATTATGTAAAAATATGTAGAACAGGTGTCACGTGCATATTCACCTGTTCTACTTATTTTACATAATAGTAATGAAGGGATGTTCTTTTGTCTAACAGAACAATTGTGGAAGGTACAATGAGGAGCTGTATATTTTGCCGCTCTCTTTTGTGATCGTGTTCATAGTGTAACAAACCTACTTGCCCAGTGTCCAGGGGCAATCAGAATTGTCAGATGAGCAACTGTTTGCGTGATACAGCAAGTTGACTATGAATTTATTGGCAAAACAATTTTAAGGAAGACCATAAACCAACACAGTGTCTGTATAATTCACACTGATCCCTTCTTTGAACATGTAATTTACAAACCTAGTTGTTACAGAGGAACATTCGTTTGATGATAAAGATGGGGTAAGCTAGTGAATTTGGTGCTTGGGCAAGGAAATTTTATAATTCACTTCCATTTTTGGGCTGGTGGAAACGAGCATTTTTGCAGCATCCTGTAATCTTTTCAATATCTGTATAAGACAGTTTATCTCTTAAAGCCAAGAGAAAATTCTTGAGTAGTTTGATCATTGTAATGGCAGTCAGACCGAAGATTGTGAGACACATGTTCAGCAGTGAATACCCTGCAATCTATTTGTAACATCAGTCAAATTCCAAACTAAAACTCTAGCCCCAACACTACATCTAACCCTAACCTTTTATTAGTTACATGTATATCCAAAAGGACTATCGAAATCTGAGCCCTAACCCGAATAGGTAATACAGCCTGGAACAAACGTTGGATCACCAGGCTAAAATCATGAAAGCGAAGCGTCAGTGTTGTACAGGAGCACTGTATGTCACAAAGAAAAGACAGCGATTACTTGTCTTGCTAATAATCAAACCTCCACACTTGGTGTTTTTCAGAGGTGCTGACACAACTCAAGCAAGAGAGGGACGGTAAGACGGCTGTGGATTCCACGAATAGCATGAAGTTGGAGAAACTTAGCAGGGAGAGACAAGAGTTCTTAGATCTTTCCATGCAGAGAGGGAAATTAATTCAGGTAAGTGAAATTAATGTGTGAGGCAAAGGGTAGTGTAGTGTAATGGGAATTTACTGCAATAAATCATATATACCTACCTATTATGCCTGTAGTCTTGACTACGGGACCCCTTCGAGAATTTAACACACATGAGTCACAATATTGTGCGCACCCCCCGTAATCCTATTGTCCCCTTCGCCACTCACGTGCGTCAACACGCTACGGCCATCTTCCTCTTTCTTGCTCGCCCCCGACGAGTTAGGACGTATAGTCACAGCGCTCCTGAAATCAGGTCGTATAGTATCTTTTTGGTGCGCTTTTTCACATAGTTAAAGCACTTTTAGGTACCTATATTCGTTTAGATTATAGTACTTTGTGTTTTATTAGTCACTCTTGCCGATTGCAAGGGATTTTTTGATTCCCTTTCTTGGCATTTATTTTTCTCTTTCACGGTCAGCCCCACGTAGATATTTCTGTGTTTGCGGGTGTTTCCGTTTGTCACCGAGCCTTCGGGTTCGGTGTTTGTTCTTACGGTTTTTAGGCTGTGAAAATTTCTTTAGTGCGTATCTCCCAAATAAACTTTAGTTTTATTTACTGCATTCAGTTGAAGTATTTCTTAAATTGAAAAGTATACTTTATTGTCTGTTTTATTGCAGTGGTATGAATTCGGAAGAAGAAGCAGCTGGGTCATGGAGACCTGCTTCTTCCGAAGAGTTGTCTAGCAAGACGACTCGGCCTTCCAGAACTCCCCCGAGTACAGCGGTACGCGGGGGAGGGAGGAGGGCTAAAGGTAAGTTGCCTAGTGGTGTTCCCTTGCAGAGTTTGCCAGTTTCGGAGCTTGCGGCTTCGGGACGGGTGGCGTTAACTGAATCGGGATTGTCAACTCCGAAGCCTGTGGTTTCGGGGTGGGTGGCGTCAGATTCTAGTGGTTTGGATATCTCGAATCCAATCCCCCGGTCGCTGAGACCAGGGGGGGGGCTGTTGTTTCCCGTACGGTAGCGTTCACTCGCTCTGATCCGTTAGGGGAGACGCGCCCCACTACTGCAGGGCAACCCACGGGCTTAGTCCATGTTGGTCTGGGTTCTCAAACCCTAGCCCCCGGCAAACGCCATATGGGGGAACGAGTACTTTCTGGGCTGTCTCAGTTGCCAGCTGATGGGAATGCTCGAGCTAACAATTATGGACGCTCTTCGGAGCAACAGGTGTTTTCACCTGAGTGCGTGACTACTAGTGCTCCCCTATTGCCGCTTTCGAGCGGTCCAATAGTGGGTTCACATGCCTTTAGTAGTCATCGGGCACATACCGAGTCATCTCGGTCTGCCCACGCACTGGGAGCTTTTAGCTCCCAACCCATGGCTACTGCATCTTCTTGCTTAGCCAATATGGGTGATTTGGGCGATTCTCTAGGCTTACGCCATGAGCGCTCCAATCCCTTTTTGGGAAGTGAACGTCCCTCCGCGGAGGGATCGGTTCGTGTTTCCGAAGAGTGTTTTCGGAGATCCGAATGAATCCGATTAAGCGTTCTAACAAAAGGGTTTCGGCTACGACTCTTGTCGAGCCAGCCAAGATAAAGGCCAAGAAGAAGGCAAAAAGTGGCAAGGCTTTGCCGGCCTCTTGCCCGTCTGGCCTGGCTAACCCAGCTAGCTCCTCTCAAGCTGACATGTTCAGCATGATGCGGGCTTTTGCTCAGAATCAGGGTTGGTCCTTTGTACCGGCTACTTCAACCCTGACTTCTGTCCCTATTCAGGGGTCTGACTTTGAGACTAATCAGCCTTTTGTGTTGGATTTGTCTTTGTCTGAGTCGGTTTCGCATGTGCCTCCTATTCCCGCGGCCCTTGGGGCGCCGCTGGGCGAGGAGACTTTCGTTGAACCATGCGGGGCTCTGCCTGCTGAGGCCTTTGTTAGCGTTGCTTTGTCTCTTTCCACTCGGGTGGAATCAGATTTGGAGCTGGCCTCTCAAGCTTCGTTTTTGAATCGCTTGGGCAGGCGGTGTCTCAATCGCTCGCCCTCTGTGGGGTGGAAGTGATTGCTTTGTTATCCAGATATCTCTCTGAATTTTAGTCAACCCGCGCGCAGGGTTTGACTTCGCGTTGGTTTAAGCAGCGGGATTTCTGCTGAGTCCTTTGTTGGCGTTCCTTTGCCGGGTCATCCCGGTCCGCCCTTGCTCTGGGCGCCTTGGCGTCCGGCCCATGGCTGTTGCATCTCCTTGCTCGGCCGATATGGGTAATTGGTGTGCGTCTTTGGGTTCAATACCCTCAGCGCACTTCTCCCATAAAGGGAGGTGAGCGTCCCTCAGTGGAGGGTTCGGTTCGTGTTCCCGAAGGGCTTCGGGGATCCGAACGAAACCGAATAAACGCTCTGAAAAGCGGGTTTCGACTTAGGCTCTTTTTGGGCCAATCAGAAGCCTAGGGAAGGGGCTAAAGGAGGCAAGGCTTTGCCTGCCTCTTGCCCATCGGGTTTAGCTAACCCTCCGGTCTCTCAAGCTGAGATGTTCAGTGTGAGATGGGCTTTGCCCAGACTCAGGGTTGGTCCCTTGTACCAGGATTCACATCCCCTGCTCTTGTCCCTTTTTTGGGTCGGACATCGAGTCTAATTAGCCTTTTATGGTTTATTCTTCTTTGTCTGTGATGAGATCACATGAGCCTCCTAGTCTCGCAGCCTCGGGGCTCCGTCGGGTGAGGAGGCTTATGGCGGTTCATGCGTGAATCCGACCGTTTCGGCCTTTGTTCGTGATTCTTTGTCACGATCATTTCAGGCGGATCCAGGTTTGGAAGCGGCCTCTCAAGCTTCGGTTTCCGAATCGCTGGGGCAGGCAGAGCCTTAGTTGCTCTCCCTTTGTGGGGTAGAAGCGATTGCTTTGTTCTAAACTTTCCCTGACTTTTAGTCAACCCGCGCGCAGGGTTCGACTTTGCTTGGGTTCACGCAGCGGGCGGACGAGACGGATTCTTTATAGATCTGTCCGCCCCGCTCCCCGGAGGTGCTATAGGAACTCGGTCACCTCACAGGCTGTCCTTTTCCCTTTCTCCGACTTTTGTTTTTCCCAAGCGCTCGGGAAAACTTCAGTACATTTTCGGATGGAGACTCTCGCCTCCATTCTCCCGTTGATCAAGAGGAAGGACTACGCGGTCTTGATAGTTTTCGAAGATGCGTATTTCCACTTTCCCGTTCATCGCGCTTTGCGCGATCTTCTGGGGTTTTTCTTCCTCTCAGAGATTTATCGTTTTTGCACTCTTCCCTTCGGGCTGTGCCCAGTCCCTCGGGTTCTTACTCAGGTTGTAGCCGTGCTGGCAGCCTCTCTGAGGCGATGCGGCCTTCGGCTATTTTTGCTACCTGGACGATTGGCTTCTCCTAGCGGAGTTGCGCGATTGTTTGTTGGACGAGACTAGTTTGCTCGTCAATCTTACTCAAGACTTAGGTTTCCTAATGAATTGGGAAAAGTCAGAGTTAGTTCCCACTCGCAGCCCAGTTTTTTTCTGGGGGCGGTGTTAGACATAAGGAATCAGTTGGCTCGGCCCAGTCGAGACAGGATTCTCACCATTGTCTCTGCGGCTCGCAAGCTCTTGCTGGCCAGAAGAGTCTCGGCCAGACAGTGGCTTCAGTTTCTAGGTTAACTAGTCGATGTTTTAGAGGACTGCCGGCTCCTCATGAGACCCTTTCAGAGACATCTCCTCAGGTTCTTCAAGCCGGGAAAAGACTCTCTTTTGGTCTGGATTCCAGTACCAGTAAGGTTCAAGTCTCTTCTCTCTTGTTGGACGAGCGAGGTGTTTCTCGCGCGAGGCAGGTCCTTCTCTGCCCCTCTTCCGTCGATATCGGTTTCGACGGACGCCTCTCGGTTGGGGTGGGGAGGACACTGCAACGGCAGCACGGTTGCGGGGGATTGGTCTCATCTTGGGACTCTTCCTCATATCAATGTCCTGGAGTTTATGGCAGTTCTGTTGACCTTGCTCCATTTCAGAAGTCGACTTCTCAGTCGTTCGGTTCTGATTCTCACGGACAATGTTACTGTGGCGGCATATATCAATCGGCAGGGAGGCACTCGTACGGTTGCCCTGAATGCCCTAGCAGCTCAGCTGTGGAGGTGGTGTCGTCGCATGGCAATCACACCCGTGGCCTCTTTCATCCCCGGTCGGGAAAACCTCTTTGCGGATTTTCTGTCTCGGGGCAGGTATCTTCCATCGGAATGGACGCTCCATCCGGAGGTATTTTGCCGCATTCGCAGTTGCCTAGGTCCACTGGAAGTGGATCTATTTGCGTCGGTGTTAAATCACCAGCTGCCGAAGTATTGATCCCGTGTTCGTGATCAGGGAGCATGGGCTCTCGATGCTTTCTCCCTCAGCTGGGAGAACCTTCAGGGATTCACCTTTCCTCCCTTCCAACTGATTCCGCGTGTCTTGCGGAAAGTCAGGGAAGATCGGGCGCGGGTGCTCGTAATAGCTCCCTTTTGGCCCAGGAGGAATTGGTTTCCAGAACTTATGAGCCTCCTAAGGGCTCAACCGTTCGTTCTCCCGTTAAGAGCGGATCTGGTGTTACAGCCCCTATCGGGGATTTTTCACCACAGTCCGGAGTCTCTTCATTTGACTGCTTGGCCCCTGTCAGGGAATCTGCAAGACAGTCGGGGGTCTCTCTGATAGAGCCGCGGACTTTTTAATGTCCAGTCGTAGGGTTTCTACTAGGGAAATTTACAATTCCCGTCTCTCTGTCTTTTTCCTTTGGTGCAAAGAGAGAAATCAAACCCCTTCTAAGGCTCCTATTGGTTCAATTGCGGATTTCTTAATCTCGTTATTTGACAAAGGGAGATCTATCTCTACTTTCCGAGGCTACCGTTCGGCGATCGGGGCCATTCATTCGGTTGGTTCGGGGATTTCCAATTCCCCGCTACTAAGTGGTTTGATTCGTTCGTTCTTTTTCTAAGTTAGTGCCGTCTTGGAGTCTGCCTAAGGTCCCGGAGGCCTTGGCGAAACCTCCTTTCGAACCGTTAGGTGAAGCTTCGCTTCATCATCTTTCGGTTAAGACGCTCTTTTTTGGTAGCTATTGCCTCTGGGCAGAGGCGCAGTACTCTTCATGCTCTCTGTCTTACTCCTGGTCATGTTCGCTGGGAGAGAAAAGGCGTTAGATCGATTCCTAGGGCTTCTTTTGTTGCCAAGAATCAGACAGCTGCCTCTGGCCCTGTTGAGATTTTTCTTTGTCCGCTTTCTAACTTTTCTTCGGTGCGTGAGGACAAAGTTTGGTGTCCTGTAAGGGCTCTCAAATGGTATATTGATAAGACTAAGTCTTATCGTAAGGATGATCAGTTGTTCCTGATCACTAGAGAGCCTTTTTCTCCTGCCTCTCTTGATTCCATCTCTAGATGGATCGTTGAAGCTTTTAGGGCCGCTGGCACAGAGGCTCTTTTATTCGACAGTAAGCCTCGTGCTCATGATGCTCGTAGTGTCAGCACTTCTTGGGCTCTGTTTCAAGGTGTGGCGCTTGTTGATATTTTGAAGGCTGCTTATCGGCGTTCGCCCAATTCCTTCATTTCTTGCTACCTTAGGGATGTTCCCGCAGGTGAAGCTTTGTTTGCGTCAGCCACCTTGAAGTCCGCTGTGTCTTCTTTGTAGTCTTTGTAATCCTATTCCCTTCTGCTCGAAACATGCCTCCCGGTCTTTGAGTTGGCGCTGGTCTGGCATAATAGGTAGGTATATATGATTTATTGCAGTAAATTTGTAAAATCAGCACTGATTTTCTTATTTACTATATAAATCTATATACCTACCTATGACCCTCCCTCCTTCCCCTCACCTTGCAAGCAACATGTTTCTACTTGAGATTGCTCGCAAAAGAGGAAGATGGCCGTAGCGTGTTGACGCGCGTGAGTGGCGAAGGGGACAATAGGATTACGGGGGGTGCGCACAATATTGTGACTCATGTGTGTTAAATTCTCGAAGGGGTCCCGTAGTCAAGACTACAGGCATAATAGGTAGGTATATAGATTTATATAGTAAATAAGAAAATCAGTGCTGATTTTACAAACTTCAGTGAATTTCAAGAAAATTAGTATAATGTACGTAGCTGCTCCTGCGATGTGGTGGATTCCTGCATCATATGCTAATCATGCGCGTTATTGGATCTTTTTAAAGATCACATTGCAAGAAAATCACAAATATGGCAATTAATATATCACTAGAAACTGGGAAGCTTACAGATGGCAATCGTATAAGTTTTATGTCAACTGCGTATCTGATGATTATAAAAACAACATAAATAAAAGCTCTTCTAAGCATCTGGAATATCCGAGGATTCGCCAGAAATATAGCAATGTTTTGATGTCGTCACACAAGGGATCGATCCTGCTTAAGCAGACGACGTCCTATAATGAATGAACGTAATTGCAATGCAATTATTTATCAAATTATAAAGAGTTTGGTATATTTAACATGACCTTATTTCACACCATTCTAAAAGGGAAAGTGAACTGATTCTGATAACTAAAACCATTTGATAGTAAATACACAGGAGAAGGGTCAATGATCAATGAAATAAACCCCACTTTCAAATTGAAAAGCCCTCCGAATAATATCACAGATTGTATTCGTTCCCTCTCGAAACGCCGAACATGCCCCGGTGCAAGCAGCTGAAAATACAATGGCGTCTTATTTTGTTTACAAGTGACTGATTCTTTTATTTTTTTAACGCTGCATTTTTCATCAAAATAATACCATACACAAAGTTAAGAGTGAGGCAACAGACTAACATTAAGACTGACGCTAGTCAAGTAAGAGAAATAAGTGAAGAGGAGATGACAAAACAGGCACTGAAAAATGTGTAAGATGTTTAGACAGGACTGGTCCTTCGTGTGTCGTCACACATCTCAGCAGCGTTCAAGGAGCTCTTCAGCTGCTATATCGGGGGCTGTATTTTACCGTTTTATAATTGATAATAATCATTAATTCAAATGTTTCCAAGCGTTGAATTTGGATAACCTTGTATAATTTATGCCATCTATGCAATAATAAGTATTAAGCCAATATTTATTTTGATGGAATTTTCTTGCAATGTGATCTTTAAGTGTACGCGTGAAATCAAGCGCACTTATACCACAAAATTTGCTTAAACCATGGTACAAATCTATTACCACCTTTGTGAATTCGGGCCTTTTTGTTCCACATATGTTTGGAAACTAGAGATTCCAAGCTTTCCAGTGATATTTAACCCATTTCCTACGGGAACCAGGTGGTCCCTGTATTAAGTCTATGGCAATAAAAGTATTCAGTAGTCAACTGGTTAACACTTGAATGTTCCGTAGGTAGATTAGCGAAAACGCAATGGCGCCTAAAGATGCGGGAAAGACGCAAAGAGGATAATAGCCAATTTTGTCTGTACTTCTAACATTAGAATCAGACATATCTGAATAAAAGTTTTCATATCATTTTGCTTAAAAGTGTTCTAAGAAATAAATACTAATTCTACATCCTAACATTTTGGTTCTGTCTCTAGAGAATAAAATTTTGATTTTGAATAATTTTGTCATAAACGTCTTTCCCGTGTTCATACGCGCAACGTTTCATTAAGCTACCTTTATAGGTAGAACCCATTATGTATGTTATCAGTAACGTCTAACTCAGAGAAATGACCCCTTTTCCCCGTCATTTTGGTTTGTTGTGGGAATTGTATCTAATTGTTGATTTTGAACCGTCGGGTCAGATGTGATATGGTACGTGGCTACTGAATAGTTTATTTGAGATTGAAAGAGAAGTACAATAATAGAATGAGAAGACTATGCTTTACCTTTAGGTTGCACTTCTTCTCTCATATTTTGAATTATGAAGGAGGAAAACATATACCTATTGAACACTCAATTGGCATCATCTTACCAAATGTTCGTTTAAAAGGTTTTATTTGAGCTATGAAAATTTAGTATCATGTTTAAAGAGAACTAAAGTTTGAAGAAATTCAGTAGAATGAACTTCTCTTTGTATCAGGGATGCCACTTTTCAGACAAAAGTAGGAATTCCTACTTTTTCAACATATTCCTAGCCATAGAAAACCATTTGTTATGTACACAAGGGTCCATTCTAGATGATTTTTCCTACTTTTTATCAATTTTAAGTGGCATCCCTGTTGTATTCATGTCATAGGACAAACAACGTGATATAAAACGGATGATGGACAAAGTCAAAGAAGCTGAAAAAGCTCTTCATAAAATGGAGGAGAAATTTGAGTGAGTATCTTGAAAATGCTATAATGGATACGTAAATGTGAATAAATCAAAAGATGAATAGATAAGAATTGAAACTGCAAATAAAAAGAAAAAGAAGAGAAGAGATGTTGGAACTCAGTATATTGGTTACATGTTGGGATTCATACTTTTAATTACTCATTTCTTATGATTATTACAGTAGAGATTCATATTTTTCAAGATTTTTACAGAAAAGTGTTGTCTGTATTAATGAATACATGCAAAAACATATCTACTCTAAATATATCTTGGTTTAAGTTTTGTGGAAATCATATTTTTAGAAAAAAAAAGAAGAAAATTTGTAGTATTAATAAAAACAAAATAAATGGTTAGTAGTGTACCCATAATGTCACATACTCATAAGAAAGTTGCCAGTTTGTCTAGTGATTTCATTGTTTTCCAGTTTTTCATGTCATTAAAAATTCATAACTCTCTTATTAGTTGTCCGATTTTCCTCAAACGTTTTTTTTATCAGTTTGTCGGATTTATCTGCTTTTATTGAAAGCAAGTTTATTTTTTGCCTGGACTTCCCCTTTAAAATTGATCGCAACTTCAAATTAAAAGCAGCTGTGTACTTTAGAAATAGGAGATTGTAAATATGGGATTGATTGTAGGACTTGCGATCTGTTTGGAACAATCGTAACGCTTTATAAGACCGGGCCCAGTACAGTACTGTACAAACTGTACTTTACTTATGCATTTATCCTAGTGTTCCCAATTTGTGTGAGAAATGAGAAGTTCCCTTGTACAATTCTCTCTTATTCCATATTAAAGAGGGATTTATAGCTTCATAAGTGGGACCTACCAGTTACAGTTACGGTTAAGTTCCATAGAACAATAACAATACCAGTTGTGACCTGCCAGCTCAAAACCGCCAATTATGTATGTCACAAATGACCAGGGCCCTGTTTCATAAAACTTGTTAACAATAACAAGTTACAGTAATTGTTATAAGCTACTGAAATCCTTGAATCTGATTGGCAGAGAGCGAATTGGTCATAGAAATGAGGCAGTTGTTATTGATAACAAGTTTTATGAAACGGGGCCCTGGTCACATTTTTAAGACGATAGCAATTTTCATTTATTTTCTCATATCTTCTCTCAATTTGATTGCTATGATAGGAGAGAGGCTGCCCTTGTGTCCACCAATCTACAAGTGATCAGATTAAAAGAAGAGAGGGATGGAGCAGAAAGCGAGCTCTCTGGGCTTAAAATGGTAAGCTTGTGTGCTCCGTTATTTGTCTCAAGGCCCGCCCCATGTTATGACCCGACTACGACTGGATTTTCAGATAGATTTATATATGACTAGATTTGTGAATTCTTCCTAATCGAGGTCCCGCATTGTCACGTTAGTCAGAGAAAAGTCTTGATTAACTGCAAATCGTAGTGCTGTCAGACGAGTCGCACGATTGGCCTTTGTCACTGTATTTTTTATTAGAAACTTTTTGACTTGCTCATTGTGCAGAGTTAGTATCAACAACAATCTATCACTTCTGCCTCTCTCCATACAGGAGTATGCAGCGTACAAGAAGCACAGTGCAAACTTATTAGCCAGGGAGAAGACACTCAACTCACAGCTCAGGAACCTAGTCTCATGATCAACAACACCGCAGAGCCCTTTCACACAAGAGAAAAACTTGTATAATGAAAGGAGAAAGTTGAGTTCTGGTCAAGGTAAAAAAGAAAATGATATTTGAGCTTTCTCATTCTTTGTACTGCTGTGTGGAGGAATATCATAGTAGAAATGACACATGAGAAGCATTGCTCTTGAAATGCACTCATATTCCACTTGCCAGATGTATCTGTTGTCCTAGTGTATTGCATTTCAATTTTCACTGTGCGCGATTTAAAGCAAGAGTGAGTCAATTTGTTATCTAACAATTTCATAATTACTTCTAGACAGTTTCTTTCACAGTGCAATCGCATGACCAGAACTCAACTTTATCTTTCAGAAGCACATAACTGTTTAGCGACAATGGCGTACACTTAAGAAACTTGTGTTAGAGAGAATTGCAAGGTTTTGTACAATTCTTACACTATGTGTCTTTCACACGATGAGTAGACCCTTCTTTTTATCAAGTTCTCATTATTTGCCATATGGTGTTTTCTTATACGATTCGCTGATAACCTTTAGTTAACAATTGTGACTTCTTGCCAGGCCTTGAGTCTTCCTAAATTTAAATTATTGATGTGGCACATGTGATTTATTGACAATATTTATGTATTATTCAAACCACCGTTTTTTAAGTTCCAGCAAACTGTTACTAATTTTGTCTATAACTTTTTTTTATTTCAAATATTGTTTCAATGGGTAAACATATTTAATGATGTGTGCCAAATAACAACTACATGATAGACTATTTACTCAACAGTATGCATAATGTGATTTTTTTGGAATAATAATCTAACTTAAAGTTGGTCTTTTTCCCGCTTTTAAAATCCAATCCAACCTTGGTAATAGGATGATATGTGTGAAAAATAAGAAAAACAGGATGGTGAAAGTTTGAAAGAAATCGAACAAGGAATAAGAAAGTTATGGATGTTTGAAAAATGAGATCAATACATCTATGCGAATCTCAAATTGGCAATTTGGTGAGTCGATAAATAATTAACAAAAAAAACAAAAATATTAATTTGCGGTTTTCTCTGAAGCACCTGACCCCTCGGGGCAGTACTCTAAATATATTGGAGATAGCATATTGTTATAGGTCCTCATGAAAGAAAAAGATCCTGTTAAGTAATAATTTTGAAAAAAATGACATTTTAGTCATTTTGAGTGTGGGAGCAAATGGGGGAGTTGTCCGCAACTACATCAAAGTGCCATTGCCTATTCGGCCAATTTGAAATTCCCATATGTACATGTATAGTGATTACAATTCAAAAATTCATAACTTTCTTATTGCTTGTCCGATTTCGTTCAAACTTTCACCAATCTGCTTCTCAGATTCCCCCCTATCTTTCAGAGCAACTTGCCATTAAGGTTAGGTTTCCCTTTAATGATGGTGTCCCTAAGTATTGATAGGCCTTTTCTTGTTTGGTGCTGAATGACTGGTGCATGACAAAGAAATTCAGCTTTAATAGGTCAGTTTCTGAGTTTTGTATTCTTAAAAAATTTGACAAGCTGGATTCTGATTTGTCATCTAATATATATACACCACCAAAGATTGTAACCCATGAAAGCATACTGGTTATTCTAACTTGTACTAATATTCCATCCACATTCCACCTTGTTTCAAGTCTTGTTCTAAATATAGCTTTTAACTTCTTCCTCTGCTGACATTGGATTTAATCATTACTTAATATCATTCTTTAAGGTTTTCCTTTCAGATTAAGTTTTCTCTCTAAAGCGCTTAGAGCCTGTAGCAATTGTGCTATATAAAACAATTATTATTATTATTATTATTATAATGGTTTCCAGTAGGTCTTGTTGGTGCTGAATGACTGGAACATTACTGAGAAATGCCACTCTGATCTATTGATGTATTTAAGTTTTACTTCCTAAGAATGCACTACAAATTTGACTGGCCAGAGTTTTGATTATCACAACACCAAAGATTATCAGCCATAAAATCTTCAGTATTTTGTTTTAACTTGCACAGATTCCGTCCATTTTTCTTCAGCCTTGAAAAACAATTACTTTATTGCCTTTAATAATCAGGATCAAGACAAGTTCTGCAATCATTACATTAATAAGAGATTGCTAAAGCTGGTGGGACTGGGCAACTCAGGAACATGAAATCTATTATCAGCTTGTATTTTCATTGATTACCCATTTTTACAAAGTATTTGATTATTAATTTGTACAATAATGAATTGTATACATGTATGTACATGAACCTGTCAATCAAAATGGTTTTCTTAAGATTATTAGATATTGTATCATTGTTTATATTTGTATCTTTAGTATTTATATATATATATATATATATATATATATATTTATGAGAATAACAAACTATATGAATGGAATTTTAGATTTAATAAATATATATACGTATAAATACGTAAATGGTCTAGAAAATAACATTCCCTCCCAAACTGGCAAATCTAGCCATTCTGTTTCATAAACTTGTTATCAATAACAAGTTACAATAATTGTTATAAGCTGCTGAAATCCTTGAATCTGATTGGCTTGAAAGCAAATTTATCATAGAAATGAGGCAGTTTTTATTGATAACAAGTTTTATGAAACAGGGCCCTGGTGTACATGTACATGTTATCTTGGGCTTATAATTTCACCGGTTTATTCCTGTTTATTCAGGGTTCCTAGCTATTAATTAAAACAAGATTTCCCTTAGTTTTTTCCTGACGAAGTCTAAAAATTCCAGCATTATTACACATACAGTTAACTTTGCGTAAGTCAAATCTGTTGGGACCACAAGAAATTTTAGGCAAAATTTGACATGTTTTGCATTGTTTTGGGGAAAAAAAGAAGCGACTTAGGGAAAGTTTGATTTATGCGACTTTGAGTTATGCAAGGTTAACGGTATTTGAGTCTATTTCCAGTTCAAAACGAGGCAAAGTTGAATAGACTAACTACTTTATTTTTTTTCCTGATTTGAGTGATTTTTCTCAAATTCCATAATTTTTCCCTTACTGAAAAAAAAATGGAAGATATTTTCCAGGTTTTCCCTGATTTTAGGATAGCTGGGAATCCTGTTCTTCATTGATCAGTCTCACAAAATATGAAATTGAAAAAAGAACAGAGCTACTTACTTGCTTTTGTTTTACTTTCAAGAAGATGAATATGATTTCTAATGCTTTTGATCGAGAGAAGAAAAAATGTCTGAAATAGTAGATACATGTATATATATACTTGTTTATTCTCTTCTAAATGAGCTTACCAATTGCCAATGAGCTTATTATTTATTTTTAATTGAAGAGGAACATTTTTTCTTTGTTATACTATATATGAAATTGTTGTACATATATAATAGTACTCTCTCTGTATATTTGGATACTACATCAAATGGATTGAACATTTCATATGAAAATATCTTAATACAAGCAAATTCATAGACAATATGTAATGATGATTTCTAAATCGAAAATTTCAACAAGATTTATGTGCCTGTTGATTTTTGTGATTAATTTTTAAAATAAATAATGAATTGGAAACCTTTGATTGACACACATTGTGTATTATTTCTGTTTTGTGAGTTCTGTAGGTAGCAACTAGTGTAATGCAAAAAAATTATGCAAATACAAAAGAACAAAACAATGTACATCATATCAGGGGCGGATCCAGAATTTATTATATACTTATAAAAACAGATTATTTTCTTACATGAACAAGAATTCTAGTAGCAAAATAAATTTACATACATGTAGTTGCATATATTTCATACCAGTTTAAATGAACGATACATTTTTTCGAAATAAAATATGCACACATATTGAAATCGAGGAAATACATGCATTATAAGAGCACACTTTTACAAACATTCTCCGGACAAAATCTGATGCATCCATTTGAAATAGAAATACAGTAACAGTTAAAGGCAGTGATTTGAATGCAGCCCAACTGTCAACATAAATAGTACAGTGATACCTCGTTATAAAAAACTCCTCGGGACCAAGGAAATGACCTCTTTATATCAAAACCTTGTTATGTCTGGGCTACAGAACAACAGCATACAAAGAATTGGGACCGGAAAAATGACCTTGTTATAATGAGAGTTTGTTTCACTGGACCGTTTCAACAGCGGATCCATGATAAATCTTCCATTCAGTAGCCACTGTCACCTCCGGAATCGATCAATCGATGGGGGCAAATATTGGTGTGTTCGCTCACAACACTCAGAGCTATCCATACAGAGAGTCCCGACACCGGAGGTCGCTTCTGATTGGTCAGTCATTTCATGGAGCTTCAAAAAGTTCCCTCTCATAGAGAATGTACGTAAAAGGAAACTATTAGAAGCTCCATTAAACCGCCATGTTTTAAACAAAGACCGCGTACGCGTAGGCTTATTTTGCGCGTGTCACAACTCTATCAACGTGCTCTGACAACACTGCTGTGAGATATATATATATATTGATCAACGGATATATACATGTATATATAACACACGTCTGAAATGGCAAGAATTGTATTTGACTGTAACATTTCACTGAACACTTAATTACATCAAAATCCACAAAACAGAAAAGACTAATCCGACTAGAATCAGTTTCTGACTTCAATAGATAACCAGAGGTAAACCTTATCAGATTTCTCTACACTTTTTCCATTAACCTGTTGACTGCTATTAAATGTCTTATTCCCATATGCTTGAAGGGAAAGTCCATCCTGATATCAACTTGCTTTTAAAATTTTAAAAGAAGAAGAAAAATTAAAGAACAGATCAATGAATGTTTGAGCAAAATCCGATAAGAAATAAAGAAATTTATGAATTATTGAAGTTGTAATCAATCAAACACAAATTGGCAACTCTGTGACGTGTCTTGCGAGCCCCTCTCCCATGTGCCCTGTATTGAAAAATAAAGTTCCATTTTCTCTTAAGAAAATATTTGATCATACACGCACCCTAGATATAATCATTTCACATCTGCTTTTTTAAAGCTGTAATCAATCAAACCCCGTGACAAATCTATTCCCTCATCAAAAACAAAGAAAAGGAAAATTTATAAATTTTTGTGTACGGAGCAAATGGAAAAGGAGCTCGCAAAATATGTCAAGGAGTTGCCAATTTGTGTTTGATAGTCTTGAGTAGTTCATGTTTAATAATCCCTGGATAGAGCTATACTATGATGGTGTACAGGTGATGTCACACAAAAGGTTAAAGGTTAAAGTTGAGTTTTGGTCATGAGACTGAATTCTTGCTACCTCAAATATGCAATTTTCGACGTAGAGGGCAATATTATGCATGGAAATGGTCCGCATCTTCGTCAACTTCACTTCCGGTCCGTATTGAAATATTACGGCTTATGAATAAAATGAGTGCTAAAATGCTTAATTTTTGGATCGCATGACATAAACCACTCAAATTTTGAAAATGCAACCAATTGTCTCAATAAATCATGTTATCTTTTCAAACATGTCGGTTAATTTATACCCAAACTCGAGGATTTTTGTAATACCTGTGTACATTTTCAATGCAAAAAGACAAACACTTGTCGACCCAATCGGGATATTGTCAGCACTGCGCATGCGTGGTTTGCATGACAAACGCCATCTGTTGGCGAAATTGCGTATATTTGGGGTAGCGAGAATTGTCAAAGAATCTGTCTCAAAGCCATTGAAAGAGGTTGATTATATAGCACAATAATAATTGGTGTATGCTGTAAGGTTTTGGAATCACCAAAATGATAATAAATTGACTCAATCCTGCTGAGAGTCACATGCACTGCACACAGAAATGTGTAGATGAGACTACACACAATTGTTTGACCCAAACATTGCAGCTGTTTCTTGTCCTTTTTTGAATGTGAGGGCATTTGAAGAGCAATCATTTTCCGGGGACATATCTTCTCTTTAATAAGAAATAAGAGCATAGAGAATGAACATGGCCACAAGACAGTGCCCTAAAATTAGGAAAAAAAGACGAAGAACTCAGTGTGCTCTGAAATTGTACTCCCTGTATGATTGCAAGAGGAAATGTGAGCCCACAAGCAGCCTCATCTGTTTGAATATTATACAAATATACCAAGCTGTGAGAAAGTGTAGTGGAAATTATTTATCTGAGGAGGGACTGGCATAGTACTATGTTATGCCAGTCCCTCCGAAGATATATAATTTCCACTATAATTTCGAACTAAATGCTTGGTATATTTGTTTTATATCCCTTCTTTACAACTAATTTAAAAAAAAAGAAAAACATAAAACAATATTTTGACTAACCTTATCCATAGTACCGTACAACTACATGTAACTTGTATAGACTCGAGTCTAAGTTACATGACTTGTCTTAGCTGTTTGATCGAAGACCTTCGAGTTCGAATGCTCGATAGGCCTAGACGAAAACATGCAGGGTGAACGGTGAAAGTCTACAAATTATGTACAGTGAAATCTGTCTATAAAGACCACTCAAGGGAGACAAGAAAAGCGGTCTTTATGTACAGCTTCCTTTAACACATGTTTCAATGAGAAACACATTTCAAGGGAAACAAAAATTATGGTCTTTATGGACAGGTGGTCTTTCTATACAGGTGGTCGCTAAAGCAGGTTTGACTGTAGTATGATAATCTAGATCATGGTCTATGCACGACGAATAGCTCATATTTCACTTTCTTCGTATTTGAACTGTCAGTGGAAGCAATAAAATCGTCGATATTTGCCCCTTGTAAGAGGTCAAAGCGAACTTCCTCGGAGGCTAGGCCGCCATGTTTGCTTACATATCTGATTCGGATCCAGGCGCGGGGCTAAAGTACTGGTGACTTGCGCCGATACTGCAGGCGGCAAGTTTATGAGCAGTCCGTACAAGGTCAAGGACTCGCTTAGCGGGTCGTCTGAGCGTTCGAATTTTTTTTCAATGAACAATGACTAAGTGAGCATGCGCAGTAGCGCCTTGGAAGAAAATATTAAATAGAGCATGCGCAGTTCTGCCCAGGAAAAAATAGTTAAAGATATTCGGAGCTCTGGCAGAGATTTGTTTTTCCTAGTTAAATTATATTTTATCACGTGATCACCAATAGACCAATCATGTATTTAGAATACTCATGAATATTCATAGAAGGGATATAACATATAATATAAAATCTTATTCAGCCTCATGACATGATTTACTTTGATACAAATCTTGGGGTGTCCTCCATATGGTCTTTGAATGTTTTTTTGGTGGAATTCAAGATTCTATTAACTGAAGAGTCTTCAGGGACTGAGAGGGACGGGAAGCTGGGTTTAATTAAACGTGATTGGCCTGATGTCCTCCTCAAAGAAGTTCTCCTCCGCTCTCTTGAAGAAGAACTTGCCCTGGAGGTCGGTTGTCCCAGCCGGTAGGAGGGACAGGTAGACCGGAGTGTCCGCCCCCTGGTCTGGACTGATCCTAAGTTTGGCATTCTCGCTGGTATGGTGTGCTGTCATGTTTGTCACAACATAGCCAGGACAACACTGCAAGATGACAAAAAGGTGAAGACAAGAATATGGTAAGGGCATGAGAACAGGTGATATGACATTTGACTATGCATTATCTTGTCAACGATATTGGCATCTTTTCATAAAAGTGGAATTGCATTTGTGGGTAGCATCGCTGGCTGACAGCCCCCGCAAACACGGAGCAAGGATTTTGAAATCGAGACGGTATTAGTTGGTATACCGGCATGAGAGCCATTAGTGAAACCGGTATGAAAAAACAATATCGAAAAAAGCTTAGGAATCATCAAAGTGATAAGAAATTGACCCAATCTCGCTGAAAAGCACAGGCACACAGAAATATGCATGATTTCAGAGTTATTTGTGGCGCAGTATGAATGGAAATTTTACTGGTAGTCAATGTGATTTTTTTTCTTCACACATCAACTATTTAAAAAACTTTTAGGGATTTTGTTCTCACATTTTTAAACAAAATCATATGCCATAGATCTCTTTTCATGACCATGTCAGAAAGTTGAGTACATGAAGTACCTATAACTTGGAGTTTAAACCCTTTCCATGCAACCAGATTTTTGAGCAATTGTCAAAAAGGAACTTTTAATAGTTAAATATTAACTTTCAATTAGTTTTTTCTTGGGCAAACTGGGCAAAGATTTATTGCATAGGAATAAAAATTATATAGAATGCACAGGTTTCTGTATGAGGAAGAATTTCCAAGCCATTCTGAGCCTAAACAAAATGTTCAACACTCACATTTTGGGGCGGGATTTGCTGCCCACTGCATGGTAGGGGTTAACAAACGTCTTGTAGTAAAGACCAATAATCATTAGCAATTTTCGAAAATATTTAACATATCTGCCGGTATCCATGCAACACTGCTTTACAGTTAGACATCTTGGAATTGAGAGTACTTACACAAGTTATAAGAACATCTTTCTTGCTTGAATCCTTGCTCACGTTTTCACCCTGCACTCTGGTGAGGGCAACTACACCAAGTTTGCTGGTCCCATAAGCCCAGTCTCTCCATCCCTTTTGCACATGGTCACCTACCTTTGTTGCCCTGCAAGATATGTAAATCATACACATAATGTGAGTATGCAAATGATATTTGCATATTCATGTTTTGATCTGAGGACTGTCATACATTTGGCATGATGATGCAAGCTAATAAAACTAGGTAGGTAACTTTTGCCTGGTGTGTAGATAATTTGCCCATTTAAATTTTTTTTTTTTCTTTTATTTATTTCTAAAAATTTTTATAAAATTTTTAATTTATTTTTAAATTTTTATTTTTATTATTTATTTTTGTTAATTTTTAATTTTTAATTTAATTTTTTTAAATTATTTTTTATTTCATTTATTTATTTATTTATTTATTTATTTTTAATTTATTTATTTTTTTTTTTGGGGGGGGGTTAAATTACATAATATAACCATGCAATCACCCCCTATCCAATAGTACCACGTAAGATGACCGACTTTGTGTGTTGAAAGATAACATCTAGTTCGGGTAGCAAAAAGGAAAATGGAATGAAAAATCGTTGAATATCTCCCCTCACTGTTCCACATTTTTCAAGATTGAAGATTCAAAGTTTATTTCACATCGCTTTAAAAACACATTACAAGATACATGTATACATTCAACAAAGATAATGAAAATGGAAATGATTCTCTACCATCACAAACCTGATTGATTACAAATGACTAAATCACACCAACAGTGTTTTGTTTATCTCATGATTGGTAATGTGAATTTTATTTTTAAAATTCTAACAAAGCCTGGAAATGATGAAATTCCCCAAAAGAAAATCGGCTTTTATACATTGAGAATACAATTTATTTAAATTCATTACTAAGCCTGAGTCGAATCAATTGGTTAGCCGGTGTTCGATCGAAGACATCAAATCCCGAATACGCTTTGGCAAATCCGGTGCATTGATTTGTAGTCCGCCAGATTTTTGACTACCGTAGCCACCATGAAAAAAGCAAATAAAAAAAGAAACTCCGTAACGTACAGCATATATACTAGCAGAGAACGTGAAGGCGACTTCAAAGTTCAAACTTTCTCTAATTCGCTCGCGGAGGACGTCGCGCTTTACCTGTGCTTTCTCTATGGAAAAATCGTTTTGTCGTTACGAACTGAAGTTTACGATAATATTCTTGCACTCTCTCTGCATTGTCAATTTGACAATTGTATAACTGAACATGATAAATACGGGCATGAGTACGAGTGTACGCAATAACTAATATCACACTCTCATCAAATTGGCAATTACTTCTGAATGATCTATATATGTGAAGCGAAGCTGAATGAAGTCGAGTCACGTCATGAGCGACGAAAAATGTTTATTTCGTATTGGGTTTTGTTTTTTTTGCATCGAACAAACGTCTCCAAAGACAAAGTAAGATTATTTGAATTTGAATCATTGTCGGGTGTGTCGACACTATATTTTGGCTAGCCATACGGACTAGAAATTTAAGATTTTGGCTCGTCCGCTGTGATTTTACTAGCCATTGGCTAGCGAGCAGCGAGAGCCCATTATCCCCGCGATGCCAGCGGACCGGTCACCAGTGCATGGTGCATGCATTGCGTGCAACTGTGTGCAACTTTGTTTTCACCGCACATCATTTATCGATTAACCGGTATTCGATCGAATCAAAGCCGTCGAATCCCGGATTATGAAATATTCGATATGACTCAGGGTTATTTATTACACCCCACCCTTACATCAACAGGCTTACTCACTCAATGAATTCATTCATGAGGTCCGTCACACCCTGCTCCGTCGAGACTTCCTTGAATTGCTTCTGGAGCTCTTCACTCATTTTGTAGTATGCCATTGGTGCCGCTTTGCTGGCTACTTGGACAATCCTATTGTAGCAGAAGGTACATGTACAACAACAAAATAAAGAAAAAGAAAAAGGAAACAGTCTTTATTTTAATGCTTATACATTATAACACAAATCATCCAACATGTACTATTCTCCAAATTGGTTTGGTCAGGCTTCGCAAGTTGCTTTGAGACAACATAATGACCAGAAGATTTTCCAGAGCAAATAAACCCACAAGGTAGATTTGGTGTTCCAAGCCTTAAAAATTATATCATCAGAAGTACATGTATTTGCTAAATAGGCGATGAAGTATGAACAGTACAATTTATATTTCTAAACAGTTGATTTCTGAGAGAGTACCAAGAAAATAAGAGGGAAAAACAGATTAACTACATGTATACAACATAGCCAACACATAAAATTGTCCTTTGTTTTCCTTTAATTGCCATTCTCACTGGAATGTCAAATCATTACCCGGTAGATTTCAAGAACATGCTTTTTAAAAGAAGTTATCTCTTCAAAAGACAAAAAAGAAAGACCTGTATTTCTTTACTATTGAGAAAATTGACATGAATGTTGGGGGTCTTTTTTCCTTCATTTGTATGAGAGTTTTGTTACAATAATGTTCTTTATAACGAGGATTTCTACTTAATACCTAGAATAAAAAGCAAGGTAGGTGAAAAATATTTACCTGGCAATAATTAAAGCATAGGTTCTTTTTTTCTGTTATTGTGAAATCAATTGTCAATTGAATCAAAGCAATTCTTCTACAGCAGTTCTCTTTTCAAAAGATGACCAACATTTACTGCATGATTTTTCCTGTGACACTTTTCTGTGTCACAAGAAAAGTGGCCTGTCTGACATCATGCGTTTTGGCATTCTGAGTTATGCTCATTGCATTTTACTCGGCAATGCAACAGTCTGCTCGGCATATAGGTCTTGTATGTGGTGGTAGTGTAACTGCTCAGTTATCACTTACTCACATTCTGACTTCCATTGCTGAAAGCGCATGGTACCACAACGCTTGATTTTCTCTTTCAGCCCTCATCTTTAGAGCATGAAAAGACCTTTGGCTGTGCTTCTAAATGTTTTATTTTTATTCTGAAATGTTATTTATCCAAGGAAAAGCATTGTTTTATTGATTTGGAGTCGGTAACTGTGCTCAACGTTCCATGATTAGTTTAGTATTTTTACCTTGGCTCCCGTCACTACATACATTCAATATTCTGTGTGCGGGAATTCACGTTCGGGAACCTGGTACCCGCACAAAATTTTAGATTCCAACCGGGTTGTGAATAACCTGTGATGACTCAGCCCTAGCTCTGGCGAAATTTACTGCGGGCTTTATTTCATCAAAAACATAGGGTTAGGAATTGGGTTTTAGGTTGAGTTTAGGGTTAGGGTTAGGGTTAGGGTTAGGGTTAGGGTTAGGTTAGGGTTAGGGTTTAGGTATAGTGTTTTTTCCAGGGTTGAAGTTTAGATTTCATGAACTGGGGAGCGTTTCATCAAGCGTTTTGTCAGTGACTTTTACTCACAACTGTTATAAGCTACTGAAATCCTTGCATCTGATTGGCTGAGAACAAATTTGTCAGTAAAAATCACTGACGAAATTGCTTGATGAAACGCTCCCCTGAAGAGGAGCAATAAGCCACTTCGGAGATGCAATCTGAGCATGAGCAGATAAAGGTCATCTGTACCAAATTCTAAAACCCACTGACACTAATATTCGATATGTGCTCATGAATGTCATGTAATCATTGTTCAATTATGCACTAATGGTGCATTCCATGATATCCAGGTGGAAGTATTCTTTTTAAAGGGGGAAACAAAAGCTATTCATGAGGCACCTCTATCACTCCCAGAGTTATCTGAAGTGCACATAAAGGGACCCTCCATGTCTAAAATATCTGTGGATATTTGGGGTCATCTGTACCATGCGCTAACCCCGAACTGGCTTATTGTCGCCTGAGAATGTGTCGTACAGGCAGCATTTCAGGAAAGACATGTTTCATCTGCATCTCACCTTCCGCCGTCCCTGATAAGAGGTAGGAATGTGTTGGTCATTAGAAGCACTCCAAGGTAGTTGGTCTTGATCGTCCCTATCGCCTGCTCAGACATTGGGGTGTCACTACCCTGTACAGATAGAGAAAAGTAAAAATTTTCATATTTATCTTGCTTTAATTGCACATGAACAATGAAATGACTAAACCATGGTAAACATAGAATTTGGATTATAAATGTAATCTTTCAAGGGTTGTTTCTGCAATGATCTAGTACTCGATTAGCATACAAGCAAATTTCAGAGTTGGCAATTCATGTATTTTTATTTATTTATTTATTTCCACATAAAAAGAACACATGATACATAATATTCAAATATTTGTACATAATGTGGGGGAGTCACTAAAAGCTAAGGGCTGGTCAAGAGTGACTCCTACTGTAAAAAAAAAAATATATAAAAATACTCTTTTACAATGCACATACTTGTGTATATATATATATATATAACCAAATATCAAAGTATTACTTATTAAAACATACTAATTACAAATCGACTACAAAAAAAGAAAGAGAAAGAGGGAAGGAAAGCAAGGAAAGGGATTGATAGAATGATAAAATAAACAAGTTATGAGTTGGTCATTACATTACATTTTATTCTAGTAGTAATTGTATTTGCTTTGTCTTCTATTGCAATCAGGTTTAAAAGCTATTCCATAATAGTGGACCTTCATAAAATACTGATGATTTTGCTACCTGTTTCCACATCAAAGGTGGATGACACTTATTTTTATTTCGGGTATTGTATGTATGCATGTCTTTATTGAGTAAAAAGGATGATTCAAATGACTTGGAAAGCAAGTTATTGACTGCATCTCTAAAAGGTCATAATCGTCTTATCCTTTATTAGATTTTCCTCATACCATCACTGAACTATTTCTCTGATTTTTATGCTTTTAGATTTACGTGTAAGCCAAGTTTATAACCGAGTCGACTCTCCCTTTAAAAACGATTTGTTGCCAAGGTTTGGAGCATCCAGCCATATTCAGATTACTAATACTATTCACCTTGTAAGCAATGCCTGCATTGTTAACCAGGATGTCCAAGCCGCCATGTTCAGTCTGGATGTCATCTCGAAGTTTCTCCATGCTCGTCACATCGTTGACATCAAGAAGGTGGAATCTAGGATTGAGGCCCTCTTTCTTCAGGATTTCCAATGCCTGCATCCCTCGCTCCTCGTTCCTGGCAGTCAAGTACACCACCCCATTCTCACCAAAGTGCTTGCAGAGGGCTCGCACGATGGCAAGACCAATTCCAGTGTTACTCCCGGTTACCTACAGTGTAAAATTTAAGAGAAAGACAATCGGAACAATGATATTACACTCATTTGGCATCTGTAAACAGCAATTATTTTGGACATTCATATAGTATGGTCTAATCAATTTACACGTATGACAAATCAAATTTATGAAAATATAAGTGAAATCAACAAAAGATGAAAATTTGAAAAGTTGACAATAAAAACATCTGCAAATTTCTTAATAGGACCAGACACAAAAAAATGTTCTGCTCTGTGACCCATCAGTCTGTGTAATCAGAGGTCAACCACGGCTGAAATTCATAGCCGTAGGACAGCTCCAGTGCTGGAGCAGGCCATCGAACTCAGCTCAGCAATGGCACAATGCAGTGACTGAAAGAGACAATCGCCAACAAGCCACTGATCTGATCGAAAGGGTGCGTTGGGAGCGTCGGGGCGGGTCGCGTTGACTGGAACGCCACCATTCGTCCAAAGCACCCCCGGTTTTGCCGAAAGGGTGCGTTGACTTTTTCTAAATACATGTATTGTTATTATTATTATCATTATCAGGGGCGGATCCAGGATTTAAAAAAAAAAAGGGGGGCGGAAATGCAGGGCTGTCATGAAGGTCGCATCCAGGATTTTGTAGCAACGGGCGGGGGGGGGGGGGGGGGGGGCACAGAAATGCAGGTCTGTCATCAGGGCTGTCATTTTTGGAGGGAGATCCGTATTTTAAATCGTTCAGGGGGGGGGGGGGGGTGGGGGGAGTTGGGGGAATGGCGAGAATTTTTTTTCGCCAGCTCTCCACTTTTCCTCCCATAATTCTCTGACAAGCACAAAAAGGGTTATCAATTCTAAAAGGGGGCGGGGGCACAAAGCATACTTTTCTTTCAAAAGGAGGGGGCACGAGCCGGGATGCGTAAAATCTGCTACTGTCATTACGATAGAAAAATTAAAAATGCAAGCTTTCTGCAAAACCAGGAGGGGATCCTGGATCCGCCCCTGATGACAGGCCTGCATTTATGTGCCCCCCCCCTCCCCCGATGACTGACAGGCCTGCATTTCTGTGCCCTCCCCCCTTTACAAAATCCTGGATTCGCCCCTGCCCCTGGTGCTGATGACAGACTTACTGCGGCAGCCGGAACGCATAGCGTTCGGGCTGCGATCAGCAGTCCTTTGAAAGGTTGAATGCCTCTTAAATCCAAGCTCGTACGTCAAAATTATACCATGAAATATGACATATATAACTTCATTTGAGGATACTTTAGGTACTTACAATAATTTTCAAATAACTGTCGGCTTTCTTTTCGATGAGGATGATATAAAAAAAGGCCTATTAATTGCCCGGCTCCTGTACTAAAGTGTATATATTTTGCAATACGCATGCGCGTCAGTATGTTTTTACGTACGTTCGGATTCTCACTCGCGAGAGACGAGAGGGAGGATTACAATTGAGTGAAAAAAAAGTGACATTTGATCGACTCTATACATTTCTGAGGAAGAGCTGATCTGCGGAAGGTCTATTTAGGTAAGTGGCATCACATATATGATACTTTAATTTCAAAAATATGTCCCTACGATACAATTATACATTGTCATTTGCCCATGTACATTGTCAACTGCCCATGTAAATTGTGAGACCCACGTACATGACGGAATAGTAGTGGTTTCACTCAGGACGCTGCCACTTTCTGTGCCCTCCTTTTTACAAAATCCTGGATCCGCCCCTGATGACAGAACTACATTTCTGTGCCTCCCCCCTTTAAAAAATCTTGGATCCGCCCCTGATAACAGCCCTGCATTTCTGTTTTTTTTAAAGAAAAACTGGCTTAACTATAGAATACCCTACCACATAGACTTATGTGCATAAACGACCAACACATAGGGTTAGGGTTAGGGTTGTGGTTAGGGTTATGTTTAAACTTAAAGTTAGGATTATGGTTAGAATTACGATTTACGGTAGCTAAAAAACTTAAGTCTTTGGATCATTACAGAAGCGTTGGTCAACTAATGGACATGGGGTCAACTTTTGTGGTGGGGTATTCTTTGCTCCAAGTTTTTTAGCTACCGTAAATCGTAATTCTAGTTTAAACATAACCCTAACCACAACCCTAACCCTATGTGTTGGTCGTTTATGCACATAAGTCTAGGTGGTAGGGTATTCTATAGTTAAGCCAAAAACTTAAGTCTTTGGATTTAGCTTCATTAGAGAAGCGTTGGTCAACTAATGGACATGTGGTCAACTTTTGTGGTGGGGTATTCTATAGTTGCTCCGAAAAAGTCAACGCACCGTACCCTTTCAGCAAAACCGGGGGTTCTTTGGACGAATGGTGGCGTTCCAGTCAACACGACGCGACCGCGGGGGGGGGGGGGGGGGGGGGGGGGGGCACTCACATATACATTGTAATGTCACACATGTATGTGCCGCTGTGACGTCCCCCATTTTCAACCTTCTCGGGCCGCTCCTATGATATGTGATTTTCACTAACTGCACCTCGACTGGCTTCCGACTCGCTCCCTAGATATGAGAAAACAATGCGCACAGCCCATTGTCCGGGAACGGTCGCTCCCTAGCCTCCCAGGCCAGCGCAGAAGGGGAGCTGGGCGGCCTAGTGCCCCGCCCTAGTACTAGAGGCGTGGCGGCTCAGCGAGATCAATCTGCATGCGACATCGAGTTCTGAATTCAGTGCAGTGGATGGCATGTACAGTCTGACAGTGTTAAAAACAACGCGCTGACTCAGCTCAGCACATGCACCACATGTGTACCACTCCCGGGTACATTTCTGTAAAATAGTTGGTATTTTCTGTCGCATGTACTAAAGGTATGGGGGGAAAATAAGATAAATATTTTAAATACTTGCTTTCAAATTCAGCCCTTAAAAATCTCACTCCTACCTCAAATGGCCGTTAGGAAGAACTTTTGATATTTACAGCAAAATCCAAAGTCAAAATCTTGTCCAAAACCGGAGAAATCCCCGCCGATTTGTTTCGCGATCGCGTGTTGTTTACAAACTGCCGATGTCTTAGACTAAAATCGGCCAATATAAGTTTTGTCCACGAAGAAACTCGGGATCGCAAGGGCACATCGATCTTTACGATCGCGCACACAGAAAATCGGAACTTTTCCGTGTACGCCATAGGGACCGAATTTTTGAGGACAAAACTCTTTTGGGGAGATGTCAGCGCCCGCGGCGACCAGGAAATGTACACAATGACTCGTTTCGCGAGAATCAACAGTAAATTGCGGATTTCATTTTTGTAAATATCTTTTCCAACATTGGTGAGTTGAATTTATTGTATTTCTTGGATATTTTGGGGTCGGTTTTTGAAAATTAAATGCCGATTTTGAGTGAATATTGGTGACTTTTGTGCAGTGGTGTTTTAAAAAGATGAGGTGTATGACTGCCCACATTATACACACGAAGTATAGGAATGTACCTATGAGTGATGTGTACCAGAGTAGTGAGATCGGGATCAGCTAAAATTACTAATACTAGGCCTAGGCCTAACTTAGGACTAACATGCCTAATTAGCTCTGCCCAGAGCCCTTTCGCTCCTTAGACTCTCAAAAATGAGCTTCCTCAATTAACCATTTAGCTCCTTAGCCACCTATTTTGAGATTGGCAGAGGCACACCCACATCCTAAAACAGGTTGAGTGCCCCCCCGGGACGCGACCCGACGCTCCCAGGCCCAACGCACCCTTTCGGTCAAACCCGGGGGGGGGTCCTTTGGACGAATGGTGGCAATGGCGTTCGCGTCAACGCGACGCGACGCAACGCTACCCACCCTTTCAGACTAAGCCTTATAAAACAGCTTATTTGCCTTATATGAATAATTATAAGGTTCGAAATTCTTATCAGATGAAATAACAAAGGCAATTTCCCCTTGTGTGCAAGCCCGGTGTGCAAGCAGACAAAATATGATGCCCATACAGCATACTTACAACAGCTACTTTCTGAGACATTTTGATTCCACAACAAAGTCAAAGGCACAATACAGGATCAGGAAGAACGCGCCGACAAACTATGACATGCCGAATAATTCTCCCATTTTTAAAAATGTTGCAGTAATGCAAAAATCCCAAAGAAAATAAATGATGCGATAATTAGATTAAAACCCAAAACACAAGAGGTGTTTTTTCATAAGCATATAATAGTAAGAGCTTAATATACAACATGTGTCGAAAAAAAAATTATATCTATACCTGGAACATGTGCTTTCCATACATAGTGAAAGTGGGCCATGATCATTTGGGAGTGGCTAATAAAGTGGATGTGAGCTAGACCTCCATATACCTACCTTGGAAAACGAAAACTATACCCCTTTGCAACCACGCAGATGAGTAACGTTCCATGTGAAAAAGGCTCTGTGCAGCTGTAGAAGAACATGGGCAGTTAAAAAACACACGATAAGAACTACTTTCGAGCAAGACAATGGTGTAATAGTCCGAACATTGAAAATGCCCTTGAGTTGATTCATTTTTTCGAAAGCAGTTTTTATTGTGTTAAAAATTAATCGAGGTCATTATTAGTCCTTTATGGATACCCCAAATTGATTGAAGTTTTACTTAACTGAATATGTAGTAGAGTCAATTCAATTCAATTCAATTTTTATTTCCACAGATGCCAAACATATACATATAAAGAGAATACATGCATACAATAAAAAATGATCATGACTCTATAAAAGCGAATGCATGTAAAGAATGATGTAAAGTAATGATTTGTCGAGGACTACCCCCAGTAATAAACAAAATGTACAATTCAGAAATAAATTTAAGGTCAAATAACGAGGTGGTACTAACAATGAAGAAAAAGAGGGAGGAAACGATCACAGAGAAGGGGAAAAACAGATACATCTACCTATACATAAATGATGAATTGTTTATCAGGAATAATCTCAACTTCGGCTTAAATGAATACAATGAAGAACATTTTGTTTATATCAGGTGGAAGATGACTCCATAATGTGGGCCCACTGAAGGGTATTGTTTTTGTAGGAAAGAAGTCTTATAGCTAAGGGTATATGGAAATCGCTTGCATTTCCTGTAGCATAGGAATGAATAGAAGAGTTAGGTACAAAAATGTCATCAAAGACAGATGGCAAGTTATTGTGTTTATACTAAAACATGAATTGACCCAGCTGCAATTTACATTTAAAATATTCATCTGTTTAAATAGGGGTGCAGTTTGTGCTAGGTATAAGGTGATTTGGTTATCCAACGCAGGGGCCGCGGGACGTCTTGGAAAGTGGAGGGGCTGAGTGGGCTGCGTGTATAACCACAATTTTGCACTGCCATACGTTTGCACGTGTTTACTGAAAAAAGTGTGGGGGGGGGGCAGGGGCTAAAGCCCCCAGCCCCCCCCCGGTTCCGCGGTCCCTGAAACATAGGGCTTTCTTTTGAAGGACCAGTACCAACAACCTATTCAAAAGGGTCGCCTAGCAGTTGCCCCAAACAATATTTGCATAAGACAAGTAAGGAAGTAACAATGTATTGTACAGACTGCATAATATTCGTAAAGGAAATAGTTTGTGTACAGCATGAAGAACACCGATTGCACTTGAAATTTTAGAGGCAATGTAATTAACATGACTTTTCCAGTTTCAACCTTCATCTATGAATATTCCCCAAAATTTTGTTGAACATACTCTGGATAAATATTCGCCATTAAACTGCACACGTGACTCATCAAAGTCAACATGAATATTTCTGCCTTTAATCACAATATAATTAGTTTTATTCATGTTCACCATTAATTTATTAGTATAAAACCAGCCAGAAACCTTCTCCAATTCTATTTTTAAAGCTCTATTCAATTGCTGGACAGATTTACCAGAGAGAAACATATTTGTGTCATCGGCAAATAAGATAAATGTCAGTTTACTGGAAACATAATGAAGATCATTGATGAATAATAAAAACAATGGGGGACCAAGGATACTCCCTTGAGGAATTCCGGTTGTAATATTACATAAATGTAAAGACTGTTGTTCAATAACAACAAATTGTTTACGATTGCCTCTAATGCCATAAAACGAGAGTTTTTGTAACAATAATGAATGATTCACACTATCAAAATCCTTTGAAATATCAAGAAAAATACCAATTGAAACCAGGTTTTTTTTCTATTGCACGAGATACATAATTCATAAATTCAATTAAAGCCATGGAAGTTGAGTATTTCTGTCTGAATCCAAATTGTCTAGAGTAAAAAATATTATTTTTATCAATGTAATCAATGAGTCGTCTGTAAACAAGTTTTTCTAAAATCTTGGAAAATACTGGCAGGATTGATATTGGGCGATAGTTATCTAAACACTCTTTACCCTTGCTTTTACATATATGAACTACTTTAGCAATCTTTAATTGATCCGGTATGACATTTGAGTTAATTAGTTATCTTTAGGTTATCTTTGATAACATATTCGGGACTGTTATTTTGGCGTTTTTGCTTTATAATTTCATTTAGGTATTTCCAGGTCTTTTTGATATCATTTTTCACAGTGTTAAATTTCTTATAAAAGTATTCATGTTTTGCATGCCTAATGTCATTATTTAATGAATTTCTAGCATGTTTATAATTACTCTCACGAGAAGGAGATGGTTTCAGAATAAAGTTCTTATACAGCTTATTTTTCTTTTTACATCTCTTCCTATGATCATTAGTTAACCAAGGCCTAATACAATTAAGTATCATTTTTCAGACGAACTTTCTTCAAAGGAAAGCATTCATTAAACAATTTCATAAAGGTTTGCAGAAATATATCATATTTTATGTTTGTATTAGGTTCATTATAAAAGTCATAAAAATCTGTTACATACAAATTTTCACTGACATTTGTATACCAGGTTCAGATATCTGAGATAATAATGGGGAGATATTACAGGTCAGTAACATCTCGTAGATTGATGCAGCGATGGGCTCCTAATTGGTACACGAATTCACAGAAAGAAAAAAATAATTACTACATGAGATGCTCCGAGGTAGAAAAAGTGGGTAGGGTATCAAAAGCATATCGCTACATGGAATCAAAATTTTACGTAGTATGTTAAATGATGGACCTGGTTAAATGACTTTTGGCACTTGGCACACAGGAGGTCCAGAGGCCACAAAATGAAACTGGACAAACAGTATTTTCGGCTTGATTTGAGGAAACATTTTTTCAGCAACAGAATTGTGGATTTGTGGAATAGTCTTCCTGAATGTTATCTCAGCAACTTCTGTAAACTGCTTCAAGAATAGACTAGATAAATACTGGTATAAAAACTATGATCTTGTTTACAATATCTTCCACACATAATTGTCCTTTCCCACACATATATTCGACTTGTTATGGAAAATGTATAATCATATGATACAACAAGCTACGATCGATGAACAAGCATTCGTCCTATATTATCGTGGGATTAAAGTAAAGTAAAGTAAGTAATATTTATTCCAAACTGCAATACACAATATCAGTCCCCCTTTCTCTTTAGCTCTCCTCTACCACTTTTGATAGCCCTTTTAATTATTTTCTGATACATCTACTTGACGTCGATTTTACATCAGAGCAAAGCAAAGAAGAAGATGAAGAAGAAGAAGGAGAAGAAGAAGAAGGAGAAGGAGAAGGAGAAGGAGAAGGAGAAGAAGGAGAAGGAGGAGAAGGAGAAGGAGAAGAAGGGGAAGGAGGAGAAGGAGGAGAAGGAGAAGGAGAAGGAGAAGGAGGAGAAGAAGAAGATGAAGAAGAAGATGAAGAAGAAAAAAGAAAAAAGAAAAAGAAAAAGAAAAAGAAAAAGAAGAACAGGAAGAGGAGGAGGAGGAGGAGTTACCTTTCGTGAGTACACTGTCCAAATTTCTTCTGAAAAGACGCGCTCGGTCCAAGCGCGGTATTAATCTCTTTTCAAAATTATATTACGTAATACGATATGATGACTCAGCAGATGTTAGCAGATTCTGGACAGTTCGACCTATTTACACAACCCATGACCATGACCTATAAACAGACCTGTACATACCTATCTATATACAATATGTTCTACAACACTGACCGAAAGGTACTGCCTACTGGCTTATAAACAGAACAGGCCATCACACTTGCATTAGCAAATTACACGGTGAAATTGACGACAGACACTCAACAATGAAACGTGTAGCAGTGGTAATGATCTTATTTTATTGATATGGTTTATAATTTATATCATTATGTTGAGAATGAGTTGATCTTCTGTCAGAAAGTAGGCCTATATATTCAGCCTATCCTGCATGCAGGTTGTGGTCGATCGTTTAGCAATAGCCTAATAGGTCTAACATTGTACCGTTATATATTCCACTCTCTATATATTAACTAGATTCTTAGAGAGATAGATTTCGAGGAATCTGGTGAAGTCTTGGTCAAGATAATTCATACAGATGATTTTTTTCAGAGAGCAAATGCTAGTCGTAAGATATTCCGTGCGTCAGAGCGGTGAAGGCGGTGGGATGGGAGGGGGGGGGGGGGGTGTTCCCCCTCCCATAGCGAGCTATAGCATTTTAAAGCTAAATGTATTTTGTATGATATTTGTTATGATTTGTGATATTTGTTATGGTTTTTAATGAAATGTGAAAATATACTTGAAACTTGAAACTTAACTCTTTCAGTGCCGATGTGATAGACTTGTCATTTTCATTCACCAATTGCTCGACCAGCACAGGAAAGGTATAATGGTGGTCAATGTATATCAAAATTTTGAGCATAAATCAATCATTCTAAATAAATGATTATATGCTACCATATAGAAATTTTCAGAGAAAATTGCAGATTTTATAAAAGATATTACCTTATTTCAACAGTAAACATTAGTAAACAACTGAGAAACCAAATCATAATGGACAAAACAGAAACTCAAATGCAGTTTTCAATTATTCTTATGCACAAAGTTGGGTAAAGTAATAATGTGTGATTATCATGAGAAATTTAGTAACAATTCTCTTTGTTTTGCTTGTTACCTTTATCGTTCTGTGATCCAGTTCGATGTATGGGCAGTTGTTTTGGAGCTAGTCTACATGAGTTTTTATTCCTATGCCACTTTCTTTCTTTTTTATGTGTTAAAAATCTACTCCCTTTTATTCTGGCAAAGCAACACGTGGTTTGAACGGATGACCCTAAGTTGTTATTACTAAACTTTGCATAAATATGCCAAGCGAGCAATGATGCTCCATTATGTTTCATAGGGGCGTATCCGGGGGGGGGGGGGGGTGGGGCGCAACAGGCGCCCCCCCTATTGGCCGTCGTAAAAAAAGAAATCTAGCAACAAAAAAAAAATCCTCATACCAATTGAAAATATTGTTCATTAAATAGGCTTCAAAATTGGTCACATATAGCACTATTTCGCATCTCAGCCCTTCTTCAGAAGCAAAAATTTTCCAAAGACCCCTCCCCCATGACGGCGATCAATAATTCCTGGCGCCCCCCCCCCTATTGGGAAATCCTGGATACGCCACTGTTTCAACTATTTGTATGCTGCAAGACATGACTAGTAATTTGTCATTCACTGTAAAATGTGCTTAACTTTATCAAGGAGTATCAACCACATCATTCTTGAGCGTGTGGTATTGGTGAATTTAGTGTAGGGTGTGGCTGCGCCCCGGCCGACCGACCCTCGTGTCAGGTGCGCCATGACGTGGTTGCATCAGGGTTGCATACAGTGCCGTATATAGATAGAGTCTGGCCAACTCGGCTCCAGTTGGGTAACAACATGGCGCATATTCCTTTGTTGCAAGTTTACATAACAAAGGAATATACGCCATGTTGCTACCCAACTGAAACCGAGTTGGCCAGACTCTCTCTCTATACGGCACTGGTTGCATAGTACTCGACGCACTCAGGGTCCATTGTGTGAAAGAACGTATTTTTATTTCATAACTTTCTTATTGTTGTCCAATTTCGTTCAAACTTTCACCAATCTGATTCTCTGATTTTTCCTCTTTCATTCAGACTTGCCATCAGGGTATTGGGCAAGGACATAAAACAAGAATTTGTGCCATGTCGCTACCCACTTTTTCGCATAGTTTGTAAAATCTGTGTACAGAAAGACGGTTCTTTTCATGTACTGTTGAAACTACCACTTAATTGATAATGCCAAAGAGCAAGAAGTACATGACATTTTTTGTATATAAATACACTGTAATAAGAGTTAATCCAATCTATATTGTTTCTTGTGTTGTACAGTTATTGTATCATCCTAAGTCTAATGAATTATTGTCAAAAATTTCCATTTTATATGGGCCAGACTCGGTTTGGATAGGGCTATGTACTTAGAGCTTCCATGTATTTTTTGAGTGTGTATAAATATAAATATTTTCAAAATATTTTTTTAATCTCCTTA
Source organism: Heliocidaris erythrogramma (assembly GCA_025617745.1). NCBI lineage: Eukaryota > Metazoa > Echinodermata > Echinoidea > Camarodonta > Echinometridae > Heliocidaris > Heliocidaris erythrogramma. The sequence continues at coordinate 27,455,957 of CM046870.1, forward strand.
GATTTCAAGTGAATAACATAATTCTGTTGCAAGAATACATTATGTAATGTGAAAATAAAATTTCTAATAACAGTAGTATATTGATGGTTTCTGTGTGATTTTTTAAACTTCAGTATTCATAAATTGTGAACTAAGTTGTATAAAGGGTTTGCCAAAATAGATTTTTTTTTTAATGTGATAAATAAAACTCTTTTCAAGAAACGCTTGTATTGCAAGTTTGGTGTTGACTTCATGGGGAATAAAGGAATTATTTCATCAAAATCTAATGCACTGTCAACAAAAGAAATATCAAAGAATTTTCCAGAATGAGACCAGAGACTGATTACAGAGAAGGCCTATTCTATACTGAATAGAAGTATTGTGTTGCCGGTCTATAGTAAATCATGCTAAAACATGGTGAAGTTCTGCGTACTCTGACAATTTGTGTCTTTTCGTTTTTTGTTGAGGATACAATTATGCAGCAGTATGCGTGGTGAAAAGGTAATTTTGCTATTAAAACTCAGGATGACTACAAGCGAAATGGAACGGTCTTGCATGTGACGCAGTAGGTTTAATTTGTTCTCGCCTGCACAGCGGAGCGAGACTATAGGCGTCACTATCCCGTCGGCTTAAAAAGAGTAAGTGATGTCCACAGAGAATAATGCATCAAATAAAAAAAAAGAGATAAAATTTGCCATTAAAATTTAAACCAAGTTTTTGTAGGTTTTTTGGGCAAGGACATAAAACAAGAATTTGTGCCATGTCGCTACCCACTTTTTCGCATAGTTTGTAAAATATGTGTACAGAAAGACGGTTCTTTTCATGTACTGTTGAAACTACCACTTAATTGATAATGCCAAAGAGCAAGAAGTACATGACATTTTTTGTATATAAATACACTGTAATAAGAGTTAATCCAATCTATATTGTTTCTTGTGTTGTACAGTTATTGTATCATCCTAAGTCTAATGAATTATTGTCAAAAATTTCCATTTTATATGGGCCAGACTCGGTTTGGATAGGGCTATGTACTTAGAGCTTCCATGTATTTTTGATTGTGTATAGATATAGATACTGTATTTTCAAAGTAATTTTTTAATCTCCTTTGAATAGATTTCAAGTGAATAACAGATATTGCAAGAATACATTATGTTATGTGATAATAAAATACCTCATAACAGTAGTACGCTGGGGGTCTGCTCGCTAGTCAGAAGGACCGCTATTCATAAAAAAAAAAAATTCATAAGGACCGCTATTCATAATAAGACATAAGGGTTGCTATTCATAAGGGTAATTATTCATAAGGACCGCCATTCATAATAAGACATAAGGATCGCTATTCATAATATGGAAAGAGGGTCGCTATTCATAATACCAAATCAGGGTCGTTAATCATAAGGGTCCCTATTCATAATACGAAAATAGGGTCGCTATTCATGAAGGTCGCTATTCATAAAGGTCGCTATTCATAAAGGTCAATATTCATAAGGGTCGCTATTCATAATCACAAAAGAGGGTCGCTATTCATAATCACAGAAGAGGGTCGCTATTCATAATCGGAGAAGAGGGTCGCTATTCATAATCACAAAAGAGGGTCGCTATTCATAATCGGAGAAGAGGGTCGCTATTCATAATCGGAGAAGAGGGTCGCTATTCATAATCGGAGAAGAGGGTCGCTATTCATAATCACAGAAGAGGGTCGCTATTCATAATCGGAGAAGTGGGTCGCTATTCATAATCACAAAAGAGGGTCGCTGTTCATAATCACAGAAGAGGGTCGCTATTCATAATCAAAGAAGAGGGTTGTCATTTAAATCAAATAAGAAAGGGATATGGAGGAAGGACAACCCAAGGCCCAACGGTATTGTATTTAAGAAAGCTCTATACAATGCATTTCCGGTTTTTGTCAAATATATCCCTATTTTCTAAAAAAGTGAACTATATTTATCAATACTCCCTACACTTTGAAAGGCGCTTTGCCAGTGCCTTAATAATTAAAAAAAACGATGTCTAATCCATACATCTACGTGGGAGGAGAGGACCCCCCCCCCCTCTCCCATCCACACACCCACATACACGCAGACATGTGCTTTGTTTTGAATATTGGAGTGTCATTGCCACACCTATTTTAAAGTTAGGGGAAGTACTGGTTGTCTATTTATGTACCCTTTTCGTTCTTTCTTTTTTATTTTTCCTCCTCTCTCTCTCTCTCTCTCGTCCTCTTTCCTTCCTTTTCCAGCTTCTTGTTTCTTTGTTTCTGCATGGTTTTCTGCAAGACATGGACCTCTTGCTTGTACTCTTATTTCCTTTTGTATACTGTTTACGTAGATTTATCAAGGAATAATTATTGTCATGCCTCTTTATTCTCAATGTGTTAATATATTTTGATACATGTGCATTAATATATTTTTCTGTATTCATTCTTATCCATCACGTGCAATTTTTTATGCTTGAAATTGGGAAATCAGATTGTAACACAATTTGTTGCATGACAATAAATGAATCATTGAATCATCCAGATCCTCCCGTTTCTCAACTCCTGTGAAGACCTAATCCTTAGCCTTTATCTCAAGTTCCAGCAATCGTCCATTTGGGGGGAGATGAGGGGAAAGTTGGGGGGGGGTGGGATTCTCGTAGGGGGTAGTTGTCCTGGAGATTAGTTGTAGGGGTAGTTGTCGGGATACGGGCTTAGAAATTGCCGCGAAAAATTTGGGGTGGTTGTTTGTTTGTTTGTTTATTTATGTTTTAAGGCGCTTAACATTCAAGAGTGAATATTTGCGCCATTGGGATAGTAATATTTTCATAATACGTGATTTTAGTAACGTACAATTCATTGGCATCTACCGTTTTTACAGTGTGCCCCTGTTTATGGGCATGGATGGGAATGAAGTATGCCCTCCCACGGTTGGGACTTTCAAATTTCCCCGAGTTAAAAATCACCTCTCAGAGCATTTGAGTGCATGTGCTTTCGTGGTAATTACTAACTTATTAATTTCATTATATTCTTTGAAATCTTTATTTCGGTCTTCCTTATCATAATCTTAACAAAAATCATGACAAAAATTATCACCATGTTGATCGATCGTGATCCTATGAATAATAATCATCATGGTCATCCTCCTCCTCCTCCTGATCATATTATTAAATAATATGATCAAATTTTGATCATGTCATTTATTGAAGGTGAATTATTGCGGGGGATGATACAAGCCAATCCTCCAGGCCACCCCCCCCCCCCATTACAAGGGCATGCGCATCATGTATTTTCTATGTTCGTTTGATCTTAATTCAATTCTATCAAATTTATTCCCATTTCTTTATACTGTAAAGCATATTGGTTGTATGTAAACAACCACAGGACCAACGGCTTTAACCCTAATAGAGCCGGGTTATTTAGATCCATCTCACAGCCGGGGGTGGGGGGCTGATTCTGCCCCCTAAGATCTCGGCCGTCCACCGCGCATTCGCAACGAAAATCGGCACACACGTCGCCGACCACGTAATCTACAAAACTGTATAGTCAATTTCTCCGAAAAATTTAATAACTAATTAATTATGCTAATTTATGCATAAAATTAATTTGCTCTAATTAATCAAATAAAGCCCCAAAACTGCAATTTTTGGTATAGATTTGGTATAAATTTGTTCTCAAAAGTTGCGCAAGACTTGAAAGAAAAAAGTAGTGAAGCGGCGTGGTGACTGCTTTTCGCGATGCGAGCCTATTAGGGTTAAGTCTTCTCCGAGGGACTTGAGGTTAATGCCTTACTAAAGGACATGAGTGCATCCTGGTTTCAAACACGCATCCTTCAGTTACAAAGCCACTGTTCGACCTCTGAGCTATCTCGCCTATCTCTGAGGATTATGGACATGATAGAACAACACCTGGTGGCAACACCTACTACAGCACCCCCCCCCCCCCCCGCCACCCGCACACAGACTATGCCATTTATGAATTGCTTTGACGAAAATTGTCAGTACTATGTGCTTGTACCCAAACAAGATGGGTAGAATAGCGCAACGTGATCGGACTGATGGGGGGGGGGGGGGGGGGGGGGGGGGGGGTGGGTGACACAGGCGTAGCCAGGATTTTTCAATATGGGGCGTTTGTGAGCCCGCGAAGCGTGTTAATTTGGTGATGAGCACTCTTTGCGTGCTTCCCAGGGGGATGGATGCAGGGAGGGGGAGATTCCCCCATAGAGTTGTTAGGGGTATGTAACTATATGGTTTTCCCCCTCCCGCGCGAAGTGCGAAAGCTCTGACGTTTTATAGCAAATCTGAGATAAAGATAATGGCTCGTCGCAATACTGCACTGTATGTAACAGGGGTGGGTGCATGGAGGGGGGGGGGGGGGGGGGGGTCCCTCTGACGTTTTGTAGCAAATTTGAGAGAAAGATAAAGGTTCGTACATGTAGCACCTCCTTTTAGGCGGAAAGTTAGTTCGACACCCACGCAATGCTGCACTGCATGTATCAGCGGTGGATGCATGAATGGGGAGTTACTTCCCCCTCCCCGCGGGAAGCGCGAAAACTGACGCAAATTTCGTGGCTTTTATCGTTCTCTTCCTCCGCTTCCTCACGCTTTTTCGCTCTCGCCTGGTTTTAAGGGGTGTATTTGTTTCATCGCCCGTCCCCATATTGGCTCGACAAAGCCGTGGGGTGTCTAGATCCCATCCAAAATTATTATTTTTGTTCTTTCATATTTGAGTGTTCATTGAACAATGAAAATCATATTACAATATTTGACAAATCCTAACCATAACCTACCCTGATAGCAGAAAGTGGTAAAAATTACGTGATATTTACGTCGTGGTTTTCGTCTTTTTTACGTCCTGTAATTACGTCAATAAGGCGACAACTTGCACCAACGCAAGACGTCAAGAGGACGTCTTATTTTGACGTCATCTGTACACTGTAAAAACTGAAGTGCTGTATATAGCACTTTTTGAGGGCATGCATAGGGACTGCACTCAGAGTGCTATTGAATGCACACAGCGTGCTATTTCAGCACTTTCACGGGAGCTGGACCGGCTCCTTAAACTGCTAAACATTCATTAAAAAATGATTTGGGCGAGCTTCGAACCAGGGTCCGCTGATCGAGAATTGCTGGCATTACCGCTAGACTAACTCACATTGTACGATTTAGAGTAGATCATATCGTTACATAGTGAATTTACGACACCACATAGTTCATGTTATCTACTTGACTCCCATGACTAAACGGGATTGCAAGAAGCATTCGTTAGTCCATCGGTAACGTCAGCGCCTCTCAATCAGCGGAACCTGGTTCGAGGCTCGCCACGGTCACTTTTTTTTTTGCTGGTAAATTAGCTACAAGTGCTACACTACAAGTGCTATAAACAGCATTTCAGGTGCAGTCACTATACATGCCCCTAAAAGTAGCACTTTAGTTTTTTCAGTGTACAAGACGTAGAGATGACGTCAAAATAAGACGTCCTCTTGACGTCTTGCGTTGGTGCAAGTTGTCGTCTTATTGACGTAATTACAGGACGTAAAAAAGACGAAAACCACGACGTAAATATCACGTCATTTTTTAACACTTTCTGCTATCAGGGTATTCTTCGATTATGAATAGCGCCCCTCTTTCGTGATTATGAATAGCGACCCTCTTCTTTGATTATGATTAGCGACCCTCATCTTCGATTATGAATAACGACCCTCTTCTGTGATTATGAATAGCGACCCTCTACTTCGATTATGAATAGCGACCCTCTTCTCTGATTATGAATAGCGACCCTCTTCTTTGATTATGAATAGCGACCCTCTTCTGTGATTATGAATAGCGACCCTCTTCTTCGATTATGAATAGTGACCCTCTTCTCCGATTATGAATAGCGACCCTCTTCTCCGATTATGAATAGCGACCCTCTTCTGTGATTATGAATAGCGACCCGCTTCTCCGATTATGAATAGCGACCCTCTTCTCCGATTATGAATAGCGACCCTCTTCTCCGATTATGAATAGCTACCCTTATGAATATTGACCTTTATGAATAGCGACCCTTATGATTAACGACCCCGATTTGGTATTATGAATAGCGACCCTGTATCTGTATTATGTATAGCGACCCTTATGACTTATTATGAATAGCGGCCCTTATGAGTAATGACCCTTTTCTTCGATTATGAATAGCGACCCTCTTCTCATATTATGAATAGCAATCCTTATGAATAATGCTCCTTATGAGTTTATGAATAGTGACCCCCTTTTCGCTTTATGAATAGCGACCCTATAGGTATAGGAAATTACACGTTATGACTAGCGGTCCTTATGAGCCACTGATCCTTATGACTAGCGGTCCTTATGACTAGCGAGGTTACCCCGTACGCTGATGGTTTCGGTGTGATTTTTTGTTTAACTTCAACTTTCATAAATTGTGAACTATTAAGTTGCAATGGGATAAAGTGTGTGGCAAAATGGATTTAAAAAAAATGTGATTAAAACTTTTCTCAAGAAACGTTTGTATTGTAACCTTGGTGTTGACTTCATGGGGATTAAAGGAATTATTTCATCATAATCTAATGCACTGTCAACAAAAGAAATATCAAAGAATTGTACAGAATGAGACGACATGTAGGACTGATTACAGAGAAGGCCTATTCTATACTGCATTGGCGGATCCAGGGGGGGGGCACTTCCGGTCCGTGCCCCCTTTTTGGAAGAAAAGTATGCATTTTGACCATTTTCTCGATTGTGCCCCCCCCCCCTTTAGAATGAAGGCCTTTTTTTTTTCTTTTTTTTTTTGCTTGTCAGGGAATTATGGAAGGAAACTGGAACCCCATACCCCTCCCCCCCCCCACTGAACGAATTTTGAAGGTCTGGCGAATTTTTTTTTGGTCGACACCCCCCCCCCCTCTAATTTTCCCATCATGCCACATTCTAGTTTGTAGAAGCTTAGAATGTATCTTTAGGCAATTTTCCACATGTGCAACATCAAAAATAATAGTTTGAATATAAAATGTACCTATTTTCCAAACACCTGTTTGTCGAAATTCAAAATAAAATGGAATTAATTTTCAAATTATAATCTCAATTTAGCAGTTACTGTAAGGTGGCGCTGTTCAAGTTTTGCCAGTTTACTGCCATTTTAAAATGCAGAATTTGCTGAAGCTAAATATATTATGGATATCAGTAATATTAGGATATAAATATACATGTAGTTTATAAATAACGGTTTTAAAGGGTTCAAAATCTGAGAGAAATGTAATTCACATTGCATTGGTCCCTATAACTAAAAGGAAGAACAAACTTCAAATCAAAGAAAATACAGCTAGCGAGACTAGTGATTCTGATTGAGATTACTGAGTGTATAGGCTTCCTGAATTATTTTGTTGTCAGTGCAGTCTGTATGGTAAATCATAGTGAAAGAGACGTAGTACTCGAAAAAAAAAATCGAGTGATCACTAACGTCACTCCCTGCAGGGGGAATGAAAATAGAGTAAAACTCGACTCTTTTCTTTTTAGAGAGCACTGGATAGTCACTCAATATTCACTCCTAAACAAGTGATCGCTGACGTCACTACCGGGGGAGTGGAAATATTGTGAACATTCACTCTTTTTTTAGAGAGAGGCTAGATAATTCTCATAATTCTCGCTAAAGTGCAAATCCCAGATGCAAAAATGAATTTCGCTTTAAATCCAAAGTACTTTAATATCCCTGCTTTAATAATCTGCTAAAACGATCCTCAAATGGTTTGGAGGCATCAACTACAACATGACACCCCGCCCAAACCAAATCTTAGAACGGATATGCGCCTAACGCCACTGACTTTGGACGGTAAGTGTAATAAAGTTCTCGTGTTTTAGTTGAAAATTATCTGTAGAGCACGTGGCGAAAAAAGGTAATTGTGCTGACTCAGGATGACAAAGCAAAAAATTAACTGTCGCCTCGAATATGACCTTAAATTAATTGTGCACGTAGACCCTAGTCTTGTTTATTGCTGTTTTTGTGAGGACTGGTGCGCTAGATATCGAACATTTTCTAGTTGGACCTGGATCCTCCATGCATTGATCATAGAAATGGTATTTTATTGTATTTTATTAGAATCTGAATTAAAAAATACATTCTGAGAGAAAGAGAGAGAGAGAGGAGGGGGGGGGGGGGGGAGAGAAAGAGAGAGAGAGAGGGGGGGGGGGGGGGGGGCAAAGGGAGGGTATGCATGGTCGGTGGAGCATGCTGGTGACGTTTTGATACATCAAGTAGGAGCCAACCTATGGAGCCAACCCATGAGCTCTGCACCTCCTTCGGCCACGCCCCACTGATCTCTATGGAAAAAGATCAATGCCACGCCCCCACGCGGCCCCGCCCACTTTTCGCGTTCACAGTATATTATGGTATTAGCATTCATATTTGTGTTGAAGAAACAAATATTACAGCAAGGTATGTCAAAGAAAAATATAAAAAATATTCATTATAATTCCTGAAAAGGTTCCCCCCCCCCCTTCAAATTAGCTTATGAATAATCCCAGCAAAAATATCTGAAGTGAAAATATTTAACACATTTGTAATACAGTACTCAGTAGCGTACCATATCTGCTTGACTAGCACGTACGATTGACTATTCGACTGCTGAAGAACGTCCCCACATTCATAATCAAAATGCCTCCAAAAGTGGCTGTTGTAAGTAGATTTCTTGAGTGATTAATTAAGTGATCCTCACCAGCTGTAAATACGAAATATTTGATCTATAAAATAAATGTTGTAGATTCTACACAGTACACGCAAACTTTTCTCACCAACGTAGCTCCATCGCAACGCCAGCGGTACGCTCCGGTGACCTGGTGGTGGTGCTTCGGGGCGGAGTTCTGTTACTGCTGACTCACGGGCCTGCCGTGTGCGCGGCATTTATTAGAGCCAGATTCCCCCTAACCCCAGGGAGCTCCAACGCGAGCTCCCTGGGGTTAGATTCCCCCTCGACTTGGGCTGTGATAATGTGCTTGAATGTTTATAACCAAAAATTGTAGATCCATCACTGGGAGTCGTACCGGAAAACTAGACTGAAATTGAAAAATCAGTCTTCTTTCGTTTGGTGATATGCTCCGCTGAGACTACTTCTGGCTTCACGGAGGAGAACCTCAAAAAGTCAAGAAATGTTATTAAAACTCCTCCAAACAGACAGATTTTTCTGTAAAACCAGAAACTTTCCTGACATAAAACTTTCGCAAATCCAATTTTGCAGCAAGAAACTTTTGCGAATTGCAATAAGTCTATGTTGTTTCAATTGTGATTTGATTATTTCGTAGCACGAAACTTTCACGAATCTTGACCAGTCGCAAAATTTGCGAAAGTTTCATGCATGCAAATATTTCAGGTTTTACATTAGTTTTTTATTTCTGAGAAACCAATATTCATAGTTATAGTTTCTAAATAGCTAAATTTAACATAAGTTTCATTCAAAAATATGAACGATTTTTTGCTACATTGAGGTAATGGTTTTCATGATTACTATTTTGGTTGCAGTCTGGTGCTGACAGAAGCTGAAATTAGTGCAAGGTCATTCTTTAATTTGTCTTTCTTTTCAATTTTACAGGTAACTGGAAGCAACTCTGGAGTTGGTCTTGCAACTGTGCGTGCTCTTTGCAAGCACTTTGGTGAGAATGGGGTGGTGTACTTGACTGCCAGGAACGAGGAGCGCGGGATGCAGGCATTGGAAATCCTGAAGAAAGAGGGGCTCAATCCTAGATTCCACCTGCTTGATGTCAGCGATGTGACGAGCATGGAGAAACTTCGAGATGACATCAAGACTGAACATGGCGGCTTGGACATCCTGGTTAACAATGCAGGCGCTGCTTACAAGGTGAGTTTTGCTACCGGATTATAAAACCTAGACCTGTAGAGAAAGGGGGGGGGGGGGCGGGGGGGAGGCAACAGCATTATGGGGAAGGAGGAAGGGGTACCTGTAATGCTCGCTTGATGAAATACATGTCTTTTAACTAGGCCATTAATGACGGGGAGGGTGTGGGAGGAGATTATATTCTTTCCATGTTCACCTCTTCCCCCATGCTAATACATAGCACTGTCCAGGTAGTCAAAGTGGAAAATGCTGATTTGTTGTAAATGTCTTGAATATTATTTATTGAAAGTTTATCAGAATATCAAATTGACATAACTGACATTGCATTGCAATATATTTATAGGTATTTTTTCTTTGATGGATCTCTTAAAATACAAATAAAAAGGCTTTAAGTGCACTGTTAAGGTTATTACTATCAAGCCTGTGCCTAAAATCTTGGGCTTAGGTTTCAAGGTTTGTAATTTCGCTAACGCCCTCACAAGAATATAATTGAGAGCTATATATGCGAGAATAAATCATTTTTGTTGAAGTTTTGCTCTATACATCAACACTCCGATAGTGTAGTTTATTATAATCTTACCCCCAAAAAAGATGTTAATTAGTGGTTTATATATTCTCTTTTTAATTAGGGTAATGACACCCCAATGTCTGAACAGGCGGCAGGAAGCATCAAGACCAACTATCTGGGAGTTCTTCTAATGACCAACACATTCCTACCTCTTATGAGGGATGGCGGAAGGTGAGATCAAAATTAAATATGCTTAATGTATACCACCTGAAAGTCCATGTTTTTTCCTGTGATGCAGGAAGTAGCAGAGTATTAATGGTGCAGTGGTGTTTTGTCTTTTGAGAGAGATATATATATATATATATATATACAAATTATGTATAACAATGCGCCCTCCCGGCTATTACCATAATGGCTTTATGGCAACACAAGGACTTGGGACCCTTGTTGTGCGGTTATATATATATATATATATATATACATACAAAACTATGGTTATGGGGACCTATAACAATGGGATTTATTCCGTCAGAGCGAAAACAACCCGATTACGCGGACATCGAGCAAGGTTATGGGGACATTGGGATGACGTATAACAATGCGAATATCCCCATAACCATATATATACAAGTATATATATATATATATATATATTAATATAATTGTCAGGAAATAACAACAGTTTGGCAACTCTCGTGGAAATAAATACAATGTGAAAGAAATGAGAGAATAATGGTTGCGTAACTTAAATCCAAGTTCCCCATACAGAGCTGTCCTCCCTTTTCCGTCTCCGTGGTCTCCGTGGTCTAGTGGTTAAGGCATGGACCTGGGTTCGATTCCCAGCAGAGACATTTTTTTCAACCTTTGCGAAAAAATTCCAAAAAAGGAGAGAAAAAGAGAGAGAGAGAAAGAGAAAGAGAAAGAGAGAGAGAGTTAAAACTGTTCTGCGACGGAGATCAAAATAGAGAGTTGCACAAAATAAATCACTCCGTTATAGGCGACAATTTTTTATTTTCGCCAGACCTCCAAAATTTGCTCGGGGGGGGGGGGGGGGGGGGGGGGGGGTATGGGGGGTCCAGTTAAAAAAAAGGTCTTCTTTCTAAAAGGTGGGGGGGGACCCACAATCAAGAAAATGACGGATCGTCTATGGTCAAAATGCATACTTTTCTTCCAAAAGGGGGGGGGGCACGGGCCGGAAGTGCCCCCCCTGGATCTGCCAATGCTATAGGTTTTAGTAATTGCCAGGTAGATATTTCTCCTAATTTCTCAAATTACAGTGGAACCTTGTACAGAAAACTACGACTAAAAACTCTTATTATAGCAAGGTAAGTTTGCCAGTGCCACTTTTAGTATTTTATATAACAATGTTTTGATATTTTGAAATAACAAAGTAATTTCTATGTTACTTATAGGACTTTGTTATATGAAAATTTGAAAATTCTACTGTGTTTCAATATAAAGATATACAACACATTCTTATTCATTTATTACAAAGAAGTTTTGAAAGCTTGTACTAGGGTGATAACTTTTAAACATTTTTGTTCAATTTACATGTAGGATTGTTCATGTTGCTAGCTTAGCGGCCTCTATGACGTACAATAAGATGAGTAAAGAACTCCAGAAGCGATTCAAGGAGGCCTCGACTGAGCAGGGTGTGACAGACCTCATGAATGAATTCGTCGAGTGAGTAGAGACTGCCAATACAAGGGCTGAAGTTTGAACTCTGAAAACATGTGATTTATTGCCCTTTCACACAAGGGAACGTTTATACGAAATTAGTTTAAAAGAGTATCGTATTTATAAAGAAACATTGTGCAGCAACAGTGGCCTACTCAAAGGAATGCTGTATAAAAAAGGAGCTTTAATAGCGAAATGAAGTGACATGAAAAGACACGTCCAGAACACAAAATGCTTAATTATTGAAAATGATATACTTTAATGGCAATGAGGTAGAATCATATATCATTAGGATGTGGGATGTGGAACTATACCAAGCTAGTAAATATCCCTACTACCTCAGGGGCGGATATGGGGGGGGGGGGAGGGGGCGAATCGGCCGTGCCCCCCTTTTGAAACCCAACTGGCATACCTTAAGTACACAATTAATTAAAATGCCTCCTTAATTGTGTACTTTTCCCGCTTTGTGCCCCTTCCTGGATCCGCCCTGTACCTGGATTGGGCTTAATATTACAAATAAATGTCATCCAGATGTGTCAAATTACAATATTTATTAAATGATATTATTAACTGTTATGCCTTGTGTGTTCGGGACATGTCTTATCGTGCCACTATATTTCGCTAATATAAGTGCCCTAGAGAAAGTAGTATTGGGGAGGTCAACTTACACCATAATTTAAAGGGAAGGTAAACCCTGGCGATTTAGTTAGCTGTTTAGTTGAAGGGCACATTGTTGATTATATATGTCGAATTTCAACACATTTGGGCCCCCCTAACGCCGTCAACAAGTAGTGAGAAATATCATTTTGTCGTCTGCTAGAAGGTCCTATATCGATCGTGTGCGTCGCCATTTTGAACAGATAAGTACCCGGATGCCGCCATTATTACGCGTTTCAAAATGGTGTACTGCCAGGCGTTCGGATGCTCCAATCGGTCGGGAAAAGGAGGAAATTTGAGTTTCCATTCCTTTCCTAACTTTTCCCGACCGATTGGAGCATCCGAACACCTGGCAGTACACCATTTTGAAACGCGTAATAATGGCGGCATCCGGGTACTTCTGGTCCGAGAGGTCCGACAAAACGTCACAGGGCGGGGCTTATCTGTTCAAAATGGCGACGCACACGATAGATATATATAGGACCTTCTAGCAGACGACAAAATGATATTTCTAACTACTTGTTGACGGCGTTAGGGGGGCCCAAATGTGTTGAAATTCGACATATATAATCAACAATGTGCCCTTCAACTAAACAGCTAACTAAATCGCCAGGGTTTACCTTCCCTTTAAGTTAAGTTTTAGCTTATATCATGTGCATTGTTAGTACACCAGATTTGGTTTTAAAAGAGGGACATGGTTTGGTTGTACCCCCCACACACACACACACCCACCCATATATCTGCCACTGGGGGCGAGTAACATTTGGCAGGTGTATATTGGATTACATGGCAGTCACTAAACAGGGTCCATATTTCCATGCATTGCTGTCAAAATTTAAAAGTTTCAATAAAAAACAATCTTATGGTGAGGCACCTATGAAAGGGTTTTATTATAACAGATTTAAGTGTATTCTTGTAACATTTGTAACTCTACAACTGCTTTATATCACCTTAACTTGTTTTTATAACTTATTTTATCTTCTGTTGGGATTGAATACAACCAAAATCCATAAATTCACTATCAATGTATAACAAATTTAAAGTGTACCAATCACGAAAAAATATTTTGCTTCGACGCTCGCACACTATAGGGCCCGCGCAGAATCAAGTAAGAGTTGGCTTCTGCGCTGCATGAGTGGGATTTATGTTTTCCTTTATTTTCTTCGTACTCTTTAATTGTTAATCCATAGAGGGTCAGGTAAAGTGTTCTGGGGTTTATTTCATATATTCTAGCTGTACATATATACATGTACATTTTATATATATATATATATATATATATATATATATATATATATTGTGAGGAAATAACATATACAACAGCTTTGGCAACTCTCGTGGAAAATAAATACAGTGCGAAAGGAAATGAGAGAATAATGGCTGCGTAACTTAAATTAAAGTCCCCCAGAGCTGTCCTCCCTTTTCGAAATTTTTGCAAAGGCCGAAAAAATGTCTCCGCCGGGAATCGAACCCGGGTCGTTGGCTTAGAACGCCAATGCCTTAACCACTAGACCACAGAGACGGGTTAGTGGCTTCAACCTTATTAATTCCTTTGTCAGTGGGCAGGTGAGTTTTGAACAAAGACAAGCCGCGTGCCTCAGCTGGATCCAAGCGAATGCTTTGAGATACATGTATACATTAGAATAATTATTAACAATATTGTGAGGAAATAACATATACAACAGCTTTTGCAACTCTTTATATATATATATATATATATAAACGACTAACGGGTACATTAGGAGGACAGTTTTTGTTCTTTTTCTTTGTTCAACTGTCGACCTAATGTACCAACTGTCGACCTAATGTAGGGGTCGCTATTATGACGAAATAAACTGCATTGTTAGGTGTCGACTTAATGTACCCGTTAGTCAAATACATGTATATATATATACATACAAAACTGTGGTTATGGCGACCTATAACAATGGGATTTATTCCGTCAGTGCGAAAACAACCCGATTACGGGAACATGGAGCCCGGTAATGGGGACATTGGGATGACGTATAACAATGTGAATGTCCCCATAACCATATATATACAAGTATATATATATATATATATATATATATGTAAATATATATATATATATATGTATAATTCCTTTTTTGCAGGGCCACTAAGGCTGGAGACCATGTAAAGAAGGGCTGGGCAGACTGGGCTTATGGGACCAGCAAACTTGGAGTAGTGGCCCTCACCAGAATCCAAGGTCAAAACCTGAGCAAGGATTCAAGCAAGAAAGATGTTCTCATTAATTGTGTAAGTAACTCTTAATTTCCTGTCATATGAAAGGGTGAGCTGTACTTGCTAACAACTGAAAGTAAAATAATGACATAAACAAAAACAGTAAATGATTATCATGAAGTGTAACCAGTGGTGGATTTTTGTTTGTTTGGGGGCATATCCGTGCATTGTGCCCCCTTTTAGAACAGAAACTGGACCCCCACACTGAGCGAATTTTGGAGGTCTGGCTCCCCAAATTTTTGTCGCCACCCCCACCCCCCCTGAGCGACTTTTTGAGAGCTGGCGAGACCAAAAAATTACGGGTCTCCCTTTTCCAAAAGTTGACAAACCAGCATTTGTGTGTCCCCCCCTTATACAAAATCCTAGAGCCGCCCCTGAGCGTAACAATCATGATCTGGTAATGCTGATGTAATGTTAGTTTGAAGTAAACCAGCGACAACTTCTATAATGATCATATATTTCTCAGTTTTGTAACTATCAGAGGAATAACAAAAATCAACTAAAAATTACTGAAAAGCATTGCATGCTGACATGGGCCTATGGCACTGTTGTGGACAAAAGACGTGTGGTCCATTTGTACCCAAGGGATAAACTCTGTGTAGTTAAGTTTGAAATTATGACAGCAAACAGGAAAAATGTCACCTTGCTATGTTTATGTCCTTTCACATTTTTGTTCTTTCACGTTTTGGTTCCCTCTTTTCTTGGCCTTACAGTGCTGCCCAGGCTACGTTGAAACAGGCATGACAGCACACCATACCGGCGAGAATGCCAAATTTAGGCTCAGTCCAGACCAGGGGGCGGACACTCCGGTCTATTTGTCCCTCCTACCGGCTGGGACAAGCGGCCTCCAGGGCAAGCTCTTGTCCAAGAGAACAGTGAAAAACTTCTTTGAGGAGGACATTGGGCCAATCACGTTCACCTAAACCATATTCTTAACCGTCTCTTTCTAAGTATTCATAGTATACGTATGTAGACATGATCAACCTTTTACACTTTTTGCTTTTGAAAGATAGTTGCTTTCACAAGGTAATCGCATGACCAGAACTCAACTTCATCTTTAACCTGAAAACTTTAGTTTCGGACATAATAATTATGTCATTCTGTAGCAAATTTAGTTAGAGTATCCTCAAAAAAAAAAAACCTCCTAGCGATTGTTCAATTCAGAAACTTTACTTTCAATCAAATGAGATTCTTTATTTCTTCTGAAATTTACTCAAAAGAAAAACCTTGCAGGAATTCCTCAAGATTCATTTCCAATTTTTTATTTTGCTACTACATGTATATATATATCGGTCTGAACAAGAGGGGGCAGTGTAATTTATATCTGTTCAGAGCATGGTGCAGAGCCATCTAAACACAGAGTTTGGCCAACTGTGGTTCAGTAGATAACAATATGGCGCATGGGGGCGCATGTTGCTTTTTGGGGCAAGCATGTAACAAAAGAACGTGTACCATATTGTGTCCAATGAAACTGAAAACGAGTAGGCCAAACTTGATAGATGGCTCTGAAGGTCACTGTTGGTCATTTTAAGCGCCATCTTTAACACGGAGTGTGGACATTTTTGTTTCCGTGGGGAGCAAGATGGTTCATGTATAATGTTACCTTTTAAAAAGGGCAATCCAACTTTGGTGAAAGGTGATTTGTGTGAAAGCAGAAAAATAAGAAAAACCGGATCGTTAAAAGTTTGAGAGAAATCGGACTAGGAATAAAAAAGTTATGAATGTTTGAAAAATGAGATCACTACATCTATGCGAATCTCAAATTGGCAATTTGGTGAGTCGATTGTGACATACTTGTGGACAACTCTCTCGTTTGTCGTACACAAACATATCATTAATTTGTGGTTTTCTCCAAAGCGCCTTTACCCTCGGGGCAGTACTCAAAGTATATTGGAGATAGCATATTGTTTTAGGTCCTCATGGAAGAAAAAAATCCTACTAAGTATACATTTTGAAAAAATGATATTTTAGTCATTTTGTGTGTTGGAGCGAACGGGGGAGTTCTCCGCTACACAACTACATCACAGTGATGTTACCTATTCGGCAAATTTGAAATTCTCATATGTATAGTGATTACAACCTTCAAAAATTCATAACTTTCTTATTGTTTGTCCAATTTCGTTCAAACTTTCACCAATCTGATTCTCTGATTTTTCCTCTTTCATTCAGAGCAACTTGCCATTTAATAGGGTATTGGGCAAGGACATAAAACAATAATTTGTGCCATGTCGCTACCCACTTTTTCGCATAGTTGGCAAAATCTGTGTTCAGAAAGATGGCTCTTGTCATGTTCTGTTGAAACTACCACTTAATTGATAATGCCAAAGAGAAAGAAGTATATAAATACCCTGTAATAAGAGTTAATCCAACCTATATTGTTTCTTGTGCTGTACAGTTATATGTATCATCCTAAGTCTAATGAATTATTGTCAAAATTTCCATTTTATATGGGCCAGACTCGGTCTGGATAGGGCTATGTACTTAGAGCTTCCATGTATAGTTTTTGAGTGTGTATAGATATAAATATTTTCAAAATATTTTTAAATCTCCTTTGAATAGATTACAAGTGAATAACATATTGCAAGAATACATGTAATGTGAAAATAAAATTTCTAATAACAGTAGTACGCTGATGGTTTCGGTGTGATTTTTTTTAAAACTTCAGTATTCATAAATTGTGAACTAAGTTGTATAAAGGGTTTGCCAAAATAGATTTTTTTTTTTAAATGTGATAAATAAAACTCTTTTCAAGAAACGCTTGTATTGCAAGTTTGGTGTTGACTTCATGGGGAATAAAGGAATTATTTCATCATAATCTAATGCACTGTCAACAAAAGTAATATCAAAGAATGAGACCAGAGACTGATTACAGAGAAGGCCTATTCTATACTGAATAGAAGTATTGTGTTGTCAGTCTATAGTAAATCATGCTAAAACATGGTGAAGTGTATCTGATATTATGTAGGTCTGCGTACTCTGACAATTTGTGTCTTTTCGCTTTTTGTTGAGGATACAATTATGCAGCAGTATGCGTGGTGAAAAGGTAATTTTGCTATTAAAACTCAGGATGACTACAAGCGAAATGGAATGGTCTTGCATGGGACGCAGTAGGTTTAATTTGATCTCGCCTGCACAGCGCGCGGAGCGAGACTATAGGCGTCACTATCCCGTCGGCTTAAAAAGAGTAAGTCATGTCCACAGAGAATAATGCATCAAATAAATAAGGAGATAAAATTTTCCATTAAAATTTAAACCAAGTTTTTGTAGGTGCCTCTTTTCCAAACAAAGTGCCCTTTTAGTGTTGTCCCCTTTGACAAATGTTTCGCTGCCCTTGACTTTTGGGCTGCAGTAACAAGAAATGAAAAATGTAGAAAGGAGAGAAATAACCAAAAATACTTGTGTTTAATGGATCAAATCTTATGGATTTGATGGGGAGAGAATTTCCTTGACCAGACTTGGCCTGTATAGCCCTTGTCTATTCCCCATTTTCTGTTTTCCTTTTTTTTGGCCTTTGATGGGGGGGGGGGGGGGGGGGGGGGGGTGCACGTGACCCGCCCATATAGGCCTACATGTTATCATCCATAACATGGCAATAAAATTGATAGCAAATTTTAAGCAAAAACAACAAGCAGGTTTTCTGAGATTTGGTTTGGACGGGGTCGTCCAGCTGAACCCTCCAAACCCATACCAAAAGGGTCCCATTAGGGCCTATTGTGGACTTTGGCTGAAAAAGTGAAATGATTTCAATTATTTTTGCATCTGGGATTTGCACTTTAACGAGAATTTAATATGGATGAGGTATTATTCTGAAGATAATATTAACCCATCCATATTTAAGCTATAGGCCAAGATCTAAAAGTAGGGCAATTATTAGGGATTTTCCAACACGAAATCATACCTCATGTTTAGAGATTTTTTTTCCTTAAAAAGCAGCCCATTCCCATATTTCATACTTTGGCATGTGCCTTCTCCCCCCCGGGAATTAAACAAAATCGCGATTGCAGAAAAAATATATCATTTTTTTCATGTTCGAGTTTATCTTTGTGCTGATCGAGTGGTTTATTCTGAATCCAAATGGCGCTAACAGCATGAACAGTGAACACACTTAGAAAAAAAGGTTCAGGTTTGCACCCTAAATGCCCGGGGGGGGGGGGGCACTCACATATATATGTCACACATGTATGTGCCGCTGTGACGTCCCCCATTTTCAACCTTCTCGGGTCGCTCCCATGATATGCGATTTTCAGATTTTCACTAACCGCACCTCGATTGGCTTCCGACTCGCTCCCTAGAATATGAGAAACAATGCGCACAGCCCATTGTCCGGGAACGGTTGCTCCCTAGCCTCCCAGGCCAGGCCAGCGCAGCGGGGGAGCTGGGCGACCTAGTGCCCCTAACTGAACGCGGTATTATAGTGCTAGCGGCGGCTCAGCGAGATCAATCTGCATGCGACATCGAGTCAGTGCAGTAACACTGGCAGCACCTTTTTGGGTGCAATTTTGCATCCTACATGAAAAGGGTGCAAAAATGCACCTTTTTGTTCTTGTTTGCACCCTAAAAGGTGCAACTTTGCACCTTTAAGGGTGCAGAAAATTTTGCATCCAAAGGGTGCAAATTTGTACCTTTTCTAAAAGGTACAACTCTGTACCCTTTAAGTGTGCAAAATGTAGCTAACTGCACCCTCACAGGTGCAAAAAGCTTATTAGGGTGCAAAGTTGCACCCAAAAAGGTGCTGCCTTATTGCATGTGAAGGGTGCAGAATTGTACCTTTATTTCTAAGTGTACAACGAAAAAGAGTTTGCCGATTCCCTTCTGGATCTTAAAATGTTAACGTGTTATACAAAGTCCCTAAAAACGATACTCAAATGGTTTGGAGTCCTCAACTACACATGAGACTCCCGTCCAAACCAAATCTTATTAGAACGGATAAACGCCCAACGCCGCTGACTTTCGACGGTACTTGTCTTCTGGTTGTTTTAGTTGAGAATTATCTGTATGTAGAGCACGTGGCGAAAAAGAAGTAATTTTGCTGACTCAGGATGACAAAGCAAAAAATGAACGCTCGCCTCGATGACATTGTGCACTTTAGACCCTAGTAGTCTTGATTATTTGCTTTTTGTAAGATACTAGCACTATGAACATGGCGAACAAAGAAGCGGACAAAATATACAGCTCCTCGTTGTACCTTCCACAATTGATCTGGTAGACAAAAGAACATCCCTTCATTGCTATTATGTAAAAATATGTAGAACAGGTGTCACATGCATATACAGCTGTTCTACTTATTTTACATAATAGCAATGAAGGGATGTTCTTTTGTCTACCAGAGCAATTGTGGAGGGTACTATGAGGAGCTGTATATTCTGTCCGCTCTCTTTGTCATATAGATATCCAATATTTTCTAGTGAGACCAGGGGAGCGTTTCATCAAGCGTTTTGTCAATGATTTTTACTGACAAATTTGCTCTCAGCCAATCAGATGCAAGGATCTCTGTAGCTTATAACAGTTGTCGGTAAAAATCACTGACAAGACGCTTGATGAAACGCTCCTCAGATCCTCCACTGATCATATAGCAATTGTATTTTATTGTAGGCCTATTCTACACTATGAACATGACGAACAAAGAAGCGGACAATTTATGCTGCTCCTCATTGTACCCTTCACAATTGCACTGGTTAACAAAAGAACATCCATTCATTGCTATCCTGTAAAAATATGTAGAACAGGTGTCACATAATAGCAGTGAAGGGATGTCCTTTTGTCTACTAGAGCTATTATTGTGGAGGGTACAATGAGGAGCTGCATAAATTGTCCGCTCTCACCGTGTTCATAGTGCTAGAATCTAGATGAAAGAACATGAGAGGGAGTGGGAGAGAGAGAGAGAGAGAGGATGAAGAGAGAGAGAGAGAGAGAGAAAGGGGTCAAGGGAGGGTGTGGTCGGTGGAGCATGCTGATGACGTTTTGATACACCGAGCAGAGCCAACCTATGAGCAACCATGCGGCTCGACACCTCCTCCGGCCACGCCCCACTGATCTCTACGTACGTACAGTACAGAAAGAGATCAGTGCCACGCCCCCACCCGGCCCCTCCCATTTTTACGCGTTTACAGTATATGGTAAGCAACACGTTCCCCAGTACTGCATTCATATTTGTGTTGAAGGAACAAATATTACTGTATGGTATGTCAAAGAAAAATGAAAAAAAAAAATCATTATACATGTATATTCCGGAAAGATTTATCCCTTTCAAATTAGCCGCTTATCTCAGCAAAAATATCTGGAGTGAAATATTTAACACATTTGCAATATGGTAGCGTTCCATATCATCCGCTTGACTAGCAGTAGCACGATTGAACTTGCCGATTGATTGAACTTGACTAATTTTACTTGACTAATCAATAATCAAGATGCCTCCTAAAGTGGCTGTTGTAAGTAGATTTTTTGAGTGCACAATGAAGTGATTCTCACCAGCTGTAATACGAAATATTTGATTTATGAATTAAATGTGGGTCGGCGCAGACTTTTCTCAGCAACGTAGGCCTAGCTCCATCAGCATCGCTCCGGTGACCTGGTGGTGGTGCTTCGGGGCGGAGTTCTGTTACTGCTGACTCACGGGCCGGCCGGCCGTGTGCGCGGCCGGGTAGAATTTACATGTTTTCCTCTGCAGTCTGCACTCATTGTTCTATTGCTCTCATTTTCCTAGTTTTATTACAGCTAGATTCCCCCTCGACTTGGGCTTGAAGGTTTGTAACCAAAAAATTGTGGAGCTCGGAGTCGTAGTTAGTGTAAAACCAGAAACTTTTGCGAATTGTTAATGACAGCCAATTTTGCAGCAAGAAACTTTCGAAAAATTGTAATCATTTTATGTAATGTTTCCAATTGTGATTTGATTATTTTGCGGTGAATCTTGACCAGTCGCAAAAATCGCAAAAGTTTCATGCTCGCACAGATTTCACAGTAATTTCATATATGCCTACAGTAATTACAGTAATTTCATATATCTAAGTTCTAACTTCTAGTTCTAAGAAACCACTATTCATAGTTATAGTCAATAACCTCGCAGTGTGAGTGAGTCACACCAAGCAATAGTGGTCATATTGACCACTAATGCCTCAGTCACAATTGGGGCCGGCGGCCGTCCGATAATGGCCTCTGGAGGTCACCGTCCGATTTTCAAAATCGTTGGGTCACCGGCGAGTTTTGCCGATGTTTGGAAGACGTCGGTCTAGCAGTCACAAGAAATTGCTCCCCGTGCAGTCACTGGACGCATGCCGGTCGACACTTATGAGAGAAAAACTGACGGACATCAGATGGAGAACGCAGGGAAGCAGGACGGTCACCTTGCGGCCATCTGCCGATAGTAGGTCATCGTGCGATCATCTGGAGGTGGCCCTGCGGTGTCCTGGCGAGAGGCCTGCGGTCCCCAGGGGGGTAACCGTTCCCGACGTTCCCGACGAGTGACCGATGATTATCGGCCGAATTTGATTGTTTAAGCGTCCTTTTGGTTTGTTTACACTTGTGTTGACACTGCCGATGTCTGAAATCCATTGCTAGCTTTTAACTCCGCGCTAAAAGTTGACGATGCCCCCAAAACACGACGATGAGCCTGATTAGCGTCCGATTGTCTGCCGGTCACCGTACGAATGCTCCGATGACCGCCCGATTTTAGACCAAAAACTCATCAGACGGGGCCCGTAAATGGCATCAGAGCCTATTGTGACTGAGGCATAAGCGGGACGAATGCAAAAATACTACATATTTTTTGTCACATGTACTAAAGGTATGGAGGGAAAGTAAGATAAATATTTCAAATACTTTCCTTTCAAATTCAGCTCTTAAAAACCTCACTCCTACCTTTAATGGCCGTTAGGAAAAACTGATATTTCCAGCAAAATCCAAAGTCAAAATCATGTCCAAAACCGAAGGAATCCCCACCGATTTTTTTCTTGGTTGCATGTTGTTTTCATACCGCCGATGTTTTAGACTAAACTCGGCCAATAAAATTTTGTTCACAAAGAAACTCGGTATTGCGCGCACATTGATCTCTACGGTCGCGCACACAGAAAATGCCAATTTTGAGTGAATGTTGGTGACTTTTGTGCACTGGTGTTTGAAAGTGTTGAGCTGTATGATTGCCTAGAGTCTACACACAAAGTATAGGAATATCACTATGAGTGGTTATAGTTTTTAAATTTTTGCTAAATTTAACATAAGTTTCATTCATAAATATGAATGATTTATTGCTACATTGAGGTATAAATGGTTTTCATGATTATTTTGGTTGCAGTGTGGTGCTGACAGAAGCTAAAATTAGTGCAAGATCATTCTTCAATTTGTCTTTCTTTTCAATTTTACAGGTAACTGGAAGCAACTCTGGAGTCGGTCTAGCTATCGTGCGAGCCCTCTGCAAGCACTTTGGTGAGAATGGGGTAGTATACTTGAATGCCAGGAACGAGGAGCGCGGGATGCAGGCCTTGGAAGTCTTGAAGAAAGAGGGCCTCAATCCTAGATTCCACCTTCTTGATGTCAACGATGTGACGAGCATGGAGAAACTTCGAGATGACATCCAGACTGAACATGGCGGCTTGGACATCCTGGTTAACAATGCAGGCATTGCTTACAAGGTGAGTATGATCAGGGGCTAATGTGTTGACCATCAGGGCCCTGTTTCATAAAACTTGTCATCAATGACAGGTTGCAGTAACTGTTAAGCTACTGAAATCCTTGCATCTGATTGGCTGAGAGCAAATTTGTCGGTAAAAATCACTGACAAGACACTTGATGAAACGCCCCCCAGGTCATATAAAAACACTTTGGAAGAATAGCGGCCCAGAATAGATACAGACCACAATACCAACGGCCCATGAGACCGACATGTCAGTCTCACTGTCTTTCTAACAACTTTTCTGAGGGGCCACAAGACTGACATTGTCTTGTGGGCTATTGATCCAGTGAGCTTCTCAGACCCGTGGGCCATCAGTCTCATTGGCTGTTGGTGTACTGGGATGTACCTTGGAGCAATATATTCATAACTTTCTTTTCATCGGAATTGGTTGGTGAAGTTGAAAAATGCTGGTTTGTATGAAATGTTTTGAATGTTGCGCAGATATTAACCGATGATTTGTCCCAATTTTTTTTTTCTCATGACATTTAACATTATTTTACTACCATAAAAGATTGCATAATTTTCAGAATAGCATGCCAGGGGTCAATCAAACAGCACAAGAAGTTGTCATGTACATCACAATATATATTCAATTTATTTATTTATTGTATTTTTTCTTCTTTGATCAATCTGTTACAAAGGGACTATTAAGATGTAGCCTTAGGTGTTATTACTATACCGTGCCAGAAATGTCACACCTATGTTTTGAGATTCATAATTTTGCTGAAACCCTCACAGGAAAATCATTGTGAGCAATATTCAAAATGAAGTGTTTTAAGGCAGGTTGGGTATGACAGTTCTTGTTGTTTTGTAGTGCACAGTATGTTTATTATTTGAATTTTGCAAGTGAAAGTTTGGTTTACATTTACTGTTTGTGCAGGATGACGGTACCCCTGTGTCTGAGCAGGCGGCAGGAAGCATCAAGACCAACTACATTGGAGTGCTTCTAATGACCAACACATTCTTACCCCTTATCAGGGATGGTGGAAGGTAAGATACAAATAAAAAACAGGATGTAAGCGATGATAGATCATATAGAGTTACACCCGCAGCCATAGCAGCCATAGCTTTATTGCAATATTGTTTGTCATGCAAAATAGATAAAAGCATCATCAGACATCCTCAAAACACATGAAAACATGGGACATTCTTTCTAAGGGAACGATGGAGCTGTAGACCATTATGGAGTTACAGCATTACAGAGTTTTAGTATAATATTGTTTGTCTTTTTGAAAGATAGAAACATGACTTTTTATCAACAGACATCCCCAGAACACACTAAAACACAGGATCAACTGACCATTTAATAAACTTTTAGAATTTCCATAATTAATTCACTTATTACTCTAAATGTAGACCAGTTTGAGGGAAAAACATTTACAAGATACCTTTTAAATGATGAATACTTTCATATGAGACCATCTACAAGCAGAATGCTGACAGTAAATCATTTGGTCTTGCCAGAACTCGACCTTCTGATTGCAAGGTACTATTTGTCATCTCTGTTACTTATTACTCCATAAGGCAATAAGGCATTATGATATGTGATGGCTCATTGGTAAAGCAGTGGTCTGGTGTTCAAAGCTGAGAGGTCTTGGGTTCAAAACCAATTGGATATGCTATGCCCTTTGGTAAGGCATTAAACCTCATTTACCAAGTCCCTAAGATAGGACTTGAGTTGTAGGTCCCCCTGGTTGCTTATCTACAGGTACTTGTATATGTGCTTTATTAGCAGTCAGGTAAAACAGATTATCAGTCAAATCAAAGAAATAGTAGTTATCAAAGTTATCAAAGTTTTAAGCAAAGTTTGTGAGTTTGTGCTAGTGTAATTTATCTAAGTACTGTTTTCTTTATATATAATATATAGGATTGTCAACCTAGCCAGCTTAGCTGCCGGTAGGACGTTCTACAACCAGAGTGAAGATCTTCAGCAGCGATTCAGGGATGTCTCGACTGAGCAGGGTGTGACGGACCTCATGAATGAATTCGTCGAGTGAGTAGACTGTTAATGCAAAGGTGGAAAATTTGTTGGTGCATTTTCTACCGAATTTATAACCTGTTATTACCTATTGATGAAAGATTTGCAAAGAGGCCAGTTTTTTTTTAGCTGAAAAATAAGAGGTGCAAATTTCTTGTTGGATTGGGGGGGGGGGGGATGGGTGGGGTTGTGTTTTATACCCTTACCTTTTATTTTATAGCAGTAAATATCCTACCTCTGTTATCTTCTCATGGGTGAAAATACAAGTAAATGTAAAATCTATGACTTCATTATAAACCTGCATGCATGTATGATTTTTGTTTCTTTCCGCAGAGCAACTAAGGCAGGAGACCATGTGAAGAAGGGATGGGTCGACTTTGCATACGGGACAAGCAAACTAGGAGTAGTAGCTCTTACCAAAGTCCAAGGTGAAAACGTGAGCAGGGAGTCAAGCAAGAAAGATGTTCTCATCAATTGTGTAAGTAACCCTCGATTTCCTTTCTGTGACAAATGCTTGAGCGACAACTGCTCAGTGGTCCATTTTTATATGCCAATTTCATTTCTTATTTCAACTGTCAATCAAACACTGTGTGTAATCCTTACCCTTACCCTAACCATAACCATAATTCTAACCTTAAACCTAACCCTAACCTTAAACCTAAACCTAACCTTAAACCTAAACCTAACCTTAAACCTAAAACCTAACCTTAAACCTAAACCTTAAACCTAACCCTAACCTTAAACCTTAAACCTAACCCTAACCTTAAACCTTAAACCTAACCCTAACCTTAAACCTTAAACCTAACCCTAACCTTAATGTAACACACAGGGAAAATACACAACGCCCAGAAGAAGATGGTAACTGGGGGTTTTCCACTTTATTCCTCCCGTCGTATGGAGTGCGACAAATATAAAAAAGAACAAGAACCTGTATCAAAATACAACAAAATAACAAATACATGTCACTGGTGTACATGTTGTAATAAACAGTTGTAGAAATATATACATACATTATCTTCACATTTCAATGGCAATTGTACTTTAAACCAAACGATTGACTCGTTAAGATGCTAGACTGAGTTGCTTCAAATATCGAATAGATATACCACTAAGAACAATAGACGAGATGCCTAACCTGATTCATTAGTGAAAACTTTAAAGCATTTCATAAACAGCAATTCAATATATGATTTGAAAGTATTTTACCACTGAATCTAGTACATGTATAGCATTTAAAGAGAAAGTGTCACAATAAGAAACACCATCAGAGTAATCTGCTAATTCAGTCTTAATGAGCAATGAAACAAATTATCTTACTTGAACTTCACTGCACTTCATTTAAAACAAAGTATCATTCACAAATTAAAATGTGAATATTTGTTTAATTTAAATCCCCTTGTACATTCCATACACTCACCCCGACTACTTCATGCCCATCAAGCAAGTGTAATGAAATCAGCCTTCATGACTCTGACACTGCATGATGACTGTAATCTAAAGAAACATGACAGATAAAGTTATAAACTCTAGACCGAACTACCTCGTAGAGTAACTAATCTTTATAAACATACCTACCTATGACAAAAACACTAAAAATCTTGTAAGAGGATTTCAACTGGTTATCTCAATAGTCCTGTTCCATCTTTACCTTGTGCTTGTAAAGTTACAGATTTTAGTCAGCACTGCTGCCAAACTTAACACACACACAGCTATACACACACACACACATGCATCAAGTTAAAATGTGTATTAGCCCTACATGGTCCTTGATTATACACGTACTATACATACAGGCCTAACTGCTATTAGCCATTATACACACACACACACACACACACGATACACACTCTGTAACTTTCTATGCAAATAGCATGTTACAACTATATCCCAAAACTGCCCGTGCGTGAACTTTTCTAACATCTACCTAAGATATGCAATTCATGAATCAAGTATTTGATTGATCAAATAGGCCTATCATGAAATATTATAACAAGTTGACAATTCCTAACAACTTGATGAATACGATACAATCATATACAATTAATTTGGAATTAACTATCATGCAGTCTCCCCATGTCAAAAGGAGTAATAAAGTTTAGCAATTCATGAATCAATACTTTCACTTATAACTGAACTCTTCATTACACTGTGCACTGTATAATAAAGTTCAGCAGCCACATGAAAGGCTGAGATTGAATCATTGTAAAACATCACTGAATCATACATCTTAATCACTAACACTCTTCAGAAGATTAGCTGTAAAACATACAACATTCTTACACTATTACAGATATAAAATTAATAAACATACCTATTAAAAGGAGAGAACTTTCTGACTTAACAGACTCTTCGGCGCCATGGCCGGTGAGCTTCGAGTGCAGTGCTTTCTTTTAATTTTGTTTCAAAAAACAGAAAAATGCAAGAAATTTCTGGACTAATCCATTCCACAGAAGGGGGGGGGGGGGAAGAGGGAGAGGGCTATTTACAAAGGAAGGACAATTTATGTAAAACTTGTTTTGCTCTGTTACATTAAACCTAACCCTAACCTAGAACCTAAACCTAACCTAGAACCTAAACCTAACCTAAAACCAAATTGCAACCTAACCCTAACTTTATATCTTTGAAAGTTTAGAATATTATCGTCTGTTGAGAGCCAGAAGGTCGTTAACTCTGTGTTAAAGTATATGAGTTAACGCCCTTCTGGCTCCAAACAGACGATATGTCGGTTAACCCTCAACTTCCCAGTATACATTGTAAGAGTAAGCTGTGGTATGTAAAAGGGAAGTGGTTGAACTGTATAAATCTACTTTGATATTAAAAAAAAGAATAGAAAATTTCAAGTAAAGTGATCATTGTTCATAGTGCGTCTTGTTTTGTTCTTGCCAACTGAGTCACTCGATTATATATGTTGCTGTTATCCAGTCATTGTTAAGTAAACAATAAGTACAAAAGAAATACGCCCTATATATACATAAATATATTTTTGTTGTTGCTTAACACAGGTCACAGATTTTTCATAAAATCCTTTAGAACCCTTGATTTGCCAGTGTTTATACATGTTGTAATCATTATCCCAAATGAGCTACCAAAATGGAACTTGTTAAATTTCATGAAGCAGTCTAAGGTCTAAGTTCCATGAAATTACCATTTCTTTTGTAGAAAATTTCCCCAAATAGAAGTTAGTTGAAAAATGAGATCTACATGTTGTTGTATTTGCCCATTTTGTAAACGCCTCATTTATTTGCACCCTCATCATTTTATTTCGTGTTCCTCTCTTCTTTACAGTGCTGCCCAGGCTATGTTGCTTCAGGCATGACTGCACATCATACCGGTGACGATGCCAAAGGACAGATCAGTCCAGACCAGGGGGCGGATACTCCTGTCTACTTGTCCCTCCTACCGGCTGGGACAAGTGGCCTCCAGGGCAAGTTTTTCTCCAAGAGAACAGTGAAGAACTTCTTTGAGGAAGACATCAGGCCAATCACGTTTGACTAAACTATTTTCTTAACCCTTTCATTCTCACAAGTCTTTGTAAAAGACCTCCCGTCGTTTATGAGAAAATCTTTTTTAAAAAACCACAAAGAACACCTTGAGAGTTGGTGTTCACCTGAAAACTGCAGTTTCAGGCGACATCATTCATTTCAAAGTAAATTTTAATAGCCAAACCACCCTTATACAAAGTCTGGACTTTGTAGATCTTAGAACTTTAGCTTTGAACTTCTCAGAAAGATTAGTTTTTAACAACTCAGAAATGTTACTTTTAAACAACTGAAATATATGATTTTATTGTAAGTTTACTAAAATACTTTGTGTATCATGCCATAGAGAGTCTATAAACTCTAAGCTTTTTGAGTAGCTTTGTCACCACCTAAATGAATAGCTGCCTTTGCAACTACATTAATTGGAACAAGAGAGGGCACTGTAATGGCCCCTATTTTAGAGTACCTATATAAAGAGAGCAGCGACAACTCATGATTTGAACGCCATTTTGTTTCCTCTGCTATGCAACATTTCTATTCAATTCCGATGAGCACCTGGGTGTTCTCAATAGAAAGAATTCAAACGCCATTTTGTTTCCCGAAAAGTCAGACGTCTATGTTGCTACTCTCTATATAAAGGTACTCTACCCTATGTAATTCACTGTAATTCTCTTTTTTATAGCCATCTGTATAGAGTTTAGACAACTTGGTTTCAGTAGATAGCAATATATGCCAGTGCTTTATAATGCTGATGAGCAAGAATTGTGAAATGAAAAGGGTCAATCCATTTTTGGATGTTTCAACTTTTGTTCAACCAGGGCTGCGATTGATGTTCATTGATAGCAAATCCTCCTGTTCAGTCGCCAAGTTACAATCTCCTCTCTTTTGTACAGAGTTTCAGTTGATATCAATCTCTAATTTAATTGTGATTACTTCAAATATATCACTGCTCTTCATGAGATGTAGCTCAAGACTTTAAAAGATGGGATTTGTCATTTTGACCTCGGTAATTCTTGGGCTGAATAATCAACAAGTAAATAATGAATTGTAATTTTTATTCGATCCCCTGCTCCTTTTTTAAAATATGTAAATAGGATTAGAGGAATGCTTAAACTAAATCATGTTACATTTCTGTATAGATTTTTAATTGTTATTTTTCCTTTACATTTTTCAACGATTATAATGTATTCAAGTTTTCTTGATTTATAGGGGAGACAGGATTCATAGGGAGTATGGCAGGAAAAGAGTTGCAGAAACTTGGGATTGGGGCACAGGATTTTATTGGCTTCTTATTCTAATTCTGCATTATATAAATCTTATAATAATAATAATAATAATCTGCATTTATATGGCGCCTTTCCAGTTAATAACTGCACAAAGTGCTTTTCAGTGTATTATTACCCCGGTTATTGGATCCTATTACGATTCTGCACTTATAGTGCACATTCTCCACTCCACGAGGGAGCATTCCAGTCTGGCTGCCATTTTACAGGCGCATATATACTATTCCAGTCACAGTGACATTCGCATCCTACCGGGTACCCATTTAACACCTGGATGGAGAGTGGCAAATGTAGATTAATGTCTTGCCAAAGGACATTAGTGCCGCAGCGGGAGTTGAACTGCGAACCATGTGATCCACAGTCCGCGAACCATGTGATCCACAGTCCGGTGACATATCCACTAGACCACGACACCTCTATCAGTTTTTCCAAGTTTCTTCACCTAACTCAGATGTCTACATGTATAACCCAGTGTGTGAGTGCATCTTGTAATTAATATTTTTGATTAGAATGCATGTGTTTTTAAACCTTTGCCCTGTACAAGTCTCCTGCAATGGGGAGCAATGTGGTTTATACATTCCCAACATATCGTCTGTTTGGAGCCAGAAGGGCGTTAACTCATATACTTTAACACAGGCTCCAAACAGACGATATAACATTTCTATTCCTTCAGAGCATAGTAATGTTGGAAATGAAAAGTTTTTTTTTTTCCATCTTACATTCCAAATTTCAGTTTGTTTACAAAATTTAAATAACATCATTATTAACTAACTGTGAGTTTGCTCATTTTGTAAAATATCATTTATTTAGAATCGTTAACAGGGTTATTTTGTTTATAATAGCAACTAAATATCAATATCTTATTTATCTCAAAACATGGTAAACTTGTCTAAATCTTTAGACCCCATTCCTCTTGTTCATCTGCAAAATTTAGAAAACTGTAGTCTTTCATAATTATGCTGTTCTCGTTCATTATATTTTTGATGAAAGGTTTAAGTGTAAGATTTAATGATATTACGTGAGCATTGAGTTTGTTAATGATTGAAATGCGATTTAGTGAATTTTTACATCATGTTCATCCTAGCTGAAGACAGAAAGTTTTGGAGAACCTGTGTCTCAAAATCCATCACATTGTCGACGCAACAGCCTCCAAGCTATGGACATACTTGTAGATAGATAGCTAGATCTAGAAAAGTTAGAAAATTGTAGTCTTTCGTAATGATTTTAGACATTTTCATTTATGATATTGCAGGTTTCATGTGTCTAATGTTATAGTTGATGAGAAGTGATATATTATTAGCAGAGATTGATCATGAATTCTCTACGCAGTAGTATCTGATACTTTATGTATAAAGATTAGTTATGATTCAAATTAATTATCTTTTTTTCATGTCCATTTTAAATGCATCAGACTTAAGGCGGATTCACACCAAACACCAAACACGACAAACGACAAACGACACGACAGCACGACATGAACGACTTTCTGAAAAATCGCTCTAATGCAAAACCTATGACACCGTGCACACTGCCACGACATTTTCCGAAACGTCGTGCACGACGTTTTTAGGGGTTTTTAGTCGTTTCAGAAAATCGCTCAGCGAGCGATTTTCCCAGCACGACAAAACGACATTTTGGCCACCAACCAATTAGCGTGGATGATTTGCAGTGACGTCATATTTATCCAAGGCTGCTAATTGATGGCAGAAACTTTTCATTTCTCCAGCTCATATCTCTATGGGATTTTACGTGTAAATTATTTTATCGCACCGCACAAGATGTACCATAGAGCTATACACAAAAACACAGCACTGGTTCCGGCACTGGTTATGTTTCGTCGAGTCCAACCAAAACGAGATTTCCATGTTATACATACTTGTCTGATTGATCCTTTGGTTGAAAGGTTGCTGAAAATTTATCTTCGGTAAGTAAAACTAAGCCTAATTTGATGAGAGGTCTATATATTAAATGTTTGACCAACTTATCAAAGGCCAATGTTTGACCAACTTTACAAAGACCAAAGGCAAAACCAACGTTAACAAACAATACAGTAACGTTAGGCCTAGGCCTATAGATCTAACTAAGACTGCAGACTGAATAAATGGTGGCTAAACCAAACTTTACATAGCCCCAGGGCCTAGCCTAGGCTAGGTTATGAGCAAATTCAATGAGTAGATCTAGATCTAGATCCCTGGCTCCAGATCTAACTTAGAATAGATCCAGCTGTCTACTCTAGATATAAAATTCCTAACATTAACATATAAAAACTAAACTAAACTAGATCTAGGCCTAAAGCTTAACTCAAGCCCGGTCCCAAGACCAGGTCCAGGTCCAGGAGTCCAGGCAGTGTATCTGGCCTGACAAGCGGAGGGGGCATAGGCCTATATGGCCATCGATCCGTTTAAAGTCAGACCTAACTATGGTCTGGATATGACTATCATGGTCTAGGCCTAGTGCCTGTAAAATCTACAGAGAGAGTGATAGAGAGAGACCCCCTCCCCCAAAAACAAACAAAAAACAACCCCAAACCCCAAAACAAACGTAACAAAACAAAACAAAACAAAAAAACACTGCAAATTTCGAACCTGTCACTGAATTTTAACGTAGACCATCAAATTGACATAGACATAGTCACATTTTGACATAGTCACACTATTGTTAGTTCTTAATTTGTTATGAAGAGCCTAGGCTAGGCCAACTTTTGCCTCAGGGAGGGGGGTTGGGGACGGGGGCTTGTACTTTACTAAGCTGGTATTAGGTCCACTAGAGCCTTGGCCAAATAATATTGGTCTAGATTCTAAGTAAGGCTAGACAGCTGAAAACCGTCTGTTCGGAGGAGTCTTTAACATTTGTTTTATGTTTTACCTTCTCCTAGTGAAGCAAGACGTAGTCCAGCGGAACACCCGACGAACAGAGACTGAAGCTTTCGGTCTATTAAAGTTAGGCAAGCGTCTAGTCTCTATAGGCCTACTCTGAATATCTAGGCCTATTGTCAATTTACATGTCCCTGACTAGGTAACATATCTAATTAGAGTCTAGACTATGTTGATTTAACTTAGATCTATTAAGTCAGAGATCCTTTTTCTTGTTTGTAGGTCTAGATATCTATATAGGCCTAGGTCTAGTGTTTCTTTTTCTTTGTCATTGTTTAGTATAAAAAAGAATGATGTGTACATAGACCGAAATTTTCTGTCTCCAGTACGTTAGCCTCTTATTTGGGTAGGGTCGGTTGCTACTTGTAGTAGCCGACCCTACCCAAATAAGAGGCTAACGTACTGGAGACAGAAAATTTCGGTCTAGATGTGTACAGTGTAGAGTCTAGAGTTTGACTTCATTTTTTTAGGCTTCATTTTTTAGTCTAACTGTTAGACTCCTCCATATTTTTTGTTTTGTTATTTGTTTGTTTTAGGTAGTTTTTTTTTTTTTTTTTTTAATCAAAGCATTTTCAGTAGTTCTAGAAGCAGTCTAAGTTACAGGACAATAACATTAAAAAAGGAGGAAGAAAATAATCATTAGATCAATTTTACATACGGCAATAAATTTTGAAATTTGAAGGGAAACTGGATCAAAAAATTATCTGATAACCTTTTTTTTCTTCTTTGCTTGTAAGAAAGTTTTCTGAGATATCCCCCCCCCCCCCCTTGACAAAATCCTGATTCCTGGATCCACCCCTAGATCTAGAGTTGATGTAGATCTACAATGTATATGTATTATGTACATTCTAGTTGCTGTTCATAAACCCGTAAGTCTACATTAAGAAAAAGGTACGAATCCCATCACTTGTTGGGAGCATAGCAAGTTATGAATCAAATTATATATCACTAGTGTCTTTATTATGATTTATCTTTTGCCATATCACTAAATAAACTTTTGATAGATTGAAATAGGACAAATTTTATGTTTCCCTTTTTTTTAATCAAGTTGAATAATTATATAAATTTACATCACAAGACCACCCATTCTATATGAGACTACATGTGGATTTCTAAGATGAAATAAAAGTCCATTCCATGAAGAAACATTAAAGAACCTTACATATTTATGAACCCGTTTATTTGTAGCCTTATGTTTTGTTATTTTCTTCCTCTATTTTTTTGCAGCATAAAAGAATGGGCCATGATGAACTTCTGGAAACCCAGGCAAATCGCTGTACAAACACGAGGATATTAAAGGCGAGACACTTTTGCTGAAAGATTGCCAGCAAGCTTGAAAGATCTGGTAATTATTTTGTTTCATTCAACTCTAAAATGAAGTTAAAGATTCGTTTGGAGATGGAAACTACTAAGTCGTTTTTATATCTAGATACTTTACATACAGTAAATCCCCCATCAATTATGTTATTATAATTAAAACATAAAGCACGTCGGAATTCACCTGGTCAAATGATTTCTTTACTGTTTTAATTTGTTTAATCATTATTATTGTCAGCATTGTTATTTTGTCTTTTAAAGAAAATTATTATTATTTTTCATTTTGCTTTGTTATTTCTTATCCTGGCAAAAATACAATAATGATCTAATTTCCTTTCTCACGAAATTTACAGGAGAAAGTGCTGAATGTCGTTTGGTCAACATAAATGTATAGGCTTGTTTCCTGCAGTCCAAGAACATGAGGAAGAACAAGGGAAGAGAAGTGGAACTGGTGCATCATCATTTCAGGTCATCACACTCCCGATTCCCGTCATCAAGGGAAAACACTTGCTAATGTACTAGTATTGTTGATTTGACATCCTTACCTAGAGAGTAAGTACAATTTTATTTATAGTACAATACATGTAACAATCCAATTGTTTCCCAGTGCATGAATTCATGGAAATTGGGGATGGGTGTTCATTCAAAGTCGTGTCAAATAGTTGATCTGCTTCGTTTTAATAGGGAAATAATTTATACCCTGATCTTCTATTTACTAGCATAAGCTTTGTCATGGTCCTACACAACCATAACATTTAATACATAAACACTGATCATGCATACTTGTGTTACAGTCCCTTGCTATGTTAAGTACTTTTTTCTCATCTTATTATAGTTCTGTTCATTCAAGTAAATGTTTAGTTACTTTGATGCATACCTGTGTTTTGTGAAAAAAAATGTTATACAATTGTACTAGTCACTTTGTAGCTATGATGTAATGATGTTAGGAAGGCTATATCATTGTTTAATTCCTTTTTCATTTTGTAGGGAACACATCTACCAGAGATTGTACCTGGTAGCTGAAAGGATGCTCTCAAGGACAAGAGAGGTCGAACGGAATGAACTTTAAGCCATTCATCATTCTCAAATAGCATTGTCTCCCCCAGTCCATCGGCTGCTAATATCAATACTCCCTGTGTCACCACACCCATCCTAGGACCCCAGTACCCCTTGCCCCCCCCCCCCCATCTCAGTCCACGAATGATCTCACAATGGAGTGTGCAAGGACACACCAAAGGCATAACAAAATGAAGTTGACAGAATCCATTCATTTCAGTTTTCTGAATAACAGTCTTTTTATAGCCCCTACAACTACATGTACGTTACTTCTCTTCCTTAATTTGCTACATGTTATGCATTACCACCGGTTAGATTGGTATTAGTCTGCAATAAGTAATATCTTTAGTGGGGACATTTAAACTTTTGCCAAATCTCTATTTCAAAATCTAACTGTGGTTAATGTCGTTGAATATCAAGTTACGTCCGCCCCTCTCCCCCCCCCCCCCCCCCTCTTACATAATCATTAGGCCATTGCAGCTTTAATATCGGGACTGAGGTGCATTTTACAGCATGTCCCAAGTATTTTAGAGGGGAGTGGGTGTCAGAGCAAATTGTATTTGCTTACTACATCATACATTCTTGGGGGATGAATTTAATTTGCACTCTAATGGAGCTTGAACTTTATTTCCATACCTTACAATACCATAATTGATAAGATATTTAGTTTATTTGGTTTCATATTTGCATGATTTTTTAATGTACTATTTTAAGGGAAATCCATATTGGTCTATTTGTTAAAGGTGCTTGTTGTAATTTATCCCATTAAAGATTTGAATTACAGTATTAAATCCCTTTTTTTAGTCTTTTAAATATTGGTTTTTGTATTGTTTGTATCGTCCAATTACAGTTTTTTCAGCTCTCAAACAGAATACAATAGGCACTGAACTTGTTAAAAATTTTGAAAGAGAGAGGGGCAGGGACATGGAGAGGAGAGAGAGGGTGGGGTAGAGAGAAAGAGAGAGAGAGAGAGGGAGAAGAAATGGGGAATTACATTTAAAAGTATGTTGTGTTTTTTTTAATGAAACTCTGAAAATAGGTTCTTTTGAGTCATTTTAAGATGTACTGTAATATATTTTTCTGGTCATTTTGTGCATAAAATATGGTAAAGAGTGAGTGTATAAGACAAAACTGCCCCCTCCCCATATAGTGTGCGATGGGTGTGTGCCGCGGAGAATACCACCATTTTCACACCAAATTTATGTTCCAAAGCAGTGGCGGATTTAGGGGGAGAGGCCCGTGCCCCTTCTTTTGGAAGAAAAATATGCATTGTGCCCCCCCCCCATTTTAGAACGAAAAAACTTTTGGAGGGGCTTGTCAGAGAATTATGGAGGGGAACTGGACCCCCCTTCCCCCCACTGAGCGAATTTTTGAGGTATGGCAAAAAAAATAATTGCTTTTTAGTTCCACCCCCCCCCCCCCGGAAAATTGCTTGAATTATTCCGAATAGACAGCAAAGATCATCAATTTTATTTAGGCCTATTAATGAAGAAAGAAAACCTAGCTGTGATTATTCCGAATAAACAACAGCAAATATCACTTTGTAATTCTTCAACATAGTCACATGACCAATTTAATAACTTTTAGACTTTTTTAAAGAATAAATGATTTCAAGATTTAAAATATAAAACTTCCGTCTTATCTTTAAAATTATTTTGATGACTATAATGATGAATTTGAAATGAATTCTATCACGACATGCTCATCATCAAAGACGACATCACCCTCTCTCCAGCACGACTTTTTAGCGAATGTCGTGAGCGGTGTGCACTGTTTTTTTGCCGTTTATCGTGTAGCATGTCGTGCTGTCGTGTCGTTTGTCGTGTGTCGTGTTTGGTGTGAATCCGCCTTTAGATTAGAATTAGCTTTGTGCCTGTAGCCTTTGTGCAATGTTGAGTGTGTGTAGATATAGATATATTTTCATAATGATATTTTTAATCTCCTAAAATAATATGTCAAATAAAGTTAAAATTACTTCTCTTTTACACTTTCCATTTTAAATGGGTCAGACATAGTCTGGATAGGGCTATTTTACCCGTAGCCTTCGTGTATTGTCAAATGTGTGTAGAAATAGATTTATTTTCAGACTGATTTTGTATCTCGTGAAATAGGCAACATATGAAATAGCATATTTTACAGCAAGAATCTACTTGTTAAATGAAAATAAATCATGGTTTTCTAATTTCGTATCACATGAATACATGTACATGAATTGCCTTCTGATTTATTTTTGTGTAAGTTTATCACCCTTCCAATGACAAAATAAATGAGAGCTATGGTGAATAATGATGATTACATTTTCAACATACAATGGGAAGTATATAAATTTAGATTACCTTTCAAACAAGTGCATACGAGTTTGAATTAAAAGATAATACAAAGTGTTAATCAGGTTTTGATGTAGTTGGTCTTGGACCAAATCGTGCATTTATTTTCTTCAACTAATTGGTTTGAAAGCTATAAGATGATGAAATAAGTTACTGGAATTATTTTTTACCCATTCGACTTTTACCAACGCTGTGCAGTACCTCTTAGATATTTTGGAAAGAGAGAGAGAGAGAGAGGGGAGATAGAGAGAGCGAGCGAGCATGTCATTTGTATGGATAATTCCAGGCTATGTCAGACAAGTATAAGAGAAAACTAAAAATATCTGTCCAGTGCTTATTCTCTCTCTCCTCTTCTGTTCTACCATTTATGTCTTAGCTCACATACTGCTTGCGCTGTGTGCCCCACTCTCTTGGAAGGGAAATAACCTTGTACCTACCACGCTTACTGTTTTAGTGTCATGGGTCTGTCTGTCGTTTTCTTCTTCTTTTCCCTCCCCACTCGTCTCTCTCACTCTCTCTCTCCTAGCTGTCTCCCCCTCTCTCTCTCCATCTCCCTCTCTCTTTCTCTCTCTCCCTCTCACTTTCTCTATTTCATTCTCCTCTTCCTCTCTCCATCCAGACTTCACAGAAATTATAAAAACTGACAAATATATTTTGAAAGTTTTCATTTCATTCTTTATAAAAATCAACAGGCATACGTAAATCTTGTTGAAATTCTTTCCCTTCCCCACTCATCTCTCTCTCCCCATCACCCTCTCTCTCTCTCTCTCCCTCTCTCATTTTCTCTATTTCATTCTCCTCTTTCTCTCTCCATCCAGACTTCACAGAAATTATAAAAAAATTACAAATATATTTTTAAAGTTTTCATTTCATTATTTATAAAATCAACAGGCATACATAAATCGTGTTGAAATTCTTTCCCTTCCCCACTCATCTCTCTCCCCCTCTTTCTCCATTTCAATCTCATCTTTCTCTATCCATCCAGACTTCACAGAAATTATAAAAAAATGACAATTATATTTTTAAAGTTTTCCTTTCATTCTTTATAAAATCAACAGGCATACATACATCTTGTTGAAATTTTGGAACTGATCAAAAAAGAATCAGTATATAAATGAGTACTGTGGCTCTAATCAAATGCATAATTATATATTAACTTTCAAATAAAACATACTTGTACATCTATATATCAAAATAGCCTATAATATTGATGCAATATATTCATCTAAAACCTACAATACAAATGTTATATTCTAAAGATCATGCAATTATTTTGCGTAAATTGTCGAGCATGAAAATATATTTGTAAAATTGATCTATTAATTCAAAGATTTATGATTGGTTCTTGTTGATCATTGCTAGAGATTTCAAAAATATATTTCTTCCTGTTAAACAACAAGTTGCTTTTTTCAGTAGATGCGTTTAGCACTTCAAGTTTTTAAAACTACACAAACTATTTGCACTTTTCAGTAGTACTACAAAGCTTGACAAAATGTAACCTATTACTGAGTTTTAACAAATGTACAGCGTAGTGATACTTTGTATCATCAAGCTTACAAATAACAAAAAATACATATTATTTGAATAATAAATGAAAATGGGCCTTATACATTCAATGGCAAGACGAAATCATGCAGTTAACTACATTGCTAAGAAATTGCTAGAGACGACAATGTCAGTCTCGTGAAACCCTCGGATGAGTTGTCATCAGGGCCCCGTTTCATAAAACTTGTTATCGATAACAAGATACAATAATTGTTATAAGCTACTGAAATCCTTGAACCTGATTGGCTGAGAGCGAATTTGTCATAGAAATGTGGCAGTTATCACTGATAACAAGTCTGTTGAGAGCCAGAAGGGCGCTAAATCTTACGTAAACGTATGAGCCAACACCCTTCTGGCTATAATATATATTCATCCATTTATACATATCTCCAACAAATTCCATCTTCTTCAAAAGTTACATTTTACACTTGTGAAGAAGAGAGGGGAAAATAAAAAGATAAAAAGTTTGATAATAAGGACCGCAGTGAAAAATTAGTCAGTTCAAATTGAGATTGTAAGAAAAATATAAAAACAGAAAGGAAAAGAAGTGAAAGAGATAGAGAGAAAAGAAAATGACAAGGCAATTAATTGACATGAGAGCCTGAGAGGCCATGAATTCTACAATAAACCCATTTTTACATATACATGATAATATAAATATTATAACAAACTTTCAGTTTGTGAAGTCTGTGACTTAAAATTGAAAGAGATTTCTGGCGTATAATTGAATATCTACTAGTAAGTACAATTCATACATTTTCAAACCTAATTGATCATGGTAAAATTTTAGCACACATCAAAGCAGAGAAAACAATATTATTTAGTTCATCAAAATTCATCTGATTATCATATATAAAACAATCGGAAAAAATCAAGAAAGACTAAATGTTGAGGAGCAAAAATAATTTGAAATTCATGGCATCAATTTGATTTTCACAAAAAGTGATGCTTTAATTTGCATAGATGATTAGGTAGCTTAATTGTTCTAAAGCCAAAACTTATAAAATTGTGCAATAAAAATGCAACGGATCAAATTGTACTCATGATGGAAAAACATCTCAAGTCCATGATTCTCTTTTTCACATTTTGAATGCGCACTTCCAAATATTTGGAAAACTCTGATTTTGTGCAAGGCGATTTATTCATATGATTGGAAAACGCTACTATATATTACAGTAGCAGACACATATAGATTGCACGTTACAAGCTAAACAGTACACAAGTCACACTGCACACATTCTATTAGGCAGTTATCAATCGTTCGTCTCCTCTTATTACATGTATATCAATAATTTCAAGATTATTAATCAAAGTCTATTTTATTATGTCTTGGTGAGAAGGCATTATCATTACATCAATATTTTACAGCTTATTTTACATTAATCAGACGCAAATTATTCTTGTACAAGTGTAACATGCCATTTCTTACACAAAGATTCTGGAATGTCTGGTTAAGTACACAGAGTTCATAAATAATGTCATGTCTTAGAGCCATAAAAGAGTTGTTTCATGTCAAAAAAAAAATAAAAGGACAAGGAAATTTATTTTGTATCTTATCCTATATAAATTTACATCATCCAATTGTTATTATTACAATGATAATGCATTAGAATCAGATTAGAATAATTTCCATTCAAATTAATGATTACTGCACCAAAGGAAAAAAAAAATCTGTACATTAACTCTTTATCTACTTTGTTGACTAATGGAGCACCTAGTGGACTGCCATAGTCGACCTTTGTCACAGGTACAGTGGATATGATACACATGCTCCCCAAAACGTGGCAGTCCAGGGTTTAAAACTTTAGGCTCATAATTTTATAAAGCTGGACTTCAGTTGAACCTGGTTTGACCTTGTCAAGTTTCAAGCTCTTTACTCTGTATTCTGTAAAAAACAAGTAAACAAAATGAATCCAGTCATGAAATGAAAATGAGAAGTTGATTTCAGGTTGACATGATTTATGTTTGTTCATTTAGTTACAAAATAACGGCAATTATTATCGCAGGAAGAGGTTGAAACTTGGCTCTCAGTAAAATCAGTGAACTTACTCTACCTAAATATTTAGTCAGGGTTTAAACCTGGGCTAACGTTAGTATGCTTTTACATGTATGATACAGGCCACAGAGAAATTAAGAGACTACAGGCATAGGACACCGGTCTCTGCATTAGCTCTCGATGCTGGGCCACTGTAGTATAAAGTCGTGATGGTCCCTCTGGAAGACTGGTTCATCAACACCAGTCGGCTGGACGTGGATCTTGCGGGTCTTCTTGCCCAGCTGGCACTGCAGGTTGTTGTTGACAATGGTCCTGATGTCACGTTTACGCTTGCTGGAAGTGGATATACCAAAAGGAAGACAGAATGTGTTTATATACAAACTTAAGGCAATCCAAATTTTCTCACAAGTTGAATTTGACGAGACAGAGAAGTCAGAGAAACACCTTGACGGATGTCTGAACCAAATCGGATAAACTTTTAGTCTAAACGCACGGTTTGACACTCAAACTCTTGGACAAACTTGGCCACCCAAGGCACAGAAGGGGTTAATAACTCTTTTGGGAACCGTTTTGAGAGCGACAAATCAAGTTGGCTTCTATTAGAAAGACTTCAACATGCTCTCACCAAATCCCGAAAATCAGAAAGATAGTAGACAGTGATAAAATAGTGGTAATTGGATTCATACATGTAAGCCTTTTCCAAAGGATATTAGGCACTATCCCTAAGCCTACACACATGTACAAGATAAATCTGAAGTAGTCAAGTTAAAGAGAAGGTTGAGTTCTGGGAAAGGTGAAAAATAATTTGTGAGCTTTCTCATTCCTTTTATGTCAGTTTGGAAGAACTGAACATCATCATAGTAGTAATATCCCCTGAAAAGGATCGCTCTTCAAATGCCCTCATATCCCAAATATGAAGTGTTCGGGCCGAACATTCATGCCACACATGTGTGCACTCCCATATACCCATTTCCGTGTGCGGTACACACGCTTTTCAACGAAACAGGGTTGATTTCCTATCATTTTGATGATTCACAATCCTCACAGTATATACACCAATTCTTATGTAGACCTGATTAACCTTTCCCAATTACTTTGAGACAATTTCTTTCACAATGTAATCACAAGACCAGAACTCAACTTTATCTTTTTAAGAGCTATTTCTTTGAAATGCAAAAATGCAGCAAGCTGTGACTGGTATACTCACTCTACCCACATGTCTTCCAGGATTCCTACAAGTTCTGGCACTCGGTTCTCCCTGGTATCGTTGGTAAGGCACACGACTATATCATTGTCACCTGATAGATGGATGATGATCAGCTGATCTCTGCTTGGGGTCACGCTGACTCCTGTGACCTGAGTGGAGTAAAGATATGTGAAAACATACAAACAAATTAATCAAAGAATTCACTACTGGGAAGAACGAGGGGTAGAGGAAGAAGAATTTCAAGAGAAAAAAGGAATTAGGAGAGGGATTTAATAAAGGTACACAACAAAAACACAACTTATTCTTGATACATGTATATTCTTTATTCTTTATCTTATTCTTATTCTTTATCTGTATTTGTATCTGTATATAGTGTATTATATTAGCACTTTTTTTGTTGTATTTAATCTATTAACCTATGTTTACTTTTAAGAATGTATGAAATATGTAAGATCTTAGGTATGGCAACACTTCAAGTGTCCAGCTTATATTGCCAGACCTCTGTGTTTCTATTTTCAAAGTTTGTATGTATGAAACTGATCATTGTGAAACATGCAGGAATAAATAAATAAATTTAAAAAAAAATAAATACATAAATCATATGTTTTCATTAAACGATTACTTGAGGTTTCTGAGTGCACTGATCAATGTACACTGCACAAAGATTAAGTCAAAATATGGAAATAAACGAAGCTTGCAGAGTTGATTTTACAATTATTGTGACTTAAACAAGTGCAGTGCATTAAATACACAAGTTAAAAAACATGAATTGTTTCACAGAATGGGTCTACAATTTACAGTATGAACATACAGACAAGAATTGTAATTTATTTTGTAAGTTGCAATAGACCTGTTCAC
Organism: Heliocidaris erythrogramma; assembly: GCA_025617745.1. NCBI lineage: Eukaryota > Metazoa > Echinodermata > Echinoidea > Camarodonta > Echinometridae > Heliocidaris > Heliocidaris erythrogramma. Next base: position 27,499,418 of record CM046870.1, read on the forward strand.
AAATATATTCAAATATTAAGCATACTTTCAAAACAAAGGTTGTTATAAACAATCTGAAAGCTTGTCAGAGGCTTGTCAGACATAGCAACAAGTAATGTATGCAGTCTGGATTCCAAGTATTGTAGTTCATTTATTAATAAGAGGTTAATGGAATACCTCGTTATTAAGTCCCCAGGAAAGAAACATCCATAAATTTGAATAACTTTGTGAATTTCTATTGAGTTATATTCGCAGAGTAGTTATGAAGTATTACTCCATATCATTATCAATATCATATTATACTACAAATCCTATAGATACCATCTCGTGAGACTATCCTTACCTCTGAGACAGACGTTCCTGGCCTCATGAGTTTGAAGTTCTTCTTGGGGTCCAGTTTGTAGATGAACCGATCGGTGATGACTAGCACCCTCTCAGCAAACTTATTATGCTTGTTCACCTAAAGAGTCAACCAAGAAAATCAGTTTACATCTTAAAGGTTACTTTTATGATTGCATAATATTTTAAAACTTAGTTGACTAATGTACATTTATTGCAACATTATTCATAACTTTTGACTAAAAACTTGTTATCCTTAACATTTGCCTGACATATCAACAACCCTTTCTGCAAACTTATTGTACTTGGTCATCTATACAAAGTCAACCACGAAAATCAATATACAACTTGAAGGTTACAACTGTGTTTCAAATAAAACTTACAAGTAGTCCTCTCATTTCTTACACTTATTTACTTAGCGAGTAAAGCATAAAACAAATTAATATTCAAGATTGTAGCAGGTGTCAAATAGGAAACTACACCTACATCAATATGGATATAAAATGATTTCACCTTGCATTGCCATCATAAATTGAAATTGTATAAAACAAAAGAAATTCATTAGCACTTGCGCAAATGTCTTTGTGAACTATTCGCGGACACAATGGTTTCCAGAATATGGCCTACGGTATAGAAAATTCTTGTCTTTCATTGCATTGTTTTCTGTAAGTTTTTTTTTTCTTCTAAATTTCAACAATGGGTTCGATTTTCCTCTCTCCATTTCTTTTTGTCTCCTTTTCCTTTCCAACCTTTTGTTTTTTTAGTCATTAGATGGGGGATGGGGGCAGTGTGCCCCGGGCCCCCTGTAGCTACGCCACTGGGTCTCATGCAGGAAACATTTTTACCTTGAGGATCCGTGATGAGAAGAGAACATCGTTGAATCTGTCCTTTGTTTTGAGTTGTCCTATCATTGCTACATAGACAGAAGACTGGAAGTTCTCATCCATCTGGCAGACAAAAAGAAAAGTAATTGCAATAAGAATAAGAAATCATCAAATGTTGTGATCTGAAACTACTTCCTTTAACTCTCTTTTTCAAATGTATTTGAATCATGGAAAATGAAAGTGAAAATAATATATATATTGAAATCTTTGAATGTTGTGATTTGTGATTATCTCCTTTGAAATCTTGATCCCTTCCATGCCATTAACTTTATGAACATACATGAACTTTCAAAAGACATATTTTGATTTTCAATTCCTTGTTCCACTGCTAAATATGGCACATATAACATTTCACAGGAAGAAAAAATTCCCCGGCTGTTTCAGTTTCTGTTAAAAAAGAGGAAAATTGGCCATACACATTGTCCGTACACATTGTATGGTGTTGAAATTCCTAAGCCAACCTCCTACTTCCTTAAAGAATACATAAGTACACATGAACACGGTTTAACTTACAGATGAGAGGTAATCTCCCCTCCATCTCCTTTGGTGACCCCAGTTTGACCTTCGACCTGCCAGGGCAGACTGCGCAGCTGACTTTAACCTGACCTCTGGCCATTCTTCCTTGGGGATGTTCCTCAGGATCTGAGCAGCTATCCACCTAGAGACAAACAAAATGTTTCAGAATTATTAAGGCATGTCACACTGATATGAAACTGTAAATCAGATACACACCTAAACATATAGGAATGAAAGAACTCGGTAGTTAAGCCCAGTTTCCACAAGTTAAAACTGCATTGCCATATAAAATGACATGTGCTTAATAAGAAATCTGTTCTTTCTAATGGACAAATCAGTAATCACGCATAAGGCACCTGTTTCATGCGGCTATTATTTTTCCCCCTTGAAATGTTCACTCTTGCAAAATGCTAGATAAGTACAGAGTTCACCATGTACATGTAGTATATTACTGGTACCCTAGGACTGACTCAAAGGAACAGAACTGGTACAGTCAAATTGCCTATTCAGCTAATCTTGATGCTCTTGCCTGAGCAAGAAAAATAAACTCTACTTCCCTCTGACATTCATTTTTGTGAGAAATATTTCACCCAGACATTACTTCTATGTAATTCTTGCTCGAGATACTACATGTACATTGAAGAACCTACGTTTGTTGCACATGTGATGAACGTGACAGATCGGACTCACCTTCTGTGTGTCTTCTGCAGTAGTCTCGAGACTGGAACCATCCACCGGTGAGGTTCAGGCCACTCCAGGGTTCTCCCGTAATCCTTCTTCTGCTTGACCCTGCCAAAGGTGGCTTTGACCTTGTTCATGTAGGAGCGTCTGACGTAGCGCTTGTAGGCGCTCATGATCAGGTAGATGGCCTTCATCTTCTTGACACGCCACCTGGCCAGTGTGCCCCTCCATAGCTTGAAAAACGAAGGTTGATCAAAAATCGGACAGGTTTCCATCAAATACCGATCTGCTCATACTGCCTGCATCCGCCAAAAGCAGCATACGTGTGGGGTCTTTTGTGATAATATCTCTTGTGCTATCTTTGGGGGCTCTCAAGTATGATTAAATATAGAAGATTCATGTCTATAGAAGCTCCTGTGGAAAGTTTTTAAACAGGTTCTGCTTTTGGACTTAAAGGTTATATCCAGTTTACAGTTTCTGTAAGAGTGTAAACTGCTACTGTGTACATAATCTGTGCATGCTTACAGGTTAAAGGTACCAAACCACCAAAAAAATATTTTGCTCTGTATGTTAGATGTTCCATGTCGTTATACTATATTCAAAATATGTGCTTCAAATATTAATTCTATACAGAGAATTTCAATTATAAGCGTAAAAGCGATTCATGAATAGACTACTTGACGCACCAAACTCAAAGTTCGGTTCCATGCAAGCATTTACATGATATCCTTTATTTCCTTCATACTCCTTAACTGTTGACCTATAGAATGCCAGATAAAGGTCTTGGAGGTTGATTTTATACTTTCTAGCTGTACACAAATTATTTTTTCAGGTGATTGGTGCACTATAATAGATCTTAATACTTAGATTTTTACACCAGAGATAAGTTGGGCTCGGGTCTATGGAACATTTGTTATACAAAAAGATTATGAAAATCAAATTGTATCCAACAGATTATCAATGCAATTTATAAGAAAGTGGTTTATACTGAATGCTGATCTACTGGCCCCATTTGATAACAGGAATCCTCATACTGCCCCTATTTAATTTTATCCCTACATGAAATGCATTGCTCTTTTCCTATTGCCTGGTTGCAATACCTTTTGTAAGAACGTTGCGAGTGCCGGTAGTAGTCTGGTCCTAGCCTCCTCCAACTGCACGATGGTCCTGGGAGTCCTGATGAAGATCTTGGTCTTGCCGTACTTGACATCGTGCTCCAGCTGAAGTTCCTGGATCAGGGTCTGGACTCCCAGCTTATCGTCTCCCCCTCGGAAGTTGGGCCAGGTGTAGCCCGACAACATCTTGTACCTGATGCCAATATTGTGAGAAAATGAAATATGATGATGATGATGATGATGATGATGATGATGATGATAATGACGATTATTCAACCTGACTGTTAATGATAGGTTTCTACTTTAATAACTGCAATAAAATTATGATTTTTCAACAATATGCATTTTGTGTTCCGGATGCATTTTGTGTTCCGGATGCGTCTTTGCGTGCCACTATATTTCGCTTAACTACCTTCACCTTCTGCAATATTTTATTGTTTTTCATATTTTCTGTTTTAATCATATTTAACTCGGTATATTTGTATTTGTATTTTGAATGCTTTTATCTGTACATGTATATGCATTCTGTATCATGTTTGTTGTTGGGGCTCCATGGGAGACCAACTGCTGTTGAATGGGCCACCCCGCATCAAAAATTAAATAAATTTAAAATAATAATATCCTGCACATTATATTCGTTGTAAAACCCATACTGTATCGAATCATATCCATAGCAACTTTATAAAGTTTCAACCTTCCAAAATGATTGATTGATTGATTATTTACTGAGTGAGAGCTTTAATAGTAAACAAGTGCTTGTACGTGTACGTAGCTTGAGCCCTATTTTAGGGGAATCTATGTCTCACACCCAAGGACTTTAATTCACTGGCATGGATGGACTCGAACCCAACACATCCTGTTTTCAATACTTGCACGTTATCTATTTCACCACCCTGCCTGCTCTGATATAGGAATTTCCTTTATTTCCACCAACCTGTGCCAAGAGTCTACAATCTTCTCAAAAAAAGGAATACTTATTTTCATGATCAAACATGCACACCATAACAAACACCTGTATGACTTAATATTCTGTTATAAACTTTTCTTTGAGCCACCTGCCTTATCCCTCATTCTTGGTCAAGCATTCTAACCTTCAGAACAAGTACAATGCTTGGAGCTGTAACTTGTTCACCAATGCTTCTTAACAATATTGTTTTATTTACATTGGTATAAGGCAGACATAGACAAATAAATTTCTAACAGAACATATATGTAGAAGAGATATACAGATACATGTATGCATTTGCCTACCTGAGTAGAAATCGGAGGTAGTGTTGCCTGGATGCAAATCCTGCTCTCCTAACCCGGACATTCTCTATTAATCCCAGATACCTGACCTGATGTAGGCATCTGAGGTCATCAAACAGGAGCGGTGACTTCTCCTCATTTGGTTTGATGCATCTAACATAGTAGGGCTCCTGTAAAATAGAAAAAAATGTGGAAAATAAGGAGTATATGCAGCTACAAAGTTGTGAACACAAAATCATGAATATCTTGAATGAATAAACAGCAAATTAATATTGTTTTCTTTCTGCAAACCAATGTTCAATCCAACTTTTCGATAGCATCTCTGTTTTATGTCAGGGACATGTATATTCAAGTCGGTATATAAAACATGTACTAAATACTCAAGAGAATTACACTTGTACATGTACCTTCAAAAGTAAGTCAAAATTTGCTCCTTGTCGGAAAAGATTCAGATCAGAAAATGTTATATATTTGTCACAATTCCCTTCAAACCTATGAGTCTCAACCACTCCCCTTACCCAACATCCCCATTCATCACAGTTCAAAATAAAATTGTGCTTGCGAGGGGTATTTTCAAGTCAAACTATGGTGTTGTGGGTTACTAAGCAGTACAACCCACTTCAACCACGGTCTAAGCCTGCCTTTTAATCCAGAGTTTAATAGAAAATCACATTCTGAGAATCCAGTTTAACTTAAACTCCAGTCTATTGTGGTTTAAAATTCAGACTGGACTTGCGGTTTAAGACAGTTTTAATCACACTCTGGTCTAACTTCATATTGGATGTTAAGTTTAACTGGAGTTGAGAATACGAGCCAGCGTCTATCTACCTTTGAAGCGAGGTTCTTGACTAGTTCTATCATGGAGTTCTTGAAGACTGTACCAGCAGTGGGTGGTCGTTTAGTAACCTACATGACACAGTGAATAAAGATTACATGTTATTGATACAAGGGATGAGGTAGAGAAATGCATGTATCTATGAAGAGAGAAAAAGAGAGAGAGAGAGAGAGAGAGAGAAAGAGAGAGAGAGAAAGAAAGAGAGAGAGAGAGAGAGAGAGAAAGAAAGAGAGCTACTGTAAAAACCAGAAACTTCTGCGACACAAATCTTTCGAACAAATTGTAAGCCATAGCCATTTTCGTGGAAAGACCTTTATACGCTGTCATTTTACGCACCATGATGCGCGCAACAGTATGACTTTAGATATTAAAGAAGCAGCGCGTCCACCGAAAACAAATGCACGTGCGGGTGCAAGTTGGGGTCATTCCAGGGTCTTTCGTACCACGAACTAATTACAAAGTGGCTTATTGCAAAACTTTCCATGTTACATCTAATTCTGCGATATGAAACTTTGGCAATCCTGTGCAATTCGTAAAAGTTCCATGCATAGTTTGATAGTACTTGCTATTGGAAGGGGTAAAGGGAGAAAGAGAGAGAGAGAGAGGAGAAATAAGAGGACATTCAACCTTTAAAACAATATATGGTTACATTATATAAACCTATTAAGCATTATATGTACGCTATAATGTGTTGTATAAAAGGTATTACATGAATGTAACCATATTGACTGACTCCAGGGGTAATATTAAAACTATTACCCAAGGTAATCTTGAAACTTTGCTGTGTCCCCAAGATGAAGTCTAAATATTATCAAGGGGCTACAGAGTCTTAACCCTCACCCCCCCCCCAAATAAGCGGTCAATAGTTGTATAATATGTGACCCGGCACCACAAAACCACCAAAAAGTCGCAAAAATTGATTTTTCTGATTTCATCATATTTGGAAAGAACACAGTCTCAGCTTTAAAATGATATATAAATTGTCAAAATTGAAGGTTCCTAACCCTTTTAATTTAGCTAATAAATGGAGCTAGTAAGAGAGTTTGCAGGTATTAGTTACGGAGGAAGCAAGCTCTAAAGTTTGCGCCTATTCGAGAAAATCAATAGAGAGTGAATCAAAAGGCCATAGTAACCACTATGAAGGGGTTGTCAGATTTAGTTGAAATTTAGCAGGAGTGTTAAACATAGTCTATTCATTGTATTACCAAGAGTTTAATTTGGGGGCTTAAGTCATTCAAATATTATCATGAAACTCATGAGAGAGTTCCAATGGGGAGATTAAAGGAGAATTATCCCCAGGCTTTTAAATGTAAATAGGGTCATAGTGAATAAAATAACATTTAATTTGATATAAAAATCACCGTTTTAGACCAACTGATGCCGTTGTAAGAGCAGAAAATAGAGACCACTTTTTACGATGTCTACTCCTACTGGCGGCGTCCATTTTCTCTAAATTTCCCATAAAACCTTGCGCGTGATGACGTAGGGGATGGAGAACTCACTAGCTAGTAGCTAGCTTGCATGAAGCGCGCGCTGCATATACACACGGTAAACATGGTGTATTGTCAAACGTTCGGCTGTTGTAACTGTTCCAAGAAAACGATAGGGAAATCATTCCATCGGTTCCCAGACCCGCAGAAATGTCAGCAATTGTTCAAGCGTTGGGTGACCATATTGAACGTGGAAAAATTCCAAGGAAAAGACTTCAAACTTGATCGGAAAAATGATGTGATCTGCAGTGATCATTTCACGGAGGCCGATTATCACGTAGATCTGCGGGCTAAGCTTATGCCCGGGCGAATCGTATAATCAAGCTAGTGTGTCCTGGAACACGTTTTACTTACGATGATTATTTTACTCTAATAAATGTTTTTCAAATGTGATAGTTACGTAGATAATATAAATTGATTTATTTAATTTAATTATGAAACTCTTGCGTAATTTATGTTATTATTAATAATAATAAACTCTTTTTAAAATAATGTTGGTGAACTATTGCGAGCCAATTACAATGCGTTACGGCCAACTCCATGCCCTACGTCACACAGCCCGATCGCACCGGGAACATGGCGACGCTGCTTTACTCTCGAGAACAGTAAAAATCGGAGGATTCAATCGACAATTCCCATCCTCTCGATTCTCGAATATACGATGTTTTTACTTTATCAGAAACTGTTTAGAATTCTGTTTTAGGTCAATGATAAAAGACTCGTGGGGATAATTCTCCTTTAAGCCCACCTGGGTGGCCTGGCACCTGCATTAGACAATGCCTATTCACCTCTATTCACCCCATTGGGGTGTCTTTCTTTGTTCCCCGTTATATAATACCGATTTGTCACTTTCTTTTATCACAGTGAACTTGCAATTTAGCCTATAATGAACTTGAATAGGGCCTGCTCTTTTCTTACTCTCATGAAAATCACCTATGGAATTTACTTTGTACTATAAACCTGCTTACATATAACTCTTTTCTAGCTCAAATGAATAAACTAGCAATTTGTTTTATAGCAGACACGTATACTATTTTTTTGCTCACATGAATAATCTTGTAATTTTTAAATACAAAACTTATATACTCTTTTCTCTCTCACAAGAATTAGCAATTGTTTTATGGAGAAATCACATACTCTTTTAAACTTTAAAGTTCAAAAGAATCACACTTGCAATTTATTTGCACTGTACTCACTCTTTTCTTCCTCACATATAATTTGCTTTCGCGACTATTAATAGACTTTTATATCATTATTATGAGATTGCTGAGAGTTTCTTCTTTCTGTCAGTATAAAAATCATTAGGGAAGAAGTAATTTAAGTCCCGTGATATTGTAATGATTTTACGAGGGTGAGCGGTACCTATGAAAAAAAATCATGGAAAGGGGGGAAGAATTTGTAAGAAACCGAAGCTGTGCGAAAAAAAGTCTTCTAGAAAAACTGTTAAAAACACATCTTCTACTGTGTTTTAAGCTTCCAGATTTTGATACAAGGTACAGAAAAGATTGATCTTCCAGAAAAACCAAAAATCACGAAATTGATTTTTTCAACCCAAATTTCCATTTCGGCTGTTTGTACAAAATCACTGCTTGCGACTTTTTGGTGGTTTTGTGGTGCCGGGTCACATATACAACATATAATAGTATTTATTACATGCAACCTTTGTGACGATTTTCCAATGAAAATATAGCTGTATGATTGCACTGTTTGTAGGGATGTTTATTTCCTGATCTAACAGTTTCAGTTGTGTGCACATCCCACTCTGTGTCTCCAATGAATGCATCCTTGAATTGTAAGTGCAGAGCTTTTGATTGGGCGATATCTTTACTGCCAAGGGGTCAATAGTGTAATTTTGCCCTTAGTTTTGACCAATCAGAGGCCTTAAATCTAGATAGGTGGTATACATAAGCAAATATATCACATGTGAAAACCAAGACCAAGATATCAAAACTTACAGCTGTGACTTTCTGTTGACCTTCAGGCCACATGCTGGAGATAGTAGCGTTCTGACTGGAGAAGAGAAGGCGTTTGAAGTCCTGGAAGAGAGTGTCCTTGTTCTTGTCCATGAAACCGGTCACATCATATCTATGCAGTATAGAGTGAGAAATATAGATGCCCGTTTTAATACACAAAACAGTTCCTCAGTCATTCGAGAGTAGCATCTCTTCTCACGTGGACACATTATTACAACACACCCGTAGAACAAGAAATGGTATCATTGGCCCAATAACTTCTGATTCAGAGCTCTAAAATATATATCAGAAGTAGGAGTAAAAAGAGCAAAAATTTCTGCACCAATTATTCATTTTTTTTGCATGACCATGTTGCCAGGAATTTAAAAACAAAAATAACCTTTAAAATCCTTAAATTGGCAACACATTGAAAGGTTCAAAATCATTGATTTTTTAAATCAAATTTTTCATCTTTTCGACAAAATTGTTGCCAATTTGAAGAACAAAATGTGATCAATTTAGCCCTTATATTATTCCTGTCCTGAAAGGGTTAAATACTGAACCAGAGCAGAGCTCCAAATGCATGAGAACCCAGGACAATTTTGATCACATAACTATAAAAGTATCCCCTGTACCTTTCCAAGTAGCCCCATATTTTTTTCTACTTTAAGACATTTCCATGTATATCATTCTTCCGGATAACTGTTTTGAAGAAATTTTGAAAACAGCCTTGGGTGAAAAACAAATATTGTGAAGTTGGCCTAATTGAAGTCCAAGTGAATATTGTGAGTTTTTATACAGATAAAGATACAGGTACACCTATATAAAGACTTGAAAAGAGCCCTCTGAGAAACACAAATATTTTGAAGGGTAAATGAGAAGGTCGAACTGTCTTTCAATATTGTGGATTATACATGATTGAAGATAGATGACAAATGAAACAAGAGCCCCAGGGGGCACGACGCTCACCTGAGGTGGATCAATTCACATCTGGTGCATGTTCTCTCTAGCACCACCAGGAGATATGTTAGAAATTGAAACAACTAGGAGGATGTACATGAGCTGATGTTAGAAATTAACATAATTCCCCCCCCCCCAGTCTGAGCTTCCTACCAAGTTCGGTTGAATTCCAATCATGGGTTTTGGAGAAGAAGCTGAAAATGTAAAAAGTTTATGGATGGTGGACAACTTGCCCCCCCTCCAGTGTGTTACCACCACAGACCCCCTATAGGGCCACCCAGAAAAAAATCATGAACAACTTTCATTTTTCGTCTATAGAGGTATCTCCATACACAATACCAAGTCTGAGCTATTCCTGGTTCTGGAGAAGAAGATGTTTGAAATTTACATAGCTTTTACACTTGGGGGCCCTCCCCCTGGGCCCCCCTGGGCCCCCCTGGGGGCCACATGTACCATTTTAGCAACTTTGGATCCCCTACCCCTAAGGATGATTCCTACCAAGTTTGGTTGGATTCCGATCATGTGTTTTGGAGAAGATCAGAATGTACATTTTGCCTGGCAGCGCCCCCCCCCCCCCCCTCCAGTATGTTACCCCCACAGGGCCCCTATAGGGCCACTCAGAGAAATTTCATGAACAACATTTATTCTTCATCTATAGAGGTATCTCCATACACAATACCAAGTCTGAGCTATGCCTGGTTCTGGAGAAGAAGATGTTTGAAATTTACATAGCTTTTACAATTGGGGGCCCTCCCCCTGGGCCCCCTGGGGGCCACATGTACCATTTTAGCAACTTTGGGTCCCCTACCCCTAAGGATGATTCCTACCAAGTTTGGTTGAATTCCGATCATGTGTTTTGGAGAAGAAGATCATAATGTACATTTTGCCTGGCAGCGCGCGCCCCCCCCCTCCAGTATGTTACCCCCACAGGGCCCCTATAGGGCCACTCAGAGAAATTTCATGAACAACATTTATTCTTCATCTATAGAGGTATCTCCATACACAATACCAAGTCTGAGCTATGCCTGGTTCTGGAGAAGAAGATGTTTGAAATTTACATAGCTTTTACAATTGGGGGCCCTCCCCTTGGGCCCCCCTGGGGTCCACATGTACCATTTTAGCAACTTTGGGTCCCCTACCCCTAAGGATGATTCCTACCAAGTTTGGTTGAATTCCGATCATGGGTTTTGGAGAAGAAGATGAAAATGTAAAAAGTTAACGGACGACGGACGACGCACGACGCACGACGCACGACGGACGACGGACAAATTTCCATCGCAATAGCTCACTCGAGCCTTAGGCTCAGGTGAGCTAAAAAGAGCTGTTAGACATAAATCGAAGGATAAACAAGGGTGTGGAATTCCATGTCAATATTATGGATTTCACAGAGATTTCACAGAGAGGTGTCGTGGTCTAGTGGATATGTCACCTGACTGAGGATCACATGGTTCGCGGTTCAAGTCCCACCGCGGCACTAATGTCCTTTGGCACAAGGCCGTACGCAGAAATTTTTTCCTGGGGGGGGGGGGCAAGATGATCGCTTTTTATTATTGGATCATTTAAAAGTCTAAAACCCGACTTAAAAAAAGTATGATTTTGAAATTTCTGGGGGGGGGGGGGTGTAGCGGCACATACGGTTCTCCGGCAGATACCGTATCCGCCGGCAGATATCGTTCTACCTCGGATACCTCTGCCGGATAAGGTGTATTGTATATTGGCAGATTTGTACGAGACACTCTCGTGCCGAAGTAATAGACCTGTCTAAGTGATTGAAATTTATGAATGTTTCTTTCCTGGGGACCTAGTAACGAGGTATTCCATTAATGAATGAACTACAATACTTGGAATCCAGTTTGCATACATTACTTGTTACTATGTCTAGGTACGGTATGTGCCAGGGTTGGAACATGATCCGCCGGCAGATAGTGTTCTTGGCCGTTTTTAGAACGGTATCTGCCAATCCCCGTATCTGCCGCTACAGGGCAGGGGGGCCCCCACCCGCTGTGTACGGCCTTGCTTTGGCAAGACATTAATCTACATTTGCCACTCTCCACCCAGGTGTTAAATGGGTACCCGGTAGGATGCGAATGTCACTGTGACTGGAATAGTATATGTGCGCCTGTAAAATGGCAGCCAGACTGGAATGCTCCCTTGTGGAGTGGAGAATGTGCACTGGAAGTGCAGAATCGTAATAGGATCCAATAACCGGGGTAATAATACACTGTAAAGCGCTTTGAGCAGTTACTAACTGGAAAGGCGCCATATAAATGCAGATTATTATTATTATTATTATTATTACAGAGATAAAGATAGATGACTTACGTGACATCACCAGCATAATGCTTGATCATGAAGTGCTTGCCATGCTCTAGACTCTTCTCAGATGGTTGGAGAGCTCTGCTGGTGAAGTGAGGATGAGAGGAGAGTTTCTTGTTCATCGCATCCAAGAAGATCTATAGAGAAGGAGACAGGGAGGAAGATGATGATGATGATGATGATGATGGCTTCTTGTATCGCACCGGAATCTGCCTCTGTTGGGTGCTCATGGCACTTGCTCTAATAATACAATGTATATCTCACAGAATTAAACATTCACTGTCAGTCCTTCAATCAAAAGGTTCTCTTTTCTCTTATTCTCCTTAATAGCGATAGTAATTCATCTGATGTGCGAGATAGAGAGAGAGAGGTACATGTAACCATTGAGAAATAGACAAAGAGACAGATTTTCAGACATGGAAGGAAGGAGACAGATACAGAGAGGGGGGACACTTAATGGTGGTTTTGAGCCAAAGTGCCACATACTGCACTGTAAATAATAAAAAAAAATCATACTGCATCAGTGATCTTTCCGACGTTGAGGCAGGCTTCGTCCAGGATGGCGATGACCCCTTTATGTTGTTCCTCGACCAGGTCGCAGATGATGCAGTTGTTGAAGTATTCCACCTTGGTCCACTCGATGCCTTCCCGCTGGTACTCCTCCTGCTCCTGCTTCAGGACGAGCTCGATGAAGAGCTGCTGAAGCTTCTCGTTGCAGTAGTTGATACAGAACTGCTCAAAGCTGATGGAAGGAGGATAATCAATGTAATTAAAGATTACATAAAACAGACAATCCTTGAAACTCTCTTCTACTTTACAGGTACACTTGGACCATATCTGAATTAAGAAAAGATTTATAATAAAGCTATATGTGACCCTCCACCACAAAACGACTAATAAGTCGGAAATTTGGGTTTTTACATTTCAGCACAGTATGAAAGCTTAGATTCTTAGCTTTAAAATGATATATAACTTGTCTTGCACAGACTAAGCAAACCCTTATAGATTACAGTGAGAATGTCAGAGTGTCAGACAGGCTAATGACCAAAACAATAGAGAAAACGGGCTCTAAAGAAGAGTGACCATTTAAGAACGCCTAATCTGTGTCCTATTGTTTGTCGCACAAAAGGTTGAGTCAAAACTCCAAAGCCTAAACTGTTGAAGTACTCATTGGATTGGGTTGAAACTTTCCATACCATTAGGATAGATACATTTCTTTCTTTCTGTAGATTTTGAATATCAGACAGTGCATAGTTTTTGAGCTATACCAGAAAAGCGATGTGAAGTACGATCCCAGCAAGCTGACTCACAAAGTTTGAATGTCCAAGAAAATATGGTCATTTTGAATGAGAGTAAAAACATATTTCAGCATGGTATTTTACCCCGAAATTTTGTCAGATGGTAGATCAATAAATTAACTTTCAGAAAATACCAAAAACTTAACATAGAAATTTCTACCCCAAATAACCTTTTTTAGCTGTTTACTCTAAAACTCCCATTGCGACTTATTGGTCGTTTTGTGGTGGAGGGTCACATATTTTTAAAGGCAGAGTTTCAGTTCCTGCTTGAGTACTAGCGCAGTGAAGAGCTACTGGCATCTCTTGTTGCAGTACTTGATACAGAACTGCTCATAACTGATTGAGGGAGTGACGTAGTGGATGAAACTAGAATCAATCACAGGGTACAAAAGAAAATAATATCTATGTTCATCTTACAAACACCAACATTAAGATATGATACCAAAAGTTCCCAGCACTAAAATCATATGGAGAAACAGAGGCCCCAAAAAGAAAATGTTCAGATGAACACTGATTACACCTTACCTGTTGTCATCAAATATTTCAAAGCCGTAGATATCCAGCACACCAATGACTGTTTCCTTCCCATGGTCCCTCACTGTACCCCTGACCTCAATGGCGTTGTTCACCTTTCCGACGATCCATGTGAAGAGACGTTCATACATGGCCTGTGCAAATCAAAAAAGAGGTGAAGTTCAAAACAATTGTTGTCATATGTCAATGACCATTTCTATGTCTACCAGAATAGATGTACACGCATGTGCAGCATTTCTTTGAAAATACATGTAGTTTAAGCCTGAGTCGAATCGATTGGTTAGCCGGTGTTCAATCGAAGACATCGAATCCCGATTTCGTTTTGGTCAAACTGGTGCATCAATTTGTAGTCCGCCAGATTTTTGACTAGCGCTATAGCCACCATGAAAAAAGCAAATAAAAAAAGAAACTCTGTAACGTACAGCATATATACATGTACTAGCAGAGAACGTGAAGGCGACTTCAAACTTGTTGGCTAACTTTCGCTAATTCGCTCGCGGAGGACGTCGCGCTTTACCTGTGCTTTCTCTATGGAAAAATCGTTTTGTCGTTACGAACTGAAGTTTACAATAATATTCTTGCACTCTCTCTGCATTGTCAATTTGACAATTGTATATTTGGACATGATAAATACGGGCATGAGTACGAGTGTTCCAACTTCGCAATAACTATATCACACTCTCATCAAATTGGCAATTACTTCTTGGAAATGATCTGAAGCTGAATGAAGTCATGAGCGACGAAAAGTTTATTTCGTATTGTTTTTTTTTTTGCATCGAACAAACGTGTTCCATTCAGCTCTCCAAAGACAAAGTAAGATTATTAATTCTTTGAATTTGAATCATTGTCGGATGTGTCGACAATGAGCATCGCTTTGTGCGACACTAGAGTGATATTTTGGCTAGCCATACGGACTAGAAACTTAAGATTTTGGCTAGTCCGCCGTGATTTTTACTAGCCATTGGCTAGCGGGCTATCGTTGTCGAGCAGCGAGAGCCCCATACATATGCCCGCGATGCCAGCGGACCGGTCACCGGTGCATGGTGCATGCACTGCGTGCAACTGTGTGCAACTCTGTTTTCACCGCCCATCATTTATCGATGCACCGGTATTCGACCGGATCAAAGCCGTCGAATCCCGGATTATGAAATATTCGATATGACTCAGGCTTAATGTATTTATGTAGCTGAGCGTAACGTTGTGGTGCGTAAAAATTGCGGGAAAGACGCATATAACAAAATTATTAAAAATCAAAATATTATTCTATGGAGGCAGAACCAAAATATTAGGATGTGGAATTAGTATTTACCTCTTTTAACACATTTAAGCAAAGTAATATGAAAACTTTTATTCAGCTATGTCTGATTCTAATTTTAGAAGCACAGACAAAACTGGCAATTTTCCTTTTTGCATCTTCCCCACGTCTCTATTGCGCCATTGCGTTACTCTAAGCTAATACATGTACATTCTACCACGGTCAAGCAGACCGATTCTAGACCAACAATAGACAAAGCACTAATTGCCCTGCATGGCCTGTAAACCGTTGGTTTGGGGTGTGACAGGAGTATCAGAAATAAGACATGAAAAACATATATGCATACAGGAAGCTATTTTTCATAGATTTTTCTAACATACAAGAGCAATAAGCCACAGAAGGGAATTATTTCCAACATTGTAGTCTATGTAAATACAGTAAATCTTGCTTTAGAACCACCTGCATAGAAAGACCACCTGCATAGAAAGACCACCTGTCTATAAAGACCAGGGCCCTGTTTCATAAAATCAATAACAAGTTACAATAATTGTTATAAGCTTCTGAAATCCTTGAATGTGATTGGCTGAGAGCAAATTTGTCATAGAAATGCGGCAGCTGTTATTGATCAGGGATGCCATTTAGAATTGATAAAAAAGTAGGAAAATCATCTAGAATGGGCCTTTTTGTACATAAAAAGTGGTTTTCTATGGCTAAAAATATGTTGAAAGAGTAGGAATTCCTACTTTTGTCTGAAAAATGGCATCCCTGATTGATAACAAGTTTTACGAAATAGGGCCCAGATTTTTGTATCCCTTGAACAGTTTTTCCTCATTGAAACATGTAAAGGAATGAGCATAGAAAAACCACCAGTCTGTAAAGGCCGCTTTTCTTGTCTCCCACGAATGGTCACTATATACAGGTTCACTGTATAATCATTTACTGTATCTACATTAAAAATAATCACTCTACTTCTGGGGCCCCTTTTCATAAAACTTGTTATCAATAACAAGTTACGATAGTTGTTATAAGCTACTGAAATCCTTGCATCTGATTGGCTGAGAGCAAATTTGTCATAGAAATGTGGTAGTTGTTACTGATAACAAGTTTTATGAAACGGGACCCTGTACCTTGGCAAAGGCATCCCTTCCATAGTAAGCCTGATCCTTGGTGTGACCTTTATGAACGACCTCGTTTGACCCCGCGGCGACGACCCTGAAGCATAGCGCCTTGACCAGGTCATCCTGTGTGACCTTGAGGAGGGAGGCAAGGTCTTTGATGGCCTCCTGGTTACGAACCTTAGATCCTTCCTCCTTGTCTGACTTGCTTTCAAACTGGACCTCACCCTGGATCAAAATGAACATGAAAAGTTAGATAACTGTCATAAGAACAATGATAATAAAAACTAAGAGATTCAATAATATTGTGCACATATCCATCCCAGAGGATGCTCAAGGCACCTACAAAGTACTACATTTTTCCCTGGCTTTAGCCAAGCTGCCCTATGGCATAGCCAGATCGGAGGGGTGGGGCGAGGGGGCCATGGCCTTGCTATTATGGGAAAAAACATTAAAAATCAGCATTATATAAATTATTATAAATAAATTTTATAATTCTGGGGAGAAAAAGAATAAAGGGCCCCCTTTGGATCCTTAGGTTTGTCAGAAATTCTGGGGTAAAAAAGCTTTGAAAAATGTCAGCACCTTCCTTCCTTGTATTTTTTTTTTGTTGTTGCATGTCTGAGAAATGTCAGATAGCCAAGCTTCTGAAAAATATGAGGAACTTTCTAAAAAAATTGTGTTTATAACTTAAAGTTATTCATTTTTTTTAAAATTATTCATTCCCTCATGGCTTCTCAAACTCACAATGTCAGCATAAAAATCAACCTAAATCTTAGCCCTTTGACCACAATTTGATTTTGATTGAACACAGATTTCCCACAACTTTGTCCGAGTTATAACATGTGTAGTATTCAAAAGGTTAACTTACGAGATGCATGATGGCGGCTACCATGGTCCAGACAGTCTTTTGTTCATCAGGAGTGAAGCCGAGATCCCTCATGGCTTCTTGAGCTGCCTTGTAATCCCTCCTGTCATGACCAGCTTGTGAAGCCTAATGTTAGGAGAAAAAGTATACAAAATTAATTCCAATTTATGTCTCTAAATATCGTCTGTTGAGAGCCAGAAGGGTGTTAACTCATATACTGTAAAACAGAGTTAACCCTGTCAGGACCAAAGTCAACAACACTATGTACAAAGTGAATAGCATTTTAGTCTTGTGGTAATGAGAGGGTTAACACCCTTCTGGCCCTGAAAAAAATGATATGTTCTTTTTTTCTGGTAAGGTCAGGCTTTTAGACCGAGTTGCTTTCTTTCCTATTGAACATCATCTTTTTCCAATAAATATATAATTTAAGCATTCATACATTGTGCCCCCAAAAAAATTGATTTCATTTTGTCATATAAATGTGAGCTACTTTTTGTTCTTGACTAGAATAGACTTATTCTTGTTATGAAAATGAAAGCTTTCCTGAGCTACATGTAAATTAATCTTCACTACGGTGTAGTTTTAAAGTAAAGGCTTTGAGTATCCAGTCAAAGGTAAAAATGTCCTCTTGAATGGTTAATTAAAACCCCTGCTGTGAACATCAAAACTATTTTGTGTCAGGTTTTCTAGAAAAAGGTTTTTTTAAATTATCATACATGTATTAAACTATATTGACAGTGGCATTTTAGGGTTCAAATATCACTCAAACTACTGCACTGCAAACACACGTTTCTGTACTAAATTCTTACTACAATTTGTGCTGTTCACTAAAATAGATGGAAGGAGAATTTGTGAAAATGTATTTCTTGAAATGACATGTTAACGTAAATATAAAGAGAGAGAGAGAGAGAATGTGTGAGAGAATTGAGAGCAAAAGACTCTTCAATCTAGAATACATTATAAAAAAAGTAAAGTCACTGCTCTGCAATCTACTCAAAATTCCTTCAATATGGTTTTGTTTCAGTGGACTTGATATTGATCTACCATTCCTCATGAATGTTGAAAACTGGCATACACAAAAGCCTATATATATGTTCATACGTCGGTTTGCAAAATCAGCCAAAACTTTCGCACTACAGGGCCTACATAGCACATCAGATCGATCCAGTATATAATGCTTTACAAAAGAAGCACAGCACTCGATAAGGAACATTAACAAAATATCAGACCACTCTAGTAGAACAATCAAACGGTACTGAGAGGGAATAGGAACAAAGTCTTCTGAACAAAATCAAACTTTTTTTTGATATAGCCGATTGGGAGTAATAACACGAAAAAAATGTTTAACTGAAACGCTATTGAATGCACTTGAAGGGGATCGAAAACTGGCTTGTGCACCAACGACGAAACAGGCCTACTCAATCAGAATCTCTATGTTACACAATGTATGGCATGAATATGTGCATGGTTTTTGATTTAGGGAAAACACGTTCCTTTGCCAGAGCACATTAACGTATGGCTGTTGAGAGCAGAAGGGGGCTTGCTCTATGTTAGAGTATATGAGGTACATTAATGAACTGGTTTTTATCAGGTGATGTGTTTTTTTAAGGTAAACTTGAGAATTATTTTCAGTTGCTTAAAAACAAAACACTTCTAATTGGGGGATAACATATTTGCAAACTACATCCCCCATCAAATAAGAATTAAAATCAGCAAACTGCAACACTTTTTTTTAAGTGGAAAGATTATTGCTTTGAAGGGGAAGGTGTGAGGGATGGAACATTTGAAATGTTCAGAATTTAAGAAAAATGCTGGCGATGACAAATACAAACACTGGTAGCTACAAAAAGCAAGAGAGAGTAGTGTACTAAAATTGGAATGCAAAAAAACCCTTTTCTTAAGAGAAGGTTATAATGATTATGTTACATACTGTAGCTGCTGGTAGGTCATTCTGTTGGCATAAAATACAAAATATAAATTGGAAAAAATATATAAATGTATTAAATCAGTAAGTATTGATGCTAGGTTAGAAGAATTATGAAAAAAATCAATATGTTATGTCAATGACCAAGACACTAATGATGTCCTACCAGGAATAAACATTGGTTGAGTTTCAGTTACAGTAGCTGAGTTGAGTAGCAGTATGACTTTACAGAATGAATTATATATTTTTTAATACCCAAATGAGATTGATTAATTGATTGATTCTTGATATGGTTGTAAAAGTTTAAGGGTTTACATATTACTTTGATGGTTTGAAAGAGAAAATGACCATGAATAACTTTTTCACTTTGTGATCATTTTCATGCTGCCTTTAATATAAGGGCTTCTGATCTGAACATTTCATGCAGATATCACCTTCCAGGAACGGACCCAGGGGGGATCATGGGGGTCCGAACCCCTCCCCCCATCCAAGACTCTCTTTTATTTGTCATAGGTATTTGTGTATTGGACCCCCCCCCCCTGATTTGACCCCTCATTTTTTGCTATCCTCACTTTTCTTTTGGCTTGTCAGAATTTAACAGGAATTGGACCCCTCTTTTACCGCAAAATCCTGGCGCCGCCCCTGCCTTCCTTGGGTTGACAAATTTCAATTAGCAAATGTCTGCAACCATCTTCAATAATGATTAACCCGTTGACTACTGGATTTTCTCATTCCCATAGGCTTAATACAGGAGCCCACCGGGTACTCATAGCCAATGGGTTAAAGGAGCAATAGCCTGACTTACCGCTGAGCCATTTCCTTGGCTGATGTAGAAGAAGGCTTTTTGGGGGGCTTGTCAGAATTTAACGGGAATTGGACCCCTCTTTTACAAAATCCTGGAGCCGTAATACAGGGGCCCACCAGGTTCTCATAGCTAATGGGTTAAAGGAGCAATAGCCTGACTTACCGCTGAGCCATTTCCTTGGCTGATGTAGAAGGCGGCTTTTTTGGGGGGCTTGTCAGAATTTAACGGGAATTGGACCCCTCTTTTACAAAATCCTGGAGCCGTAATACAGGGGCCACCAGGTTCTCATAGCCAATGGGTTAAAGGAGCAATAGCCTGACTTACCGCTGAGCCATTTCCTTGGCTGATGTAGAAGAAGGCTTTTTTGGGGGCTTGTCAGAATTTAACGGGAATTGGACCCCTCTTTTACAAAATCCTGGAGCCAGGGGCCCACCAGGTTCTCATAGCTAATGGGTTAAAGGAGCAATAGCCTGACTTACCGCTGAACCATTCCCTTGGTTGATGTAGAAGAAGGCTTTTTTGGGGCTTGTCAGAATTTAACGGGAATTGTGTGTTTGGAGCCAGAAGGACGTTAACTCATATATACTATCACACAGAGTAAATGCCCTTCTGGCTCTCAAAGGACGATATGAGGTACATAATGTATGAACTGGTTCTTAGCAGGTGATATGTTTTTTTTTAAGGTAAAGTTAAGAATGATTTTCCATTGCTTGAAAAAAAAAACACTCCTATTTGGGAGATAACATATTTGTAAATTATACCCCCCCCCCCCTCATATATACGCATTAATTCAGGAAACTGCAACATTTTTGTTTGAAGTGGAAAGATTATTGCTTTGAAAGCAAAGGTGTGAGGGATGAGCATTTTGAAATACTTTATGTACTATAAAGTCAAATATAGGTCAGAGAATTAAAGAAAAATGCTGGCGATGACAAATACAAAAAAAAAAAAAAAAAAAAAAGCAAGAGAGAGTAGTGAACTACATTTGGAATGCACAAAAAACTTTTTCTCGCTAGAGAAGGTAAATGTTACATACTGTAGCCGCTGGTAGGTCATTCTGTTGGCATAAAATACAAATATAAATTGGAAAAAAGATATAAATGTATTAAATCAGTAAGTATTGATGCTAGGTTAGAAGAATTATGAAAAAAATCAATATGTTATGTCAATGACCAAGACACTAATGATGTCCTACCAGGAATAAACATTGGTTGAGTTTCAGTTACAGTAGCTGAGTTGAGTAGCAGTATGACTTTACAGAATGAATTATATATTTTTTAATACCCAAATGAGATTGATTGATTCTTGATATGGTTGTAAAAGTATAAGGGTATACATATTACTTTGATGGTTTGAAAGAGAAAATGACCATGAATAACTTTTTCGCTTTGTGATCATTTTCATGCTGCCTTTAATATAAGGGCTTCTGATCAGAACATTTTCACGCAGCTATCACCTTCCAGGAACGGACCCAGGGGGAGGGGATCATGGGGGTCCGAACCCCCCCCCCATCAAAGACCCTCTTTTATTTGTCTTGTCATAGGTATTTGTGTATTGGACCCCCCCCCCCCCCCCCTGATTTGACCCCTCATTTTCTGCTATCCTCACTTTTCTTTTGGCTTGTCAGAATTTAACAGGAATTTGACCCCTCTTTTACCGCAAAATCCTGGCGCCTTGGGTTGGCAAATTTCGATTAGCAAATGTATGCAACGATCTTCAATAATGATTAACCTGGTGACTACTAAATTCTCTCATTCCAACAGGCTCAATACAGGGGACCAATGGGTTCTCGTAGCTAATGGGTTAAAGGAGCAATAGCCTGACTTACCGCTGAGCCGTTTCCTTGGCTGATGTAGAAGAAGGCTTTGGGATCCCTCTTCAGCCTGAACTCCTTAAGCATCTGCTCTGTGCATCCTACGAGGAGCTGGTAAAAAGAATGGAAGTTCCTCTCTCCTTTCTGCTGGTGTATCACCCTTGACTGGTACAAATAAAACAAGAAGAGAATGAAATTCATTTAAGTGCTATTGAAAATAAAAATCTTGTTGCTTCTGATAAATAAACAAACCTTCTTTCACCACATTGATGCATTTGAGCAAATTAAACCTGAATCTTTTGGTTAAGATTTACCAGTTTGGTAAATTGGGAACTGATCATGATGATACGAGTCGGCAAGGATTCATTTTTTTGGTCATCTGACACATATTATCTATATATATGGAGTCATGGACTTCTGTGTATGTTTTAATAATGAGTTGGTTTTCTTTCCATTTTGTTGGATTGAGTATGACTAGTTTATTAAGACAGAATAGCCCCTGTTTGGAAAAGGAAAACGGTTGTGACTCAGGCCTTGACCAAATGATCCATATGACTGGAGCATGCTCTTGACAACAACTTGGAGAAAAAAATGAAAGCTTCTCCCTCATTTTCACTGGTGTATCACTCTTGACTGGTATACATTAAACAACAAGATAAATGAGATTAATTAAAAAGAAATCTTGTTGCATCTCACAGGCAATCAAGAGTTCTTGATGATAATTTCTCAAATACTGTTCAAAATGTGTTATTTTGATCTTGAAAGTTGTCTTGATATTATATCTATTTCCCTATCATTTTGGGGTAGTGTTATCATTATTAATTTTTTTTTGTGGGGGGGGGGGGGGTGTGGGGGTGGGGGAATGGGTATTATTTTCCTAATTGCTTGTATCACATGTCCTGCTGACCCATTTTCACATGCATGTTGTTGTGCTGCTATTATACTGTGTGTTGAACAGTTCCATTAAATCTGCTGGTATTATTAATATCATTCGCATCCTGGATTTTAGGTTGAAAATTAATATAAGAGCCCCAGGGGGCACGACGCTCACCTGAGGTGGATCAATTCACATCTGGTGCAGGGGCCCGTATAAGGCCAACCACAAAAATTTCACGAACAACTTTCATTCTTCATCTATAGAGGTATCTCTATACACAATACCAAGTCTGAGCTTCCTACCAAGTTCGGTTAAATTCCAATCATGGGTTTTGGAGAAGAAGCTGAAAATGTAAAAAGTTTATGGATGGCGGACAACTTGCCCCACCCCCCCCTCCAGTATGTTACCCCCACAGACCCCCTATAGGGCCACCCAGAAAAAATTCATGAACAACTTTAATTTTTCGTCTATAGAGGTATCTCCATACACAATACCAAGTCTGAGCTATTCCTGGTTCTGGAGAAGAAGATGTTTGAAATTTACATAGTTTTTACACTTGGGGGCCCTCCCCCTGGGCCCCCCTGGGGGCCACATGTACCATTTTAGCAACTTTGGATCCCCTACCCCTAAGGATGATTCCTACCAAGTTTGGTTGAATTCCGATCATGTGTTTTGGAGAAGATCAGAATGTACATTTTGCCTGGCAGCGCCCCCCTCCAGTATGTTACCCCCACAGGGCCCCTATAGGGCCACTCAGAGAAATTTCATGAACAACATTCATTCTTCATCTATAGAGGTATCTCAATACACAATACCAAGTCTGAGCTATGCCTGGTTCTGGAGAAGAAGATGTTTGAAATTTACATAGCTTTTACAATTGGCCCCCCCCCCCCCGGGCCCCCTAGGGGCCACATGTACCATTTTAGCAACTTTGGGTCCCCTACCCCTAAGGATGATTCCTACCAAGTTTGGTTGAATTCCAATCATGGGTTTTGGAGAAGAAGATGAAAATGTAAAAAGTTAACGGACGACGGACGACGGACAAATTTCCATCGCAATAGCTCACTCGAGCCTTAGGCTCAGGTGAGCTAAAAATACAAATAGTGACTTAGATGAATTTTTATAAGACTAAAAAGGCTATTTTGAAGAGAAAGAGAGCAGGTGAAAGGGAGTGAGAGAGAGAGAGTGAGAGAGAAAAGAGAGAGAGAGAGGAAGAGAGAGGGAGAGAGAAGAGGGAGAGAGAAGAGAGAGATAGGGGGATGGGGGAGGGGAGGTGGTTGTAGTTGCCACTCACTTAATTGCAATGCATTTTTAGAAAGGCAGAGTATTATATCACAATAATATTTAGTAGACAGAACTACACATTTAATGCAACTCTTTCAGAATTTGTTTTAGCGCTAAAGGTTTAAAGAAAAGTATATCCTCATGCAAGGGATAAAGTATCTATGAATACAAAAGGCTCATATCATGCAATTTATCGCTGTTTGAGCCATGAAAAAATAAATCCAAAAAAGATTCTTAATGAAATTCCCAATTTATAGTGAAAAATACTCTCTGAAAGTGCTTTATCATTCAGTTTGGTTTATATGTTTGTTTAAAGGGAAGGTTGAGTTCTGGGAAAGGTAAAAAATAATTTGTTAGCTTTTTCATTCCTTTTAGGTTACTTTGGAAGATTATTATAGTAGAAATGTCCAATGAAAAGGATTGCTGTTCAAATGCCCTCACATTCAAAATATGACAAGAAACAGCTGAAATGTTCGGGCCGAACATTTGTGCGTAGTCCCATATACACATTTGTGTGTGCACAGGATTGAGTCATTTTCTTTTTTTTGGTGATTCCAAAACCTTATAGCATACACCAATTCTTATGTGCTATATAATCAACCTTTCCCAATTGCTTTGAAAGAGTTTCTTTGACAATTTAATCTCATGACCAGAACTCAACTTTATCTTTAAAGCAGTTTCGCATGGACCTTTACAAATTAAAGCTCTATTTTTTAGGGTGAAATTACATTTCGAGCAAAATGACTTTCAAACGAGGAAGAGTTTTAATCTGATGTGATCGAGTGCAAGACAAAAACTTTGGTAGTTTTCTGATCAAAGCTATTCTTCAACAAAGGAAGTATGAGATGACAAGAACTGCTTTGAAGCAAAACAAAACAAAATATTAACTAGCAAAACATTTTACCTAAAAAGGAAACTGACATGATCTTCCCACGCCCACAAGTACAACAATATCACTATCGAAATTAGGTATCAAATGACTATTTCATACGCTTTTAATATGTTAAAACCTTTTATTACCTATCACTTCTCCTTTCTGATGGGGAAAAACAGGTTAAGACAACAACAACTACACAAATTTTTAATGGTGTATCACTTTCCTTCAAGTTAAAGTAAGAAAATACAGTCTTTACCTTATATGGGATGT
This sequence comes from Heliocidaris erythrogramma, assembly GCA_025617745.1. Classification (NCBI taxonomy): domain Eukaryota; kingdom Metazoa; phylum Echinodermata; class Echinoidea; order Camarodonta; family Echinometridae; genus Heliocidaris; species Heliocidaris erythrogramma. The sequence continues at coordinate 27,524,653 of CM046870.1, forward strand.
CTGGAGCTATAAAATAATTGTCCTTACAATATTCAAAGAATTTGGTTTATGACCCAAATTGTGTGCATAAAATCTAAAAGTGATTCAGTTTACTATGCAAAGTATGGAAATTTAAAGTAAAACAGATTTGTTTAATATTTCATATAAATGAAGATAGTCATTAACTCACTTTGTTAATTGGACATACAGGGGAGCGTTTCATCAAGTGTTTTGTCAGTGATTTTTACCGACAACTGTTATAAGCTACTGAAATCCTTGCATCTGACTGGCTGAGAGAGCAAATTAGTCGGTAAAAATCACTGACAAGACACTTGATGAAATGCTCCCCTGGATTACTGGAGAGAATGTGGATTGCATTATTTTGTAGAAAACTATGGTGAAGACACTTACTCAGTGAAAGACTTCTGTTTTCTTCCTATCAGTCTTGTAATATGGTAAGGCAATATTTTCTTTTTAGGCTTATGGAAAATCAGTTATTTTGAAAAGTACTGACAAGCAAAGTAATATTTCCCAATCACCAATCTATACGAGGGTGTAATATGGAAACTGTACAGTTCTAAACACTTTAATGGAATGATTTTGAAATTTTGGGTTTATCATGAACACCAGAGGGTCATTCTGCCCTTGGACTCCTGGGTAGATTTCCCTCGGTCTGGGGTATGGCAGGGTGCAGGAGTGTGGGAGATGGATGGCACGGAGGGCCTGGCTAGGAGATATATATATGTACTGTAAATAATGTCCATGTATGTTCACATGGCACCATCATAGTTTTAAATCAGCAGAGTTTTGCGGAGTTTTGTGGAGGTGTTGTGGATCAGTGGATAAGTTCCCGGACTGTAAACCACGAGGTCCGGGGTTCGAATCCCACCGCAGCACTAGCGTCCTTTGGCAAGATGTTAATCTACATTTGCCACTCTCCACCCAGGTGTTAAATGGGTACCTGGTAGGATGCGAAAGTTAATGTTGTTTGCTTAGCAATGTGAGCGACACTGTACTGCCCATTGCTGGAATACTCCCCAGGGAGCGGAGAATGCGCATACATTGTGTGCAGGCATGCCAGAATCCGATGACCGGGGTAATAATATATCTGTAAAGCACTTAGAGACATCACCGATGTATTTAGGTGCTATATAAAAGCAGAATAATATTATTATTTTAAGTTAGCAAAACCTCAAAGTTTTAACAAAGACCCATTGGTTCACACAGCAACGAAACAGCGACGACTCAAGGATTTTAACTACGAAACCTCAAAGTTACTTGTGTCCGCACAGCACATAACTGTGAGTGGGGACCCCCCCCCCCCCCCCCAAGATAAGCTCAAAGTTTAAAATCAAGAGCAAAACTTAAAATAAGGTGATTTAAATCACTCTGTCTGGCAGGGGCAGCACTGGAGTATTTCGTTATTGGTTGGAGGAGGGGGCATTTGGGTGGCTAATATCTTTTCCAATTTCTGGTGAATCCAGGATTCTCTGCCTTGGATGGGGGGGGGGGGGGCAAATATCTCCAAAAGTGCTGACAAGTGAAGAAAAAAAGATTGTCATCATTCAGGAGTAGGGGAGGCACTTTACAAATTGGGCACTGAATCTGAGCTAAACTTATCTTATGAACACAAGTTTCATTTTCCTTGAGAGTGCATTAGGTCGTGGGGGGCCTTTTCCCCCTGAAAATCAGTGTACAAATTCTGGACTTTAAAAAAATCACCAGCCTCGTATTCATAGAGATCAATGTGTAGGGGGTGATGGGGTCTTTTTCCCTGGAAATCAGACTACCAATTCTTGGCTTTAAAAAATCTTATGAACACAGCATCATATTTATAGAGATCAATGCATAGGGGGTGATTATATGGGGGCCTTTTCCCCTGGAAATCAGACTCTACCAAGTCTAGGCTGTAAAATAATCTTATGAATGCAGCCTCATATTGACAGAGATCGATGCGTAGGGGGTGGGGGCCTTTTCCTCTACAAATCTGACTTACTCACTATGAAACAGGACATCATTCAGGCTATACAGGAAAGTAGACTGACGCTAGGTGGGTGAGAGGACACCAATGCCAGTCCAATTTCCTCTTGGGGGCTCCTACTCTATGAATATGAGAGGAAAGGAGTAGGAAATTGCACTCCAAATATACAGGGACATATCAGGGGGATTTTGCTCCCTGATGTACAGAAATAGAGCCCGAGGGCCCCCACAAGTAGCCCATAAATTTCCATCTTTAGAACATTTTTTTTTGTTGAAAAATTGAAACAAGTCTATGGAAGAGAGCAATGGCAGTCCAACTTCCTCTTGGGGGCTCTTACTCTCGGAATCTGAGAGGAAGGCGGCACTCAAAATATACGGGGCATATTTGGGTAATTTTGATCCAAGATTCACAGATATAGAGACCTCCTGCCATTTCAGCCACCCCCCCCCCCCTCCAGCATAGCCCATGAATTTACATCTTCAGTACATTTTTGGTTTAAGTTGGAGAGAACCCCAAGAGCAATGGCAGTCCAATTTCCTCTTGGGGGATTTTACTTAAAAGGAATGTGAAGGGGGAAAAAAAGAGACGGAAAACAACACTATTTAGGGGCATTTTACTCCCTGACCTACAAAAATGGCCCCAAGCCCTCCATGTAGCCCATGATTTTACATTTCCAGAACTGTCTAAGTTACAATTTTTGTTTGTAGTTCAAAATAGCACTTAGAGGGGAAAGTACACTAGCATTTAGGGAAAGGAACAGGATATCTTGCATAGTGAAAAAAGGGGACAAATAATGCATTATACATGTAAAGACTGTTAGGTATTTTGAAAGTACATGTAAGCTCATTCATATCATTCATATTAGAAACTAAATCAAAGCAAAAAAAGAGCTTGTTTAAGAACATGTAGTATAATGCACATTATTATGAATATCTATTAAAGTCATGGCTGGATTTTAGCATTTACAATTTTAATGGGCAATTACCACCTGAAGAATAAGGAAACTTCATGTACAGGGTGTACATCCTCAAATATTTTTAAAAAATTGTCATTTTTCCCCCGTAGGATTCTGACAAATTAAAGATATTACATGCTAAATGCACAAAATTTTATATTGATGATCAGGTAATTAAAGTTCAATGGGGGGGGGGGGGGGGGGGGGACATGCAATTCAATACTACTTCCTTAAATCAGCTAGTGGTTTTAAGAAGATGCAACTCAATTTCACAAAGAGTAATTGGGTAACCCAGCATGTGACATGTCTCCTACTTGCAGATAATTAGAGAGTGGTGCAAACTGTCATTGGAAAGACATGTCGCCCCTCTCTGTTTCCTTTTTTGATATTTTTATATACCAGGGGAGCGTTTCATCAAACGTTTTGTCCGTGATTTTTACCGACAAATTTGCTCTCAGCCAATCAGATGCAAGGATTTCAGTAGCTTATAACAGTTGTCAGTAAAAATCACTGACAAAAGAGTTGATAAAACGCTCCCCTGGCCTGCACATGACTTCGACTTATAAGCTTATCAGCCATGTGTAAATGGATTTTCAAATACAATGGTAGGAATTGAATTCATGCTGCTTTCTCAATAGTAGCAAGAAAGCTTTTGTTTAAAATAGGATTGTATGCCCCTTTTCATAATTAGGGCATGCTAAGAAACAACCCTTGTAAAAAAGTACCCATGGTAATTTGACAGTAATTTGACCAAATTACCATCAAATCATGGTAATTCGATAGTACTTTGCATGATTTGATGATGATTTGATGTTAATTTGGGCAAATTACCATGGGTACTATGGTTCTTTTTTAGAAGGGAAAGTAAATCTGTTAAATTTACATATTTTCAGTTTGATAGGAATATGCAGTTTATAGTTTTTCAATAGCGCATGAAGGAAGAAAGGGAGAAGACACATGTAGATGGAGAAAGATAGAAAGAGAAAAGATAGGACAGGGGGAGGCAGAGAGAGATAGAGATATGGGGAGAGAGGGGGGGGGGGGGGGGGGGAGCTGCACAGCACCTATTGCATCTACATGTTGCTACAATTCTTTGTAAAAAGTGGGATAATTACCTCAATTGGAATTTCCATTGAGACAGATAAAATAGACACAATGATCCCTCATAGGGTACTGATCACCTCATAAATAATCCACAGCCACTTGTAATAGCTTCTGTCAAAACACATAATCTATTGTCGTATCGTCTGTTTGGAGCTAGAAAGGCATACACTCATATATCTTTTTCAACAGACTAACGCCCTTCTGTCTCTCAACAGCATTTAGCATTGTCTCCTGTGTATTTTAACAGAAGCTTTCTTCACTTAAGACTTATATATAATATTGCACATGCAGTGGAAGATCAAGGATTATTTCAGGGAGCGGGTCAGGACAGGAAAAATATTCTGACCAAAATGGTATCATTAAAGAAATCTTGTAAACTTATTAAGTAAGGGGGGGGGGGCGCGCCAAGAGAGAGGAAAAATATGTTAATCCTTTTTTTTCACTCCTCACATCTGCAATAACTGGGATGTTTAAGATATGTTGAACAAAACACAATTTAAGTCCCGCTACTTCTGAACCTGATCTATTGCACAGTCAAATGAATCACTTTTTTGTGCTGCTATGGTGGACAATGAATGTTGCTGTATTTTCAAGAGCGAACCAGTCTACTAAACTGCTTGTAGAATAAACTTAATCAATATGCAGATCTAGGTCACATCCATTTTAACTTTCAGTGTGAATGCATCCCCTTTTGTCTAGATCCATTGAAGCATCAAATAATGATATTGATATCTCATCTACAAAGTCATTCGGCTCTTTACACACCTCATTGACTGTGATGGTCCCATAACAATATGCCACACAGCTAGTCTGCAGGCGCATACTCTATTTCGACATTTAAACACATTTCTATGAAACATTGAGTCTAGCCTAACTTTGTCAGTCTCTGGAATGTCAGGAACAACTTCAGGACAGAACCGAAGGAGTGCAGTAGACCATTCAGTCTACATAGTCTTACAGTTCAGACACTCGGTTACTCTGTTTCCTGTTATGACTGACAAGGGTCTGTGCTTGCAAACTAGTATGGAGTGCTGGAATTGCTTTTAACATAATGGACTGCCATTCAATAAGAGTCATTAGTGAGACCGCAAATTGATATGACATTGTAGATATTCATTAGCAATGACACCTTGTACTTGTGATTGATGTTAACTGTATTATATTTTTGGAATGATAAAGGACTTTTTATACATGAAACAAGGAAATTAAAAGAAAACCTTGACTTCCTCTTCTGACAACATAACACTGATAGTTATATATGGGTATATCAAATATCATTAAAGGGAAAATCCACCCTAAAATTAAGTCGATTTGGATAAAAGGAGAAAAATGTAAGAAACAGATTAGTGAAGGTATGAGCAAAATCCGATAAGAACTTAAGAAAGTTATGAATTTTTGAAGTTTTAAGCACTCAAACACAAATTGGCAACTCCATAACCTATTTTGTGAGCTCCTCTCCCATTTGCTCAGTACAAAAAATCTCACAAATTTTAATTTTCTTAGTTTTTGATAAAGGAATAGATTTATTTCATATATGTTCTGTGTAAAAAAAACCAACCATATATTAAGCAATTATTATATCTAAGGTGCATGTATGATTGAATATTTTCTTTAGAGAAAAATTCCTTTTTGGGTGCAGGGCAAATGGGAGAGGAGCTCGCAATAAACAATGTGCCTCACGGACTTGCCAATTTGTGTTTCATTGATTACAATTTCAAAAATTCATAACTTTCTTATTTCTTATCATTTGTTGCTCAAACCTTCACTGATATGTTTCTCTAATTTTTCTGCTTCCTTTAAAAGCAACTTAATATCAGGGTGGACTTTCCCTACAAGTGTGGTCAGTATGGTCCAATAATGTGTACGTGTGCGTATGCTCATATGTGACCCGTCACGACAAAATGAGACAGAAGTCGCTGGGCTAGAACTCGAGAAAATTGGGCAAATCTTAAAAAACTTCAAATTTCGTCATTTTTTTTTTCTTCGCTGATTTGAATCTTCAATGTTTCATGAATGCTCTGTAAAAAAATTGAGTCCTAAATATAACGGGAAAGGGTAGAAAAAGCAGTTTTTCTACGAGTGTTTTTTTCAGTCAACTCTTCTATTTTTTCGGACAACTGGCTCGTGCCAGAGCGAAAAGAAAGCCATCCGCTAGGCTCCGCCCCTAGCGACGCGTGGCTTTGTTCATTGGACGTTCGCAGTCACGTGATCTCTGTAAAAGAATTTGCAACAAGTACATGTACTTAATGCTCGATCGCGCTGGCTCGCTCGTGCCGTCTCGAATTGTTCTGAAGATTAAGATCAGATATTGCTTCTGTTATCATCGCATTCGTACTACTTCGGCCCCCCCCCCTTGCGCCCCCCCCCCCCCCTCTGCTAATTCTCTTAATCCGTTAAAGCCGAACAGACAAAGAGTTAGCTTTCAAAATAGAATTAAGAAGAACAGTCGAAATTATGATACAGGTGAAAGATTTAGGAGGAGAGAGAGAATTGTTCGGGCGTTAATTTAAAAAAAAATTAAGTTAAGCTTTTTAACCATACAGAAAAGGACCTGTGTGGAGATTATGACACAAGCTCGTGATTGAGAAGCAGGGACCGCGGAACCGGGGGCTGGGGGGCTGCAGCCCCCCCCCACACTTTTTTCAGTAAACACGTGCAAACGTATGGCAGTGCAAAAATGTGGTTATACACGCAGCCATCCCCCCCCCCCCCCCTCCACTTTCCAAGACGTTCTGCGGCCCCTGAGAAGGACAATGAGAGAGAAGAAAAATCAATCGTCTCGCGAAGGCAGGATGTGGCTTAATCCTTGTTCTTTGAAAGGGGCGAATTCTATACCTCTTTGACATGGCGAAAAGAAAAGAAAGACGCTTTTATAAACATTTTTTAAAGGTAGAACTAACTAGAGCAGGATACAATTTCTTTATTATGATTCTGTTTCATTCCATCGTTGTTTAATCTGGTAATAAGTAAAGAGCGAACCGAAAAGAGTTGCTTTCAAAAGAAATAAAACTGTCGAGATTATGAAACAGGTGCGTGATGTAGAAGAAGAGAGAAAATCAATAATCGTTTGTTAATTCTTCAGCTTAAGAAAGCGCCGATTTCTATTGCTCTTTCACAAGACGAAAAGTAAAAAAAGTAAGCTTCATATGCAGACATCAACGATCTCTGTCAATATTATTGTTGGTAAACACTAGTCTAATCAGTAAATTTGCCAAAATTGAATGACTTTGCGACAATCGAATCCAAGCTATAAAAAGAAAGCAAATAACATTGAAAGAAATCAAGTTTACATGATTAATTTAGAAAAAAATATAATGACATAAAAACCTCTGAAAGTTTGAACTATAATCTAATACATTTCCCCGCACAAAATGACAGACTTATAAACCTTTTGACTATAGCTAGGTTAATCAACCCTTTAAGAAAATCATACTGGCATAGGAAAGGCTCAACGAAAAAAAGCATGAAGTTGATGCGGGAAGCTTTTTCAGTGCCGTGAAACTACTTGATTTGTTACCCTTTAAAGCGTTAGAATTCATGGCTTAAATGAATTAAAATTCATGTTTTCATGAGAGGAGATCCTAAAGAAACATAAGGACTAGTTTTTATTAGAATTAATAAACGGTTGCTAAGGGTTTTATCCAAATCTAGTTGACATTACAAACGGAAAATGCTGCATGACTGCAAAACGGAAGTCAAACTTTGGAAGCGTTTTTTCTCGAAGAAATACTTTGCCACAGCCCTACTTTACTCAAGATTCAAAAGCTATTATCTCCACTAATACTCACTCTCTAGAGTTGAACTATATACCAAATTAAAGCTTATGAAACGGAGAATAATAATCAACTAGAGTTTAATTCGTCATGACGAATTAGGTGATCTGTCTTTCACTTTGTACGATCATGATTGTAATCAGGATGATCATAATAATGGGGAAATGCTAAACTGAAGGTAGGAAGTCAAGAATGCCATGAATGGAGATGCTTCTTGAGGACAGGAATGTAGCAAAATGTGTGAAACGGTCATTGTAAAAAGATTACGGTGATGATGATAATGGTGATGATGATGAAGATGATAATATAATGATGGTGATGATAATGATATTCATGATGATTATGGTGTTGGTGATTTTGAAGATGATTGATGATATAATGATGATAATGATAATGATGATAATGATGGGGATAATGGTAAGGATCATGACTGCAATGACAGTGACGTTAACCATGCCAAATATGAACGAGAAATCACATTTCGTTATGAAGACACGACCATAAGTTGATTTGTAGAAAATGGCGTCTAGATGACGTCACAATAAGATAATTAAGATAATTGACTAAGCCAATTTTGAGAAATTGTGATATCTAATAGGACTAATGATATTGTAGGATAGCTTTAATACACGTCAGTGAAACAGATTTTCCATAGGGATATACATAAACCACTGCACAGCACTTTGCAATAGACATAACATGCAAAATAAGGCATTTTATTACTTGGTTTGTGATTGTTTATGTTATAATAGTCGTAGAGGATGGTAAAATGACAAGTAAAAAGAAGCAAAAAAAAAAAAAAAAAAATCGGCCCCGGGGATCGAACCAGGTACCTTGACCATGGTAGTCATGTGCTTTACCGATAGACCAAAATATTTCCCATAGAGATAACACGTAAACGAAAAACGTGATTCTCAAATCCCATTTGGTACTGAAAAATTGGGCATGATCCCGACATCTGATCAAAAATTGGAGGGCTTACTAATAAAAGCTTAGTCTCAGCTACAACATATTAAAATCTGGAAGGAAATAGACCAAAAATAACTGAGATACTGCTCAGAGAACGATGTCATGTAGATTCATGATTCGAAAAAAAATCATCTTCCATAGACATAACACGCAAATAGGGAAAAATTTGACATGTCGTCTTTAATTGAATATTTCACTGTGATGACGTCATCAAAATGAAAAACCGTGGTGACTGATCTTGTAGACAATTGTCTCAGCTATAACATATCAAAATTTGGAAGAAAATTGACAACTTATTACTGAAATATTAGCAAATGAATACAAAAATGATGACGTCATTTTTTCAAAATCATTTTTTTGAGTTCATATGCAAATAGGATGACGTAAGAAGATGAGATCGGCAAAAAATCTGCATGAATTCAAATCTACAACTCCCAGGCTTTCAGAATATGTAAAGAAATTGGGGGGTTTCCGTGCATTCTGACGAGCTATGGCGGATTTTAGATAGGCATGTTTTTACCACTTTTTACATTAGAATGGCCATTGACGCGCGCACGAATTTTAAAGTTTGACGCACGCGTGTGGCATTATGGAAGGTCGAGAATGACTGCAAATAGTTGGAAATTGTCAAGAATAGTGTCAGGAAGACAAACCATGCGAAAAAACGGCGTTTTTACGTTATGTACGCGCTGCGCGCGCGCATAACGCGCACACGGAAGCGCACGGACGGAAAATTTTTAAATGCTTAAAATGTCCTGAACCATACTCTAATTTGATTAAAAAGTGATTTTGAGCATTTCTAAATTTTGACGCGCTCGTACGTGCGCGTCATGATGCGTGCGCGGATTTTGATGACATTTTCTGTTGACCCTTGACCTGACGTTCATGTGTGTCAAATATGGTTCATTTTTGATGACTCGTTATGAAGATATGATTGATAATGTGATTTCACAAAATGGCGCCTGGATGACGTCACGATGACCTGATGACCTTGAAAAAGATTTTTCAGCTTGACCTTATATGACCTGATGACTGATAGAAATGTCATGAACATTGACTGAGAAGTTTTTGAGATTTATTGGAAACAAGAAAGTGGGAGAAAATAAAAATAAACTAGACATTGAATTCGTCACTGAAGACGAATTAGGTGATCTGTCTTGATCTTGATATTTTTGACGAAGACGAATGACAAAATGATAATGTGAAAGATGACGTTGATATCACGAGGACATTAATTATAATGAATCTAATCAAGATTTTTATGATTTCAGCCCTTTCCTAGCATTTTCAATTCGTAGGCTCTAGCTACTACATTATTAGTGAAATAGCACCCCCTTTGTTTCAATGGGACATAAAGTGTGTGAACATGAATTTTGGATGATTCGTGGATATCATGACAATGATGATAATGATGTTGATGATAATCATCATCATCATCATGAATATCATCATGACAGTAATGATAATGATGTTGATAATCATGATAATGATTATATCATGACAGTGATGATAATGATGTGGATGATAATCATCATCATCATGAATATCATCATGACAGTGATGATGAGAATGATGTTGATGATAATGATCATTATATCATCATGACAGTGATGATGATAATGTGGACGATAATCATTACCATCATCATCATGAATATTATGACAGTGATGGTGATACTGTGATGTTGATGATAATCATGATGATGATGGTGATGATAATGATGATAATCATGGTGATGATGATGATAATGATGATGATTGATGGTGATGATGATGATAATGATGATGATTGATGGTGATGATGATTGATGGTGATAATCATCATCATCATGAATATCATCATAGTGATGATGATAATGATGTTGATGATAATCATGATGATGATAATGATAATGGTGATGACCATGACTGAAATGACATTGACCTTAGCCATGCCAAATATGAAAGAAAGATGACATTTCGTGAAGAAGATACGATCAAGATGCAGGAACTTGACCTTATTAGGACTGATGACTGACAAAAATGTGAAGATAATTGACTAAGCCAATTTTGAGAAATTGTGATATCAAATAGGACGATTTGATATTGCAGGATACTTGGGAGATAAACCCCATAGCTCTAATACACGACAGGGAATCAAAATTTCCATAGGGTTGTACACAAACTACTGCACATTACGTTCTAATAGACATAACATGGAAAATAAGGCAGTTTATTACATGATTTGTGATTGTTTATGTTATAATAGTCGAAGAGGATGGTAAAATGACAAGCAAAAACAAGCAAAAAAAAAAAAAAATTATGGACCCACCGGGGATCGAACCTGGGTCACCTGCATGGGAGGCAAGTGCTTTAACCAATAGACCAAAACATTTCCCATAGAGATAACACGTACACGAAAAACGGGATTCTCAAATCACATTTTGTACTTAAAAATTGGGCATGATGCCGACATCTGATCAAAAATTGGAGACCACACTTGTAAAAGCTTATAGTCTCAGCTACAACATATTAAAATCTGGAAGGAAATAGGCCAAAAATAACTGAAATACTGCTCAGAGAACGATGTCATGTAGATTCATGATTCGAAAAAAAATCATCTTCCATAGAGATAACACGCAAATAGGGGAAATTCTGACATGTCGTTTTTAATTGAAAATTTCACTGTGATGACGCCATCAAAATGAAAAACCGTGGTTACTGATCTTGTAGAGAATTATCTCAGCTATAACATATCAAAATTTGGGAGAAAATGGACAACCTACTACTGTATTATTATCAAATAAATACAAAAATGATGACGTAATTTTTTCAAAATCATATTTTTGAGTTCATATGCAAATATGATGACGTCAGATCATGCGATTGGCATAAATTCTGCATGAATTCAAATCTACAACTCACAGGCTTTCAGAATATGTAAAGAAATTGGGGGATTTCCGTGCATTCTGACGAGCTATGGAGGATTTTAGATGGGCATGTTTTTACCACTTTTTACATTAGAATGCCCATTGATGTGCGCACGAATTTGAAAGTTTGACGCGCGCGTACGACATTATGGAAGGTCGAGAATGACTGTAAATAGTTGGAAATTGTCAAGAATAGTGTCAGGAAGACAAAACATGTGAAAAAACAGCGTTTTTACGTTATGTACGCGCTGCGCGCGCGCATAACGCGCACACGGACGGAAATTTTTGAAATGCTTAAAATGTCCTGAAGGGTACTCTAATTTGATTAAGAAGTGATTTGGAGCATTTTTAAATTTTGACGCGCGCGTACGTGCGCGTCATGATGCGTGCGCGGATTTTGATGACATTTTATGTTGACCCTTGACGTGAAGTTAATGTATGTCAAATATGGCTCAATTTTGATGATTCGTTATGAAGATATGATTGATAATGTGATTTCACAAAATGGCGCCTGGATGACGTCATGATGACGTCATGACCTTGAAAATGATTTTTAAGCTTGACCTTATATGACATGATAACTGACGGAAATGTCATGGAATTTGAATGAAAAGTTTTTGAGATTTCGTGGAAACAAAAAAAGGTGGAAAATAAAAATAAATAAATAAATAAATAAATAAATAAAGAAAATTCTGACGAAATTAAGAGGTGATCTGTCAAATGACAGATCACCTAATAAATAATAAATAAATAAATAAATAAAGAAAGAAAATTCTGACGAAATTAAGAGGTGATCTGTCGACTACGACAGATCACCTAATAATAAAATGCAATTTCGAAAAATGCGACTTCTGTCTCATTTTGACGTGACGGGTCACATATGTCTGCTAATAGTAGAGCAGCTCTAGGATGTATATCTTTAATGAAAAATCTTGTTATCGTTAGCATTATGAGACAAATGTGACTCAAACTTAAAACATAATGACCTTGATATACATGTTGTTTATCTTCTTTGTGTAGCAGACATTGAAATGTAGTTTTCAGTAAAATATTGAAAATTCCTGTCAGATCTAAATTAAAGAATTCATTTTGTTTTCTGGAGAATCTGCTTATCCTATGATGGATGGATCATAGTCCTGGGAAATAAATGGATTGCAAATATTTGATTTGGATAAATATGCTCCAAAATAAAGCAACAGACTGCACAAAGCATAAGCTCAGGCGGAGCGTGCATGTTGCGCAGCGACCAGTCTGTCCGAAGTTTGCGGCTCACGGGGCAACGGCGATCACGATGCCCTCTCGGGGCATAAAAACGTCCACAATCTGCAGTTGAGTATCCCTTTAATGTCATGCAACTGATTTTGAGGCACGGATGGCTCAGTGGTGGAGCAGTGGTCTCGTAACTGCATGGGGGGACCCAGGTTTGAAACCAAGTGGACGTGCTCTTTGTAAGGCATTAAACCTCATTATCAAGTCCCTCTGAGAGGACTTAAAGCAGTCGGTCCCCTGGTTGCTTACTTACAAGCATACATATATGCTTTCTTAGCAGTCAGGTAAAATAAACCATCAAACCATCAAACAAATTCACTGAAAACATAAATACAATATAGTGAGAATAAGACAAAAAATTTGTCATGGGTTCTGTGGACCTGGTGGAAACCATTTGGAAGATAAAAGGTGGGGCAGAGCTAAAGCTCATGAACAGTCCAAGAAAGAAAGGAGTTGAAGAAATGACAAAAACACAAAAAACAAACAATATATATTCAAGTGATATAAACCAAACATGTACATACAACTGTGCCAGAAGGACCGCTTCCAAATTTCAATTGCACTTTTCCCTCAAAAAAGTTGGCTAACATCCCAGGCTAATTAACTCAATTGATATTCCCAGACAGACAACGTTTGACACTCTTGCACTATTGACTCTGATAAGTAGCATAGATCAGGGGAAATAATTAATAATGTCCTCAGCTTACAAGCAATGCACTTCCAAGCAGATATATTTCCCAAGTATGATAATATTCCCAAATGTATTGTAATAATGATTGTTTAATACATGCATATGAAAGGGCATTAAAGATACTTAAAGAGTATTAGTAGATTAATTGCAATTTCATATGACCACCCCAAGAAACTGTGATTTGTTAGTTTTTTTCTTTTAACTGGATATTGTCACTCTGTCAGATTTCATTTGACTTGTACATATACATGTACAGAGGCCTATATAACCATAAAGAGGGAAAAATAAAAGATAAGGAAATAAATAAGACAGATAATGAGAGAGAGAGAGAGAAGGAAGATAGAGAGAGAGAGAAGGAAGATAGAGAGAGAGAGAGAGAAGGAAGAGAGAGAGAGAGGGAGAGATGGAGGGAGAGAGATGGAGAGAGAGGGGGTGAGAGAGGGAGGGGAGAGAGAGGGAGGGAGAGAGAGGGAGGGGAGAGAGGGAGAGAGAGGGAGGGGAGAGAGGGAGAGAGAGGGAGGGGAGAGAGAGGGAGAGAGAGGGAGAGAGAGGGAGAGAGGGAGGGGAGAGAGAGAGAGAGATAAAAGAGGGAAATGAATGGATGGAGAGAGGGAAATGAATGGATGGAGGGAGGGGAGAGTGGGGGCATGTGAGGGGGGGGGGGGGGGGGCTGGGGGAGGAGTGAGGGAGGGGGAGAGATGGAGAGAGGGAGGGAGAGATGGAGAGATGGAGGGAGGGAGGGAGGGAGGGAGGGAGGGAGGGAGAGGGGGAGATAGAGTGTGTGTGTGTAAGAGAGAGACCTGAGTGAAACCATATCCCCAAACCAAAGCTACTCATCCACTGTATTTCAACATTTCCAATTGTTCCTCCCATCCATATATTGGATCAGCCCACGATATGTTGTGCAATTTCATTACCATGGCAACTGCACGCTTCCATTTGCTGAAATAATCACAAGTGTGACAAACAACCAACGTCGGATGTTGACAAGCTGGGTACCAGTAATCTCATGTCAATACATGGCTTGTGTTCACTTTGCATGGATATCTTATTTATATCATCATTTGCTTTAGCAAAATTGCAAATGAGTTCAATATTGCTCGTTCTTATTGAGACATTGTAATATTGAACTATAAATATGATGGAAAAGAAGAGTAAAGGAAGGTTTAGACAAAGATGATGAGAATACAAAAAAATCTGAGTTTGATAATAAGGATTGAACATATTGAGAATGATGATGTGATGATGTTGATGGTGGTGGTGGTGATGATGATGATGATGATGAAGATGATGGAGATTGGTGGTAGTGGTGGTGATGATGCTGATGATGATGAAGATGGTGATGATGATGGAGATTGGTGATGATGATGATGATGATGATCAGGATGATGATCATGATCATGATGCTGCTGATGATGTTGTGGTGATGATCACTTGTGATGACGATGATGAAGATGTTGATGATAATGGTGATGGTGATGATGATGGTGATGACGACAATGATATTGATAAAGATGGCAGCTGGACTTATTTCAACGATACCAAGACATCGAGGATTCAGATTTTTTACATTTACCTGCAATCTATGATAATATGGTAATAGACAGTATGATTGGACATTGCTTCCAATCCTTTAATTTCTGATTCATTACTGATTGATGCTTTGTTGTCAGAAGTACTTCAACTAATTGCACTTCAAGAAATCATTTCCAATACCCCCTCCCCCCCTCTCTCTCTCTTTTTAATCAAAGTCAAACCCATGATGCTATATAATTTACGTGAAAAACCACCATTGTCTACCAGCTTTGCTGCTCTTCCATATTTTAAATGATTAATGTCTTTCTGTTGAATAATGTTAATATTTGTTCCTGTTTCCGTTTCTTTTTCATCTCATCTTTTAAGGTTTCATAAGACACAGAACCAGTATTTGCAAGCATTGTAAGCCCTGTTATGGTTCCTACATTCTTGATGCTTTGTACTATTAGGCATTTAATATGGTGACTATATTTATTTTTGTAAACAATTTTTAAATCCCAGTTCCTTTTTTTGTTAAAGATTGAAATAAGCTAAAATTACTATGATGATGATCAGTAATTGTAAAGTCTGTAGAATATGAGTTCAAAATCATCCAACTAAAACTAGTTATATGGTCAAACCTGCTTTAGCAACCACCTGTATAGAAAGGCCACCTGTCTATAAAGACCATAATTTTTGTTTCACTTGAAAAGTGTTTCTCATTGAAATGTGTATTAAAGGAACCTGTACATAAAGACCACCTGCTCATAAAGACGGCTTTTCTTGTTTCACTTGAGTGGTCTTTATAGACAGGTTTCACTGTATACATCAGACATATCAGATTAGGAACTGTGGATAATCATTTCAAACTTTTTCAGGGAAAATCTAGATCACTTAATTGACAAATTGGAGAGCCCAGGATGTGTTAGGGAATGATTAAACTGGTTATATCATCAAGCAAACCTTTGCTTGTAATGTGAGTTTCCATGTAGTTAATTATTCTCTGTGGTTATCTTCATCCATTATTCAACTAGAGGGACTGTCCCTTCTTAAAAAAAAAACAGTCTAATTTCTTCCTCTGAAAGTTTATTGTAATAACAGACATAACAAGGAAAAGGGAAAAAAATATACTGGAGAATATTCTTTGTGAAAGGATAATATTTTCTGTTGGATATGGGACTAGGAACTTTGTTCATGATGAGACAAAATCAACACCAGCTTGCATTGATAGAGATCTTATAAATATTGATGTTGCTCTCTCTCTCATGCTAAAATTAGACAATTTTCTTTGTGGTCCTATAACACTGTGCTTTGTGATTTGGAGAGTTGACGTTGGACCGATAATATCCTTTCAATATGAGATTTGCAAGGTAATTATCCCAAAATCTTTCCAGGATGGTAGCAATAATGTTAATAATAATAACGCATGATACACAAACTCACTTCGCTCACACTAAAATAACCGGACATACAGATATGTCTACCTCACATAAGGTCTAAATTTTCTCCCGAATCAGCTGTCATTTGAAACTCGCAGTGTGACATCCCTGGCTGTCGTTGGCATTAAGCGATTAAATCCCAATTATCCCATATGCCATTAACAATGAATATCACTTTCTGATCGCAGGATTCAATGGATTAACGATAATACTCCAAAATCCCATCACCTTGGTGACACAGCCTATCCACTTGGTGCCCTTTATTGGTGATATATTAACTAGTCGGAGAGTTCAAGGTTCGACATTCCTGAGAAGTGAGTATCTAAGACAGTCATATCACAAAATATGTCTTTCTTTTGTTTGTTTGTACAAGGAGTTGTGCAGAGACTTCAGTTTAGGGTGTGGCAAAGGGAAGGTACAACATGTGGTTCCACTTGCCTGGAGTGGTTTCCCAACTTTGAAATAGGATTTATGAGAAAGGAAGGTGAAAGATAAATCATAACATGTGCCTGATAAATATATATCGTCTGTTTGGAGCCAGAAGGGCGTTAACCCTGTACAAAAGATAGGAGTTAACGCCCTTCTGGCTCCAAACAGACGATATATGCAAACCTACTTGCAAATACAGATAACATTCAGTCAAACAGACTATCATCTGTTTAGAGCCAAAAGGGCATTAATTCACACTTAATGTCCTTTTGGACCTCAACAGACAATATCATGATGTGATATGCGACATCTTTGACCTTTGTTCCGATTCATTCTGCTTGTAACAAACTGAAAAAGAGAGCATTAGAACTAGAAGCAGATGAGAAATTTTGCAATTGAAATTCACTTTAAATTCTGACAAGGATCCACCAACGAACAAAATGAGTTGGTCATTTTAAATTTCAGTGCAATAGATGATGAGTCAATTATTTGCAGACAAAGATTTATTATTTCATTACTATGTGGCATTCTTGCCAAATTATCTATTCAAGAATGAGTGATCACTATGGAAATTGTTGACACTACAATTATAGCCTACTACCTAGAGTGAAGACTTTTCCCCAAAACTATAAAAAGGGGGAATCCCCAACAAATAAGATTTTAGAAATGACATCATGTTTACCTTTTCTAGGAGATAGTTGTTGATGTGACCACCAATGGGATCTCCCTTGAAGTCAAAGTTAATATCCATGTACTTGCCAAAACGACTGGAGTTATCATTCCGGTTGGTCTTTGCATTCCCAAAGGCTTCTAGGAGAGCGTTGGACTGGATCAAGATGTTCTTCACTCTGTCATATATACAAATATTGATCATATAGTGGTTATTATAAGAAACATAATGATGACTGTAATGTAAATTATAATAATAATGCTGCTACTACTAATACTACGTCTGATATTAATGATGATGATGATAATAAAGTGATGATACTACTAACTACAGTCAAACCTGCTTTAGCGACCACCTGTATAGAAAGACCACCTGTCTATAAAGACCACAATTTTTGTTTCCCTTGAAAATTGCTTCTCATTGAAACGTGTATTAAATGAACCTGTACTTAAAGACCACCTGCTCATAAAGACCGCTTTTTTTTCTCCCTTGAGTGGTCTTTATACACAGATTTCACTGTACTACTACTACTACCTACATGTACTAACTACTACTACTACTACTACTACTACTACTACTACTACTCCTACTACTCCTACTACTACTACACAATAATAATGATAATAGCAATTATTATTATCATTATGATTATAATCATAAATCATCATAACAAAATGACTCACATATTCCAGAATGATTATGATAAAATCAATAAAACACTGGCTATATATGATCTTAAAATCCTTGAAAATCTGCTGTTGTGCAATGATACATCAAGCTTCCTATTAAATGGTTTATTGAATCCATATTTATACATGTGTCATTGCCTTCCAGAGTAGGCAGATATGTGGTTTATATATATTTAGTAACAAGTAAACAATTATATGCATAAATGCATTCTTTGGGAGGCATATCAATCCCACTAATACAAATTTACGAGGTCAACTGTAAGTTTTGTAAATCAATTCAAATATTGAGCCGAATGTATAGAGAATTATCCACTGTGACTCTCGAACAATTAATCCCTGCTGTTTGGCATTCATATGGTAAGAACTCATATACACACTGTACATGCAAATAAATGCAATGATGGTAAAATCAGGAAAGAAATTAGGTGAATTTCCAGCCTCTATTGATATCAGAATTTCCTCTAAAGGACAGTTTCAGTTTCATTCAAATATCTGTTCCTATTAGTACGACTTTAAATTCAAGCACGTAATCTTGGGCTTGGTATACGGTAGTGTATCAACAATGATATTGACAAGTGTTTCCAACATAAAAGTATTACATACATGTACTGTGCATTTTATACATGTACATGTATTTTGATGATTGAAATTCTATTTTATAATCGTTGGAAATCTGATCTGGAAATGATGTTCCACAAATTAAATTTCAAGGAAGTTTGCGATTCAGGCATGACAAAAGTTGAACGTGCTATAGTCACCTCATATGTGGTCATACATGTATATACAGTCAGCAGGTTTAAACCTGCTTTAACAAACACTTGTATCTGTCTGAATGTAAAGACCATATTTTTTGTTTCCCTTGAACAGAGCTTCTAAAAGAAACATGTACACTGTCCCTACAACTGTAAGGATCCTCAACATAAAGACCACCTGTCTATTAAGACCACTTTCTTTGTCTCCCTCTATATAGGATACAGCCAAACCTGCCTTGAGTTACTAATTCGTGTTTGATTAATTACAACTTTCAAAGTTCATGACTTTCCTATTTCTTATCGTATTTTGCTCAAACCTTCACTCATCTGTTTCTTTAATTTTTCTGCTTCTTTTAAAACCAACTCGATATCAGGGTGAACTTTCCTTTTAAACATAATTTCTAAAAGGAAGATTCATAAACCTTGATATACAGACCCCCTGTCTATAAAGACCACTTCCTTGTCTCCTTTAGTTAGCAACTGCCTGTACATACATAAACCTGTCTATAAAGACATTGTTTCCCTTCAACAAGTGTTTCTAATTGAAATGCGTATTACAAGAACCTGTACATAAAGACCACCTGTTAAAGATGACCAGTTTTCATGTCTCGCATGAGCTGTCTTTATACTTAAGTTTCACTGTATAATAAACACTGATGAATGATACACTTACAATGTACAAATGCAGTGTCAAAACAAATAAACCAATAAAATTGTCTTTTATAATATCAATAAAAATTAGGAAATTATCCTCGCAACATGCACTGACGAGAGATCAAGTGTGATGTATTATGACGGTTTGGTTTAAATAATGGGAAATAGATACTTCATATTTGATCACATGATACCCCATAGTGTTAGAATGTTTGTACAAATGTCAAAGACAACAGGCAGTGCCATCAATAAATCAATATGAAGTACCATAGCATGCCAAGTGTCCACTGATAAATTGTGCTTGAAATGTGAAAAAGAAACTAGCATGTTTTTACATGGTATATTTGTCATGATTTATCGTTGCTTTCAGAGATGCACACATACAGCAAATGTATGTTTTTCTTTCCTTCACTTGGCAATTGGAAAATGGATCACGATTGATGTACATATATTAGATAAGGTAATTTCAAAGTTTCCACTTTCTAAAACAGCAATAAAACCTAACCTAACCCTAATATGGTATAAACATGACAACAGGCATTCATTTCAAACCAAACAAATTGTAAGAGGAAAAATTTTGTCTCCAAAGACACAATATCTTGATTATCAAAGATAATCGTATAATCGTGTTCCATTGGATATACATAAGATTAAGGGGGGGGGGGGGGGGGGGGGGGGTATTTAAATTCGAATTGATGTGACTTACATCCTCTTTGCTACATGCTCTGTATAATAGTACGGCTTGAAGACGGGGAGGGGGGGGGGCAGGGAAGGTTACGGGGGCAGGGAAGGTTACGGATACATCTACATGTTAAAGACATACTCTCATCACTTGCCATACACGTACAACACAACACGTTGTGGAATTACCAATTCATGTGCATAAATCTCGATCCCACTAGAGAAACTCGTGCCCACCCTGGAATTTGCTGCAAGAGACTCTGCAGAGTGATCTGTCATCTCTGGGATGTGAAATTCATAATAATCACTTTTCTATACAGTGCCATATATATATCTGAAGTTGGAAGTTGGTAAAAAGTGTGTGCGCATTACTGAAGACCCGACGGTTTTAAAAGTAAAGTCCACTCTCTGTAACTAGACAGGATTTCTAGACAGGGCTAAATTGATCACATTTTGTTCTGCAAATTGGCAACAATAATATTTTTTTTAAAGTGCCAAATGGTTCTAATAAGGAAATATGTCTTTGAAAACAATATACATGGTGAGGAATTTTGTCGAAAACTGTTGAAAATTGCCAATTTGGAAAAAAACAATGATTTTGAACCTCTCAATGTGTTGCCAATATAAGGATTTTAAAGTGATCATGTTCTCATTTCTAAAATTCCTGGCATCAAATGCAATATGGTAATGCAACAAAAAACGAAATGTATGTGCAGACATTTTTGCTCTTTCTACTCATGCATCTGGTATATTTTTTAGAGCTCTGAATCTAAAGTTATTGAGCCAAACCACAAAATGTGGTCAATTGTCTGGTAAGGGTTAAAGGAGATGGTGCACACATAACCTACCTTTCTACCTCGGATTGCTGACTGACATTGGTGACTGCAGCGATGTATCTCATGATGATCTTTGAAGCTTCTGTCTTGCCCGAGCCACTCTCGCCTTTGGAAAGAAAGAAAAAGAGCATTCAATTCAATTCAATTCAATTCAATTCAATTCAATTCAATTCAATTCAATTCAATTCAATTCAATTCAATTCAATTTATTACACATTCGATAAAAATGATAGAATACAATGATAGAAAACAATACACTGGAAATATGCAGAAATATTAACACCAATAAAAACATGAAAACTCAACAACAATGATAGGTACAATATACAATTGAAATATTTACAAATAAACAGAAAATACCTAAATGTGGAGGGACAAATGAATGCCAAGGGTCCATCAAAAGTTTGTCATAAAAATATATATTCATATATATTGTATTCATTAAGGCTGATTTAAAATCAGGTTCAACTCAGGGTTTAACGCAGTTTGCTTATTTATGGGCCCGTCAGTGTCAATTGTTTATTTTGTGAACGATACTCCAGCTCTGTAACAAAATGAAGAAATGAAATGAATCCAGACATAAAATAAAAATGAGAGATTATGGTTATGATGAAAGTTACATACATATGTATGTACTTAATGTAAATACAGAATTATGGCAATTTTTATAGGAGGAAGGAGAGGTTCACAGTTGGTGCTCCATAGTCACTGGACCAAATCTACCGACTAAGACCTGGGGAGCGTTTCATCAAGCGTTTTGTCAGTGATTTTTACCGACAACTGTTATAAGCTCCTCAAATCCTTGCATCTGATTGGTTGAGAGCAAATTTGTTGGTAAAAAGCACCGACAAAACACTTGATGAAACGCTCCCCTGGATATTCCTTTATTCATTCCTTCTCACTATTTATTACACACATCTCATCACTGGGAGATCCAAATCCCAAACTGGCAAACCATACATGTATGTACACAAAGAAATGTGCCCCCATTGTTCTTTTTTTTCCTGGCCCTTTCAAATTTCAGACTTCAAAATAAATCTTTTAAAAATGTGATAACCATTTTCTTCTTGTGAATTTTTTTTTAGAGTAAATTAGCACCTGAAAGATGCAAAATATGGTAGATCGCTTGTTTTATAATGTAGATTTTACTAAATTAATTGGCTTCCCCCCTTTTTTTTTTACAGAATTCAGGATATGCCCCTGCATCTCATCTCCTTTAATCATTCCTGTCTTCCATTTCCTTTGACCCTGACCCTGCATGGTCAAAATAATTTTTCATAAATGAGCTCTGAGCAACGGTAGTGTCACAATTGAGACTCAATTATGAAGGTATTAATGACTTATTATCTATTCATACTCTAAATGAATGAAATGAAAATGAAATGAAATAAATGAACTCGCTGCAGTGCACTTTGCATGGCAGTACTATAGCATTTTGTATCAATTATGGATAATTGCATTGGATTTCATCACAGACAAAACCTGCATCACGCCCAAGAAGGCATACACGTCATAAAAAAAAACATGATTTCACGTTTTACATCGAGATTGATCAAATATTTGAAATTATCAACACAAATAGAAGTCTGGCAAAAGTCAGAATTCTATTTTGGTATTAAGACTTATTCTTCCCATCTGTGGCACGTTAATATAATGAACTACACTGCAGTCATTTTGATTTTTTGTTCTATTTTCTTATCCATGTCTGGATGTCATTGTACAATGTATTAAAGCAACCATTACTAAATTACTTTCTAGTTGTGTTTGAAATTCAAAGAAATAGGATCTAAAACTACATTTTGCAATCTATTCTAAATCCAGTAGGAATTCATCTTTCCATCAAAACCTGCAAAGATATCATGTACATGAACAATGATATGCAATATTGTCCTATCTTTGTCCTTCTCAAATATTAGGCCTACAAAAAAGGGGCAAAGTGAATAATTTTTTAAAACACTACATCATTTTGTTTATAAACAAACAGAATACAGTCTACAGTAAATTTTGAGAATGACAGCAAACACGACATTTTACAGGCAGAATTGTATTGTAATTCAGCATCAGTCAACAACACAGTGTGGCAGTTAATTGTTTTAATCAAATGAAAATGCTGTCGGCCATGGCTATACATACATCCACCCTAGCCAGGCCGGATAATGAACTCTTTCTAGTCGATTTAATCAACCTTGTACTATGCCATCAACTTGCTTCCAGTATTACACTGCAGGTTGGCTATCAAAGGCAAATTTGTCCTTGCTGCAGGGTAATGAAGACAATTTGTCCTTGATTTTGACTAATATGATCAATATTGACACCCGCCTATAGAGCAAACAGGTGCAGCACTACACATTGCTGATTAAAACTGGTAGCTGTTGCTGTACATGTTAATACTTAATAGCCTAATGATAAATGCACATTAAGGAGCTGAATCAAGCTACAATGTACAATCTTCAAATATTAAATATGAAATCATAATTCCTCCAAAACTGATTCTAAAGGGCTAAATAAAGCCAATGACGAAAGTGATCCACATGTCATTATAATTGAAAGATGCTTAACAAATATTTCTAGAACTTTACCCTGAGAAATCAAACTACATGTATATTATAGGTTTTATCAATTCACTTCTTTCAAAATGATTTTTTTATAAATCTGATAGAGATTATTTGAATTCCCCTGTTAAATATCCACCGAAAATCTATATAAACGTAAATGTATGAACCAATAATTAGTTTATTTCAATCTTCGATGATTGCATGCATATTATCAAGAACATTTGTATATTTCCCCTAAATATAAAGCATGCCTGCAAGCTTGCAAGCTTACCACATACATGTATATACCAATACACAATTAAAAAAAATTGTGGTCTATTTTATGCCCGTTCTTGACATAGGACAGGAAGTATTTCTATTTCCAAACATATTTTTTCCCAGTTTTTTTATGAATCAGAGCATCCTGTTTATGATCTAGAAACCCAGAAACAATCAAAACATATCTTAATCACTTAGTGCTATTGGCACATACACAAAATCACAAAATATTCTAGATATATCAAAGCAAATAAAATGTCACAGTTTTATACATAAATCTTGAATTTTCTGAGTGAGAAACTACACCTTTAAACTCCATTGAAATGTACCATAAGTAATGTCTGCTAAGGAATTTTCCCAACAAAAGCAGAATGGAGTGTGCCATGTACAGTATGAATGTAATGACGTACATGTACATGTAATATCTCCTTGCCAGTTACCGGTAATAGCTTTTTATTCCAGTGCAATTTATTGATATAATATCTTTTCATAAATCATTAACTTGCAAGAGCAGCTTTTTCTGAGACAAGAACAATAGGTTGTTCATGCTTGTACAAAAGAAACCCAGAAAAATGGGAACATTTCTTCTTTAATCAGCACTATTTGCACATAGAGGAAATCACAAAATGTCCCAATCGTCAAAGCAAATAAAATGTAGCAGTTTAATAGATAAATGTAGCATTTTCCGAGAACCTGTAAACTTTGCCCATTAAAAGGTACCATACACAGTGTTTGCTGAGTTATTTTTCAAACATCAGTAATAGGGTGTGTGCTTGTCATATCTATACTGGTGAAATTACAGAAATGTGGCAATGACCTATGAATCTCCTTGCAAAAGTTACAAACAAACAAACAAAATTAAGGCAATATTAATACATGTTTATTCTAGTACAATTAATGGAATCTTTTTGCAAATCATTAACTTGCAAGAGTAGCCTAATTTCTGGCACAATATTGCTCATGACTGTACAAGGTCCATAATCTTCAAGTACATTGTAATTCATGTGAAATAAAGGTATGGTCATCACTAGCCAATCATTTACATCTACATCTGTCGTTTGTTGATAACCAGAAAGGGGTTAACTCTGTGTTAAAGTACATGAGTTAATGCCCTTCTGGCTTCACACAGACAATTTGTAGATTAATCAAAACACTGTACACTGTAACTCTGGTTTAAGAAAAAAGCTGCTAAAAAACAACTAATGAGCCAAATCTGAGGGCTGTAGTAAAGAAAAGTGTTTATTGAAAATTAGGGAAAACCCTTAAGCCTGTGTCAAGTTTGTAAGATAACGATAACGATATTGTAACTCTTGTAATGGTTTATTAAAAACAAAGTTTGTATAAAATTGATCACATCATAATAATAAAAACATCAAGAAACATAAAAACAAACAAAACATAGTAAATAATATCATTATATAGCAAGGAAAACCTTTCATATAGATGAAATTTAAATAATGAAGTTTCTTGTAACATAAAGATGAGTAACATTGTAAAGAATTAAGGTTTCAGGAACAATAAGTGAATTATAAGCGTTTGTTTAACAATATGCAACTTAGGTCATTGTACCTAAAACAAGACAAGGGAATTACATAAATACACTGTAAAAGTTGCATAAAGTTGTATAAAAGGATATTTACGTAAAATATTCCAATCCAAAAAGTCTAAAGATTTTCATTTGAAGGTACACTCTGTATGTGTGAGTAACTGTGTACCGGTATGCTTGTGTCTGTTACATGTAAGAAGGGCAGCTCTCGATATAATAATGCATGTAATATAATAATTACAATGACAATAATACACTTGTTTTATTAAGCCTCTTCAGCATCAATGCTGTTCTTCCTGCGGGCCCTGCAATTATTATTACCCCAGCAATTGCCAGGTCCCCATTTACACCTGGGTTGAGATCGAGGGACGAATGTGGGTAAAACATCTTGTCCAAGGACCCAGGGAGGCTTGAACCCAGGACTTCTCGTATGAGAGTCAAGAGTCTTCACCAATATACCACAGTGCCTGTTATCATTATCGTTATCGGAAAACTGTGGCCCATCAGAGATCAGACCCAGACAAAACTATGTATCTCATTTATCTGCTGCCTATCTAGTATCTATGTTTGCAAGCCTTACATTCTATTTCACTTTCATGCACTTGTCTCTGTACATGTATGTATATGTAGAACAGTAGCTCTACATACAAATACCAGGGGTAAGTCTTTTATATCATGTTGCAGGAAACTTTTAGCTTGTGTGCTTAGAGCCAGAAGGACATTAACTCATATCATTTAACACAGGATTAATGTCCTTCTGTCTCTCAACAAATTGTTGTAAGAAGAGACTTTCAAATGGTCATTACTGGAATTTACTGCATGCTTTCATTCAAAATTAATTTGAACTCTCAACTGATCCTGATTTTTTTTATTCTTTAATACCCTGTATATTCAATTTTATTGATATTGTGTTTCAGTAAATGGGATACTGTACTTTCGTACGGATAATGCCAACATATTGGTATACACTTTACAATACACTACACCTTTAAAGGGAAAGTCCCCCATGATATTTAGTTGATTTGAATAAAAGCAGAAAATTGAGAGAAACGAAATAGTAAGAGTATGAGCAAAATCTAATAAGAAATAAGAAAGTTATGAATTTTGGAAGTTGTAATCAATCAAACACAAATTGGCAACTCTGTGATGTATCTTGCAAGCTCCTCTCCCATTTGCTATATCGTAAAAAAGAAATCATAAATTTTCATTTTCTTATGTTTTGATAAAGGAATAGCTATGTGTCATGCTCCTCTCCCATAAACCCTATACCCCAAAAAATTTAACATACGTACATGCACCTTAGATATATAGCCATGGAAAAAATTGTTAGACCAAGAATGGTAATACTGATAGTGTTACTTTTGTGGTAAGAAGGAAATAAAATATCACAAAAGCAAGGTATAATTGTTGGAATTTGGTATTCATTCAATGAAATAAAAAGACAAATCATTTTTATAATTTTGTTTATAGTATTTATTGTTGTATAGTTATTACAGAAGCTTGGTCTAATAATTTTTTCCAGGGCTGTATGTTTTTACTTTGACTCATATCATTTAACACAGGAGTAATGCCCTTCTGTCTCTCAACTGAAAAATTGTTGTAAGAAGAGACTTTCAAATGGTCATTACTGGAATGCTGCTTTCCTTCAAAATTAATTTGAACTCTCAACCGATCCTGAATATTTTATTCTTTTATATATTTTTTGATATCATGTCTCAGTTTGGGATACTGTACTTTCATATTGATATGCCAACATATCTATTGGTTTACACTTTACTGTACACCTTTATTAAGACTTTATCTAAAACATGATCACGTTTTTGTCATGTAATAATTTGTGTGTACCGTGCAAACACTCAAGGTCAGGCAAACTTTGCTAGTTCAGCTAAAAGGTAACACTCCATTAATACCACCCGGTGAATAGCCTACCCATGCGTCAAAAACAGTTAAAAAGCAACTTGAAACTTTGTAACTATTTCAAGCAGTGAATTCATATTCTTTAACTGTTTTTCCAGCCATTTTGCACAATGGAAAAGTACACATTGTGCACTTCAATATCATGTACACTGTATGCATCAAGGTCTACATGTACAAAAAACATTTTAATTTATAAGCTCAGAAACCTATTTGCTGATTCGTAAGAACAATTTTTTTTTCTTTTCTTAGAAATTATGTATTAACCTTGTGATTTTACAATACTTGTATACACAGTACATGTACATGTATGATAAGAATGATGTTCTAATAACAAGGTCCACGTTTTATCATATTATAACAAAGATTTGTTAATATATGACTACATGCCTCTGTTCACATTATCATATTGTGAATAAACATTTATGGGAATTCAGCACGACTTTGTATGCAAATATATCTTGTTGAGTAGAGGTGAAGTGGCTTCCAGATGTTCGAAGTTTAATTTTCCCCATGCTTACATGTACACGTTAAGTCTTCAAGAAGTGAAAGAATTAATACACGGGTACATGTAGGAGTGGTGCGAAATGTAAATGTGGAAAGGTTTAAAAGAGATCTGTTAAAAACCAATAAAATTCATAGAATTGCCACAAGCGATGAGCTCTTATGAACAAAAGAGTAGTCTTTACACTGTCTTGAAGATACATGTACAGTAGTATGTTTAGCTGACAATGTTCATGATCATGCTGGAAGAGGGAAAATGAATCTTCCCCAACTGTACAGAACATGAATCAATACTATACAAAAAAGCTGGCCAAAAAAAAAGGGAAAAAATGAACTTGCTGTAAAACACTTATAACTTTCCTGGAAAAAAAATCACCAATTAAAGTTCTTCAACTTGACTGAAATCATAGTAAAGAAAACAAGCAAAACAAAGCAAACTAAGAAACACATGTTGCAAATCAAAACCATGGTTTGCAAAGTTTGATGTGACTTTAAATTTGGATTGGTTTCCTTTTCTTCATTTTTTTTTCAATGTGGTTCTTACTAATGCACAATCTTTGGAATTACAAACTTTGCATGTTACATGTGTAGATCTCTTCATTTCTTAATTTCATCTCTATACATGTATGTTTAAATTTCAATATCATAGAAATTTGATCCTACATGTATATTTTTTATGTTGATTGAATTAATTTGTTTAGTGAACTTTAGTCATACATTAGAGGCAACCAACCTGATATAACAATACAGGTATCTCGGGCTCTCCTCTTCATCGATTTGTAAGCTGCATCTGCGATGGCGAATATATGAGGAGGGCGTTCATAGATCTCCCGCCCTCTGTAGTCGTTGACTTGTTCGTCCCCATAGATGTTGACCATTCTGTACGGGTTGATGGATACCACTACTTCTCCAATGTATGTGTAGATACGCCCCTTCTGGAACCTGGGGTGGGGTAGGATGGAAACGGAAAATGAAAAAAATGCCTTAGTGTGGTTAAACATAAAACAGTGAAAAGAATGTGATTGAGGAGAGTGATTAAGTTGTGGAAAACTAAAAAAAAAGAACTGCAGTAAACTCCCTCCCCCCACACAAAAAAACTAAAATGAAATAAAATGCATACAAAGCACTGTGAAGAAATTTCACTCTTGAAACAGCAGAAAAAAGCAGACAAAACAAATTTAAAAGAAACAGACAAGACAAAACAAAACAAAAACAAACAAAACAAAACAAGCAAACGTATTGCTCACATTTCTCTGCTCCATCTAACGAGGAAACAAAACACTCATAAAAAAGTTAAGTCATAATAATTTCTAGGAAAATTGGTGCCACAAAAGGTTAATTCAAATATCAAGTTGCTGTATTGGACAACTAAATTAGCTTAAATACAGTACCCCTTTCATACTGCGGAATCAAAAGCGCTTTGGTCAGATAACGTTTTGATGGTAGTAAGTCGGATATTCCGCTATTGACTTGGGAGGTCTGTGACTATACCTTGAGAGGTGGTTTTAAAAACGCTATCTAGCCAAAAGCGGAATTGATATCACTTTGGTTTTTATGTGAACAGTCGCACCGAATATTGCGGAATGAAGGGCCCCTAAAACAATGCATTGTGCAGATGATGTACTTCCGCTCTTAGCATCACGCTCTATTCCACTTCCATGAAATAGCAGTATCTTTTTGCTTGGCGTCGCTTCCAAGAAAGGCGTAACGACAGCGGAATCAATAGTGGAAGGAAAAGCACTTCGGCAATCTGAAAGGGGTATTATTCTGAGAATTGGATGCCTGAAAAGGCTGGGAATTAAATTATCAGAGTTTGTTTTGGAACACCCATTTTTTCCTGTTGATCTCCTCTTTCTCTCTCTCTTTCTCACTCTCTCACACATACACATTATCTCTCATTAATATTATTCATAAACCAAACACCAAACGCTAATTATTAAAGACAAAAGAGAAAGATAGTATGACAACAACATACCAAGAACAACGCATCCATGCATCAGATAATTTGATTAAATGCATCGCAGCGATAAATACACACAGGATGGCAGTCTAATGAAATTGGTTTTCATATTGGATTTTGCCCAGCTAATAATTTGCGCTTCCCCGCAATATACAATGTAAATGGGGGGGGGGGGGGCGAGGCACCAGCACGCTATTTTCTGCTACCTGTCATCTATTTTTTGCCAGTTATCGATCAGGAACGTTGGTTTTATAGCCAGGCTTGCTCATTAAAAAGTAATGATTGAATACTTAATTTGGTTTGTGTACTATGGCCTTTAGACTATGTATGAGAGGTGGATGTATAATGGCATTGTTTTATAAAATGCCGTAAAACCAGAAAATTATGCGACATATTCGCGATTCGTTAATGACAGTGAATTTTACTGTAAGAAACTTTCGCGAATTGCAATAATTTTATGCTGTTTCAATTGCGGTTCAATTATTTCGCGGCATGAAACTTTTGCGAATCTCGACCACTCATGAAATTCGCGATAGTTTCATGCACACAAAAATTTCTGGTTTAACAGGACTGAATGACTCAATCTGTACAGTGTATGCTATTATTTAGGTGACAGTAATCTGATAAACAGATAACATTGCTCTCTATGTATTATAAATTAGATCATTATCACCTAAATATTGTGCTAATTCTAGATTTGGAAAACCATCAACAATATCCCACTATATTTGCTCCATTATTTAGCAAAATTATTCAAAACTCTATCGCAGAGACATTAAAGGGAAAATCCACCCTGATTACAAGTTGGTTTTAAAAGAAGCAGAAAAAAATTAAAGAAATATATCAGTGAAGGTTTGAGCAAAATACATGTATGATAAGAAATAAGAAAGTTATGAATTTTTGAAGTTGTAATCAATCAAATACGAATAGGCAACTCCGTGACGTATCTTGCGAGCTCCTCTCCCATTTGCCCTGTACCCCAAAAGATCATTTATTTCCATTTTCTCTAATGAAAATATTCAATCATACATACACCTTAGATATAATCACTGTTTATATATGTTTTACACAAAACCAGCATGACACATAGCTATTCCTTTATCAAAACATAAGAAAATGAAAATTTATGATTTCTTTTTTACTTTATAGCAAATGGGAGAGGAGCTCGCAAGATACGTCACGGAGTCGCCAATTTGTGTTTGATTGATTACAACTTCAAGAATTCATAAATTTGTTATTTCTTATCGGATTTTGCTTAAATGTTCACTAATCTGTTTCTCTCATTTTCTGCTTATATTTAAATCAACTTAATTCCAGGGTGGACTTTCCCTTTTAAGAAATATCAACCTTAGGTAGTAATTAGCTTTACAATACATAATCTAAACACGACTCCTATGTGATATAATAGGGAGTGTATTGCAATTGCCTTAAGTGGGTTTCTTGAAAGTCTATGGGGTCGTGTTTTAAATAATTTTTATATATTTTATTGGTTCTACAATGTTCAGTTTTACTACATGTACTTCAGAAGGTGAATGTAGAATTAGTTTCAGACACTCAAAACCCTCAGTAGCCACTCAAAACTGTCTACTTGAACAATGTAGATTTTCTAATATCATACTGATACCAATCATATTCAATGTATTCAATTGTCACTAATAATAGCTAGATTTAATACAAGAGCCTATCATTATTACTGCATGTCTACCTTTACTGCATCTAGAAAATTATGGTATGAATGTATGCATCAGTACTGAAATTTTATATACATGTACATGTATGGTAACAACGGAAGAATGTATTTCAGGTACTACAAAACTGGAGAGCGTTTCATCAAGCGTTTTGTCAGTGATTTTTATCGACAACTGTTATAAGCTACTGAAAACCTTGCATCCGATTGGCTGAGAGCAAATTTGTCAGTAAAAATCACTGACAAGACACTTGATGAAACACTCCCCAGGTAGTAAAAAACAGATTCAACAATAATTATGATCAGGGTAGAGGAGGACAGGCTGTGAAATTCTTGCTATCAAGTTCTAGGAAACCCTGACATACATGTATGTTCTAGTGACGATTGTTCTGGGCTTTATTTCATCAGAGATAGCTTAGGATTAGGGTTGCATAACTGTTGCAATAGGGCTTTAGGTTTAGGGTTAAGGTTACATTTCTAGATATGTTTTGCACGGAGGTTTAGAATTCCGTCACAGGCTTTTTAAACTTGATTTTTTTTTTAACCCTGTACTATCCTTAACCCATGATTATTATTTTTTTTTTGGCTGTTCTCATTTGCAGTTTTAGTCTTGTACTATCTCCCGAACCAGAGTACTTAGCCCCACCTTTGGTAGCCTGGCTAACCCTGCTTTTTTCCAAATTTCCAGGGCTAAAATAATCCCATACTATCGTGGAGTTAGCCATGTTTGGTAAAATGCAATGTGAAGAGAAAGTGGGCTAAGCTTAGTCCCGTACTATCGGTGGGGATACTAATTTCCTCATTAGCCCCACTGATAGTACAGATTTTGCAAGTATAAAAAGCCTATTAGTGTACATATGAAATTGATGTGGAGAAGTTGTCACTGGAGCACATGATGCACACTGTATGTATAACCAGTTCTTGCCTGTACAATGCACTCAGTGCATCCAATGCCTTCATATTGATCTCACCAGGGAGATGGGAGTTTTCACATCTCCCTGATCTACATAATCGTCTGCTGAAAGCCAGTTAAACGTCCTTCTGGCGCTGAGCAAACAACATACATGTACATGGATAACCAAACTTCAGTGCCAAAACTGCCAAATGCAGGATAAATCTGGCATGCAATTGGCATTTCCATAAACAAATTGGCAAAACAGGCATGCATGGTGGCACTGATGAGCTTTTTTGAAGGCTCAGGTTCTCCCTGTGATGTCACAGCGGGTACAAGGGGAAACCCCCTTCCACTTTTATGACTCACATATCCAGTGGGGGAACCCCCTGGAGCCAGAGAGAGGTTCTCACACTATAGTCTACTTCCTAGACCCTGACAATGTGTACCATAGTTTTTTTAAGACTCAAGTTCCTAGTTATGGTAAATTCACTGACCATGTGTAATCATGGATTTTTTTTTCAGGCTCTTACACATGTATTTGTTATGCTTTTTGCTTTTGTAGGCATTGCCTAACTACTTTGAACCAATTCCTTATTTATTGAATTTATAAAAGAGCAAAATACATGTACATGTACATGTACATGTATAATGTACATGTACTAAAGCATTTCATCATAAACTACATATAAAAGAGAGAAAGGTTTGAAGAACTACATGAAATATAACGATTCTATTCTAATATTTTTCAAAGGTGCAATAATACACTGACAATGCAATCCTATGTACTTCCTCGTCTAAATGACTGTCAAATTTGACACTCCACTGTATACGTCTCAAAACTTTGAAACTTCCCCTAATACATGATGTCGCATTAAAAGCAAATCTAACATTAAAAGTGACAGTAAACTGAAGCTACTAATGCTGCCATCTTTTAACAGGATTTGAAAAGTGTCTGTGCCTCTCATTTTCCCATCATGCCTCATTGTAGAAGCTTAAAATGTACCTGCATGTAGGCAATTCCCGCATTTACAAAGTCAAAAATAATAGTTTAAAATATAAAATGTGCCTCTTATCCAAACAGGCTGTTTGTCAAAATTCAAAATAAAATGCAATTGATTTTCAAATCATAATCTTAATTTTGCAGTTACTGTAAGATGGCACGGTTCAAGTTTTACCAGTTTATAAAGACATACACCTGTGCATGTACTTGCAGCAGTTTCCATATGTGCATTCATCATGGTTCGCATACACTGGACTTGGTGGATTTGTAAGTAAGTGTGTACAAATTTCTCACGCAGCAAAACTCGTGTTCCACCTGGGCCCTGGGATTTCATAAAACTTGTTATCAATAACAACTGCCCAATTTCTATGACAAATTTACTCTTAGCCAATCAGATGCAAGTATTTCAGTAATGTATTTCTGTTATTGTGACTTGTTAGTGATGATAATTTTTATGAAACAGGGTCCCTGGACTTTGCTGTGAGAGATTGAAAAGCTTTCAGTTATCATTTGGATGCAGAATTACGATGACGACTTTGCTTATACTGGTCGGTTCTTTTGAAGATGTTGGAGATGGTGCGCATTACGTAAGAAGTGTCGGTCCTAAAAGTAATGTTCACTCTCGCCAATTGCTGAAAAAAACCAGTCTGATTGTATGTAGCCAAATTGTGTAAAATTCCCTATGAAGAACCTACAATTACCTAGATGTGCCTTTAAGATTTCCTGCTTATGGGAACACTTTGCATCACTAAAAACTGTATCAACACAGTATTATCCAAATTTAATTCGTCCTGAAATCAATGAACCATTCATCTCATAAAAACTGCAATGCCTATTGTATAGCATTCTATTGTGAAATCCTACAGTGTGCATGTAATTTGGGAATGATCTTTGAAAAGGTTCAGAAGGTTACAAAAAGAAAAGGAGAGAAAAGGAAATAAAGGAACCCTACAATACTGAATTGACACTGTAGTGTTTCACAAGGAAGTGAGTCTAAAAAAAATAGTCTGAAAGAGTCAAGTACTTGATTGTAATCATGAGAAGTATTTGTCCATATATACATGTATTATTTTTTTACACACACCAGTTGTACTTGTTGTACACTGTATGTAGGAATATACATCCTGAACACTTCAACAGGATAAATTTGTTGTCACTTTTCACCTTTCAAATTCCACTCAGAAGCTGTCAATACTGTAAAAAAGAATGAATAGGAACAATTGGGGAGGGGGGGGGGGGGGGGGGGGTGAGGAATGAAAACAGAAAGTGCAATATATTGTCACTTTTTCCCAAGGAATGATACAGGCCATTTTTAGCTTTCTCTCGTTTATTATGAAAGAAATATAAGAAAGAAGTGTGTTTTTGAATCGTTCATGGGATGGAAAATCTTATCAAAACACCTTTTCAACTTCTGTTCCTTTTCACACGGTTTACAGCAGCTTGCTGTCGGAGTCTGAGAATTGTTCAATCCAGCCCATGACACGATTCTGTACAATGTTGAATAATATAGCTCCATTCTGGCAACGGAGCTACAATATCGCCTGTTGATAGCCAGAAGGGCGTTAACTCTGTGTTAAAGTATATGAGTTAACGCCTTTCTGGCTCCAAACAGACGATATTAAAATTCCCACAGCTTAATACACTTCAATGAATTTCTGTCTGTGTCAGGTACCCTCACAATGATTCGGATAAAGAGTTCCCTGAAAGAAACATCCATTAAAGTTCACGGGAAGCACACCTACTTTAAACTCTTGCTTAAACTGAAGTGTTCATTTCCTTTCTGTCAACATGTTTCAGGAATTCAAGTTTTGTGCCTTTTTGTAAAGTATGTGAATAGATTAGAAAGTGAAGAAGAAGAAGAAGAAGAAGGAGAAGGAGAAGGAGAAGGAGAAGGAGAAGGAGAAGGAGAAGGAGAAGGAGGAGGAGGAGGAGGAGGAGGAGGAGGAGAAGGAGAAGGAGAAGGAGAAGGAGAAGGAGAAGGAGAAGGAGAAGGAGGAGGAGGAGAAGGAGAAGGAGAAGGAGAAGGAGAAGGAGAAGGAGAAGGAGAAGGAGGAGAAGAAGAAGAAGAAGAAGAAGAAGAAGAAGAAGAAGAAGAAGAAGAAGGCGACGACGAAGAAGAAGAAGAAGAAGAAGAAGAAGAAAATCTATGTGTCATGTACAAGCATAAAAATGAAAAAAAAAAAACCCAAAACAAACTAGCATATCACTGAATGTGATTAATACCCCAGCCCCAATGTGTGTGCCAATTATTGCTCCAAAAATGAGGAAGTGGTTTGATCTGCAATATTTTCCCGATTTATTGCCATAATGTTGTTACCATGGCAACGCAGTTTCCAACACATTCCAAAAATATGTCTTGCACATCTTCATCCCAAGACAAATGTGTGTGCCAAATTTCATGAACATTGCTCGAAAAATGAGGAAGTAAATGTAGTTCGATGCGTAAGTTTTGCAACGGACGGATGGACGGACCGACCGACCGCCTGAACGTACGCTGATTCCTACATATTCTAACTTCGTTTGGCGGAGTTATAATAAATGTAACAAGAGCTAGATATGAAAAGCTTTATGCCTACATGTACATGGATCTGTTTTTTTTTATAGAGATGTAGGCCTTCATTAAAATTCAGCTGGTGCAGTTTAGTGATAGCATGGTAGTGTAATATTCAAACATTGAATGAACACTAATCTATACCTTTTAAGTTTCCATGTAAATAGGATGTCTAGATAGCAATCCACACTATTTGAACCAATCATTCCACTATATGTACATTTCCTCTGGACCACAATGGCTGTGTTTGCATTTGTCCTTGCTGTGCAAGTTTATGTCAATTTGCAGAAGGCCTACAGATTCAACCTTTAAATTATATACATTTACATGTACATACTCTACCTTCCTAGATGCTATACTAATCAGATTCTTAATCATTTAACACAAGAACATATCACCAGTCGTGCGTAGAAGTCATTCGTAACTTACGAACAGCTTTATGAAACACCCCACTGGTCTGCCTTGTCTAGTACATTAAAGTCCGTACCCATGCTATTTACCACAAAGTTTTGATGGATGTAAAACATGAGTTTAAAATAGGGAAGCTAGACTTCAAATGAAACAGTGCTCCTACACATGGTTAGGCGACAATTCCTCCGAGCTTTATTTCATCAAAGATTTAGAGTTAGGGTTATCTACATGTATACATGTATAGGCTTATTATTGGGTTTAGGTTATTTTCAGGGCTAGGGGTTGATTGAAGTTGGTATTGGGAATTTGGTTTACCGGTAAGAGTAATGAATTACCGTTGAGCAATTGTTTTGTTTTGTTTAAGAATTATTTTAGAGTTATTAGTTATATGCTATGAATTTATGTACTTTATCTTTTATGTATTGGGTGCCCCACTTATCAAGCATGTGCTTTTGTAACATGTATGATATTAGTTTGATTTTAAATGATTGAATAAACCAAACTGAACTGAACTGAACTGAATTGTCGCTGGATGGAGCATGTGTCGTACAACCAGTAAACATTTAGGCAGTCCCATCATGCACCATACTGGATCCCACTCTGCGTGTACATATTTGAGCCTCGATCACTCAGACTCACTCAGAGGGTTTTCTCTTTTTTTCCTAGAATATTCACGTCCCTTGATATAAAGCGAAAATAACAAACTATAAGACTGCACAGGCTGAATTGACAGGTAAATCTTGTTTCCTCAAAGTTTAATTCCAAAACAACAGTTCAGGGTCTTCATTTATAATTGAAGGGGCTATTTGAGAAACATATACTTGATTACTTATGTAAACATGTACAAAGGAGACCAATCGTCAGAAACTTTGTTCAATTGTACAAACATACGATTTATTGAATAAGCGTTTCATTCAGAATGAACATTTCAGGGGTTGCGTTTAAGCCTCGAAAGTCTGTACATGTAAGAAACAAACAAACATAAAGTAACAAAAATAATTGACCCCTCTGACTTTATCAACCACTGTGCATTAGATCTCTCACTGCATGCACTTCTTTACTGGTCCTTTAACCCTTTCGAGACAAATGACCATATTTTGTTGTTTGGATCAATACTGGTAACTTTTGATTCAGAGCTCTAAAAAATATACCAAATGCATGAGTAGAAAGAGCAAAAATTTCGGCATACACTATGTCCATTTTTGTTACATGACCATATTGCGTTTGATGCCAGGAATTTTAGAAATGAGAACATGCTTTAAAATCCTTAAATTGGCAACACATTTAGAGGTTCAAAATCATTGTTTTTTATCAAACTTGGCAATTTTTCCAACTTCTCAACAAAATTCCTGACCATGTATATTGTTTTCAAGAACATTACTCCTTATTAGAACTATGTAGCGCTAAAAGAGAAATATTATTGTTGCCAATTTGGCAAACGATATGTGATCATTTATTTATTGATATGTGATCAATTTAGCCCTTAAATAATTCCAGTCCTGAAAGGGTTATTAAGGTCGGGTAATCTTTTGAAACTTAAGTGTCACATCCTATTGGTTTTATCATGTCATATCATCCTTCCGGAGCTGGAAGTGTTTACTTCTTTCCTCTCAAACAAGGCCTATAGATTACATGTACTTTCACTATAACAAAAGCCTCTTTCACACATGACGGGGGAAAAACCGCAGTGACAAAATGAAATGATATACAGGTACATGTAGGCATACATGTACATACAATTAATCACACAATTATTCATACCCCTTGTAATATTGATTTTTTTCCCTTGGTTTTTGGAATTCTGAATTCTTTAACTCTCATAGGCTTAATACAGGAGCTACCCGTTCTGTAGTCTATGGGTTAAGAATGAAAGGTGGACTTTCAATTGTCAGCTTGAAGTGATCAATAATTGTGGTTTCACCTCATTTGCGTAACAATGCAAATGGTGATATATTAATTTCCTGGCATTTCTAGAAATATTCATATCCTTGTCCAGGCATGGCATTGAGGCATATGTTTATGAAAATGCACATGTGTCAGACATTCCTATGATTTTGTACATGTTTTGCAACTATTCAAGAAAGGGTATGAAAAGTTATGGACAAGCCTTCTTTTTTTTTTTTTCAGTGAATGAATTACCTCTGAACCATCAAAATTTGGTAAATTGTCTTGTGTAATTATTTTAACAATTGATTTGTAGCATGCCCAAGAAACATAAAACATGTCAAAACTTGGTAAGGGTATGAATAATTATGTTGTTAACTGTACATACATATACATTTCTGTATTTTACAACACATATTTTTAAGTAGATCCCTTTCAGGACAAGATTGTTCTTCAAGTTGGCAACAATAATATTTTTCTTTTAGTGCTACATGGTTCTAATAAATTAAAACAATATACATGGTTAGGAATTTTGTTGAAATGTGAAAAAATTGCCAGTTTTGATGAAAAACAATGATTTTGAACCTCTCAATGTGTTGCCAATTTAAGGATTTTAAATATTTGCCTTATTCTCGTTTTTAAAATTCCTGTCATCAAATGCAAATGGTTATGCAACAAAAATGGACATACATGTACATGAAGTGTGTGCAGAAATTTCGCTCTCTCTACTCATGCATCTGGTATATTTTTTAGGGCTCTGAATCAAAAGTTACTGAGCCAAACCACAAAATGTGGTCAAGTGTCTTGAAAGGGTTAATTGTTGAGCTCAGCTACTTTTTCCACCTCCAATTACTATTCATTTAGACATACATGTAAAATATGTTTCATTTACAGCGAGTTTTCTTTTTTCTTCCCTCCTGATTTTCTGCATCATGTCTGAACGAGGCTTCACAGAACCTTTTTTTTTAAAATACTGATATGATACCTATGATAATGCAGCATGAAGGATGTCCTGTTATTGCCCAATTCCTGTTCGATCTACTGATCTACATGTATATGCCTGTAGACATGATGGCAGTTTCAGAACAAGGGCTTCCTGATTCTGCAACCCCCCCCCCAAGCATGCCAAGTACATGTAGATCCTGATATTTTTTTTTGGCCCTTTTCTCCTTCTTTGGGATACTTTTTTGGTGATTAGTTCCTGAGATTTTTCCATGAAATTCAATCTGCAACAAGAATGGGCACCAGGGCCCTGTTTCATAAAACTTGTTATCAATAACAAGTTACAATAATTGTTATAAGCTACTGAAATCCTTGAATCCGATTGGCTGAGAGCAAATTTATCATAGAAATGGGGCAGTTGATATTGATATCAAGTTTTATGAAACAGAGCCCTGAGCTAAAGCCGGGATCATAAGTTTCTAAGCTCTTTGGAGGTCCAAAGGGAGCCGACAGAAATTTTCTAAAATGTACAACAAGCTCTGTATAGTAAACAAATCAATACTATTTTTTTAAGGTCAAAATTTGAAGGAAGAAACATTTTTAATCTAATGTTTGGATTTTCTTCATCAGCAACTGTCATGTCTATTGTCATGACAGATGTGTCTGAATTACATTGTAAGTGCTAGCCTAACAATTTCAAAATCCTGCCATGCAATTAACTCCTTTCAATGACAGTTCATTACAATGATTGCAAATGGTTTCGGGGGGCTGAATTGTGTTCCCATTCACTATTGTATTTCCAATTCGCATTAATGCTTTTGATTCACAAATCAAAGTATACTCTTTGATGCCTTGTCACAAGCCATGAGGTAAAGATTAATCATTAATATACATCAGCGTGTACCTGCCGTATCAGTGAAATTTGTGACTCAATTACAAAATGGATTGGATTGACTGTAGATGCTCACCAAGCATTATCCTGCCTAATGCTCTATATTTTGCAATTCATGGGGAGGGGGGGGGGGGGGGGTGTGGGTGAGGAAACAACTATTGTATTCTTTTGACCTATAAAAAGTGAGGAATGAATAACAGGCTTCGCCTGATCAATACAGGATCTCTACTATTAGGCTTTTCATACAAGTATATTTTGTAAGAAACTCCATGGTGTGATCAAGCATAGTACTTTGTGAATCAGTTCCCATAGTTTTCATAGTGATGTCATAATTCAGAAGGTCACAACAAGGCTAAGAAAACTCCTGACCGGATCTCATGCAACAATATGAGTAGGCGAAATTGCGAATATCTCTTTGGGAAGAGAATGTGACCCCTCGCACTCAGCTAAACTAATGTCCATGAGACAGTAAGATAAACATTTATGTTAGAGTCAGACGCGACTATATCTAGCTGATGACTCGATGACTCAGC
Organism: Heliocidaris erythrogramma; assembly: GCA_025617745.1. Taxonomy (NCBI): domain Eukaryota; kingdom Metazoa; phylum Echinodermata; class Echinoidea; order Camarodonta; family Echinometridae; genus Heliocidaris; species Heliocidaris erythrogramma. Next base: position 27,565,479 of record CM046870.1, read on the forward strand.
GCTTCAAAGCTCCACCTTGCTCCAATAAATTTCTAAAGATCTCAAATAAGTAAAGTAGACTACAGAAGATGACTACAAACATTTCTTCCCTTTGGCTTTGAGCAGTGACTCTTATGCTGGCCTCACCCAAGATAGAACAAATACTATAGAACAAGTATAGTAGTACTGCAAATAAAAACAAATCACAGTCACTATTAATTATAAATATACAAATAAGGGTGTGGACTAAAAGCAAGCTTCAGGTTTCACACCATCCTCAATCCTGTAATTCTTACCATCTCTACCCTTGATTATTACTGACACTCGTCATAAAACCATAATCACAATATTCCAATTAGCAATTTTTCAAAGGAACATGTGCAACGGATGAGGAGAGGGACGAGGATAGGGCGTGACTCATAAGGCAAGAAGTCATCCCCCAGGAATGCAGCGGTCCTAACCCTATCAAAGAGGTTTGACTTTCTACCTATTGCGGGCTGTTCCCTGCTGTGAGGGGGTTGTTTATTGTCTGGGCAGGTCAGGGAGATACTTCCTTTCCTCATTGTAGAAGTCAATCCGACAGTGCGATTGCCTTTTGACGAGGAAGAAGGGCTGCAGGATCAGGAGTTGGAACTCACGCTCTGCTCTACCTCTCCCTCAGTAATTAGTACTGTCCTAGGGCAATTGCTGCCTTGCTAGATTTATAAGTGAATGCAACTTTATTTTTTCCACTGAATATGATCAAAACGATGATCAAATGATGTACAATGTTTGTCTACATGTAGCTCTGCCTTCAACTTTATTTTGACAATTACTTCAATACATAGACAAAAGGTCGATCTACTTAAGAGTAAAGTGCCTGATCAGTTTAATAGTCACGGATGGACTTTTGACAAATTTTGAAAGTTGAAGGGCAGTAGAAAATAAGTATTTAAGTGAAGAGAGCTGTTTTATGCCTCATTGTGAAGGGCATCACTGAATAAGTTGAAATTTGATAAAATTTGGTTGCCATGGTTGCCTACTGTTCTTATTATGAGCCATAAAATAGTCAATGTCACGGATTAACCCGATCAGGCTCCAAATCTTTATTCCAAAGGACCCCATTTACACCAAGCTTTTAGGCCGGCCTCGGGCCGGCCTAAAGCTTGGTGTACATGTAAATGCAAAGCCGGCCTGAGGCCCTCCCAAATTTGGGACTACCTCTGGAGGTAGTCTCGGGCTGGCCCGAGGCCGGCCTAAATTTGGTGTAAATGGAAAGGAGGCCTCGGGCCCCCAATTTTGCGCACGATGCGACGCTGTTACGTATACGGAACAACAAACAAAACGCGCAAAGTATTTCCGGAGTATCTGGCGTGCAAGCATCAAGTTCAATTGAACTAACCTCCTCCGACATATTATAAATTTGATAAAGATATCAGAACAGACGATAATTTTATCCTTTTTTGAATTTCCTGATGCTGGTAAGGGTTTTCTTATTTTGTTCCTGAACGGACTGCATTTTTATAGATCATCATCGACGAAACGGAGTCGGAGATCGAGAGTATGAAAAGACAACAAATCGCGCACGCGAAAGAAAAAAAATGTTTTGTTTACATGTAGGGGCGACACGTGCCTTGAGTTTGGGAAAGGAGGCCTTAAAATGCCGGCCCAATATTCGGTGTAAAAGCAAAAAATTGCGGGCCTCGGGCCGGCCTAAATTGGAGGCCCGAGGCCGGCCTCGGGCCGGCCCTTTGGTGTAAATCGGGTCTTAGACTTATACATGCACATCCCTTTTCATCTTTGTCCTTGACTAAACAAAATAAAAAACCAAAGTCTAGTTGTTGAAAATAAAATGGAGTACCATACACTAAAGTCATTAAAAAATGGAGAGCAGGTTACACAAACACTATTCATAAAATATACCCCCTCACACATATGCGAGGTTATTGTAGATTCCCCCCCCCCCCCCCCCCACTCCGGTTTAGACAATCTGAAAATGAAATATTTCTCCATCAAATTATCAAAAATATCAGTATGCAACTGCAAGTAAATGTATGGTAAATAATGACAAAGAAATAGAAATAAACATGGTCTATTAAAACAATGGCAAAAAAATTATATGCTAATTAGTAATTGAGACTTGTCTACATTGTAAGTGATCGTCCAAATGACTTGAATTGGATGAACTGATTGACAATGCTGAGTTAAGCTGAGGCTAAACAGCACCTGACAACACTGTCAACAGGTGGTCGTGGTGGTACAGTACCGCCTACAGAGTAGGCCTACAGGTTGTTATAAGCCGACTTGAGTTGAGCTGAGCTGAGGCAAAATAAACCTCGCATATGTGTGAGTGGAGCTGATCTGAGCAGGCCCCGGTAGCTGACCGTCTGCCGGTGGACTTCGTGCCGCTAGCTAGCTGCGCTGCCTGGCCAGCAGCTGCAAGAGAAAAAAAGATACAAAAAGTATTTCAAAAACTCACCTCATTTTCAAATTTTCCATGAAGGCATCCTCTGAGATTTCGTCCAGAAGAACAAAATCTCCTTTTCCAAACTGAGCGCTCTCTTGATGAGCCATAATGGTTTACATCCAACTTTATTCCAGCTTTAGTGACAAATTGTTCCTCCTGCTGCTAATTCATTTCGAAGAGTGCGGATTGAGTGTTTGCGAATCGAAAATTATGAACTGAAATCATCAGCTGATCCCGTATCGAGTTAACTGCACAAGTAGTCTGAATATACAAACCGTTTAAAAATTTCTGCTGTAAACCACAATCAGAAATACCAAAGACATTGCCATTATCTTTTGTAATCAAGGCTCTTTTTGAAAAATTATATTATGATCTTCTTTTTTCACCTAGTGCTCGACCATAATTTCATGGAGAACAATTTTCGGTATAATTTTTCTTTTTGTATTACGGTATTCGGTCTAGACATAGATATATTTATCAGTACCGTTTTACGCGTTATAATGAAGTCATTCAACAGTCATCATTTCTTTTTCTTCAATGGGTTTTTTATTTTCTCCTCCGCTCCCGCATCTTTTTTCTTCCATTGATTTTTTTTACCATGACATAACGTGACCCTGAAAATGAATATATTTGGAGATATAAATATGATGAATCAGGAACTTCATTATTGTAACTTTGCAAGCTTTCTCTTGGCTCCGAGTCTTTCGGCTACTTTTCGAAGAAATACATGTTGCTCTTTGCAACCAACATGCAGAAGAGATTGTGAGCTGGAATATATATAATGAATATTTTTTTATATGTTTTTTTTCTCTCTCTCTCTCCTCTCTCTATATCTCTCTCCTCTCTCCTCTCTCTCTCTCTGTGACCACATCACTCTCCTCAATCAACTAACCGACCCTGTTCTCTTCTTCTTCTTCTAGCTTTTTCTTCTTCTCCTCCTCATCCTCCTCGTGCTTCTTCTTCTTCTCCTCCTTCTGCTTCTTTTCTTCTTCTTTTCCTTCTCCTTCATCATCATCATCATCATCATCATCATCATCATCATCATAATCATCATCATCATTATGTTCTTCTTCTTCTTCTTCAGTTCTTCAGTTCTTCTTCTTTTTCTCTTCCTCCTACTCCTTTTTGAAATTGAAATTGTTGATCAAATTTGTTTTAGCCGAGTGAAAGAAAAACATTCTTGAAAATTGATATAACAATATTCTTTTAATAGAGAATATATATCTATACATAAAATGTTTACACAAATAAGAAGGCAGCAACCGGGCGAATCGACCGCGGCCCCCTTTTGAAACCCAACTGCATGGCATACCTTAAGTACACAATTACAAAAATTGTGTACTTTTTCGGCTCTGTGCCCCATCTATTACAAAATCCTGGATCCGCCCCTGGATTGGAAGATCATGAACTTGAATATAGCACAACATGTAATCTCAAAGTATAATCATAAATAAAGACCACCCATTCTTAATTCCTCGAAACGTCATAAACTGTAGAAATGGGTTATTTTTACGAATTATATCAACAATATTGCAATTTGGCTATTACACAGTGTTATCGCAAACTTGTCTGGGTTACAGCAAACCTGTATTAATATATCTCGTATATTAATTGACTCAACAATTTTAAAAATTCACATTGAAACAATTTCACAAATCCATTAAAACTTTTGACCGACAGCAATCATTGCCACTAGAATATCATCGACAGTAGTTGGCGCTGTGGTAGTTTCAAATTACGAAACATCGAAAATACAGTCGCATCATACCATCGAAATCAAACAAAGAGTCACTCTTTATAAAATGGGCTAAATCATAACTAACTTTCTTGCATAGATCAAACTAGTTAAACAAGGAGTATTTTTTAAATATCATCTGATTTACAATACATTTGTACGATAAATTACAAATGAAGCACCATGATATAACCATTTGTGAAAGAGATATAATAAAACGTGAAAGAGTGAATGGATTGCTCAATTACATGCATAATCTAAAAGAAAAGTAAACCTTTAATACACATGTCAAAATGAACTTAATATTTATGAGATTTACACTCATAACGTTCAATAAATACCATTACTTAACAGTAAAAACAGAGCACGATCTCATTTATAGCTGAATAATAATTATGTTACCGTTTTGAAACACATGTATTGCATAATTAATTTCGAGGATCAGCAGTGAATTATGTGTTTCCTCGAAAATGTGTTTTAAAGTGATAGAACTGAACAAATAAATTTGTAGATCCCCGTGTCCTTCTGCATGTTGTTTGTGCACTATAACGACGAGTATTTTGTGCTTATTTCAACTGTAATGATACTGTTTAATTACATAATATTCCTTATATTTCGAAATGCACTGTCTCGGTAACGTCTATTCTGTTCATAACTGAACCTGCCCATGCACGTATTATTTCACCCTTTGCAATTGAGGAAGATTATGACCCCCCCCCCCCCCGAGTATTTCAATTTCTGGGTATGCCACATCCAGTGGTGTAGCGTTGAACCAGCCATTGCATTGAGAGGGCATTGGCGTCATGGGGGGAACGGGGGGGGGGGGGGGTGATGCCCGGGCATTGGTCTTATTCTAGTTGCATGAAAGAGGAATGAAGACCATCAATTAGGGGGATGGGGGGGGGGGTAGGGGAACATTTCCCTGGTGTGACTGTCTTGTCACTCTTCACAATTTATTCCAAATTTGGATGGGGGGGGGGGGGAGCAAGTGTCTTCCGTGTCCCCTGTAGCTACGCCATTGACTACTACGATGGCAACACCAAAAGAGATGCGGTTGTCTTAATATTATAGTTTTCAATCAAAACTATTAATCGAAGTATGGCTTCGTTGTAGAGAGGCTGACTAAAGCTGGCGCACTCACACTCCGCTGACACATGTTGTTGCTGGAGTTGTTATTGGCGAGTGGCTGGCCTCTGTCTTCGAAATAGTCGCCAGGTTCATCTGCTGCAGCCAGTCTTTTGTAGGACATGCTGGTCCTTGAGATGAGCTGGGGTTGGAAGAATGAAAATGTAATGGAGTTATCAGAATTTTAAAAGAGTAGCCTGTTGGAACTTCTTTTGTGTAAGTATATGTTTTTTTCAATAAATTATAGATTACTATCGATATCTACATACCAACACCTCCACTACCCCACCTCCACCACCACTACCACCACCACCAACACCACCGCCACCACCAACAACAACAAAACAACAACAACTACAATATCAACAACAACCACAACACCTACAACACCAACGCAAACGCCAACACAACCCTCAAGCCACCACCGCAACCAACAAAACCACTATGTCGCACCACCACCAATACTATACCACTACCATTACCACCACCATTACCACCACCACTACCACCACCACAATCACCATCACACGGAGAACATTTTTTGACCACGCATCCTTACTTGTTCCGTGTCCGAGGACTTTTTCGCACACCCGGGTTTAACGATACAGCAGACAGCCAGAGAAGAGCAAGAAGCAATCAACTCGATGACGTATAAGAAAACGATGACGGCATTGATTAGCACACGATAGACCTGCAATAAAATAATGTATGAAGGTTAATCTTTTTAATTTCGTTACAGCGACGCACATGGAGGGGAGCTCTTAAAGGAAAATGAAACCCCAAACTTGTATGCACTTTAACAGAAGCAGAAAAATCTTAAAAGCATATCACTGAAAGTTTGAGGAAAAACGGATAAAGAATAAAAAAGTTGTGAAGATTTCACAAACATAAAATCGCTAAATGAAATTGGCAACATACTCATTATGCTAATGAGATGCTATGACGCTTTTGTGCTCCCTCTCTCCTTATAGGTAATAAATAAAAAAAATTATCTGATTTCAGCTTTTTCACAAAGAAAAATTGAATTATCAACATTGTGCTTGAAATTTTATTGTGAGGAGTAAGTTTATGAACACCACCTTAATACAGAAATCAAATTTTTAAAGATATATTCAAGGAAAGTGGATATTTACAACATTATTTGTATAAGGCAATTGGAAAGTATAGCATATTTACATCACAGCATCTCATTAGCATAATGTGGACATTGCCAATTTCGAATCTCCATTCATTTAGCGATTTTAAGATTTCAAGTATTCATAACTTTTTTAAAATTAGTTGTCCGTTTTTCCTCAACCTTTCACTGATATGCTTCTTTGATTTTTCTACTTCTATTAAAATGCATTTATTTGGGGGTTTCATTCTCCTTTCGATTGGGTATACGAAAAGGATTTAGAAGAGTAATGATCAGAAAACATAAACGAGAGAAAAGGTAGATGAATACAGAATGTAAACGATAAAGGTGAGAAAAGTAGAGTATATTGAGATCGAGAAGGAAACGCAACCAAAATAGAGCAAGAAGGAAAATGGGAAACAAGGAAGAAAAGGAGGAGGAGGAAGGAGGGAGAAGAAGGGGGAGGAACACAGATGGAAAGAGGTAAATAAGAGTAGAATATAGGAAGTTGTGAAGGGTAGTAAGACAAACAAATACGAAGATGGGAGGAAAAGAGGAAAGGAACGAGGAGGAGCGGAGGGAGGAGAAGCAGGAGAAGCAGGAGGAGGAGGAGGAAGAAAAGGGAAGGAAAGAGATGACTAAGACTATAGGAATTGGAGGAGGGTATATAGTAAAGACTTAAAAATGAAGATGGGGAAGAAGAAGAAATGAATGAGAAAGAGAAGCAGATAGAGAAGGAGAAGGTAGAGAATTGTGAGAGGAGGAGAAGAAAGAGGATCAAGAAGCAGAAGGAGGATTAGGAAAAGGAATATGATGAGGAGAAGGAGTACGAGGAGGAAGAAAATGATAGAAAAGAAGAACAAAAAGCAGGAAGGAAGAAATGATGAACAGGTGGAGAAGGAATGATAGGAGGAAGAGGAAAACGAGGAGAAAGATGTTCCATTTTTCTTTACCGATTGTCGACAATCTGATGACAAAATTGCTGGTGATGGCTTACAATCTGAGGCAAGTTGTCCATCTCTAAAGATGAAGTATGCGAAGACGATACACAAAACTGACGTAAGCAGAGTCGACAATGTCGACAGAACAATTAATTTCTGAATCTGTCAGAAATAGAAAGGAAGAAGAAAAATCATTTAGATTTTGAATACGTAAAAATAAAAAGTGGAAAAACCAAATATAATGGACTAACAAAAATAGTGGAGAAAAGAACATCTCAAATGAAAGTTATGAAAGCTACTTTCTCATAATGATTACGGTAAGGAAAATATCATCGACATGTAATTCACCATGAAATTATTTTCACTAATTTCACGGCAGCAAATGTATAAAGCAAACATGTCAGGGCCCCGTTTCATTAAATTGGTTATCAATAACAAGTTACAATAATTGTTATAAGCTACTGAAATCCTTGAATCTGATTGGCTGAGAGCAAATTTGTCATAGAAATGGGGCAGTTGTTATTGATAACAAGTTTTATGAAACAGGGCCCAGATCTTGGATTGATCGATACACGTTTATAACAGTTTGAAGTTTCAGTCTGTAAACTTTATACCGTCTGTTTGGAGCCAGAAGGGCCGCGTTAATTCATATACATGTACTTTAACACAGAGTTAACGCCTTTCTGGCTCCAAAGAGACGATAATATGTTGATGCATAATACCAGTGAATGATTCCGTAATCTTTTGTAAGTCAGCAGCCCTGTGACACTGGTTGGTAAGAAGAACTGGAAGAAAAGAAAGAAGAAAAAGGAGAAAACGAAACAAAGAAACTTTAAATAAGGAGAGTCAATAGAACACAGAGGAATGATCAGTGGCGTAGCATGGGCCGACCCATAGGGGGGGGGGGGGGGGGAGATCTTGGTGTGTGCGTATATGTGTGTGGGGTTGGGTGGGAAGTGCGGTTGGTATGAAAATGCTTATCAAACAAGGTCACATAGTGGAGGGTGTGAGAGGGGTCCTCTCGTCTTCTTTTCATGTTCCATATCCCCTTCCTTCTCTCTCTCTTGTTTTCTTTCCTCATGTTGAGCCATTCATTTATTTCTAGGGGGGGGGGGGGCAAGGCATGTGATTTCTGTTACCTCCATGCAAGGCTACTCTACTAGTTACAAACAACAACAACAACACAAACTTAGCATTATATCTTTCACGAAACAGCCCCAAACATTCTCTATAAATCAGTTTACAAAATAGCTTAATCTGCCTCTTTGAAATACCAGTCAATGAGTTGGATAACACCTTCCTGACCTGGTATGATACTTACAAATATTGGACTCCAGATGGTGATCGCAAGGTATGACATGTAACTCTTGGTGACCACGCCCAAGATGCCCATGAAGATGAGGAGGAGAGAACAAAACGAGTGGAGCAGAGAAATGTTCTGAGAGGAAAAGAAGTGAAAATAGATATAATCAAAAGTTTAAGTAATAGTTTGAATCACTTAAAGTTCTGTAAATACACTGGAAGTTTTGAATTAACATTAAAGAAAGAAAGATTGAAAAAAAAAGAAAGAAAGAAAGAAAGAAGGAAAAAAGAAGGAAGAACGAAGGAAAGAAAGAAATGAAGAATGAAAGAAAACAATAATGGCGTGCTTCATAATATCCTGAGAGGAGCATTTCTCCAAAGTTCGCAATTCCCGAATGTTTGTTTTTCTGTCCATTTTTGTGATAATATAATGATAATAATAACAACAACAATACTACTACTACTACTACTACTACTACTACTACTACTACTACTACTACTACTACTACTACTACTACTACTACTACTACTACTATTACCGCTACTACTATACTACTACTACTAATAATAATAATCATAATAATAAATAAATAATAAAGTAATTTTATATCCCCTATGCGTTTTACAGAGTTTGTAATAATCAATAATACAATTAATAATGTTATACCAAGTGTTTTTCATGAGTTCGGATTTGGCATCTATCTTTGTTCATGTTCCAATAATCGTAACAATTGGACGATATAAGCGTTTTTTTTTTAAATCCGAATTATGAACTTTGGTGAATAATGATCCTTTTGAATATCAAGCTCCCCTATACCAGGGTCCCGTTTCATAAAACTTGTTATCAGTAACAAGTGCCACATTTCTATGACAAATTTGCTCTCATCCAATCAGATGCAAGGATTTCAATAACTTATAACAACTATCGTGACTTGTTCTTGATAACAAGTTTTATGAAATGGGGCCCTGATGTAACATGACATCTCTGGAACAATGCCAAGCTTGTAATTATTAACGGTGTCTGATTTTGAATTGTATGGGAACTTCGTGAAAATCAAATGGCAAATTGAAACTTTGATAAGAGAAGTAAGAAATCTAAACTGGAAATAATTATGTAAACAGGATCAAAATTGGAGACGGAGTCGATAAGTGTGCACCCTCTAAATATCTAAATATCAAACACATGCTCAGTAAATCTCTTTACGATCATGACGATTGGTTGCAAAGAGTTATCGATAATTTCGGATCGTTCTCCAGATAATAAATCACCGGTGTTACAATCCACACAACACAAAATTATTGATGACAACATATACTGCGCTATTCCATTATTGTTGATAAGCTCGTTTGAAACAAAAAAAAAACTGAATCTATTTTCACCCTTGGCTGATCATGCCACAAACAATACATTGGGAAGAATCAAAAGTGATATCATGTTTGTGTATAATATGCTTCCTTCAGTCGACCTTCATGCGAACGTATTTATGGAAAAGGATTTGCCATATTTTGTGAGTTCTAATACGGATGATTGTTTTACCAAATCCATTAGTACTGGAAGAGTACTCCAATAGTAGCCTACTGGACAAGTATATTGCGATAATTATCACTGGGCATTGTGAGTACTGATAAAAAGGTTTAACTTAAAGGAGAATTAAGCCCTGATTACAAATTTACTTATATTGGAAGGTGTAATATATTCCTACTTATTGGCCTAAATCATTTTCTAATAAGATATCAGAAAAGGGTATAAATAAAGATATTCCAACACCCGGTATCGTCTCCTACTCATTTACATGGGGGCTGCCATTTTCTTGCTGATTTGGAGTTGTACATGAACCATTGAGAAATGTTCCAGTCAGGAAGATATTTTGAATCCAAATCCTAAATTGATTTTCTTCATTACCTAATTCCCATATGTGACGGAAAATATAAAGTGGGTGTTTACATGTATTATAAAAATTAAATCTTTATAATGATACTTTTAAATTGTCTGGTTTTGCTTAACAAAAATCTATTTTCTTGGGTTTGCCAAACAGAGTAGAACATAATATATGTAGCATGCATTCTGACTTTTCAAGTCCATTATCCGAAAGCAGGTGAATGCATAGTTTGCCGCTATAGATGCTCAGGGAAGAAGCATTCATAAAATTTGAATTAATTTGCTCCGTCCCATACGTCCAGTATCGAGAAAATAGATTTCTATTAAGCGAATATCGATTTTCAACAGAAATATATAAGGAAATCTTCAGTTTAAAAATAAATTGACATATCTATTCTATATTTTTAATCTCAAATGGGTTTTTAATTTTGAAAAAGGCAATTGAGCATTTGGATTAAGAAAATCTTCTTGTACACATAAACAAAATGGCAGCCCCATGTGCTGCTAGCAGACGATACATATTGCTAGCAGATGGTAAATTTTGCTCAGAAAAATTTGATTCGTATCGATCTCGTATATTTTGACGCGAAGCCATATAGTCTAACAAGTAGGAATAAATAACACCTTTGAACACTATCGTCTTTATTTTTGAGCGTAATTCTCCTTTAATTAGATTTTACATGGATCAGTGAGTATAGTCTGCACTCTCCATTAAAAACGGGGACATCCCACGAGACCGATTTCATATGAAAAAGAAGGAAGTTTAGAAAAAGAAGATGAGAGAAAGGAAATAAAAGTCAGAATGAAATATATATGCATGCACAGAAAAGTGGTCCAAAAGCCCATGAAACAGACTTTGTTGATCTTTTGGGCTGTCGGTGTCGTAAACCCTCCGAAAGTTGACGAATCGCGGACGACAATGTCGTTAAAAAAAAAAAAGTTCCATATCTCCCAATCGTAATCCTCGTTCATGGTCATTTTATCAATTGTCTTAAATAGATATATAAAAAACACAAAATTCTACCCTCATTACGATGTCGATGTTGGCGGTGGCAGCGACTCTCGATGCCCACGATTTCCACGATGACGTCGCAATGCTGTAACTGTGAACAAACGTTGGTCTCTCACGGTCATTCGCTCCCGACATCGAAGCGAATCCATTTGATTTATTGTTCGCTTTGGAAAATTCGCCCAGTCTCGCTGAAATGTCTACATCACTCTCATCATCATCGTCATCATTGGCTATATCGTTCCCGTCGTCGTTTGCTGTAAGCGTTCTATCCTTAATTCGCATGTCGCTATCACCTTCAACATCCCTCGCGTCGTCGGTGTTTACGTCCTTTTGTGATGGATTCCTCGGCATTGGCTGCCCTTCTGTTAGAGTTTCTGTTTGCGCCATGGCGGGATCTCAGTCGTTTTCGTTCTTACTCTAGCGTTGTTATTTTTTTTCCTTGTGATGTTGCTTCAGTAACACTTTCAGTACTGTCAGGAAAAGAAAAATATAGTCATAAACGATTACTAGCAGTTAAGACTTTGTTAGGCCATTGTTTACTCATTTTATTGTATTTTCCTGATTATAGAGCTATATGAATATTAATTTTGTATTTGTCGAATTTGTTTCTACCATGGTAAATGAAAAACCCCGTGAGAGGGGGAAAAGAACCCCGTGGAAGGGGGGGGGGGGGGTTAAGTATATCCTGAAGTCTTGTTACAATAAGAGTGCAGGATGGAAATTAGCATAATACAAGGAAGGGAGAGAGAGCTGAGAGAGGTAGAGAGGGGGAGGGAGAGAGAGAGAGAGAGAGAGAGGGGGGGGGGGGGAGGAGGGGAGGGGCCGCATGGCAAAGGAAATATGAATAACAAGTGAACATAAATTTTAAAATTTAGCTACGCCCACGTGTACATAAAAATCTGTACCGAAACTTGCAGACAATGATTGGCATTCCTCGAGTACTGAAAATGGCAGAATAACCATTTTTACTTCCAACATCGGAATGTCAATTATATCAACTGGTGATGATTAGGTCATTTCCGTCTCTTTATTTTCCTCTTTTTTTAAACAATCTGCATACAGATATGATTTGGTATGGCTGATCCATATTTACATAGCAACAGTCTACTGCTTCTGTATAGCAATGCCAAGTGTCGAGCGAAGGGCATTATGCATACACAGCGATTCTAAACAAAAGATGATTTTATATGCTTTGTCTATCAAATTGAAAATTGAGGGTGTTTACAACACTGCGATTTCTCTATCAGTACTTTATCGGTCGTATACTATTACCACAGTTATCAGGAAAAGGTACAAAAACAAAAATCATTGTTCAAGTTGAACAGTCCATATATATCATGCCAATGTTTCAAACTGGTCACTTGTGAACACTCTGTTCAAACTCCAAGTTATTATTCAAAGAATACTTTATGATTCAGAAAAAAGGTTTGCGGTACAACCATGTCAGTTGGAATAACTCCACGTTCCGGTCAGAATACTCTGGCCGTCGTCAGGAGAATAAGAAGAGCGAATAAATCAGCAGAATTTATATATGAAGCGGTAGAAATTCTACAGCTTCACAACTTGTTTGTAAAGTTAGGCAATTCACTTTTAAAATGAAGGCAAACAATAACATCACGGAATTAGTATAGAAAGAAATAGTAACAGTAACATCAAAGTACCTGCATACTTTATGATTTTCCTATTTCTGTAAGATAGAATTGCATGTTCATTGATATGATAAAGTAAACTAAAAAATAGAGACTGAAAATCAATATTTGATTACTGATTTAAACAAATTATTGGTAAAACTATGAACAAAAACAATGGACGTCGTGTGTTATTAAGAACTCATGAGATTCACAATTGTATCGACTGTAAGAATTATTAGAGGAAGAACTAAAAACAAAACCAGAAATGTCTATAGTAGCTGGTCCATGGTCATAACTGGTTTGTTTGATCTGTTGGTCTTCCAATGTTTGTTTTCCACAATGATGACTCATATAAGCCCGCCATGATGAACAACAATTCACAACTATCTGTTGGAGTGGTAATAAAAATTACTTGAGATACCCCTTACGATCAATGTTGTTCTCCCAAAATCTATGTCATGGTCGAGTATTGAGAGTTTTCAAACACGACCAAAAATATAAGATAAGGTTTATGGCAGCTACAAAGTGGAGACGTTGAAAAAGGCAAATTTTAATTTTCGTTTACAATAACTCAAAGACAACGAATCGACTGTACATTTTAACATTTCTGTGAAATGTGCATTGTCTAAAAGGCTATTCGTATGGTAGGCCTAATAATAGGCAAGTCTGCGGTAATTAGAATGTTCGTATCCCATTTATACGCTCTACAATTAAGATATACAAAAAAAATCGGAGATGTGGCCGGTGACGTAGGGACAAAATAGTTTGGACTTGCCTACAATATTGAGGGGGGGGGGGGGGGTGTTTATTATCATAATTGTAAATATCATTAATCAAACTAAATAATCTTTAGACGGTAAAGGTATATATTTTCAGTATTCGTGGCATGTAAGTTAGTTCAACCGCATAAAAACAGTAATACGGTAATTGGTTTACAATTTGTTTACTTATAGACTGTTCGTTGATTAAGTATCATCTGTAAATTATAAAGGAGTATTTCTGGGATGGTTTAGAAAAAATTCTTAACTAATTATGCTGACAGTGATTGCATGCTTTCTTATGAGAAGAATCGAAATGACACAATGTAGTTATCCCCATTTTAAAATTTGGCGCCAATCAATCGAGGATCGATAAAACGACATTACAAAGTAGTTCGTGATATTTCAAACAATATCACGGCAGAATACAAAAAATATTTGTATACCTGTGCCTGCCTAGGAAGAATATTTCGATATTCTGGCAGTTACAGTGAAGATGTATAGTTACAATAGTTCTGTAAGTTTGTTATATCCATATAATACAGGCCATGCATCTGCGAATGGAGATCTCACCTATTATGCCTATAATAAGCCCGAATAACTGGTTTCCTATTATACACACTCATGTCAGGATCGGATTAAGGTTTGTTCCTTTTTTCAGCTGTAAATCCCAAATGACCACACGTTGAAAGTCTGGAGCATACTACAGGTCTGGAGCAGACGTACGCCCCCATTTGAAGGCCAGGTGAAATAATACAGTGAGTTGGGCTACGGCAAATCAGGCTGTTCTGTCCTACATATACACTCCGCTATCATATCTGGATACCCCATCAGTTTAACATGATCCCATGGCATTCATCTATTTCTATATAGCAATATTATGAAAAGAGATAAATTGAATAAAATAATAAATTGCTCACCTAAATCTCTCTCGAAGAAGTCGACCTATAAAATCCTCGAAGATTCAGCATGGACAAACGTTGGGTCCTTCTTGGTAGGTTAGGTGCCTTACTGAGCGTTAGTTGTTCGGGATCCTCGTTATACTTTCTAGGAACAAAGTCATTGAAAATTAGACTCACCTTCACCGACAAGGCAAGTTTTAACACGGTTGCGTCCAAATCTTCAGTCCCACTAATTCCTTATATCCGAACAACTAATACCGGGGCTCCATAATTTTTCATGGCTACATTTGGGCACGGTTTCATCAGGTTAGCAGTTTAGTGCGATCTGTGCCATTCTGTGGACTCAATGGACTGTTCGGAAATTCCGGTTGTGTTCATTGGTAACTTGAAATCGGGTAATTTTTGTCGTGTATTGTTATAGAGTGATGATGTCATCAAAGATCTATATTTGTAGCCTCGCGTGTTTGTCGAGTGCTCTATAGGTCGACAGAACCGACGTTTTAGACCATAAAGTGCTTGCTTGCTTGCTGCACTCGAAACTACGGAGTTTTGTTCTCCAGAATGGGGTCTGAACATCGAGTAGTGTAACAAGCCATAGGGAATTCCACCATTTTCTTTTTCTTCAATGGGAATTCCACCATTTTCTTTTTCTTCAATGGGAATTCCACCATTTTCTTTTTCTTCAATGACGAAGTCACATATCCCGTTCGTCTAAATAAGAAAACAGGCTGAAATTCATGAATTGGAAATATGACCACATCAATACAACCAAAAAAAAAAAAAAGAAAAAAGAAAAAGAAAAAGAAATGAAATCACAGCTTATCAAAATAAAAACAAAGATCTAACTTGGTAGAGACTAGCTCACTTTTGTCCTAACTATAGCATCACAGAATTATGTAGAACTGATGACGGACACTGAGTATAATCCCAACAAGATTATCCATAATCTATAATAAAGAAGCTGCATGTTTATCTTGAAAAGACTAGGTTGTATGCTAAACTACAGAAAGCAATCCATAAGCAAAACCAGCTTGTACTTACTGACTGTGAGTGCATCCACCCCAGGCAGTTTAATGTTTTACAAAAAGCAATGCCAGATATGCCCCTATTATGCGACACAAACATTAAATATTAGGACACTTTTTATAGAATTGATGAATATGGAACGAACGCGAAAGAGGCACAAAAGCCATTTGCATTCCACGCGACTGAGTGGCGTGACGAATGGGAAGCTGTTCTTTCTTTTGTCAAGTGTAAATACAACATAATCCTCACAAGTTTGGTATTGGAACGCA
Organism: Heliocidaris erythrogramma; assembly: GCA_025617745.1. Classification (NCBI taxonomy): domain Eukaryota; kingdom Metazoa; phylum Echinodermata; class Echinoidea; order Camarodonta; family Echinometridae; genus Heliocidaris; species Heliocidaris erythrogramma. The sequence continues at coordinate 27,581,598 of CM046870.1, forward strand.
TTAGGTATATCTATTTAGAGAAAAGATCAAAGCTAACCACACAGTGCGTCAAGAAAAAAAAATCTGACATTATATGAATTTGAAAGATTGTAGTTTTCTAATGCTGTAGCATAGATACCAATAGCAGGATTTTTTTTGTAACGGCTGAAGGCGTCACTGAGTTTAAAGATACCAGTACCAGTCATGCTATTCCACTGTAAAAGATACTACAGTGAAACCTGTCTATAAAGACCACCCAAGGGAGACAAGAAAAGTGGTCTTTAGGTGGTCTTTATGGACAGGTTCCTTTAATACGTGTTTCAATGAGAAATGCTGTTCAAGGGAAATGAAAATTGTGGTCTTTATGGACAGGTGGTCTTTCTATACAGGTGGTCACTAAAGCAGGTTTGACTGTATAACATATTCTGAATGGTGGGTTACATAAGTATTGTGTGGGTTTGGAATCAATCATCAAAATGCCAACAAGGTGACTCAGTCTCGTTGAAAATCGCATAAACAGTGAAAAGCACCACACACGAACATGTGGCATCAAAATTGGTCCAAAGCTTTAAAATACTCTCTTTCTTAAATAGCATATTTAGATTATAAATGGATCTTATATCATTTTTGTGTGATAATTCTCCAATGATATCCTCCACATAGCAGCTTAAAATAACTTGACGCCCCCCCCCCAAAAAAAAAAAGAAAGAACGAAAAGGGTTTCACCATTTCCACAGACTTATTTTCACCTTGCCAGAAGTCAACCTTCTCTTTGATACCATAGTTCTTTGGAAACAACGGTCATGACGGTTATATACCTTGCAAATTTTGTTTTCTTATTGGGGGGGGGGGGGGGGGGCCCGTGCACCTTTATATGCCCACCCTTTCGTAAATTTCGATCCAACAGAAACATGTATACTGTGATAAGCTTCAGGAAATGTTCTGAATAGTGCAACCCCCATATATATTTTTTTTTACAAAATCCTGGATCCGCAACTGGTTACCGTCGTAGAACTGTCCATTAGTTTTGCAATGAGGATTCATGATCAAAAGCAAAGACAGTACATATAATCCGGTTCGTATTCATTTTTGTTCATATTACTGATGCACCCCCCTCCCGATTTTCTCTTTTAATCACATGAACTCTAATTAAACTCGATTAAGAGTAACAAGGGTTACGCTTGCCGTAAGGTATCTAGAACAGCAAATTTTACTTATTTTCTTTCCATTTTGCAAATGGATCACACCAGGGGCGGATCCAGGATTTAAAAAAAAGGTGGGGACACTTCAGAAAAATTAAATTGTTGTGTATGATAATAATGATAATAATAATGATGATGATGATGATGAAGATGATGATAATAAAAATAATAATGATAAATAATGATGGTATAAGAATAAGAATAAGAAGAATAACAATTAACATTTCTATAGTTCTTAGTGTACATGTTGTTTCTAAGCGCTTAACAAACTTAAATATGAAATAAACAAACATTACAATAACAATGAAGAAAAACATTACTACCCTGATAGCAGAAAGTGGTAAAAATTACGTGATATTTACGTCGTGGTTTTCGTCTTTTTTACGTCCTGTAATTACGTCAATAAGACGACAACTTGCACCAACGCAAGACGTCAAGAGGACGTCTTATTTTGACGTCATCTGTACACTGTAAAAACCGAAGTGCTGTATATAGCACTTTTTGAGGGCATGCATAGGGACTGCACTCAGAGTGCTATTGAATGCACACAGCGTGCTATTTCAGCACTTTCACGGGAGCTGGACCGGCTCCTCAAACTGCTAAACATTCATAAAAAAAAAATGATTTGGGCGAGCTTCGAACCAGGGTCCTCTGATCGAGAATTGCTTGCATTACCGCTAGACTAACTCACATTGTACGATTTAGAGCAGATCATATTGTTACATAGTGAATTTACGACACCACATAGTTCATGTTATCTACTTGACTCCCATGACTAAACTGGATTGCAAGAAGCATTTGTTAGTCCATCGGTAACGTCAGCGCCTCTCAATCAGCGGAACCTGGTTCGAGTCTCGCCACGGTCACATTTTTTTTTTTTGCTGGTAAATTAGCATACTACAAGTGCTATAAACAGCATTTCAGGTGCAGTCACTATACACGCCCCTAAGAGTAGCACTTTACTTTTTACAGTGTACAAGACGTAGAGATGACGTCAAAATAAGACGTCCTCTTGACGTCTTGCGTTGGTGCAAGTTGTCGTCTTATTGACGTAATTACATGACGTAAAAAAGACGAAAACCGCGACGTAAATATCACGTCATTTTTCAACACTTTCTGCTATCAGGGTAATAACAACCATGAGAATGACAACATTATATATATGGGACAAACTTACCCTGATTATACATATTTAACTGAGGATTATTATTGAGGTATACTGAGGAATGGTTATCTGGTTTCAAAAATCTGCCACCGGATCTTACAGATCACCTTATAGACTTGCAATACAGAATGGATTTTTTTCCAGCCGATAAATTCTTGAAATTTATGTCATCCGGCAGTATGATAATCAACATCAATTACAATTTTTAATGAAGAACGCTCCCTTCCAGTGTATCAAAATTACGTGCAACCGTGCAAGCTTACACTCTACCCAAAAGTCTTATTTTCTTGTCTCACCCTAGATATCAAATCCATCATTATGAGGTCGTGAGAGGTACACCTTGTCACGAAAAGAACAAAACCATACAAAACATCATTCAATTGATTTTGTTTAGTAATGCTATCATCTAAACGTAGCATTTCAAAAGTGGAGGTTAAATAAAGGTGACGAATATTTTCTGATGCGGGGTTTATCAACGTCAAGATCTGGGCACTGCTTCATAATAACTGTTATAAGCTACTGAAATCCTTGCATCTAATTGGCTGAGAGCAAATTTGTCGGTAAAAATCACGGACAAGACACTTGATGAAACGCACTCTGACGTATCAAGCACCTTGGCCGGTACAGCCTATCCGATATGCGTAAACTAATCGCGTTATGGAGACGGACAATCGGCGATTGTCCGTCTCCATGTAACGCGATTAGTATACTTGCCAGAAAGCCTGACGCATATCGGATAGGCTATGGCCGGTATAAAGCGCACTATCTTTGGATCATGGACCAAGCACGCCAAGTGTAAGGATACAGTCCTGTAAATAGGTCCGAAAACCCGGTATTTCCCCGCCACTGATCTTATCAAAGATAAGACCAAAGTTTTTGATATGTGGAAAAGACTGATCATCAGCTTTTAAGATGAGCTAGGTGATAATTATATTCATTTGTACAAAATAATGCTGAAGCAGAGAGTGATAAGTGCATATATGATGTTGTTGACTTGTTAATCTAGTTTCTATGGCGCTTGTCATTCAATTTTTAAAATAATACCAATCACGGTTCTCTATATCTATAGCCTCATTTCAGACTTCATGAAATAAATTACAGCTGAAGAATGTTTTGTAATAGTTACAGGAAGTACGAAGACAATGGAATCTATTGAAGATGTAAGCATGAATACTTTTTACTTTTAGTGCGACCCTAATCGGGTAGCTTCTATCAGTCCACTGATTTATAGGGCGCCAAGTGTCAACCAGGTAATTCCGTACCTAAATGAGCAAACAAAAATTAAGGCCCTGTTTCATAAAACTTGTTATCAATAACAAGTCACATTATGAAACATTATGAAAACTATTATGAGCTACTGAAATCCTTGCATTTGATTGGCTGTGAGCTGTCATAGATTTGGGGCAGTTGTTATTGATAACAAGTTTATGAAACAGGACCCAGGTCAACATGAAAATAATTTATCATTTTCACTTCATGACTGGATTTATTTCGTTTCTATTTTTTTCGCAGAATTGCAGTAAATTTTTACCTAAAAGAGAACTTGTCACTTGGTGCTCCATATAAGTTTAAATGTCACTGACTGTGTAAAAGGAACAGCTTCACAGAGTAATATTTTCTCTTTGGGACGAAATGTGTGTAATTTTGGGATCGAGACAATTCTGGTTGAATGTGATAATACAATATGCCCGTATTCTATATGTCTGTCTGTCTATCTATCTATCTATCTATCTATCTATCTATCTATCTATTTATATCCATCTCTATCAATCCACCTATCTATCTGTCTATCTATTTTTCTATCTATACCTATCTATCTGTATGTCTATCTATCTATCTATCTATCTGTCTTATCTTTATATACATCAATGTGATGAATCTTGTGACACAGGGCCCGTATTCTGAACTCCAGTTTATAACTTAAACCGTGGTCTATAATTATGTGTGGTTTAAACCCAGTCTAAAGTTTTAGAAGATTACATTCATAACTCCATGTCTAGGGTGGATTACCTTTGTACAGAAAATTAGACAGTTTTCATTAAAATCTGGTTTAACTCGAGTTTAACCGCAGTTCAGATTACGGGCCACAAGTTCTCCGTATTATACTTATATTCAGTTAAACCTGACTCTAAAGTTACGATAAAAATATGGAACTACACTTTAAACTATATTTAACCTCTTTTGTTGAACCTTTAGACCGAGCTTACGAGCTTCGGGTTTAAATTACGAACCGTAACGTTCTGACAATGTGCTAAAGCCATCTATGGCTAAAGCACACCATGTGCTATCAATCTTACCAGTCCTGAAAAACCTATACTGCCATCTCGAGAAGTTTACGTGCCATTCCCCATTCCAAAAGCAATGAAAAGCTAATGACATTGAATGATAAAGCACATCCTACTTTTTTTTTTACTGCTTCCTCTCTCTCTCGCCGTCTCCATTTTATATTGTTTCTCTCTCTCTCTCACTCACTCTCAAGTCATCCTTACATTCATTTAAAGCCTTAATGAAAAAAACATATCTTAACACAATATGACCATTAAATCATCGTGACTGTTGTAGTATTATTTTTAATATAAGTTCTGGACAATCTTCAGCTTAAAAGAGCCATTTTCTCTTTTTCTCTCTTCTTTTTGAATGTGTTTATACGGAAAACTTCCAGAATTAAACCATGCACTCACGCACATGCACGCACATGCACGTACGTGAATATTTTTTTTCGGTTTTATAATCTGCAGACCGTACAAGATTTATTTTGTCGATTTATTTAACGATCTGCAAACAATTATCAAAATTATGTATGCTTCCTGTAGCTTTTGCCTTTGAGGCCGCTATCCAGTCAAGCTATTTGCTTATGATAGACGGTCTCCTGCATGTAAAAAATCCTAGTTTCTGTTGGAACATTTTACACTAACTCTTGAATCAATGAATTCACTTTGATTTTCAACTTGCTTTTGTTTGTTTCTTTTTGCATAATGTATCTTATGTATTTTTGTACATTTCCTATGATTATTGTATATAATTGTAATCTTCATTGATCATTCAATAAATGCAAAAAATAATCTGCCAAAAAAAAAGAAAAAAGTTTGCTCTCTTTATATGTCTTTTTTCTTTCTATCTCTCACCACTCTCTCTATCTGTGTTTGTCTGTCTCTGTCTCTGTACTGTCTATTTGTGCCTTCTGTTTCCTCTTGTTTCCCCTCCTCCCTGCATCCCCCTTGTCACCACCGTTTCGCCATCTCTCCTCCCCCATCTACTCTTCTTTTCTTTCTCTGTCTGTCATTCTCTCTTTCTCTTTCGTTCTTTCTGTCGTTCACACTCCCTGCTTCTTCCCTCTAGCTGTTCCCCTGATCTCTGCATTTTTGCTTTTCATCGCCGCTGCCACCATCTCCCCTACTTCTCTCTACTTCTTCTCTTCTCCCTCTCTTTTCTCCCTCTCTCTCTCTCTCTCTGTCTCCCTCTTTTACCTCTCTCCATACTTAATATATATTACGTATATCTGATTATCGACAATCATAATTATTTTTCCTATCAATTATGTATCCTTTCCTGGGATTTACCAATTGGGCTATTAATCCAGTTCTTTATACGTAATCATCAATATACATGTATCATACAATATACTATGCCTATAAGTCCTAGTGGGATATGTGTAAATTGGATAATAAATGATTTTTTTATCTTTTAAAGCAAGGGAAATATTGTTTTTTAAAGAATCCTTTGGTCGATTTCAATGCAGAGGCCAACGATTTTCATTTGATAAATGTGTTTTATTTGGTAATTAGTCATTGTGAAAAGAAAAAAGAACTATGGCTGTTAGCATTGGTTTTCCCATGTTTTAAAGAAATAAAGTAAACCATTTATATACAGCGTAGGCCCTACTGCAAAGAATACGGAAATGTATTTTGGTATGAAATATGAATCTTCTCATATGAAATTAATGAAAGCTCAAAAAAAATATACCTGTTTAATTCATGTATATACCTTCACACTAAGTCTTACGCAATCCATATCGGATCCACATTTAGATTCCAGAAAATCTATGAATAATAATAATAATATTATATTAATAATATTCCGTTCTTGTATTACGCATATCACATTATGATATAACGTCTCTATGCGCTTCCAAATGACTTTGGATATTATTATCCTGGCTTTAGCTCCGGCAACCGTAGCGCTCAGTGTATTCAAGGAATAAATCCTACCAGAGTGTGGAAAAATGTCTTGCCAAAGGACGTTGTTGTTGCTGCGGCAGGGATTCGAACCCCCGTACCTTGTGGTTCACAGTCCGGAGACTTATCCACTAGACCACAACACCTCTACATGAATGATTATTACATTTTCACTATACTCACAGTTCATTAATGATAATAATTAAATAATCTGTAGCCTTATAATAAACATTCCCGCATCTTTATCATAATACTTAAACGCGAATAAGTATGTTTGCGAACATGCTTCATTTAGAATCAAATAATTGCAAAGCATAATTTTTTTGAAAATTGCTGCTTGTCGAAAAGGGAAATGAATAACAATAAAGAAATGCTGAAATATCTTCTACAATTCATGGACACTCGGGGTAGAAAAGATGCTGTTACTGTCATTGTCACCTGTCCAAGAGAACATGTATATCATAGAAAAATGAATTTAACCGTTTGCCTACGGTAGAGTACCTTTATATAGGGAGTAGCGACATAGACGTCTGACTTTTCGGGAAACAAAACGGCGTTCAAATCACGAGTTGTCGCTACTCTCTTTATGTAGGTACTCTAGTACGGTAGAGTACCTTTATATAGAGAGTAGTGACTAGATGTCTATTGAGAACACCCAGGTGCTCGTCAGAATTGAATAGAAATGTTGCATGGCAGAAGAAACAAAATGGCGTTCAAATCAGAGTCGTCGCTACTCTCTTTATGTAGGTACTCTAGCCTACGGTAGTGTCCCTGTATTAAAGAGTTGCGACATGGACGTCCCACTTTTCTGGAAACAAAATGGCGTTCGAATTCTTTCTGTTGAGAACACCCAGGTGCTCATCGGAATTGAATAGAAATGTCACCTAATAGTGGAAACAAAATGGCATTCAAATCCCCAATTGTCGTAACTCTCTAATACAGGGACACTAGCCTACGGGCATGACGGTAGAGTACCTTTATAAATTATAGAGAGTAGCGACATGGACGTCTGACTTTTCTGGACACAAAATGGCGTTTGAATTCTTTCTATTGAGAACACCCAGGTGCTCATCGGAATTGAAAAGAAATGTTGCATAGCAGTGGAAACAAAATGGCGTTCAAATCATGAGTTGTCGCTACTCTCTTTATATAGGTACTCTACATGACGGGAACCGGGTGCTCCCTCTATGAGATAATTCAGTATAGTCATCGGGTTAATAAAACACTTGCTGTTTGAACTAGATTTAAACGGTTTTTGTTTTAATGTGTATCAAGAAATAGAGAATTTGTACAAGTTATTCTCCATGATTTAAATAATTATGATACATATAATATATATTTATATATTTATTTATACTTTTCACAAGACGTGCATATAGCAAAGCGTTTCACAGTACTGTTTACACCATATGTAGACATTGAATAATTCTTGCATTTTTTTTAATTCCAAGAATACAAAATTGAAGGAAAAAAAATACTAAAAAACTATTATACTACAAATCCCAGCAACTCATAATAAAGCTTTGTAGAATATTATAAATACAAACATGACGCGAACAAGCATGGTTCCGCAGATAATCATCATCATTTGTTATAAAATATAACAGCTATGATAAGAAAAATCCTTCACGGACACTTGTTCAACTTCTGGCTAATCAACCATCATCAAATTCTTTGGTTTTAATTTTAGTAATTTTACACTTCTGAAAAGCAAAAATTCAATTTTGAGATATCATGTTTTTTTGTCATTCCATTACCGTGGAGCTGATCGTCAGCCAAACTGCGCGGGAGTCGCTTTATTCATAAATTACTAATTTACAAATACATCAAGGGCTAAAACCAGACACAGATTAAGCCCCAAGGGACCGACGGCTTCCTATTCTGAAGGATGTACAAGAGTGATCGGCGAAAACTTGATGAATTTTCAATACAAATAGATGAAGGAAAGGACACGTGACTGAAAATCTATTTCTTTTGGCCTAATGGCATTGGTACAGGTACATCTCACGATACCCATGTCACATGAGACCGAAATATCGGTCTAGCGGGCACTTCCGAAAAGTTACCTGAGGGTTCATGATAGTGACAGCTCACGAGACCGATAGCCAACGACACCGGCGTGTCGATCTTGTGGGCCTCCTGACAAGGGTTTAGGAGACCTGAGGGTTCGCGAGACCTGCATCTACTTACGGTCTCCTGAGCTGTCGTTCAGATGGGATGTAGAGTAGTAAATTCCTCCCCCCCCCCCAAAAAAAAAAATAAATAAATAAATAAAAATAAAAAAAAATAAAAAATAAATAAATAAATAAATAAATAAAAAAAACAAAAATTAAAATAAAAAAAAATAAAAAAAAATAAAAAAAATAGCAATCATAAAGCAATTCGTGCATATAAAAAAAAGTATACCCAACTTTGGTACCTTGTAATCAAAAAGTAGTAACTTCTATGAGCTTGAAATGTATTTCATAGTAAAGAACAACTTATATTCTATGTAATGATACCATATTCATATATATCGTTGCTGCCACGGATGACTGAGCAGCAGGCTTTTCAAAAGGTATTGTCAAAATCCTCTTGTACCAAGTTTAGGCTGAAGCAGTGAATGTGGGTCAACCCAATTATCCATTAATACTTCACTTGGAAAACAATTACTGCTGAGTTATTTTCAATTGACTTTGAGCATTTGAATAGAAAAGGTTTTAAAGTCAACTCATACCCAAGAAAGGGCTTATTACAAGCTAAATCATTATTATTTCATTTGGCAGGATAACACAATCTTGGCTTCATCCGCATCCCCTTTTTCAGGTAGGCCTTTTTACTGAGTCATTCAAATCGGACAACATTTATTTGGGAAGCTATATGTTTATTTCTTTCAAGTCTACTATCAATTACCTTGGTAATTATCAGCACACGTATTCCTCGTTTTATTCTTTTTATTCTTCAGTGAACCTTTGAGTTCATTTGCTATTTGCGAAAAACACTGTGTGCACCTAATGCAGGTTAAATCGTGCAATGGAAAAATGAGCAGAGACTTTTTAAAGAAGTTAGAAGGCTGTTCAAATAAATTAAAGATTATCATATGGATTGAAACAAGGTCATTTGAAAGCTTAGATACACTAGATCACTTTAAACAATGAAGCAATGGTGCGTAAAGGCGAATTCTACTTTTAAAATGATTTTAAACTAAAGTAACAAATTCATATGGCTTGACCGACATTCGTTGCCTCAGCCCAAACTTGGAACAAGGAGATTTTGACAACACTTTTTAAAACCCCTGGTGCTCAGTCATCCATGGCAGAAATGTCATGAATGAGGTACCACTGGATAGACAACAAGTTACTCTTCACCATTAAATACATTTCAAAGTCACATTGGTTATAACATTTTAATTAGAAGCTTTCAAAGTTGGGTATAACTTTTTTTTTCTGATACGCACTGTACATCAATTCACGAGGAGATTCTAGTGATATTTAGACCCCTGACCGATTCATATGATTTATTGTTTATAACTTACAGGAAGTGTCAAAATATGTGAACTTTATAAATGCATGGCACGATTTCATATACTTATTTGTTTGCTCATAATCATGATACGGTGTTGCATGTTACCGGAAAAGATTGCAAATTGAAAACAAAAGAGAGATGAACATGTAAATAAACAAAACAAAACTTTTACATCATAATACATTCCTAAATAAACGTCAAAGCGAACATTTTCATATAAGTTCATGGCCATTATCGCATAATCTGAGTTCATGAAGAGTAGAAAAAAGAACAACATAGATTCATTGTGATTTCGTTCAGTTTCATGCATAATTTATGTACCCTGATGAGGAAAGTTTATAAATAGCACTTTAAAGAGAGAGAGAGAGAGAGAGAGAGAGAAAGGGGAGGGGGGGGGGGGGTGGTGTACGTTAAAGGACCTATGGAATGCAAGTACATGTTGATCTTTGATGATGTGTATTGTTCTGCACATCACAAAATTTACAACAATTTGATCTGAATATGTGTCATATATTTTTTAATATATTTTGTAATTATTTTATTTTACCTGCAAAGCCCGCCCCTAAATAATCATTTGGAGTCTAATTCTTCACATGACATCATCAGTCAATCATCAGTCACCTAAAACAAGCCAAACAACGAGACACTGGTTTGTACCTATCCCTCAGTTTAGCACCTGCTCACAATAGCATTGCATGATTTAATACAATACCAACTCATAAACTCTCAATCACAATAGCAGATGCTATGTCAGAAATGCTCCAGCATCACAGGAAAAGAAAGGGTAATGAAAATCTGCTGTATGAAAACACACGATGCTATTGTGAACAAGTACAAAACAGAGAGATACTTTACATACCAGTGTCTTTTGTTTAGCTGTTTTAGGTGACTGATGATGTCATGTGAAGAATCAGACTCCAAAGGAAATGGTTGTAAATTTTGTGATGTACAGAACAATACACATCATCAAAGATCAACATGTACTTGCATTACATAGGTCCTTTAAAAGCATACTAGTAAATGCTTGATAAAAATCAAGAATATCGAAGTAAGTCAAATTTGGTTTCCCGATATAGCAAATTCTAGACAATGACCTCGGAAAGTAAAGAGGATGGTATGACAAAATAACAAAGAATTGTGTTTTAAATTGTTCAAAGTACCACGGTATATCGGTACATACTATTCAATTAGACCTAACTTCGGAATACCGAGCACAGGTATATACTCCGAAAACGGCGTACATAAGGCACGGTGAATATAGTAATTGAGACGCATCATTATAATGTATCATTAGCAGGTTGACTTTGCGAGATTTCCCCCATGCCTTTTGTACACACTGCCTCGAATTGAACGATGGGGGCTCTATATATTCATCGTACCATTAAACGCCATTTCGGAGTATATACCCGTGCTCGGTTTTCCCAAGTCGGGTCTGATTGCTATTTATTCGTATACCACATCAGAGAAAATTAATGTATCAATAAACTGCATGCAGAAAAGCGGTAAGAGCTTTTAGTGGTCGGCCTATAAGTGTAGAGGTTCACTTGCGATTCAATTCAATTCAGTGCAATTACATTTATTAAAAACCAGACATATAGCAATCATGACGAACAAACATGGTGCAAATTGTATGGGACCCCAAAAAGCTATGCCTGTGAGTGGGGCCCCTGAGCAGGATGGACCTCTCGATCCCAGTGGACCGTCAAAGAGACCAGCGATTGCGCTGGCACAAAACACTTTCATTCTTTTTTTTTAATGAAACAAGGTTGTGCTCAGCAGAAACTCTACCGTCCAAGGGTTACGTAGTGTTCAGTATTATGGCTGGCCATCAGCATCCTCAGGGGCAAAAACACATCTCCATACGTCGTGTTCAGTGTAATTCGGTCAGCCATCAGGGCCAGATACACACTGGTCGTGCGCAAACGGAAGCCAATGGTACTAAAGTAGGACCTGCATGCATGCATTAGCCAATCAAAATCCTAAACATTATATCCCAGATACACCTACGTGACGGACACCAGACCGACAATAGGATTGAACAAAGCCAACGCTAATGGCCAAGAATTGGTCGGTTTAGAGTCGGTTGGGTCACGTGACTCAGTCTTTAATGGTCAGTTCAGTAATGTCATGTTAAGCTCGAATTCAGATTTCTGGGTAGGTAGTTATCATAGTTTGTCGTAACATATCTTGGCTTCACAAGGATTTTTTTTTAAATTAATGAAAGTTCGGGGATCGTCAAAGTTAAAGTTATCAAATTAAATAAATTAGGTTCTTTATATTTAAAGATGCATTATAAAAAAATAATGGGTTAAAAAAAATGTCAAACACGAGCGTAATAATGTGTCAAACCAACTTTTGGAGATTTATGCCAAACAAAAGATCCGGTGATGTTTTGTCCAACTATGATCAAAATAATATAACATTATCACTGCACAATGGGCAAATTATCAGCGAAGTTGGGTATAAAATTACTAAAATTGATCAAACACATAATTACTCCCAATATTGGACAATAATTATTAATTCAATTTCTTCGAGTGTAAAGAGGTACCTTGCGAACTTTCCGAAAATGAAACAAACAGAATTTAAAATATGGAACTTTACAGGCTTGTCGTCTTGTGGAGGTACCAACTTTGTCTAAGTAGTTTTGTGATAACCTCTTGGTTTGTCTAAGGAGACAACGTCCGCCGGAATATACTGTGCTTATGCCTAGTTCACATTTGGCTTGCGATGTGTCTACGGAGCCCGTAAACTGCCCGCATCCCCCTTTCCGCGCGGCCTCCGTGCGGAGGCTGTAAGATTTTCGTGCGGATTCACGGGTTCCGCAGCCTCTACGATTTGTTATCGAGAGGAGTTTGACAATTTTTTTAAAAATCGTAAGACCGTAGCCCGTAGACATGTCGTAGGTGACATCGCACAATCCTCGCACGGGCACCGTGCAATGGCCAAGCGTGATCGTGCAGCAAACGCACGATTTTTGGTGGACATGGGGGCAAAAAAAAATCGCAAGGTTGCCGCTCGCTGCCCGTGCAGTACCCGTAAAATATGAAATATGTACACATAATTCCTATTGCTGGGGATTGGGATCCTCAAACGGCACGGCGACTGCACAATCACCGCACCACCTCCGTGAAGCCTCGCCACGGGAGCCGTGCGGGCTCCGTACGATTTCCTCATGGAGGTTGTGGAGACTGTACGGCAACTGCATTGACATCGCACAATGCCCGTACGGAATTCAGACGGGTTGCCCCCGAGGCCCCGAAGAACAAATTGCACGATGCCCGTAGACAATGTGAACACAAATGCCGTAGCCCTATAGCGACGTACGATGCCCGCAAAATCGCACGGAAAATCGTAGACACTTTTATCGCACGGCGTCCGCGGCAAATGTGAACTAGGCATTTACAGAGTGTCATTGACCATGAATTTCTACAGGGTGTCCCTGAAAAAGAGAAACCCAAGTTTATGGGCGAATTTCTCAAAATTATTAGTTGTTTAATGTCTACATCATTTGCAAGCTCATTTTCTCTTTTCTCATACGCAATCAAAAACATGAAAAATAAAATACGCATGACCGATTTCGGACAGTCCAAAGTGGAATTGTCAGAAACCTAATTGTCCAAAATACATGGATGACTGCTATCATTATGGTTTTAAAAAGATAAGAAATTATTTTGAGTTATTCATTAAAAAATCCCAAAACAAAACAAAAGAAAAACACGTGGAGATTATTGGAAAGCTCACATTCTCTTCTGTCATGTGAGGCCATAAACATGATGGAAGTATCAGTTATGACTGAGCAGCCTCAAATGTGGTCTCCCGATATAGCAGGCACAATTTTTATGTGATAAGGCCCATTGACATTATGTTCACCTCCCTAATTTAATTTCTTCAAACAAAATGGCAATGTCCCTTGACAATTGCAAGGTGTGCTGTCTGCCCAGTCTGGAGTGATCCTTCCATCAAAATTATGGTCTCATATGAAAGAAGAGAACGCGAGTTACCAATAATTTTCACGTTTTAATATTTTTAATAACTCCAAATAATAATTTTAAAATCGTAATGAACCAAACATAGCAGTCACCATGTATTTTGGACAATTGGGTATCTTATACTGCCCCATCAGACTATCTGACATCGGTCAATCTTAATTTACGGATCATGTTCTTCATGCCATAAATTATGAAAGAAGAGAAGTTGAGCTTTCCTAAGTAATTTGCCAATAAACTTGTGTTTCCCCTTTTCAGGAACACTCTGTATAATAAAGGGTTTATCATTGCACCTATTAAGCATGTTCCAACTGACTATGGGGTGCCGGCCCGTCATTTTCGTCCTCGGGTGATAAAGCTGAGAGGAAATTCGGCATTTTCGCCCACGCAAAACCAACAATATTATATCAATGGTGAATGAACCTCTATAAACTTCATGAATCATGAACTTCTGAAATAAAGATTTTAATCGGTCCGTCATGGTCATCAGTCAATATCATTGTCGTCTAATTTATGGTGAATAGGATAATTTGTGAGCACCTTACTATATTGAATATATCATAAAGAAAGTAAATTTGAGAAAATTACAATGCCCCGACCGGGATTCGAACCCGGGACCCTGGATTACATGACCAGTGCTCTACTAACTACTATCTAACATATAGCCCCTCTCTGTCCTCTATAGAAATTCGTTGGCATGGATTTGCCCGACTTTAGAGGGAAGACCTGTCTCATTGGTAGGCCATTATATAGCGTACGCATGGAATTGGTATGGATGTACCCCCTACGCTCGATGGAAAGAGAGGGGCTATATGTGAGATTGTTACTTTGCTTCGACGGGAGCCCGGATAGCTCAGTTGATAGAGCACTGGTCATGTAATCCAGGGTCCCGGGTTCGAATCCCGGTCGGGGCATTGTAATTTTCTCACATTTACTTTCTTTATGATGATATATTCAATTTACTTCAATCCTATCAATTATGATATTTAATTACCTTACTATATCTAATATGATGTTGCCAAATAGTCTAAAGTTTTATGTATGCTGTCAAACAGATCGACCTATATATAAACATTAATACTTTACAGAATGTGAATTGTCTATCAACTTTTTCAAAATGTATTTTGAGTTTGTTACTAAAAAGTTTATTAAAGAGTACTGTCGCGATGTATCAAATAGCTGAGCGATTACGACCTTCTAAAAGAAGTTGAATGTCTCTATAATTGGTGATGGTAAGTCATCCGTTCTATCAAACATATGTCTTAAAAATAACATATTGGAGATCAGTCTGAGACACGCGATTTTACTTTAAACTTCATTATAATTTCGCAGTTGTCACGTATTTGCAAGATCAGCTACCTATTGCCTGGGGCATTCTTTTGTCCATATATATTATGTATCTCGTAATTACCAACGTTATTTTGTTCGTTGTTATTGTCAGCTGTCTAGTCGGGAGTTTGTGTAATACGAACCGTCCTAGACTGTAAAAAAAATACCCGGATAATGACCCTCTAATTTAATCCCGCAAGGTAGTTGTCTGAGGTAACTGAAATCAATTCTTGGAAGGGTTAGTCGTCTGGGGGTAATGATTCAGGGAAATTGTCTAGGGGTAGTTGTCCTGCAGAATAGTTCTCCTGGGATAATTGATATAGGAAGAAGATTCACAGGGTAGGTATAAAGGGGGTAATTGTCTTTGAGGCAGTTGTCCGGGAGAGGGGTGGTTGTTCTAGGGAGTAGTTGTCCTAGGGGATAGGTTTCTGTTGGATAGTTGACACATGTGGTAGTTTTCTCTTGGGGTAATTGTCCCAGGGCTAGATGTTGTCCGGGTGGTTGGACTTGGAGGTAGTTCGCCTAGGGAATATGTTTTCGTGGAACAATTGCCATAGGAGGCAGTTGTCACTTGGTAGGTGATCGGGGGTAATAGTCAAAGAGGTATAGTCGACCTGGTACGTCAGCCTCAAGTTTACACTGAAAAAAATGCAGTACGGCTAAGGTAATATAGAAAGTTTTTTTTCTTCTAAACTTAGCTCATGTCAAGACTGTTCGGTCGTCGAATAGGCCCATGATAGGCATGATAGGGTCAGTATTCGCTGGACGGTCCGTACTTGTTAAGTTTACGTCCGTTGTCTCGCCTCTTGAATGTATGCACAGTCCTTCTCTATCCAATCATCTACTGATATCCCAGGAGAAAGACGCGTGCAGGTCACGTGGCTATATAAGTCTCGCGGGCCGTCTTGTGAACCCTCAGATAGCTTGTCAGATGGCTAACGAGACAGACATTGTTGGTTTGGTGGATTGTCGAACGTGAGGGTTGTCATGGTTGTCAGTCTGGTGAGATGTCTGTCAACTTGGCTGTAGCAAAACTCCTAAACCTAACGCAAAGTGCGATAAAAAAAGTTTCCTCGTCGTTGTCATCGTCGTCATCGTCACCATCGCCAGTGTGGTATTTGTCAAAGTTTAAAGTGGCTGTTGTCAAAGCGTTTAAAAATAGTTGTCTTTTCTAGTTTGTTAACAGTCATGTAAGAATGTCCTGGTCGTGCCAAGGGTCTTATCAATGTTCTGCAAAGAAGAGACAAGGAAGAGGGTATAAGTTAGGTGCAGTATTTCCTTAAACATGCAAAATGAGTTCAGTCGGAAGACCATGCCTATAGAAATTATTTCTGTCAGGTATTGTCTAAATCCATTTAGCTAACGTCTTTCCTTTAATAGCAAAACAATCTCTTGGACTGTTTCAATCCTGTTTTGATGAAAAGAGATGACGTTAATGATGAAAATCAAGAGGAAGTGTAGGCAAGCGCAGTGAGTTCTTGTCACGGCCAGTCCAACTAGCGTTTACCATTACTTGCTATACAGTATTTAAAAATTCGGGGACGCGTCCCCCCCCCCCCGTGATAGCCGCCCATGAGTGTAAGCATCTTTAAAGGGAAATTAACCTCAGCGTATGAATTAGCTTATTTTGAATGGTGTAGTATATGCCTCTTATTTGATACATGCAATTTCATGTAAAAACACAGGATATAGATATAAATCACTATTTTCCAGCCAAGTTATCGTCTGCTAGCAATAATAAGGGGGCTGCCATTACTTTATGTGTACACGAACATATTTTTCATCCCAAGTAAAATTTCCTTCATCGTTAACTTGTAATTGATTTTTAGAGGACAAATATATATTAGATAAAGTCACATATTCTGAAATGTAAGTTTAGTTTTATATATTTTTTAAAAGGTCTTAATTTGTTCATAAAAAATATACTTCATAAAAAATATACGTCAAGGACGGAGAATTGACGTCAAGGACGGAGACAATCGTAACAATACCAAAACAAAGCGAGGAATCTGCTTTACAGGATGGCTATTAGAACTCATGGGTCGTCAATTATCTAGGCCCATGGCCAATAACAATCGTAATACAATCAGAACAAAGCGACGTATCTGTTGTAAAGGTAGGCTATTATCAATGCATATGGTACCTAATGATCCGTGTCATGCACAAAATGGCAGCCTCCATGGAAAGACGTAGCAGACAATAGGTGCATCTAGAATATCACGTGGGGTTAATTGTCCTTTAATCTGGTATTTGGCACTTATTAGATGAGATAGTTGATGGGCTAAATTAATCCATAGCATTTATTCTCCAATTTACATGTTTTATGTCCATGTTCGTCAGTCGTCTTTAGCTTGGGCATGTTAGGTGTGTGGTACTTCTGATATACTCTCTTAGTTGAAAAAAAAATGGATATCTACTTGTCTAAAACGGCTTTTTAAATCAAAACATTTCATGTGCAAACCGTCCGAGTTTTGCGTGAACTTCTTGAAGCAATGAGTATGCTACAAGCAGTGTCTCGTGTGACATCGTCCAGATTGAGATGTGTCAAATCATTTTAAGGTAACTCTTTCCTTCGAATCACTTTTTTGATTGAAATCCTTAAGAATTTGACACTTTAGCCGTAAGACACTGTAAGATGAGAACAGTTTCATACATTTGTTACAGATATGCATCACTTTCTTCTTCAGTCTATTTCATAATGCACATGCAGGTAGAACAAAAACACACGTGCTAACATTTCTTTCAGCAAGGAGGTTAGTCGTCCTTCAACTGTTTGTGAATCAACACTTCATACGAAATTGGTTTGAGTAGAAACAGAAAAGTTAGAGAAGCATAGTAGTGGAAGTTTCGGGGAAAAATCACATAAGAGTAAAAGAAAGTTATTTTTTATGGGGAATCTCACATTGGCAATGCTGTCATGATGTTTCATGTCATACATGGAGAGTTCGAAATATTAAAAACTTCCCATTTTCCATTCCAATGATAGGACAGACTCTGTAGGCATTACACGTAACGGGTAACATATTGTTCCAAGTCCTCTCGGGGTGGGGGGGGGGGGGGAGATGTACATTTCACCATAAGAATAAAAGTAGGGCTACTCGTGTCCAATTTCTTTCAAACTAGCACTTGTTGTTTCTCTATTTTTTCTGCTTTCGTGTAAGCCAATATTCAATGAAGAGTTGATTGCCCATTGCAATACAAGCCAAGGTACAGATTTATACAACTGATGTGTATCAGGGGAGCGTTTCATCAAGCCTTTTGTCAGTGACTTTTACTGACAAATTTGCTCTCAGCCAATCAGATGCAAGGATTTCAGTAGCTTATAACAGTTGTCGGTAAAAAATCACTGATAAAACGCTTGATGAAACGCTCCCCAGGAAGTGATAAAATGACAATGAACAGTATCAAGGGAACACTATGATTCTACGTTTACAAGGAGTGAGCTGCAAAATGACCATAACAAGTATAAAAATTAACATGAATGTGAACACGACTGTGAACAAACCAAAACAGTATTGCATTAATTAAAGACATATTTAGAATGATTATATATAACTGTAATCACATATGATTCCTCGAATGTTCATAGTAGATCTTTAGTTCATAATTTTTATTATACTGCTTCTCTTTGAGTTACATTCGATGTAATAAGACTGTGTCTCTGTTCGTCATGTATCTCGTCATGTTTACCGATGTTCTCAAGAATGAGGGCGTCTGTTTGCGATCGCTTTCTGCTCGACAATGCAGGGAACGCTTTTCTTACGCGCTCCCTGAAACGTCCTCCGACAAATGCGTACACGAAAGGGTTTACGCACGAATTAGCGTACGCCATGCAGTACGCTGTCGTCTGCATCGCGAGAGTGAGTTCGTTTTGAGGGAAGTCCTTGTCAAGTCGCTGCCACAGGTTGATGACGTGTAGCGGTAACCAGCAGACGGCGAACGCGATGATGACGGCGAGGACCATGCGCGTGATGCGTCGTTTTTGGTTCAAGAAGCGCGTCTGCGCGCTGGAGCGCGTTTCTTCACAGGGTTGGATCTGTTTCCACAGACGGAGCAGCACGATGGTGTAACACACACTGATTATGCTTAGAGGGATGGCGTACACGAGGAGGAAGGTGTATATCGCGTAGCCCGGGAACATCATCTTGTTCGGCCAGACCTCTTCGCATCGTGTGACCTGACCGTTCGTGTTCTGGACAGCGTCGAAGTAGACAGCAACCGGAATAGCCAGTAACGCTGAACCTACGGATAAGAATAACCAAGAGAAACGAGGATAATTCAACTTAATGTATTACTTGAGAATCCAACAAAATAGGTTCCTGTAAAAAGGAAAGGCACAGCGTCAGTGAATGCCAGATTGGTTGTGTCTTCAATAACAGGATGTTATGAGTAGACTTACACATGACATTGTGCCTTGAATACCAGTATTGCAAAACAGGACGGGCAAAACGACGGCGTGTCAATTTAACTTTTGTCGAGTTAAAACATATATTCCTGATTAATCAACACTAAATTTACCCTCATTAATAACGTAAAGAAGCGAAATGCAGTGTCACGTGTCACGTGTCTCTCCTTTAGTCTTTCAAGACTAAATATGCCGTTACAAAAGTAGGGTAGTTACTTTTCATATTAACGATGTTAAGGTAATTGTAGTAAAAGCACACCGAATTCAAACATGAACTATAAAAACAAACTTGACAAACCGTGCAATCCACTTTTCATGGTGTTCATCGATCTTAACAATTCATCCCATTAAATTGTTAGTGCTTGAGCTATCATGATTACGAACAAAAAAAAAGGTAACTCTCAAACTGAAATGCATATTGTAGAAAAAGGACTTAACCTCAGTTTGTTCACTTCGACTAGTGAAGATACCTGATTAAGATGCCAGTCAGTATAGCTGCGTCATGTTGCGATCTGTGAACTAATAAATGCTTCTCTTGGGAATTAAAACAGGTAAAATTCTTGCCAAAACAAAAACTGTAATTCAATCAGTAGAAATTTGAGGCTTTAACTTAAAGGTCAGATGGTTCGGATATACAGCAGTCGCTAGATTCTATGGCTCTATTGCCCCACACACCCACTCCTGAGACAAATATCATGAAATGATGGTGAAACAGCGGTTGGCGTTGTGAAATTGGCACCCCCTCCTTATCTCTTGTCGCACCCTCTTTACAGCAACCTCTTTGGGCAATACCCCACTCGTCAAGTGTTTTTAGAAGATCGTTTCATCTGGGAAAACAATGGCCCTTAAAATAACAAACATCATAACACGTCTACTGCAATGCCAGAAGAAATTTCAAAATGTTCGAACATTTTGCCGAGTAAAAATCAGTCCTGCGTCAGCCATGAGACCTACGTGACATAACGTGATGTTGCGTGTTTTTCCACGTGACTTTACGTGGCCTTCCACGTGACTCTACGTGGTGCTTCTTTTTTAGACGGGTCTGAATTGGGAGAGCTTGGCTATTTTTCGGCTGTACGGCATCTACGGAGTGATTAAGGTGGTGTTCACGGCGCCTTTCTTGAAAAACATAAAATAAAAGAAACTTTGTGTACGTGGCGCTTACGGCTAAGTTTTACGTGAAAGTCTGACAAAGGCCTATTAAAGACAAGAACGTTGGTCAAGCCATCGACTCTTAGAGGAGATTAAGAGGCTGCCGGTTGGGGTATAGGAGCATCCGAGGCTATTGATTACCCGTCAAGTCCCTTCCGTCTTCCGAGTCGTTACACGAATCCGGTCAGCTTGGGATCGATTACGGCTGACTTGGACGGCAATCGATTTGCTCTTCAGTTGTAACGTGAAATGAGGGGTGAAGAGAGTCGGCACTGGAGGCCAGATCAGTGTGCTGAGAGCCCTCTAGTGAAAAGCATCGTCTCATTTTCCAGGCCAGGCAAGAAAGAGTGATAGATGATTTTTTTTTGGTGATAGATCGGAATATTAACGCCTCATAGAGCAGGATTTGGATGGCATTGATTACACGCATATGATACGGGTTACCCTTGAAACAATCAATTGAAGGGATGATTTATACAATAATTTTACTCGTTCCCTTATCACAATATACTGCCTCTACATTACATCAAATTACAGGATTTTCCTTGTAACTGAAGAAGGAAAGAGGAGAAGAAAAAGTATAGTAGATATCAAGATTATTCTCACGTACCTTCTATCCGTCTTCTTTACCTCTTACTTCTCGCCCATCCCACCTCATCCTCCTCAATCTCAATCTCTTAAAAACATTTTGTATTCTTCCTTTTAATTTCCCCTTTTGCTTATTAAATTTTTCGGGAGAGCAGAGATGGGATGTGGGAAACTGTACCCAAGAGAGAAGTTGCCCAGCGGAACCTAAGCTGTGGAACGTTATCCCTGACACAATAAAATACTCCGCATCTCTTGTCAGCTTCTCAAGAAGGACAAAAAAACATTTCACTTAATCTTACAAATAATATGGTTTAAGATTCTTCCTAACCCTCCATTGGGTCTATTTTCTCCCTCTCTTCTCTCTGCTTCTTTGTGAATACATCTCTTATCCGTACTCATTTTATGTTGCACCTCCATCCTTCCCCCTTTTTCCCTCTTTCTCCCTCTTTTTTTCCTTCTCTCTCTCTTTCCTTTTTCCCCCTCCAATTAAGCTCAGCGGTTAAGGAATGTTATATTTTTTCTTTTTGTTGTATGTAGTTATTTTCTTTTTATATATTTATTATGTAATATTATGTATTATGTTACTAAGGGCACCCTCGCCTCAAGCTTTTGCTTTTAGAGGTGCGTCCTCCAACTATGTATGTACCATATGAATGTGTATTATGTCGTATTTTTGTTAAAAACATTATTACTTTGTACACTTATATTGAAAAGTTGGAAATAAATGTTTTGAAATTGAATTGAAATTATGAGCGGTAGCTGTTGATATAGGCCCGTAACTTAACTTAAACCATGGTCTAAATGTGTGTTTTAACTATGGGCAGCCAAATGTCACACAAATCTCTAACAATAGATATTCAATTTATCAGCATTTTGGTACTCAAACTTTTAAAAACTGTCTGGGAAGGATAAGTACAATAGTTTTCTTGACCATTAAAGCATGAGACCAGAATCCAGTAAACATATAAGGAACATACAGTGTAAACAGATTTTTACATTTTTGGCTACCCATAGTTAAACCACACATTTAGACCATGGTTTAAGGTAAACCGGAGTTCAGAATACGGGCCATAGGCTTTAGATATCCGATGGCTAGTTTTCAAGGTTCCAAAATGTCCTAGGGTTCGAATTAACCTAGGAGTAGATTTCAGTTGTCTGAGAGTTGTTGTTATAGGAGGGTAGACTATTTGTTATAGGAAGGTAGATTGCATAAAAAGTTGCGTTTAAACGTTAGTCAAAAAATTAAACCCAACTTGATTTTCAACCAATCATGATCGCGTATTTGGGACTTGCGTTCATTTTTTTTTTGAGTTGCGATTAAACGCAACTTTTTATGCAAGAGGGCCCTGATGGGTACTTTTTCGGACGCGCACTCTAACATATCATAAACAAATACTTACATGTCCATATACCAATGCTGACCAGCAGGGCTATCTGAGGTGTCCTATTACGTAACGATTTGAGTGGGTACACGATGGCTTGGTATCTGTCGACACTCATGGCTGTTAAAGTGATGCATGTTGCTTGAGCGCTGACCTGTGGATTGCAACACAAATATAACAGAGAAAAATAAAATGTTTAGTATATTGTGTTTTTGATTAATATGTTGCATTCGATCAAGAATTGTTTTACCGTGGAAAACGAAAAATCCAGCGACAAAATAGTATTATATATCTAACGCTTTAAACATTGCACTAGCTTCTTTTGTAGCTTTAAACAGGCTCAATGTTATCGTATTGTCGTATACGTGGCTATATACATTTTATCGCATTGATCGCTGACATGTTTCCCGAACACGTATACGATGAATATGATTACTTGCATATGAACGTATTTACAATAGTAGCTCACGCCTAAAATGACTGTGATGCACTTTCTAGGTGTGAAAATTATTGGTTACTATATAAACTACATAGAAAGCTAGCTGTTTTTTCGTCGCTGCAAGCAGGTGCACGCTCATTATCCATTGTGATGAAGCGATCTGATATCTTATAGCAGAATGGTCTCACCCTGATGTAGAAAAAAAGCTTTCCTTCGATTAGAGAGAATATTAATATCGCAGAAGGCTACAGTGTCCTCTTATTTTGACTTTCAAATACATCAGGGACAATCGATGAAAACAATTCATTAAAACCTCTTTGGCCAGGATTCTCGAAAGGTCCTTAACTCGCCTAAGTGTGTACATGTAGATCGATGTCACTGAAATATGGAGCGCCAAATGTCACCCACTTTTAATCCTACAAAATCACCATAGACTACCTCTAGTTCTGGAACTAAATGCAAATCCCAAATCCTCATGATAGAATTGATTTCTGATGCTAATTTCATGCCAGGAATTAATTTTGATTCTTTATATTGTTACATAAGTATAGTAATTTATACGGGAATAAGGGGTTGACAAATGGCCTTCTATAAATCAGCGGCCTAAGTTAAAGTAGCTATTCAAAGAAAATCACAAATATGGCAATTAATGTATCACTAGAAACTGGGAAGCTTACAGATGGCAATCGTATAAGTTTTATGTCAACTGCGTATCTGATGATTATAAAAACAACACAAGTAAAAGCTCTTCTCAGCATCTGGAATATCCGAGGATTCGCCAGAAATATAGCGATGTTTTGATGTCGTCACACTCGGGATCGATCCTGCTTAAGCAGACGACGTCCTATAATGAATGAACGTAATTGCAATGCAATTATTTATCAAATTATAAAGAGTTTGGTGTATTTAAACATGACCTTATTTCACACCATTATAAAGGGAAAGTGAAACTGATTCTGATAGCTAAAACCGTTTGATTGTAAATACACAGGAGAAGGGTCAATGATCAATGAAATAAACCCCACTTTCAAATTGAAAAGCCCTCCGAATAATAGCAGGATGGTATTCGTTCCCTCTTGAAACGCCGAACATGCCCCGGTGCAAGCAGCTGAAAATACAATGGCGTCTTATTTTGTTTACAAGTGACTGATTCCTTTATTTTTTTAACGCTGCATTTTTCATCAAAATAATACCATACACGAAGTTAAGAGTGAGGCAACAGACTAACATTAAGACTGACGCTAGTGCAGGAAGAGAAATAAGTGAAGAGGAGATGACAAAATAGGCTCTGAAAAATGTGTAAGATGTTATGGGACATCGTCTGCTTAGACAGGACTGGTCCATGGTGTGTCGTCACATATCTCAGCAGCGTTCGAGGAGCTCTTCAGCTGCTATATCGGGGGCTGTATTTAACCGTTTTATAATTGATAATAATCATTACTTCAAATGTTTCCAAGCGTTGAATTTGGATAACCTTGTTTAATTTATGCCATCTATGCAATAATAAGTATTAAGCCAATATTTAAAATCATTAAAGTTCTACTTTAAGGCAGGCCACTTTCGAGAATAAGGGACTCTCTCTCTATCTCTCTCCCCTCTTTCTATTTTCACAAACTCTCTCCCTCTCTCTCTCTCTCTCTCTCTCTCCCCTCCCTCCCCCCCTCTCTCTCTCTTTTTCTTTCTAACTATCTCTCACTCTCTTTCTATCCAAGGCTTTAAAAAAATCTCATATCCGAATTGTCCAAAATTGGGGGTACGAATTCGGTTATCACGCGCGCCGGCTCCAACTGGCAACAAGTAAGAGAGCCAGCGCAATCGGAGAGATTGCTCTTATAATAAATATCGGAGATCGATACAGTTTATCTGCATCTCCCAACTTACAAACTCAACAAACTGCATCGATCGAAATAACATTCTGTACCCATGTTTTTCTTACTATGAAGAACAGATTGAGCAATATTTCAGGGAGGTACAATTTATTGCCACTTGACACTACTCTATAGTTACCACAAGCGATAGAATGCAAAACAAAGTTCTCGTGGTCACTCGTGATAGTAAACCCTTTACTCTATTATGTGTTAAAAAACAACAACACCGATCTGATGATATTATTGATGGATATAAAACATATACGATGTAGTTTGAAATTATATGAAATAGTGTCCATCAAAATAAAATACGTAGTTTACGGATCGACTAAAAATGATAACATGTGCATGAGAATGGGTAATAACTGGACAGATTGAGACGGAGGAAATGCAACAGTATAGAGATGGATTGTGGCGTATAACGTGGTCAAGTCATCGAGGGGGTTCTGATGTCACAGGGGGAGGAGGTGCCAGTTTTTATACTTAGTGCATGAAGAAATACGAGTGAACAATGCCATAAACATGATAAAGGAGAGCGGATGGGAGAGGTCGCATCATTTTGTTCCCGTCTTTTCGATATTTTAATGGGGACGGGAGGGGGATGTGCCCCTCGTTCCCCGTAGCTGCACCACTGGGGGCTGTGTCTGGAAAAGGTAACTGGAGAGAGAAACCAGAATCTTTTTTAGATCTTGGTGTCTGAGAGGGCTTTTAAAGAGAATTCCCACTCAGTTCTCAATTTTCCCTATTCTCTTTCCAATCTAACCTTTATTTAAAGTTCATGTTTGAAGCATTTTCTTTTTCTACACTATTTTCTCCCGTCTCTGTCTGTCTGTCTCTGTCTCTCTTTCTCGGATTACGCCTCTTGTTCTAGTTCCCCTTTTATTTTGCTCTATTTGTTGATACTCTATGTGTCTCAAATGTCATTTGTGGCTATCGAACCCCCGCCCCATTTTCCCACCTCTCTCTTGAAATTTGACAAACATGATTTTGCACATTCTCCTTCTCTGTGTATTAATTTGTCTGCTGCCTTTCAAGGGGGGGGGGGGGGGGGGGTGGGAGAGAGAGAGAGGGGGGGGGGGGGGGAGAGAATGATTTCTACCATTTTGTGCCTTTGCGACATAATGTTACTTTTTTCTTTTGCGCACAAAGAGTGATTTAGATCAATTTGAAAGAAAAGGGAAAAAGAAGAAGAAGAAGAAGAAGAAGAAAAGAAGAAGGAGGAGGAGAAGAAGAAGAGAGAGAGAGAGAGAGAGAGATGGAAAATTAATATGCCCCCAAGCATTTTGTATATCGCTCTCTTTCCCGCATCTCTCTCTCTCTCTCTCTCTCTCTCTCTTATCTCTCTCTCTCTTCTTCTTCTCCTCCTCCTCCTCCTCCTCCACCTTCTTCTTTTTTCCCCTTTTTTTCCTCTCTCTTCTCCTCTTTTCCTTATACTCTCTCTCCTCTCCTCTCACTCTTTTCTGCGCCGCATATCTTGTTTGACAAGCGAGATAGGTCTATTTGAACATTTGATCAGACCATCTCCAACCGTCCAAATGTCTAGTCTCTCGGACACGGCATGAAAACGACCTCGAGGACCATCCCATAATCGATGGCTAACACCCCCGCCGTGCCGCAGGTGAGCAGAATAACGATTTCGTCCTCCGGACAGAATCGTGAAAAAATAAGGCAAAAAGCAAAATCATAACACGAATTAAGCCTGGGTCCTCGTATCAATTTAGTAAACAAATTTGATATCTGAATTGTTGATTTGTTGATTGATTTCTGTTTTGCATTGCATTGTTTTAATAAATCAGTCGTTGGGTTTCTTCTAATAGAAAATAATGGATCAGAGTTCGCCTTTTCAAATTACAAGTTCAATCATGATTATTCGTTTGCTTCACCATCGGGAAAAGGGATTGAGCAGGACATGATACAGAATAAATATACTAATATTTCAAGGTATTTTTGAAGAGCAATTCATGTTGAATGTCCTGTAAATGGGAACTAACCGAAAAGATAATTATCATTGCTTTATGTCAGTGGTTGGAAATTTATCAGGGGTTGGGAGCAGATCCTCCTCTCACCCTTCACACATAGATGTGACATGAAATATGAAAATATATGATGCAGGGAATGACATCCCTCATACCTTTATCCGAGCAACTAAAAATTGGGATTTTTATATTTTCGGAAAATGACTTTAAAGTATTTTTTAAAAGAAAAAAACACACGAATAGGGCACATTATTTACAAACGGCTTTATTCATTCATGGTAATTGTTAACCTCAAAATAGTTTCAGGCTTGATAATGATTCTAATAATAAAACTAATCATGATAATAAAAGAGCAAGCTATACATCGAACAAAAATGGGTTGAATGGGTAAAGATTATAACAAAATAGTCTATAAATTGGGGGGGGGGGGGGTGGGTAAAAGTTTGCCCACCGCTATTGTAATTACGTGTCCACCAATTTTTGGCAACTGTTTAGCAATACTAGATAATATTTTGCCTATTTTGTGAGTATTTTATTTTAAATTCTGTTAACATTATAATAAATGGGCAAAACGTTACCTAAGTTGGGTTAAAAAAATGCCCAAAGTCGGTTGGACACGTAATTACCATCGTGTAATTGTTATCATTTTTTGAAATACAGTATACCTGAGGGCATGGACCTACTAGTAGGTCCATGGTGAGGGGCAGGGGTTGGGATGAGCAAACAGTAGTGCCCTTAAAATGATCGGAAACTCCGGATAGTTTAAAGAAGAATATACAAGCAGAAGAATTTATCAAATAATTATATCGAGCAATTAGGAGATGTTATCAACAGGGGAGTGTTTCATCAAGTGTTTTGTCAGTGATTTTTACCGACAAATTTGCTCTCAGCCAATCAGATGCAAGGATTTCAGTAGCTTATAACAGTTGTCGGTAAAATTCACTGACAAAACACATGATGAAACTCTCCCCAGGCGTGACAAGTATTCAGGCAACACAATTATTATACGCCAACATCGGGCACGAGGCTGAAGCCAGTTCTATCAAACCATCCTTTATTTGTCTTGCATTTTGTGTGTTCTACTTCTTTTTGTGCAAAAATACACCTGTGAAACCAAATCAGCTAAAATAAGCTAATAATCTTTCATACTGAGGGCAATTTTCATGAATATATGGTGTGCGGGTTCGTGAAACTAAGTTAATCTAAATTAGATCGTTGTGATGAAGAAATTGTTTTTCCTGAGGCTAACAGTAGTATTAAAATCCAGAGGAAGGAAAAAAAATATATACGAATCGTACCCAAGCCTGAGTTTTACATATTACCGAATCGAACAGCCCGTGACGTATACATACCATTATCTACTCACTCCTCACTTACAGGAGTAAGGAAATTGAAGACAACGGGTGTGTTGTACCACTCGCCCACTTTCACGATGTCCTTATACAATTAAAATACATCAGTGAGAGCGTTAGTACGAAATATGCACACTAAGCAGTTCTTTTGGAACAGTCCGGACATGCACCCGAGGAAATAGTCGAGGGCAATAGTTTCGAGGTACCGAAGGTGGATGATTATACTAAAACACCCGAACATTATGTGTCTTATTTGTTTTATAAAATGGTGACGAGGATCCTTGTCATTTCATAAATTAACATTATTCCATATTTCATAGATCACTTTCCAAAGTCAATTTACGAAGTGGAATCTAGACGATTAACCAGCTGATGACGGAAATGCCAATGACCACTTTTATAATACGCACTAGGCAAAATATATGCCTGGACACGTGTCCCCTCTCAAGTAATCATTAAACTCTTTGCATACCAGACGAAACACTGTTCTATGGGATTTGTGTTCTTGAGTCTGTACACAACTTGCAACTATGGCACAGAAAGGGTTAATAGAACCTACGTCATCATTTTATAGAACACGATGCAGGCCAGGACGAGCTTCCGGACTTCTAGCAATTTCCAGGGGCAGTAAGTTGTTTTTTCTCTCTGTCTGTGCTTTAAATGACACTAGTTTTTCACAATTTCACTCCTGTTCTATCCATGAAAGTGTGTTTTACTGAACCCAGAATAAATACTAGACCAGTTTCCAGGTATAACTCTCCTCCCAGAAACTAGTTTACCTATTCAAGATTTGGTAAAACCCAATTCCTTTGCCAGCAGTGAAAACCCATTACAAGAGACAGACAGGATAGCGCTTCGAAGCTCGTGAAAAATTTATAACATCGTGAAAGTATACGTGATGTGTGCGCGTGTGTGTGGATTTTCATACTTTATTTCAGCTATTTTGAGACACATCAGTATAGACTTTTACAGTCAAAGAGGCATCATCACGATTAAGACATAACAACCTTTCACAATTGATTTGAGACAGTTTATTCTATAATGTGATCGCATGACCAGAACTCAACTTTATCTTTATCATGCAGAGCTTGTTTCTTTTGAGTATTACTGACCCGTATGAATATTCACAAGTATTAAACTACACTATATCACCAACGCCATTGCTCAACAACCACAAAAATCTGCTACAGCGACTTTGGTAAATGACTGTCACCCAAATCCGCCATATCTACAAGCCATGACAAAGAACCATATCTGCCGGCGCACCGATGCAAATATGGGAGGGCGTGATGAGTAAAACCCATTAAAGAAATGAACTAGCTGTCATCATCAATTTTTTTAGTGTGTTTCAAGAATAATTTTAACCTTTTTCAGCCTTTCTAGTTTTTTTGTGTGTAACAGATTCTTCTCACAACCAGAAGCATGCACTTATTTTGCCCATTAGTTTGTTTCGACACCCCTCATTAAAATAATGATTATAATGGAGGCGTCTGGGAAAATTAGGAAATATCAGTCATATAGGTGTCGTGGGTGGACAATAATATCCAATAAGAAACGAAATGTGGACGGGAGGAGAACTATGCAGAAGGTCAGGGCTACAGGCACTTGGTATTCTAGAAACATTACATGAGAAGAAGAGATGAGTTTGAGGTGCAATTGAGGGAAGATGAAGTAGAGAATGCCAAAGTGATATCTTTACTAAATCGACGGGTGGTGCAGCTGTCTACATAGCTCAACAGAGTTGCTTGGGGAAATGTAATAACGAGAAAGTATGAAGATACATGCTCATTATTGGTAAAAGAAACTGTCTCGAAGCAATTGGGAAAGGCTGATTATATATTACATATAAGAATCGGTGTATTCTGTAAGGTTTTGGAATCACCAAATGAGAAGAAATTGACTCGATTCTGCTGAGAGTGACATGCAAATGCACACAGAAATGTGTATATATGGGACTGCACATTCATGTTCGGCCCAAACACTTCAGCTGTTTCTTGTAATATTTTGAACATAGGGGCATTTGAGGAGGGATCCTTTTCAGGGGACATATCTACTATGATAATCTTCCAAATTGTAATAAAGAGAATGAGAAAGCTCACAAATTATTTTTTACCTTTCCCAGAACTCAACTTTCTCCTTAACGCTTTTCGACAAGGTAAAGAAAGAGGAAAAACAAGTCGGGTGGACTTTCACCTTGTTAGCTACTTTTCTCTCTCTCTAAAAAAAAGGGTCTTTATTAATAATAATTAAAATTTTTTTTTTTTTTGAAATCATCATTTGTTTGGTATTCCAAGCAAATCTCAAAGTAATGATTCAAATTCCATTTTAAGGAGCAGTTATTAGGATTAAATCTGGTACAAAGAGCAATGTGCTAGTCTACAAAGCGATAGGAACTGGTTCGGCCTCGCCTTAGTGTGAAACTATATGAAAAATTCATTCATTCATTAAGGTATTAACTTTTTGGTTTGCATCCCCCAACCCAATAAAAACAACAACAAAAACGCACCCGCCAAAAGAAAACCCACAAAAAAAACCGCACCACAATATAAAGAATAAAAGGAACAAACGACGAACGAATACGTTCACATCTACACTAGAAAGATTTCGAGAAAAAAATTGGTGTCTATTTTACTAAGACTTGCTAAGTGCTAAAATCACTATGATTTTATCATGACATTGCCGTTCAGTTGCTCGACTGTTAGACAAATATATGAAAAGATATATTACTCCATTGCTGATGAATATTAGTCTGACAATTGAAAATTGGGATTTAATTAAATCTCAACTTTACAACATTACCTATTGAAATTTATTAGAAAAGTAAAGAGATCCCACAATAAAAGCGTTTGGAGAAAACCGACTACAGGAAAAATTGGATGCGCACGGTCCGAATAATCAAAATTTCTTCATTTCATCACAACTTTAGGGGGCGGGGGAGGGGTGATGAGTTCTTTTAAGACGTAGGAGGGCAATAAGGTGGGTGGAATATAACCGGACATGCATCGCGCGATGTAGACCCACAGAGTAATAGTGCCGTTTTGTGGAAATTTAAAAAGGAATAAATTAACTAATAATCTCATTTCACCTCAAAATAAGCTGTAGTTCGCTTTTCCACGACTAATTAAATCTGATTTGACTGAGGAAAATCTGACGGCAGAATGACAAGATCTTAATGACGTGATTATTCAAAATCGAGCGCCTGAATAACGTTCGGTTGTTTAACCCACGGATTCTTATAGGCAGGCATGCTTTTCAGGATGTGGTAACAAGACGGTTATTATTCTTTATCCCTCTGTACATGAAGCGTCAATGCTGACGCACGACTGCGTCAACGACCGACGCGGTCTTTGACGCATCATGCGAGAGTGACTTCGTACAAAATGGGATTGTAAAATTAACTGTACAAAACATATAGCACTGAATTCCTGGCGTATATGGACTGATTTGATTCATACGCATGATTAGCGCAAGTACTAACGCAGTCAAAATGACGCCTTGTCTGCAACGAGCATTTTTAAATTTCTTTGTTCTTCTATGCTACTTCTTTGTTAACAGTGAATTACTGGCGTATGAACTAATTTGATTCCCAGGCTCGATTAGCGCAGGTAATAACGCAGTCGAAACGACGCATTATGAACAGCGAGCATTAATTTTCGTTCTTCAATAAATTTTGACCCAAACTTCAATCAAATGGCCCCCCGTTCATGGTCGATATCCACCCGAACGCCCATGAATACAAATCAGTTGATTCAACAACCACAGGATTGAATAGAAACGGATCCCTAATTCTCAGAATCGCACTTATACGTCAACCGACATCTTGAGATTTATCTCTTGATATCTCAACCTCGTTAGCTACGTCAAATTCAGCTTTCTGGGCTAGAATAATTTTTGTTGTTGCTTGATTTATCTTCCCTTTTTGATCCATACTCAATTTCGTATCCTGGCATTGGAAACCAATCGTTTGTTGCGGTAATGAAATTACAATACTGTTCTTTGGTTGCTATAATTTTACATTAGAGAAGAATTCGTGTTCGATTCTCACAATAATTCCCACAACATGAGAATAATTATGATAAATCATTTTCACACCAATTTCCTTTCGTTACTGAAAAGTAATTTCCTTTCTTCCAGTAGTGGAGATAATTTTTAAACATATCTTGAAAATATGAACGGCAATACAAATTGGTTTTCTGAATAACGTAATTTAATCAGAAAGGTGAGTTTACGGTATCTATTCCGTCCTTAAATAAAAAAATATATATATTATTCTTCCTATATTGAAGTTATTGGAAGGTTTTTTATTGAAGTCTATCTTAATATGTTACCTTTTTTTTTTTGGGGGGGGGGGATTCTCTTTATAATAATGAAAATAAAGAAAATGGAATATGAAGAGCGATGAAACATTCAATCATGTCGGTAAATGGAAAGGGGTAGGGAAGAAGACAAAATGCCGGATGACATTTGGATGAAAAAGGAAAGGAGAATAAAAACGGATGAAAAGAAAGACGCCATGCAGGATAACAAATAAATTAAGAAGAAAAAGGAAATCAAAGGACAGGGGAGAAATAATAAAAAGATCGCGGAAATAGAAGGAAGAAGAAGGAGAAGAGAATTAGTAAGAAGTTGAAGTAGTAATGGAAGAAGAAGGGGGGAGCAGGAAGGGAGGAAGGGGGAGGAGTATAAGAAAGGAAGACAAATTAAAAAGAAGGTAAAAGGACAGGGGGAAAATGATAAAAAGAAGGAGAAAAAAAAGGAGAAGCGGAATTAGAAGTAGAAGTAGTATAGTGATAGAAGAATGAAGGAAGGAAGAAAGAGAAGGTGGAGGAGGAGGAGGAGAATGAAGAGGAGGCGGAGGAAGAGCCGGAAAAGGAGAAGTAAAAGTTTTTCTCGTATAGAACAGAATTCGCTTTCATGAACAGAAGCATTTCACATTACTAGAAAATGTCAAGCACAGAGCATCATTTGCTTCAGATAGGAAGCCACTCTAAACCACTCTAAACCACTCTATCATCATTGGCTATGGGGACATGCCCTATGATATTAAGAGGCATAACTGAATGGAGGCTCAACAAAACGTGGAGCGAATTTAGGTCCTGACCAACTTTTCTATCGATGATTTATGGAACTGGGCAATGGATAGCGAGGAAATTGCGATGAACATGCCGAACGAAATCAACTCCGACGGCTCCCATCATGTGACTGTCTTATCACAGATCGATATCTTGCGCTAGTGCAGTCGGAACTCCAGCAACTGGTTTGAATTCAGGCTAACAAATTAAACTACAGAAATGCATCTTCTCTATGAAATTTACCGCGCTGCTAGACACGGATTCTCTGGTAGCGCTCCTTCTTTCATTTCCTTTTTTTTAACATGCAAACGTATAAATGTAGGCCTGATAAATATTAGATTTTTCGGCAAACTGTTCATTGAGAAAGAATTATGTTTCCCTTTTGGCTCGATGGTTTTATTGAATTATGTATCGCCGAGAGAAGACCGATAATGTGACGAAAATGTCAATGTAAATATGGTAACTATTAAATATAGCATACCTGAGTACTTTTACTAGGTGTCATTGTAAGTCTATGCGTCTTTCTTGTCGAATTTATTGAATATAGGATTTGTGGACGATTTTTTTTTTCAACGTGGAAAGTGGGATGTCAAAACAACAATTTATACAATTTACAGTTATTTTGTATGTTTATCTTAACTATTATCTTATTTGACACTCTCCTTGTTACTTTGATTTCTTTGTCTGAAAAAAAAAATGTCGAATACGTTACGAAGGTTTAATTTGTGTATCAATACAAGTTTCTTTGAAGCCGATGATGTCTGATCACTACTTACAATGGAACGAAATATTAACAAATTAAAATAAGTTCATCGCAAATCATGTCAAGTTTTGATAGAAGGCCACGTGCATGACGTGATATGTCCGGGCATCAACATCATCAAAATTAGAAGTGAATTAAACTTTTCAATATCATACGCTTTTATGGTCACGAAACGACGATGGATTGTTTGACTAAATAAATGGATCTAGACAAATACAAAATAGGAAAGCTGACACTTTAACAAACTCTGTCCGCTACTTTGATTAAATTGCAAGGTATAAACTGCAACGTTCAGTCAAACTCATACCCCTCAGTATATCATTGACATTGGGTTTCTAAAAAGAAGATACAAGGTCAAAATAATGAAATTTGGCAACCAAAATCTCAAATTGAGCTTTCAATACCTTGACCTTTGTAAATGTTTTGTTTCATTTACATTTCCGTCAATATTTTCCATACGAAATCCGGATTTCATTTCCTCGCGACACGGATGTCCAATGAATAATTTACAAAAGCAACAACAACAAAAAAGGGGTAAAAATGTTTCTCGTTTTAGATCACTTTGCTCTAGGCGAATTGCTATGTACTATACAGTAAAACGGGAAAGAAGTATTCGTTTAACAAATTGCTGGCTAGACAGTGATATATTCTGTTGTATTTGATCTGTCTCCGTACTAAGACGTCGCATTATCTTCTAAAGAGGATGTCCGCTAGAATTGGTCACCAGTCTCTAACAAGTGTTTCTTACATTTTACCTTTCTTGCGTAATGCCCTCAACGCCCTTTAAACATAAATGTTTTTGAGAACATGATTATACTGGGCTCCGTTTCATATGAAACTTATTATCAATAACAACTGCCACATACCTATGACAAATTTGTTCTCAGCCAATCAGATGCAAGTATTTCAGTAGCTTATAATTGTAACTTGTAATATATATCACGTTTTTTATATAAAAAAGGGGCCCAAGGCTACTGAGCAAGAATCTGTCTTGAAGCTATTTGAAGGTTGATTATGGAAGGTTTTGGAATCATCAAAAGTATATGCCCAGGCAGAAAATAATGCCCCTGGAGACTACAGACATATGTGAATGAATTAGTAATTATTTGAATGATCTAGCGGTATTAAAAATAACGAAAATTTATTTTCAATCATGAGGAGTTTTCGATTTGCGCTACTGCACGTGGTGGGCATGCGCATACGGGATGCATTGCTCACACAATAGCGATAAAACGCTATTTTGGCGATAGCGGAAATTCGATTTTAAATTTCGATATTAGATTTCCTTTCATTTCATTTCAGTTTTAGATTTCAAAGTAACCACTATGTAGTTAATAATGTAAAAATAATTGACAACGAACCTAAGTGCAGAAACATTTTCAATCCTTTCAAGCAAAAAGAAC
Source organism: Heliocidaris erythrogramma (assembly GCA_025617745.1). Classification (NCBI taxonomy): domain Eukaryota; kingdom Metazoa; phylum Echinodermata; class Echinoidea; order Camarodonta; family Echinometridae; genus Heliocidaris; species Heliocidaris erythrogramma. The sequence goes on from CM046870.1 coordinate 27,617,341, forward strand.
ATATTAATAACAAAAGTGAAGACTACATTAAAGTGATTATATGAAAATGAGAATGAAAACAGAGACCAGCAAAGAAGCAGAACTTGTAGAAGCGCTGGTATTTGTCAAAAAGTAAATTATGAATAATGTCTTGCCAAAAGACATTAGTCCTGCGGCAGGGATGCGAACGCCGTATCTTGTTGTTCACAGTCCAGAGACTTATCCGTTAAACGACAGCACCTCTAAAAATACATTAAACAAAATGTAAACAATTTATTCTTTGATAATGATTGATTCCTCCTTTTAATATTAGTTATATAGTTATATATATAATTAGAGAGAGAGAGAGATAGAAGGGGGGCAGGAGAGAGATGCTAGGAATTTCATGCACACTATTGTCTTGGGATCAAATCTTTTCACAAATTATAGATCAATGACCACCACAATGGTTTTCACAGCCACAGAGCACTGTAATGATATAAAGAGATAATTCCCTATGAATATTGCTGATACAATCATGGCTTACTTTTCGTGAACCGAATCAGGTAGCCTTTGGTCATAACCTTACTTCATTTACGCGGGTAGATTGCGGATCGGGGTTTACTATTTCGGTTTTTATCCAAAGTCGTGATACCATGCGCTTTGTTGTGTTTTTAAACACCCCGGGGCTTGCTATTTGTTGAGAGGTCCATAAAGGGAAAAACAAAAATACGGCAAGTAAAAATGAAATGAATATCGTCACTATTGCTCCTAGCTGTTCCTATATTTGTTGATATTGGTTTCTCCCGACCATACTGCCTTTCACGATGGTATCGATTTATACGCGCGTTATGTCAGTAGCTGCATTAAAAAAATAATAAGCGAACAGAGCTATTCTTGACACCATTATATGTTCATTATACTCCTATATTTGACACGGTAGGCAAACAAACAAGTTCAAAATGATGAATTGAAGGCGGTGCATGGAATAGAAAATGACCCAAGATAAATCAAATTTAGTTGTCCATTTTACAGGATTATTGTATTTCCGGAGCTATATCCGGCTTTACTCCAACGACAACCTGGCATAATTTCAAATGGCAAAATAGGTCAGTTCGCATTTTTTAAAATTAAATTCCCGCTATTTTTACCAAGTTATTATTCTTATTCATTCTTTTAAATAACAATATATACCGATCTACTTTTAAACATATTTACGAAGACAGGAATATCAAACTACTGCAAATAAGGGCAAAAAATTATGTAACTGGCATCCAAGCAATATAAAGGATATCTGAAGGCAAACGCCTGGATGAGGTAAAGGAAAATCCTATGTTCCCAGAATTCATCGCAAAAGAAAAAAAAGGCAAGAAGAGATTTAGGCAAAGCTAATTAAGCAAGGTCCAAATCATCGAAGTTCATAAAAAAAAAATAAAGTGCAAACGTTGTAATAATTACTCTTATTGCGACGTTAGGGGGAATCCTTTTATCTCAGCCTATTGTTATCATTCACGCACGGTTGCTTTCGCCTTAACGTCGAATTTCTATTGTGACGGAATAAACTGCATTGATAGGATTCGCCCTAACGTAGGAAATAATGTTCTTCTAGATATGACGTTCTCAGAAGTTGACTAAAAAATACCGAACTAATGAATGCACTGTGTGATCATTAGATAACTTTATTTCTTATTTTTTCCATAGTCATTTTGACATCACCACGATAAGAGTTGCAATCAGAACAATATATAAAAATACATCGGGGTACTCGTTTTTCGGGAGGTTCGTTTTTCCGAAGTTTCGTAATTCTGAAAATACAATAGAGCCCTACATAACTTTTCGGAATTACGAACCTTCGGAAATATGAACCGTTTTTCATTTTCGGAATTATGAACCCTATTTCATTATTTTTAATTACGAACCCTATTTCATTTTCGGAATTATGAACCCTTTTCACTTTCGGACTTATGAATCTTCGGAATTACGAACCGTCAGAGTAACGAACCTTCGGAATTATGAACCTTCGGAAAAATGACATGTCACCAAGAGATCATGGTGCTTGTGGTAAATGCTGTTGATTACACAGATCTACGTAGATATAACAGCTCAGGCTAGGGCAGTTCTTTTTAAATTGATCTCATTTCTAAACTGTAGAAACACAACCGTCAGTAAGCACTATAGCACCAGCACAAAACATCACAATCATTGCCGTTATCGTCATCATAATCATCATCATCACTTAACATCAGGACCACGATCGGGAGATCAAACATCAAACATCATTATCATTACCATGGGACTATTGATATCATCATCACCATCATCACTAAACATCAGCACTATCACCAAACATCATTGCCATCACCGAACACCACTACCATCACCAAACATCATCACAATCACCATCATCATAATCATCAACATCACCATCATCATCATTAGCAGCAGCAGCAGCAAAAGCATCATCGTCATCATCACCATCATGATTATCACCATCATTAGATCACCATTATCATCATCATCATCATCATCATCAACAACAACATCATCATCACCATCATCATCAACAGCTGCTCCAACCACTATGGCAATCTCCAAACACCACCACCAATATCAACACCACTACCACTACTACCACCACTACCACCATCGAACACCATCTCCAACACAATCACCAGACATCATCATCTTCAAAAGGGAATATCACCACCATCATCAAATCCTCTATTGGCATCATACCATTCACTTCGTAATTTCTCACCTGCATCATGTAAAAAACGAATTTGCACATGAACCTCCCAAAGAGCCATGTAGGCGTGGCGTACACGGACGCTGTGAAGGGGGCGCAACAGAGTAAGAAGGCTATATCCGTGAGTGCCAGATTAAGGATATAGTAACTCGTCACCGTCCTGTTCTTGGTGTGGCAGTAGATGGTGTAGATGACCACGAAGTTGCCCGCCAGTCCGGCCAGGGTGATAACGCTGAAGATCGTCGGCACGAGCCAGCTGTAGACCCTCTCCGACGGGCTAGGCTCGTAGGGTAACAACGAGGAGTACAGCGACGAGTTCTCGTCGTAGTTCCCGTAAAAATCATCCTCGAACGATGGCTCCATACTGCTTCCAGAGACCGTCTTTGTTTGGTCGACGACAGAGTACTTAAATTTCTTCTGTATATAGCACTTGTTTCCCGACTACTCTGCGAAGTCTTGCTTCGTGTGAGATGATCGACAGTTGAACCTCGATCAACTTTAGCTTCCGTAAAAGGTGATGAGGGTGTTAAAGATTTCCCTGTAATCTGCAAAGAGGAAATAAAGATTGATGTTGTTATTTTAGTGCTTATACGATGACCCAGAAAGAATACAAAATTGCGGTTTGAGAAATGCGTTTTGCGGGGGCCAGCAAACACATAAGCCAACATGAATTGTTATTCGTATCAACATGATGAAGGATTACCATTTTATCCTCTAATGAACTCACGCGTTTTCTCTCTTTCGTTCTTATTGTATGTTGTTACTTAATATGTAACTTGAAAGAAAAGGTTTGGTAAAGATGAACCATAATTTTTTTTGAAAGCTTTCTCATATTTATTCCCGTAGACCAAACTCTGATGCAACATGGTAATGTATTCCCGTGTGTCCAGTGCCATTTGTTTCCGATATTCAGCGCAAGATCCAGTCATTCTGTTACAGTCTTGTTGATTAAAAAACCCCGCAATAGTTAATTATTCCTATTTACCAGATAATCTACCTTTCTAGTTTTTATAACGATGGAATTGCATGACCAGTACTCCATTATAATCTGTAAGCATCGCTATGAATTTGATAAAACGTTAGAGAAAACGCTGATTTAAAAACAAATTGAACGAATGGTATAAAATTACGTCTTGGTCGGCGGTAAATGTCATGAGTCGCCAATGTGGCGAAGAGTGGATCTAGCCATTAAGGGAGTACTGGTTTCATGGGGGGGGGGGGGGGGGGTATAGTTAGGTGAAAGAAATGCGGAAGGGCAATGCCAAAGAATGAGGGGAGTGATGGAGGTGTGTTTGAGGGCGGCGTATCTTCTTTTCAAGTTGTCGTTCCCCCACTCCATTTCTTTCACTCTCTTTCTCCAAGGGGGAGAAGGGGGAGGGGGGGGGGGGGTACCTATACCCACTGCCTCTGTTCCTACCCAACTGAATTAGCTCTGTGTCAGGCGTTTGACAGAAGGTGAAATGAATCAAGTTGACAGATTCATCATGGTAGGATAAAAAAAGTAAGACCGTAATACCCTTTCAGGATAATCCATGTTTAACGAAAGCGGCTTTACAACAAGAAATACGAGCAAAAATAATTTCCGTTCCCTAGTTCGTATACGTCCGTGAGTGGAATAATGGAACACAATGGACATGTAACTTACGATAGAAATTGTATGATATCTAATCAAATCAAATCAATTCTCAATTCAGATCAGATATGGAATCCATGCTTTCTTATTATAATAAGGCGAAAATCTTTTGTTTCTCTTGGAGCTCAAAAAAGTTTCTGTTTTCATATATGTAAACTGAATATACTATGTGCTTGTACTTTTAATCAGGGCCCCGTCTTACAAAGAGTTACAATTGATTCTCAATCGCAACTCAATATTAATCGGAAGACTGTACTTAAGTATTATGTACTTAAGAATTAGGAGTTGCGATTAATTTCAAGTTGCGATCGATTCGATCAATCGCAACCCTTTATAAGACGGGGCCCAGAACTGAATAAATAACATTTTAAATAATGAAATATATCTACAAATGAATGAAACAGAAAAAGACCCTCTTCTATTAATAACCAGCACTATCAGAAGTCTACTATCAACAAACTATCCATCACAGAAAAGTGAGTGACATCTCAAGAAAATCTTGATGACCAAAGAAAAGTGATTTATCGAGAAACATCGTTAAGTTAGAAACACAATTAACTGATACCTTTCCTACGGTTCGCATATCATGCGTGACATTCAAAGCTGCCGGATGCTCCTATTTTCTTCCAACCAAATTATAGCTTGAATTAAATTTAATACCACTCAGAGATATTATTCAATTCATTGTTCCATTTTGTTTCAAAACGATATGTGTTCTCAATAGACCGCTTCTGTAATGTATACAAATTTATGCACATATATTCTCTGAACACCTAGCGACGAGCTATTCCATGAACATGCTTTTTTATAAATGAGCCTCAATGCTTGGAATCTAGTTTGCAACATTATTTGTTGCTATGCCCGGCAAGCCTCCGGCAAGCTTTCAGGTTGTCAAGAACAACCTTTGTTTGAAAGGTATGCATAAAATTTGCATACATTACCGAAGCGGTCTATTAGATATACTATAAGCACTATGAACATGGCAAACAAAGAAGCGGACAAAATATACAGCTCCTCATTGTACCTTCCACAATTGCTCTGGTAGACAAAAGAACATCCCTTTATTGCTATTATGTAAAAATATGTAGAACAGGTGTCACATGCATATTCACCTGTTCTACTTATTTTACATAATAGCAATGAAGGGATGTTCTTTTGTCTACCAGAACAATTGTGGACGGTACAATGAGGAGCTGTATATTTTGTCCGCTCTCTTTTGTCATCGCGTTCATCGTGAAGTTCAATTTCCCCGTTGAGCAGTCCATTTTATTATTTGAAAATCTCATGCAATTAAGCACCCCTTGGAAGAACAGCTGTGTTTCGTTATTACAGCTGAAAGGGGCCTTGGGCTAAATATGGAAATAAAAACAAACAAATGTAAAGTGTTTCAGTCTGAGCTGTATCAAATAACATGGTTAACCCGTTGACTACTCAATTCTCTAATTCCCATAGGCTTAAGCCTTTCAGGACAGGAATTATTTAAGGGCTGAATTGATCACATTTCATTCTTCAAATTGGCAACAATAATATTTTTCATTTAGTGCTACATGGTTTTAATAAGGTGTAATGTCTTTTAGAACCATTTACATCTTTAGGAATTTGTCGAAAAGTTGAAAAAAAAATGCCAATTTGGATGAAAAATAATGATTTTGAACCTCTCAATGTGTTGCCAATTTAAGGATTTCGAAGCTTATTCTCGTTTTTGAAATTCCTGGCATCAAACGCAATATGGTCAAGCAATAAATATGAACATAGTGTGTGTAGAAATGTTTGCTCTTTCTACTCATGCATCTGGTATATATTTTAGAGCTCTGAATCAAAAGTTGTTGAGCCAAACCACAAAATGTGGTTAATTGTCTCGAAAGGGTTAATACAAAAAGCAACCTCGTTCCCGTGGGCAATTGGTTAAATTTCATCAGAAATAATAAACAGTCAAATGGTACGTGGGCTATATTTCTGACCAATATGGTATCTGAAGGTATATGATTTAATTGTAAGACGCCTAACATGACCATCCTAGTTATAAACAGACACCCTTTATTCTAAAATCGACGGCGATCATACGATACTACGACAATAATCCTACTAATTCTTGCCTCGTCTGAAATGCATGGATAGATTTCGGGCCCAAATTTGCGCCATAATTGATGTTGTTGCCCATGGCAACGACTTGCTTGTTTAAGACAAAAGAGGCGCAAACTCCATCAGGGTGAATCCGAGTGGTGTTGCCTTACACCGGGATAGGACCGCGAAAAAAAGAGACTGAAATCGAACTCAAAATCAACATCGGTGTAGTGAAGATCACGCGTTTACAAGGATGAGAATATTGGATGATGATGTCGAGAAGATGATGATGGCGAAGGACGATGGAGAACGAGTTGAAAGCGGGATGATAATGGTGGTGATAATGGTTATTCCAAAAGAATAGCCCTGCGAGTATTTTTGTAAGACAAGGTATGGAAAGAAATAGAGGAGCAAAGGTAAGTAGAGGGGGGCAGGGGGGGGGAGAGAAAGTGCCATCGAGAGAGAGAGAGACAGAGATCAAGGGATGAGAATATATAGCCTGATGATGTCGGTAAAATGATGACGGTGAAGGATGATGGACAATTTGTGATGACGATAGCGTTGACGATTATCCCTTCTCTCTTAAAGCACTGTATAAAGATCAGTTAATACTGAGTTTCATAAAAGAAAATATAACAAGTTCGTCTACTAAATTTATCTTGAAAATGTGTCGAATTGTAGCCTTTAAGCAAATTCAAGGCGTTGTATTTCGTGACACTAACCATCACTGCAGAATAGGCAACACTTTGGCATTAGTATTCAAGGCTATGAACTTATTCATTCTCAGAAAGGACCTCCACTGTCCTACCTCATAATTTATATATGAGGTATAAGAAACTAGTTCGAGCAAGAATCAGACAGAGCAAACGTAGACATCACGGATTTGACTGAAATCAGATCGTTCGGGATCGTTGTGGACACACCGGATCCTCAGAGCAGGTTTGTCGAAACTATAGACCATTAATTTGACGGGTAAACATCTTTCTTGGGTGCAAAAAATCTCAGATTCTCCGGTTTGGCACGCCAGCGCAATGATTGGACCTATAGTGTAATGAAATGCTCGGAGAAACATGAGAACTGCAAGGGACAAGGCCCCCCCCCCCTCAAAAAAAAGAAGAAAAAAAAGGGGGGGGGGGGAAAGGGGAAAAAAAGAAGATGATAATAATAATAATAATATACATGACGATCTATGTATCAAAATCGTCTAAACTCTCGCACATTTCGTTTTCCGTTATCTGATGTGCTTCCAAAAACATGTACATATCTTATAACCTTTTTGGTGTTAATTCTTAGTGATTGTCTTATATCTAGCATGACTTTTTCATTGGGGGAAAATGAATGACCTTTTATCCATCATTAAATCCGCACACAAATGAATAGAATAAAACAGCTTTTCCTTCTCCAAGGGGGGGGGGGGGGGGGGCAAACAGACAGACGAGTAAGTTGCATTGAAATAGTATGAAGTCTTGCATATACTGATCTCTAATAAAAGAGCTACTATGAAAATAATAATACTTGTCACTATATTTCTACTGATATTAGATAATGCAATTCCCCCAAAGTAATTTATCCCTATCAGTCCAGTCTGGCATGAAAAGACACGCAAAGACTTTGTCTTTTCCTTTCTCGGAATTAACCCTAAAATGAAAGAAAAAGTATAAATATTATTTATAATTGTACATAATTAGTGCTTGGTTACATAAAAACCATGAAATATTATAAACTATCAAAAAATATTTATTATATTCATTTCTTAATATATATTCATAATAATTTCAATTATGTACATTTTCATTTTTGCTTGTTTTTATCAATGTTGTAAGTCTTACATTCACTGGCTGCCACAGATACAGCCTTCAATTTGATTAAATTCAATTATTAACTGTATGAATATCAAAACTGCGTACAAAATGAGCAATATCTTGTGTTTTTTAGAAAAAAAAATAAATTGAAATTGGTCTTGAGCTCATGATACAAAATCAAAATTACTTTATACATATATATATGAGATTGTGACATATTCGGTGTAACATGCATAATATCTGACTTCGTATTCTGTTCGCTTTCAAACAGATGAGATATACCGGCACGTAATTCAATGTTTGGGATTATCTGTGGGTATAGCAGCAAACAAACGAGCATTTTAGCTGACGATGACCGATTATTTTAAGTCTCTAATAAGTCGTATTTAATCAAAATCTATGGAGAATCTATACTTAGTTTCGTTGGATTAAACTGATTAAATTCTTCGACGCCACTGTGTCTCTTGTGCTTACAAAAAAGTCTTGATTCTTTTCCCGCAAGGATAAGTTTGTTCCTAATATTGAAAAGCACTTTAAATTCGATGCTTCTAGTTTGTATATCTTGTTCCCTTTCCCCTTCTTTCTACTTTATCGTGTTGTGACTTAATTTTCTGCATGCACTTGATAATGAGAAATGAGAGAAGAATAAGAGAACCAAGTAATCGCCCTTTGGGTATCTCTACGACAATATATACAGCATTTTGAAACGTGATTTAATATTTTCCTTTATTGATCCAACTCTATTTTTAAAAAATCTACATTGTCTGCACGCCCCTCCAATTTTTTTTTTTTAAATAAAAATCTCCGCTTCATTTTTTTCTTTTCATATGCCTTACCCATTTAGTGCATTTCTGTTTCTCACATTGTCTCTGTCTCTCTCCCCCCCTCCGCCTCTCACTATTTCTATCTCTCTCTCTCTCTTTCTCGCTCCCATTTCTCCTCTCTTTTAATCCCCCTGCCCCCACTTCCCTATCGCTTTCTGTCTCTCTATCTCCCCTTTCACATTTTCTTTATTTCGCTCTCTCTCTCTCTTTCTCGCTCTCTATCCAAATATTTCATAGTCTCTCTTAAATAATATCTTTCCCATCTACTGTATTTGCATTTCTCACATATTTTCCCCCACCCCCTGTTCCAGGACCTCTCACTCTTTCTTGATCTTTCTTTCTTGTTCCCCTCCCTTCTCTCACTCTCGTCTCCCTCGCGTCTCACTTCTTCACTCTGTATCTATCTATCTAGCTATTTATCTATCTATCTATCTATCTATCTATATTTATCTCCCTCTCTCTATATTTGTCTCTCTCTCCTTCACTCTCTTTCTCCATTTCTTTCTCTGTAGCTATATATTATAGTCTCTCTTACTCTCTCGCTTTCCTCCCACAGCCTTTTCTTCCTCTGTCTCTTCCCTCTCTTAATTCCTCTCCTCTTCTTACTCTCTCTTTCTCTAACTCTGCCTATCTCTATATTTATCTCTATCTCTCTACATATATGTCTTGACCTATTTCTTTGCAAGAAGATTTAATTTCCCTCCGGTATTTATCATAATTCCTCTGCCTGCCCGGAACTATAGGCACAATCATTTTTGACAATACGAGTGTCGAGAGGAGTTTGACATTATCACGTGACATTGATCAACTAAAAATGACAGGGGTTACTCGCTACATTTCCATAGGAATAAGCGTTCCTTGTGCCTCTGGAACCAGGGGTGGACCCAGGTTTTTGTGAAAAAATGGGGGAGGGGGGTGGGAGTGAGGAAGCAAGCTTGCGAAATAATTCTGACAAGTAAAACAACAAGGAAGACAAAGTCGTTACGTTTTTAGGTGATGATGTACCAACATGATCCAAACATGGAAAAATTCTTAGGATAAGGCCATTGGCTAATGTTTGTTTTTTCTGGTATAACTCTATGATAACCACAAAACAATTCTTGATTAACTATTTGTGTTGTCAATATTGGGCTAGAAAAAAAATTCATTAAAAAAAAGGATAGCTCTTTTGATAGACACTGTAGGGGGAATGAAAAGTAGGTGCTTCGGTGACAATTGCTCCAGGCAGGCTAAGGGTTAGGGTCGCCTTCGGGCATTAGGTTCGATTTAGGATAAGCGTTAGGATTATGTAGGGTTAGGGTTAGAACAGTGTTTAGTCTAGGGATGAGGTTCTGTATTCGGTTGCTGTAGGATATTGAACCTCGGAGCAAGATTGTCGACAGAGCATGTGTCGTACATTGGCATGATCACCAAAGCAGAATGATTTTCTTTGCTGTTGTTAAAGGGCAATCCAACCTTTGTAAAAAGCTGATTTGTGTGAAAGGAGAGAAAAAAAAGAGAACAGGATGGTGAAATGACAATTTGGTGAATCGATTGTGACGTATTCACGGTCAACTCTCTCATTTGTTGATTAAATTCCATTTTTCTCCTGAGCGCCTTTTCCCTCTGGCCAGTACTCAAAATATATTTTAGATAGCATATTGTTATAGGTCCTCCAAAGAGAAAACGATCGTAGTGAGTTATACACTTTGAGAAGAAAAAATATGACATTTTAGTCATTTTGTGTGTTGGGGCGAATGGGAAAGTCTACCCGGCTACATCACAGTGACAGTATACCGATTCGGTCAATATGACATTCCCATATGTAAAGTGCAGTGATTACAACTTTTACAAAAAAAATCATAACTTTCTCTTCGCTTGTCCGATTTCGTTCAAGCTTACACGAATCTGCTTCTCTGATTTTTCTGATTCACCCAAATTAAATTATTACAAAGGCAGGATTGCCCTTTAATGAGAACAGTACATGGGCGATTGGTAACATTATTTCTGCCATGCTGGAGGGTTGACGTGATTTCCACTAAATCAGGATGCATATGTGCGCCGAGAACATGATCTAAATCAATTGCCACCCCAGGGTTGTCCTTGTTTCCAAATCTGAGGTGTCATCGTAAACATTGGTGAGACATGAATGACCTTTCCCTTGGGCATCCTCCCTTGTCACGCATCCCGTCTAGAGGAGACTGGAATGAGGAGTTGGGGGTACCCCTGGGGGTTCCCCTGTGGGTTAATAAGCTGGTACGAGGGGTGTGTGCTGGTATGCCTCTCTTAACGTGTCTAACATAGAGGAGAAGGCATCGGGGTGGACAACCTTCTTGTGTCAAAACATATTACCCATGGCATGACTGCACGCACTGCATCTAGACGGTCAGCTCCGATGCCGCCTCCGCAAAGATGGATAAAAAAGTCTTCGGGGAAGACTGAATCGGAAGTGATTCGTTTAATCAGGGAAGTGTAACTTCCCTGGTTTAATGATCTTGAATTTTGGTAACGATCGATCTAAAATTGATTCTAACATCTCTTAGAGGTGTCGTAGTCGAGTGGTTTAAACAAATAACTGGAGATACAAAGGTCGTGGGTTCGAACCCCGGCACGGCACTTGGCAAGACATTAATCTACATTTGCCACTCTCAACCCAGGTGTTAAATGGGTACCGGTAGGAAGGAATTTCTTGAATGCTGCATCGAATTCGGTAACCTAGCTAGAGCCGGGTAATATTGGAGCGCCTTGAGCACCTTATACGATATACGTGGTGGATATATGAGCGATATAAAAAACCCAATATTATTAACAGAATCCGACGCAGTTATCACGAAATATTTATGTACGTATATAATCAAATACCATCTGATAAAATGATTCTGAAATAAAATGTGTAATGACCGAGTAAGAAACAATGAACCCTTTCGAGATAATTGACCACATTTTGTGGTTTGGCTCAATTTTTTTTATGGATTCAGGCCCCCAAAATATACCAGATACACGAGTAGAACGAGCAAAAATTTCTGCGCACACTGTGTCAAATATTTGTTGCATGACCATATTGCGTTTGATGTCAGGAATTTAACAAAGGAGAATAAGCTTTAAAATCTGAAATTGGCAACACATTGAGAGGTTCAAAATCATTCTTTTTCATCAAAATTGGCAATTTTTCATCTTGTCGTTAAAGTTCCTAACCATGTATGTTGTTTTCAAAGACATTACATTTTATTAGAACCATGTAGCATTAAAAGAAAATAATTATTGTTGCCAATTTTAAAAACAAAATGTGATCAATTTAGCCCTTAAATAATTCCTGTCATGAAAGGGTTAAAATAAACAAGTCATGACATTTTGAGACTATAATTCCAACGTTGTCCCATGCACTATATTCCGTGTTGACGATTTTCAGGGGATGACGTTTTCAGCATGTTTTCCCTGCATGGTTCTGCTTACGTTTGGCTGGTCTAAACTCCACCACAAATTGTAATGATAACTATCATGATTTCATGCGAGTACTTCAAAAATTGTCTTTAAAAGGATGGGTAAATGAAGAAATAAAAATAGAAAGGTATACGATGAGAAAAATGGTAGGTTAACGTTGGAATAAGATTAGAAGGAACTATTCCAGATAAAATGAAATAATAAAAAGTACGAGACGTACCATGCATGCCATGCGTGTGATGAGATATGTTTACGCACTGATTGCGGTATGAACTTTGAGAAGAGTGGATTTTGGCTAAACCACACTAATCATGGGATATATATGATAATATCTAGCAATGGTTATGATGATTGATGGTGCATAATAGCTATATGCTTGATCGTCGATAATGTTCGTGTGGGAGGAATTATCGAAGTGAGTTCAGTATTTTTGATGACAATGCTTGCTTCTGCATGCATGGGGCAAATGCACACTGTCTTATCATGAGTGGAGTACTGTGGGTCTGGGCATGGGGGGGGGGGATTGGATTTACTAGGTGGCTGAAACGGGAAATAACAAAGCTATCGAATGAAAGGAGGGTGCTCTCTCTCTCTCTCTAAAAAAAAAAGTGATTTTCACTCCATTTCCCATCCAATGGTAGCTACGTCAGAGATCACTCCTTAAGGAGTGAAAAATCGATTTATTTTCGAGTGCTCTACCGTATAAAAGAAAAACAGTGAAGTTTCACTCAAGTTCACTTTATCTTCACTCCCTCGGGGAGTCACGTCAGTGATAACTCGATTCTTTTTAGAGAGTGTGGAACATGGTCGTATATTCTTTTTCTCGGGTTTCCTTTCCCTGTCATTTTTATTTATTTTTTTAGCTTACCGTTCATCATTATTTTTTTTTTCACTGCTCTTGGTTAACCACCTTTCACTGATATCCACTCATGCTGCCATTGGGTAATAAAGAAAACTAGAAGGGAAGACAGATTTTTAAAGAAATAGTCTAGTAAGGGAGAAAACGAATAGGGTTTGGGGCTGAAAATGAATCTCACGAGAAGAGACAGGCGTCCAGACAGTTTGTCGGCGTTGATAAGATCATTCAAGGCACCAAAGACTAGAAGATACAGACAGTGGTGTAGCATGGATGGGTCCAGACAGTCATTAAGGGGGCAACCGGTGTCATTGGGGCGGCACCGGTCTGTTCTCAGTGGTGTTTTTTTTATGTGTGTGTGTGTGGGGGGGGGGGGGGGGGTCTCCGTAGTCTCTCCTTAGCTACGCCACTGGATACAGACATTGGGATGGATAAGGAACATGCTTCATTCACAGTTATCCATAATATACTCTTTCCCTTCAGCAAGTGCCACCTGAAGACCCTAGGAATCATCTTTGATCCAGTGGTACATCTTGTTTACTTGCTCTCCGGTTCTGCAATGATTCTGTGGTAATTCACGGAACGCACTCTCAGACCGAGCTCCCTGGTACATCAATATGAACCCGATACTGAGGGACATCAATATCATCATCGTGATTCGATAACAGACAAAGAGAAGGAAAAGACACAGACCGACATAAAGGGAAAGATAAAAGAGAAAGAGATGGAGCGAGAGAGAGAGAGAGAGAGAGAAAGAGAGATATATAGAGAGATAAAGGGTGACGAACGAGAGAGAGAGAGAGAGAGAAGAGATAACAGATGGAGAGGCAAAAGGAGGGAAAGATTGTAAAAAGGGGGCCTGGGATTGTGAAAGAGTGAGAGGGAGAAAAACAAAGGAAACAGAGGGGAAAAGAGGAAGGGAGCGGAAGAAAAGAGATAGATAGACAGATGGAGAGATAGATAAGTCGGAGATTGATATTGAGAGAGGTAGGTAGGTAGGTAGGTAGAGAAAGAGAGAGAGAGAGAGAGAGAAGAGGGGGGGGGGGGGGCTTATAAAAGGGTGCTATTAGAAATCTAGAGACGGTCAAACGCACAGAAAAACAAAACCAGAGTAAAAGCTAGAGAGCGAAAAGAATGAAAAGCATTTAAAGATAAAAGTGAAACAACAGTCTAACCCTATTCCATAGAAAAGAAAGAGGCTAACGTTGGCGAGAAGTACATTTTGTGGAGAGAGGGGATGAAAAAGGTCTAAACTAGAGAGAGAGAGAGAGAGAGAGAGAGATGGGTGGGTGGAGAGAGTGTGTGGATGTGTGTGTGTGTGTGTGTGTTCGGAGGGGTTCTGCCATTTTACAGATTATAGAACATTAAGCTGTCTACGGTAGATATTAACTTATTTCTTTAATATTGAATGAGAGCTTATAGTGGAATCACAGCGTATTAATTTTCTTTTGTTCCTTTTGATTCAGGAAAACTTTGTTACAATATCGTATGTTTGGAGCCAGCAGGGCGTTAACTCTGTAGAAAAGATAGGAGTTAACACCCTTCTGGCTCCAAACAGACGATATAATAGTGTAGTGAGTGGAAATATGAGTCTTTTTATTTTCGGCCTATGATAAAATTTTCGATATATTTTCCACCGAAAAACCATGAAAACACAAACAGTGGGTCAAGTACATCTCATTAAAGTTGTGAACCTGTATGAAAATGTCTTCGTCACTTATTTAAGCTGTGGGTCCAAACCAAACAGGGGCCTAAACCAACAAGCTCAGCCTTTAAAAAGGTTTCCCCACGACAACAAAAAATGCTTTGGAATTGTATTGTTCTTTGATATATGGAAATTGATCTCCAGACCTGTATCTTGTAAGAAAACTGATCGTGAAGACAAGTGAAATCAAATCAAATCAAATCAATACTCATTTTAATCAATATCGCTGAGTTTCACATACGATGAAAGCAATTCTGAAGGGCTCGTTCAGCTCTGAAACAAGCTCCATGCTTATTGGCTCCATTCTCACATTTCTCTACCCTTTCCAGCACTATCGTTTTGGAAGTCTAAACGCGTTTTGGTCCAAAAAGTACGAGGCATACTTGGGAGACTTATAATTCATTTCCCTTTCGAAATCAGAATCGTCCCGGATGAAATTTAGAGAAGGCTACAGGCGGGCGGCGTTCCAGAAAATCAAAATCAGAGCTGTCATCGTCGTGGACGCGTGTATGCACTAAATATCACCCAAATAATCCAGAAACTAATACGAGCTCGAGGTGTATTTCGGAGGGCGGGTTCTGCGACAGTGGCGTGATGTATAGGAGCGAATGGGAGGGAATAACCGCGATGGAAGAAAACATAGAAAGTGTTACAGGGAATTGCAGAGGCATTTTTGAAGTTACTCTTCGAAGATGTAAGCCAAGATGTGCTTAGAGGGACACTTTTCGCTCCTCTCCAAATTGCGATAGGAATGGAATGTCATCAAATTCGCATTACCCTTATTGTTGTGGGGGTATATACCTTTACGATGACAGTGTTACATGAGTTTAGGGGATGTCTTGAGGGGACCTTTGTAAATAAGATGGTATAAAGCTCATGGGCTACATTGTTGCTTTGTAATATTTTTAAAATTTCGTTTGTCGGGAAAATATCAGATTTTCTGTCAAAACTAAGTTTGATAAGTCACTGTTCTTGCAGTATTTACACATGATCTATGAAGTATTTATTCCTAGTATACAAATCAGACAATAGACAAACATAACAAAATGCTCAGGAGGAACAATAGCCAATAGGGATATAGGCAGGAGGGAGAGAGAGGGGGAGGAGGGAGGGAGAGAGAGAGAGGGGGGAGGAGAAGAGTAGGATGAGAGAGAAAGATAGAGAGAGAGAGAGAGAGAGAGAGAGAAAGAAAAAGTGAGAAAAGTGAGAGAAAGAAAGAACGAGAGAGATATAGATTGGAAAGTGAATGATATAAAGAGAGAAAGTGAAAGTGAAAGAAAGAAAGAACGGGAGAGAGGGAAAGATAGTACGGGAAAGTGAGTGATATAAAAAGAGAGAAGAGAGACAGAGACACAGAGAGAGGAGAGAGAAAGTGAGAGAAAGAGAGAGAAAGATAGAACGGGAGAGAGAGAGAGAGAGGGAGAGAGAGAGAGAGAGAAGGAGAGAGAGAGAGAGAAATAATTAACTTATGACAGGTTTACAACGTTCGCCGAATGCACAACAGAAAGGAAATTGTGTTTTGATCAAAATTCATGAAAACATAAAGGAAAGCATGGTCTTAATCTTTATGATATTGAAGTAAACTTTCCCTATAACTGGAAGGCAGCAAACGAAATCTTTCAACATGTTCAACTTTGGTCGAAATAGATATTTCGCAAAATCAAAATCTCAGAATCTATCAACAGATGAAAGTCATTCGCCTTGAAAAAATGAAAACAATAACATAAAAAGTTTCGAGAAAAAACAAGTTTTCTTCCCTAAAACTTCTACCCTCTTTTTTTTTTTCTTTCCCTTATAGCAATACAGTGACCTTTCTTTCTGACATGGAGTCGATCAAATTTCCTGAGCCATAAATTGAGTCACAATCTCTGTAGGTTAGCATCGATCATGTCGCATTAGACCTGACTGTTCCCAAGGCGTTACCGTCAACTGTTATCATAAGTGATTTGATTAGCTCCTCTGTCAGGTATAACATGTATTAAGGAAGGAAAGACAATGAAAACATGACAGGCGAGAGAGAAGGAGAGGAGGGAATGAGGGGCTATGGTTGGTATTAGCCTGCAGTGCTAATTAGATTTCCCCCGCCCATCTCTCTTCACCGCGCGGCGTCGCATGTTATACGCTACGGGTTTGAAAAGAGTTTGCGGGCTTCTGATTGCTTATCTCTGCTCCGGTTTGTCCGACCACACTCTCTTCTTTTTGAACACTCTTCACTATTGGGGACTTTTCATGTCTTTCCCGAACATTTGATTATCTTCCCTGCTGTGATTTATCTCATGTATTTGTTTCTTCAGTATATTTAACATCGAATTTAGGAAATGATTTCTTCCTCTATTCCCTCATACTTAATCGCGGCTTTGATATTGTACAGTATCAAAGCCACGATTAAGTAGCCATAAATTTTCTTTGCCATTATACAAAGTATAAAGTATTGTGAAAATAAGACCTTTATTGTTCTACTTAGATGACTTATATGTATCACCTTCACTGTTTCTTATTCCAGGAATACTTTTTGCATTTAAAGCCCATATATCAAAAACCTCTAAGATGCATAAGGCCATAATTATCAGGCTAGCGTGTGTATACTCTATATGCAGTATATACTTCTAAGGCTAAAATTCTAATCTAACAATCGATTACTAAGTTTCCAATTCTATTATGTTTGAGTTTCGTCTGTTTGTAATCATATTAGAGTCTAAAATTGTAAATTGATCGCTATAGATTCACATTTAGCCTTAGGCCTGTCCAAGGCCGCCATCTCAAACGTTATACATGTCATGTTTCTCTGCGACCATCTTTAGGCTTACACCCCAAGTATCGTTTAATTTAAGTTTTAGAGATGTATCTTTTTGTTATCCTCTATATTTTTAGTCCAACCATTTCTTGCCATACCCTTCCTTTTGTTATTTTTTTTTTGTTATTTTTTTTTTGTTATTTTTTTTTTTTAATGTATTTATTGAATTTTACAAAATGCAACAAATCAGGTACAAAATCAGCCTTCCTTTTGTTATTCATAATTCCTTCCCTATGCCCTTTTCAATTCACTTTCACCTGGTCTTCCTCCGGAAAAAAAGTCTCCCGAGATAAAGTACTTTTGTACTTGAAAGGGGATCATAATTATTTTGTGATAACATGACATTTTGATAATCTTATACAGCTGTAACATCTTTTGGAACAGATTAAACATGTATCTATCTATTACTTTCTTTTTATTTTAGTCTTATCCGCTCTTTTCATGCCCGTCCTTTTGTTTTCCTTTCCTGTGTTATTTTCATTTTACTTTCACCGGCTCATCTTTTTCCGAAAGGTCTTCATGTGTCTCCCGAGATGGAGAGTTTGACAAGGGCTCATACTTATTGTTGATTCAAATGTTAATAATTTTTAGTACAGCTTAAGTATCTTTTGGAACAGGTTAAACGTGTATCTTTCTATCCCGTCCTACATAATTTTCGTCTTATTCCTGTCTCTGAGTGCACGGTCGACCTTTAGTATACATTCTCCATGTCCCCTTCACTTCACTTTCACTGGGTCATCTTCCTCCGAAAGGTCTTGAGGGTATCTCGGGAGATGGAGAAGCTTGACAGGGGATCATATTTTGTGTTAACACGTTGTGCAGGTGGCCGGTTTAGCGGTTAATGCGCCACATGTAAGCTTGTCATCCCTATTTCCCCCAGCGATTAGCACACGTGGGACCAGGACGAAGATCGGACTACTCAAACATGAAAGTGACTCTCTGGTCTTGCAAAGATATCCCTCTCGATCGCGCGCTCTCTCTCGTTGACTGCCTCGAGCCCTCTCTCCGTCTCTCTTGCTCTCTTAGGTCTTCACTAGCTATTATTCTCTCCCCCTCTCTCTCTCCCTCTCTCCCTTTCTCTCTTTCTCTCTTTAATTATGATTATACTGTTTTGTTTTTCTCTTGCTCTCTCTCTCTCTCTCTGAATTTCGATGGCACTCTTAACACATTCTCTTCCCTCAGTCTCTCTCTCTCTCTCTCTTCTACTCACACCTTTCTCCCTTCTTCTCTATTCCCCTCTCGCTATTTCTGCATCAACTGTAGATGTCTTCTTTGCTCTCCTCCTTCAATTTCTCTACCCATTTTCCCATTTTCTTTTAGCATCTTCTACCATCCACCTAGTATCATTACTTGTACCAATATGGTTACACCTTCCCCCTTTTTGTTTTACCAATCGCTCACTCGATATCTACTGTAGATCTCTCTTTAACTCCAACTCCCCTCTCCCATCTCTCCCATCTCTCTCTCTCTCTCTCTCTCTCTCCCAACCTTCTATTATGACTCTCTTAATCTAGTCCCATGCTCTTCGTCTCTCCCTTCCCTCTATCTTCTATGATCAGACCTCCCTCTTTTTTATTTACCATTCGCGCTTTCGACATCTACCGTAGATCTCTCTCTAACCATGTTAACTATTACTCCCTCTCTCCCCTCCCTATCTCTCTCCCTCTCTCTCTCTTTCTCTCTCTCTCTCGTTCACCCTCTCAATCTCTTATGATAAGTCTTTGCATCTAGTCTCGTGCTCTATCTACCCTCTCTACGTTCTATGATCACACATTTACCCCTTCTTTTCTGTTCCACCTTTCGCTCTTTTGTTATCTACCGTAGATCGCTCTTTAACTTCGACCCCCTCTCCCTCTCCCCCTCCCTCTCCCCATCTCCCTATCAACCTCTCAACATCATTATGATAACGCTTAACATTTGGTCACAAGCTCTATCTCACCTCTCTCTACCTTCCATAACCACATTTTGCCCGATTCTGTGCTGAGTTACCATTCGCTTTTTCCATAGCTATCTACTCTTTAACTCCGACTCCCCTCTCCCCCACCCTCCCCCTCTCTCAAGCTTCTATAATGACTATAATGAATCTACCCTGATAGCAGAAAGTGGTAAAAATTACGTGATAATTACGTCGTGGTTTTCGTCTTTTTTACGTCATGTAATTACGTCAATAAGACGACAACTTGCACCAACACAAGACGTCAAGAGGACGTCTTATTTTGACGTCATCTGTACACTGTAAAAACTGAAGTGCTGTATATAGCACTTTTTGAGGGCATGCATAGGGACTGCACTCAGAGTGCTATTGAATGCACACAGCGTGCTATTTCAGCACTTTCACGGGAGCTGGACCGGCTCCTTAAACTGCTAAACATTCATTAAAAAAAATGATTTGGGCGAGCTTCGAACCAGGGTCCGCTGATCGAGAATTGCTGGCATTACCGCTAGACTAACTCACATTGTACGATTTAGAGCAGATCATATTGTTACATAGTGAATTTACGACACCACATAGTTCATGTTATCTACTTGACTCCCATGACTAAACTGGATTGCAAGAAGCATTCGTTAGTCCATCGGTAACGTCAGCGCCTCTCAATCAGCGGAACCTGGTTCGAGGCTCGCCACGGTCACATTTTTTTTTGCTGGTAAATTTCAGGTGCAGTCACTATACATGCCCCTAAAAGTAGCACTTTAGTTTTTACAGTGTACAAGACGTAGAGATGACGTCAAAACAAGACGTCCTCTTGACGTCTTGCGTTGGTGCAAGTTGTCGTCTTATTGACGTAATTACAGGACGTAAAAAAGACGAAAACCGTGACGTAAATATCACGTAATTTTTAACACTTTCTGCTATCAGGGAAGAGGAATGAAGACGTAGAGATGACGTCAAAATAAGACGTCCTCTTGACGTCTTGCGTTGGTGCAAGTTGTCGTCTTATTGACGTAATTACAGGACGTAAAAAAGACGAAAACCACGACGTAAATATCACGTCATTTTTTAACACTTTCTGCTATCAGGGTAGTTACATGCTATCTTTTATTTTCTCTCTCCCCCTCCCCTCTAACTTCTATAATCAGACCTTCCCCTTTTCTTTTTCGTTTACCATTCGCGCTTTCGAAATTTACCGTAGATCTCTTTTTAACGCTGACTCTCTCTCTCCCTCTCAGCATCATGGTAACTCTTATCATTTAGTCACAAGCTCTATCTCACCTCTTTCTACCTTCCATAACCACATTTTGTCCGGTTCTGTTCTGATTAACCAATCGCTCTTTCCATATCTACTGTAGATCTCTCTTTAACTCTGACTCTTGTCGTCTCTCTGTCTCTCTCTCTCCCTCTATTTCCTTTTGTTGGATTGTATACATATACAGCTGTATATAGTCATTATGCCCCTCTCACTTTACCCGTTATCTCGTATTTTTCACATATTACTTTTTGTTACAAATGTTTCTCTCACCCTCTCCTTCTTTCCCTTACGATCGTTTTCACTCTTGCATTGTTCTCAATTTGAATAATTTTTTACTACTACTACTACTACTACTACTATTACTACTACTACTACTACTACAGTGGCTTCTTGTATAGCGCTCATGTCTGTCTCAGTTACGTGGCACTGCTGGCGTTCCATGTAATTCACCTCTCACTTTCTAGCTAAGTACTTTAGATGTGATGTCTCATTTGTGTTTTCTTTGTACTCCATTCCACTCCCGTTTTCTACTTCTTTTCTTTCCTATCTGACACAGAAGTGCATAATCTGCACTATTATTTTAAAAAGAAGATTTATTTTAACATGAATAGATTAATTCCAGTTCAGTTCAATTCTTTCTCTGTTTTTTTTCTCTCTCTCCCTCTCTCCCCCTCTCTCTCTCTCTATATATTTCCTTCTTCTTTCCCTCTAGTCGCGCTTGATATTTTCCCTGAGCCCATCCTTTGGTCAGCACTTTACTTAACCCGTCCCAATCATCGGGGTAGCGATTTAATGAAATTTAATCAAACTCTTTCAAAGTGGGACATGTGCGGGGCTCAGCCTCGTGAAGATGGTTGTGTGAGAGTGAAAGAGAGAGAGAGAGAGAGAGGGGGGGGGGGGGGCGAAATGAGTGAGATAGAATGAGAGAGACAGACAGACAAAGAGAGAGAGAGAGAGAGAGAGAGGTTGGTTGAAGTGACAGCAGTTTCAGACGTATTTCAGCGTGGACTTACATGGCCTTTGGAGCCGTGGTTACAATGGCGTCCAATCGATCTAGGTAGCAAAAGGATGCGGACGAGTGCAGAAAAAGCAGCACTGGGCAGGATGCATACAAGTGCTTGATAGACATGGGGCTGCGATAGTCTACGATGTAAGACTTTACTAGAATGTATGATATAAATAAAAGGAAATGTAAATCAGTTATACGCTCAAGAGAGAAAAGAAAGATGTGGAGAGTTAGGGAGAGAGAGGGATAGAGAAAGAAAGAGAAAAAGACATTATTAAAAAAAAAATGACACGACCCTTCCCACACTGCACACGACTTATTCGATGGCCATGTTTTTGCATTACATTAAAACAGCAAGATCGGTCCTCCCCCTTGACAATAAAACAGCACCCCTTAAAGGTTGGACCCACGATATGATACTGAGCAGCAGGTGTCTCCGAAACTGCTCTTAAAGAATGGCAAGGTTGAAACATCATTTCGGTGTGTGGTTGAAACGCCCATGAAATCGTTAAGTTTATTTAATCAGCATATTTTTATCCTCGTTTCCGTATCTTTGCTTAGTCGCCCGAACTGAAAAAAAAAGAATGAAAGAAAAAACTCATTGTGCCTTTGAGCTAAGTACACAGTTCCAAACACAATTAAGAAAGAACATCCCGAGAGGAGCCGCAAGCGACAAATAAGCAAGGGTAGAATACAATAACATTGCAAGTGGTGAGATAATTCATTTTAAAGTAGGTTTCCCCTCTTCTCTGCTTTCGTTCTTACGATATCAACTATCCTTTGATGTGGTATTTTTTTTCATACCTGGCCAATAGTCATCGCAAAAACTAATATGAGAGTATGATGAAACAACTAGGCTGTTTCCGTGAAACAATACTTTTTATTAATGAATTTCAAGAACACCATATTTTTGTCTTCAAAGACACCGTAAATTTCCCAGGTTACTTTGCAGCCACAATCCCCGACGATGAAGTAATTGGTTTGAGTTAGAGAACAGCAAGTTTCTCCTGATTTTCTGATAATTTGCGAGGCTAATATCGCCCAAAGAGTAAGTAACATGAAAGTTAAATATTTACATTCAATAATGATGTGAAAAAGAAAGAAATTTGATAAATCTGAGTTCAGATGTTTTAAGATCAAAGTTTGATGTCATAATTATGAATTACACAGAGCCATCATTAATGTGTTTACTACGCTACATATTTTAGCGTTTGAAGAGTGTCGATTTCATAAACAAAGAGTGAAATTGTCTATTTTGCTTGATAAGATTAAGATTCTAAGAGTATAGAAATTGAGATACAAAACAAGAAGTTTTGATTTAAGCTATGTCAAATAGTTGTAGTTGTACAAGCTACAAGATTATTTTGAAAGTCATTTGTGTTTTTAAAAGGTTTAAATTATAAATTAGGCTCACATGTACATGTATCTATTACTAGTATTAGGAAGGTACAATGTAGGCAGAACAAAAGAATGCCTAAGATAAAGGCTGAATGTTTATAAATTAAAACTGTCATGCTGCATTATGCATGAGTTTGGTTTAGATATTTTGGTCACGGTGTAAGTCATTTGCGAAGGTCATATTTCATTTCAATCAAAATGTATCTGAAATTTCTGGATGAATTAATTTATTGGATTTTATACTTTTGGGGTTCGATCTATGCACCCTTCAAAACAATCATGACTGATAGCATGCCATTAGAATATTCAATGTAATTATCATAAACCGTGTAAGAGGTTTTCAGGGTTAATTAGTGCATAAGCATGCTTTGTGTGTTACAATTATTGTTCGAATATACAAAAGAACTATTTCTTGAAATTATGCTTTAATGAGCAGTTTAGGTTATGTTGCCAATCCAAGCTAGATTGAGTATTTTACATTCAGTAAAAGTATTCACTTGAAAGATTGTACATTGAAAGTATTTCAAGGAAATGTTGATTTTGAAGTCAAATTGCTGATTTAAAATATTTCTTGTAATGAAGTAACTACTGACACAAAAAAGTCAGACATGACAGCTGATCATTGCTTGAAGTAATCTGTTTATTATGAGACATGATACATGTATTAGAGCATTGCACTAAACAATGCGTTTCTCTCTGTTTTCATTACAGATTGAATGATTTGGAAGGGAGTTCACCAATAAACTTCCATCCCATACAATATGCGGTGTTAGCCTTATTTATTGACCCCTTCTGTGACTTCAATGATCCATCGATTCAATTCTTTGATGCTGTTGCGGCCAGCTATGGATTCTTCAGCATCAGTCTGCTAACCAGTTCCGGAATCTTCTGATTCAACCTGCTAACCTGGGATCGAAGTACAGAAGGACGCTTTTGTTGAGTCAGTTACTCAACTCTATTCAGCTACCAAGAAAAACCTAAGCCTTAAGAGATCCATCTTAGTCCGCTTACCTGGGACCCCTGAAAGATGAACCATGACAGAGGCAAAGAATTTACAGAGTCTAAAGCTGCAACGACGTGCTGGAAAAGCAAAGCTGACCAGATACGGGAAGGTAGTTGTCGATCTACTAGAGTCACAACAGCCTATAGAAAAAGTGAGAGAAGCATTTCAGAAATGTGAAGTGACATTTACAGAACTCGAAGAAAAGCATGAAGAATACACACTCTGCATAGAGGATGATGATGAGTTCAACAAAGAGGAAGGTTGGATGATTGATGTCCAGAAATACTTCACTGAATTGCGGCTTGAAGTAGATAGCCATGGTAGCAGTGGCCTCTCTTCGGACAGCACCATTAACCAGACTGTGCCAGAAGGTAATAATAATCAGCAACCTTCAAATCATGTTCCCGTCGACAATTCAGAGTCCATGTTCAAGCTAGAGAAGATGAAGTTGCCGAAATTCAAGGGTGATGTTAGGGATTATCACCTTTTCAAGACAGATTTCCTTCATCTTTCTAGGTCATACTCAGAAAGAGATACAATCTCTCTGCTTCACAACTGCCTAGAAGGAAAGCCTGCAGAAATGTTACGTGGAGTTACAGACACTGGAGCTGCGTGGAAGTTTTTGGAAGCAGTCTATGGTGACAAGACGTTTCTAGTAGATGCTGTGATAAACGACATCAACTCCTTCAAAGGATTACGAGAAGGTGAAAATATGAGATTTTGTGAATTCTCACAGCTAATACTCAGGAGTTATAATATTATCAAAGGAGTGGGACGCACCCAGGATATTGATAATGTACAGATGTTGTCAACCATAGAAAAGAAATTGAACATGGAGGACAAAAAAGAATGGTTCAGGTACCTCAATTATAACAAGTATGACTCATCCTTGCCTGTGCTGATGGACTGGATGACGGATGAAATGACTGCACGTATCAGAGCAACTGCTCCACTCAGATGCAGTAACAACAGCAGTGGTAGTAAGCAGAAAGCTTCAGTTCATCATGTAAAGTCGTCATCAAGTCGGCCTTCATTCCACAAGTGTTGGTTATGTGAGACGTCTACTCACTGGATTGATCAATGCAAAAAACTGATCAGTATGCCCCAACCTGAAAGACTGCAAAAGATGAAAGACGGTCATGCCTGCTTCAGTTGCCTGAAAAAAGCAGGACGAGATCATCGATCTTCTAACTGTCAGAGAAGGAGAAGATGCACCGAATTAGTTGAAGGGCAACAGTGTAAATACTATCACCACCCACTTTTGCATAGTAAACCAGAGAATAATGCCGTTGGAGTTGCTTGTGTGAGCAACACGAGATCATTGCTTCCTGTCATCACATGTCAGATTTTGAGTGACGACGCACAGAAAGAGGGTAATGTCTTGTTCGACTCTGGGGCCCAGATCAGCATAATAAAGCAGTCTGTAGCAGATGAGTTGAAGTTAAAAGGAAGGAAAACTACCATCAACATAGTTAAACTGGGCCAAAGAGAAGAAGAACTTCAGACTTACATGTACAAGGTACCTATAAGAGCCCTTGACAAACAATCTGTTTATACCATCACTGCAGTTGGGCTCCCAAGTATCAATGATGTTGTGGATGAAATACAGATAGGAGACATTGCTGCGGATCTCAACCTGAAGGAGAAGGATCTAAATAGGAGTGGTGGAGCCATTGATCTCCTAATAGGTACAGACCATCCCAGATTTCATGTACA
Source organism: Heliocidaris erythrogramma (assembly GCA_025617745.1). NCBI lineage: Eukaryota > Metazoa > Echinodermata > Echinoidea > Camarodonta > Echinometridae > Heliocidaris > Heliocidaris erythrogramma. The sequence goes on from CM046870.1 coordinate 27,643,454, forward strand.
TGTACATTGCTAGGAAATCTCCTCTAGGCTGGGTCTTATTTGGAGGCAGACCATCAGATGAAAGGCATGCTGCAGTTTTCCATATCAAAATGGCAAACCCAGTTAATCTAACAGACTTTTGGGAAACTGAAGCAATGGGTGTAAAGTACAACGATTGCCAGTGTGATCCTATTCACATGACCAAGAATGACAGAGATGAGTACAATGCAATCAACAGTTCCTGCGAGAAAGTTGGAAACCAGTGGAGGATTCCTTATCCTTGGAAGAGAAATCCTCAGTCTTTGCCAAACAACAGAACGCAGGCAGAGAAGGTATTAGAGTCCACAGAACGGAGATTGATGAAGGATCCAAGCCATGCTGATGCTTATAACAAGCAAATGGTAGAAATGGTAGAAATGAACTTTGCAAAGAAGCTCACGGAAAATGAGATGGTGTCATACAAGGGTCCGATTCATTATGTGTCACACCATGCAGTGATAAAGCCTGAGAAGAAAAGTACGCCAGTTAGGATTGTCTTCAATTCGTCGGCCACTTACCAAGGCCATACCCTCAACGACTACTGGTTGAAAGGCCCTGACTTGTTGAATAGCTTATTTGGTGTACTGCTCCGGTTCAGAGAGAATGCAGTTGCTGTTTCTGGAGATATTTCCAAGATGTATCATAGGGTCCTTATCCCGCTAGAGGATCAACATGTACATCACTACCTGTGGCGCAATTTGGAGACTGATAGGCCACCTGATGTCTATGTCAAAACTGTTTTGACATTTGGAGACAAACCCTCACCTGCGATGGCACAGATTGCACTACGACGTACAGCAGAAGAGGGAGAGAAAGCACATCCCGAAGCCAGTCGTATAATCAAAGAGGATGTCTATATGGACGACATCTGTTTCTCTACCCAAAGCAGAGAACTTGCTGTACAACGAACCAGAGAAATAGATGATGTGTTGGCTAAAGGAGGCTTCAGAGTAAAGGGCTGGTCGTCTAATGAAAAGCTGACAGACAAGGACCATCAGAAGCCAGATGGTAAGGGGTTACTAGAGTCTGTTACTGAGGAAAAAGTCCTAGGTGTTGTGTGGGACCAGCACAAAGATGTCTTCACATACAAGGTGAAAGAAAGCATCACAGGCAATGAGACACAATCCAGACTAACAAAGAGGAAAGTCTTGAGTAGGATTGCCCAGTTATTCGACCCTCTAGGCTTTGCATCTGCTTTTCTGGTAAAGGCAAAAATAGGTATGCAGAGACTTTGGCAAATGGGACTCAACTGGGATGATGAGCTTCCAGCAGATGAAGAGAACAAATGGTTGTCTCTGTTCGAGGAAATGAAAGGTCTGAGGAACGTAGAGCTGGACAGATGCTTAACTCCTCCTGCAGCAGTAGAGAAACCAACACTATGCTCATTTTCAGATGCTTCAGAATATGCATTTGGGGCATGCATATACATGAGATGGCAATTGCAGGATGGAAGGTTTGAGACCAGATTCGTAACAGCCAAATCTAGAGTCGCACCACTGAAAAGGTTAACAGTGCCCAGGTTGGAATTACAGGCAGCTGTTATGGCTACAAGACTCATAGCATCAGTGGGAAAGGAGCTGAGAATGACTGTAGAAAAGACAATCTTCTTCACCGACAGTATGATTGTCTTATCATGGATAAGAAGTCAGGCAAGAGTGTTTAAACCCTTTGTATCAGCTAGAATTGGAGAAGTGCAAAGCAGCTCTGACCCAAGTCAGTGGAGACACATTCCAGGGGCCCTGAACCCGGCTGACGACTTATCAAGAGGTATATCGGTCAACCAGCTGGATGACAGATGGAAAACAGGGCCAGAATTCCTTTGTCTACCAGAGGAACAGTGGCCAGGAGATGAACTACAGGCAGATCTTCATGCTGGAGCTGAAGAGAGACGTAATGCTAAAGTAGTCATGCATGCAGCAATCCCTGAAGTTATTGACTGCACAAGAGTATCCAGCTGGAAGCGACTCCTAAGAATAACAGCGTATGTCTTCCGATTTACTCAAATTCTAAAGAGCAAGATCCAGAAGAAGGCTATATCAGATGACAAGTTAACTCTTACACCTGAAGAACTGAGTAAAGCTGAGAAGTACTGGGTTACTCGAGCACAACTAAGTCTATTACCCAGATATGAAAGAGGAGAATTCAAGGTACTGACTCCCTTTCTTGATGATGAAGGTGTGTTGAGAGTAGGTGGCAGAGCAGAAAATCTGATGACGTCATATGAATCCAAACATCCAGCTCTGCTCCCATCGAATCATCACGTGTCATTTCTAATCACCAGACATATGCATGAACTAGGCCATTACGGCATTGCCACAACGATTGCTAAAACTAGGAGAAAGTTTTGGATTCTACAGGGAGCAAAACTGGCCAAGACGATAAAATTCCAATGTGTTGTGTGCAGAAGGAATGATCACAAGAATGAAACACAGATGATGGCGGACCTTCCGAATGTGAGAGTTGCTCCCTTCACACCGCCATTTCATTTCACTGCCATCGACTACTTTGGACCAATATCAGTTAAAGTGGGCAGAAACAAGACAGCAAAATACTACGGAGTAATATTTACCTGTCTTAATACGAGAGCCGTTCACCTCGAGTTAGCTGTCGATTGTACAACTATGGAATTCATACAAGTCCTGAGAAGGTTCTACTCGGTACGAGGGCAACCAGCTAAGTTGCTCAGTGACAATGGCACCCAGTTCATCGGGGCTCAGCGAGAACTACGCGAGATGGTCCGTGGCTGGAGCGAGACTGAGCTGAGAGACTTCTGTGCTGAAAGGGGGACAAACTGGCAGTTTTCCACCCCCTCCGCACCACATCAAAATGGCTGCGCGGAGTCACTCGTCAAGTCATGTAAAATTGCACTGAGGAAAGCTGTTGGTAGCCAAACTTTGACTCCGTTTGAGCTCTACACGTGTCTTAAAGAAGTAGCAAATTTGGTGAATCAACGACCAATTGGCAGGATACCAAATGACCCAGACGACGGTGCCTACCTTATCCCAAATGACATGCTGCTAGGTAGATCATCGACAGCCATACCGCAAGGACCATTCAATGAATCACGAAATCCAAGACGTCGCGTAGAGTTTGTGCAGCAGATAGTCAATGCGTTTTGGAAATGCTGGAATAGAGACGTTTTCCCACTGCTAGTACCACGCAAGAGATGGAACACTCAAAGACGCAATGTACGCGTGGATGATATTGTTGTGATCGCAGACCCCAATGCTATTAGAGGAAAATGGACTCTGGGTAGGGTAATTCATGTATATCCAGGGGCTGATGGACTCATTCGTAACGTCAAACTAAAAACTGTGGACTCTGAACTGAGAAGACCTATCAACAAGATTGTTGTAATTTATCCCGCCGAAGGATATGAAGATTGATTGTATATGTATAGTTGGGTTTTTTTGCGTAAGTTGAACTAACATTGATCAAAAGTTAACGTCTGATAACAAGGTTAACACGAATTTTTCTATGTTATCTTAAGTTTTTCTTTGCTCAGGTATAGCTTGAATATTTCCTGAGTCAGGGTTATTTTCAAGGTTATTTTCAGGATCTCAGTTGATTCAACTTACGCAGGATTTGTTTTGTGTGTTTAATTTATTAAGTGATATATGGTATAGATTAAGAAGTGTATAAGATGAAAAAAAAAAGGATTATTCGAAAATTTTCAATTTCCCCTTTTTTGGGGGCGGGGAGGATGTTTCCGTGAAACAATACTTTTTATTAATGAATTTCAAGAACACCATATTTTTGTCTTCAAAGACACCGTAAATTTCCCAGGTTACTTTGCAGCCACAATCCCCGACGATGAAGTAATTGGTTTGAGTTAGAGAACAGCAAGTTTCTCCTGATTTTCTGATAATTTGCGAGGCTAATATCGCCCAAAGAGTAAGTAACATGAAAGTTAAATATTTACATTCAATAATGATGTGAAAAAGAAAGAAATTTGATAAATCTGAGTTCAGATGTTTTAAGATCAAAGTTTGATGTCATAATTATGAATTACACAGAGCTATCATTAATGTGTTTACTACGCTACATATTTTAGCGTTTGAAGAGTGTCGATTTCATAAACAAAGAGTGAAATTGTCTATTTTGCTCGATAAGTTTAAGATTCTAAGAGTATAGAAATTGAGATACAAAACAAGAAGTTTTGATTTAAGCTATGTCAAATAGTTGTAGTTGTACAAGCTACAAGATTATTTTGAAAGTCATTTGTGTTTTTAAAAGGTTTAAATTCTAAATTAGGCTCACATGTACATGTATCTATTACTAGTATTAGGAAGGTACAATGTAGGCAGAACAAAAGAATGCCTAAGATAAAGGCTGAATGTTTATAAATTAAAACTGTCATGCTGCATTATGCATGAGTTTGGTTTAGATATTTTGGTCACGGTGTAAGTCATTTGCGATGGTCATATTTCATTTCAATCAAAATGTATCTGAAATTTCTGGATGAATTAATTTATTGGATTTTATACTTTTGGGGTTCGATCTATGCACCCTTCAAAACAATCATGACTGATAGCAAGCCATTAGAATATTCAATGTAATTATCATAAACCGTGTAAGAGGTTTTCAGGGTTAATTAGTGCATAAGCATGCTTTGTGTGTTACAATTATTGTTCGAATATACAAAAGAACTATTTCTTGAAATTATGCTTTAATGAGCAGTTTAGGTTATGTTGCCAATCCAAGCTAGATTGAATATTTTACATTCAGTAAAAGTATTCACTTGAAAGGTTGTACAATGAAAGTATTTCAAGGAAATGTTGATTTTGAAGTCAAATTGCTGATTTAAAATATTTCTTGTAATGAAGTAACTACTGACACAAAAAAGTCAGATATGACAGCTGATCATTGCTTGAAGTAATCTGTTTATTATGAGACATGATACATGTATTAGAGCATTGCACTAAACAATGCGTTTCTCTCTGTTTTCATTACAGATTGAATGATTTGGAAGGGAGTTCACCAATAAACTTCCATCCCATACAATATGCGGTGTTAGCCTTATTTATTGACCCCTTCTGTGACTTCAATGATCCATAGGCTATATCCTATTAATGGAGCGTATTAGTGCCAAACGTATAAATAAAATAAATAAACCTGAATAAACCAGATATGAAGTTTTCCTTCATTATGAAACCCAGTACTAATGAAGCATTCAAGAGACCTCAAATTGGTTTAACGCATAGCCATACGAGGTATGAAAAGGGGGGGGGGGGTAGGGTGTTATATCCAGCCCTCCCCCATATCTCATAGTCTGGCAGCAACATTGATCACTGATGAATTCAAAGTGGTTGCGTTTCAGGAATTGGCAGTCAAACGTATTCATAAGACTGTTTACCAATGGGTTAGCGCCATGAGCTCAGACGCCTTTCCAGGGAGTTCCGCAAGGCTCCATTGTAGGAGCCTGAATCTTTACAATGAGAGAGGCGTGTATTAAAAAAAAAGGAGAAATTGTCCATCATGTACTGCTGCAAAAATATAAATTCATTATCTTTTTTTAACTCATGACAAATTGGAATGCAGGTGCTGGCAAGGTTACCAATTTGTGTTTGATGGGTCGTAAATCTAAACCTTCATAATTGTTTTTTTTATTAATTCCTTTATAGAATTTTCCTCGTGCTTCCACTCACCGTTTTTGCCACACAATTTTATGTGTTCATGCAAGCCAATCATGTTAATGCCAGAGTAAAGTTCCCCTTTGAGTAATATGATAATCATGATGATGATGATGACTCACAGCATTTGTATGGCGCCATATTTCTGTTAACAACATTATAATATATGACACAATATATGACTCCAGTAGGATACTTCAGAGATATTAATGAAAAAAAAGTAATTTGATATTAAATATCTGTGGGAAAAGAAGAATGTAGTAATAATTTTACCCCTCCAGCATTGTAACCATTATTTTTGAACTTTTATTTTGCCGTTTAATAAGAAAAAGAAAACATTAAAATGGAACTCTGCTATATTAAGACGGTTCTAATACTTTTATTGTTATTCGAGATTGGATTTCCACTATGCATTGGCAACTTGACACCGTTCGCTCTCCCCTCTCTGACAATGCACTTGAGGAAGCATCTAAAACACGCTTCCCAGTTTGGATTTCTCGGGAAACATGGTTCATGGGCGTGTTGCCGCGTTTGGTATTACAATGGTAAAGACTGATTAACGAACAAAGATTTTGCTTCGACTTTGACAGCGATTTCTTTAATCAACATGTCTGGAGTGGTGTTTATTTATAGTTCTGTACTCAGCATTATCATCATGTCTGGATTGAATTCCTTGAAATGTTTTATTTGTAAGGAATGATGATTGACTTTCCTCAGATTTTGCTTTTGTATTTCATCAAATTTCAACATCATAACAACAGAAGAACAGATGATCTTTGAAGGTTTGCATGGTCGAGCTTATAACGTGGAGAAGGTTTACGGTTCACCATGTGTGTTGGTAGGAGGAAAGGGAAAAGGAAATTAGAAATGGATAGACGAGAAAGGATGACAAGATCATCAACCAAGTCTTCTCATCTCATCTCATCTGGTCTACAGTCCTTTTCAGGACTTCACCCATTGTCACGAAAGATTATTTCTTATTTTCTCTCTTGTCATCCTTTCTCGTCTATCCATTTCTAATTTCCTTTTCCCTTTCCTCCTACCAACACACATGGTGAACCGTAAACCTTCTCCACGTTAACAGAAGAACAGTTGAATAACCCAAACAACCATTCATTTTGAATAACATAAAACATGCTACACTACACTGCCCTTCTACAGTCTACATACGTATTGGAAATGAGAAGAAAAACCTCAGGTGTCAAAGCTTAATGTTTGATATTATCCAAGATCAAGTAGGGCTGTCAATTTGATATATTCTCGTCAGGGATTATATATCAACTAAAATCGATTACAATCTCAAAATTGATTTTCAGAAAGGAAATAAATTCCAGTTAAATATCGATCAGAGCTCAGGTATCCTTCCACTTTTTATGAAGTCGGTAGCGAATGGGACAAAATACGGTGGACACATCCTCATATTATCATGGACCGTCGTAGTAGGGTTATTGCTCATATAGGCCTCACGGTTATGGTGCCTATTCAATATTATTGAACATTTGCAACTATGTCAAAGGGAACATACGGAAATCCTAGATGAAGTTTATTTTCCCTCTCTTTCCCTGATTTATTCTGGAAAACCTCGTCCATCCATTGATAATCTAAAAAAAATATATGATCGATTAAGCCAGACAGACAGCAGACAAGTGCTCATCGATTTGATTTGTACCCTCTGCTATCATATGCCTTTGAGCAGACAACAACAAGAAAGCGCCCCGTAATTCATCTTGTCTAAAAATCCAAGTCGGGATTCATCCAGCACCGCTGCGTATACAGCAAACTTGATTAATAGATCATGTGGTATGTTGCAAAGGGGTAAAAAAAAAAAAACTGTTTCATTTTTTCGCTTGCCCCCGGTTACCAGACAAAATTCTGAATGGAATCGAGAGTCTAGAATTCAATTGTTGTGGAAACAAAGTATATATATCACTTTTTTCTGTGTGACAACTACAGCACTGACACATTCATTTTCCCGATCGAGGTGGTTTCATGGTAAGATGCTTTCATTTCCGGCTGACAGGATGTAAAATAAGGAAAGTTATATGATATATGGTCTAAAAGATTTATTTCGCATGAAAAATATTGTCATTTATCAAGTTCATGAAGTGAATCTATAGCAGGGTCATTTGCAGAAACGATATGTGGGAGCTCTACTATCATTATCATTGGGCAAACGGATCGATTTTAGTACCGGGGTTTCCTCATCGCTTTAGACCAAATGGTTTGCACTGAAAATTTATAAATTTATAAATGTTCATTTTCATGATGTTGATGAAGAAATAGATCGTTTCAAATGGGTGTGTAGAAAGAGTTTTCCAACAATGTATCTTTGGCACAGGTATATCGAGCAGAAGTTTCTTCGGAAAAAATGGAAATGTTTGTCACAGAGGTCCCACTTTGCGGTTAGTTTTTTCTAAAACGTACAGGGATCTGCTTCTCTTCACTGACAAAATCATATATAGACGATCAACCGGCCGGACATTAGACAATGTTAATGACCCATCATTAGATACTAATGACATATTGCGTGTTCTCAAACTATAATAATTATGATCAGGATCTAAGTAAAAATCTTATTACAATAAATATTTTAACAATTAGAAAACTTTCATTACATAAAGGCGATAAAGTAAATGTGTGCAATTACACAATTAAAAAAAATGAGCTAACGTAAGTAAAGTGGCATTGAGGTGAAGGAAATTGGATTGATGCAGAAAAGGAATTACTCTAAAGTGTTAATAAAGGAGATGTAAGTTAAGCAGGTTAGGTAACGAAGGAGTGAAATTACAATTTTCTCACCCATGATCGACCACCACCTGCCGGTCAAATAACTAATGGAAAGCATCCGCTCTTTCGTAACCGTCTGGGTATTTGACCCACTTCTACGCTCCAAATATGTTTATATCCTATACCGTGTTTTCGCGCCAAAAAATGTGCGATATTCGATACGAGCGCGGGAACACGCGATTAAACTTTGAAAGAGCGGGCTTTCGTAATACAATCCTCAGGTCATCGTTTGCAATGCTTTCATGTCCTGCTGGGAAGATGGAAGCTTTTCCGAATAAGTAAAATAGGATAACGTCTCTCTCTCTCTCGTTCTGTTTCTCCTTCCGTTTCGATTTAACTGAAATTACGAAATGTGAGACGAAGAGGAGTGTTGGTAGAATCTAATTTTACTTTTGTTAACGCTTCCACTGAAGAGGGCTATGTATGGAAAAAAGAATCGTCAGATCATCAGAAAAGTCAGATGTTTATTTCATTATATTCCTACTCATATATCTGCTTTCTTTAATTGCCTGGATTTGTCCTTGTCTAAATCTCACTTTGAGGTGAGTGGTAATTCGTTATTCTGTTTTCATCATTACTTCTAATAGAACTTACGCTAGTAAAAAATTGTGTACGTAAACTCGTCAGCCAATGTCTGGAACCTACTACCATGACTCCAGTACTAGTAAGGGACATACAATAGATATAAGAAATAAAGAGGGAGATAGATAGTCAGAAAAGGAGAAAGATAGATAGATAGATAGAGAGAGAGAGAGAGAGAGAGAGAGAGAGAGAGAGAGAGAAGGGGTGGTGGAAGAAGACAACACGTGCAAAAGTAAAGATATTCATGGGCGCTTTATATATTGATGGGGCTAATATTTTATCGAGTCACTCAGAGTAAGTAACTTCATAAGCAGTCATATCTCATGAAAGTGTAAATAGAATCAATCACGAACACGGGGATATTGCACAGAAAATCTGCAAAAATCATCAAAAGAGTTAATAATCATGATAATATAACATTAGTATTACAAGACATGATGTAATACATTAGAAGAGAATCATCCTCGATCAGATAATGAGCCGATTTATCCCCAGGACGACATGTCATCAATTATTATTTCCATGAATCCTGGATGAAATATTTCCCATCTTTCTAAATATCACTCCTGCCGGCGCCACGATGAATTGAATACAGTAATATCCGGTAGATAGAATAGCCGCAGATGCGTTCCTCCAAAGGAAAACACCTCATCTATAAAAACGCTCACGCTTTTGGAATCGTAAATGAATATCGGCCGAAGGAGGAAAAAAAGACGCGAGCGCCATAAATCGAGAAGGCAAAAATAATTCAGTTTACCCACCAAAAATAGAGCCCTGCACGACGAGAGCGGCATACCATCTTCTGGTTCTGTTTTCCCCCTCTTTTCTTCTCACGGTCTCATCTCTTTACGTCTTCTTTTTATTGGTATTTTGTCCACGATCAGTTTGTCTACAACCAATTTCGTTTGATTTTATTTGTAGACGCCCAGTTCGGCTACCTGCAACCTGCTTTAATATTATCATGCCTATGTCGAATTCCTATTTTCCCCTTTTACTAGTATTCAACTTTTGGGCAAAAGTATTATACAAAGGCTTGATTTTAGGGTCACTTTTTCTAAACACTATTCTTTTACCTGGGCCCCTGCCTAATATTTCTATCATTAAGACAGGATTATTTATTAAGTATATTTCCAGGAAAGCTTTAAAATGGATAAGTTTTTCCTGTTCAAGCTTCCAATGTCAGAAAAGGCAATCACTACATACAAAGAGCACTATTCAAGAATGTGTTAAAAGATATTTTAATCTCATTTCGGGTTAATGCTGATTGCTACTATTCAATAATTATAAGTATGCATTTTGTGTGTTTTTTTATGAAAGGATACAAATCACCCAAAATATATTGTTCAGCAGGGGTTCCATTCTCATAATGAGCATAAACTATTACCTCTGTAAAGACATATGGCAAGTGTAAATACCCGAGTGCACTGGTATAGAATAGGGCCCGCATGGAACCCACGTTCGACGTAGGTTCCGTGCACGAGGTTATAGGATATCCTCTATTTCCTTCGTCCTCCTTAATCGTTAACCCACTGAATGGTCATTTTAAAAACATTCTAGCTGCGCACAAATTATTTTAGGTGATTGATATAGAATAGGGCCCGCACGGAACCCACGTTCGACTTGGGTTCCGTGCATGAGGTTTTAGGATATGCTTTATTTTCTTCGTACTCCTTAATCGTTAACCCACTGAATGGTCTTTTTAAAAACATTCTAGATGTACACAAATGATTTTCCAGGAGATTGGTACCATTTAAAGTTCTTGCTTTTTCTGAGATTTGTACATTAATTGGAAATTCAACTGACCCCGTTGTCAGCGAACTGTGATAATGTGCAACTTCTGCAAGAAATAACGTTCGACATGGTCAATGACTTAAAATGACTGAGCCTAGGGCCGCAGTAGATGTATCGCCTGTTTCCACTCTTTTTTACTTTGCAGAGGTTGTGTCTTTGTATATGGATGGCTTGTTTCCTCGAAGGAAGACGTTAAATATGAGAGACCAAAGTTATTCAAGAAATTCGTGAAATTCATCACTGAAAGCATTACGTCAGAGAGAGAGAGAGGTCAATGTTCTTATCTACTAGGATTATGCATCTGTACTGTCAAACCCCGTGAACAGTTCAGTACCCTCATAATGACTAACACACGATGTTCTGTAAAAGTCTGAATTATCGTGTGTTGGTAATAATAACATAGAACATAACGATTTATGTATTCAAATTGAGTTTGAGCTAGTTGTTAAGAAACGTTGATGAATTTCACGAATGCGGTTTGGATAATTATATCAAACCTATGGGCGCGTGAGCATGGTGGGCGGGGCCTGTTACTATTATTCACAACTTTGTACTTTTTCATCGCTCCACATCTCGAGGTTGTTGGCTCTCTGATTGTCTATTTGTCAGCCATGCATGATCACACCTGAAAACATGTTAACCCGTTGCCCACGGGAACCGGATGGTCCCTGTATTAAGCCTATGGGAATGAGATCATTCAGTAGTCAATGGGTTAGGGCAGTTGAAGAGCAGTCCTTTTCAGGGGAACATTTTCTTCTAAAATATTCTTCCAAACTGACGTGAAAAGAACGAGAAAACTAAAAAAGAAATTGTTTTCACCTGCCCCGTTGCATAATACTTACCATTAGCGGTAACTTTGCCATCAATGGTAACTCCCATGGAAACCTTGATTTTGATTGGCTGTTGAGTGATGTTACCATGGTAGTTACTATTGATAGCAGAGTTACCATTAATGGTAAGTTTTATGCAACGGGGCCCTGCTCCTTAACTTGTTATTGAATAGTTAAAAATGGAGAAGAAAAAAAATAACGATAAAACAGAGACACTAATGGGGTGTTGCAAGAAAGTTGCCATGAATGTTGCCATGAAAGTTCCATTTAAAATACATGCATCATATTTGCATTCGATAGCAAATGAGGGATTTGCAATTGATTGCAACTTTCTTACAACACCCCATAAGACATCAGACGACACGCGGACGGACAGATTCTCTCAAACGCTGATACATGCATGCATATACCCACTTGTAGAGAGCAGTAATCACAGCGAATCCATCAATATATTTGACTGGAGTTGATATGAGTTCGTTGGTACCTAAATCACGTATGGCTGTAGCTGATACATGAATGAATAATCGGCCCACTTTGGACGCTCCTAAATCAATATGCTATACATTAAGAAAAGGGAGATGGGGAGAAGAAGGGCCATATAGGGGAGATGAAGACAGAGAGAGAGAGAGAGAGAGAGAGAAAGAGGAGAGAAAGAGAAAGAGAAGAAAGAAGAAATACGGGAGAAATTTAAAAACAACAACGATTAGATGTTTTTCTCACGCACTCACTGCTTTTACTTTGGGTTTTCGTACGGGCGCCACGACCATCAGGGCAATTGTTGTTTTCCTCAATTCTTTTTTTATCATCCGGCCAAAATATACTTCGAGATAAAGCTGATTTTGTTAGTTTATTGATTGGTGTAGCTCACATCATGACGTTGGTTATATAATATGATTTGATTATTTTAGTAACTTATAAAGATATTTTGTTGACTGCATGGTTAAAAATTGTTTTCGAATCTAATTACACCAAAATTTCAGTTCCGTACTTGAAAAAAATATTTGTATTATCACCGGCAGATTTGTTTGGAATATTTCTTTTTAAAATAGAAGAAGTAGAAGAAGAAGAGGAAGAAGAAAAAGAAGAAGATGAAGACCCGGGAGGAGGAAGAGAAGAAGAAAACAGTAACAAGCCGGGTCTGTTTAAAAAAATATAGCTGTCAGTTGATTATAATTTCTTAAAATATTACTTAATGTACCTCTTTTTGTTACGCCCAGAATGACAACAAAATGCGATGATTGAGCAAGTACATAACTGCGTGTGTTTGCAAGATACCAATGTCGCACAGATGCAGAAAACGGTGTATTCCGTGGTTTGATACAAGTTTGCAACCGTTAAAGTGGAAAAGTGCAGCATTAGTTTTCACAACTTTACAAACTGGAAAGCTCATTGTGCTTTTTTAAAAATCTCATACAGACCTTGCTCCGTTTACAATAAAGTTAAATGACCGAATGAGAAAAGTGCGGGAAGAGTGGCTTTCGGGCGGCTAATTGAGGTGTGGGGCCCCGGCTGGCTACAGCCTACGGGACCGACATTGTAGGTCTCGTCAGCCTACGGAAACTTTTCTGAGGGTTCAACCACACAGATAATGTCGATCTCGTGGGAGTTCGGTCTCGTGGGCTGTTGGTATCTTGGGATGTCCCGGATAGAACAGACATGCAAATAAAGAAACATGAAGTGAACTTTATGACGAGAAAAACGAAGTCATGAAAAGAAGAGAGTGATATGAGTAATGGATGAGAAAGAGAGGGGAAGAGAGATAGAGAGAGATAGATAGATATACAGAGATAGAGAGAGAGAGAAAGAGAGAGAAGGAGAGAGAGAAAGAGATAAATAGAGAGAGATAGAGAGAAAGAGTAAGAGGGATATATATATATAGAGAGAGAGAGAGAGAGAAAGAGAGAGAGGAGAGAGAAGGAGAGAGAGAAAGAGAGAGAAGGAGAGAGAGAAATATGTATAGAGAGAGAGATAGAGAGAGAGAGTAAGAGGGAGAGAGAGAGAGAGAGAGAGAGACCCATCATGCCAATCGGGCAGAAGCAAAATATAGCACAACGAAAACAAAACAATCAGAACTAACAAGAATAAGTGGAGCCCTCTGCGGGATAAACTTGAATATGAACTGCCATGACACCAACTATTCTCCCTCCAAACCCTCTCGATAATAACCTAAATCAATTACCTCGCGCATGTGCGGCGACAAGAGGTTGGGCCAAGATTCTCATGACCCTACAAACAAGTATGCTAAGGCTTCCGGTTTTCCCAAGGAACATATCTTCAGGCAAGATTCTCGAGCGGGATTCACTATTTTTTTAATTTTTGTACATGTCATCTGAATAAATATTAGTTTTGGAAGCTGTAATGAAAAATGATTGGCCATGTGGAATTTAATCCTCCCCGGGACAGATATGGATGTAATTAAGAGGGTATATTTTCTTATTATTCTCGTTATGGATTTTTTTTATTAGAGATGTAAAATTGGTGTCTTTCCCCCTGCTGAATCACATGCACTTTTTTCATATATACCCCTCTCCCAGTCTATCTCCCGATTATATCCATCTTCTCTCTCTCCTTTCTCTTCCCCCCTCTCTCTCTCATCCTTTTTTCCATCTCCCCATTGTGGCCCTCTCTTTCTATCCTTTTCCACCCCTTTCCTTTTCTTTTCCTCAACCTATGTCCCCTCTCTCCATTCGCCATTTCATTCCTTCTCCTTTCCCCATCTCTCCATCTCTATTCTCCCCCTCTCTCTCTTTCCCTCTCATTATCCCCTTCTGTTTCTTTCTCTGGCGCCCCTCGTCTCTTGCTATCCTTACTTTGCCGTATGTCTTTCGAATCACTGCTGTTTCATATTCATCTCGTGCAACCAAGTGGCGACAGCGCATGTTTTGAATGATGGCCGATCATTTTCTATCCCAAGCGCCATTAATGTTGAATGCTACGTGTTAAGCGATTGTAAGAGATATGTGTGACAACGCGCCACTCCACACGTACACAGATCACGTGAACAATTCTCACAACACCTTATTCATATACGAGTAAATGGAATGTTAAGCCCAAAAATGACATACATACATACATGTATACGAAAAACTCCGTGAGACCTTGACAGATGTATTTTCATCCTTAAAGATATCATTCAGAATGCAATCGTATATAGGAAAGACATAATGGGATATTAGACTGTTGATGAAGTTGGTAATTGACAATCTTGACAGAAATTGTGATTGTTCATCTCTTCAGTTAGCCTATTTCATCGGTCTGGTGTAAATTGATTTGTTTGTTTGTTTGTTTTTATTTCCGAAATCATAAAAAAATACAAAATCTGTACATAATTAGAGGCTTACATATTACACGAATGAAATACGGTTGGATAGCCCATTTCAGAGCTGTTTACAAAACAGCTCTGTTCTTCCATGGGGTCCAAATATTATACATTATAATAATACACAATAATAGACATAAACAACAATATAGAGTGACCTCATTAAACTACATGTACAAAGCGAAAACTTTGTACTCCCTCACGGTTGAGTATGAACCCACCCCACCCCCTCCCTCTCCCAGCTAATTATTCATTTAATTAAGTTAAAAAAAACATTCTGCAACCCCCCTCCCCCCTCCCCTAGAATTTAGTCTGAATAATTACATTAAATTCATATATCAAACTGAGCAAAGTGTTCTTGAACATACTTATTAAACAAGTTTAATGTGCCAATCTGACGAATGTGAAAAGGAAGTTCATTGTATAACACTGATCCACGGTATAAAAATGTACGTTTACATTGGTTCGTTCTTGGTTTAGGAAGCATTAGATTTTGATTAGATCTTAGCTTATAACACTTTTCGTTAAATACAAATTTATCAGTCATATAACTAGGTGTTAGCCCATGAAATGTTTTAAATAACAACGAGTACATATGTCTCCTACGACGAGATTTTATAGTTTCCCACTTCAAGGTTTCGTGAATTTGATGAATGGATTTATGATCATAAGGCTTAACTCGAAGAATAATTCTTCCGGCCCGATTCTGAAGCTTCTGAAGTTGACCAAGATAATTATTATTTGCACTTTGCCAAACAGTATCCGCATAGTCAATATGAGGTAATATTACAGAAGTATAAATTAATTTCAGATTTGACTCATTAATAAAATATCTCAGTCTCCTTAAGAAACCAATCATTTTACCAATTTTCTGGTTTAGTTTCTCAATATGAATATCCCACTTAAGTTCACAATCTACATTCACCCCAAGATATTTGAAACAAGTTACTTGATTAAGTCTAGTGGTATTAATCTCAAGATCAAGAGTGTGATGTTTAGAAAGCATAGCCTTCGTTCCTAAAAGCATGCAAACTGTTTTACTGGAGTTCACCATGAGTCTATTCACATTCATCCAAGATTTATCGGTCGGATGAGAAATGAATAATGGTGATAATATTATCCTGATGCGATTGGCCCTTCAAGATTTCAGTCTGTCGTCATTAATCATCATTTGAAAAAGTATGCTCATTAACGATTTAGTCCCGCATTGACTATTGAATTATCTCATCCCCATAGGCTCAATACAGGGACCATCCGGTTATATATATACATGTATATATATATATATTCCGCTTTTTATATAGCGCCTAATACATCAATAGTTGTGTTTCTAAGCGCTTTACAGATATATTATTACCCCGGTCATCGGATTCTGACATGCCCGCACACAATGTGTGCACTTTATCCGCTCCCTGGGGAGTATTCCAGCAAGAGCAGTACAGTGACGCTCAAATTGCTAAACAAACGACATTAACTTTCGCATCCTACCGGGTACCCATTAAACACCTGGGTGGAGAGTGGCAAATGTAGATTAACGTCTTGCCAAAGGACGTTAGTGCTGTGGTGGGATTCGAACCCCGGACCTCGTGGTTCACAGTCCGGGGACTTATCCACTGATCCACAACACCGTGGGCAATGGGTTAACTGAAAATAATCGACATTAAGTTAAGTTATATCTTGTGTGAAATGTCTTCCTCCTTCTTTCCAATGCTTTGATGAATGAACAACTACGAAGAATTTCAAAAATTTACAAGAAACACGATGCATCCATAAGATCAACAATTTCTTAACTACAAAATATTTTACTCGAAGCCGCTTCCAGCAAGAACTGGAACAGATAGTCGCTGGGATGTATTCGCGAAATATTGAAACAAATGCACCTGGGAACCGCTCCTGAGGAACGGTTCTTAGAGCGCTCTAACGAGGTGAGTGTGAAAGGGCTCTATGAACACCAGAGCTGATGGTGAATTTATGGAAGATTTGCCGGGGAGAAAAGGAGCTTGAATTTTTTGCTGCCTAATCTTCTGTTTGTTTCTAGTACTCCATAAATACTCATTAATGTATACGATTTCAACTCTTAATCAGTATTTTTCTCTTCTCAGCTTCAACAAGAACTCGAATAGAATGTTCCAGTCTGAGAAGAATATTTTTACCATTGCTACACTGGGTAGACTTTATTTATTGTAATCCAGGTAGCTTCCAAAACACGCTAAATCCACAATTTTTTAAAATTGATTTTGTGGGGATACCTGGATGCTTTTAAAGAGTGAGTTTTCTATTTAACATGATTTATTACACTGCGGTGAATAGGACAATCAATAGGACAATCAATATCAAAATAGGAGAATAAACAAACAAAAAAATCCTTATTTTCTCATACTTTGTTTTGTGGATGTAGCATCTTTTGGAAGCAAACTCTTCCAAATGCAATTCAAGCCTTTCATACCTTTAAGCTCAGACATTTTGATTACGGAGACGTGATGGAGAGGCATGAAACAGGGAAATGATTTGTTTTCCCTGGACGGAGGATAGAAAACCCAAGCAAACGAAAATCTTGGGATAACGACATGTACAGCTCATACCCAGCCTCCTGTCTTCCTTTACTGTCACTTTCTATATTAAATCTTTTCCGTTCCCTTTTTATCATTTTTCCTTGTTTTATTCGAAGCACAACCTTGACCTTTTGGAAAGCTATCGACACTTATCGACGGACAATCCTCGGACGTTGAAATTTTTGTATTGGATTGGCAAGGGGGGGGGGGGGAAGGGGTGTGTTCACAAACTTTATAGAGTTTGTTCTTGGCAGCGACAAATATCTACGTGAATGCTCTGTTTTGCGCGTGTTAACCGAGTCATCCAAAAAAATAAATGTTTTTTTTTTTACTGGGGCTGCCATTTCATTTCCAATTCGGGGGGTATTTGGGTATAACTTAAAATTACCCATAACGTCGAATGGATGGGACAGTAGAAAGCAATTTAGATAAAGAGCGAGAGAGAGAGAGAAAGAGAGAGAGAAAGGGAGAAGGGGGTTAAGAGATGGGAGTGATAAAGAGAGAGAGAGAGAGAAGGGGGGCGATGGAAAGCGAAAGAGAGAGTGTGGAATTAAAAGCAGTAGGGGTTTGAAAAGACTAAATAGATCAAGAAAGGAAAACGATATCACCATCAGCTCTATCAGATAAACAATTCATATCATTCATTCCCAGTTCTTTTGTCAGAGTGATCATCACAAGAAGGGAAAATAAAGGGTAAGAGACTGAAACGAATTTTGAAGGAAAAAAATGTCAAAGAGCTTTTAAAGACCACAGGATGCCACACGTTAGGAAAAAAGTATATCCAAATCTTCTTTAGATAAGTATTTCAGGTTATCACCCAGATATATCAGAACAAAACAAGTTATACCTCTTTAAAGATCTACTTTAAATCATCATAGGCCTCATTCTTTTTTTAAGGACAATTGAAAGAGCTGTATAAGGCGAGATTGAAAGAGAGAGAGAGAGAGAGGGAGAAAGAGAGAGAAATAGAGATAGAGAAGGAGAATAGAAAGAGAAAGAGAAGGAGAAAGAGAGAGGGGGAGAGAGAGAAAGAGAGAGAGAGAGCTAGAGGGATACAGAGAGAGATAGAAAGAAAGAAAAAGGGAAGAAGAGAAAGGGTCTATAAGAACCAAGCCCCCCCCCCAAAAAAAAAAGGCCGAAAGAATACGTCACGCACACACACCCACTTCAGACGGTGATGTAATTGCTACAGACAATCACAACCTTCAGTAAATGTAATAAAACATTCGGATTAACTAATCCGCTTATGGATAGTAAGGCAATTTATAATTATCTTCCTCTCTTTTTAGATATCGAATACACTGTAAAAAATAACTCTAGATTAACAGGTTTTTTTACTTGTTGATTTTCCTGCCATTTCACAAGAAAAATACCGTATTAACAGAAAAACGGCCAAAACTTGTAATTTTACAAGTCAAAAAACCTGTTAATGGAATGGCAGGAAAATCAATTTTCCTGCCATTTCACAAGAAAAATACCGTATTAACAGAAAAACGGCCAAAACTTGTAATTTTACAAGTCAAAAAAACCTGTTAATCTACAGTTATTTTTTACAGTGTAGGTGTTGTGATCTAGAGGATGAGTCGACGGTTTATATGGATATCATTTTACTTGGTTCGAATCCCTGCAATGGCAGTAAAACGTCCCTTGGCAAGGTATTGATCTACATTTTCCTCTTTCGACACAGGTAAAGTAAATGGGTATATCAGTAAGAAGAAATTTAATGTATGCTTGTTTGCATGTCAGTATCACAGTTTCGAGGTGTCTTGATAGATAAAAAATACAACTAATATCATCTCGATTTCTCATCTCGATTGCGACTAATCATCAGAAATAAAAACAAACAAAACAAGCGAACAGTATATATATTATTTAAAAAAAGATTCCCGCCCCCTCTTTCGCGAAATTTGATGACATATCATCATTCCGACAATTTACTAATCCCCAATCGTCTCTATTGCGGCATTACCGCAAGGATTTTTTTCTCTTCAGAATATGAAGAAATGTATACAGTAAAATCCAATAGTGAAATAACAAAAAAGTGTATTTCCCAAGTGCAAATTTCTTGGGAGAGTGATAATTACCTGATAATCTTTAAATGCCTCTTTTTCAAAAAGGAACCAGGTCGTTCGTCTTCGATCTGTGTGCCTCCAAGTAATTTTGAATCCGAAATGGATCAACGAAGTCGGCGCTACAATTTTAAATCCCAAATGAATAACCGAAGTCGATGTTACAAGTTTGGATCAGAAACGAATCAACGAAGTCGATGTTGCAAGTTTGGATCAGAAAAGAATCAACGAAGGTCGATGTTACAATTTTGAAATCCGAAGTGCATGAAGTGAATCAACGAATTCGGTGTAAGAATTTTGAATCAGAAATAAATCAACGAAGTTGGTGTTACAATTTCGAATCCGAAATGCATCTATGAAGTCGATGTTACAGGTTTGGATCAGAAACGAGTCGACGAAGTCGATGATACAAGTTTGGATCAGAAACGAATCCACGAAGTCGGTGTTACAATTTTGAATCCGAAATGAATCAACGAAGTACATGTGTAGATGTAACAGTTTTGTATAATTCTAAAATAATCAACGTGGTAGATGGATATTTTATAGGTGGGTTGTATTTTTTGTCCTCGAGAATATAAATTAGATTGTTGGGGTCTCATCTGTTCTGTTGGATTCTAGCCGACCTTGCATGGATAATGAAGACGTGCGAGACTCAGTCATGGATTAGGACAGATTTTGCTCCGTAGGTTGAGCTAAAGTAATCGGTGATATCGGGCACGTGTACCCGCCGAAATATAGGGAGGGAGGAGAAGGAATTTTTTTATAACAAGGAAATGCTATAAAACAAATCTAAAAATTTGTGGGAACACGCCGCAGAATAAGGATGAAACAGTAAAACAAACAGTCTCTAACATAATCATAATAATAGTATTAATAGTATTAATATTAATTTCATTTATACCCTTGTAGATAAAATAAGATATTGCTACACTATCAACACACAAAATGTTACATGTTACAATTCATGATTGTGAATAATGAATGTTGCTTGTTATGAAATATGATTTGTTGCCATTTATATGTATTATAGTTATTAGAAAATGAAGGGAAGAAAGTTTAATAGCGTTAGTACCGTTTGGAGAAACTGGAGGATAAAGAATAAGAATACAGGCCTATATAACGTCATTATTAGGAGATCAAGATAAAGACACACAGACACATATTTTGAGGATGCAGGATAGGATGCAGCCATAGAATGCTCGTGTAGGAATAATAAGAGAGAAATTAAATGGGAGTGGGATACAGAGGGAGATAAAGAGAGAGAGAGAAAGGGAGATATTAGTAAAACAAAATATGAGTGTCGCTTCGCGTTATAGAGGGAGGGGGAGAGAGAGAGCGAGGGAGAGGGGAGAGGGGAGGTAACACAAAAAGAGAGGCATAATAATGGGAAATAATTAAACGGGTAAGAGGTTAGCTGGAGTCGGTATGGGTGTGGGTGTGTGTGTGTGAGTGAGTGTGTGTGTGCGTGAGAGATAGAGAGAGAGAGAGGGGGAGGGAGAGAGGGAGGACAGCGTGAGGACTAATTAGGAGAGAGAGAAGAAAAAAAAAAGACCGAGAGAGAAAGAGAGACAGACAGAGTGTGAGAGAGATCGAGAGAGGGGGAAAGAGATGAAAGAAAAGGTAGAAAGCGAGGAGTATTCCAAGAAGGTGAAAGCTGTGCACAAAAAAAAAAAATAATAATAAAAATATAAATGAGGAAGGCTCATAACAAAATAACAAGGATTTTTTCTCAAACTGAACAGAGATATTCACCTACTGTAAGTAATATCAAGGGACCGTTCGCAGCAGATGTCGCTGGCCTGGTCAAGCTCTCGTGTCTGTCCAGCCATGAATGATTTTCAATGAGGCAGAGTCCGTGATCCAATACAATTACAACCTCGCATCACTCGTGTTCGCTTCGCTGCTGGTTACGTGTACATTATCCTTTCTTCAAAATTATGATTTCATGCTGTTATTGGTTTGTTGAAAAGTGTCTGACATACATTACTTTTTCCCTTGTCCGAACAGACCTGTTTTCTTCTGTATAATCAAAACTTCACAAAATGACAGACAAGACTGTGCAGTATTACTTCTATTCTGAATATTATTTCTATTTTGAATATATTTAGTTCAAAGTACCAATATCTTATCAAACACGAACATTCTTATAACAAGCCCTATACAGTAAATAAAATATCTGTATGATGTCTTCGACTATGAAACAGTTTGCTTTTGATAATAAAATGGTGGCTGTTTAGAGAGTTGCAATTGATATTCTTCACTATCATAAAAACCCCAAACATTTGGCGTGTCTATATGTTTATACATTTACTAAAACAGTATACAAGGTCGTTATCTGAATGTTTAGCAGTGTTAACAATAACACATTTTGACACAACCTGAAAAAAGTTACGAAATGTATGCAGTAAGTTTGTTAGTTGACCAGAAATTATTTCTTTTAAATTCAAGTATCATGCAAGTATGTAAAATAATGTAACCATAGCATTTATATATACGTTGCTACCAATCACTGATGAAAAACGACATGGACCAAAAATGTATAATCACTTTATAAATACCCTCAAAGTTTAAACCCACCATGAATACTTGGGATGTGCAGCAAAATTCTTGATCTGAGGGCTTTTCATCAAGACTCTTGTCGGTGATTTTTACCGACAAATTTGCTCTCAGCCAATCAGATGCAAATATCTCAGTAGCTTATAACAGTTATTGCGACTTGTCACTGATGACAAGTTTTATGAAACAGGGCCTTGGCGTCGCCTATATGAACATGTCCCCTTAATGAACACAGAAACTGCAGCATAAGAGTCGACTGGTGTAATATGAAAATGGCAATCTATATCTCTTACCCATGCATTCAGTTGAATCTTTTCCAAGGCATATAATAGGACCTCGACCTTATGAAGAGAAAATCGAAAGCGCGGCATTCAGCTTTGATCATCCTCATCACCGTTAAATAACGACACCTGGTACTGAGGTACATATTAACAGACAGAGGCGAGATGAATGAAGAATAGACATGATAGAATGGAGAACTCTCCGGATTTTTTAAAATTAAACTCCCCTATCAAGCGAAGACTGTGTGACCGTTGTTCTGTGGAAAAAGGAAAGGGGTCTTTCATGAATAAAGTTCGAAAATGACGCAAGTATAGACGCAAGTCGAAAGGTAAACCAGAGTTGATAATGAATATTATTGGTTTTTAAATGTGTCTCTTTATATGCATAATGCAGGAGACCCTTTTATCTTTCATTTCTCTCTTCATTTTAGCCACGTAGAATATTCAATCATTCCCTTTCTGTTTCTGTAAGTTGAGAGGACAAAATCAAGGGAATAGTTGGAGAAAGGGTGATGACGTCAGTGGCAAGTAGAGCATTCATTTTCTAGTCAGCGATTCATCGAAAGCTTTTTGGGAATCACTTCTTTTATCCCGATTTGAAGCCCATAAATACGCCATTTATACCTCAGTCGCACCGCCAAACCGATTCCATACCGACTCCAAATCGACGCATTCCTGGCCACTGGGGATAATGTATATTTTGTTCGGTCTGTTGTCGGTCTGGGATCGGTCTCTTAGGTGTGACGAGGGTATTTAGGAGGAATCCGAGAGCAAGTCTTTGCCATATCAATCGTCCCGACAGAGAGTGAGGGGAGGAGCGATGTCAATCTTGTCCTTGGATGCTTTAGTAGCAGGGGTAAGACGGGCTAGGGGATGGGGGCAATGGTGGAGGGTTGAGCCCCGGCCCCATTTTCCGATACCGATATCTATAACTAGTGTTATACCTACAGGGGTACTTCTAGAATCAAATGGCGAAAATGAGAGAGAAATTTTAGCCAAATCAAAGGAGAGAGAGAGACAGAGAGAGAGAGAGAGAGGGGGGGGGGGGGGGGGGGGGGGGGAGGGGGGGGGGGGAGGGGGAGGAAATGGGGAACCTCCTTCCACATCTCCTCACTTACTCGCATTTCATCTACATAGGAATACGGGTACCACCAGCCCCCCCCCCCCCCCAAAAAAAAAAAAAATAAAAAAAAAAAAAAATAAATAAATAAATAAAATTTAAAAAAATAGAATTAAAAAAAATAAATAAATAAATAAATAAAATAAAATAAAAAAATATATATATGTGTAATAAATAAATAAATAAAAATAAAATAAAGATAAATAAATGAATAAATAAATAAATAAAAATAAAATAAAATGAATAAATAAATAAATTAAAATGAATAAATAAATAAATTAAAAAACAATAATAAAAATAATCATGTAAAAATGCCATTCCCAATTCTGCTCATATTTACCTCGACG
The DNA here is from genome assembly GCA_025617745.1 of Heliocidaris erythrogramma. Lineage (NCBI taxonomy): Eukaryota > Metazoa > Echinodermata > Echinoidea > Camarodonta > Echinometridae > Heliocidaris > Heliocidaris erythrogramma. Next base: position 27,667,339 of record CM046870.1, read on the forward strand.
TTGCTGTTTACCCTTTTTTTTTGGTACTACAACTCAATTTTATCTTTAAACAGAGGAATTTGAGAAGGAAATACGTAAACCTGTGCGCATAATACAAAGTGCAGTTCACGACTATCACATGCCCTCTTTAATACTTCAATTCCATTTACCCTGTAATATAAATCAATTTATCTTCCAATCTCTTTCTTTCCTTTCTCTTTCCCAAATCTAAAGTATCTTCCTTCCTACTGTCATTTTCCTTTATATTCAGATTCTAAGAAAAGTGTTCATAAGATGACGTTCTTACAATAACTTGTCTTTATTGGATCTTGGCGTTTCCAACACAAGCTCCACTTTCTTCGCCTCCTTTTTTTTTTTCAAATACTGCGCTCATTACAATCTTGAACATAAAATGTTTGTCAGAAGGAAATGAATGTAAATTTGAATTTCAAATTCTTGTAAGGATTTGTGTAACTTTCACTAAATTCTTCAGAAATATCTCTACCTTTATAGTGATGTTGGACTTGATTCAAGTATCCCGGCCCTGAAAAATTACCCTCTCTCAGATAACTCAAATAAGCCTTTAATCGCTTTTGCATGAACACTACGTTGGAAATAATATTCAAAATATAGTACAAGCTGTTCGCGCCAAATGAGATTGCATTTGGAGGGGTATTCCCATCTGGAGAAAAAAGATGATATGATTCTTGCGGTTTAAGACTTTTTTTTTTTTTTTTTTACTGATTATGAAATACATTTTCCGGTTTATTTAGCAAAGGGACTGTTCTACCTTTGTCATGTTTGTTGTAAGAAAGAAATGGTAGAATAATAGTATTTTATTGCTTTCAAAAGATGCATAGAGGGAATCCTTAAGCCTCCTTACATTAAGATTTTAAAATATATTCATGTAGCTTCAGGGATGCTTTTGTTGTACCTTTATGTATTGCATGCAGATCCATTGAATAACACATATATGTATATTATAGGATTTAGTTCTATCTCCTACAATAAAATATACGGAAAATTTGTTTGACAGTAATGGAATCATTGCAAACAAAGTGGTGGACGTCCAAAATATGGAATGGAAAAAAAAATCAATTTTGTTTATTCCTTTTTCTTCTTTCTTTATTTTCGTGTCCTATTCTCTCATTTTGTTTCTTTTCTTATTCTCACTTTAAGAATAGCTCCAAATTCAGATATAATGAAGCTTTTCGTCTTGCACTCGTCAGAATAATGCAAGAGAACGGTCAAATGGCCGGAAAAATTGACCTGAGGTAAACAAAGCGCGCGAAAGACAAAGCGGTAATTCTTTCCCTCCTTTTTGGGCGTTGAACTTTTCGGGGTCCGCAGCCCCAAACTCTCCCCAACTGTACGCCAGTGTCTTATTTTTGTTAAGCCAGAAGAATTGATACCCGATGAACATTTCTAGTTTGCGAAGGACGCCTCGTCTATACGTGTCTATACAATTATTTTGAAAGTGTCCTTGCCAGGATTCATAAGGATGGCCTAGTTGTGAATCATCAGTAAACAGTTTATAGGAAGAAATACCGCCTCAGCGGAAGGATGTAATTAATTTAATTAACTTGAGTGAATATCATTTTTTATTTAGATTTATCTAGAAATCAGGAAAACACCTGACGGACAATACCGCTGAAAATAAACGTTTGAGAGAAACAACGGGATTTAATAAAGCGCTTGAATTGATTTTCCTGAGGAATTCTGCCCAGTTTAAATGAATTATTTATGGTTATGGATCTTCCTAGAAAAGCCCTATTCTGTTTGTTTGATGTAGAGGGCTGGTCAGAACTCACCGATATTTACGTTGACGACAACGATACTGGGCTATTGCATATTAAGGGCTGGTCACATTAATTTTGTCCGATAACGATAACAATATTACTATTAACGATAACGATATTACCAGTAGAACAACTCTAGAGTGTACATTGTAAAAAATTACTGGAGGAATTTATAGTAAATCACAAATTATTGGCAACCCGCTGCACAGTAAATTACTGTAGTCATGGTAGTTTTCACGGTATTGTACTGTTTATTCTACAGTTAAACGGTAAACAGCGGTATATAACTGTAGAAATACAGTATTTAACTGTAAATGATACAGTATTTAACTGTGCAGCCGGGTTGCCAGTAATTTACTGTAATTCCAACAGTAATTTTAATGAAACAGTTCGTTATCGTTATCATTGTTATCGGACACGTGTGACCAGCTCTTAAAACGGGGGTGGTAGTTACATATTGCTATAGTGGTTAGCGCGCTGCCTGTGATCACAAATGAATTCAAATAAAATAAATAAAACATGAACAAAATCACTACCTTTTTCTTTTCTGCATTTGCCCCATACACATGCAGGGCCCATGATTTAAAAAAAAATCAAATTCAAATGATACATCAACTTCAGTATCATGCAATGCAACGATAAACAATCGCCAAACTATGAACATCTAACTTATATTGGTCAACAATTTCCCATAGAATATTGAACAAAAGATATGCTTTTCCCATTTGAGACCCGTAGTAATATCTGGGTCACATTAACATTTGAAAGTAAATTCAGAGGAATTCCTTTTTCAAAACAACCTCTGCTCATTTTGCCTAATTGCCGAAAGAGGGTAGTAGGCTAACAGGATAACAATTTGTATTTGCAATATCAGTTGATCATCAAAATGTTCAAGGGCACCGCATTTTTATAGGACGGCTGAACTTGACCGATTATTAGCTAAGAAATAACTTCAGTTTTCATTGGGGGGGGGGGGGGGCTGTAGGGGAAGGGCTGAAGAGCTTTAGAAGGGAGAAGAGAAAAATGGATGAAGATCCAGTACGCCTTGCATAAACGAAACAAAACAACACAGGACAAGAGAAAAAAAAAACATACATGAAAATACACCCCCCCCAAAAAAAAAAAAAAAAAAAAAAAAACATATCAAATCAAAGAAGATTCCATTATAAATGTTCTATTGTAGTAGTTATCCAGTTGCAAATAATTTCAGCAAGATGCTTAAATATTTCATCGCGCCATGAGACGACAAGAAAGATAAATTTATAGTTTTCTTTCATTGGTCCTGGACATTATCAACATAATAAGAAAATGAAGCCACACATATACAAAACAAAAAAATAAATAAAATTGAGAAAGAGAGAGAGAGAAAGAGAGAGAAATATAGACGAAACCGCATCGTCTCTCAAGAGATGAATTCTAAAAACACCGGATATACCTTAATTAAGGTATTAGGTGTAGCAATACGGCATGTTGAATATTATCGCTGTAGTAGCTGAACTATTTCGAGGTGCAAATGCAAGCCTGCTATATGATAAGCAACAATAGGCAGATTAAATATTTTTATATATAATTAATTTTTATATACTCCATAATTATTTTCAAGCCAATAAGAGACCACTTGCCACTAAATCAATTCTATCACACATGTTAAAGTATTGTTGTTCGGGGTTGGTTTGTGTGTTTTTGCAAAAATATTGAGACGCCTCCTCAATTTTCGTATGGAAAAATAATTCAGTACAATACACTGAGTGCGATGTAAACAGTGAAAATAAACACAAGTGCTCAAGAGGAGACATTTTGCAGCAATTTCACCCAGAACAGTGGCATACAGGCTCTATACCCCGTAAAGGTCAAAGGAATTTCAATCACATATAATAGCACAGTGTCCTCATTATTCAATTCGCTCATAAAAAGCAATAGACGACGATGAGGAAATGGACCTGTAGTAGAGACAGAAGGAGGCTAATACCTCCATATGTTACTCAACGCACCCTCTTAGTCTACCAGCTGGACCCCCCCCCCCCCTGTAACATTAAAAGGGGCGACTAAGGTCTTGCGATCTTCTATTTGCCATACTTGTAAAGCCAACGAAATCGCCTTACCAGTCCGGTGCACTTTTGTTCCAAAATTTAGAGAAGAGGATGAGTGTGAGCAACACGGCCTGAATAGAGCGTTGTCATGGTGACGCGAATTTAGCAGATGCTGATTGCATCATTTGGCTGGAGTGCATACACACGTATGTATTTTGTTACATGAACATGAACTACATCAGATTCTCACATAAAAACTCAAATCTCACCGGGCCATTAACATGCACTAAGCTCTGCTCCCCTGATTTCAAATCACTCACACACTATTTATCTTTCCCCCTCTCATTTGAAGGGGAATATGTATGTATGTAGATAAATAAATAAATATATATATATATATATATATATATATATATATATATATATATATATATATATATATATAATAGCAACAATTTGCTCACACTCTTTAACATGGTGGGGGTAGTGTACTCGGGTGCTAATTATATAGAGGCAACAAAATAAGTACACCTGCAGACGTAGCTGTTGGTACCACTCTTTTAATAAGCTTTCGGGCACTTAGCCCTTCTATATAATATATAAAGGGAACATATAATGTGATACATGTACAGACCACACGCAGCTGCGTGTTTACTAAATTTCTCTGTATATCTATCTTTGTTTATTGACTTTTTCGACGTCGCTATATGGTCTAATTACACCTATGAATATGTACATATATTCTAGTTGTACTAGTTGTATCACATTATATGTTCTCTGGATTTTCTTGTATTACTTTTCTCTTTTACAACCCTGAATACTTGTCTCATTTTGATCTCCCATAACTTCTAAACAGAGTAAGTTCTTGCATTGATACTTGTGCACTGTGATCAACAGGATATGACTAATTAGTATGCCACATTTTAGCACAATCTGCTAATCCCTTCATAGAAATGTTCATTGAGTTCTAATCCTCCTTTTGTCACCTTAGCACAACACCTTGCAAGTCAGAGTGCTTCAATAGACTGCAAACTTTAATCCCTTATTTCTCAGAATTAACATTCTGAGGGACAGTGCATTTTACTCTGTGTACAGTGAGTTAGGAACATCCAATGCTAATGAGTTATATATCATTTTAAAGCTGAGAATCTCCTCTTTCAGAATCAGACCCTAACTAAAAATTCATATCTGGCGACTTTTTGGTGGTTTTGTGGTGCCTGGTCACATTTTGTTTTTTGATGAAGCCTGAACAGCAAATGTAGGGGTGCGAAGTTTACACTGAATGATGCAATTTTGCAGTCTTGCCTAATGGTGTGATCTTTGCAACCTTGTAGTTTTAAATGCGACCTGTATAATAAGTATACAAGTTAAGTAACGAACTCATTTTCAACATGATGATATTCCTCAAATTCACATACTCATAATCTCCTTTACTGACAGCACAAATTAATATACAGAAAATAGTATTGCTGACGCCATGACGTCATCACGCTTAAACAAGCCTCATGGGAAATCCATCAACTTCAGCTGATTTGTGATGGTTCATGCATCAATTATAGACGGTATGGAAATTCTATGGCATCCAAACTAGAAATAGAAGTAATTACATCCCCCAAGGATTAATAATTGCAACGGATATCACCTCACTTACTCAACAAATACACCCTATATATCCTATTAGTCCGCGGCCTTCGGTCTAAATTTCTATTTTCGCCATCGCACCTCATCCCCGTTATGGCAGAAATCCGTTTGTCATTGACAGGTACTTAATCGAATCAAGTCATAACACAGTGACTAGATTTCATAAAGCAATCAAACTAATGTCTTGATGATGTCGTAAAAAGGATGTGAGATTGACAGCAGGTGGATTGCTATAAAAGCCCCATTTACACGTGAACCAGTATAGAGGATAAATAGGATTAAAAGATCTCCCGTCGCAAAATAACATGACTATTAAACTCGTAATGTGTTTATGACACAGATAGCAAAGTATATGCGTTAAGCTTCTGTTGCGCGCTGCTAATTTTTTCAAAGCACACTTGTCATTATAGTTGTCATAGTCATTATAGTTGTCATACAAATACAATGTTTTAAGTTTACTACGGCGGTTTTATTTTTAGCAGCGTTACAGCGTCCCGTGTAAACGAGGCTAAAGGAAGAGGAACAGAAAGTGCAGATGTTTCAAGGGTTGGTTTGTGTTCTAATTTTATCCTAATTCCTATTTAGAAGGGCGAAACCTATGCCCGCTGGTGCCTGGTGCAGTTTTTTTTATTCTCCTCCTTCACGCCAGGGAAATCATTCTATATTAATGTTCGTTCTTGTTTATCGTTTTAGCATTTTGCAGGATATTGTGGTAAAATTATTTGATTAAAAAAAATATGGCTACTACGTCTTTCAACCACATTAGTTTTTAGCAAGGCGGAGGGAGAGCCTAGGCATTATTGAAAAAATAGATGCACCATTGAACTCGTCAGTAATTAAATTGATCAAATATTAAAAAATTGAATTAATTGAACACATTTTTTTTCCAGCAATAAAACCCTTTTTTCAACAGCAAGAAAAGCGAAATTCGCACTTGGAATGAGGTTAATAACTGCAGTCTGGTCAGTACTGTTGTATCTGTAACGTCGTTCGTAACCAAGCCTATATATGGAAATGAAAATTACATCATTTGAAGTAAAGTGTATTAATCACCTGAAAAAATAACTTGTGTACAGCTAGAATTAATAGAATTAACCTCAATACCCTTTTACCTGGCATTCTAAGGGTTAACAGTTAACGAGTATATGAAGAAAATAAAGGATAACACACACATGCTCGCGCGGAACCCAACTAGATTTCGGTTCCGCGCAGGCCCTATTCCCATAGCCTATATCCTTGCGAGTGCTGCGGATGCATCGACTAGTCTACTCTCCAGTCCCCTTTTAAGCTTATCTCTTATAGAAGTATTATTCCAAGCCCAAATTTTGAATATGGTATAGCGATATAGAACTATTAATGTAGAGAAAAGTATTTTTAGGAGAATAGTGGGTTAATGGGTGGGTGATTTGATGTGAATGAGCTGATGAGAATGGATGGGTGGTTATTTAAAAGAGAATGAAACTCAATAAAAAATAGCTGATAATCAAGTGGAAAGTTGTCAGCCTGTTCAAAATATCTTGAAAATACTGCTATTTGATTGCTCAGTAAAGAGAACAATCTCTCTAAAGTTTGCAGATTCCTTGTTAGATATTATCCTATGGGGGCTGCCATTTTGAAAAAAAAAAACTGTGATGTCATAGTAGTACATGTCCATTTACCTGTACACAGTGGATAAGATGTTGCATAATAAATAAATATGGTACAACCAAAGCCACCAATGCAAAATGGCAGCCGTCATGGTACCCCGACTCTTGCACAGGTGATGTTGTATGGAGCAGTTGTGTGTAGGCCTTTATCACTTCTTTGAATAATTGACAAACCTTTATCTGACCAAGCAACAACTTGTGTATACCAAATCCTGCTTAACAAAAGAAACTGTCTCACTTATGAAACAGCTGAACCGAATATCTTGGCATAATTAGGTTATATGACATGATAAATATCCCTTCCTTTCAATGTCTATGACTACAAAAATGGTCTATTATGATGAAATCCAGTGCCATGCATTCCACAGGTGATCATGAATGTCATCTAGCTAGTATACAGGTCAGCGGGTATCTCACAAATAGTGCTGCTCTGACATTACTTTGTAAAAAAAATGGCAGCCCCCATTGGGATAATGTCTAGCAAGGAACCTGCAACTTTTTCAGACATCGTTCTCCTTGAATAATCAAAATATTGGATTATTCAAGGAGAACGATGTCTGAAAATATCTTGAAATTACTCCTATATTTCAAAATATATTCAACAGGCTGACAATTATCTACATATCGTCAAAAGTTTGTTGCCGATCACTCCCCTTTAAAGGAGAATTAAGCCCTGATTACAAATTTACTTATATTGGAAGGTGTAATATATTCCTACTTATTGGCCTAAATCATTTTCTAATAAGATATCAGAAAAGGGTATAAATAAAGATATTCCAACACCCGGTATCGTCTCCTACTCATTTACATGGGGGCTGCCATTTTCTTGCTGATTTGGAGTTGTACATGAACCATTGAGAAATGTTCCAGTCAGCAAGATATTTTTAATCCAAATTCTAAATTGATTTTCTTCATTACCTAAAATCCCATATGTGACGGAAAATATAAAGTGGGTGTTTACATGTATTATAAAAATTAAATCTTTATAATGATACTTTGAAATTGTCTGGTTTTGCTTAACAAAAATCTATTTTCTTGGGTTTGCCAAACAGAGCAGAACATAATATATGCAGCATGCATTCTGACTTTTCAAGTCCATTATCCGAAAGCAGGTGAATGCATAGTTTGCCGCTATAGATGCTCAGGGAAGAAGCATCCATAAAATTTGAATTAATTTGCTCCGTCCCATACGTCCAGTATCGAGAAAATAGATTTCTATTAAGCGAATATCGATTTTCAACAGAAATATATAAGGAAATCTTCAGTTTAAAAATAAATTGACATATTTATTCTATATTTTTAATATCAAATGGGTTTTTAATTTTGAAAAAGGCAATTGAGCATTTGGATTAAGAAAATCTTCTTGTACACATAAACAAAATGGCAGCCCCCATGTGCTGCTAGCAGACGATACATATTGCTAGCAGATGGTAAATTTTGCTCAGAAAAATTTGATTCGTATCGATCTCGTATATTTTGACGCGAAGCCATATAGTCTAACAAGTAGGAATAAATAACACCTTTGAACACTATCGTCTTTATTTTTGAGCGTAATTCTCCTTTAAAGGTAATAATATCGTGGGAATGCAATGCATGTTGTAAAATTTAAAATAAACCGTCCCGATAAGACTATATAGTTAAAGAAAAGAAAAGCAAATACATTGGTCACGTCAAAAACACCAGGGCCCATATTTATAAAACCTTACGAGGCCTAGTTGGAAACTATACTGAGGCATGTATTGTAGCATATGCAATTAGTTGACAACTAGCTTTAGTAAGGTTTTATGAATAGGCTATGTGCCCCGGGTTTCTTGAAATGTATTTTAGAATGAAGACGAAAGGAACTAGATCAAGAGGAGAGCCAGGGACCGACTTTGGAGAGAAAATTAAGACCTTGAGTGGAACCAGACTGCAAGAGTGTAATCAAATTGAAGAGAACGTAATTTGTAAGGATAAACATTGCATTCAACCTCCGGAAAGGAAGAAGAAGAGTACCATGATAACATAAATGCCTAAATCACTTTTGGATAGCAATAATAAAAGTAGAAGTGAATGAAGACGCCAATAACTCTTCCCCAGTGCATGTTGCGCATGACGCTTCATTCCACTACGCCAGTTGATATTTCAGTTAAAATGAAACCATTCAGCAGAGGACAACTAACTACTACACACCAATGTTCTACACCCATGGTTGATGTGTAAATTAAATGGTATTCTACGCATGTTTTGTCGAGGCTGATTTCCATACAAAACTTAAAGGGCGAGTCAATTAGAATTACATTTCATGATAATATCAAAGTATTGTGTCAATATTGCTAGAAATCGCATATACTTTTTATTAAAAAGATCTGTGTACTTCTCTAAGCTTCGTTGAAATTGCCAAAATCGCACGTTTATCAGCTAGTCTGTCACGCCCCTCGAAAAATAGGGCCCAGTCACGTGCCTTGTCAGGTGACCTGTGACGTACCATCGGGAACGTCTAGCTAGCGGACGACGCTTGTCTGTGTATATCCAGTGCAGGGAATTTTGGATAGGCATGATAGGAGTGCATATCTCAAGAAAATGCCGCGGAGATGTGTTGTTGCTGGGTGCAGCAAAGGCACCAGCGATGGTGTCAGTCTGCACACCTTTCCTAAAGGTGATGCAACTCGAAAAATTTGGATTTCAAGGATCAATTAAGCTGACGCGAGCTAGCTCAGTGGGATGGCCCTTCCGCTCACAGTACTGTTTGCAGTGACCACTTCAGGGAGGAGGACTTCGATAGTCAGGCCCTCAGGCCAGGGGCTGTATGACCAGCTAGGATTTGCGCCCAAGAATAAAATGCTGCGGCCGACAGCTATCCCTGTCATCAGACTGGGAACTGAGGGCTGTGGAACTGGAAGCCAAACACAGGGAGCTAAAAAAACAAGAGTCGGTCTGCAGTTCTGAAGCTGGAGTCACTGGAGAAAAAGAGGGTAGGTCTACCGTACCGTACCGTAGAGCCCGGGGGGGGGGGGGGGGCACTCAACCTGTTTTTGGATGTGGGTGTGCCGCTGCCAATCTCAAAACAGGGGGCTAAGGAGCTAAATGGTTAATTGAGGAAGCTCATTTTTGAGGGTCTAAGGAGAGAACGGGCTCATGGGCAGAGCTAATTTTAGCTGCTCGCGATCTCACTACTCTGGTACACATACGGTGCATGAACTGAGTCAGCGGTCGCAGCGCTGTTTTTAACGCTGTACATGCCGCGCCACTGCACTGGCTCGATGTCGCATGCAGATTGATCTCGCTGAGCCGCCGCTAGCACTAGTAATACCGCGTTCAGTTAGGGGGCACTAGGTCGCCCAGCTCCCCGCTGCGCTGGCCTGGGAGGCTAGGGAGCGACCGTTCCCGGACAATGGGCCGTGCGCATTGTTTTCTCATATTCTAGGGAGCGAGTCGGAAGCCAATCGAGGTGCGGTTAGTGAAAATCTGAAAATCGCATATCATGGGAGCGACCCGAGAAGGTTGAAAATGGGGGACGTCACAGCGGCACATACATGTGTGACATATATATGTGAGTGCCCCCCCCCCCCCGGAGGCAGCTAGCTTGCAGCACACGATTTTGCTGTAATTGTTGTAATATATTTAGACTTTCATCCAGTCTTTCAGTGTACTTGGTTGTTATCATAAGCACGCACACAAAGATTCGCAAGGTACGGTCAGCAGTAAAGCGACTGTCCACACGTCTACTTGTCTGTAAAATATTACGTTTTTCCAAAACATAAACCTAATCCAAAAGAGGAATTATCATGGGTAAAGTGTTTGAAAAAATGCCAGACTTGTCATTTGACCTCTACTAAAATGTCTAAACAACCTATTCAAATCCTTTTGGGGGACTTAAAGATTGTCAAAATTGTATAAATAGTGATATGAAAATGGATAAATTATCATTCATTTACATTGCCAACATATTAGTCAACCTTAGTGGCTTCGCGGGGGACTTCCCGATGCTACGTCAAATCGCTCTAGCCAATCAGCTGTCAATTTTTGGGGGCGTTCCCAAATTAGTGAGTTTTTTGACCAATTTCTTGTTACTGGGCAATTTTTTTTCTGTAAAAATGTCAGAATTGTGTCATTGGACCTATGTACTACATTTTTAGCCCCAATGTTGATTCTTATTGACTCGCCCTTTAAACCTTGCGTTATAGGCCGTCGCACCAATGCGTCAAAAGGGTTACGTCTGCGCATGCCGAGGAACTGCATCTGATGGACCTGTCCCGTGCATTTATATGTTGAATTGGACAATGGTGCACTGAAAATGACGCCTTAGTACGATGTGTCACAAATTGTCATCTGTCTGTTGAGCCATTCACGGTTGAGCAGCATGATTATGCCGTTATGTAGTACTGAGTGTGTAGGCTTGATTTATTCATTATCCTGCTCAAGTGATATAAGAGAGTATACTCTTCACAATGGTAGAGACAGGTGTATTTTGTCTTTCTCATGCATTTCATAACAGGTGGAAAGATATGTACCGTATACATAGATGTACTTTCTCCACGTCGATACCTTTTTGTAAGTGTGATATAGCACGATTTTGTCCTTCCTTTCTTTTTACAAGTAAGTCGTATACACTTAGAATTTTCAAGTTACTATACACTGGCTTATAGTATTATCATGCAAATACAAACATCAGGGGCCCGTTGTACAAAACTTGCGTTCAATCGCAACTCCTAAAAATCAACCGAAAGTCCTTAAAGCGCACTTCTGATTGGCTGAAAATAAAGTTGTGTTTGATCTTCCTGAGTTGCGTTCAAACGCAGGTTTTGTGCAACGGGCCCCTAGTACTTATATAAGTCACATATTATGTGTCATTAATACTGTAAATTATATGGATAAAAACCCCGAATAGTTCCACTCATAAATCGTGAATATCTTGATATCTACATCGGAGTGATAGACTTCTCTACGTAACTGGGAGGAGTATTTGTAATTATGAATACAACAGTAATGAATTCACTAAATACAATTCTACATTACGATTAATGTCAAAATTAAAATACAACAGTAATGAATTCACTAAATACAATTCTACATTACGATTAATGTCAAAATTAAAAGTAAAATACTAACTTTCATAAATACTAAATATCAGCTTCTTGTCGATAGCATCCCGCAAAAAGGCAGGAAACGTCATAACCGTGCCTTTAGATATTATGCCATCGTGCCCCCCCCCCAAAAAAAAGGATAAAAAAAATAATCGCAGTGAATATGACGTCATTGGCATGGTTTTCGGTGAGAACTCTGAGGCGTGATACCGTACGAGTAGGTCACTGACCACGAGCATGACATCTTACGATGGACGTGGAGAGTCCTATATTATTGGCAATAAAAATGCAAGAAGGGTCATTCCAAGTTCCAATTACGCAGACGATACGCGTGGAGAATTCCTAAGGACGTAATCGAGGTGAAAAGACGGTCAATATATTGCTATGACTTAGGATTGGGTATATGACACGGTCCACTGCCCCTTCTCATTCTGGAGGAAATATTTTACACGAACAACTCTGTGGAGATGTCATGGTCAAGTCCCCAGAATATGAAGCACGACGTGCGGTTTCGAATCCCTGTCACGGCACTATAATGTCCTTTGTCAAGATATTATTCTACAATTGCCCTCTCCACCCAGGTGAAGTAAATGGGTACCTGATATAGGAAGATATTCCTTGAATGCTTTGAGCGCCTTATCATAGTAGCTCGGTTAAGGCCGGAATTATGATAATAATGATAATGCCACTCTGCATCCAGGTGAAGTAAATGGGTACCCAGTAGGAAGAAATTCCTTGAATGCCTTAGCGCCTATCATGGCGGCTCGGCTAAAGCCGGGGTAATAATAATTTTTTTATGATACTTTGTATTAAGCGCAGCAGAGTATATTTGTATAGTAGCTGCACTATATATGCTCATATTATTATTATAATGACGATGATGATGATGATGATGATGATAATGATAATAAAAATGTTGATTACCCAGGATAGCTTCATCAGTATTAATAATGTTCTTCCTGAGGGCCCTAGCTATTCTGGTTATTATAAAACAAGACATATATTATATTAATACTGCGCTTGAATCTCTAGGGAGGAAAGGAATCTTTCTCGTCAAAAGACCACTGTTTATTCAAGTTTAGATAAACATGTGGAATAAAATTAGCTCTTGACGACATGGATACTTTTCAGAAACTTTCAGAATTTATGGGGGTTAATTCCAATAATAGAGATACTATCTACCTGAGATGTGAACTCACGACCCGGTTTCATAAAACTTGTTATCAATAACAAGTTGCAATTATTGTTATAAGCTATGGAAATCTATGAATCTGATTGGCTGAGAACAAATTTGTCATAAAAATGGGGCAGTTGTTATTGATAACAAGTTTTATGAAACGGGACCCAGGAAACGATGAATATGATTATACCCCAACTGCAAGTAGGTAGAAATACTTTCTTAATGTTTAGGTAAAACAGTAAGTAAATTGTTTTTCTATATAAAAAAAATTGAAAGAAACTTTCGCCAAGATCATGGTGTAAGAGTTAGAAGATAAATATCGCCTAGCTTTGAAAAAAAATGAGGAGGGGGGGGGGGGATCTTAGTGCGTTTTACAGAAGCACTACCTGAAACAAATTTCCCTCATTTCATTTTTGAGAGATCAGGATAATCAGGGTTATTAGGAAATATTTTTTATTGCTTTTTGAATAAGAACTCTTCTTGCAATTACTTTATCGGATATGCAAGACTTAAAATAATACAATGATTCAACATTGTAAATATTACCTGTGTGTTAAAAAAAAAACTAAATGGAAATATAGTTATAGCAGTGATGCTCGATCACGCAACCATGGCTAGGAAACTGGGTCAGTGGTAGTATATCATTTAAAACATTGTACAACGACTTATGCCCCTAGAGGAAATGTCAGTATTAACATTATTTTGTTTAATTGTGTGGAATCTAAGCACTTTGTGATGGAAATAACATGTCCTAGAAGACATTCAATGATTATCGGACACTGGCATTGCCTGACCTGGATCTAGAGCAATTTGGAGATCTTCTATTACGCCCAATTACATCCAGTGCATGCACTACCATACCGTCTGTGCAATTAAACTTTGGAATGACCATTGTTGCATTTTTATTCGCAATGGTAATCGTCTCCCTACATCGATGGTATAAGAGGTAATGGCCTTGGTCAGCGACCTACTCTCATAAGTAAATTGCTATTTCGTCCATTGCTCTTTCGTCCAACCCACCCATAATTCTGTTAGTAGTGTTTCGTTTACACTCAGTTAAATGGTCGCTTCGTCTTATTTGCACTCTGTCCATTCGTCGGTTCGTCTCTCTTTGCTCCGTACGACTATTATACATTTGGACTAATTTCCAGTTTTTCTATTGCCCGTTGGATCTTTTACTCAGACACTGGGTGTAATAAACATTTGTTCTATTAGTTATTACTGGTTAAACATGGGAATGGATGCTACTAGACCAAATTATGTAGTACACGAAATGACAGTCGCCCAGAGTGCATTAGACTGATAATTAGACTACTTGAAAATTTGACGAACTGACGATAAGACCAAGTGGATAATAGACGTGCTGGGTATAGAAGATCAACTAGTTATAGTAACAAAAATCCATTGGACAAGCTTGGAAAAAATGGCAATGAACGCTCTTTACACTGCAGCAAACAACAACGTGAAAACGTGAAAGAAAAGGTAGATACAAGTGTGGTACCAAGTCAGTAATTATTAGTAAAAAAATTTAAGTAAAAAAAAGGAGTATGAAATCAAGGTCCAGTAGATTTACAATTTTTTTATCTACACAAGTAGTAGGCCTAAAGTTGGACACACATCACAAACTAATCCCCCTAAAATGGATTAGTTTATTACTGAGGTGTCGACAAGTTTTCAACACAGAACACAACAAGATAAAGATAGATGAAGAATGTGCTAAATTACTCGGTTTTAAAATGGTTTTTTTTTTACAAATTCAGAACACCGTGTTCTACATCTTGAGGTTACCACTTTGCGCGCACTTTAATACTGATTACACGAGAAAGTGCGAAATAAAGAATACATGGCGCATGCTGGTGTAACAATGTCATAAACCGCACTCCGCCGTCTCGTCCGAAAGCAATTTTTATCATATTTTGAAACCTTTCAATAATACCCTAAACGTATTGCTATGGCCACAAATAAAAGTTATAAGCGAAGATTGTGTACACCGTCACGGTGACATCTCCCGCTCGAGAGGTCACATGAAAGAAAGACACATGTACATAATCTATCCACTGAAAGTTTTACATATAACTGCGTGGGTGTGTGTGCGTGTGCGTGTGTTTTAACATACAATATGTGTAAATGTAAGGAAATAACATAATTATACAGGAACTTTGATAACTCTCGTGGAAATAAATACAATGTGAACGGAAATGAGAAAATAATGGTTGCGTAGCTTAAATCAAAGTTCTTCAGCGCTGTCCTCCCTTTTTCAACCTTAGCAAAAAGGACAGCTCTGGGAACTTTGATTCAAGCTACGCAACGATTATTCTCTCATTTCCTTTCACATTATATATAGGCCTATATATAAAGAGATGGACCGTTAACGGGGTTAAATGGTTCAGGTTGACAAGTACTTTATATTTAATTGTAGGGTTTAATAAAGACGTTTTCCCATTAACAAAGTGCAATATCCTTTCAAAAATGCGATGGTTGTCCAAGCCTTTATTACAAACTCCAATGCTCAGTCGAGCAATTATTTAAAAGCGGGTCATGAAAAAAGATCGAAGGCAGAAGTAGGATAAGGATATAAAAAGATTCAAGAAAGAAAGTATACCAAGATAGCAAACAAGTAGACCAGGCTTGACAAATTAATGGGAACAGAAGACAGCTGTGTCCTTCCTCCGGAAGAGGGTTAGTTGTCTTAACCCATAAACTCTCTCTCTCGAGAACCTGATTAGCCAGATTATGTCTATTAAGGGAGATAGGACAACCACCTTCTCTCATCCTTTCTCATCCAACTTATACGTAATGTTGCCCTGACATCGATACCGTTATATCTATGTACATTTACACCGAGTTTTTTTTGTTGTATTTTTGGAGATCTCTTCGATTTTCAACAGCGGATGCGATTCAAAGTACACCGAGATGCCCCATTGATTTATTTGGCAAGCTCAGTCACACCTACAAGATAGATATAATCCCGACAAGAGACCAAATTCTTTTTTACATTGTCTGAAATGGGCAAGTTATCGGTCGGGTTGGAGTTGCTTTAGCGGTGTGACGGGGAGACGATATCTCAAGCAGTCACTGACGTAATCTATAGTCCATCGTTTAAGTTATGAATACAACAGTCAGGAATTCAGTATTAAATACAATTATAGATTACCAGCCATATTACAGAATGCTTTAAGCATCGCTATGTTAATTGACAGACTGTCAGGGTATCTATTTCCGCTTGGTCCAGGAGAAAATGCGTTTATAGCTACTTGTTCATGACATTCAGAAGAAAAAAAATCTGCATTCGATTTGGAAATGCAATTCACTCATGCTGAAATATAATCAGCAAAGCAGATGCATGACACTCCTTCAAATGTTCTTGCACGTCAGTTTTACTTAAACATTATCCGAAAGCCCTAAAAAATCTAATTACGAACCAATTTCGCTAGCGTTTTCTTTTTTGGCACAAAACGATCCTCTCTATTTCACTGAAGATTACTTCTCTTTTCGAGTATAATAGAAATACAATATGTTGCATTCGTTGAAATGATAATTACATTTCCTTCACTCAGCATTACATTTTCGTTCGAACCTCAACTCCTGACATTGATATTAAATGGATACGCCACCGGGCGGCCATGGGGAAAGTCAGAAGTGCGTAAGCCCCATTCACTCATACACAAAGTTTGTGCGTCGAACGCGTTCGTTGGACTACTGCGATTACCTTTCGGACTGCACGAAACCGACCGAATCTCGCACGAGAGCTCGAGCTCAGGCGGAGCGTGCATATTGTGCGGCGACCAGTCTGTCAGAAGACGCCCGCGGGACATCGGCATGATATCAGGTACTGTGCCGTATATAGATAGAGTCTGGCCAACTCGGCTCCAGTTGGGTAACAACATGGCGCATATTCCTTTGTTGCAAGCTTACATAACAAAGGAATATACGCCATGTTGCTACCCAACTGAAACCGAGCTGGTCAGACTCTCTCTATATACAGCACTGATCAGGTAACGATCACGGTGCCCTCTGGCGGCATAAAAACGTCCACAATCTGCGGTTGATAATCCATTTAATATGTGTATTAATAACTGTCAGACGAGCGGGTATTCGATAATTGGCAAATGATAATGACATTTGTTAGAAACATATTCGACTGATCAGAAGATACGCCCGAGGATCCTTTGAATCCGCCCCCGAAACTGGTTTTCATTTCCTATGAAAATCGCCTTTATTTGCAGCACAAGATAAACCCTAACATGCATGATAAGAAGTATTTCGTGTGCTTATTTATTCTTTACCTTCACATATATGATTTCTTTTGGAGGATCAAATCAATAAAGCTTTTATCCTTAATATCTTATTCAGGCAAGTGATTCGTTTTTTGCTGCTGAAAAAAGTCATAGAACTCACCCAATGTGCTTCTAAGTAATATCGATGAGACGAATGGTGTTCTTCAGAACATTTACACAGAAAACAGAAGAAGATCAAAATGAGATCTCATTTGATTTTACCCCCATGGAAAGTATCATATGAAGAATTTTGATATATTTGATCTACTCAAATCAATCTAATAGACGGCATAAATCCTTCATGAAATCAATATGACAACTCCGCTGCGCTGGGCCGCTGGCGACGTCAAAATTCAGGCCATTTCCCACTTGAAATGACTACATTTGTAGAGGATTTTATTAGGAAAGTGGAAAAAATGTACGTCTGCTTGCACTGTAATAAGACACCGTCAAGTACATACATCAAAACGAAATTATGCTCACAAATCTTACCTTATTTTCCAAGGTCGTTCGTCCGTCCTCGACAATTTCTTTTTTAACCCTTCGAATCTTTAGATGACGTCTTCGTTGCAGCTCATGAACGAATATGATCTGTAGCCCTTGGTCGAACTAATATGTATCTGTCAGTAGCGTTGGTCCAAGGGACAGCTGACCTGTCACAGAGCAGTCCTGAAAGATAAATGGGATTTAAAAAGTCCAGTTATTATGTTTGTTACTTTGCAATAATTGACGAACCGTATTCATTTGAGGGCACCCAGCAATTATCTTAACACTTTCTCTTCTACAACAAATTCTTGATTGTGAATGAGGGATTACGTGAGATTGAAGAAAGTGCAATCAATGTGCAACTGACGCATTAATTTGGTGACACCTAAAATTACGTCATCACTGTTTTGTTTGACACCATCTCCTTCGTGGTGAATAAACATCATCTCTTTCGCTTCAAGAAGAACAAGAAATTATATACGTATACGATAAATATATTCAAACAGAGATTGAACAAAACAACTCCATTTTGGTTACACGTGACGTCAGATGGTATAATATTACTTCGTGATTTACTGTTTTTTGAAGAACATTTTCTACATTGGAAATGAATAAGGTAGATAAACGTCTTAAAAAAAAGCCTATACAGAGCTGGTCAAAAGTTTCGGTACACCCCGGATTTTGAGATGAATTTTTATTGTCTAGGCACAGACAAATGTGATAAACATTTGGTCATATAATATATGTTTACTATATAATTTCTTCTGATACATTCAGGTGTGAATTACGAGTAGAAAAGAAGTGGCAAAGAGACACTTTGGACTATTGCTGCAAGATTACTGGATGGATATTTCAAGAAAATTCCTAATGAAAAATCAATCGTGTGGCCATGGTAAATATATTTGATTTACAAGGCTATAACCCAAACAACCTCTGATAAAGTTTGGGTATGGATAATGTATATGTCAGTTTTCTGTCAATTTTGGACTAAAAAGTGGGTTAAGAAACAAGTATCGGTGGCTTTTTTTGGGCCAGTTTAATTCTTAAATCAAAAACAGAGAAAGAAAAATACTTATGTAAGTATCAAGACATCATAATTTATGTAGATTATCTTTATATAGTATCCAAACCTGTAAAAATGCTTTTGAAATCCTAGACGAGGTCATTACATGTAAAATAAAAACTGGTGTAAAAACTCGTCAAAAAAAAAACTTTGCAAATTGTGGAATTCTGAAACCCTGGATTAAATGCAATCGGGGTACGAGCTGTTTACCAAAACGCCCACTGAAAATTTGTTTTTAGGTTCTTGCCGGGTTGCATTTCATCCTCTAAAAGCAAATTAATCATGAAATACAGAGCGGGGCAGAGAGAGAAGGGCATAGAATGTGGAGATGGTAAGAGATAGAGATAAAGAGAGAGAAAGAGAGAGAGAGAAAGAGAGAGAGAGAGAGAGGGGGAGGGGAGCAGAGAACGGGAGAAAGCTATGGGGAGTAAAATAGAATGAGATGCATGAATAGAAGTATTTTTAGACAAGATGAAATTATGGATTACTGTTACAACCAGGATGTTGCCGAAAGGGGAAATCGGAAATAACGGGGGGGGGGGGGGGAGGGAGTGGATGAATCGGGACTGAGAGAGAAGGAAGAGAAAGGGGGCACAGGGATGCGGTCCCCTTTTTCCTAGCTTGTTAGAGATTTCAGAGTGTAAATCATCACCTCAATAATCCGTGACAATTTCTTTTCTTGCTAGTCAGAACCTTGTTTTTTTTTTGGGGGGGGGGGGGGGGGGGGGGGGGGGGAGGGAATTAACGGGGTAACCTCGCTAGTCATAAGGACGGTCCTTTATAGATTATAGCGGTCATTATAAATAGCGAGCAGACCCCGAATTAACCCCTCTTTTCGCTCGATAACCTCCCTTTTTGTGCTTTTCAGAATCTTTTAGGGTATTAGGCCGCCCCTCCGTTTACAAACTCCTGGATCCGCCCCCGTAACCTTCTCGTTAAGGGTGCGAGGTAATTGTCCGAGTGCCATATTGCTATATTATTCGCAATATGTTTCATGTAACGTGTATGTATTGAGGACTGATGATTATACTTCGTCAAATTAAAATGCTATCGCTGTCCAAGCAAATCTGTGCTTCACTTAATCAGACTTAAAATATCGTCTCACGGCTATGAGTATATGATAATGATAATGGTTCATTTCACGCGAAATGTGTTTCCCAGGAGACATTAATGAAGAGGTATTACGACAAAGCAAATTGCAAAACATGTTATGTATATGCATCATATATATACATGTTTGGCATTCTGCTGGAAATTGTAGAACTCCTGCTAATCATTTTTCTCTGTAAAACGTCTCTATGGATTGATTAGATTTATGACTTCAATGTACACGTCAAGAGGACATTGCGAGTCACTGACACTGGTGTTGCAGACACTTACGAAGTTATTAAAGAGAGAATGAACAGACGTACAAAAATAATTTCTGACCCGATAGTAACCTTTCTTGTAGCTAAGTTTAAATTGGCATTAGTCAAATGGAACATAGCTTTAGAGAGAGAGAGAGAGAGAGAGAGAGAGAGAGGAAGAGAGAGATGTGTTCAGAGAAAGGTAACAATCCTGAGTTTTCTCATTTTTTGGATACCAGTGTGATTGAACATGTGAACTGCGAAGAGGATTGCTGTAGCAACTCTCTGTTTTAAAGATGACTAGAAATACTATACAAATTTGGATCAACATTCTAACGTCACTTTCTCTGTGCAGTCCCTTGTATTTTTATGTGTGTGTTTGTTTGTGATTTACGCACAATAAATTTGTTCTTATTTTGATGAATTGAAATATAACAAACGATTATACCTATGACTTCTCGTTAGTTTCTTTCATATGACCAGTACTCTCAACTTCGACTTTAACGCGTCCTGTTTCATCCGTTTACATGAATGAGGTCTGTCGTCAAATACATGGTATCCTCTAGACAATGTAGGTAATTGACTGATCAGTAAACCTAAACTGAACTCAACTTTGTGGAAATAACTGCAGGGGTTGCAAAAAGACTCTCTGCCGGAAGTCGAACCCGGGGCAATGTACGCCAAACGCCTTAACCACTAGACCACGCAGGCGGGTTGAGTGGTATTCAGCAACACTAGGTACAAGCACCGACAGGCAGCCCGAGCGACCCCTTCGCAGTTAATTTATTCCTTCTCTTTGAGGGACAGGGGATTATTGAACAATGAAAAGCCGTATGCCTAACTAGATCCAAGGTAGATCATGCATGTATCCATGTACGGTGTATTTGGGAGACACCTTTTGTCTTATTTATTTGTCCTCGTGTTTCCCTAATACACCAGTCCCTATATTATGACGGTATAAACCTCATTGTTGAGTGTCTCCCTAATACACCATCCAGTATACCTATGATGATTATAGTCCACGTATTGGCAAAATTACTAAACAAGAAGAACACAATAGTAATACATTAATTGCCAACTGCAATTTATTCGATCCGAATTATATATATACATTTACATATACATGTATATTTATTCATATATTTATTTTCACATTTTTGCTTTATACTTTTTTTTTTACATATTTAGAAAGAAATCTAAAGATGGCAGCAAGAGGAGATAAAGAGAATCCTATTAAATTTGCTCTTAGGATGACATATCGGATTGCCTTTCATCATGCTTTCACCTTCTGAGAGAAAATTAATCAGTAAGAAAAGAGAGAAATGGGTCGCAGGGAGAGAGATATTTTAAGAGAGAAAGTAAAGAAGAATATATTGTGAGAGAGAAAAAAAGAAAGAAACTGAAGTATTAAAAAGGACGGGGGAATCGGATTCAGGCTGCTGGCTAACTTTCTCTCATATTAAACTGCCGTCTCGATTGCACACCGTAATAACGTTTACCATGCTTACTGAAAGACTATCCTGTACATATAGTTTAGTATTGTCAAATTGATGCTCAATCGCTTCGCTTTCTCGCAAGGGGGAAGTTGATATTTGGGCTAGAGACGTCGCCTATTTCCATCATAAACATATATAAAGCAAATAGAAGTACAGACACAGCATTTTTCACGATAACAACTCTGGAGTAGGGACGCTTGGATAATAATTCAAAAGGGCGATAACGGAATATTATTGCACAGATGTATTTGGGGTAATATCATCTTTAACTCTTGACCATGTCGACAGTTTAGGTTGTACACTTCCTATGCACTGTATATCAAACTACAAACAAAATACTTCTTCAAGTGGAAGGCCTAATGCTTTGTCCTAAGGAATTGCGTCTGGTAATCATTTAAACAGAATATTCACAAATAAAACTGTACTTTTTTGTATTTCTAACAAACTTGCCAAACCAGCAGGTCAATTGAAAAATTTAAAAAGACTTCCCGTTTTTAACAGTGGGGGGGGGGGGGGGGGGGATCTTCAAATAAACGCAAAACATTATTTTGTATTACATTAAAATTTGGTATGCAAAAGATAAAAGGAAAGTAATTTGCTATTTCTCTAAAAATCTTCAACAATAGCATCAATCCAAATTGTAATAAATAGCCAGAACATTGGCAAAAATCAATTAAAGGAGAATTAACCTCAAACAATAAAGACGATAGTGTTGAAAGGTGTTATTTATTCCTACTTGTTAGACTATATGGCTTCGCGTCAAAATATACGAGATCGATACGAATCAAGATTTTCTGAGCAAAATTTATCATCTGCTAGCAATATGTATCGTCTGCTAGCAATACATGGGGGCTGCCATTTTTTTATGTGTACAAGAATATTTTCTTAATCCAAATGCCCAATTGCCTTTTTCAAAATTAAAAACCCATTTGAGATTAAAAATATAGAATAGATATGTCAATTTATTTTTAAACTGAAGATTTCCTTATATATTTCTGTTGAAAATCGATATTCGCTTAATATAAATCTATTTTCTACATACTGTGACGCAATGGACGGAGCAAATTAATTCAAATTTTATGGATGCTTCTTCCCTGAGCATCTATAGCGGCAAACTATGCATTCACCTGCTTTCGGATAATGGGACTTGAAAAGTCAGAATGCATGCTGCATATATTATGTTCTGCTCTGTTTGGCAAACCCAAGAAAACAGATTTTTGTTAAGCAAAACCAGACAATTTAAAAGTATCATTATAAAGATTTAATTTTTATAAATCATGTAAACACCCACTTTATATTTTTCGTCACATATGGGATTTTAGGTAATGAAGAAAATCAATTTAGGTCTTGGATTCAAAATATCTTCCTGACCGGAACATTTCTCAATGGTTCATGTACAAATCCAAATCAGCAAGAAAATGGCAGCCCCCATGTAAATGAGTAGGAGACGATACCGGGTGTTGGAATATCTTTATTTATACCCTTTTCTAATATCTTATTAGAAAATGATTTAGGCCAATAAGTAGGAATATATTACACCTTTCAATATAAGTAAATTTGTACTCAGGGGTTAATTCTCCTTTAAACTTTCATCGTATAAGCATGACATTCAACTTTCATCGTATAAGCATGACATTCAACTGAACACGTACATTGACCGAGGATACTTAAGTGTTTCTTTCTCTGGATATTCATTAATGGCAGTCATATCATTGGTTACTGTGCCTATTATTCAACGAGGATACTTCCGCTGAAGACACTCTCATTGTGATACCCATCTAGAGATGCCAATCAAAATATCAGTAGAAAGTGAGATCCGATTTAAAAATCCTTTTATGGCTTGATGGTAGTAGGTGCGGGTCAAATTGGCCAATATCCTATCGAGCTCGAGTGAGGGTATTTCATAGCCCCTGATCGATATCTGTTATCTCGTGCTTCGCTCAAAAGAGGGGTACATTCCTACTCACGATACATCAGCGACTTCGTGGAATATAACTGAAGCTTACACAATGCCGAAAGCGATCCGTGGAAGCGCACGGTTGCGGACGAGTGTGGAAAGAACGCGCGTGGGAACGCACCGTCTTGGCCAGAATGTCCTGTGAAGATCAGGCCTAAGACTCTGAAACTGTAGCTTTATTGGATGAAGAATGTGGGGATAAGAGGGTATCTCTTACTCCGTCTTTACTGAACCCCATCCACACCGTCGCTTTCTGCGGAATGCATTCTAGGGAATTAGGATTACTGTCGTTTGGAGGATACATGAGCCACGAATAGCATTTTCTAAAGCGGAAATGTACACTGTACATGATATTTTTTACCAACTCGACTCCCTCACACACACACACACTCACACACACACACACACACACACACACACGTTTACATGGCTTTACTTCCGAGGACAACTATTGTTCCTCTATTGTTACTCGTCCTCGGACAGTCGACGGAATAAGGCATAAATTCATTGTTCGACGTTCGAGGACTATTGTCCGCCTTCCGAGGACCATTGTTGTCATGATTTTTTTTTTGTTCTCTGTCCGAAAATGTCCTCGGACATAATGCTAAACAAACGCATACATCTATGTTTTCTATTGTTCGAATTTCAACCGATGACTCCACTATTTGAATTGCGTCACAAAATTCATTGACGGAATAAACCTCACCAATTGTTGACAACCGATGACCTATTGAATTACTACCGATGACCCATTGTTCTCTTTGTTCGATGTCATCGGTTTGAATGCGTACACAATACATACCCACACACACATTTCCTCTCTCCTCTCAGTATCTCCGTCTCTATCTCTGTCTCTCTCAGCCTTTTATCTCTCTTTCATTCATTCATTCTCTCTCTCTCTCCTTTTAGTATCTCCGTCTCTGTGTCTCTCCTCTTTGTCTCTCTCTCTCTCTCCCTCTCACTCTCCCTCACACACACCCTTTCTCTCTCATTCATTCATTCTCCCTCTCTTTCTCTCTCTATTAATTAGTATCTCCGTCTCTTAGTTTGTCTGTCTGTCTGTCTGTCTCCCTCTCCCCCTCTCTCTCTCTCTCTCTCACACACACACACACACACACACACACCCGTTTCACCCTCATTCATTCATTCTCTCTCTCTCCCTCTGTCTCATCCCCCCCACACACACACGCAAGCACACACCCTTAAAAGTACTAGGTTAAACGACCACCCAATAGAGGGCAACTATAAGTCCAACAAACTTTTGGCAATTTGGTTCCCGACTAGGGTAATGTTTAGGTCAATCACGATCACTTTTCCCACAAATTAAACAAAAATTACTCGTGATGGTCAAATAATGGTTCAAAAGTTGGAAGCATACTTACCTTAATTTTGGGAAATTTGTCCCAATATACCCCCATTTTTACACAGCACATTGTCTTTGTCTTTTTGTCACCTTCGCTCTTCAATATCTGTGTGGGTGTTTTTTTTTCTTTCTCTCTCTTATGAACTTACCCAATTTCCTTCAGCTAGTCTTGCAATGGCTGATGGATGGACGCAATGAAGGGTGAATTTCATAAGATGTTTATCTTCTCTTCAGGACTAAGTACGTCTTTCCATTTACCTACGTTTTTTTATTGAGTGGACAAGCCAAATGATACCTGACCAAATGGACAGAAAAGTTCAATGAATATGGGCACAAATTAAGCGCCATATACTTTTCCCGATTTGAAATGTAGGCTATAACTTTTTTCTTTATGCTATAGATATATTTTGTCGTGCACACTTTATTTTACACCATTTACTTGAAAAATGCCTCCGATTTTATTCTGCATATCCAAAGAGGTGGTGGGGAAAGGAAGAGGACCAAGCACCCCACAAATGCCTATCGTTATAATGCATGAAATAATCTCAAAAATAGTAAAATTGAATTGAATTGAATATGAGGTATAGTAAAAAGGGATAACGCCTGTCGCCACCAAATTTTATGCATTCACTCGTCTATTCACATGTTGCTTTTACCTTTACTTTCAGAGCAACTTCGTTATAGAAAGTTTCCGTTTCCCTTCAAAGCTGATATTTGAATACAAGCTTGGAACCAAAAACTATATAGTTGAAATATAAGTATTAAAAAAAAAAGGTTTCCTCTGTAAATAAGAATAACTTAGTACTAAATCCTCTCTTTATCCTTTCATTATGTCCATTATCTAGTGTTTTTTCCCCATTAAATTCATAGCATTACAAATTTGCCGGGAGCAACGAAATGGGGACATATTGCCACAAACCTAGAGACAACTATTTCTTTCGTTTGACAAAAAAAATCCTTTCATATACGCGACGTAACGAATGAAAACAATATTTTCGATTTAAAATGTAAAAATAACTTTTACTTCAAACTCCCTAATTTTGTTTTTTGTTGTTTTTAATGCAGAATGGTGAGAGAAAATCGAGGGGTCTTTAGACAGATCCGTCATAAGCTTTGTGGTAAGATGTCCATGTTCGTTGCTCCCGGCGAAGGTGAAATTGAAAGTGTGGTGAATGGGTATGCCTTCGAAAGCGGGGTATTGTTTTGCAGCAGATGGTTTGCCTTTTTAGTCAGTTAGTGAAACGCTTTATTATTAAAACCCAAATTTCTTGAATTAAGAAGGGTATACTTAATTGTATGAATAACACAATCACCAGGTACACTGTCTTTTATAAATCTATTCATCCTACATTAAAATAAAAGAGAGAAAATTAAATATTTTCTTGCAATTAGATGGAGATCTACTAAAATCCTTAATAACACATTTTACTCCGTGAAATGAACAATATTTGGGAAATATAGTGACATATAATAAATTCACATACATTCTGCAGCTCTTTGACTGTCGTATTTTTCATTTGCGATATAGAAACTTGAAAGAAACCAAATTCCCTCACAGCAAGTGTTGTGAGGAGGAGGGGGGGGGGGGGGGGGATTCATGGAGAAAAGAAAGACGTTAAGGGGGGAATCAGAGAAATCCAAGTTCAACCAGGAGCATAAAATACTAAGTATTCATCGAACGTTCGAAGTACCACTGATCTTGTTTTGAGGTACCGAAACCACATATTTATGGAATACATTTCAGTGGGGGATCCAGGATTCTCTGGAGGGCCGGCGGGGGGCGAACTCTTTTTTCCCACGAATCCGTGCCCCCCAACTTCCTGGATCGGCCACTGCGGCTTAAAGACTTGTACTGGCCTCTCCAAAGTCACCAATGAGTACCAATGGCGGATAAAATGTAAGACATGGCTGTTGTGAAATGTTCCTTGAAGTTCATCTTAGTTTAGTCAGATGAAGAAAAAAAAAATATGGTGGATGTGCTTGATATGTATTTAACGAGCATCGGGACATTGGCGACAGTTTCTTAAAAGAGTAATCGATTTGAAATACATGCAGCTGATATAGATTTAAGGATAGATAACAAATATGTTTACTAAGAAGTGTTCGTGGCATATTTAGTACCTATGATCGACTTCCCCCGTGCTATCTTTTCTACAAAAACAAATTAGTTATTCGGAAACGATTGAATCAAGTATCCCTACGTTCTCACTTTTCAGAGGTCAAAGTCATGGTTACTTCAAGTCTCCTCAGATTGTTTTCCTCTTCTCCCCATCTAGTCTTCTTCTATTGGGCACAGCTCTCTCTTCTCCTCTTTTTTAATCATTCCACCTCTCTCACTCGCCACACTTTTCTATCTTGCACTCCGTATATCTCTTTATTTAGACAAAAACAAAGAAAGTGTATCCACACAGTTAATGCATGGTAGCAAGTAAGTTGGATGTTTTATTTTCTGTAATTATATATATTTTTATCTTCGTACCCCATCTATCCTTTCTATCTTTCCACCTATATTCGTTTATCATCTATGACCGCTCTGTTTTCCTTTCCACATATGTCGTTATTTCTTCATTCTCCTCTGTTCCTCCTTCACGCTCCTCATCGGCTCTCCATCCCCTCATATCGCAGTCGTCTCTATGTCATGCACTGCAAAAACCAGGGTGTTAATTTAACACCATCTCGGTATCCATATTGGGCTACACCAGATAAGTGACAAAACAACACCAGTCTGATATTGGTCTACACCAGATAAGTGTCAAAACAACACCAGTTAGTGTTAAAACAACGCCAGTTTGATTCGAAACTGGTGTTGTTTTAACACTTATCTGGTGTAGCCCAATATAGATACCGAGATGGTGTTAAATTAACACCCTGGTTTTTGCAGTGTGCTTCCTTCTATCGAGCTTGCTGATTCTCACAATGCATTTTCCCTATTTAAATAATCCATCTACCTGCCCTCTTCTAGGAACCCGTCCGCAGCACAACATAAAAGTAGGACTACAAGAAAATAATTATTACTTTACCTTAAATATATAAAAGAATAGGTAAATAAGAATCGACGGCACCTAATATTCCCAACATTTTAAACAGGGTGATCCCTTATCCTGTTTACGGCTCCAGTCATGTATTCGCAAACGGATTAGTAAATCAGATGATATGATTATCATCAACTGGACAACAAACACCCGATAACCATTAAGATTATTTCTCTCGACCCGGTGTACATTCTCCAAATATCATAATTTGTAACGTTATTAATCATGCTAATAGGCCATACAAATGGTTCGATAATAATTGTCAGGTAAAACAGATTTGAGTGCTCCATCAGCAACGGAGCCATTAATTTTCACGGCTAAGCGACATTCAACCTCGTAGAAAATGGTAATGCAATTAGAAAGTCATATTGCTATAAAATAGTTTGCAATGACGAGTACTGAATGTACATTCTTTGAATGGAAAAACAAAATGTTATGTAGGTTAATGGCTAAATCATCAACACGACTCATTTAATTGTCTCTACTGAGCATTTGTAAAAAATACGGTTATGATATCAGACAGTTTCGTAATCGATAAATTTAGTAATAACTACGCACACTTATAGCAAAAAATATTTTGCATTACCTTAAACAATTGAGTAAAGAATTTCCCTCAGAATTTTTTTTTTCCAGTAAACACATAATGAATCCCAGTGAACAACTATGGGGTGGAAAATCACACGCAGTCATGATGGTCATCGTAATAGAAAATGTGAAATGCAAATTTTTACTCGTTTTACACTGACAACAAGTGTATTTTGGTCAAACAAGAAAAATGCCAGAAACAGGTCTGTGACAGTTTGAAAATTCCGACAAAATTATGTAGGAAAAATTATAAATTCATAAATTCATGTTTGAAGATCGCGAATAGGTGACTCTAAACACTCCATTGCGAGCTATACCTCTATTTCAATTTTATTTTCTGCAAAAGATTTCATAAATTTTCATATTACCCAAGAAAATGTCTTCTCAAACTTTGTTTGAAATATGTATTTAGAAATATGTTAATATGATTTTAGAAGGATGAAATAAACATGCTTATTTGAAGAAAAAAGATGGCACATTTCACCTCGTGTATAGCGATGTTCTAAACTGTTTAAGTGTCCAAATTTGAACCAATTATTGATGTAAAGCGTTATACTTGAAGATTCAATTTGTCGCCATAGTACTGTTTGCATGGTTTGAGGTAAGCATGTGAACCGTATCTTAGTGCATAGGCATCTTAAATACAAAATACATTTTCTATTTAAAACATTTAGAAAGCTGTGCTGTCTCTGCTCTGTTTAAGAGTGTGCTGGAACCCGAGTCCTACAATACATTAAGGTAAAAAAATTAAACTGTAAAATTACACAAAAAACTATAAAACCCTTAAAATCACAAGTTTCTGATGTAACTCGGTTTCGCAATTACAAATGAGGTACTTTTACGGGAAAATGTAAAAATAACATCACAACTGCTGTATTTATGATAAACAGAACAAATCTGTATTTTTTCCCTTGTAATAATACAAACATTTTTTACAGTGTACCCTCTCCCTCAAGACATTTTCTTATGGAATGCAAAGCTATTGCAAGCATGGTGATGAACAAAAAGAATGAAAAAAATTGCACAATAACCTCCAAAGGCGGAACGAAAGTGTATCTAAAAAATGAAATAACATTCTTAATGTGGAAGTGTATCGTTACGATAGTCATTGTTTGGTAATATAGGTATTTAAAGTTTGCAAATAACCATTATGTTTCACGCGCTGTACCATGTATACATGAAAGTATTACTTTTTAAAACTTATTAAGAGCCTTCTAATATTAATCAATAATGCAGTGATCACATATTTCATATTCATATATGCTTGGTCATGTTTTTCTTCCAAGGAAGGAAATAATACACTCCTAGAAATAATTATGATGACAAAACAAACAAGATAACGGTTATTACGAATAATCATTATTCCATCCTTCCATCCATTGCAATACCAGCGTGAATTTTCCATTACACTTGTATGATTTTATATTGTTGGCATCTCCAATGTAAGAATGAATGAATGAATAAATCGATGGATGGATGAAAGAAAAACAATGTTATTGACAGACCGTCGGAAACTTTTTGCATTTCTTCGGCAATGTTCTGGCTGGTCCAATCCATATCTACATAATCCTGTGTCGATTTCCTTCAAAAGTCCCCCCGGGCAATGCTCTCCACCAAGGCTAAATTGATAGACGTATCAATCAACTAGAGACGCGTGTGCTCTCTGTGAAGTTCAATAACGATGTAGGGTAGGAAACGTGATCTCGCATACAAGCGACGCCATTACAGGCAAACGCGCGCCACCGGATTTTCAATGGTGCGATACAGGACGGAAGGGCACGCCCGGTTCGGAAACAGAGTCTTTACCGAGAATAACACGGACAAGATGATACTCTGTGACAAACAAGTTTAAAACATTCATTGCGTCATCGAGTGCTACAACCACCCCACCCCCACTGACACATGAATGTTTCGATTTGCATCTTTGGAGAGGGTTTAGTGCTGCGCTCTAACTGCACAATTCACTAAGTGGGCTGCGAGATCTACAGTGCGTCCAAAAAAAGTAACAGTTCGAAAAAGTCTCCCAAAATAAATATTTTG
Organism: Heliocidaris erythrogramma; assembly: GCA_025617745.1. NCBI lineage: Eukaryota > Metazoa > Echinodermata > Echinoidea > Camarodonta > Echinometridae > Heliocidaris > Heliocidaris erythrogramma. Next base: position 27,698,325 of record CM046870.1, read on the forward strand.
AAATATTTGTGGGAAATATTCATATTTGTGGATAGATTAGGGTCTCTTTTATCAAATGACACCAAAATATCTGGTAATATGTTATGTTCGAGTGAGCGAAAGTGACTTTTGTGAAATGGTGCAAGAATTAGTATTTTGTGCTGGCTGGTATTAACAAATTTCATAACCGTAGAAAGTTGACAGTTGGAAAAAAAGTCTCCCCAAATAAACATTTCAAAGTATGTTCATGAAATTGTTATACCTACGGATAGCTAAGGGTGTTTCCTATCACATGACACCAAAACATCCAACGATATCTTACGCTTGAGCGAGCAAAACCATTTGTGAAATGGTGCAAAATCCATGGTTGACTAAACTTTGTATTGGTTCTGTCTGGTATCAGCAAATTGAGAGTCTTGAAAAGGCTTAGAATCTTTCATATGCTGATCATTAAAAACGCAGTTTATCAAAGAATACGCTTTGTTTTTCTGTATGTCCTGACATATTCCATCAAAACTGTTTGGTTTACTGAGAAAACCAGCTTGAATTGAAACCTTGCCAAAACCTATATTTCAAAAAACTCAATAAAGCAGTTAAGTTCTCCTGAAGCATAAAAAATATTGATGAGATACGTAAGGACATACAGAGAACAGAACTTCTTCTTTCATAAATTGTCTATTATTGATCAAACTATGAATATTGATAAGCCTTTTCATGACTTTCAGCTTTGCTGATATCAGCCAGAAGAAATACCTATTCTTGTCAAGTCTGGATTTTGCACCTTCTCGCAAAGTGGTCTTTGCTCACTCGAGCGTAAAATATCGCCCGATCTTTCAGTGTCATGTAATAGAAGAGACCCTAAGCTATCCACAGGTATGACATTTTGCTTCAAGCATTTTGGAATATGTATTTGAGGAGACTTTTTCTGACTGTTGACCTTTTTTCTGGGACGCACTGTAGAGTGAAATACGAGTTTTGGTATATATCAGCAACCGACGAAAGGAAAATTTTGGGTTAAAAACAACGTACATTCGAAAAGATATTCTGCACGCATGTTCATGTTCTTCAAGTAAAGCTAATTCGGAACGCCTTCATACTTCATGTCCTTCTAGTTTTCTGGTTTCCTTAAATTTGCATTCCAGCCAGGTACCATATTAGTTTATCCCTGGGCAATGTATAGAAATAACACAAATCAGGAAAGCAAATCAGAAACTTCTTACATACATTCTTTTCTTACTTCATGAATTGAAACCATCCACTTTATATTCAGCAACATACACTTCCTGCGCAAGAGAGAAAAACAGGATGTTACTTCGTTTAGAGAATTGTCAGTATTCATAACAGTTGCTTCAAAAGGAAACACTTCATCACTTGAGAGCGATATATTTGTAGGGTCAGATTTTCTTCTCCGGTTTTTTTTTTCTTAAATATCGTTCAAAAGGGGTGAGGTTTTTTCAGCCATGTTTTTCTCACTATGACCTTAATGCTGTCTCCGAATTCGATTTCACACTTAACTTTGAACCCCTCACACAAACAGACAGACACACACACACATATACACACATACACAAATGCAAATAAAACAACAAGAAGAAAAAAACGAAGCAAAAAGCCGAAAGCGCGTGGATTTCCTGAAGTATAAACTACCGTACGAGCTAGATCATTATTTTTTTCGACAATGAAAAGCACGATATCATAACTTATTATTCTCAATATGTGAAGTCCACTGGTACTACTGACAAATTTTGAAGTAGATCTTTATATTAGTAAAAAATAAATGTATTGGATACATGCTTTGGCTGCTATGTCCAATAAGAAAACGTGTGGTTTTAACAAAAACACTACTTCTGAAGTAAGAAGAAAAGCTTATTCAAGCACTTTATCAGAAAATGATAGAGATAAGACCGTCCTTTTATCACTTGGAACTCCTTCCTAGCCTGTAGGTCGACAATCTCTTAACCTTTATCATAATTCATTTTTTTCAAGTGGGCCCTCTTCTGAAGCCTTGTTAAAAAGCAAACACGGAACACTCTTCTCGAATAATCCTCGTAAACATTCCGGAATCCACTTTGCTTGCTGTGTCTTAAATGTAATGTTTTGAATTAACCAACAAAAGACAAAAAGCTCCATAGCCTTACCATGTGAATAGAGTTTTTGTATAAAACAAGGCATTATATTATTTTATGATTCTGTTGTACAATCCTCATGTGTTACAATAATTTTCATTTCGTATTTAATAAAGTTTGGGGGAACTAGCAAAACGAAGACAGATACCCTATATAAATAAAAGCCTTGCGTATATGTTCTAATAACCACTATCATGCCCGTTCTGCTCCTCCTTTTTTTATAAAAGAAAAATTCTTACCATCTCATACTTATATCTGTTTTGTACCGCAGTTATTGAATTCACCTATTTTCAAAATCTACTCCCAAATATGACATCAGGTATGGTTAATGTATTCATTGGCCTTCATAACCATAATACAATCAGTAAAAATAGTTTTTATCGTTGGAAAGTTTCAAATGGTTTGCAGTTAAAATTTCTGCGCTTTTATCCCCCTATTATTTGGAGTGCCATGGCATGCAATATATCCAACTGCCATGACTGCTCTAAGTCAACGATCATTTAAGAGATCACTGAAAAGATATTTCTTATCCAGATACTGAGACATGTATCTCTATTTTTACAGCTCCCTAATTGTTTAGTATATATGTACTGTTTCCCTGTCTAAACGAACGAACGAAATAATTGTCTGTTTCGGTTAAAAAAAACCCCAGAAAATGGTGCGGTATACCAAATTGCATGTAAACTTGTTCTATTTTCTGTGATGCTAGTTACGTACCTTCATGAATGCTCTTTCCAAGGTGACTCTTTACGTCCACACGCGACATTACATATTCAGTCTTGTGCCGTGAAGAGATTAAATAACACTATCAAAAGTTGTATTTCACACTTGAAGGTAATAACTGAAGGAATTGAACTCTAAGTTAGAAAATTTCACGCAAAATTGTTATCGTTTTTAATTGACTAAAACGAAAAAACACAAAAAAACAAAACAACAAAAACGCTCGTTTTTCTAACTCGAGGAAACAGGAATGGCCGTAACAAGCTTCAGATTTAATCTAGAATTTAGAATATTTCACTCCTTGTGCGTTTTCCTTTGTCAAAAATAACACTTTTGAGTAATAACCCAGAAAATGTCAGACTTAAAGACGTCATGGTGAATGTAGGATTAGGCAAACAAGATCAAGGAATGTTTGCCGACAATTGATACTATATCAAACACCATAAATCTATATAAGGCAAATAACTCCCTTCAAGTCAAACTAGACTCTAGAGAAAAAACATCATTATTGGTATTTTTTTCTTGGCGGCAAGACGTGACAACAAGCAAAGCTGAGAGGAAATTGATACATGCAGGCTCTTTTTTCTTCAAAATTGCATGATCCTTTTTAGACATTATTCTTTGAACGATTGTATGGGATCACTTTCGTCTAGTCGATGGTCTGAAAATTTTCCTGGACAACACAATATTTTAACGCAACTATAATAGAATATGCTTCAAAACGCAATCTAGGCAGCAAACTGAAATAAGTGATTGTATTATGTAAACTAATAGTAGTACCCAGAATAGTATGCCCAGTCAATTGTTTACCATTATTAGTTGAAAATCGTTTTTTTTAACCAAAGTATTTAATTCCGGAAAATTGTATTAACATTCGTGCTTTTTTGAAACGCATTAATGATGATGATAACAGCAACAACAACAACAATAATAATAATAATAATAATAATAATAATGATAATAATGATAATAATAATAATAACTCTTTTTCCAGCGTTAGGGGGAATCCTTTTATTTCAGCCTATTGTTAGCATTCCCCTTAACGCACGGTTTCTTTCCCCGTATAACGTCGAATTTCTATTGTGACGGAATAAACCTATTGTTAGGATTCCCCCCTAACGTAGGAAATAATGCTGTAATGATAATAATATTGATAATAATGATAATCATAATCATAGTCATACTAATTATCATAATGGTTATAATAATAATAGTGATGATAATAATAATAATAATGACATGATAGTAATAACGATTATCATTATCATTAACAATATTGCATTTATAAAGCGCTTTCTCGAAAGGATAGGTTAGATTCATATCAAATGTTATTAAAAGACTTAATTCTCAGGTTAAGTTTGAGGATATCATCTTTCCTTATTTATTTAAAATAACTTACATTAAGTTGACATAAAATATCGTAATTGCAGTAATTTTAGTATTCTACATTTGGAATAATTTAATGCGTTTGCAGAATACTGTTAGCTAGGTGCATCTTGACAAGCGAAAAAGACTACTTTAACTGAATCGGTGTAGTTATATTATATTGTTCAATGGGGTGAAATTTGATCCACGTGGATTCTTTTTTTCAATTATGCAAAACACATTGGCTGTGCTTTAATATTGTGGCAAAGTTCTGGGAAAGAAGGGTTTAAAAAGGATTCCCGCAAAAAATCATCAATTATTGCAAAGTACTTTTTCGTGTCTGAGCATATGGTCATGGTATAAAGTGTTTGTATGTGCGTGCGCGTGCGGTTGACGGGGTGTGTGGGTGATAGTGCATGTTTATGCGTGTGTATGTGTGTGTGGGGGGGGGGGGCTGTCTGTTATCTTCTAAAGATGATGATTGTGTCCATACATATATATATATATCTGCAAATGAAATACAACAATATTCAAACTTGTCGTCAGATCTGAGATTTTGTGAGAAGCGTCTAAAGAACGTCACCAATCAACATGATTACTTGAAACTTAGGAGCGCTTTTCGTAGTCCATCTTTAATAAAACTGATCTAGGGTGTTTTTAAGCAATGTCTTACTTTTGAAATGATATTGGTGGACTAGATGGTACGGTTATATCTACAGTCTGAAGGGTCGCCAATTATAACAAGGAGATTATATGTGTCTCTTATTAGCTATGATGGAGATGACATTAATCACGGTGTAAAATGTGAACAACTTAAGTGTCCCCCCTGGAAACACGTATTATTAAGTGTCATACTTACAATTTCATGACATGATATATTGCCATGTCGTGCAGATCAAACCACTCCACACATTTTTTCAGCATGACCGAGAGCCGGATATATTTCGGGTCGACAGTTAAAACGGAAATTGATTTCAAATAAACATCATCCCAACGACGGAATCACAAACACGCAGACTTCCTTGTTTTATAAGAGACAAGCATTAACCTTGGAAGATCAAAGCCATTCCTAATCCAATTCCTAACATTCTTCCGGTACGCAGAGACGATAAAGATGTAGAAGAAACACTACATCACATCTAGGGAGCGGATCCAGGATTTCGTAAAAGGGGCAGGGAGCACAAATCTCAGAAAACTTTCTGACAAGCAAGAAAAAGAAGAGGTCATCAGATTTTGAGGTCTAGTTTTCCTCCAAAATTATATCTGTCAAGCAAAAAACCAAACTAAACAAAACAAAACAAGGTTATAAGTTCTAAAACAAGGGAGGGGGGGGGGGGGGGGCAGAGTATACCGGCCGGAAATCTGTCCTCAACTATGTTTTTTAAAATGTTTCACTTATTGACAAACTTTTAGATTGATGTGGAAGCATTGTTACCGAAATTTAAAACTCCCATAGGATTTTGAAAGCGACGTCGACGGAATATATAGCATTCCATTCGTTTCCTCTGGTCACATGATGTTAAAACGGCGCCATGTATAATGCGTGACCAACTTTCTGTTAATGTGTCCCGCACCTTGGGGAGGACTATTCCCGTCCAATATTTTGAGCGATTGATTTGTATCTGGTTCTTTTTCTCAAACGGGTTTAATTTCTTCTGACTTTTAAACAGCACTTATACTATTATACGTTTCTTTTCTACATTCCTTCATAACTTTATACAGTATTTTGTATTTAAGTAAAGCGTAGATGCTCCATTCCGTCTTCCCCTCACTAAAAACATATCCACCATAATATTGTGAGTTTAAGATGTTTTATAAAACCTATTCGAAAGATAAGTAGAGTAGTAAGTAGAGAGTTAACTTCTGGATGTGAACGTGGTCACCGCGGGGCTAAATGGACGACATAAGAGGTAGAGTCAATATAGTCTCAGAGAGGCGAAAATGGCTCGTGTTTACACACTGACCTCTGAGACTTCTTGGTCGCCCCTATAGGGTTTCAGCCCAGGAGAATATGAGCAGAAAGAAGATTAAAAGACACACTTTCGCATCCCTTAGCTTTATAAAAACATGTTTAAAATTTAGGATAACAGCCAACTAATTATTACAAAGTTCATACTTTGTAGGTGATATTTCGTGCTGTATTTTGTCAAACCGAGAAATCAGGATGTCTAGGGCAATCTTTCGAATGTTAAGAAGGAATCAGAGCATTTTTGTCGCATAGCGCTTTGGACTTCCATCCCTCCAATATCAGCCAAAAATGCAGATCAGAAGAAAAAGAGCGGGAAGCATGTCCTTGGGCTGAAAATAAGACCTTCTTACATGTACTGTGTATCTCTTTTTAGCTCCATTTCACTGATTTGAAAATCGTGGAAGATGATTAATTCAGATATTCAAGGATAGATTTCTGCTCTTTTTTTTTCGAAGGTTCTTTTTTCCCCAGGCTTATGATAAATGAACCAAGGAATGAAGAAAACTTAGGAAAGAGAACCATACGCTTAACGCATCAAATGTCTCTGATTGAAGAACTCTATATCATTTTTTTTTTAGCAGACCCGATGGTATGGTAAATTCATGAGTTAGGATATACGAACCTTTGAAAATGTGGATTTAAAAATCTGACATCTTCACATACATATACATATATTTTTTGTCATAGATTCAAGATTCAATATACACATCCCCCCCATTGAAATGTTTACATTTACATATACATGAGGGAATGAGTCGAGATTCCTTAAAAGCACGAGGCTTGTGGTGGGTAGAAACAACGATACAAACATACATCACTCAATACTACGAAGCATATGCAAATATCTAAAAGGCTAAGAAAAGAGTATGGCTTTCCTCTTCTGTCTGACATAATTTTTCATATTCTGCCGTTGTATATGCCCTCAAAAGTCGATCCTAACAACTCTTTCCACGCTATCACAAGTCCTACAGTGACAATAAACTTCCCTCTTCTGTCAATTCTCTTTCCCTTTCTCTTTATCGCTAGTGTTGGGCAAAATTATTGATCGTCTGTTCTTTAAACTTGAGCCAAACCAGGAAAATACCCCCGAGGTGTTGGCCAAACATTTGTTTTCCTTGTCACTGACCGCTTTACTATTTTTAAACTCTGCAAAAAAATAACACATTGATAGAGACGGGATAAAATATAAAGAAAGCAATCGATAGCTTGGCGCTCTTTGCCACTATTATGGGAATAAAAAGTGCAAACGACAACTGAAAAAGGGAGCAAGGACGGTTTATCGAATCCCATTCATACTATTTGGAGAAAACCATGAAGTTGTGTTTGTATGACACAGTGATGATGATATGAACTGCGCAATAAAGAAAGTAAAACACATAAAATTTTACAGTTACAGCTCTTTACAGTTCAGTTTCGGTTTCATCGTCTATCAAAGGGCATAATATAAGGTGTAATTTCCTTACAATCAGAAACATGATTTAAAATCAAGTTAAAAAGATCATATGATTTTACTATCAATGATAATTATGTTGATAACGATAATAATAACGATGATGATGATAATAATAATAATGGTAATAATAATAATAATAATAATAATAATCCTAATAATAATAATAATAATAATAATGATAATTATAACAATGATTAGAAAACATACCTATAGTAATGATAATGTTGATGATAACAATAACATCAATTAAATATCATAATTGATAGGATTGAAGTAAATTGAATATGTCATAAAGAAAATGTGAGAAAATTACAATGCCCCGACCGGGATTCGAGAGGGGCTATATGTGAGATTGTTACTTTGCTTCGATGGGAGCCCGGATAGCTTAGTTGGTAGAGCACTGGTCATGTAATCCAGGGTCCCGGGTTCGAATCCCGGTCGGGGCATTGTAATTTTCTCACATTTTCTTTATGACATATTCAATAACATCAATATGTTAAAACATAAATTATAATAATAGAAATGCAAAAAATAGTGACAGCTAACTCTTAAAAAAAAAAAAAAAATATCCAGAAGGCCTAATCGATTTTATGCTAACATTTTGCAAATGAGAAATGGGAATACGTTTGAAAGGGTTTGATACTTTATTTTACCCGACTGCTATTAAAGAAAGCATGTGTATGCTTGAAAGTAAGCAACCAGTGGACCGACGGGTTTAAGTCCTGTCCAAGAATGAGAATTACCAAAGAGCACTAGCTCATCCATTTGGTTTCGAACCCGGGTCCAACCTGTTGCTAGACCATTGCTTTACCACTGAGGCATCGCGCCTCCTGTAAAATGGTATTGCTCTTTCCACTTGTCCTGATAATAAAAAAAAAACAAGCGCTTTCACGTTTGATGGTTTTATAAGTTTAAGTATTCAGGTTTTATGAGTAGTTCCATGCATTCACGGCATCGGGTTATGTGGGCGTTTACATGTGGGTGTGAGGTGCGTGCGTGTTTGCGTATGTGAGTGGGCGGATGCGTGCGTATTCACGTGAGAGTGGATGGGGGGGGGGGTGGATGGATGTGAGAAGGTGACTTTCGTCTTGTGATTTCCAATGTAATACTTTCTCCTGTATAAAATGAATCTATTCTACTAAAGTAGAATCCTCTAATTACACTGTTCCAGCCGATAAATCCGCTTTTTTTCCTTATCTCCAACACAGAAGTAATTTCCATTCTTGAGTATATCCCTCGAATTATGTGTGTTTCATCTTTGTAAAAACAAGCGCCCGCAAGATATTCCATGGATATGGTTATTCACGAAGAATCTATTCTTATGATTGATTGAAACGGAATACTTGTTCCAAGATGTGCGACCACTTATTCAATTCAAATTTTACCTTGCCTGGATTCTCAGGTTTTGTCCGAAAGCAGCTTTATACACAAATTTTGTTCAATCGATAAAGCACTTCAATCAAACACAGTGCAATCAAATTTGATGCAAAATAATCGACTACTTTTAAATGCGGACGTTTTAAATTCGTTTCCTACTTCTCAGGATTTTGTGCGTGCATGGCCTGGTCAGTTTCTTGCTTTCAATATTAGATCATTTAGGTTTTTAAGTAATTAAATATGAAAACAATTCTTTCTTCTCATTGATAAATTCTATTTGGCATACAAAATGTCCAATCTTCTGCCGGAGTTATGTTTTCAAAGTTATTATGTTCCTAAATTATAAATTGTAAGCTGGAAAAATGATCACTAAAGTGTGGATAGCAACCTTAAAACGACCGTGATAGAAACAACCACAGATTAAAAAAAATCCAAAAACAATCGTGAAATTGGTCCTCTTTAGGGCTCCTCCTCTTTAAAGTGGTTAAAAATTAAACTAAGGCTCATTATAACCAAGGACAAAATAATAGAATATACATTCAAGGAATTCAACAAGACCTTGACACGACAGAATAACTTTTGAAAGACGAAAGCTAAAATTTCCTGAGTATCCTGCGTCATCTTTGGCTTGAATTCATCCCACTGTGTTCTATATCACCCAAACCAGAGCGAATGGTAAAAGTAGACTCAACATTATCACATTTTATATATATATATATGTGTGTGTGTGTGTGAGGGTGTCTTCAGTTTTGTTTTGCAGAGTAACATCTTTTCAATTTCACTTACTCCTGTTGATTTATGTTGCCAGCTTTATGATAAATCTGTCCTGTTGTCTTTAGTTTTGTTAAGTTGCTTATTATTATTATTTGTTTCATTCTGTTTAATTAAGCAAATAAACTTGAAGAAGGCCAGGAATCGAAAGCTTGTAAATACACCGAGTGACCTGCTTCATTCCTTTCCATCATTATCTGTTTACATATCTAAATTTAACATGGTTTAACGGAACGGTACACACATCCACACCTCTCTCGCTATATATATAAATAAGTAAAGGCGGGCTTGTGTTCCAGTCACTTTGTATATACTTGCTTTAATTAGGCATGACAAAATTTGGAAAATATTAACTTGAAGGCGTATACAAAACCGTCATTCTAGTACAAATTGTAATTAGAACAAACAACGGATAATTACTGATTGGCTTATGTTCAAAAGTTTATACGCTTATTCTGTCTTCACATGTCCAGAATATCTTAATCGACATTTACAATGTGTTGTGCATTCATCAAGTTAATTAGGTTGAACAGATTCCCTAGTTTTTGTCCCAATAGAGAAAATTTTCAGGGTATTTCAGGGAATGTGGAAATATCAAAACAAGGCAGTTTTGGAACCACGCCCTTCAATTACCAGAGGATTTATCGCCCACGCGGAATGATATCATCTCCCTTCTCATTAAGTAGATTGTCCGATGGGGACATATTCTCGATTGGAATTACCCCTCCACAGGCCCCCATTGACAAGCTAGTATATCTCTTGACGTGCCTCGGAAAGCCGATGAACTGCGCTGCTACCTCTTTACTTTAAAACTTTGTCTGAAGCAGTTAAGCCCTGTCTTCTGAGGAGCGTTTGACGTCGATGCCTGGTAGTTTCGAAGTAGTTTAATCAATAGCGGCATTTTTGGTCATATAAATTAGCCTTAAACATTGTATATATGATGTAACATTGAACGTGGTAAGTATGCAAGGTAAAAGATAATTTCCGTTGCTAGAACGAGAATACTGACAAGAATTGCCTGATGCAACACAATCATCACTTTGAGGGGTGCAAATTTAAAACTACAAGGTTGCAAAGATCACACCATTAGGCAAGAGTGCAAAATTGCATCATTCAGTATAAACTTCGCACCCCTACATTTGCTGTTCAGGCTTCATCAAAAAACAAAATGTAACCAGGCACCACAAAACTACCAAAACGTCGCCAGATATGAATTTTTAGTTATGGTCTGATTCTGAAAGAGCAGATTCTCAGCTTTAAAGTGATATATAACTCATTAGCATTGGATGTTCCTAACTCACTGTACAAAGAGAAGAATGCGCAGTCCCTCATAATGTTACTTTTGAAAAATAAGGGTTTAAAGTTTGCAGTCTATTGAAGCACTCTGAATTGCAAGGTGTTGTGCTAAGCTGACAAAAGGAGGATTAGAACTCAATGAAAAATTTCTATGAAGGGATTATCAGATTGTCCTAAAACTTGGCACACTAATTAGTCATATCCTGTTCATTGTACTGCACAAGTATCAATGCAAGAACTTATTCTGTTTAAAATTTATGGAAGATCAAAATGAGACAAGTATTCAGGGTCGTAAAAAAGAAAAGTAATACACCAAAATCCAGAGAAGACACAAATAAGTCTAATACAAAACTGTCAAAAATACCACTTTTAGATTGTTTGGTGCCTCGAAATTTTTAGATTACTTTCAGGAAATACCCAAAACTAAAATTTGACCAGACAACCAAAAACACATTGCTTGAGCTCTAACTGAAAATCACACAGTGCGACTTTTTGGTGGTTTTGTGGTGCCTGGTCACAAATATTCTTATTGTATTGACTGTCCGAAAGAAATTTAACATGAAATTGGATTTATGGCAGAAGAAAAAAAACCCGAAAGAGCTTTTTGGAGAAAGTTGAGGAAAAACGATAAAAAATAAGAAAATTATTTTTTGTTATAGTTGCAGCGTAAAATGGCAACTCTGTGACGTTCCTTTTAAGCACCTTTTCCACTTGCTCTGTTGTAAAAGTTTCATAAATTTCAAATTCTTCATCAAGAACCATAACTACGGAATTTATAAATGTTTTGAGGCAAAGCAAATGCAAGAGATGTGGTTTACCGAATACATCTTTAAAATTAATAAATTTCTTATTCGCCAACAGATTTTCCTGTCTTCATAAAAATAACTTCAATTATTTCGACGGTGGACGTCCCGTTTCATGAAGCTTGAATAATTTTAGATTTGCTACCTTCTGCTTTAAGATTTGTTTTGTCTCTTCTCCGTCCTGTTGTTTAGAATTTAAAGACTGCTCTGTTTACTTGGGCCAATAATGTAATTTTGATCTCCTGCCTTTTTAAAGCATAGGCTAACAAAATACAAGCAATCCCATATAAAGGCGATGTTTTCACCCTTGAAGGAGAAATTAAGGTAACCTCCTTTTCCTTTTTCTTCTTTGCCCTCTTCGCACGTTCATGATTCCAAGGAGATGACACATGAGCCCATCTGTATCATCAGCGAGTGTTCCTGTCATCACGGCCATTGTCCTTGGACGATCAGCAACAATAGCCCTAGAAGCATGTTGATGAACCTACAACATGACAGCTCCACAAACACAAAATGGCGTCCTGATCGATTTCTCGAGCCCGCCAAATATGTCCTCGTCTCCGAATGAACTCCCGCCATTGCCTTTTGTATCCGTACCCAGGTTATGCCGGAGATGGCAGCTCGATTTACTCGTGGATTTCGCGAACCCGCAGGAGACGGATGATGAACACTATTATTGTAGCGGGAATGTATCCCTTTTAAAGCCCATGTAAAGCTGCCATAAGCAGAGAGATATATGAAATGCTGTATGGGGATGGAGCATCGAGGTATGCTTCTCAGGTTTCATACGTCACACGCCCGCAATAAAAACGACAGTTTCACTACCACCTTTTCTTAATGTTGAAGTTCAGAATTACTCTGTAATATTTTGCTTTTCTTGAAAGGACAAAGCTACGATGACATAGTTCAGTATAGCCAACTTATGTATTGCTTTAATTACCGAAGTTCCCTCTTCATTTTCTAGATAGTAACCATCAGTCCGAAAAAAGTCAGTCACAGACACTGCCATATATAAACAGTTTAAACTAAATGTTGATTGACACACAGCTGTGATATTCGATATTATCTACTAAATCCCAGATAAGTGCAATCAAATGTCATGAAATGAATACAGTTACATCGTCTTCCATATTCAATGATTGAAAGAGTAGCTATTCAATAATTCATTAATTCCGAATGTTAGGTAGATCCCTCACAATATTCCACAAGGAATATTTGCCTAAGGTGCAAACACATAGTTGTATTTTAGTGTTTAAGACCTCTGCAACAGAATTCTAAATCTATCAAATTTTGCACCAATTTTCGCTGTATCCTCTAAAAGTGGAAGACGTCACGGTGTGAAATATTGACCACTCGAATATTTTGCATTCAAGTCGTTTATTTGTCGATGGTAAACATGTTTTTCGCACCAAAACATTTTATTTTGATGAAGCATAACACGAAATATCGATTGCGTGATTTTTTTTTTTATAACCATAAATCGTTCCATGGATATGGATGAAGAAATGGCTACATATTAATTCTGAGAAATATTTTCAACCGGATTATTGCTGGTCATGCTTTATCGGATAATTTGAAGGTAAATGTGATTAAATATCGATGTTTCTACCTTAATCCACTGAAATTTCTTTTTAGAAAAATGATATGGAATTTGAGATAGGAAAAGGATGTTACATGGATGGTGAGTGAAAGCAAGAGATATATAATATACAGCTACAGGAGAACTGAGCAAAGAAACAAAATTGAATTAACGCGCAACCTAGTTTTAAAGATCTAAAAAGTATCTAAAGAATGAATAGGGTGGTAAAAAAATGTTTTGAAGAACAAAGTATAAATCAGAGATAGACTCTGTTTGAGAGAACGAGAGCAAGATAGAAAGAACTAAAGATAAAATGTTAGGAATGTGTGTGTAGGTGTGTGTGTGTGTGTGGGTGTGTGTGCGTTTGTTTAGCATTATGTCCGAGGACATTTTCGGACAGAGAACAAAAAAAAAATCATGACAACAATGGTCCTCGGAAGCCGGACAATAGTCCTCGAACGTCGAACAATGAATTTGTGCTTTATTCCGTCCACTGTCCGAGGACGAGTAACAATAGAGGAACAATAGTTGTCCTCGGAAGTAAAGCCATGTAAACGTGTGTGTGTATGGGTGTGTGTGGGTGTGTGTGTGTGAGAGAGAGAGAGAGAGAGAGAGAGGGAGAGAGATACTAATATAAAAATATGAGAAGAAAAGAGAAAGAGGGAGAAGGCTCCGGAGACAGTGGGAGAATATTAAGTAAAGATCCGGAAAGACTAGAGGCCTTGTTGAGAGCGTTATGACTAGTTAATCATGCAATTTGTCGTTGTTTTCCTACCCCAGAAACAACGCTTGTTAGGAGGATCTCATCAGTTAGGCCATGATAACGATCACAGGCAAATGGCCTTTACGAGTTCACCTGGGTGGCCGAATCTGTTCCCGTGCAGAATCTGTAATAATCCAATCAATGTCGCATGCTCCGAGCAAAAACTATACATGGAATTTATGGATCTGTAACGCCACACATAGATAGAGCATTGCGACTCCTGACATTTTACCGGTTTTGATCAAGGATAATGAAAGGCATATATCTACTTCATAGATAATTTATCTTCTGATGAAATGCTGCCGACAAAGTGTTCCCAGAAAAGAGTACACTGAAAATAGAAGTAATGGCTTATAGGATTAAGGAGAATTTCATGGTTTTCTTATTTAACCTTAGTATTGATAATCGCATCTCTGGATCACTCTTCACCTCTCCATCTCCCTCCCCTCTCTACCTCTCTCTCTTTCTATTTCCATCTCTCTCCCCTCTCTCTTTCCCTATCTCTTGTCTCTCAAAAAAATGTCTCTGTTCTTAGCTTATTGCATTTCTAAACATGCTACTATACTCTCCTGAACCCATTATGTATACAGGAGCCTATTTACAAAATATTGCTTACTGCATAATGCTTTACATGATAAGATAATTGCGGTCAGAGAGTTGTATGACTTGCCTACAGTTTCTGCACTTCTGGACCGACATGCTGCGAACTTCTACCAAGACTAAGATAACGAAAGCCATAACGAGATTTCTCATTAAAAGGTATACCCTATACAGCTTGCACGAGCGTATTCACACCATATACACACCATATATAGACAGGGTGTAACTTTCATCTCGTTATCGTTATTGTTATCGGTGTCAATAATGTGACCCAAGATTCAGACATTCAGAGACCATTCAAATAGCGATGTTAGTGAAACAATATTCCTTTATTTATAAACATGTATGATTGGTGTTTTCTTTCAGGTGATGCTTATTGTTACCACATTCAAAGTGTTTCGTTGTTAAAAATGCATTGTGGAAAAAAGGACACTTGTACAAAAATTTGTGTCAGTTTGTTCAAAATTGCAATGCGAACAAAAATTGTATAAAGCAACACTTATAAATACAAACTGAACAAATCTGGCTGATATCTTTGTTAACGGGAATACATGAATAAAACTCATATTGAAAACATTCTGTTTGAATACCTGTTGCCTATAGATTCCATGCTGCGTGACACATCAAATATTTATCCTGGTGGCATTCTATAATGCAATCCTTTCAACGAATTAGCATACTTACAGACGGATAAACACATGCCTACACCATATTAAAACAAAAACATTGATTTGTGCTTTCATAAATGGGACAGTATAATGCAGATCTGATTTTTTTTTTTGCATAAAAAATTTCAGCAGACAGGACCAGATAAATAGCAATATTAAGTTTACCATTATTTTTATATGCTTTAATCGGCTACCGCACAACTGACGGAGACCGACGCCCATTAGATAGCCTTTGTATCTCGAAGGCTGTCGGTAAACGGGAATGGTCCATATTAATCTGCTCGTAAGTCTTCAAAATTTCTGATTTGTTCTCATCTTTTATGCAAGCCATATCCTTTTTTTCTTGTTGTTCTTTGTTTTTGAAGTTAGTACAAAAGATGGACTGTCCGTTACTAATCATTTTCATCTGTCCAATCAACTTCTCTATTTGCACAGGGATGGAGACTTTGTCCTGATTATTTTCTTCTGGGAATCAGCTCGTGTTGTCAATGAGGCACATCTTGAAAGATTGGATTTCGGCTTTTCTGCTGAGTGCTGACCCAGAACGCAGTACACAAACAATCAGAAGGAACGTTCGTCCTGTCATTTTACAAGCCTAATGAAATTTTAAGCGTACAGAAGTTTCTTTCTGGTTGGTCAAAGTGGCCGCAAAATAGATTTAGATGTGCGGTCAGGAACTGCATGGCCCGTATTCTGCAATAATGTATAAACCCAGTCCTGGATCTGTTCAAGTCGAGTTTTCACAAAGGAAGTTTAGACCAAGGTATAAATTTTCCTTTTGTTAGACATGACTTTAGACCGAGATTCGTACTTAACCCATTGCCTACGGGAAACGGATGGTCCCTGTATTAAGCCTATGGGGATTAGAAAATTCAGAAGTCAACGAGTTAACGGAATTATATCTTTATGTTCATTACTATTTCATTTTTTACTATGAAACTGATTTGTTTGAAATTAACTGCGGCATTGGAAAACAAAAGTGTGCAGATAAGAAGTTCACACGGGCAGAGAAACTTCTAGGTTTCGGGAATGTACTTCTAATTTCTAAGCAGAAAATGCTTCGGTAGCTAATACAGCTTGACGCCAGATCGGACGGCGCGGCGCGTACATGGCACACAGCCAAATTTCGCGCATCGACTCAGATTAGCCGTGACGTTTTATCATTTTGTATTGTGAATGATGACTCAGAGCTCATTCTGGTTAATAAGGTGGATCCTTTGTGTATTTACTACGGAATATAATGTCATATTGATTAAATCTGAAAAGAAAATTAGTTCGGATTTTTTTATTCACTCCTTCAGCCACATTAAAAAGCAAAAGTAGTTCCTTTTAGTGTGCTGTATAGATCAAGCGTGAAATAAAAATGGCCCAGATTTAATTTTAGGCCTATATGAACATACTACCTCATAATACCTGTCAAATTAAACTTCGGGTAACGCCTACTGACTTTATTTCTCAAGATGAATCACCAGAACTTCCCATAGCTGGCAACACCAACACCAACACCGAACGTGAAATGACATTTTCTTAATCCCTATAGTGTAAGCGAATGGAAATTTGTACATGAAATTAAATTCCGACTGCCGAGCTGGGTTCAGCAGACCATTTTTACAAAAATTAAACACCGGCAACCGGAACTACGTCAATAAATCAGAGTTCAACACGTTACACCGACAATTTTTTGTTTTCTCATTTCATATTCGGTGTTAGCATGGTTAGATCACGATTCAACGGCACAATAAAACACTAACACCAAGCACCATTACTGCAGCATGAAATCACCGCGTGTAGTACAGTAAAGTTATATTACCATGATAACCATGATATTTAGCACGCATTATCTTTAAATTGGATAATTTTCCGATCCGTGTCAAATTCCAAGATGCAATCACTATTTTTCTGCCCAAGGGATCCTGAATTTGTAATATTCTTGTTCCCCAACAGCTCGACTGCCAATGACTCCACACAACATGCTCTCCATACGGCTCTGAAAGAGTTAACTTGAGAAATTGATGTAGGTCAAGGCACTTGTACGATGTGCTTGAAGTAAGATGTTTCTCTAGATGATTGGGTTTGGAGATGGAGAGGAATACAAACGATCAAGGGTATACTTCACTGAAGTCCCTAAAGACCTGATGTTTCCTATATTTGCATACTATCCCTCTATCCGCAAACGTATCCACTATGTGTGATCATTGATAACTTGGCTCACTTTATCTAATGGCTTTGCCGGAATTTGCTCTTCTAGCTCCTGTTTCTCTCCACGTGTCTTTCCCCTTTATAACATCCCTTTTTAAACTCTCCTACACCTCACACCATCTTCCTCTATTATCTCTGTCTGTCAGTCTCTCTCTCTCTCTCTCTCTCTCTCTCTCTCATCCTTTCAATGTATAATTCTTTCCTTCTAACTCCTGTCTCAAATCCCATTTCTCATATTGTCAGCCACTCTGCCTCTCACTGTGTGTGTATCTCTCCCTTCCTCTATACTCTCTCCCCTCTCTACCCCCTCTCTCTCTTTCTCTCTATTTCCCCCTCTCACTCTCCCTCTCCATCTCTCTGCCGTTCTCTCTCTTCCCCTCTACCTCCCTCTATCTATTCCTCTCTCATGATTGTAATTTATAAACTCCTCTCGCTCTGAATAATGTATCTCGATATTGCTTTACCTTTCCTCGTGTGCTTATGTCCTCTCCCGCATTTTCACTAGTAGCCCCCCCCCCCCCTCACTCTCGTCCTATTCTCTCTACACCCTTCCCTTTCCCTCTCATCCCCCATTAACCATTGTAACGGTCGATTCTCTTCCATTATTTATTTCCTTTATCCAAGGGCTACTGCCTATCGATACCGGACTTTTCTAAATCTGCTTATTATGCAAATGAAATATTATAATTACATTTCAATCTGCGTTCGATGTTACCTAAGACATCCGATGCTGGGCTCGATTATAATCGATAACCACAAAGGCAATGATCAAATTGAAGATCGGTGGAAAAGGCATCTTTCAAAGGTTAACATGGTTCGTTTTTCGTGCAAAGGCATTTAACAAAACAAAGAGAAACAGTGACAAGATGGTTAATGATGAAAGTGGAAGTGGTTCAGGTGTTGAATACGACTGACCAAAGAATTGCAGTTAGTGACCGGCTACTAAGGAAACTGTTGCACTTTTTACCAAAGTGTAATGATAGCATGAATATCATGAATGATGCGCAGACACCCAAATTTCTACTCATGCGCAGCATAAACAAGGATGCCGAAAGGACGCCTACCTGTATATCATTAAACTACAAATGCACGAAAATAGTTATGACAGTTTTATTAAAATGAAATACAGATATACACTTGTAATTTTAACCCATAAACCCATTATTTTGATTTTAAGTTGGTAATATAGGTCGTGCTGATGTCGAACCGAATGAATTTATAGAACAAAATGTTTTGCAATTTGATTGTGCAAGTGGACTCTTTGCCATCTTTGCAATGCAAATGTTCACAGGATATTACATTTAATTTAAAATATTTTGTGAAAGGTTTCTGTTAAGATAACTGAAGAAGGAGAACATCCCTCAAGGAGATAATTCGAGAAGAGATGAATAACCTTAGAAAGAGGAGGGCAAACCACTGACAGGAAATTGCTCACGCACGGCGTTCTCGTCTTCTTTACACATTTTGAATGAAACAAAATAAGAGAAAAACACTCTTCCTGGTTATGGTATTAAAGAGAGAACAGGAGAAAAACATAAGGCAGCGGGCAACAAAATCTCAATACACAAAAAAAATGTCAGGTTTACTTCCGTGCGCGTACAGGGATCATTCCATTCTGAATGATATTTGCTAAAAGATGGGTCGACTCTGTAATTTTGAAAAAAATCAGACATCATAAACAAAATATAAGCATGATGCTCCAGTTAGAGAACTGTGGTATCGATTTAATGTAGTTGATGTGAACTTCAAAATTAACTCCCTTTTACAAAATTTCGATGGTGAGATTTATTTGATGTTATGTGACAAATAATGAGAGACATGCAGACAACTATTTTAAAGAATTGTGACTCAAACATCAGTATCACTAATTTTGGAAAGCTTTTTGCAATTTGTAAAGATAAATTTATCTCTTATTTTTTTCTGTTGTTAAAATATCATATTTATACTTGCAAGTGTAATAATAATCTCCCAAATTTTGTTTCACTGAAATTGTTTGCAAAGAAACAGAAAGAACTACAATATTTTTTTAGCAAAACAATAGAAACAAACTGCCCATCCACTACAAAAAATGGCGTTTCGATCTTTGATTTTTGCTTTAATGATGTGTGTGTAATGTAATCGCTTCTATTTCAAGGTAATGGTTATGATAATACTTGAAAGAAGAAATGTACATTTTGAATTAAAAGAAAGTTACACATGCATGTTAACATTTTCTATGCCTTTCATAATTATTTCCCTTGCACATGTAGTTAAATTTCCACTGTATATTGTACAGGTATAGTTCCGATGTGTATTCCCCTTGATGAATGTTTTCATGTGTGTTTTGGGGGGAAATGCAAGTACCCCATGTATACTTTAATGTTAATCATGTGCAGCTGCTCACTGCTACCTTTGTGTATTTCTTCTCTGCCACACCTTTTTATTTTATTCTTTTTCTTTTTTTTAAAATTTGTTTTCAATCCCCAT
Source organism: Heliocidaris erythrogramma (assembly GCA_025617745.1). NCBI lineage: Eukaryota > Metazoa > Echinodermata > Echinoidea > Camarodonta > Echinometridae > Heliocidaris > Heliocidaris erythrogramma. The sequence goes on from CM046870.1 coordinate 27,718,459, forward strand.
CAATCACTTTTAAATGTTATAATTTGTTTGACTGTTGTTATAATAAACAGTTACAAATATAAAAAAATAAACTCTAAATAGCTTTTGATTTGTAAGCAAGTTAATATTTTAAGGGTTCTTCAAATCGCAATGTTAACTTTATCATGACCCTTTCCTTATTGATGTAACACTTACAGTTAGTCTCGGACTTTGGCTTTTACTGAAAGTATTAAACGAATGAGATTTGAAACAAATAGAAGCTGCAGTTAAGAAGCTTTAATGCAATGACCATCATGACCATTCAAATCCCCCCCCCCCCCCCCCAAAAAAAAAAAAAATAGAAGAAAAAGAAGAAGAAGAAAATACTCAACAAAAATACCCCCTTTTCTCACACAAGCTTGATTCAGCTTTTATTATGTGGCGGCACAACTCTCGTAATTCAATAAACATTCATTGTTTTGTCAAGATTTCGTCTTCCACCCTTATTGCTACGGTATTGAAATATAAAAAAGGCACGATGGAGGCCTTCATTATACCTGTAATGAAATTTGACGATAATAATAATGCATATGCGTCTGCTGGTGTCGGTGTATTAGGAATGCGTTTTTGTTATTACTCAGGTTTATGAACTTTCGGCCTTTATGGTAAAATATTCAGGCATACCTCACCACTCATAAATGAGAGAAAGAAAAGCCCTGTCGATGGAAATATTGTTTCAGCCTAATATTTCAGACCAATCCACTTTTCCAAACGAATTCCGTCAGCCATTTCTGTAAAGTGATTCTTCCTTGCCTTTGGCTTTGTTGAACTGATTGTAAGTGACGAGAATGATTAAGGAGCCAGGCAAGAAGTCAACGAAAAAAATGATTGACCGATCAATCGGAATCGTAAATCGATCTTTATTTGGAGTGAAATTTGTTTAATAATCTTCTTCCATGCATGTCTTTAAAACATATATATGAACCAAAAATATTTGGAAATATTTGGAAATACATATATACGTCTACACTTTCTGATGAATGTAGCATAATTGGAAAGAAACCCGAGGCTCTCGTTGAAATCTGTCTGTACCTGACTATAATATAATTATGTTCCTTAGTTTCCGCATACGCCTTGTAGTCCCTTGCAATTAATTTAAATGGCCCGTCGAAAAGTTCTATTCAAGCATTATATCACTCACAGTTTCCATTGATTATCAAAGTGTTTGTCATCTCATATATTATCAATAGTCTGCATGCAAGTATAATGTAAGAACTGAACTTCAATACCTAGAATTATACAACCTGAAAACGAAGATTAGCACAATAAGACAGGAGGGACATACTTCAAATTGACACCCGGGTGTAAAGGAGATCGTGTCTCATCAAAGGCCACAGGGCCGACGTAACATAATTAATTATCACTATTAAGTCATTTGTAATTCAGTACTACAACATATTGTCAAGACGAAAGTGTATTTTCTTCAGAACCCATGCAAGATTTGGATAAATAACACATATTCACATGAATATGTAAATACTTCTTGGTAAAAACATAACACATTACCCGATTTTATTTTTATTCACTTGATTATTGTGACAAATATACGGTACCTTGGTGATTAATCATAAACACAGCTAGCGCCCGTGGATGTCCACGGGCTGCTTCTGCTCGTATATATATATATATATATATATATATATATATATATATATATATATATATATATATATATATCATTTATATATAAATATCCATCTGACGCTTGAGATATTGCACGTTATAATCTTTCATTATTTGAGGCTTATTCGTGTATGATATATAATCCTATGATATCAGCTTTGATAGTACTTCTGGATTTAAGTCAATTTTGAACACTGTCTGTATGTGCCACTGCTAGAATAAGTTTTGTTACTATAATTATTCGTCACACTGATCCAGTAAATCAGTATTGTATTTCTCCAGCTTAATTTCCTGTGATGAAACTGCATGATCGTGCAATTTATATTGGATCGACGAAAACCCAATCATGGAGATAAGGCAAAGATTATGATTTTCTACGAAATGCGTCATTTTGTTATCAGCAGACAAATTAAAATCTTGGTTAAATATTCCAATAATTATCCAAGTACATCTGGAGCAAAGTACACACTATCCGCTAGTAGCCGCAAGCCATTTAGAACGCAAACGGAATATGAAGAGACAGAGAGTGATAATGTAAGCGTGTGGGCTTAAACGAGGGTGTGCATATAATGTCGGCATGTTAGGAATAGAAATAAAGAGAGAATGAGAGAAAGAGAGAGAGAGAGAGAGGAGAGGAGAGAGAGAGAGGGAGAGAGAGAGAGAAAGAGAGATTTGTGTGGTAGTATAGAGGGACAGACACAGACAGAAAAAGAGAGAGGGAGAGAGAGAGAGAAAGGGAGCAGAGAGAGGACCAGATGAAATAAAAGTGTACCAAAAAAAATGTCATTAGGTGCGTGTATGATTTGTTGCTTTCTCCCCTTTCTAACCCAATCCACTTATATCTATTCTATCTTTCTACGATTAAAAAGTCTAAAGAATTCAGCTGTCTTACAGGGTGTTCCAACACAAAAAAATTATACCAAAACGGTATAGCCATATGATGGATTTATGTGTCTGAACGCTGACTAACGAAACGTTGTATAAACGTCGTATAACGAAACTAGAGCTAGAACTCGATAACGAATCACCTTTCCTTGTGTGTCTGAACGTATGGCGACCATTGAACGGTATAACTGGGCGGGCCTTAATGTGAGCGCGCGCGAAAAGTGACCTTACCTCTCATTTCCGCTTCCGTTTCTTGACCTGCCCAGCTGTTTACAATAATATCACTAGTATATAGATATACTGAATGTTTTCGAAGCTCATTGCTTTTGAATTGGTGGTGCCGCTGTTGCAAGTTGTAAATAATTAACTGTGTACAACCGGTCCGATCATATGTGTTTAAAATACGATTAAAATAATTTTCAGTCAATTTCTATGAAAAACGAAGAAAACAAAGTCAGCAACTAGATACGAAGAATGTTTTCGAGGACTTGACTGGCAAGGGCTAGCGGCGACCATAACAACATGCGTAGTGGAAAACTGAACATCTATACGATGTTTTTTTTTTCTAATCGGTCGAGATATGTGTCTGAACGGTCCGTAGGCTATGCGATGAAAATTTATACGTTTCTTTATCGAGTTTCGGTATAAACGTTTTGTGTCTGAACAGGGGGTTATACGGCCCATTGGTATTTCTTCCCACATCACATTCCAGCACCCGTATGAACATTGTGTCAACTAGAAACCTTATTATCATGTGTGTGCTTCATGCTATATAGTGTGTTACATAAAAAAGGAAATATAACTTTCTCCAGCAATATTCCGTGAAATAAGCAAGACGAGATCTAATGCATCATAAAAAGTGAATTTCAATCCCCTTTTCTATGATACCACATTTCTCATGATAGATCCTGGGATTATTGAGCTAAAACAATTTAAAACCAGCAATGTAAAACATTGATTTGCACATAGGAGTGGGATCCATTCATCAACAAAATGAATGGCCTTTCATAGACAATTCATCCCGTTATCCTGTAATCCATCGTCAAATATTACATAAGTGAGCATAGTGGGATTCATAGAACCAGTACCTTGCCTGACCATGCAACTGATAAACAGACAACGCGTTTTTTTTCCAGTGAGTGGAACAGATATGGGAGCCTTCAGCTAGTTGCTGAGCCTCTCCGTCATCGATTCCGTGATCGAGATGTTGCTGCCAAAGAATATTAGGAAGTATCTCTTGGAAGGATATTGGGGCTGAATTATAGACTCACATCTCATTCAAGATTGCATAAATTTTATGTTGAAAGATGAATGAAATGAAAAATTATCATGAAATATCACTTATCTTTGCTTTGCGTCTTTATCTTTGTACATAAACAGCACTACATTAAATGCATTACTTCTGTGCGAAAACTACTTTTGACATCACTCACTTGAAACCTTTTAAATTCATTCATGCATGACAACATCAGAACATATCTGGTATCTTTAGCTACGTTCACACGTACAGCGATAGCATCGATGCTATCTAGGTTTCGAGACTATTTTGGTCATGACCAGATAGTTTTAAGACCAAACGCTGTCTGAACGCAGATAGTCACGAGATAGAAGCGAGATGGAGCTAGGTTTCGAAACTGTTCTGGCAGCGAGTTTGGCAGGAGTAAATCTCAGGATCCAGCGACAAAGCATCGATGCGCTTTAAACAAACACACTGTAGATAAGGCTGTCATGAATAGGCCCCTTGGCTTGGTTTGAGAAAAGAATCGTAAAATTCAATCATTGAAATCTAAGTGTTAGTTACCAGGGCCCATGTGCATAAAAGGCTACTAGGTCTAGTTGGCAACTAAAATGGACTTAAGTTGCTTACTAAGCCTAGATGATTACTAATTGTGATGCATAAAACCCAACTAGATATAGTAACATTCTAAACTTCTGGCAAAAGTTAGAGTTGATCTGGGGTACCTCTAAGTCACTAGATGACAACTAATCAGTCTGCCTTTGGACACCGTCCTGACAACATAATGATATAAAATCCGATATATATATATATATATATATATATATATATATTCTAAGCACCATTTTATTATTATTATTTTGAAACCACAACATATATATATATTTGTCGGCCAAGAACAGGTTTTCGTCTTGAGTAAAATTAATTTTTCTTGGACGCTTGAGACTCATGGTTGTAGTTGTAACTTTATGTACTAGCTGTAGCAACCTTGTATAGAGAATTTATGAATTTCTACAAAATGTAAGTACTGGGCAGTAATGCAATGTTACAAAGACCCTTAGAAATGAGTTATGCTCATTTGGAATGTGGTTCGAAGCTCAAACACAATAATCTTGTCTACAAGCCTATTGTATCTGACATAATCACCTCCTCTCCAAGGCCATAGCACCCAAATCATTTACAAACCAAATTGTCCTAGTATGCAACTAGTAAGCAATGTGCCTAGTGAGGTTTTATGCAACACAAATTAGTTGCCAACTCCGTAGGTATAAACTAGGGAATTTATAATCTTACTAAGCACTAGTTGCCAGCTAAACTAGTAGCCTTTTATGCACATGGGCCCAGTACTCCTTACGATCTAGCCCAATTTTTGCGGCCCGGGATTTTTTATATGCCATTGCGAAAATAAATTTGGGAGAAGGAAATGACTGAGCGATAGAGAGAGAGAGAGGGAGAAAGAAAAAAAAAAGGGGGGGGGGGGGTGAATGAAAACGCTTATTGCGTTTTGAAATACAATCTTCAGATTGGGTGATGAGCTGACGTATTAAGACACTTGATAGGTGGTATAAAGCGACAAGCTTTAGGCTTGGGTTGTATAGGACGTCTATTTTATCAGTGTACAGAAATGCTTTTGCTTGTGTGTGTGCGCGTGCATGTGAGTGCGGTTACGTGTGATCGCATTTTACTAGGTGTGCTTGGTCAGTAAATAGCATGAATATAGTGAGAAGATGATTAAATGTCATCCTGTGCGAGCATGTGTTTGCTGACAACTTAAAACCAACATCCTGAAATTCATATGTTTGCCAAAGAACACATGAACCGCACCGGCCCAATATTTCGATATGCGTCGTAACGTCTAGATTGTTCCACGCGCCCTCTGACAGAGCATTGAAAATATGATCAAATACATAATAAAATCGATATATTTTTTAAGTATGGAGGGCCCGGGAATTCAAAGAAGAGTTGGGGGTGGGGTTGAAATGTATAAAAATCGAAAAATCCACAATCCAAGGAAAATATAACGAAGCGATAAACTTTTTTTTCTCAAACAGAGGTAGGGCGGTTGATTTTATCCCTAACTGAATCCGTCTCTTTTACAAGGGAGGGTGACTATGTCGTATTGACATGGTCAAACAGAAAAAAATAGAAACGAATTAACCCACTTTCCACGCTGCATTTAATCAATAGGCTCTATTGCCCAGCAACCGCAATCTAGGTGCAACACCCCTACCCTTCCCCATGTCTAATTGAAAGTTGAGCTAACAAGTTCTCTTGTACACCTGGTTTGTATTCAATGAGTAAAAAAAGCCTCGGGTCTCAGATTGGCAACAAAACTAACACCACACTTCCACCTCCAAAAAGCAATATCGCGGAGAAACGCACCACTGTATTTCCTGCAGGGATATTATTCTAGGACATTTTCTTTTAAATGTACCATTCACCACTTTTGTAAATCTGCTTGTTCTCTGGTTGATGGTACGTGACCAAATATATATATATATATATATATATATATATATATATATATATATATATATATATATATATATATATATATATATATCTGAAATATTTGGAAGAACACAATGGCTATAATTCTTTGAACAATACATTTGTCTTCTCGTTTATAAAGTGAAAATTTTGTTCTTGAAACTATATATATATTTCCTGGTTTTACATCCGTTTAGGCAAACGTAAAAATAAAAATATTGTAGGAACCATCTGAAAATTTATAATTCAAAATGGTTCTCCTATAAATTGTCCTGCTGAGAATGAAAAAAAAAATACAAAGATTGATGGGCGAATTTCGCGAGGAAAAATAATCCACACAAATATTTTCTAAAGTTAATTGAACATTTATATAAACATTATCTTCATGTAACAAATATCTTCATTATAGGACATAACGAAACATTTCAAAAACATCCTAGGCTGAAGCGTAAGAAATCTGGAGGTAAAATGTCTGCAAAAAGTTTGAAACGCAAAATATGCCAAACTTTCGGAGTTATTCTGTTACCAAAAATCTTTTTCTTGGGCCTTAAATGTGCAACATATATTATTTACAGACTATTCATATAATACACCAAACACATAAAATCACCGTTGGTTAAAACCATCAGTCGGAATGTAACAATTATTTTTGTCGTGCTGAAATATAGTAACCAAATTACTATATTTCAGTTACAACGTATTTGGAATCACCTCGATGCCTTACTTCTCTGCTTCAAAAATTGACAAATTCATTGTATACTTTTTCCAAAGATATAAGTAATCAGTTTGTTTTGTTTTACCCAAGAAGATTTTTAACAATCATATTGTTTTTTTCTGGCCCCGCTTTATTGCCCAATATTGCGCCATTGCTCCTTCACTTGTATTTTACAAAGTCAACCTTTCCAGGGCACAAGAGCACGCGCAATATCGCGTGTTCTATGATTTCAAGCTTATCCTCTAATCCCCAATATGCCAACTTTAGACATTTTTCAGTGTAATCTGGTTTATGATGGGATAAAGTGATTGCAGAAATGGAATGATATGGTTGTTTGCTACTTGTCTGATGATCGTTTAAGGATACAAATAGATTTGAAAACATAACAACTCGGTATTTTCGACAACTGAAACAACGGCGACAAAATAGGGCAAAGGGAAACGAGAACAGGCAAATAGCGTGCCCACATATATAGCTGTATACTCTTATAAAAACTGCAAAAGTTTAGTCATAAGCATCAAACGGTTCCTTTGAATTACTCTTTTATCAATCTGAAGAGATTTATTGCTGCAAATCGATCACACAAACTGAATAAAGCAATGTGGAGACTGAATAAAGCAATGTGGAGAGGTAATGTGATAATTTTCATAATCGGTGCAAAATTTTTAAAGGGGACCGATCACCACCAAAATATTGCTCTGTAGAGAATTATTGCTTCAGCAATGGTGAAAGGTAACGTCATTAAACCTCATAATCAGTGAAATGTTCCTTCTAAATAGTATTCCAAACGAGGAGCATTTACCTCAAAATGTTGCTTTGTTTGTCACGTGTTTCATGCCTCGATACCCTATTCAAAATATGACGTTCAAGCATTTTTTTAAAAGAAATACATTTAATTCAAATACATTCTAAATCGAAGTAAATGCAACTTAAAACTCATTTTCCGGAAGGCGTCTTGAAAGCAACTGCGTGCTCATCCTTCCGGCTTCTCCTGTGTTCTCTCCTTTCTCCTGCATTCCTCCACGGTGTTAAAACGTGCCTTTTTGAGTTTGAGTTGCCTTGAACATGCTGTTTCTGTTGTCACATCTCCTTCAGATAGTACCCTTCGTAGCAGTCCATAATAAGATTTACTGATTAAGTTACTGCTCAACACATACGATCTACATATTCAGGATTGCATTAAATGTTGCAGTGAGGATCATTTTTCCGTTTCTCAACGGGAATTTTGACTTCATTATACCGCTCAATATCTCACTCTCTTCCACACAAGGCTTCTTCATCTTCAGTATGAATATGTTGACTAAAGAAAGGAATGGCACCCCAATCACCCCCTTTACATATGTAACGCTTCAACTGATCGATACGACCACTGTATCAGGTGTTAGATTTGCTCTTGAAAAAAAATCGATAACAAAAAATGTTCGCGTATATATGCCTCAAACATCAAGAGAATAATTGGAAATGAAATCACTTACACAAATTCCACATATCTTAACTTGTAAAAATAGGACATTATTCTGTATTTATAACATTTCAACTAGTGATATTATTGAAATTTGTTGTTATTTCCTGTATAAAGATGTCAGATATAAGATTCATTAATTCAAAATCAATATCTATTTAAAATTGTTTGGTATAGAATGTTTCTACTGCAGAATTAACGGAGGAGAGAATTTTACAATCCGTACTCTCCAGATGATATGCACCTGAACCCATTTGCTACTGGAACCGGGCGGCCTCTATTAAGTCTATGTATGCAACAGGTTAACAGGGGTGGGAGATGGCTGGGAGGGGGGAGTGGGGTCATCAAATCAATTGGATATCTAGCAGTCATCCACCTGATACTATCATCTTGGGGATTACTTCATTCATTATCCACGTCTCCGGTGAGAGCTCTCAATTTCAGTTCAAAATAGCCGCAAAGAGCGTGTAATGTTACAATGGATCACAAGAAAAAGTAACCTTGAACTGGATTTTTTTTTTAAATGGATACGAGTTCGCGATTGTGAGATTTTCAGACAAATGCAGCATTGCTGTTTGTAAAGACTTTTTGTTGAATTCGATACAGACCATTCGAGAGTGTAAAACACACGCAGACATAAAAAATCCCCCATGTTGGTATAAGATATTATACCATTAAATTCACTTTCCATGACCTGAAATAGATTGGGGTGAAATACACTACAGAAAATATATCTCATGTACATCAAATACATCAGACATTGCTTAAAGATAAAGTTGAGTTCTGGTTATGAGATTGAATTTTGAAAGAAACTGTCTCAAAGCAATTTGGAAAGGTTGATTATATAGCACATAAGAATTGGTGTATGCTGTAAGGTTTTGAAATAACCAAAATGATAGGAAAGCGATTCAATCCTGCTTAGAGTCACATGCACTGCACACAGAAATTTGTATATGGGACTATACGCAAATGTTCGGCCCGAACATTCCAGCTGTTTCTTGTCATATTTTGATTGTGAGAGCATATGAAGAGCAATTCCTTTTCAGGGAACATATCTACTATGATAATCTTCCAAACTAACATAAAAGAATGAGAAAGCTCAGAAATCATTTTGTACCTTTCCCAGAACTCAAGCTTCCCATTAGGTTTAGCCATTATGTTGGTTGACACTCATTTTGGGGGTCTGATCTGATAGGAAACTTTATGCACAGTTACGTAATTTCGAATGAATAGCAGATCAAATAAATATGGATATGCTTTCAAAGATATTCTCATTCCTTATTTTACCGATCTTTCAACTGACTGAAGAAGGAAATTTCTTATTTTGAAAAAGTCTCATCATCTGTGAACGCGGGATAATTATGAGAGACGTCGTTAGCAGGTTAGTATGGACACACAAACTTAACCAATGGCATAGATCTTACATAACGTGATTTTGACTATCTACCTGAAGATGTTCTAAAATGATAATATTACGATCAGTTCTAGTATAATTATAATGGTGGGTTTACAGTGTTCTAAAATATCTCGTTCTTTCAATACGTCTGTCCAATAGTATATTAGGTACTTAAAGGCCAAGTCCACCCTAATATCAAGTTGATTTGAATAAATAGAGTAAAATTAAACAAGCGTAACAGTGAAAATTTCACTGAAATCGGATGTAAAATAAGAAAGTTACGGCATTTTGAAGTTTTGCATTATTTCATGAAACAGTGATATGCATAGCATGGGCGGTATGCAAATGAGTGAACCGATGATGTCACACACTCACTTTTCCTTATGTATTTTATTATATGAAATTTCAAATATTTCAATTTTTATAGATGTGATAATAAAGAATCCCTTCCTTGTATGAAAATAAGTTACAATAATGATGATTTTACATGTTCCATATGGAGTCAAACCATGTTTTACATTATTGAAGCAAAAAAAATGAAATATATGATATTTCATATATTAAAATACATAAGGAAAAGTGAGTGCATGACATCATCGGTTCACTCTTTTGCATACCGCCCATGTTATGCATATCACTGTTTCATGAAATAATACAAAACTTCAAAATGCCGTAACTTTCTTATTTTACATCCGATTTCAGTGAAATTTTCACAGTTACGCTTGTTTCATTTTACTTTATTTATTCAAATCAACTTAATATTAGGGTGGACTTTTTAATAATGACGATATTGATGAGTACTAATAGTATTACGAGTAGAATATCCTTTTTTCATGTACCTTTGTATCACTTTACACTGTACCATTTGTTTCTATTAAAACATACCCCACAACCACACACACACACACCCACATACGTTCACCACCCCCACACACACAGACTCACCCCCCCATATATATATATATATATATATATATATATATATATATATATATATACATTGGGTTATCAATCCAGCAGTTAAAGTGCTCAATGCAGGAGCATATATATATATATATATATATATATATATATATGCTCCCAAGTCCTTGTGTTGCCATAAAGCCATTATGGTAATAGCCGGGAGGGCGCATTGTTATACATAATTTGTATATATATATATATATATATATATATATATATATATATATATATATATATATATATATATGTTTTAACTGCAAATGTAATTTTGACGAAAGATATTCACAAGGTATATGTTTACAGTTTTACACAATAATCTGATAAAGTCGAAGTAGCGGTATCCCTTCTTTTTGTATGTGCTCCCTCATGCACAAGCCTCATACCTTAGCCTGCCCCGTACCCAAATTAAAGTCCGTGGTGTTGGATGTTGCGATGCTTGTCAGAGTATTCGAGGATTTTAGGAGGGTTATCGAGTTTGGTGTGAATTGACCTCACTAATGGTCAGATTTTCGAGAGTGGGCGACGAGGAAAGTGTTCTCCTCTGCTTCTTACCTCGATTACAGAATCGATAGCGGGGGAATGACACGGATGAACTGCAAGAAGTGTCGCTCCAAGCCAGCGGATTTTGAAAGCAATGGCGGGTGAGTGCCTTAAAAGGAACTGCGTTAGGGGGAAAAAATCAGTAGCGTAGATCGAATGGCGGAAAACACCCACACAAAACAATCAAATACGCCCCCCCCCCCAAAAAAAAATAAATAAATAAATAAAATTAAAAAAAATAATACTAATAATAAATTAATAAAAGATTTTAAAAAAATAAAAAAAAGGGGGGGGGGGAGGGGTATAGTAAAATAAAATAAAGTAAAAGAGGAAAGAAAGACAACGTGAAAATCAGATGATATGATCCCTCCCATATACCCTAATCGCCATGTACTTGTTCTCTCTTATTTCAGTCACCTAACAAGACCGGTGTCCCCCCCCCCCCCCCACTCCCCCCTCGCCTTTAGGGCTGGACTCTACGCCACAGAGAGTTATTGAGTGTGTATATGTGTGAGTGTTGGGTGTGTGGGTGACGTTATGTGTGGATATGTGGGGGGGGGGTGCGTGTGCGTGTGTATGTGTGTTGCCTGAAAGTGGGAGAGAGTGGAAAAAGCACTTGGCAGTCAATGAAAGAGGGGATACAGAGACGTACACTGTGAGCGTTGGGTGTGTGTGGGTGACAATGGGTGTGGATTTGTGCGCGCGCGCGCGCGTGTGTGTGTGTGTTCCTGAAAGTGGGGATACAGAGACGTAGACTAGGAAAGAGAAATGCTGTGAGCTTGAGAGAAGGAAGAATTAAGGGAATTAGATTTTGAGAAGAGGTAAATAGAGAGACAGAGAGACAGAGAGACAGAGGGAAATAAAATGAAAGGGTAGAAATGGGTTGAAAAAACAAAACAAAAACATTTTCAGCACAAAATGTTCACATAACAACGCCACGTGTGGGGACTGAACTTGCTGGCATGGGAATAATACGAAGAGGCAAAAACACATCTAAGCCATTGCTCACATAGTACAGAGTACACTCCATAACCCTTTGGCAGGTGTTGTGCATGTGTTATTCCAGTTTTAGATCGCTCCAAGGCAAGTGTAATTTAGTGTTCAAGTCCAATAGTTTGACATTTTACTTTAAACCCCCTACTTAGAAAGCATCAGTTAAAAGTCTCACTTCTGTAAGGCATTAAATATTATATATATTTTTGTATCATTACTACTAAAAGATAATTTCCATATTGTTCATAGAGAATAGCTATTTTAAATTTACCTTTAATATGGATAAAGGAAAAAATCAATATTTTTTTAGATTCGATTTGATTGATTGATTTTTTTCTATTTTATTAATTTTTCAGAGGTGGGTAGTGAAAATTTCATTCTGATTATGTTCGTGATTATCCATGGTTAACTATTACATTGAATATGCAATATTCCATTGATATCCTGTAACATATGCTGGTTGTTAATGTTGCCTCCAAACAATACTATACTCAATTATGCTTATATTTGCTTTATTATGGAAATATTTTAAAATAATGATGAGTACTTATCATGCATCATCTATTTTCGAAAGAATTGTCTTTAAGTTATTTTGAGTGATTTGTTATATAGTTAATAGTAAACATTATATTTACGTTTTGCAATTACAGCTATAAAACTTTTTTTCATGGCCCGTTAGTAATTTTGGAATTTTCGAAATGGGCATAACGAAATGAGAAAGTTCACAGATTATACTTCAGCTTTTACAGAACTCAACCTTCTCTTTAACTATCCCACTTCAGTGAGTACAAACTGACACCACTTTCTTCTCAATCAAAACATACCGTGTTCCAAAAGTTTCCGTGTAACTCAAGATATATTGCAAATCGTTTTCTTAAACAGGTCGGGCAATTAGGTTTGTAAGTTTCTGTTTGGGTAACAAACACTTCTCTACGATGGTGACAGGTCAAGTGTTTAAATGTCCGGCTGCTATCTTAAATAGCGCCAATCAATAGCCTTTAACTTAAAAGATGTTTTATAAGGAAAACAGTGAGATTCAGATACAAAAGTAAACTCGTCCGCTGTTTTTTTATTAATAACATTTAATTTGCATGTACCTATTTTATACATTTTTGGAAGGAGTATGAAAATGCAGCAACAATGATATACAAAAATGTGTGACAGCAAAATAAAAATTCTGGCTATTTTTACACATGATTTGAACATATAAAGAGTGGTAGAAAGTACATTTAGTCCTAACATATTTCACAGATTATTTGAAAGAGATGCTTTTGAAAAGAATCAAATAAATCTTTATACTGTATTCTTCGCACTGGCTACCGTGCTGAGGAGGAGTGAAAAGTAAGAAGAAAGAGAAAAGGAGCATCACTCTGATAACCAGGATATTGTCTTTGCTGTAAGCCGAAGTAAGCATTCGAAAAATCTTTCATCTAATACTAGCTGACATTTTTAGCCCGTACTCTATTCGTTTTCATTTCATTTTCATCATTACTAGGTAATTTCTCAAACTCATTCTATCACTACACGGTCCATCCATCTCACATTTCATTTTCATTTCAGTCTGAACTTAATCTCTCTTTTGTTTTCTTTCTCTCTCTCTCTTTCTATTTCTTTCTATCCTTCTACCGATTTCCCATATATATATTTTCTCTTGCTTGATTCTATATATGATATATGTGTACTTTTCAAGTCATTTTTCCTTCATTTTCCGCTTTTTAAATTTGAATTACTAAACTGTTTCTCTTTTTGTTATTTGCTACATGTATTTGTAATGTTTATTATTCTTACAACAATTAGTCTTACTGCTGAATGATATTTTATTGTTTATAGCATGATTGATTGTACCTTTTCATCTGTTCAGGACTATGATGTAAAACAGATTTTGTACCTATATCTGATTGTTATTATCCTGATTAAATATATTTCAATAAAAATAAAATGTATCAGTATTATAATGCATAATGTAGGAGTTGTCCGTTTTTAAGCATGCTATATGTTTGCTGATTAGGAGGGATATCTTTTTTACTTCTCTTTTTATGGCCATCAATTCTGATCAAGTCATAATATCTTCATTCTGACATAGATTCGTCAGCATTTTCAATCGATTATACTCATTTTCTAAATATTAAGTTACAGATGATATATACTAGGGTACTTGGCGTATTAGAGGACTTATTTTACAAGGTAATTTTTTTAAATCTCTCTTTGCTAATCGTTTTACCTTTAAGAAGTTAAGTACCCTCTTTTCGGGAGGCATTTTAAAACTAGAATATGTAAATGTATATGCGAAGTATCTGCTAATGAACTTAATGCCTTTGAGTTCTTCTTTCAAAATACAGCGTGTATAAAAAGTGAAAACCTTTTGAAAATCCTCTAGAATGAACATGTCACCATATCACAATGATTATTTTCCAATATATTGATGGACAAGGGTCAATTCAGTTGGACGGCATTAACATCCTTGCTAACATTTTATGCCTGCATGAGCAGTCGCTTCTTTGGTGAAGCTCATAAAAAGTGTGTTCACTTTTAATGTTTATTCATCAGAATCAAACAGAACATTACAGAAATTAAAGCGATCTCTGTTGCAGAACACAGCTCCAAATCCTATTATAATCAACATTTAAATCCATTCCATTAATATAAAAAAAAAAATAGAAACGGATATTGTGTCACTGATCTTAATATTCTCTCTAATCTTTCAAATCTTTTCCTAAAAATATCCAGCAGTGTCATTTCCCAACAGTAGTTATCGAAATCACGGCGGTGAAACGGCGTTTCACTATTATCGATGCAGTTATTAATAACTAATCCCATCGGATGGTGTTGGCAATGGAAATTCTTTTCATATTTCTTGAATATATGCATGATATTGATTTCCTCAACGATCTTTATTATCACATTGCTGAAAGGTAAGATCAGTCATTTGCGTTGACTACGAACTTTGCTTGAAATCAGTTCATACCACAAATATGACATAAGTTCTGAAAAGAAAACCCCATCTGTGAAGCTGGGAAGCATTTAAAAAAAAGTACACGCAAAGTACTCCGCCATTTAAAACATTTAGTTATCACTGACGAGACTCACCGGGAGAGTGTTATAAAGTGAAAATTTACCCTTGTTTCTTTTTAGAAAACAGTCTAAAATAAATCGATATTCACTCCTACATAAATGATCACGGACGCGACTCACTGGGGAGTAAAAATAGAGTGAAGATTCACATTTAAAAAAGAAAGAAAGGAGTATTTGATAAACGTAGTTTAATCTTCAATTCTGACAACATACTGCATTTTGAGAGTTACGTACTGTCCAGATTTATTGTGAATAATTTATTGTACAGTAGATGTGACGTTTGAACTATAGTCCCTTAAGCAAATTGGCGATAATTTGCTGAAAATTACAGACACTGACAAGGACCGGGGCAAGGACTATTATTTTCAATTGGAATCCATGTTTATTTATCATTTCCTCATCTTCTTCGCTTCATTGCTGCAGCTGCAGCTCAGATATCATAACTTGTCTTATCACATTCTTTCTTTGTAGTCACGAATATTCAGGGTCAATTTTGTTTGATTATTTAGATAATTGTATTTTATACGTCTGTACCAGAGCTCGTCTGTACCAAATTTTGTATTTTATACGTCACTACCACAGCTCTACTTTTAAACCCGTGTATAAAGTATATTAAGCATTTAATATGACAGCTTGAGATAGCTGCTGAACAATTGGTGTTTTAATCTCTCTCCTGTTCTTCTTTTTACGATCCGCAGAAAACGTATTTTTTTTTCATCAACGTTCTTAACGTATAACGAATAACAAATGACTGAACCCGGAGCTATGGGCAGAAAATCATAAGATTTTGCCCTCTTGCTTCATGAAAAGTGTTCCTTGTGATCTAAATTCTTGTTGTGAGGATCTTGACATATTTTTCTTTCAAGAAACCTTGGTGGTGTCTGCAAAATTAATGGTCAACACAACCGCTACAAACAATACCTCCAAAGAATAGAAACTACATAATAAAATTGGGACGACAGAGAAAATACCAGGCACAACCAGATCGGCTGAAGGCAAGTAATGAATAAAATATCGGATTATTAGATAAAAGGGAAGTAAGAGGTTTACAAGACGGGATTATTGCGACGCATATATATCGGCAGCCACGTCGTGAGTGGGTATGCGGTATGTGTGGGGGTGTGTGTGGGTGTGTGTGTGTGTGTGTGTAATTTTGTTTTGATATACGCGTTTTTGCTTCGAACTTTAAAAACAAAATATTTTCTTTGCATATTTTTTTTTGCATATATCATTTCATTTCTTGTTTGTCAGAGAATTTTCAAGGACAATGAGAGCACAAAAATATGTGATAATTGTTTTTCTTCTTGCTTGTCAGGGAATTTCGGAGGAAAAATAATAATAATGATATGGAATAATCAGATCTAACACGAATACTACTTACCTTGTTATACACAGCCCAGGAACTGGACTGACTGTTCATATATATACATGTTGGTCTATATTCACATCTGCCTGAGATTAATTGGTCATCTTTCGAAAAAGGGGAACTTGTTTTGCCCAAATAGTTTTAAGACGCGAATTTATTGATTTATGATAGTTGCAATGATACAGTTTCGACTGCATTGATTGCCCTATATTATTCATTGTATGTCACCTATTAATTTTCATTAAAAATTTCTATTGCATGTATAGAAAGTATTAATGGAAATCATAAAAAAGTGCATACAAGCCTGGGCTACATTTGAGCTAAAGCTAAGGATTGTTTCTAACATTTGGCTGAGGTGAAAATTGAATCGCCTCTGTTGCTTGGTGCATCGAAGAAAAGAAAGCCAGTCTCATAATCATGTTGTTCAGGCATTCAGCTCTTGAATAAATACAGCATGCATTAACGCTAACATAACACGAAATACCAGAGAGAGCTAATAGAGTAAACTGCGAGAGTTACATTTCATTAAGAATATTCTAATATTTAGTTCTACGAAAAGGACTGATAACTATTAATTTTTGGTGCAAGTAGTTTGTTGTAAAGAATACCTGACTTTTAAGGGTTTTATCTTCGTTACACAAGCTGTTAGTTCTTACCCAAGATGGCTCCTGACTTTTACATGATAGAGTTATTGACCTTTACTACACCGTGCAAATGCCTAATTCAATTTCACAAGCGAACAGAGAACAGAAATGTGTAGAATCCGTTAGAAGCGCCAGTGTGGCTGTGTGTAATTGGGCAGTTATGATTTTCTGAAAGCTCCCAATACGAGCCTGCGTGACCCGTCTAGAGTATGCCACATTAATGACAAATAAACTACACCAAAACAGGCTCATTACGCTCAACTAGCTCGTAATATCGTGCTTTCATTCACAGTTGCATTATGCTTTACGTCTGTGAGTTTGAGGACATCTCTGCCTTAAACTGAAGGACACTAATGAAGATGCTACGTTCAAGAATTACATGTATTTGTATACCCTATTCACACTGCTAAATTGACTCCATTTAACCGATAATCGACAGAGTCTTGGCCATTCGAGATAATGTATTTTGTTGTTCGTCTGGTGTCGGTCAGATGATCGTGTGATCGGTGTAACTTGTGTATTAAAGGGAAATCCAACCTTAACCATGTTAACGGCAAATTGTTGAGAGAAAGCAGAAAATCAGAGAAGCAGATATGTGAAAGTTTAAAAGAAATCGGAGAAGCAATAGGAAAGTTACGTTGTTGTTTGTTTAAGTTGTAATCACTACACATATTGGGAAATTTCAAATTGGCCGAATCGGTCCTGTAGCGAAGGACAAACTTCCCATTCGCTCCAACACGCAATATGAAAAATGTCATTTTATCAAAATGTATAACTCACCAGAATCCTTTTTTTCTGTCTAAGTTTATCTACTTTTTGAAACCTTCTGATGTGTCTATTCTTTTATTTTACCAAAAAGGAAAACAAACAAACAAACAGGTTTCTGACTATCTCTAACCAAGCAGTAGGAATAATTTCGCTGTAATGCATCGTTTAGTATTCCCGGAGATGAAAATTAAATGAATTTATTACCTGCACAAATTGGGGATTATGGGTAGTACGTCGTAGTGTGGATAAGATCTATCCATCGATAATTATTCATTACAGTTGGTTATGAGTGCATTTATGATTACGGTCTAAGGCATCTGAAAACAATTTCGTTCAATGAAGGTCCACATATCGAGAAAAGTCACGGGTTATTAAATCATGTACGTCGTTATTTCATCAGGTTTTTTAATGCATGAAAACGTATACATTAAGGTGACAAGGGGAAAATGCTACCCTTTAAATGACATAAATTTCATGAATAATGGCAATTTCTACATGGTTCAGACTATATATTTCAACTGAAGAACCGGGCACAATACGTGGTGAAAGACTGAAAGGTCATAACAGTGCCTAAATTAAGTAGACATGGTAGAAGGCTATATACTTTCAGAACAACTTTGGATACTCGTCTTTTGAAATTTATTGCTGCACTAGTATTGATTTCTAAGAAGTTTTTGTTTTACTGTGAATACTACTAGGTCCATTTACATGGAGGTCCAAACATTGCGATTTTCCGAACTTCGCAACGTTAGTACAACTCTGGTGTAAACGACCCCATTGTCACTAGTTCATCAACACCATGAACACAGACGGGCTTATCGCAAGGTTGGTTAGATGTGATGCGCCGTTGGTTCGTGCATAAACAGAGGGAGCTTGTTCGTTGACATGCGATGAGACGATTGCCACACCAATGACTCTGCTGAGAGCCATAAGGGCGTAAGACCCGGTGCTCCGACATATCCTCCGGCAACAACTGCTTCCGGTTTTTATTTCATCAGAAATATAGAGTTAGGGTTAGGTTTACAATTGGTTTATATTTTAGGTTTAAGACTGGTGTTTGGTCAGGGTTGACGTTTAGACGTCGGTTTAGAGGACGATTTTGATTACAGAGCAGTTGTCGACAGGACATACAACCCGTTGACTTTTATGCATTTACTGAGAACTAACATCCTTCTTGCTCTAAACAGATAGCACTAGGTCTTTAAAGTCAACACCAGCATCCCTGGAATCAGGGAGAGAATCGTTAGAGAATGGTGGGGTGGGCTTTGGCATCCCCTAATTCCTTTTTTTTTAACAAGTCCAAAATCTTTCCCCCAGCAGGTCCCCTTGTTGTTGAAGTGCTGTACATTTTCGGCAAATTTGGTCCGCCCACTCTCGCTTTGAGTTGCTCTAGCGACATTTCTGCTCGGAGTGAAAGGCTACCTAGATTCTTGGTCAACTGAAGGTCATGTACATGTATTTGGCTGAAAGCAATGATATTTGGATATTTGTTCAGTCGTAACCCACACAGAAGACTAATTTCATCAAATTCAAGATTTGGGGTTTCCCGTAGCCTCACAGGCTTATATTTGCTAAAGGTTCACAGCGATGTAGCGTTTTTTACCCTTTGTACAAAGGCGGAATATGCGGGGGGGGGGGGGGGGGGGGGGAGGCTTGGGAGCTTTACTCCTCTCCCTAAGAAGTTTTGAACTAAATCGTAATCGGGCGACCTAATCTCTCCAGTCTTCTTGATTCGGGTATCTTTGAATCTGACCACGAACACAACCTAGTGCAGCAAGGACAAATCACATCAAGCTCCAGATATGGCAGAGTCAAACCTCAGTAAAGGTCACACATGTCTGCGGCTTGATCACTGATTTTTGGGGTATACCTAGAACACAACACAACGACACGAAAATGAGCATGCTGAAATCTTTAGAGTAGGATCAGAGGAGTGTCATGGAGTGGTATGATATGCAAAAGAGAGATTTGCATCTTTAACAAGTATACATTGTGCGCCCCTTTAATTATAGAACTGATAACCCTTTTTTTTTTTTTGCTTGGCGAAAAAAAAAATTCTTGGATGGCTGGTGCAAAAAATATTTACATTTGTAGGCGAAATGTATCTACATTTGTGGTTAAACCGATTTTTACATTTATGGGCGATTTTTGTTACATTTGTGGTAATATGTTTACACTTGCGGGTGCAATGTTTTTACATTTGTGGTCATTTTTACATTTGTGGTTGATTTTTACATTTGTGGGCTCTACATCCCCCCCCCCCCCAAGAGGAAGTAAATACGAATCTCCCGCTAAGCAGTTTCCGCACATCATTTCCTCGCAAGTTTTGCCCCTCTTGACGCCAAGGAGCAGTTATGCCACTGGTGCTAAGTCATCCATCGTAACAATTTGGTGAACAGCCTTTCAGTTCAAAGAAGACTTTGTCAGCTATTTATCTATTTTTTTTCATCACCTTTATTCATGAGAAAATTAAGTGAAATGCAAGGTTAGTCCAGATTATTTTTCTTTAAAGAACAATGTACCGGACTAAAACATTAATTGAAGACACATTACAAAATATAATACATTAAGACGTAAAATATACATTTATCAAATTGAAGCATGAGGGTGCGTTCGTTGGATATCAACACTGTCATATCTTAGGTTCAATAATGTCTTTATTATTATTACCCTTATTATTATTACTATTACAACATTATTTCCTACGTTAGGGCGAATCCTATCAATGCGTTTTATTTCGTCACAACAGAAATTCGACGTTAAGGCGAAAGCGATCGTGCGTTAAGGCAAATGGTAAGAATAGGCTGAGATAAAAGGATTCGCCTTGACGTCGCAATAAGAGTACATATTATCATTATTATTATTATCATTATTATTACATTATTTGCTACGTTAGGGGGAATCCTAACAATGCGGTTTATTCCGTCACAATAGAAATTCGACGTTACGGGGAAAGAAGCCGTGCGTTAAGGAGAATGCTAACAATAGGCTGAGATAAAAGGATTCCCCCTAACGCTTAATTATTATTATTTTATTATCATCATCATCATCATCATCATTATCATTTGTGGCGTCACCTATGCCTGGAAGGGGAAAAGCGAAATGAATTTCTGTATTAACCCTCAGGTCTCTCCGCCGTACCCCCCCCCACCACCACTCTTCTTCGACGTCCTGGGTTCTCCATTCAACGTCCTGTAGCATAGACTGCGTCTATGAAACAGGGGAGGGACACGTCAACACAGAAAACACACAGTGGAGGCCTCATTCGCCCGGGTTGGATTCGAACCCATGAGCCATGAACCTGACTGAGCCAACTCGCCTTCCCATATATTTATCAGGAATTTATTGACTCACACTGTACAGTGTAGAATTAAACCAAATGATTAGTGCACCTGTACTTTAATCAGAGTTATAAAAAAAGGGTAATTATAAACCGCCACAACATGACAGCAGGTAAAATACACTCAATGATGCATCGCTAATGTATACAATAACCTCAAACGTACAGGCAACAAAGCATTTTCCCTATCCCTTTTCCTATATTTGCAAGTCATTCTTTCTTTTTACTGTACATTTTGTTAAAGCCCTTCTGTATAAATGGCGGAATTAATGTGTGCATTAATGAATGTAAGAAAGAGCTTTCTTGCAATTGGTACAAACTATTATAAAAACATATTTACAAGATATGAACAAATATATGTGTGTACAGGAGAAGACCACGAATTTGATAGCAGATTTTGTTTCAATATGTGGTTCCCTATTAGCTAATTAACTTCTCCTTATCTTGCTAATCATGATTTTGATATTTATATTGATATCAAATTCAATTGATCCTTACATTATACAATTTCAATATGATTATTATAATTAATTAATGATTATACAGAAAAAAACACACAATTATTTTAAAATCAGTACAAGCACAGGATTGGGGGATATTAAAAAAGGAAATAATAATAAAAACAAATAATAATTAAAAAAAAGAAAAAAGAAAATAGCCAGTTACACAAAAGGGAAATATGGAAAATTTACCCACCAGATGATTGGTTTTCCAGCAGACATTTTGAAAGTGGGCTTTCACATGCACACCCCCCCCCCCAAACCACTACAAATTAAAGGATATAAGTGTAGCTGGCTTCAGAAAAACTGTGTGACAACTTCAAGCGCGGGCGCCTCTAAATTACGGGCCTATTGTTCACTGGTTACTGCGGCATGAATTCTATTGAACTGAACAATTAAATAGTTGGTGCAATCGATGCTAGTGAGAGAACGCCTCTCATAGTGCATCCAGAGATCAGTGACTACGCGTGGAGGACATCGGTGCTTGTGCTTTGCATGGAAAGTTTCACCGCAAATGATTTTAAGATTGTTTACCGCGTCACGTCTGAACGCAGCCTATAACACGAAAACGGTGTAGATGGTAACCTGAAATGTAAACGAAGAAAAGACACTACGGAAGTAACACCGAACGTCCCTGGTGTGAAAAAGGTCCGCTCACCTGCTCAAGTTTACCAAGTAATTTCCTCCGCCATCATTACCCTCTCCTCTCCCCCCTCTCTCTCCTCAAAGATTTCATCCAATGATTTCGTCAAAATCCCTGAAGTGTTCACGTCTTTTGAAATCGCTTCCCGGCATGATCATGACGTGCATTAAATTCACTTCATTAAGGCACTTACGATCAAAACCAGCAGAGCCCTAATCTCACGGTGAAATTGAGCTGGTCTATGTAGTGTGGTAATCACCATAATCATGGCCTGTTCATGATTAAACATGAACACGATCCCAAAGACTTTCAAATAAGCCAAGGCAATTACCCCGTGCACCACATTTTGAAATGTGTGAACATTACAATGATACATTACGATTCATGATTTATGTAGGCAGTACAATAATTATAGGGTATTGAATTGCCCTTGAATTGATTTTTTCGACAGTCTTTGCGTAAGGTCGAAGGGTGTTCATAACACCTTGCAAATCTACTTTAAATGTCTCATTTTCATTATTCGATTTCTTTCCCCTCAAAATTCCATCGTGTCTGAACATTTATGAACAGGTGAATGCAATTCAGAGAAATCTTGCATATAATTATATATATACGTTGTGGGGAGAGTGGGGAGAGAGAAAGAGAGACGGAGAGAGAGTGAACCTGCAAAATGCGCTATGCATGGCCGCTTTCACATCCAAAATGTAAGTTGCTTCAATATCCATTTCAGTTCAGCATCGGTTAACAACATTTAAAATCACCCCGCAGTCAATGATCTTTTCCATTTCAATAATTCAAGAAGAAATAAAATTACTTTCACACCGGGAGTTAATCGTTCCATTATTTCATTACAGCATACCATGACTATGTAAGATATCTTAAACCTGCTACGTTAGAAGCAGCGATATATGACTTTGAAAAGAAGGTTAAGTTTCTGGTGCGCGTGCCAGGTGAAAAAATAGTTTGTGAGCTTTCTAAGTAAATAATTGCCCATGTCTTAAAATGGGGCAGAGCCATAGAAATTAATAATATTCAAATTTTCCTTGATAAGCATGATAAAGAAATAAACGTATCATGACAAAGAGAAGTTGGAAGAAAACAAACCGCGCTTTCTATTCGTTTTGTATTCCTTTAATTCACATGTCACACCAGCTGACATTTTGATTAAGTAATTGTGGGGTAGTTCTTGAACCACTCTCAAATTCTGAAGACACAATTGCTATGGTTACAATTATTAATGATAAAAAGAATGCAATATACATCAAAATATCATGCATTGAAATAAAACATAGGGTTTATATCAGCAATTTTTAAAAAAGAGTAAGGGAAAATCATTACAGTATTATATTTCCAGGAATCTGAAACTCACCTAAACAAACTATACTCATGCAACAATAGAAAATTTACGTTGTGTAGGCTGAAATCACGGTCACTATGGCGACAAGACATCATAGAAACACGGTCGGGTTATCAAATATGAATTGTTTCAGAGTGTCTTCTTTCTGAACTCACAAAAGTGCACTACTTACAATTATGAGGCTGACTGGAAATGCTTTCAAAATGACGGATGCAGTTTACCTTAATATGCTAATCAAATTAGGATTGTAGTACCTGGAGTTTGAACAAGTGTGTAACAATTATCGTGAAGCGTGAAGAATTGTATCCGTTTGGACAACCTCTGTGAGAAATCCAAGTACTCATATTTCAATCATCTGTTTCTGAATGCATGCAATACAAGTAATAGTAGTATAGTAGTAGTAGTAGTAGTAGTAGTAGTACTACTACTACTACTAGTAGTAGCGTTATAATTTGGTAATTTAACAGGGTAACTTGTTAAAATATGAGAAAATGTTTTTTTAACGGTGTTTTTTATCGGGCGATTGAAAATAAATGCTGATTTCCGGTAAACCAACAAACTTGCTGTTGTTTTACAGGAAGAAGCTTGTAAAATTGAAATGACGGCAATAACTTTTAATTTCAAGGGCCAGGAAACCTGTAGTTTTACAGTTATTTTTTACAGTGTAGTTGTAGTAGTAGAAATAGTAGTAGTATAGTAGTAGTAGTAGTAGTAGTAGTAGTATAGTCTACCTATCTGCACTTCGCCTATGTGCCACCCCCCCCCCCCCCCCATGAAAAAAACACAACACCAAAACAGAAACTGAAGTCTTAAAGTATATGGTGAATACTTACTGTATATGCCGACTTTAAAAGAAACAAAATAGGATTTTATACAGTCAAGCAAATCAAATAACCTACTACTCTGCACCCACAGAAATCTATTTCTATGTCCGTTTTTCAACTAGGACGGAGTGGATTTTTCCGTTAGTATGCTTGGAGAGTACCGATTATTTTAATAGGGGCATCTCGTATGCCATTATAGACGGACAAAATTTGGCGGAAGCGATTTAAACGTTTACCCCAAGTGCGTTCAACTTGGACTTGGGGAGCATTAGGGTATTGGCGAAATTGTATCAAAACGGGACATAATTAGCTTGGGAATCAAAGAATTTGAGTGGGATGGGAATACACAACGGGTTTTCTCCGTCCACCATTGTTAAGTGGACGTTAGATCGGATGATGTGACCGGGTTTCTGTTAGTGCCTTGGGAGGGTAGAAAAGCCCTGATGCATGTTAATAAACATGATTATTCCAACAAATGACGTTTCAAGGATTCTTCCATGTTCATGTAAGTTGTTGCTTCGATAAAGGATTTTTATAATGTTATGCTCATCTACTAAAGGGAAGGATTTAGAGGGGAGGGGCACGTGTCACCAAGTTGATTGACTATTGCTACTCTCATGACTAAAGGACAACAATTTATTTTGCAACAAAACTTAGCACAACCCAGTGGAAATAATACTGGCAATAAAAGAATATCGAAATGTTATCCCTTTTGTACTTGTTTATTATCTCAGTCCATTCACACTAAGAAAAAAAGGTTCAGGTTTGCACCTTAAATGCAACACAGGCAGCACATTTTGGGGTGCAATCTTGCACCCTACATGAAAAGGGTGCAAAAATGCACCTTTTTGTTCTTGTTTGCACCCTTTCATGCCCATTAGCGTCCTAAAAGGTACAACTTTTCACCTTTAAGGGTGCAGAAACGTTTGCATCTAAAAGGGTGCAAATTTGTACCTTTTCTAAAGGGTACAACTCTGCACCGTTTAAGGTTGCAAATTGTAGCTAACTGCACCCTTAAAGGTGCAAAGAGCTTCTTAGGGTGCAAATAATATTGCTGCCCGTGTTGCATTTGAAGGGTGCAAAATTGTACCTTTTTTCTTAGTGTGTTGTATAAAAACACTAAATTGAAAGACCTAATCACTCATATTTAAAGGCGGATGTCAAGAGGTTAGGTCTATCTAAAACACTCTGAAACGATATTTTGTGACAGTCCCCAAGGAAGAAGTTAAATAGAACGTGTAATGATTACATCGTACATGCCAACATCGTCATACCCATTGATGTAGTATCATGGCTGAGAGTAGAATCTGGAACATCCATCAACATCATCTAAAGCACTTATTCTAAAATTACATCTTCTAAAATTATATCTTCATCTCAGTTAAGCTGTGGCATCAAGACAACGGAACACACTCCCTTAATGCCCTTTAGATAGATGATCATGATCAGATAATGTACATGATGCTTGGTTACTGATCCTACATATTACCTTGCCTTAATCATGTAAATCGTATCTAAATTGTATGTCATGAATGTTCATCATGTTCATTGTGTTTCAAAATTTATACACGTCTTTTCGTATCTTGCTAGGCTTGCGAGTAATCAATCATATGAATTGCTTTCAACCCCAAAATGAGCCACTTTACGAGGGGATTTGTATCCCGATATTGAATTTTCAGATTTATGGAAAGCTGAAAAAGACTAGTTCAGAGTGAAACGGGAAATCGTATTCTTTGTGGTGTCTAGACCCAGTTACATCCGCTTTGATTTGCATGCAAATCTAGATGGTATATTTATTGTTAGATCCGTCTATTGAGGCAAAGAGGTCCGGGATATCTGGAGGCTACCAAGGAGAAGTTTAACCTTTTGGAAGCAAGTGCATCATAAAGATGCTCGTCGATCAAACGTTATTAATCATCATTGGCTCCAGAACACAGTGGCGGAGTCAGGAAGGGGGCACAACGGACCCGCGCCCCCTTAGGAACCGACTGTGATATGCATTAAGTACACTTGAAAAAATGCCCAACATGTGACATGAGTGGCAATTATGAGTCCGACCAACTATGGAGCAATAATATGTCCAAATCGGATGGTTTTTGCTAAGTTTAACCTCATGTTTATTAGGCAAGATTATACCCAACATGTTTTACAGTGCAAGCAAAAAAATAATTGCCCTCTAATTGTGTTCGTGTGCCCCCCTTAAATTTTCAACATATGAGGCGCAAGAAAAACCTGATAACCTATATCTGAACTTGTGAAATAGTTTCTGAATAAAACAGCACCTTGTGCTGTTTTGATTTTGGACTGGTAAGAAAAAACTTTTCGGAATGATATCATTCCTTCTTTCAACGCCACATCCTCCTTAAAAAAAAAAACGTGGATACGCCCCTGCCAGAAGATGAGTAAGGACTTACAGGTGGATCCCTGCCATATCACTTACCTGGTGGTGATTAATTCCAGGTGGACGTTGTCGGGGTATCTCTATACATTCACCCTTGTGAATGATTGGGTCGGGCCGGCTTTCCAATTCAATTTACCACCCAACAACTCTACCAGATCCAGCAAGGTCTCAACACAGCAAAGGACAGTGTCCGACGAGGTTATTTTTTAACTACTTTCGTTGCGTACTTCCACTTCTCTACCACTCTCGCTGGTGATTTCTAAACCTTCACCACTTTGGTGGCCGATTTCCACATCTTCAGACACGAGAGGTTCCTTTGGATACACAAAAACAACGTCAAGAGCGTTTCCCCGATATTGATGAGTAGTCAACTAAAGGTAATCTATAGAAGATGAAGATTTAGTCCCTCTTTTAGGCCGTTCGATTCATAAAGCCACATGGTAGCTAGATAATAATTTTGTCAAAGTTTACTGTAACCTGGCGGCTTATCTTATGTTACATCTTTAATTCCTTTTTTGTTCTTTTGAAATTTCTGATAAACAAGGAATCATCTATAGATCGAGAACCGACGAAGAGCAGTGTAACGGTGTTTTAAAGTGAAAATCTGACATCCGACAGATGTTTCCAAGCGAGGAATTTAATTAGCTGATTGTGGATCACAGCAGCATGGAGTCGCATTCGAGTCAAACGAGTCAGAAGCGAAGGCTAATGCGAGCGAGTACAGTGACAAAATGTCAGGCACCGCTAAACTCTCTCTTTCACTCACCGGGCAATGACTGGGTTGGCGTGTAACAAACCTCACGCGAGATCACTATTCCATTTGCCGGAGTGCCCAGAGAGAAAGGGAGGGAGAGAGGTAGAGGGAGAGGGAGAGAGACAGAGAAAGTGAGATCAAGGGGTGCGGTGGAGGCTGTGCCCTTGCACAGCACTGCCTCGTGATTGGGTAATCATTTTTCTCCTCAGAGAGCAGCACGGTTTCTGATTGGTTAAAGAAGTGTCACAAGTTATGTTCAGGCTGATTGACTGGATGATTGCCTGATCGTTCGTCCACATTCTGATTTACATCATTTATTATTTTTCTCCGCATCTGTTGGGGTTTTTTTTGGTAGTTATTTAGTTTATTATTTTTTTTTGGGCGCATACATTAATGAAGTATAGTTTTCCTGCTGCTATCTGCTATCTGCATATCTATTTGTGTTATAATAATAATAAGTCCATTTATATAGCGCAGCTACTATACAAATATACTAAGGCATTCAAGGAATTTCTTCCTACCGGGTACCCATTTACTTCACCTGGGTGGAGAGTGGCAAATGTGTAGACGAATGTCTTGCCAAAGGACATTTTCTATATTCATGTACGTCATTGAATTTTAGATTTATTGTTATTTATTTAAGGGTGTATGCAATAATGTGTTGATAGGGTTTTACATAGATGTGTCGTTATTTCAAGATTTTCACCATTAACCTGTTTCAGTATTCTAATATAATGTAAAACATTTTTTTTTAAAAATTTCATATTGAGTCTGAATGACGAGAGTAGTTTTTTTTTTTTCAATGCTAATTTTGCAACCTTTTCTTACATAAGTTGTTGTTTAATACTAAAACATTGTATTTTCCATTCTCTCTACATTCTCTATACTTATTACTTAAACTTGGAAATTTTATTTTTTAAACTTTTTATTGTGAGTGTTTCTGCATTTTTACAAAGCTCAGCCACGTTTGACCTTTCATTGTTCTATACTCTGGCAGTGTAATTCTGATGTTGGTATTTTCATATTGATTCTTTTACTTTTCATTCTTCTTGTTTTAAATATGTCAACGAATATACCATTGTCATTTTCGTGATTTTATTTCATCAGATTTGTAATGTTTATTATTGTATTAGTATTGTTTCATACGGCCCCAGAGGAATCCAGGGGCCCGTTGCACAAAACTTGCATTTGAACGCAACTCGCGAAAATCAAACGGCACTTTATTTTCAGCCAATCAGAAGTGCGCATTAAGGACTTGCTTTTGATTTTTAGGGGTTGCGATTAAACGCAAGTTTTGTGAAACGGGCCCCAGTATTGTAACTGTCTGGGTGTTTCAACCCTGTATGAATAAGGATATCAAATCAAATCAAAACAAATCGATCCTCACTAAAAGTCATTTTTTTAAACAAAATGTTGAAGCAATTTTCCTATTGTGCTATGTAGCTTGCAGTACTACATCAACATAGATTATAATAAAGCCACCCATAAAACAACATCAAAGCCTAGCTGATAGGAAATGAAGTGTCAAATAATGAGATTGAAATATTGATTTTTTTTCATGGTTATTATTATATTTGTATATTATATCATTATCATTATTTATTATTATCATTATTATTATTATTATTATTATTATTATTATTATTATTATTGTGTTATTAATTTCTTGTTATTATTATCATTTAATTTATTATTATTATTATTATTTTGTCATTACCGTTTTTATTGATGATTTCTATATATCATTGTTAAAATCATTTCTATCAGTATTATTATCAATCTATTCGGCAATTCCATATAATAATAATAATATTCCGTTCTCTTATATCGCATATCACATTATGATATAACGTCTCAAATAACAACAGGTAAAAAGGGGTTAAAAAACACTGAACAACATAGATGCCTATTTTCGTTAAAGCCGACTCCTGAGTGCAACAGTTAGCTACCCGTGAAGAAGAGCGCAAACTTAATCACGTATTTAACGAAACTGGTCAAGACCTTCTCCCAGCCCAGTCATTTCTATCAGAAGCCTGATAAAAATTATAGCACGAAGGTACAATTATTTTATTTAAAATAACGATTCAAAGAGAAACACCATAGAATTTTCAAAATTTAATTAATTTTAATTCAAAATTTAACACAGTTAGTACGAATGTATAAAGCGTGGCTGTTTCTGAAGTTTGTACATGCTTTAACAAAGCATTGTGAATTTTCTTGAATAGCAAAATGCGAAGGGGGAATTACAGATGCGTTGCAGACAAGGGGTGGTATTCTGAAATTTATTTTATCTTGATTTTAGTGAAAAGATTTTAATTGTCATATAACAAATTTCAAATTGCAACATTTCATTGGTGTTTGCGCAGATGACATCCGCGTATACGCAGCCACTTTTGCGCAGGATTTAACCAATGATGCGCCATAAGTGTATATTTTGTTATGACAATTAAAATTATTTCACTAAAATCAAGATAAAATAAACCTCAGAATACCACCCAAGGATAATGTGCGATAAATCGTTAAATTATCATTAGTGCAACAAAGAATAAGAACCATTGCAGAAAGTTGAATGTCATCAGGAATAAGTTTGTCACGTGTATGTTTAGCACTCTCTCCTGTCGTGATCATATCCAACTGGAGTGGGAGCCCGCTCACTAACTTGATGGGCTATTATGATTGCACTACCACAAGTTTTGTATACATATAAAATAGGTTATTAACGAAATTCTTTGTCTCTGCTTCCTTGTTTGTTGTTGTGTTTTAAAAATAGTTTTCTTTTGTAACAAGAATTGCATACGAAATTAACAAGTATTGTTTTAAAAACGTATCTGTGAAGTTGTTCAAAACTTCGCTCTACTAGTACGTGCATGCCATAATTACAATAAATAATCCGTTTGTAATATGTTTATGATAAACACGAACAGAAACAAACGGATTATTCATTGTAATTATGGCATACATGTAGCAGTATATTTATTGTAATTATGGCATACACGTATTAGTAGAGCGAACAGAAACTTCGCTCTACTAGTATACGTGTATGCCATAATTATAATAAATAATCCGTTGTTTCTGTTCGTGTTTATCATGAACATGATATGATAACATCTCCCTATGAGCCGGATTAAGATCTAGTTTTACTTTCTTAAAAGCTCATGAATGGCGCTTTTTTATATGTCATCCTTTTCTGCAACCTTTTCTAAAACTTGCTTGCAACCTCAAAATATCGAAAGCCCTCATACCTTCTACAGGGGGGCGTTTCATGAAAGGACTTGTCAGATATTTTATCCGACAAATTTGATATCAGCCAATCAGATGCAAGGATTTCAGTAGCTTATAACAGTTGTCGGTTAAAATATCCGACAACTTCCTTTCATGAAACGCTCCCCTGGTGTGAGGTGTCATGGTCGAATGGTTTAAACACGTGATTCCATATGCCAAGGTCATTGGTTCGAGGAACAGAATTCCCTGAATGATGTGAGAACTGAAATCGGTAGTCCAGCTAGAGCCGGTGTAATATTTGAGCGCCTTGAGCACTTTGCGTGGTGGATATCAGCGCTATTATTGTGTTGATTTAAGAATTGGCTTGTGGAGATGCCTGCCACTTAACCCACTCAGGAGGAAAATTGTCACCATTATCATCATCGTCATCATTATCATCATCACCATCACCATCCACATCATTATCGTCGTTGTCGTCATCATCCTCTCGACCATCCTCATCATTCTATTCACCATTATCATCACCATCAAATCATCACCAATATCATCATCATCATTATCATCAACACCATCATCCTCATCATCATTATCATCATCATTTTCACCATCATCATTATCACCACCACCACCACCATCATCATCACCATCATCATCATCACTATAATCATCAGCAGCAGCTCAATCATCAAAACAGTAATTTTGTCTTCAATGTTCATTACACCCCCTTTGCAGCGATCGCCTTTTCTAATAATCCTGTTGTATTGACGAATTGAGTCTGGGCTGATTTAGTTGTTCTTTTCTGAATCCTCTAATACCATGAATATCCATATCCATGTGGTGGTTAATCTACCGTACGTGATGTGACATGGGTACAATGTTATCCTCACCACCTCGCAACAATCGCCTGTACCTATCCTATCATCTCGTCAGAGTTGGCGCTACGCTGGTATTGTGTATAGAGTACCTTCATATAAAGTACCTTTATATAGAAGAGTAGCGATATGGACGTCTGACTTTTCTGGACGCAAAATGGCGTTTGAATTCTGGTGCTCATCGGAATTGAATAGAAATGTTGCATAGTAGAGGAAACAAAATGGCGTTCAAATCATGAGTTGTCGCTACTCTCTTTATGTAAGTACTTTAATTGTGTAGCACCACGAATGTGGGCGAGTGACATTCTCTGCTTCGCACTTTTTATCTCTTGACACACATACAGGTTATCAAAATTGCTTTTCCACCCTTGATGTGAAGATGTTCTCTTCCTGTAATGCTTATTCATGGATTATGATATCTAGAGATTGAAAAGCAGATAAATGTGACATTAGTGCGTCGACACATCATACTCGATTGCCGATTCGTCTCCCAAAGTAGCCCTCTTTCAAGAAAGAATGCGTTTTTCTTTTTCTGAGAAATGAGAAATGAACGATGTTACTAAACTCAGAATATACTCTTTGCCGTTTTACTGAGGGAATTTCTCCCAGATCAGGGCCATGATTCTTACTCAATAGACAATTATTCTCTATATAATCACCTTTTAAGAGTATATACATTCCATATAATTTACCTCAACCAACAAGACTGGACATTACCTGTATTTGAAGGTAATAGAATCTTCAAATGTACAGAACCACACACACACACACAAAAAGAGAAAGATAAATAGGGGAGAAGGCAGGGCGGAGGAAAGGCACTTTCGGGGAGAATAAAATACAATCCTCAACAAAATCAACCTTCAATTTTTCAGTATTAGGCTTAAGCCGCTGACCTTTGGAAGATTTCACAAGATCAATGGAACATTGAATCAGTGATGACGAGTAGATATGGCCATTTGGACAGGATGTGAAAGGTTGTGAAATGCTGATCACCAGTGGCATAGCTATGGGGGCCAAGGGGCACTGTCACGCCCTCCCCCACAGAATGATGAAAAAGCGAAGAAAGGGTCCCCCCCCCCCCCACACACACAAAAAAAAAAGACGAGGGAGAGATAGAGAGATGGGGGAAGGCAAGGTAAAAAGATTATATACGGCTCCTCCATTAGCATCTCCTTGTTCGATGGTGTTGTTTTCTACCATGTTATCATACTAAAGATCGGAGCTCCCCCCCCCCCCCCCCACACACACACCCACAGGACACAAGCGCCCCTCCGATGGCTGGAACCACGCTATGCCACTCCCAGACCTCCTAAATTCACTGCCCAGGTATTACTATGATTGATCCGTTTTATGAATATTGTGCATGTTTCTGATGAATAGTGATAGCTTTGGACCAAGAGCCGTATCCATTCCCTAAAACCATGGGCATGCTAAATATGCTGAAACGAAGCATTAACTAAAACGGACGTTCTCGCTTTCTACATCCTCTTCTTTTTTCCTTAATAATTAATTAATTTACTGTCATCAAAGCAGACCTGAGTTATATAAGTCTATTCTCCTCGTGCTTTCTGTCTACCTATAAAACGGCCCATCCCGGATTCGATCCAGAAATTCGTCGTTTGTTTAGGTACACCCCAAGAAACACACACACGTTCGCACACAGACAGCCACCCCCCCCCCCACACACACAACACACACATCCACAAGCACACACTCTCACACGCACGCAAACTTTACATAAAATGAACTACCGATATTTTGAACTACTTATTGATGTGTTAATTATGAGCAAATGAGATAGTATATGCGAAAAGAATGTTATCACATTAAAATAGAAGAAAACATAACAGGTCTCATATTTCAGTGTCAAGGTTAAATATGATACATGCAAAATGTTAATACGAAGAATTTTTTATCAAGAAAATAAGAACTTCGTGCAACGCTCTTGGGAAATCTTGCTCTGCATATTTGATCAATCATGAAGCAATTGATGTGAATAAACGTAGGTGGTGCTAGTCATCTTACAGAAAGCGGAGAGAAGTCTCTATCAAATTGAAACATTATTTTCGACTTGTCTCATAATTAAGCATCACCTCACGCGCGCACGCACACTCTTGTATACAAACCATAGACAAATTAAAACTTATAGACGGAAAGGTAGCACCCGCGGATTTCCCTCATTTGCATATAAGCTGTAGCGTCACCATTCAGGCTAAGCGTATTCGGCCCTGATTCGGCCACGCCCATTTGGTAACATTTCATTTTCCCGAAGCCCCCGATACCAAGAAAATATCGAAAAGTATCGATAAACTCCTTATGCATTATTCATTTTTGTTTTGCATACTCGATTTATCAAACTTTGATTGGACCGGACCTTATGAATATGAATGTGATTGAAAAGGACGATTTGACCTCTCTTCGTCACTTCCGCTGTGAATTTGACGTCACCCGCACAAAGTAAAAAAAGTTGTGGAAAGTTTAGAGGTGAGTACACCTGTATTTATGCTTAATTTTCGAAAATCAGATTATATTTATAACAAGTTCTGCCATTGTGAGTAATTTGTTTCAATTTCTCTACATTTTGAAGGGATTCTACAGAGCTGTATGTCATGAAACAATGTGTAATCTACTCTCGAACTTTCAATTCAATTTTCATCGTCATGAGCTAAATGTAGCAGCTCGATTCCCCTTTACCACCCTGTCACTCGTGACGGCTTACCCGGACTTTCGGGCGGGACTATCTAGATACGTTTCGATAGATGATCTATTGATTGATGTCAATGCCAATGGCTGACAGATTTCGTAAACCTCGAAATAGATCGAAATTAGTCTGTATTTCGATGATTTGGTTATCTAAGTTAGATGTAGACGCATAGACCCCGTTATATTCTGAAAGACAAAGGGCCCAGGTGAGACCCTTTCTAATTAATTGATTCTGTACTAGCGTAGGCTGTTCTTGTCAGGATTTTTTTTTTTGAGAATGAAGAGGGGGTTTCATGTTGATACTAGTATTTTCCAGAGACCAGTCCAGGTCAAGGTTTACTTTGTGTACATGTACAGAGTTTGGTAATGCAGGGTTGTAATTTTAACGTAGTGGTTCTTAGTAAAAGTTAATTTGCTTAGGTGTAGGCCTACTAATGTTAGATGAGCTTTGGCCCACTTTTTTCTTCTAAAGTTGAGCCAAGGCCAAAGCCAAGGCTAGCTAGGCAAGCATCTAATGATCTAGACCGAACGAGAGAGAAATTTCGGTCTAGGCTAGCATCATGGTGATGAGGTTTTATATTTTTTACATTTCAAGAGAGAGAGAGAGAGAGAGAAGGGGGTACATAAATTAGTGTTGATTATAGACCAGAATCAAAGTCCTTTTTAAAGAGGTAATAAATCTCCCCCGAGTATTAAATAGCTGGATGGCCTTTGTTTCAGTATTGCATTCATTAGTCTCATTCATGTTGACTTTGATTTCCATCAGATAAACATGGCAAGGAACTAACCTGTGGCTGATCTACTTGAAGATCTACTAGGTCTCCTTACATAACTTAACAACTGTCGGAGGTGCCGGATGAAGTGGAAAGTGCTACTTGATGAGACATGAGAAATAAACAGGTAAGTCTAGACCTTACTGCGGCAGCCTGAACGCATAGCGTTCGTGGCAGCATCCCTGGGCTAGGGACTAGACCTAACTAGTTAGACCTATACCTATTACAGCTAAAAATTATAGACTAGGTCTGGTGGTGGTAGTGGATCCAGGATCAGTTAACTGGGGAGGGAGTGGCATTTTTAGTTA
This sequence comes from Heliocidaris erythrogramma, assembly GCA_025617745.1. Taxonomy (NCBI): domain Eukaryota; kingdom Metazoa; phylum Echinodermata; class Echinoidea; order Camarodonta; family Echinometridae; genus Heliocidaris; species Heliocidaris erythrogramma. The sequence continues at coordinate 27,754,328 of CM046870.1, forward strand.
ACATTGTCCAACCAAAACAATTTTTTTTTCTTTTTTCTGAGGAATGGACAATTCATTTGTCATTTTTCCTTTATCCACCACTGAGATCTGTTTTCAGTGTAATATGAAATTAGCTGTTTAGTGTCTTTAAATATCAATTATGATATATTTAAGGGATGTTCAGTGGGATGTCATAAATACAAATTTTAGTCCCCTTAATTATTACATTTAACATTTCATTAATTCCTGCAAACAGAAACAAAACAAAATAAGATGGGTGAATGTATGTTATTGATGATATTATTTTCATTAGTATTATCATTATGATCATTATTATTGTTAGTAGTAGTAGTAGTAATATTAGGGCCAAATATGACACTATTGATTACAGTCCATAAATCTATTGTAGTTAGTCTCCTCTTTGAAAAGATGAAGAGGGTGAGGATGAGTGTTTGTGTGATTTTTTTTCTTAAAACAGGGTAATGCTTCTCTACCTCGTCTATTCTAGACTACAACAGATGATGATGATGATGAAGAGGAATGCTTACCTACTGAGAATGAAGACAAATTTTGAGAGGAACAATTACTACTTAGCTGCTTCAGTTTTGCATGGTAGGCATATGCTTTAAGAGTAAGATTGCTATCAGCCTTCAGGGGCGTCAATGTGTTTTTCGGAGGGGGGGGGGGCGCAAAACAGCCTAATAGCACCCTTCATGATTTTTTCAATGCCTCTTAATTGCCAGCTTCTCCAAGGTAACATGAGTCAGGGAAATATAATATTTTTTTTTTTTTTTTTTTTTTGGGGGGGGGGGCAAAACTATATTATTTGCCCTCCTACTGCCCACTTACCACCCCATAATCAACGCTCCTGGTTGTTATTAGTACCTCAATACAATCAAGGTACACACTTTTTGGTTTAAGAAGCCATTTTCTTGTGACTTTACTAATTTAGTTTCTTTTGAATAGCCTTGAAAATTTTATCTGTCCAACTGGAAAAACTTTTTTCCTCTTTAAATACTTTTGAGAATTCCCACTTATTATTATATTAATATCAGAAAAAAGGTTTGCGGTACAACCATGTGAGTTGGAATAATCCTATATTAATATCATTTAAAGAGTCGATGTTAACTATTAATAGGAAACTCTAAATTTCAGTCTTTTTGCAAATTCTAATTGTTGCTTGCTAAATTATAAAATACACAATGGATGCTATTTTCTAAACTCTTTCCTCTTTTCTTTCAACAGACATGGATTTCTACTTCAACTCTTCAGTGAAATAGACCCCTGATTTGATAAACATCTAAATTTCTTCATATTGAAATCATACCTGGATTCCAGTCTAATATGCATCATTAGAATGGCGGAAGAGGAGTTTTAAACGGGCGCCGCGGAACCTCTTGGAAAGTGGAGGGGCTTAGTGGGGGGGGGGGGGGGCTGGGGGGGGGGGGGCTGCGTGTATTACCACATTTTTTGTACTGCCGTACGTTTGCACGTGTTTACTGAAAAAGGTGGGGGGCTGCAGGCCCCCCCCCCCCCACCGGTTCCGCGGTCCCTGTTAAAGTTCTTCAATTATATCTTAACCATCTTACCCACCCCTCCCCATGTCAAATGTTGCAGTCACATGCAGCCATTTTGTGTAGTAGCTCGTTATTGTGAGGAGGTCTTCCTCTTCTATGTGGCCTAGTGACATTACATGGCCCCTAATGAAATAAAGATAAGCACTGCCACAGCCACTTGGCCTCTCCTTTATTAAATCTTCTCACCATGTATAACAAATTTAATAATAATTAACTGATTCTGTGAATTTGTGCTAATTTAATTACTATTCTATTATTGATCTTCAGAGAAAATCCATACTATTCAACACTTTATTTCAGGGATGCCACTGTTCAGACAAAAGTAGCAATTCCTACTTTTTCAACATAATTTTAGCCATATAAAACCACTGTTTATGTAGTACCCAAGGGCCCATTCTAGATGATTTTCCCACTTTTTTATCAATTCTAATTGGCATCCCTGTTAGACTTTTAAAAGTTAGACTTTTAATACTATTAATATGCAATATACATGTACCAACTAAAAGGAAGATGAATCATTTGATTTATATTTCTTAGAAGTGTCAACAAGACTCACATTTGTAAACAAATTTGTAGGCATTTTACTCCCAGTGTTAAAGATCGTATGCTCGATCTGTAATGAAAAACACAAGTCAGAAAAAATTGGAACCAGCGGGATTCGAACCTGTCATCTACTGCTTTCTGGGCAGCGACTTAACCACCAGGCTATTCTGGTTCACGGCCAAGTCACGATGAACTGGAATCAAATACCCAAGATCCTCTTCTTTCTGACTCATTAATATTCAACAGTCCGCCGTAGACAATGGTTAGTAAACGAAGAAGCTTGATGGGAGGAATTTTAACACTGGGAGTAAAATGCCTAAGAAATTGTTTACAAATTAAAATTCCTCCCATCAAGGTTCTTCGTTTAAAGACTCACATTATCTGTTTTTCAAGAGTAACATGGTGTGCGTATTGAACATGGAAATTAGATGGTCATTTATTTCTTTTATTATTTCTTCTTTTGTGGGGTGTAGTGGTAAAAAGTTAATAGTATCTATTTCTCCAGTGTAAATTCAATAATTTACCTCTTGAATAGGGATTGAAATTAATAATGTATGATTCATTTATATTGAAATTCATTTTTTTAATGCATGTACATATTTGTACTACTGTCAAGAAAAGAATGATATTATTTGACCATAAGTCAGTTGTAATAGAACTCATGAAAGAGTATGACTGCAGATAAATGATGGGTTTATTTAAGAAGTAATACAATGTCTAAACATCTCTAAAGACTGTTATCATTTCTGCATGTACAAAAATATTCATTAAAAAGTGAGAAAATCTAACTATTCCCGAATTGACGTGTGCATAAAATTGCACCTTAAATCTTGATTGTAAGAAAGATAATTGTTATTGAAAATTGCATGTGAACATGATAAAGGTCCTCTCACGTTATATCAATGACATGAACCATATGGGGATGGGGGTGTGATCGAGGTGCGTATGAGAGAGAGAGAGAGAGAGAGATAAAAGAGAGAGAGAGAGGGAAGAAAAAAAGATGAGAAAAGGTGAAATAGAAGATTTTATGATTTTTTTTTTGGGGGGGGGGGGGGGTAGCCAGCCCTCCAAGATTTTTTTCCCCTCCAAAATGAACCAGGACGTGTGATCGAGGTGTGTGTATGAGAGAGAGAGAGGGAGAGAGAGAAAGGGGAGGGAAGAAAAAAGATGAGGAAAGGTGAAAGAAGATTTGATGAAAATGGGGGAGGGGATTTTTTTTTAGCTAGCCCTTCGAGAATTTTTTTTCCTCCTCCAAAATTCGGGGGGGGGGGGGTGGGGCGGGGGTTACCAGATTTGATGAGGTCCAGTTTTCCTCCATAATTCTCTGACAAGCAAAATATGAATTTCAAAAAAGTTTATATGTTATAAAAGAAAGGGGTGGCACACTTAAATAGGCTTATACTTGTCTTTCAAAAAAAAAATAGAGGGGGAGGGTCAAAAGCTGTTAGGGAGCAGCTAGTGGGGGGGGGGGGGGGGGTGAGAAAGAGGGAAAGAAAGTATAGAATAAAAATGTAATAGTTTTCGGGTCAACTAAAATGGCCGAATTTTCAAGGTTCATAATTCTCTTTGAAAGGTACAATTATAAGATTCACAAATTGGTATCAATGCGAAAGTTGCCCCTCAAGAAAATCAAAGGATACCTCTTCTTCTACACCGGCTGATATTTTATTCTTACCTTAATTTGGCCTTCAATTATTATACACACTCCCCCCGGACTCCCCCTCCCCCTTTTTTTATAACATTATCCTACTGGTCAAAGATAGTAAATTTATTAAAAAGTAATTTGAAAAATTACTTATTATGAATGTAAAAGTTTTTTCTCTTAATTCATGAGAACATGTATTTATCTTCTTCATAACTACGGTATACAACTCATTGAACTCGACCAGTTAAGTGGAACGACGTTAACCCTTTTGTGCTGACTGATCACATGTTGGGACCTAATTATCATAAAGATTTAATGACACCATATGAATGACGCCCATTCGTCAATTATCGATGCGCCGTCATTAGCCAAGTGATGAATACATTAGCATACATGAATAGATTAGGCGGATTTGACCTTTCTTAATGCGCATGCGTGACACTGATCCACATTTATATTTTACCTGTACGTGTAAAGCATATACACTGTAGGGGAGCATCGTACAAAATGAATAATGCATCGGGGGCTTCGGGCGCGTTCAAATCGTGCCCAAATGTTACAGCGTAATGGCGGCCGCTTTAGGGGCTTGGTACAAACACACACCCACATACACACCCACATGACATACGGCATTAATGTGATTTGATATTGCATGTTGTCTGTGCAAACCTGTCGTTAAAGGTACATATTAAAGGTCACTACAACATGACTGATATATTTTTTTTAATAATACATAGTCTGAATAATAAAAAAATATGTAAATGAAGAGTTGTTACGTGGTATTCTGTTAACGTACCATTTCCCAGAAATTGCTGGAATAAACTAACACCTAGTTTAATCAAAATATAGTCTGGGCTTATATTCAATCATTTCACAAATAAACTATTTAACAAAAAGACAAATTCAATCTTTAATAAGTATTCTTTTTATTATCATCTGCTAATCAGGACAATACAATTTGCATATTTATCTTATAATGAGATTCTAATATCAATAATATGTCAATTAACAGGAGTATGATAGAACGGTTTTACTATACTAATCCCGACAAAATCTACTCCCCCTCCCTCTCTTTCTCACTCTTTCTCCCCCTCTCTCTCTCTTTCTCCCCCTTTCGCTCTCTTTCTCCCTCTCTCTCTCTCTCTTTTATAATTATCGCTGTTCCACTGCCTTTCTTTTTTCTATGTGCTATTCATCTCTGTCTCAATGATATGTTCATCCTAAGAAATACATTAACAACTCATACAAAGAAACCATAAAGTAGATTTATCACACTGTCTGGTTATCTTAATTGACTTTACACAAAGATACTATTATGAGAATTTGTCATCATCTAAAAGATAGAACAGACCACACTGTATTCCAGTATTGTGACTCTCGACATACTGTGTAAAATAGCCTCTAGAAATGAGCAAACATTACATTACATATCTTAGATAGCAAACTGCATGCTGAAAATGAATTTTATCAGCGCACGTTCTTGATTAATGCAAGCTGAGTTGAACATTTATCAGTATCAACATTTCTAAGATTTTGAGATCATGATGCTACTCGAAGTTTTGGAATCAGCATATATGCATTAGATGGTACGTGTTTGTGCTTTTAAAATGTTTATGATCATGTTAATGAGATTTCGATATCTGTATCAATATTAAAGACATGTACAGTCTTTTGGAAGCTGAATTCAAAGTTACCTTGTTCATAGATGCAGAACACTTTGGTGTCAGTAAAAACTGTTCGCCAGACATTATGACTTTTTATTTTCTTTTATAGTATGCTTTGTTTCAAAGTTTGAAAGTTTATTGATTTTCCACATAATCATGTCTATTACAATATTTATTACAACAGTACATATCACAATAAAGAGCAAGGATAAATTATTATATTTATAGATAGATATAACAAAATATAATTCAATATAGACTAGGCAATGATTTACGTTGATTAAAAAAATGGTATGATGTAAACATTGTAAAGGAAAGCATGCATTAGTGGAGGGATCTATCAAGGAAGCGTGGCTTGTATTTCATAGGCCTCTGATTGAAAAATAAATGTCAACGAAAATTCATTGCAATTACGGAATAATAAAAAGCTATTTGCTTAAAGTCCACTGTCACATGGCAAAGCTTTGCACGAAAGCTGCTTCTTCATCAAAAACAAAATATAATTATAATGCTGCTGTGTATTTTAACTGACGCCTTACCCCTTATTTATACTACTCGAAAAACAACACAAATCTACATTCTTTTGTAACTTTGATAATCTTGAAGTTTAATAGATGATATCTGAGATTCCCTAATACAGAACATGGGCTTTAAAATAAATAATTTTGGAGAATATAGGGTCCACAATAGATCACTTTATTCAAGAATGTAATGGTGTTTGCTAATTGAACTAAGTTTCATGACAAAAATAGTATCGTTTTTCAACTTTTTCCCATGATCATCACTACAAGATTTCTCAGTTTAAAATGTGGTCATTATGATACAGTATCATTGACAGTTACGTAATTGGAGCCCAGATACTCTTAGCTCCATATTACTTAAATTTTTATTCCGACCCTGGGTTTAAGCTCGGTCTAAGTCGAGTTTAATGAAGCAAGTTGGTCTGAATTGGTCTAACAGGGCTACCTTGTCAGCAATGCTATGGCCACAACTGCAAAAACACGCACGTGTCCGCGGATGCGATCGGCTGCGATACAATTCCTGCGATTCGTACGTCCTTCGTTTCTCATGATCACAACCAGTCGTGCACCTCTCTGCATCTCATCTTGGGCGTCTTGCACCCTACTCATTAACATACCCCACTTACCTGCAAGAACTCTTGGGGCGAACGTACAGCCCCGTACTGGTACCGTGCAACCGACGTGCGATATGTCACGGCTCCGTATGGAGTCATGGGCTTCGTGAGACCTCCGCAAGGGGCCTGTGCGATGATCGCAAGAAGCAGGTGCAGGAAGTACGACGGCTGCGCATGTCACGTGAGTTCATCAGAAAACGTAGCCTCAAGCAGAGACTGTTTGACGTGTCCAACAGCCTCCTTGCGTGTCCTGCGTGCTCATATGTGCTCTGAAAAAATCGTGCAGGCCCGTGCGTGCGACGCAAGGATTTTCTGCGAAATCAGTCGCAGACCACACGCACGGAGGTGCACGTCCAGTCGTAACCAATCCTTTTAGAAACTTCAAAAAACCGGGCACAGGTATAAATACGCGAAAAACGGGGCATGACGCAATGCGAGGCAGTGTGTGTAAAAGGCATAGGGAAAATCTTGCAAAGTCGACCCGTTTCTGAATAAGGGGTTATCCATTTATATACACTTTTATTTTAATTTTGAATTCGTGATGCCATTATCATCTAAACACATGCCATCAACATTAATGTAGAGCGCTGTTACTATGCGTGTGGGCGTAGGTAATAAAATAGGTTCAAGAAATGGAAAGCACAATAGATTGTCTGAACATTGCCCAGGAACTTTGATCAGACTGAATTCCATTTATACTAACATGTCTTATCTTGTTCTTTTTTATCAGTTTGTTATAAGCGTACAAAAAGTTGGAATTACCCAAGCCAATGAATGTATCGTGTATAGATTCAGTTATTGTTTACATTCCTTGGCAATCAGTGCATGAACGGAAAGGGGATACCCGAATTTTTTTCTATTTACATTTCTAAACATGCTAAATGTGTTAGTTCACTGAATTTTAGCACAGTTCTGTTGCACTTCCAGAATTAACGTTTCATTTGTCTAGTCGATGGGTTGTCAGATAGGAGGAGAACTTTTGACGTCAGGAAAGGATCTGAAGCATCTCGAAACGTAACTTTTGTTGATCACAAGTGAGTAGATTTTAGGCTCTTTCGTGTATTTGTTATCCATGTTTTGATTTATTTGCAGAGATTGGTGGCAGAGGAAGGGGTTCGTTTCTAGTATTGAATAAACTTAAATGTCTAGGTTTAGGTGAACCTGGAATAAGGGAGCAAAATAGTGGATCCATGTGATTAGTATTGAATCTGTCAACATATCCAAAAGGCGATATACAACTCTTATTACCACGATATGCTTACTGCGACGAGGAATGTGTCTGCTATGATTACTAGAACTTAAGAAATTGCTAAGGAACCTTCCACATCAGTTTAATCTAGATTTAAAAGAAACCCAACATTTCTGATGATAAAGCTGGAATTGTTCAATCAAAATGTTATAACAACCTTTTTCTTTACACGTACAGGCCATCACAGCTATGGCTGCAGCTCGCGGGGTTTTACCGGACAAAATCAAAGAAGTTTTAAAGTGCGATTTTTGCAAAGGCTTCTTGAAGGAACCACGGTTTCTGGAGTGCCACCACTCATTTTGTACAGAGTGTCTCATGGCGCAAACCCACTCTGGCGAGTGCAAGAGCAGCAGAATCACCTGTCCCACATGCTTGGAAGCCACTCACCTATCGATAAATAATGTCAATATCCTCAAATCGGACAGAAGAGTCGGCGAGATACTGAAAATCATAAGTCCGGCCAAGACTGCATCTGATGAAGTGGATTTTTCAACGACCGGCCAATTGAAGGAAAGTGAGATTTACCAAGGAGCGACACCTGAGCCAGATTCCTCTATCAAGAATATCTGGTGCAAATTTGAAACCAGCGTTGAGGAGTACAATCATGCTCTGGAACGCAGCCGAAATGAAGGTTATCAGGACAAAAGTCTGAATCATAATAGCGTTACCCAAAGTGCCTCTTCGCAAAAACTAAAAGAAGAAAGTACAAGATCGATCAGTCCGCCACCAGCTCAAGAAATACAAAATGAATTGTGTCCTTGTTGTAATCTGCTATAGGAATCATAACTTTTGCAAATTATGATAGACTTCATTACCCTTGTGCATCACTATTATGCATCCTCGAAAACCCGTTACACTTCGGGTTCTTAAACTATGGCTCATGGGTCGTATCAAGCCCGCAAGACGCATCCATCCGGTCCCACAAGGAGATGAAGTATAACTAAACGAACATCAGTCGGTTCGGTTTTGTTTAAATGCCGTAAATGGATACATCATTTACCAAATGCACTACCAGTAACTGTCGATGTGAAAAAGTCTCAGTATTTAGGTCTCTCACTTTGCTCGCTTGCCATTAGGCCGATGTATATGCTTTACACACATGGATTCATCAAAATGCCCCACCACTAATTGTCAATATTTGGGTGTCTTGCTTGGCTCGCTTGCTAGGAGGCCATTAAATTTGTCGTGCAGCCAACTACCATGAGACAGACTATGTTTAAGGATTAAATGAATTTAAATAATCAGGAGAAGAGGTACGTGGAAACGACCCTGTCTTTAAAACGTTTTTTAAAAATGTACAATCCCTTCTAAAAGGGCGCATTATATTGGTTTTATTAAATGACCCGGAACGTGGTTGCATGTATATTTTGGCCCGCCTGATAAATTAATTCATCAAAGAGTCGTCAAATTGACTATCGAATACTAGTCCAGTAAGTCACACTGAAAAACATTTGTATAGTATTTTTTTCCTCGATTGAGTCTGACAGCAAAGACGTTACCAAAGATTTCAACGCGTTTGTTTAAAGTATACACATTACTATGATAACGACTTTGAATGTATACCTACTTTATCTTAAGATTATAGCAGGGGCGGATCCAGGATATTGTAAAAGAGGGGGGGGGGGCACCGAGCCGGAAAAGTACACAATTAAGGGGGCAATGTTTTATTTTTTTATTGTGTACTTCAGGTATGCCATTTGGGTTTCAAAAGAGGGGGCACGGGTCGGTTTTCCCCCTATGTAGATCCGTCACTGGATTATAGTTCTGGTTTCTAAAAGGAAATGAGAATGAATGTACATGTATGTATGAATTCAATATAACTTCAGCGTTGCTTTCAAACACGGCATAGACTACTTAACCCATTGCGTACACTTTACTGAGTTTTTAGGATTGCCCAATCCACACTCCATATTCTTTACCCCTGTCCATAATGATGAAGTAAGAGATATTGTTGGAGGTCTGAGTCCTGGTTTTGATGGGATTGGAAATTTCCTTTTAAAAAAGATAACAAACTGCATTTTGGATCCTTTTACTTATATATTAAACTTGTCACTATCGTCCGGCATTGTGCCATCTACCATATTAATAATTGTTGTCAAACCTTTTCTCGTAATATTGGCATCATCAATAAGATGAAATTATGTTTTCCTCCATCTACTCTGCTTACTTTATACCATAGTTTGATATTACCGTATTTAAACTATGGTATTCTAATATGGGGAAATACACACCAATATTTGCTTGATAAATTGTTATTATTACAGAAAAAATCATTGAGAATAATATTTAATTTACAATTTCGTGCTCATACTGATGAATTATTTTTCAATAATAATATACTTAAAGTCAAAGCTTTATACCTTCATCAGCTAGGTCAATTAATGTTTAATTTTAAGAATAACGAACTACCTAAAATATTCAATAATATCTTTCTTAGAAATGATCATGTCCATAATTACCCTACTCGCCGGTCCAATGAATATCATTTACCATTATTACGAATAATACAAGCTCAAAATACTTTTGTTTATACCGGACCAAGGTTTTGGAACAAACTGGATGAAAATATTAAAACAGTATTTTAACATTTAAAACAAAGCTAAAGAAATATTTAATTCAACATTATATCTCCCACCGGTTCAGTGTAAAAATGCCAGAGGTAAAAATGCCAGTGGTAAAAATGCCAGAGGAATAAATGCCAGAGGTAAAAATGCCAGAGGAAAAAATGCCAGAGGTAAAAATGCCAGAGGAAAAAATGCCAGAGGTAAAAATGCCAGAGGTAAAAATGCCAGAGGAAAAAATGCCAGAGGTAAATATGCCAGAGGTAAAAATGCCAGAGGTAAAAAATGCTAGTACCCCCCCCCCCCCCCTACCCCGGCCCGGATATAGCATGCATGTATTGTTTGCCACTCGCTTTAAGTTGACGACCCTTCGTTAAACACTTCAATATTATATTCTTTTTTCACTTTTAATTAAGTTTGAATATATCTGCATCTTGTTTATAACTTAATGTGCATGAGCCCCCCCCCCCCCCCCCCGTATTAATGTTGACGAGGCTGTAATGCTCGATGTTTGTGTGACGACCTGTACATTTGTTGAAGAAGGGAGAACTGAAAAAAGAAAAAAAAGTGCAGGTACAAGTACAGATAGCTAAAAGCAAACTAGTCAAGATCATTTGGTACAAGTCATTTTACTACAGGTACAGGTATTGTGTAGTATCATGATGCGGGGGCATCTCGTTTTTCCGAAGGTTGGTATTTCCGAAACACTAATTTCCCATGCCTGGGGGTTCAAAATTCCGAACATTTGTTGCATTATTCCGAAGATTCGCTATTCCGAAGGTTCGTTTATCCAAAGGTTCATAATTTCGAAAAGGTTCATATCTACCCACATAAGGACTGTCCCACATTAGGGTGATGTCATTTTTCCATACCTCCTTTCGCTTCTCTAAACCTAAAATTCAGTTGCAGACTTCCTTCTCGTTCCAAATTCCATTCGGGATAATGAAATCGTACGTCGATTTAAAAAAAGCCGGGTCTCTGGAGTCCAGAGTTCAACAGTTCGACAAGAAACACGCGGTCAAACCAAATAGTCTAAAGAGTAAAATACAAGCAGATGTCAGGTCTGCTTCTTGACCTTCTTTATATTTCACCTCTTGATTTTTCACCTATATTCTCCTAGTATGCAGCTGGCATGTTTTGCCTCTTTACTTTTTGTTCCTGACATCACCCATCGCGTGTTTATCTCTGGCATTTTTACCTCGGGCATTTTTACCTCTGGCATTTTTTCCTCTGGCATTTTTACCTGGCACCCTCCCACCAAGCCTTCATGCTTTTCACACGAGACTGAGATTTTACATTATTTTATTTATTTATTTTTTCTTTCTTTTAAGCATCGTCCACCGGCTAATGACGTCTTTGACCGTAAGCATCGATTGCGATGTAGACCTCTGCTCCTCTTCCTATCTATTCTCCTCCTTTCCTCTTCTCCCCCTCTACTATCTACTGTTCTGTTCCGACGCTGCCTGTCTTGTTCTCTTCTGCATCCTATATGTGTTTTGTTTTACTGTTGCGTGTCGCGTCCCTTTCTTTTATCTATTTTTTCTTTTCTTTTTTTTTCCTTTTTTTTTATCCCCGTAGTCCGTCACATTTCATATTTATTTATTTGAGTGACCCACAAACTACAAGCTTGTCTTTTTAGTGGGTCTCTCTTTTCCTTCATATGTTATTTTCCATTGTATTCTGAACATTCTAAACGAAATTTGTTGTACTTTTTGTGTACTTTGTAATTGATATATTGAATGTTCTGTATTATTTGTAAGTGTTATTGTTGGAAATAAAAATGATTTGAATTGAATTGAATTGAGAACTGAGTGGTCGTCAACGGGTTAAGAGACATCACAGTACTAAATATGGTGCATAAAATCAAAGTGGTTAGTATCGTCTCTTATTGTGATTGAGATACCAAAAGTGAAGTATTTTTTCTTCTAATTCCAAGAATGCTCCTTCAAGATAAAACGATTGTTTTATAATATATGGACATATATCTTCGCTATTCCTATTTATACTCAAAGTATTGTATAAAATCAAAGTTGTTAATAACGTCTCTTGTGCTTCAACGATTGAGATACCAAAAGTGAAAAGTATTTTTTATTCCGATTCCAAGAATTATCCATCAAGAGAAATACGATTGTTTCATAATCTATTAACACGTATATTCATGATATCCCTATTTATACTCAGAGTATTGTATAACATCAAAGTTATTAATATCGTCTCTTGTGCTTCAACGATTGAGATACCAAAAGTGAAAAGTATTTTTTCTTTCCAATTCCAAGAAGTCTTCTTTAAGGTAAAGACGATTGTTTCTTGATCTATGGGCATATATAGTTTTCGCTATTCCTATTTATACTCAGAGTATTGCCAAATCACATTACACTGTTTAGTAACAATAAAAGAGTTCACAACCATTCATTTCGACCTATTCCTTTTTTGGTTGTTTTGAACTTATGATTAGCCTGAACTTACAACAGTCATCACATCAGTTGTATCCCTCGTATATTGGTTATTTTACTGATAACGTTCTTTCTTTTTTTTTCCTTAGGGGGGGGGGGGGGGGAGGGGGTGTAGTTCCCTGGAAAGGTTTCCTACCCCCACCCCCCCGCAAAACTCCTTTCTCATGTAGCACCAGCAATACTTTCACAAGTTGCACAATTCAGTAAATTATTCAATTCGTTTATTTTTTTCATTCATCATGGGGTGAACACCTAACTGCTAAATATGACTTCAAGACGAAACTCTGTATTATGTAAACGCTGGTTGCAATATTTACACCGCAAAGGTTGAAATTGTATTTTTCATTCACGGGTGAGGGCGCTGCTCTGCGGCGACCAAGTCGTAACTATTAGAGAGAGAAAGAGAGAGAGAGAATTATTGAATGTGCGATAAGCAGATAACAAATAACAGTCGACCACATGGAAAGAGGGATGTCCAGGAACGAGGCTTTCGAAAGTAACGAGAAAGAAAAAGAGACATGAAGAGGGAAAACGTGAGAAAGACGGACAAATAAAATGTACAGCTATATAATAATAGATATGTTTCCACGATTTGAAACGCGTGTTTCAGAAGCAAATGTTACGCAATTGACCATATCGTTTTATGAACATCATAATCGTAGAGGTGTCGTAGTCACGGTTGTCGAGTGGTTTAAACACTTTACTGGAAATGGGGAGATCGTGGGTTCGATCCCCGGCACGGCACTTACTTTGTTGAGCACGTCTTTTATTGTACATTAAATGAATGATGTTTGGCATACTAATACCAACGTATGTGTGTGAGTTTCTTTAAAATAGCAATGTGTACATAATACACGAGTTCATGATTACGCCGTCTCTCAGGAAAAAAATATGTGGTCAATGATGGCAGTAGACATGTTAGAGTTCACAGGATCCCATGGAAGACCAGTAGTGTCGTGTGTCTGGTACTAAACCTACCTTGCCTAGTACCTCCTTGATCCAATCGTTTAGCTGTTTAATAAAAACATATATATATATATATATATAAATTATATATATATATACACATACTTGTCTTTTTACGTCTAATATGGTGCTATTAATATTAGTCTTGCATTATGTGGTCAACCAGGAGGCCGTTGACACCAATGTCTATTTACTCAAGTAGTCCGGGACTCGGTTTTGTCTTTTATTGGAGGAAGGGGCCATTGAAGAGGTTGAGGGAAAATAGAAAAAGAGAGAGAAAGAGAGAGTCAGAGAGAGAGAGAGAGACAGACAGATATACAGAGGGGGTTAAGGGAAAGAGAATGGAAAAGAAAGGGAGGGGTGCAATAATAACATAATGGATGTTCATTAATCCTTGCACCATCTACACACAGTCTCACCTCTTTTTTTTACCCATCCCTCTTCCCCTCTCTTGGTCTGTTACCCCCCCCCCCCTCTCTCTCTCTCACACACACACACACACACCCTCACACATACACACACACAAACACGTCCGCAAACCCACGCGCGCACACCCTCACGCACATGTAATAATAATAATAATAATAATACATAAGATTTCTTTATCGCCATTATCCATTTTGATTATAAAATGCTCAAGGCGCTTTACAAAGGCGCTTTACAAAGTTTAAACTTTGTAGTGTGAAATATATAATAGGTTTTTTCAGTTAAATAGCGTAAGTTTCTTTCAGCTACAATTTGACTGAAGGTCCACGAGACCAACGGCTCGCGGGATCGTAATCCCTTTTATTTTCTTAAGTTTCTCAATATCGAATGTCCTCAAGACCGAAAAAGGTGGCCAACTGTGCCTGTACATTAAGGTCTCTCCGGGCTTTAGTCCCGCGTGTGCCTTCGATTATAAAATGACATGTCCCAGTTTCTTCCACATCTTGCATTACAATACCATCACTGATATGTTACCCAAACCCCTAGAGTCCTTCTCACTTAATTTCCCATCCAATGCAGTGAATCTTTAGAAGAAAAAAAAACATGCTCTCAGAATATTTTACAAGATCACAAGAGAACCATCTTCCTCTTCTTGGCAGGAGAAGGGTAAACATGTTCTGCAATGGAATTATTTCACTAACATCATCTCTTGACCGTGTGGGAATTTGTCTTCTATTTACAGGGGCGTATCCAGGATTTGCCAATAGGGGGGGGCGCCAGGAATTATTGATCATACCAAAAAGTGTGTTGCATTGCGCGAGTTTAACTTTCCGCGCGCGCGCATCACCCACCACAAATTTCCACCATTGAACCATGTACATTAATCATGAAAATCCATAAATCTCAACTTTTAAAACCATTTGTGCCGCCTCAAAACCTACAATAAGTCCAAAAAGCCCAAAGCAAACAGTCCAAAATAGCAAATTTGCTTCGATCAGTCGATTTTCTGTTTTTGATAGAAATGGGTAGTTTCATTATCATTCTATCATGTCTCAAGTTTGTGAGTCGTAATTCGTTTTGGGGGTATTTTAAAATAACTCCTCTTTCACCTGTCCAGCTAATGAATGTTTAAAGAGCTTTGGTAATACTTTCATTCAATGGCAAATTACTACTTTACCTCTAAAGGTATTAAACTGATTTTTGGAGTGAGTAATGAATAGGTCCTCCTGTAGCAGTTTGACAAAATTGAGCCTAATCTGATAATCCCTTCATACTGTTTGCTATGGCCTTTGAATACCCAGTTTTACTTGGGCGCACACAGAGAGCGAAGGTTTAGCGCTCTTTTGTTCCGAACTTAAAATTCCATTTTCTCTGAAAAGGAGTTATTGATTGCTGGTTACATACTGATTCTAAATCTGACATTTAATGGTGTTATCATTGAGTAAACTATGCAAGTGATATACCATTAGAAAGCTGAGAATCTCGACTTTCAGAAAACGTATAAACAAAAAAAAAATTTGGCGACTTATTGTAGGTTTTGAGGCGTCGGGTCACATTTTATCTTTTTTAGTTTACACTGGTTTAATTCAGTTAAAAAGGAAAATATATATAGAAAACCCAAATGTTCTGCTGTACATGAAAATATGAGTGCTTGTTTTGTAGAATTCTGGCCCATTTTGTTTCAAAACGGCCTGTTTATTGATGTTAAACACAAGCCGAAACACCATATTTACACACGTTTCTATGGGAAAGTACGTCCATGCACGTTGACAAGGGTTTCTTTGGTGATTGGTTCGAAGTGTTTCTAATGGCGGAAATTAACCAGTTAAATGGTTTCTTAAAAGAATACAAGGTCCAGCTTTGACCTTTCTATTCTGGCTTTCGATTGGCTGCATGGAATTCTGGCCATCCAATTTCATGAATAAATTACCTTGCCTAATGAGCGGAAAAGCCCAGAAGCAGAAGTACTTTTTGTTGCCAATTTGAATTTTACGCAAATGTTTCCAAATGATGAATAAATAATTGAAAAAGATATTTGTTTGTCTCCTTACATAATATGTGTAAATTTAATATACTATTACTAATAACTATTATTCAACTGAAAAATTGTGAAAGAAAATTATTTATCGATATTTGATTCCCTGAAAATTAGAAGTGTTTGTAGACTGATCACTCAATAATCAGATCACTGACCTCTACCACCTGGACGTTTCATTGGCTCAGAGAAGTGAAGTCGTGGTCCGCCATGTTGCACTTCTGAAAAATCAACGCGCGAGAAAGCTGGAATACAGATTTGTGTACAATCATGCGGACGCCCATGCTGACGCCCATGGTCAAAACGCACAGATGTTCAGTGCGTAACGTGTTTAAACCACATCGCTCTCGGAAGAGTAACATGGCCGCGCCCACTTCAAGTGCTCGCACGCGCGGGAATGGGCGATGATCCGTCCAGGTGGTAGAGGTCAGTGAATCAGATCTGTGCGTGTGCTCGTATAGTGCGTGGATGCTTGTCATTCAGGTGGCCTTCAAGTACGCGGATGCAACAAAGTAGGCGAAACTTATTGACATGGGCCGTCATGGGGAGGGGTCTTTGGAAAATTTTGGCTTCTGTAGAAGGGCTGAGATGCAAAATAGTGCTATATGTGACCAATTTTGAAGCCTATTTTATAAATGAACAATATTTTAAATTGGTTTGAGGATTTTTTTTTTTTTTGCTAGTTTTTTTTTTTTTTTTTTTACGACGGCCAATAGGGGGGGCGCGCGCCTGTTGCGCCCCCCCCCCCTGGATACGCCACTGTATTTACCCACTAAAATCTCGACTCACTACCGTCATTGTAAGGATCATGCTCGTCTCCCACTGTTCAATAAACTGCTATTGACACAGCTTTGACAAAGGAATTTCGTCAAATATTGCAAGCACTTAAATTGTCAATATTCTCAATTCTGTATTGATGATAATCATTAATCATCATATTGTACAAATTTTGCCTGGAAGGCGTGCCCCGTTGACATAATATACGGGGTGTGTCGAATGTTGTCTTTGAGTATAAAACCTAACACATAAGTATTCTACATTACATTATCAGACATCGCAAATACATTTAAGTATTTTTGTCTTCAAAACAATCAGGGTGTGGCCGGTTGTTACCAATCCAATATAAAGCTGATATGATAGAGATGCGTATATGCTAAAAGTGATGGACATAATGGAATTTTACTCTGCCGCAATCATTACTGCCGAGTGAATGACGTATATATTTACACACAAAAAAGCATTAATACGGTTTTGCAAAACACGATAGACACTTTTACATGTTTTAATTCATAGTTATACATGGATACATTATGCCTTCCATAAAGTATATCAAATTGTAATAATAGTATATGCTATACATGGGCTAAGATTTTCAATCATTTTGTAAAAGATGCATACAATAATTATTATCTTGATTAAATACGGAAAAGGAAGTATACCTGATACATTCAAAAGTTTAAAATAAACTATGAAACTATTCTTTTCCAAACAAAACAAATTCAGATAATCATGTGTAACGAATTGTGAAGGAATGTAAATGCTGAAAGCATGATACACTAAGCATTTCGAATACAAATAATTATGAATAACAATATAAGTAATTGAAACATAATTCATGCACAATTAATTTAAAATCAACACATCAAATTATCAAAGAATAACAATAATTTTAAGCAAGTGTGGGAAGATCGCAAGTGTCTATATGATATTCACAGGCAACAGAAGTATTCATGTTAGAGACATGATTTTTATATCAATTGGTGTTGTTATTTTTGTTTGTTTTTGACATTTTGACATTTTCGTCCAAATTCAAGCATGTACTTGAACATAATATAGGTAACAATAATCATGATAATAAATTTTCCTACACCTAACCAATTGGTATGAAATAAACGCACACCAAAAAATATATCCACTGCAGACATATACGCACTAACATTTATCTCTACTCTCCTCCAAAGGAAATCTTACTAGTCTTCGAAATGAGTCTCTGAGACATTTGGCATGGGTAAATGTAACGATGATGTGAGTGATATTACATGAAAAGAATGTCAAATTACATCTCAGTGCGATTTTTTTTTTCAGCTTCAGTATTACACATCTGAAGAAACAAAACACCTCATAGACGAATTGTCTGATTGAGTATTTATTTATTTATTTATTTCTGATATTTATACAGGGTGGCTCATATCACCAATTTGGTGGTCTTCCATGAGGCCCTGTTTGGTAACAATAAAACAAATAACATCAACAATAATTAATATATATAAATACACAAGACTAAACACGTATAATACACATTAATCGGTATCCTCATTTGTTAAGTAATCATTCAGTAATATTCAATGATTATTTACAAGAATTTTCGAATCGAATTTTAAATTAAAGATTATTAGCATTGTAAACTGTGAAATAATCAAATTAAAATATTAAAGTATTCAAATAGTACCATAAATACCCATTGATCCCTGAGCAATGACGCTTGAATGATGCTGTATCATCTGCATTTAGATTCGCATTTTTATTTGCTTTTGTCACTTGATGTTCATTTGTAGAACAGGAAGAACTCTCTGTATTATGCATTACAATGAGG
This sequence comes from Heliocidaris erythrogramma, assembly GCA_025617745.1. Lineage (NCBI taxonomy): Eukaryota > Metazoa > Echinodermata > Echinoidea > Camarodonta > Echinometridae > Heliocidaris > Heliocidaris erythrogramma. The sequence continues at coordinate 27,773,154 of CM046870.1, forward strand.
TAATAGTTATGTGTACGTTTTAAACATCTGCTCGTCGGTCCCAAACTTAATGTAAATACGATTCTTCAAAAGCCTTAAAATTTACATATAAAAAACCAATGAATTAGCTAATCAGAAGGAGTCTGAAATATAAGGTTAATGGTTTACTGTAAATGTACAAACAAGATATAATGAATTTTGATCTTAATAATTAAATAACTAACATTCACAGTCTACTATACATTTTTATAAACAAGATGAGCACAAAATATTTGTTTCCTTTATTATAATGATAACTTGAAGAGCTACATCATCAAAGTAATCAATTTAAATGGTGACAAATCGTGCAAAAGTAGATGTAGATACATTTGTTTTCCTTTTTTTTTTGAAAACGTGATTGATTATATTTTACGTTGTTAATAACTACGCTTACAATGGTTTGTCATCATTCAAGTAAACAAGATATTTTTTTAGAATTCTGTACTAGCATTTATAAAAATGTGTAATTTCACTTCTTCTACGACACTTAAAATGCGGTAATTTCTCTGCAATGTTATTGTTGAGTTAATATGTAGATAAGTATATATTTAATTTTTCAACTATTAATTGCTTTTTTTAAGAAGCTAGAAAGAGATAAAAGTTTTTATATTTTGTTAAATTTAGAATAGACGTTTTATTTCATCTAATAGAAAACACCGTCATCCGTTGGAACATTATTCGCACCGTGCACTGAGCCATCCACAAAGTAAATCGTATCATAACCGACACCATCGTTACCTACCATAGAGACAATCCGTGATTCTGAAGCACCATTGTTCCCTGGTTCCAACGTGTAAGCATTAGAAGTCCCATTCTCCGCGATGCCTCCGTTACCATGGTTATCAAGTCCCTTTGGCTCATCATCGGTATCTTCAATGGGTATGAGCTCACCCTTCCGTGCCTTCTCCTCTTCAATAATGTGCACACCGTAGTCTTCCTTGTGGTTCTTGGTCAGCGCGAGGCACATAGAAATCAAGATTAGAAGGAAGGCAATGCCGGCTAGAGCGATCCCAACGGCTAAAGGAATAAGGTAAGCTGGGCGTGGTTCCGTCCCTGCTGGTGTAGACATTCTGGAAGTGGGGATCCTCTCCGTGCGTTGTCGTGAGACTGTCCTTGGCTGTCTGGCAGTTGTGAGGTCCAGTGGTGATTCCATGGTAGTTGATGACATCGTGGTTTTTAGGTCTGAGTTTCCTGTCAGTAGTAGATCTGTAGATGCGTCGTGGGAGTCCGTAGAAAGAAAAGTGGTCGTATCTGTCGAAATATCATCTATCATCATTGAGGATCCTATTCCAGTTGTAATTTCTTCCATGGTCAAGATTCTAGCAGATGTTTGTGAAGATGTGTCTGGTAATTGAGCTTCAGTCGTAATCAGCATATTAGTTCCGGTTGTAAATTCTTCCTTAGTCACAACACTTGGAGAAGTGTCTAAAGAGATTTCTAATTGACCAGTCGTTGGTGCGAAGGACCCTGTTGTTGGAAAAGCTGAGGAGTCACTTGAAAGCGATGAATCTATATATTCCGATGTCGAAGGTTGTTGGGTCGACATTATTTTGGTAGAGATAGTGTTTATTGAGGAACTTGTTGAAAATCCGGTAGGACCTGTACTTGTTTTTTCTAAAAGTGGCAGGGTCGACACTGGTGTATTGGAAGAGGATTCGGTTTGAGAGGAGGATTTGGTTTCAGAGGTGGACACAGTAGGAAAAGTGGGAGTAGTAGCTAAAGTTTCTAATATTCTGATGGTTGTTCCTGATGTTACGGGTGTTGTTAATCCCAACTCTCTTGTCGATGCCATTTCAGCATGAGTCGTCATATCCTCTATAGAGATGCTGTTCCCGCTTACTGCTGTAATTGTAGCATCGGTTGACGTTGCCAAAACTGTCGAATGAGATCCAGTTGATGTCTGTTCAGATCTGTTAGATGTGTCTGCCTTCTCTGTGGTTTCAGCTTCGATGGTATTCATATCTGTGGATTCATCGACGGGAGGTGTTGATGGAGAAAATGATGAAGGAAACAGAGATGTACTCATCAACTCTGGATTTGTTGTCGCATTTGTTATAGTTGTCGCATCACTACTTCTTGTGGATGTGCCTTCGTTTGTGTTTGTTTGCATAGCAGATGACATCGAGGTTCTGTTTGCAGAAGACATATCTGTTAACGTAACAACAGTTTGGGTTGGTTCCTGGCTAGTAGCATTGTAGACTATGACACGGAAAATGTAGAGACCGATGTATACATCATTGGAGTCCGTAAGTAAAACACTGAATGTCCCTTCATTTGATTCCGAAACACGGGAGATAAGAAGTTGTCCAAGGTTATTGACAGAATATGTACCAACACTATCACCTTTGGAGAGCTCGAATCCATCTGCTGTTACCCAACCTACATTAAGATTTATTCCATTTGGTAGGCGAGGAAAAACTACGTTTGTTTGACCATCTCTGAGGAATAATTGTTCAGGTACGGAAGGTGTGGTTGGTAGAAAAGTCGATTGTGTCGTCTCTAAAGCATTTCGCGCAGTACTTCGTGATTCAGTCGGTTCTGCGGACAAAAGGGGTGTTGAGTTTCTGGTTGTTGTGGTTTCCACTGACACATTGTCAGTGGTCAGAGGATTCAAAGTTGTTTGTATACTAGTTGAGTTACTGGATTCAGTTATTGCATCGGTGCTTAACGGCGGTATTGAAGTTGGTATATCCGAAGCAGGCGTTGGTGATGATGGTTCTAAAGTAGGCGTTGTAGGTTCAGCATATTGAACTCGAATAACATTCAAGTCTTGAAGATAGCCACGTCCATCTGTTACGGATACAGTATAAGTGCCGAGTCTACTGTCAGTTATTGGCTGTATTATCAACTGTCCATCAATGGTCACGTTGTAAGGTCCTCTAGATTCACCCTGTCGTAGCGTTATTCCATCTGGTGTCACCCAGAGGTAGTCAGTGCTATTGGTGATGAAATACTGCGGAGAAATAATAGCTTGGTCCCTCTGTGTCAATATTACTTCAAAGAAGTCTTCATCTGGTAATTCCGTGGTCCTCATAGATTCATCAGTCGGTTCGTTCTTTGATTCGGTAGTCATAATAGGCGAAGAATCCGAATCAGTCATACCTGTTGAGAAAGTAGCCGTGTCTTCCGTGGAATTTGTTTTTTCAGTTGTAGTGGAATCATTGACTTCTGTTGTCGTCAATTCAGGAGAAGCCGTCGACGGATCGATGAATTGTACACTGATGATGTTCAGATCTATAAGTGTGTTATCCAGTGTCGTGATCGTTGCTGTATAAACTCCAAGGCTGGTGGCTTCGACAGGCTGGATCACAATATTACCGTCAGATCTGACCTCGTAAGGTCCCCTTGTGTCGTTCAATGCCAGGCGTTCACCGTCTGGCGTTACCCAAATGATGTTAACCACGAGGTCAAAGGGGTATCTTGGTGATAAGATGGCTTGGACTCTGGAATATAAGATAATTGTGAATAAATCCCTATCAGTAACGCCTTTTGTCGTTGTCACTGTAGTGGTTTCTTCTTCAGTTCCAAAGGTTGTTGCCTCTCCCTCGGTAGACGCAATTGTTGTATCTTCAATTGTTGTATCTTCAATTGATGTTGGCATAGTGGCTGTGGTCTTATCCGTTGTGAAAAGAATGGTAGAAGAAGTAAAAGATAATGTTGTAGATACTGTTGTTGCCTGTGTTGTAGGCAAAGTAAATACAAGGCGGATTGCATTCACATCTAACACGACCCCATCGCTGTCGGTTATGACCGCCGTGTAGACTCCGATCAAGAAATCCAGCACTGGTTCCACGGTAAGGAATCCGTCATTGGAAACGCTGAAGGGTCCTATGGTTTGGTTCTTGGTAATGCGCATGGCATCAGGGGTTACCCAAATGACATTAAGGTCTTGCAGATTGGTATATTCTGGAGACAGCTCAACTCTTTCTAAAGATGTTATAGTAACAGTGAAAGAATCTTGGTCCATAACATTAGCATCTGTCGGTGGCAAAGGGTCAGGAGTGGTGCTATTGATTAGATTAACGTTTTCTTCTGTGTCTGATGGTGTGTCCGCTTGTTGTGTAGTGATTCCTTCGGATGCAGTTGACCCAGACGTCATATCTTCACTCACTGAAACAGTATCTGAACTTGGCGTACTTCTGTCTTCTTCATAAGTTGGTGACTTATCCGTCTCAGGTGTTGTAGTCGACTCTGGTGCAATCAGGACCCTAAAAACCTGAAAATCTAACTCAAATCCAGACATGTCAGTGACAAAGACAACGTAGGTTCCGACGCTAATGTCATTAACTGGCTGGATCCTCAAATCCCCTTGTGGAGAAACGTCGTATGGGCCACTCGAGTCATTTACAAAAAGAATTTGACCGTCAGGAGTTATCCATCGGAAAATAACTTCTACTATGCTTGTAGGTTTAGGTGAAGTGAGAAACGCTCTATCTCGATCAACAAGAATAATACCCTCGGAATCTACAGTAGAAGACCTTCGTTCAGTCACAGGAGGTGAGGAAGAGGATATTGGTAACCGTGATGAAGCATCCGATTCTGTCGTTGGCACTATTGGAAATGACGATGGAGTTCTTTGAAGAGCTTCTGTATTTTCAGCTTCTGTTGCAGACTCTGTTGACTCATTAGGTACAGTAGTGGATATGGCATCTGCAAAAGTAACACGAACAACTCTAGATGCAACCACTACATTACTTAGATCGATTACAGAAACCCTAAATATTCCTTCGTCAGATTCTGTAACAGGATTAATTGACAGAGTACCATCAATCAAAACTGTAAATCTATCAAAGCTTTCATTTTTCTGGATTTGAATCCCTCCGGGTGTTATCCAGATATAATTGAAGTTTTCTGGGTACTGCAAGTTAACGGATATCGACCCTTGTGTCCCGATGACTATTTCGGCATCAAAGAAATTTGTCTGTGTTTGCTGTGTTGTCATCCTACTCTCCCTAAAACTAACACGAACAATAGTCGACGCAATTACTACATTACTCAAATCGATGACAGACACCCTATATATTCCTTCGTCAGATTCTGTAACAGGATTAATTGACAGAGTGCCATCAATCAAAACTGTAAATCTATCTAAGCTTTCATTTTTCTGGATTTGAATACCACCCGGTGTAATCCAGATGTAACTGAAGTTTTCTGGATATTGCATATTAGGCGAAATGGTTCCCTGTGCCCCAAGAACTATTTCAGCATCATATGAATTCGACTGAGTCTGGAGCGTCGTCCTCCTACCCTCTGGTGGTTCCACTGTTGTTTTTCGATTCAGGTCAGAACTTAAACTTGGGGATCTATCTTCAGTGATGTCAACCCTATTTGTTGTTAGCTCTGTTCGGAGTGATAGCTCTAAAGAAACAGTTTCAGTTGCGACAACGTTCCGATCGGCATCTATCACGTAACACATATATTCTCCAGCCTCTCGTGTCGATGCAGTGACGATCAAAAGATCTCCATCCGCGGTGACCTGAAATAACTCGCTTGCCGTATCGGGATTAATAAAATCACCACCTGGAACCAGCCATGAAGTTTGCCAGTCCGGATTTGAACCAACAGGACAAACGAGTAGGACACGGTTGCCAATGAAACCTGTCGAAATGCACTCGAAGTCAGTCTCATTTAGTATGGAGAGAGTACTATTGGCCACAGCAGCCGGGCTTGCACAGATCATATTTGTGGTATCCATCGCTGATTGCAACCATTCAATATTGCAGTCACAGTGGAGCGGGTTACCCATAAGATTAATGAAGACCTCGTCTATGCCTTTGTCAAGATCAAAGACTGTCCTATAGAGGGTTGTGAGTCTGTTATCAGTCAAATCTAGAATGGAAAAACTCAAGAGATCTTCGAAAATTCGATGAGGGAGAAAGGACAACAAATTTGATGCCAGGGATAGTTCTGTTAGATTAAAAAGGCTCCGGAAAGTATCAGCAGGTAAATAAGGAATATCGTTGTCTTCTAGATTAAGGACACGAAGACTGTTCAGTGCTTCGAAAGTAGATGCATTCAAAAACGCAATGTTGTTTGAACTTAGATCCAAGACCTCTAAGTTGTAAAGGTTTTGAAATGTATCTCCTGAAAAGACGTTCAAGGTGTTGTGTGCTAAAGTCAATTCTACCAAGCTTGAAAGACTATTAAATGCATTAGTCGATATTTCAGTCATGATATTGCTGCTCAGATCCAAATGTGTGATATTAGAGCCCGAAAGGAAGTTGTCAGGGAGAGACGTAAAATCGTCGGCAATGAGGTAAAGTCGACGTAGATTTGGGAGAATTGCGATAGCGCCTTCTGTGACACGACTAACTGATGTTCCTTCCACGCGTAAGGTTTCGAGTCTTGGGAGTCCTCTGACCAAGCCTTCATCGATCACCATTATTTCGCCAGCAAGATAGATCCCTAAGATAGTGAGATTTCTCAGGGGCGAAAACGCGCCAGGTTCAATGAATTCAAGATCACGGGAGATGATTTGAAGTTCCTGCAGATTTGGCAGTCCGAGCAGATCTTCTGCAGAGATGTTCCTTAAATCATTTGCAATAATGGTCAAAGCATCGGTAGTTTCGGGTATGTAGTCTGGTATTCTTCCATCGGGCAGACTCGGTTCACACGACAACCTAAAACCAAAGCATTGGCAAGCACTGGGACACGTTTGGCCAGCGACATCGTTCACGTGTACTGTGAGAAGAAGAAGAAACAAGGCTTGGGCGATGACCACAGTCCACTGCGTACGCTGCAACATCCTGGTCGAATTCTGTTAAAAGAATGATTATATGGAATATCTCTGTTAACAGAATTTGGTCAAGTCCTAGTCCCTAAACTTTAAGAATTGATTGCATGGGCGTGAATCTTGATTATTTCTACGAGGGTGTTGTTACGGTTGAGAAAACAGTTCATTATTAGAGTTGTAGCCTCGATAACTCAACTACAGTAAATCCTTTCTAGAAGATTAAAGTAACTATAAAACATTTTGACAAAAGCATCAATCGCAAAATGGCATGTCTTAATTTTATGATATCCCCGAAAGCATTTCCTCCTCTCATTATGTTTACTATTACTGGGCCTGGACAGCACTCTCTCAGAAAGCGAACTGTAGTAATTATTTATAATACACAATAGGCTTACAGAATAGTAAAATCAACTCTTCTGATCGTTTAGCCTATTCGTGTTATTTTAACTGGACAAACACCTAAATGTTATTTTACTTCCACTAACTGCGAATATATAATTAAGTACAACTACACTCCTGATTACGTGACATTATCGATCGTTGTAAGAGATTGTCAGAATGAAAAGAAACTTGCAACTTGCAAGGACTAGAAAGTTGAAATAGATACAATTTTACAACGAAATTTACTTGCCTTTAACGTTGTTGTTGAATGCGGATTAATGTCATGGAACAGTATCAGAGAGATGAGGAGACTTATTCCTGTCACGATTCAAGAATATGACCCTACTGCAATCATAGACACAAACATAAAAAAATAATGAAAACATATGTTCATGTGTGGAAAAATAGGTCAGTGTTAGTTTGTGTATGGTACTTGATGATTTCCCGCGAAATAGATTTAGTTAACTATGCTTTTAACTTTTAGTTAATTATATTGATTGTGATTCATGTAATAATAATAATAATAATAATAATAATAATAATATATATATATATATATATATATATATATATATATATAATATTATATAAATTATAAAGTAATCTAATTTGAATTGTTCAACGGAAGGAACAATAAGAATAAATTTAATTTTCTACTTCATTTCAAAAGATATACCTGCACTGTTATAAAAGAAAATGATAAAAAGTGATGTCTAAAAAATACCATCTGACATACCAAGGTCAAGTTCCAGTTTATTTTTATTTCATTCTTAAAGGAGAAGTAACCCTAGATTATAAATGTACTAATGTTCAAAAGTGTAATATATTCTTAATTATTGGCCTGTATCACTTTAGAAATAAAATATCAGAAAAGGGTTTAAATCAAGACATTCTAGCTCACAGTATCATCTGCTAACATTTTACATGGGGGCTGCCATTTTCTTGATGACATGGAGTTGTACATGAACCATTGGAAACCGTTCCGGTCAGAAAGATATTTTTAATCCTCAAGCTAAATTGCTTCCCTTCATTATGGAAAATCCACATATATGATGGAAAATACATAACAGGTGTATACATATATTCCAAAATTTGAAATTTATAGATTTCTGTTTAAATTCTCTGGTTTTGCTAACTAGAAATCGTTTTCTTGGGCTTGCCTGGCAGAGCAGAACATAATTTATACAACGCGCATTCTTTGTCACGCGCATAGTTTGTCACTATTGACGCTCGGGAAAGTCATCATCCATAAATTTGAATTAATTCGCTCCGTCGCGTACGTCATAGTATCAAGAAAATAGATTTATATTTAGTAAAACCGTAATTTACAAAGAAATATAAAACACATTTTCGTTTTTAGAATATATGTATATATCTGTTAAATATTTAAAATCTCAAATGGGATTTTTTTATCAGGAAGTAAGACAATGTTGCATTCGGATTAAAAATATCTTTATGTACACATCAAGAAAATGGCAGCCCCCGGGTATCGCTAGCAGACGATAAATCTTGCTGAGAAAATCTTGATTTATACCCATCTAGTATATTTAATGCAAAACTACGTAGGACAACAAGGAGGAATAGATTACGTCTTTGAATATAAGCACATTTATATTATGAGGTTAATTCCCCTTTAAAGTTAGCAGTTTCGTGTTAATAAACGAAATTACACAAATTCAAACAAATTTCCCTTTTTAAAATTATTCAAAATTATAACATAAAGAGGGCCTCCAAATCTTGTACCATAAAATGATGGGGATGTACCATTTGAAATATATGGGGGAAAAGAATTGAAAGTTCATGCACGTGAAAGGTTTTTAAATATGAAAACTAGTCATTATTTTGATATAAATGCAATTTTAATGAAGATATATGGAGGAGGCATACACAAGAGGAAGTTTATTCAATTTCAGTTGAGTACAATCCGTATTAATCCTATGTTAATTTCTGAAGAGTTTTGCTCATTGAGCTAATCTCAGAGATTAATTAATCGCTATACACATAACAAAATCATGAATGGTGTACTTACATGTTCGAAAACTATTGTTTGATAGTTGATTTTGTCGCACGTTCTGTCCAACATACGAAGAGGTTAAATCCATTAGAAAAAACCCCAAAGAAAGCCGAATTCGTTAAGATTTCTAAAAGAAATGAAAGTTAAGTATGTACTTCGAAGTATATAATCGAAATTTAAAAGGGGTTGTCTTAAGACGAAAATTCTACTTTCCGAATGTGTTTGTTTTTTCCACTTTTGTATAGTTGTCATCTTCACGATTGGTCAATATCTAGCGTCTTTACTTAAGGAGGATGAGGGAAGAGGGGCAAAGGTACTTCCCTTCGTAATGTTTGCGGTTTTCTATCGTCATAGGAGAGGGTGTGTAATTGACATGGTGACGGGGTGAAATATTTTGATTTCTCTCTCTCTCTCTCTCTTTCTCACAAACACACACACACACACACACACACTCTCTCTTTCTCTCTCGATATATATATATATATGTCTCCCTGTCCGTCTGTATATATGTCCGTCAATCCATCTCTGTCTCTCTTCTATCTCTCTCTATTTTGGTATTTGAACATCTGATATGTCTGAGTGTTTCTGTATCTCTCTCTCTCTCTCATATGCCCGCCTCACACTGTGCGATTTCCTGCGATATCGCCTCGCATCGCAGGAAATCGCACGATATCGTGCAGTGTGAGAGGTCTTGCGACGCAACAGCTTGCGATTTTCCCAATATCGCAAGCAATCGCCTCGCATCGCAGGGTTTTGAACATGTTCAAAAATTTTGTTGCGATGCGATGCGATGCGATGCGATTTCCATCTAGTGGACAGAGGAACAACCGATAAAGGGCAGGAGGTTCTCCTTCAAATGTGGCAGGATAGCCGGATAGGCCATCATTATTTAACATCAGCCTACCGACCTATCACAATCGCGTGACAAAAGACAGAATGAAGACGGAAACATGTTACGAGATTGGATATAACCGTAAGTAATTTGATGAAATTGTGCACTATGCATTTTTTATCGCACAAATTTTTTGCATATGTAGTCCCGTACATAGGATTTAATTGGAGTGTGATTTCATCGTTTTGCGCAGTGCAGGAATGCAATGGGTGGAACTCGAAGATCTGACTGGAGTATGGCTGTCACTTTGGATGGGAATTTTACCCTGAAAATTTAACTTTATCGTTTTGGCGAACCTCATTTGGTCTGGGATTCTCATTGCCAAATCATACCAGAACTTGAAGTCTGATGCACACATTTGTACATTATAAATTATCTAGGCCTAAGATCATGAAGATTAACTAGGTAATTGTGGGACGCTTTGACTTACTACTTAGGCCTACTTTGTAACTCTAATTAAATCTAATTGAAATCTAAAAAGGAATCTAATTAACCTAAAACTATAATAGTAAAGTAAAACAAATTAAAGTAAAACAAAGAAAGTTACAAGGCACTAGATTTAAATTACTTACACAGATAAATAAATGTAAAAACCCCATGCATATTACTGACCTCTAACAGTCTAGGCCTAAGTCTAACTTTTTTAGGGACTACTATTTGAAGGTCCTTATTCCCCCGAAATTCGGAGTCCTTTCATCTCAATTCTAACCCACAAAGTACACTCAACAGCGGCAGAAGCAGTGACAAGAAGAGTAACTATACACAGCCCTGTCGCGCCGTCTGGTCGGGCTATGACAAGAGTTGTACTAGGCCTACTAGTATTCTAGGTCTAGTCTACGTTGTGGGCACAAGAATAAATAATATGTAAGTTGTTCATAGTTGCCTCGTCTAACTCTAAGTTAGAAGAGAGAGAGTTGCAGCTGGCAGCTGGCCGAAGAAGTACGGTATGTACGGTTATTAAAATTATTTGGCCCTTAGGGCGCTGGACCGACGCTTGCCTCGTTTCGGTACCTCAACTTCCCTGAGATATGGGCTCGGCAGCCATGTCCATCAGTGCTTTATACATGCGTCGTAAACAGCATACAAATTTTAGGTAGCTGCTTTTCTCGGTATTTTTTTTCTCAATATATAGGCTAGATGTATTAGATCTATAATATTTTTAAAAATTTCCCCTCTTCTACTGTAGGATTCTTTGCCATGCTGGATAAATGGATTTTATTTATATTAATTAATAGGCCGATATATATTGTGCCTCTCAGTTTTTGCACTCTACTAAGTACTATTATCCACAGCTCACCCAATACTAAGCTGAGTTGAGATGACAGGCAAATTTATTTCAGGTTTTTGCTCAAATTTATGATTAAGGATCAAAGAATTCTTCATTATTCAATTTGTTAGGACTGAAAGTGAGGTTTTGGGTATCATTTACCTTGTTCGCATAACAATAAGTGTTTAAATACTTTTATAGCTGTAATGTATTTTACTTCCCATTATTCAAACATAATCTCTTTTTCAGTTAACCCATTGCCTTCTTGAATCAGGTGGGTCCTGTATCAAGTTTTGAGCAAACTTTAGGGAATAAGAGAATTCAGCAGTCAACAGCTACATGTTAATACTTTGAAAGTTATTGTGAGATCTACTTTATATGATCATGATTATGTTGTACTATTTGTTTCAGAATATTCATATTGATAAGTTAAGAATTTATTTTAAAATGTCACTCATAAATCACAAGTAAGCTGGCTACTGATGTCAAGAATGTAAGAAAGTTTGTAACATGTTTCTGGCTTTTGTTCCCCCACTTATTTTTTGGCATAGCTCATTTTCTAATTGAAACTTATTTTACTATCTTTTCATAGGATTTTTCAAGCTGTCTCTTGGAAGCTGTTCTGCAAGCAGTATACCATCCATGAGAAACGCAGTGCTATCAACCCTCGATCTTTCCCACAATGCACGCACTGTAATGTCAAAGAAATTGCCTTGGAAAAGTTACTGGTAAGAATTGTTTTTGAAAACAGACTTTTAAAGAAAATTATAACTTGTCATGCAGGTTCCTTTTTTTAACTTTTACCTTGTCTTTTTTCTTTTATTTTGATTGAATTTACTTGTTCAAAAAGATAGTCGTATAATTTGCAGAGAAATGACATGAACACAACAGATATCATAGGGACGACACTTTTCATTCAAATAAAATGCTTAATTTTGATTTAATCTGTCAAAACATATTTTTATAAATGAATAGATTTTCATTTTAATTGCAATTGCACAAAATTATTTTGAATGATTTGCATTCAGGCTGAGCGAAGCAAAGAAATTTCTTAATCAGTTTTTATTCTTTGTCAAACATCTATCCAGTAAAGTGTATTCAAGTACAGTATAATGCTGATAATTTGTTTGCTGTTTGATTTAAGCCGGGAAATGTAATTAACTCTTAGTTACATTTCCCTGATTTAAGCCAGTGAGAATGAGTTTGATTGTAGAGTAATCAAGGGTGTTACTAAACTGATGGATTTAGTTAATGTACCCTTTGTTTCTTTTTATTATTAGCTCTTTATTACTTATCATTGTACCTCTCATGTTTTATTAATGAAGCTGTAAACATCAGATGAAATCTACCAGATGACCATCCTATAGAAGCTATAAATGCCTCACCCAATATCCACCTTGCCAGAGAGTTTCTATGAACTGTCATCCCTATGAACTGTCATCCCTCAGAATTTTAGATTTGAGTGACAATGAAATCACAGGTATGTTCTCTTATTTCTCACTCATATGTCTGAATAAATATGAAATGTGAATACATGAAAAATAAGGATTGAAAACCAGGAATGAATTCAGCTTGTGCTGGACTTTGCTGGATTTCTGTCTTGTATCGAGCAAAACAAAATTCCCTATTTATTCCCGGTAATTTTGATTTTTGGAATCCAGCTGCCAGCCCTTCCCAGGTAAATTACATCCAGGTTTATAACATTATTTAGTCCAAAAGGGGGCTGCAGGAAAAAAAAATCCTCTAAAAGCCCTTTTATGTCTTTGTTTTTCTCTAAGGGTGGGGGGGGGGGGGGTTGGCCTCTTCAGTTTTCACTTCACCCCATGAATCTGCCTGCATGTATGTTTGAGTAATACTGGCATCCATAATTTCATGATTCACAAATTAAAATCCATATTTGAATATTAATAAGAACAAATGAAATGACAATACATTTGGTTTTTCTATCAATGAAAAATTAAATACCGTACATGAATTTCAAGCAAATGTGTTGATAAATAAGAACATCTATTTTGATCCCTCGATTACCTTGCAGATCTGGATGCAAGCAACTCTTTGGCATGTCTGTCATTGAAGAAATCAACTTGGAGCACAATCCCATACCTGGTGATACCTACTCAGAACTGTTACAACATCAAACCGTTAATATCTGAGCCGTCTCCTTCAGATCATATGGATTGAAGGTGGTATTTTCTTCGTTCAATCCCCCCCCCCCCCCCCCCACCCAATCACCCCCACACTTGGAAATTATGTTGTCTGCAAACACAGACCCTAATTTGACACTTAATCAGAAAATCATTGTCTTGAGAGAAGCCTAATTTAGCTACCTTCTGGTCATGTCAGGAGCAGCTATAGTACATAACATATGGTAGTCTTACAGTGCAGACACTCTTTTACAACTGACCAGGGTTTCTGCGTGCAAACTATCAGTATAGGGGCATTCACAAACAGGGCAATGTTGATTTTCGAAAATCGGTACTAGTTTTTGAGACATTATTCAAAGCTTTTTATGTATGTGGACATGAAATCTCTGAAAATAGTGAGATTCTAGTTGTTATTCAAATTGTGATTACTAACTTTACAGTTAAATTACTTTGCAGGCACAAAACTTTGTCAATTAGCATAATTCAATATCCAGATTTGACCCCTCATAGTTCATAAGGCTTTCCTCTACTAAAGGTTTTCTTGACACAGACAGTGACATAGCCAGCATATGGTGAAAGCCTATACCCCTTGGCTCAAACTATTTGGAGACGATTCCACTGTCCTGATCAACAGCCTCCAAACCAACTTTGACGGACCCTGGTTTAAAACTGAATCCTGTCTTTCAGATGGCATTTTTATTTCCCCCAAAGTAAATAATCATGTCTGAACAGTCTGATTAATATGTGTCTGTAAAAACCCACTTGTAAACATTGGTGCAATCATAGCTAACAGAAGCAGTGGCAGATTTAGGGGGGGGGGGCACATCTGGCCCGTACCCCCACCCTTTTTGGAAGAAAAATGTGCATTGTGCCTCCCTTTTTAGAACGGAAACCTTTCTATTATATGATAATTGTATTGTTTGTTATACAGTATACTATATATTGATGATTCAAGCAAAATTTGCATTTGAAAAATGCAGTTACTTGAAAATTGGGAGATGAAACGTTTTTATTTTCAACAAATCATGTGAACTACTGAGAATCCATGAAATAAATGTACAATCAGGAACAACATCTAATAGTACAACTCTCTGTCTCAGCTAGTTGTGATTCAAATGGAAAAAAAACAACACCACCAAATCCATGCATGAGCAGGGGAAAAATGATTGTCTTTCAATTACATGTATTTTTCTTTTGTTGGGGGGGGGGGGGGGTAAACTATGGTTTCATTACATGTTACAGGTTTTTAATAATTACTGAATTTCTTTTCTGTTTGTATTGCTGAAAGAAGAAAAAAATATTCTAGTGTGCTTGCACTTCCTTTATACAATGACTGGAAGGCATTCTATGCAATGCATTTTGTTTAGCCTCTGCTATAAAAAGAAAGTGCGAATTGTAATTCTTTAGTTATCAGACAAGTATAATAATGATTAACAATTATTAACAATCTTGTGAAATGAAATTTAAATTTGGGTTTATTGGAATCACTGTGACAAAATACAAAATTTGTATTTCATATTTAATAATAGGTTAACTATTATGTATGTATAAACTGTACTTCAAAAAAACATGTTTATAGACTTGATAAATAATTGTCGATTTTTTTTTTCTTCATTCATAACCAGAATATTTATATAAATAAGGATTCACAACTTCAACAAACAACTGAATATTTTTATATAACTTGTTAAATGTCATCAATTTCCAATTTGGTTTTTAGCAGAAAGAAAAAACAAAAAATCCACTCAGTATTATTCACCCGCTTGTACCTTATTTGGGTTATTTAGAGTTTCGCTCTAATAGAAGACCTCAAAAAAGTGCTCTCCAAATGTCAACATAAGATATGATTGCTTATATCATGTTTGTGCAGAAATATAATTTGATATTTTCGAATCATTGATAATGAAAAAGGTGAGAATGAAAAAAGTGAGAGAGGGGGAAAAGGATACAGAAACATATGAAGGAATTTTATTTAATACTACGATTATATATGGTGTGTTCTCATGAAAGTGAATATACATGTTATGTAAATTTTGATCAAGAAATTATATTATATTTGTATAGCTAATTTGTGTTAAGATACTATTTAAGATCATGATGTGCATAAAACAAGTAAAAAATGGTTGACAATGACAAATGTATTGAAATGCTCCCCCAGATAGACAATTATGTTACTATACATGTAATTTGTATACTAATATTTGTTATAAAATTGGTAATGTTTTTTGAGGTATTGATTTGCTATTAAGCAGATATTCCACTAAATGTAATGCACATGGTTTGTTTGTTAAAATGTATACATACACAGAGGTGGGGTTGTGTCTTCATTTCAGGAAAATGGACCTTGTGTGTTTACTGGAACTATGCTTGACTCACTGTAAGCACATTCTCTCTCTCTCTCTCCCTTTCCCTCTTTCTTTCTGTCTTTTCTTTTCTTTTATCAAAATCATTTCATTTGTATTTCCCATAAAATAGAGTAACTTTTCTTTAACATGCAGCTTTCATCTTTCTATTGTAAGGGATATTCAGCACGTCTCCAATAAAGATGCATGATACCTATGTCACGAACAGCTCGGTGTTTCACTCAGTCCTATGTGAATATTGTTTACTGAGAGGGGATGTGAGAGAGTTCCAGAGAGAGAGGGGGAGGGGGTGGAAATAATTATAGTTCTAATAGTCATTGAGAAATATTAAGAGAGCAATAGCGGGGGACAGGAGAGAGAAAGTGATGTGGAGATTTGAGAAAAGATAAGAGAAGCAAAGAAAGAATGATATAGATAGATAACGGGGGAGGGGCAAAGATCAGGGCACATCCAAACTTTTAAAGGGGCGGGGCACACACAGAAAATACCTGACAATCAAACAGAAGACAAAATTTAAAGGAGAATTAACCCCTGAGTACAAATTTACTTATATTGAAAGGTGTAATATATTCCTACTTATTGGCCTAAATCATTTTCTAATAAGATATTAGAAAAGGGTATAAATAAAGATATTCCAACACCCGGTATCGTCTCCTACTCATTTACATGGGGGCTGCCATTTTCTTGCTGATTTGGATTTGTACATGAACCATTGAGAAATGTTCCGGTCAGGAAGATATTTTGAATCCAAGACCTAAATTGATTTTCTTCATTACCTAAAATCCCATATGTGACGAAAAATATAAAGTGGGTGTTTACATGATTTATAAAAATTAAATCTTTATAATGATACTTTTAAATTGTCTGGTTTTGCTTAACAAAAATCTATTTTCTTGGGTTTGCCAAACAGAGCAGAACATAATATATGCAGCATGCATTCTGACTTTTCAAGTCCCATTATCCGAAAGCAGGTGAATGCATAGTTTGCCGCTATAGATGCTCAGGGAAGAAGCATCCATAAAATTTGAATTAATTTGCTCCGTCCATTGCGTCACAGTATCTAGAAAATAGATTTATATTAAGCGAATATCGATTTTCAACAGAAATATATAAGGAAATCTTCAGTTTAAAAATAAATTGACATATCTATTCTATATTTTTAATCTCAAATGGGTTTTTAATTTTGAAAAAGGCAATTGGGCATTTGGATTAAGAAAATCTTCTTGTACACATAAAAAAATGGCAGCCCCCATGTATTGCTAGCAGACGATACATATTGCTAGCAGATGATAAATTTTGCTCAGAAAATCTTGATTCGTATCGATCTCGTATATTTTGACGCGAAGCCATATAGTCTAACAAGTAGGAATAAATAACACCTTTGAACACTATCGTCTTTATTGTTTGAGGTTAATTCTCCTTTAAAAAGATGAATGCTCGGAAACAACTACCCTATTAAACCCATACTTCTGATGAAATAACGCCCAGAGCAATTGTAACAGAAGCAAATGCCGGATCACCGCTTAATTAAAACAATGAACTGATTCTATTATATTCTATTATTGACCATAGACGATCCGCCCTTTTCTTACTGAGCGAATTTTGAAGGTTTGGCGAAACTTTGTCGCCTCCCCCTCCACTGAGCAACTTTTCGAGAAGCTGGCGAGAACAAAAAAAATAGGGTCTACTTTTTGACAAACTTTCATTTGCGTGCCCCCTCTTTTTACTCAATCCTGGATCCGCCCCTGATTCATATTATCAATATTTCATTCTGCCAAGAAAAAACCAACAAATCGGTGAATCCAAAATAAACAGAGTTCAAGAGAAGTCAAATGGATGTCGGGGAAAAAATAACTTGATTAACTAAATAACTATAACCCGCAGTTCATCTTTTCTTTTCCAATCCATCTAACTTTAAGTAGCATAAAAATGTATCTCTCCCCTAAATGTTGGTTACCTCATATAAATCTCTATACTAATTTCAATTACTACATAGGCTACACATTCGTTACACATGCGTTTCATGTCATTTTTATTTAAAAAACATAATTACCTTTCAAGTTTTAGGAATTTTGTTTACGTGTGTCAGTTAATACTACTACAAATCGCGTTATCAGTAATAAAGTACGCATGCGCGAAATGCTAAAATCGCACAGTGTGAGACATGCATCGCAGATCCTGTGGTAGCCTGCGATGGCCTGCGATATCGCTTTGCATCGCATCGCATCGCATCGCAAGTGATCGCTTGAAAAATCGCACAGTGTGAGGCGGGCTTTAGTCTCACTCTCTCTCTCTCTTTCCTTCTTTCCCCTCTTCTTCTCATCGTTTGTGAATTATTTACCATGAAGTATTTACTCCAACATACAATGCACTCTTTCCCCTTTGATTTCGTACTATCTATCCTTTATTTCTACACTCGCTATAAATTTTCTTTATAAAGTAAATGCATATTTGATTATTCTGAAGTAACGATTCTATTCAGTAATGAAATATATTGATGCATCCTGCAATTTCATATTTTTCCATGGGTCGTTGGCACGAATGTGTCAAAGTAAATATTAGCCAATATGATATAGCAAACTTTTCTGCCAAAGATAAAGCAAATAAAGCAGCACAACGATAGCAGGTTTCCATATCAGTAACAATCCATATGCAATTATGAAAGACCGACGGGATAACTCATCATTCTATTCCATTGGCGTTATTACAAATCGAGATAAGGGCCCCGTTTCATAGAATTTGTTATCAATAACAACTGCCACATTTCTATAACAAATTTGCTTTCAGCCAATCAGATGCAAGGATTTCAGTAGCCTATAACAATTATTGCAACTTGTTATCGATAACAATCTTTATAAAACGGGGCCAAGTTCAACGAAAGATAGTGAACAGAACGTCTCTCGTATTCTTTCATATCAAAATACGAAAGCATAATTTTCCCGTTATCATGGTTATACAATTCCATTATTTGCGTAACCATTTCAATTAATAATAAACATATGAATACGAATGACTATGTCAATTCAAACTTTATCGGTCATCTCACAGAACTTGAAATGAATTAGAACATGACCATGTAAGACATGAACATATGAACATGTGAATTATTGAAGTATCACCGATGTAAGCGATATGAATAACAATAAAAACTCTATATATATTTGTAAAAAAAAATGCACCATTAGACGAAACTAAGTGCAATGGGACTATACTCATCGAAATGAAAAATAACACACATCTTCGTTACAGCTAACTGCAGTAGCACTTTGGACACCAATTGTTACAGTCATGACCGTGATTGCTTTGGGGTTTTTTCTACAAAATTAATGAATACAGTGAGTTGATATTAAAGGCCAATTTCACCTCGATAATGAGATGATATGTGTGGAAGAAGAAAAATACGAAAAACAGAATAGTGAAAGTTTGAGAGAAATCGAAGAAGGAATAAGAAAGTCATAGATGTTGAAATAAATGAGATCAATAAATCTATGTGAATCTCACATTTGCAATTTGGTGAGTCGATTGTGACATATTGGCGGTCAACTCTCCCGTTTGTAGTGAACTGAAATATCATTAATTTGCTATTTTCTCATAAGCACCTTTATCCTCGGGGACTTTACCCAAAACATATTGGCCCGAATTCACAAAGGAGGTTTGTTTTAAACCATGGTTTAAACCCCCTCCTGGGGTTTTTAAGCGTATGTGCGCACGGAATTCCATCCAATCTTTGAGCGCGCGCATGGGCAATGTGCGCATAATTTTATGTACGCCTATTACGCCAGTACGCTTTGTGAATTCGGGCCATTGTAGATACATTATTGTTTTAGGTCCTCATAAAAGAAAGAGATCCTACTGATAGTACTTTAAAGCATGAACATTTCGTTCAAACATTCACCCTTCTGCTTATCTGATTTTCCTCTTTCTTTCAGAACAATTTTCCATTGAGTTTGAATTTCCATGCACATCACAGATGAATTTTGCCCGGGGGCCACTCAGATATATGGGTGTACACATGCACGTCCAAAAAAAAACGCGTAAAAGGGGTCCTTTTTTCAGGTGGAACGCGTAACGCGCGTTACGCGTTAAGGGGTTCAAAAACGCTGATTTTCAACAAAAAGGGGTGCTTTTGACTAATCTGGCCGAATGGATGATGAAAAACAGCGCAAAAATCCTCGTTTAAGGGGTCTTTTTTCATCCAAGTATAAAACCTGTTTAGGGGGTATTTTGATAACCCATGGACAGGCATGTGTACACCCATATATCTGAGTGCCCCCCATAATAATCGCATAATTTTATTATGAGTTAAGTGTTAAGCGTCAAATATAGCTGTCAATAACGTTGAACATTTTATATATTTAATAACACAAACACCAAATCTCTAAGATTCAGAGTGTAATTTGAATACATTTATACTGTCACAATTGATGGAAAATATAAGCTAATAAGAAATTATATTTCATGTACACGTAATATCATCCTAATTTTGAATGGGAATGTGTACATTATTGCGGGCAACATTAAATCACAAAAAACATACTTCTTTAAAAAATATGGTTTTACCATGATATAACACGACTCTATGGAAAGAAAAATTATGTAAACTGAGACAAGCATTATGGTACAACGAAATTAACAATGTCCCTCAATGTTGATTATCCGTACGACTGAGGAAATGAATTCGCGCCAGAGCCTTGTTTTGTTTGTTGGTCTGTTTTGTTGTTTATTTTTCAATTATTATTTGACTTAGTAAACGTGATTGTCATAATATCTTATTTAAGTTTCCGACGTAGATTTCATATGTCTCAAATCAGTGTGCATAATTATACACTGTGGAGATCAGATGCATATCTTCGTTTTTCATCCGTATTTTCGACTGGCTTTGTCTTCCTGTAACAGCAACAGTTCTTCTCATGACCGAGGACCATGCAGAGGGACATAAAGAAAAAACGTCCCGCACGCCAAACTAACACCCATGATCAGTGCCAGGAAAACACCGATCTGTTGGTAGGACAGAACTGTAGCTGGAAGCATACACACACCGGCCACGAAAGTCGAGAGCGCAGCGGTTGATTTAGCAGAGGTCAACTGTTTCATAGCATGCATTGATTTAGAGACACGATCTCCAGTTGGTGCTATCCTGTAAGCAACACCGTAATGGATAGTGAAGTCAACGGACAGGCCGACAGCAAGCGACATGATTGTAGATTCTAGCAATTCAACTCCCACCCGATGAAAACTAGAGAACCTACCGTCACAAAGACTGTCCCTGATATGGAGAGAATGGCATAGAGTGTGATGAGGACGTTCCACGTGGTAAGGAGCAGCACCAAAGAGGCGAATCCCAGAGACATGCCGATGGAGAAGGTGAACCCTGTGACTAGACTGTGCTGGAGATCAAGGAAATACAATTGGTAGTCACTGAAGCTTACGAACCACCCACGGGATATTGATTCTGGGCCTTTGTCCATCTCCTGCCTACTCCATCTGTTTATTTCGCTCCAGAAAGCATCGATGCTCTCGTAGTTCAGTGAATACCTCGTATTGCTTGTGAATGAGTGTGATAGACCAGTTAGCTTCTGTCCTTCACCAAAGCGAGTCATGTTCTCTAAGCCCTCAAGTGACACAAACATTGAAGCACATTGTTGGAAGAGTTCTGGCTCGTAGGGGAAGTCATAATTTTCGCAGAATGGGGAAATGACACGGTGAAAGACGGGACTATCACAAGGAGATTCCATTAGGAGTTTCTTGAAAACATCGATGAAGCAAAAATCTTGGATATTTCCTTGTGCAGAGTAGAACGACTGATTCTTAACATCAGAGCATATATTCATTAGCCACTCTTGGGATTCGGGAGCTGATAAATTGAAACCGTTGTCAAGGATGAGGCTACCCCTGTTGTCAGGGTCACACGAATTCCCGTTATCTTTTGATTCAAGCCCCCAAACGAATTTCATCGGCATCTTGTTCTGCACCAGCTGCTCAAAGTCAAAGTAGTCTACGAACAATTGGTCATACTGCTCGAGAAAATCCGAGTTCACAAAGATCTGGAACTGCGACTGAGTGGGAAGCTAAAGCTTCGGGTATATGAATATGGCACAACCACCACCTATACCGAGTAATGTGAAAACCATCAGTCAAAGATATCGCAATTTGAACACAATCTTAGGAAGTACTTTTTCAAAGATGTGCCAAGACACTGTTTTGAGAGCCTGGTTTTACGGCTCCGGTATTTCTTGAAACGTAGGTATCTTTCTTCAATGATAACAATAGCAGGTAGCCATGTCAAAGTGAACAAGAAATTGAAGAGGATTGCACATCCGGAATAGACAGCGAAGCACTTGATGGCTGTGATTGAGCTAGTGATACAAAAGAAGAGCGCTGATGACGTTGTAAAGCTTGTTACGAACATTGTGATAGCTGCGTGGTGCAAGGTTTCCTGGAGGATTCTAATCCTATTCTCCTCCCTGTCGCTGTACTTCTCCCCGATCTTTCGCCAGAAATCCATGTAAACGAAGGTATCATCAGATTATCGGTATTAGAGTAAACATAAATTATAATTAATAGTGTCAAGTCTACATATATTTATATGATTATAAAACAAAGGCTTTTGCGATTGATTCGAATAAATCTCAACTTAGAATTATTTGTAGCTCTATCTCATCAGTACACAGTTGCTGTTAATTTTAAGTTGCGATAGATTCGAATCAATCGCAACTCTCTGAGACGGGGCCGAAGACTCACCATCACCCTTCTTCGGTCTGGGTGGGTGTTAAACATAAAACATCAAAGGTAAAAAAACGTCCAATGCTTATTACCGGATGCACTTCAAGTTCATGCACTTATTTCTTCACGGTTTGATTTTGGAAATGCTTTGCTTTATAATTTGCCTCATACTCTAATAAAGAAATTGCAAACATTACAAAATTCTGCTGCACGCATTGTGACACTCAGACGAAAATATGATCATATAACTCCCACACTCAGATCTCTCCATTGGTTACCACTGAACTTGAAAAAACGAATTGTTTTTAAGTTGTTACTTTCTGTATTTCATGTTGTTAATTCATCTGCTCCTCTTTACAATCAGGCATTATTAACCAGTTACATTCCTTCAAGGTCGTTACATTCTTCAAATATGGGGCTTTTAAAAGTCTCACAATGTAAGAAATCATGGGGGTATAGGGCCTTTGCTCACGCTGGGCCATAGCTATGGAATCTATTATTTATTTATTTATTTATTTATTTATTTATTTGTGCATGCTTCAGGAATCATATTTACAATCACATAATAATACAAAGTATTACACAGTAATATTGTTTCATATTGAAACACACAGAGGTTTGGCAAAATAAGCTATAAGCTTGAGAGGTATTGCCACACCTGCATACTTAAAACAAACAATATAAACGGGTAAAACCATTATAATAAAATAAACATAAATCAAAACGAACCTTAAAATGATAAACGAGATAATAAAAACAAAAGAGGAAAAAAACAAAAAAGAATATGGAAAAGAATGAAAAAAAAAAATATGAAAAGAACCCCTATATAGTTAGTAACTTATAAAGATATAGATTTACATGTACACCCAGAGAAATTCACAACGCTTGTAAGAATCTATATAAAGTGAGAATAACCAGAACTGATGGATACAGAAACAGCACTAGTTACATATGTGAGATAAGCATGCATTTAACACTGCTTTTGAAGGAGTGTATGGTCAATAAGTTACGAGTTTCATTTGGTAATGAGTTCCAAACATCTGGGCCATAATGCCGTACAGATTTATGTGCTAACACTGTGCGGGGGTTGGATAAATGAATGTTTGCTGATTGTCTAGTCCGATAAGAATGAATTTCGTCATTTCTTTGGAACATTGAACAAAAGGTCGCAGGCAAGAGCTTGGTGTTATAACGATACATAAATGTTGACATATTACCTATTGAGTTACGATCACTGACCTCTACCACCTGGACGGATCATCGCCCATTCCAGCGCGTGCGAGCACTTGAAGTGGGCGCGGCCATGTTACTCTTCCGAGAGCGATGTGGTTTATTACACGTTACGTACTGAACATCTGTACTTGTCTGCGCGTTTTGACCAAGGGCGTCCGCATGATTGTACACAAATCTGTATTCCAGCTTTCTCGCGCGTTGATTTTTCAGAAGTGCAACATGGCGGACCACGACTTCACTTCTCTGAGCCAATGAAACGTCCAGGTGGTAGAGGTCAGTGGTTACGATCTATTCAGAATGTAGATCTTTTCAAAACACAGTTGAAACGTTATTTATTTGTTCAATATTATGGTAATTAATAATGAATTTGGTTTGTTTTCAGCGCCTTGAGCAACTTATTTTCAAGATGGATTTGGCGCTCTATAAGTCACATTTATTATTAATAATAATAATACTTATAATACTAATAATACTAATAATTATTATTATTATTAATTATTATTATTATTATTATTATTATTATTATTATTATTATTATTATTATTATTATTATTATTATTATTATTATTATTATTATAGGTTTTTCTTCGACCAACTCAGAAAGCGTTGGTGGTATAGTGGTTAGCATAGTTGCCTTCCAAGCAATTGACCCGGGTTCGATTCCCGGCCAACGCATATTTTTGTGTGGTTGGCTACTCACAGCAGGTCGTCAAATTTTCTTTTTGTGGGTTTGAATTGAATTATCCTCCGCAATATAATAAATCATTATATAAAATAAAAGAAATATATACTGACTAACTGGGCGTTGTGGCGTGCGCCTGTAATCCAGCTACCAGTGGAAGTTATAAACTGATTCAGCGGACCCAGGTTCGAGACTGAGTCACGTTTTTCGGATGGTGACGTTAAAGGTCGGTCCCAGACGTAAATAATCATATCTGATTGATACACGTCGGTAAAAACCCAATTACACACACACACACACACACACACACACTGACTAAAAATACATTACTGAATTATAATAAACTAGAAAGGCCGTCAAAGGCGGCAGACCCACGCCTTAGCGGAGCTATTATTCTTGAAACTGCAGATATATTTTTACTGGTTGGTTCCCCTGTCGTGTATAAAAACCCAAGTAAACCCAATATAGGTTTTGTTTTGTTGCGATTATTTTTGTAAGCAGTAGCCATTCAAAGGGGATAACAAGAGGCACATCTACCCCCCCCCCCCCAATAAATTTTGCCATATCCAGGTCATAGCTTTGTGTGTCCCCACCCTTGAAAAAAATTCTTCTGAAAAAGATATTTTATTATTGAAACATCTCTCCCCTAAAAGTAATTGATTAGACATGTCAGAGAGCGTGGCGTGGTGAGGAAAAAAATGTTAGCAATTTGTATTCAGTGTTCAGTCATGTAAGTGTTAGTAAAATGTATTCATGTTCTATCTTTAAATTACATTGCAATTGGGGTTGTTTTTTTTTTCATCGGGCTTGGATAAAATAAATATGACGACAAAATAAGTTGGATCTCGACTTCAAAATGACATGCATGCGAGGCACAGAGCTTACTCACTCAGCTCAGTCACCACCCATCAACAAAGTCAAAGTGGATACTGGCGTGCATGTATTCGGCGAACCTCGATCAGCCACCAAATTTTGCAAATCCACACAAATTTAAAAAAATACAGTTTTTGTATATATTTTACAACTACGAAATCCACTCAAACAGACATAAATGAGTTATAAACTAACTCAAATCTCAAATGACAGGACCGTTATAACCCAAAGAAAAAAGTTCAATCCTACTACAGTCAGCCAGGCACAGGCACTGTACTCCCTGGGGTTATGTACTCCTAGCCCGACCAGATCGGCGTCACTTCGCGACAGCGCTGTGTATAGTTATGTACGTACAGCTAGCTACACAGCCCACTCACTCAGATCAACACACGCGAACGCTCGCGAGTGCGATAGACTCACTCACGTCGAACAAACTCACCAGATTTTCACCGAAAACAATTAAAATCACGTACTACACGTCCACCAGGATAAAATAAATCACAAAAACTTCCACAACAAAGTGGAAAGAACCGGGGAAAATAAACAGAAATGCACAGAAGATAAGAAATAGAGCTATAGAGCTATAGAGCCGCCTATTACTAGTAATAGTATACCGTACATAGCCGCTTTCGAATTCGCAGTAGTAGTTCAAGCGCGCAAAAAATCCCTTGTTGCTGGGATACGTTGGCTTTGAATATTCATTGCAGGCTCGTACGGATTTGAAGTGAAATGGCAAATAATGGGTCTAAAAGTCTTCTAAAATTCATAAACCTGAAATAGGCTTTTGGTGAGACGAAGTAATGAGTGTTTTGATTGGCCAAAATATTTCTACATCTGCAGGCGAAGTTTGGGGTCATCAATCTTTCTAGTTTCTTTCCTGTCACTATCTGAACTGAAGTTCCTATACTTTACTACAGGGTCAAAACTTCAAGGTCACACAGAATGTGCAGGGGTCAACCAATCATCACCAAAATCTAATCGATTCTTTCCTGTCACTTTCTGAACATTCCCTGAAAATTTGGTGCAAATCCGTTCACCCGTTCTCTTGTTATCTTGTACACAAACAAACAAACAAACAAAAACAAAAACAAACAAACAAACAAACAAACATACGGAGCCCTTTACATAACCCTGCCGATTTCATTCATCGGCGTGGGTAATTACTTCGCCATGTGCAGAAACTGTATATTTGTGTATTGTATCTCACCGCAGCACACATCCTCCCCTCTAAGTCACAGGAAAAGGAGAGCAGAGAAGGAACGACAAAAGTTGTGGAGTTTGAAGGTACTCAATGTTAACTTCCAGAGTGTAAGAAACAAGAAAGAAGAGTTGGCGGTGCTCATTGACTCAACAGATCCTAGCATCATCATAGGGACAGAAACCTGGCTAAGCAGTTAAATTTCCACCTCTGAGATTTTCCCACCAAGCTTCAGCGTTGTGCGAAAAGATCGAGAAGATGGCTATGGAGGAGTACTACTCGCTGTACGTTGCGACCTGGTGTATGACATCATTCAGGTGCAAACCTTAGGAGAGCATGTCTTCATCAGGCTCCAATTTGGTAAAGGCTTGAGCCTCATTGTTGGAGCCCTTTATCGCCCTCCCAACACTGATGCACAGTACATGGACAATATCTGCTCAACGGTCGAGGAGATATCCGCCCAGAATAGGAAGTCCGTCTTGTGGATAGGTGGTGACCTCAACCTACCAGACATCAACTGGGAAGACTTGAGCGTGAATGGACATAACAACCCAGCTCCTGTTAACAACCGGTTCCTAGATATGGTCCAGAACTGCAACCTACAGCAGATGGTTTCCTTCCCTACACGAGGAGACAACTTACTTGATCTCTTCTTAACCAACAGGCCAACACTGATCAACAAATGCACCCTTCTCCCAGGCCTCGGGGATCATGACATCGTAGGGGTTGAGTCAGATGTTACTGCAAAGCGTTGCAAGCCAGTGAAGAGGAAAGTGTATCTGTGGAAGAAGGCTAGCCTTAAGGAGATGAAACAAGATTGTCGCCTGTTTCAACAACAGTTCCTGAACACATACAGTGAACAGAGCTCAGTGCATGAGATGTGGAACTGTTTCAAGACCAGTCTACTGAACATCATGGACACCCATGTTCCAGCGAAAACTACATCTTGTCGCTTCAGCCAACCGTGGGTCACAAGGTCTGTGAAACGGCTCTCGAGAAGGAAAAAGCGGGCCTTCAATCGCGCTCGAGCATCTGGCAGACCTCAGGATTTCAGCAAATACCATCAGCTTAAGAGGTCATCACAGGCAACCTGCAAGCAGGCGTACAACGAGTACATCAGCAATATCATCAGCCCTGACTCCACTACAAACCCAAAACGATTCTGGAGCTTTATCAACAGTAAGAGGAATGATAACACTGGAGTATCTCCACTGAAAGACATCAATGGGAAGACACACTCAGACAGCAAAGAGAAGGCCGATATCCTGAATCAGCAGTTTACATCAGTATTCAACAGGGATGAAGACATGTCAACATTGAAGGATAAGCGACCCAGTCCATTTCCTGGTATGGATGACATCGTGATCTCCCCAGCTGGGGTACACAAGCTACTGTCTGCTCTTGAGATCCACAAGGCTACCGGACCAGACAGACTTCCTGCACAACTTCTCAAGGCGCTGTCATTGGAGATAACACCAGTGTTGACTATGCTCTTCCAGGCCTCACTACATCAGGGCGTGGTTCCCATGGACTGGAAGAATGCAGATGTTGTCCCTATCTTCAAGAAGGGTGAGAGATGCAAGGCGGTCAACTACAGGCCTGTGTCGCTGACATCAATCGTCTGCAAGACTCTGGAGCATATTGTCTGCACAAGCATCCATGAGCATCTTGATGATCACCACATTCTGTCAGATGCTCAGCATGGTTTCCGCAAAAGATCCTGCACATCTCAACTCCTTCTCACCATCCAAGATCTCACTAGCAGTGTCGACTCAAAGGACCAGATTGGCGTTATTCTGTTAGACCTATCAAAGGCTTTTGATAAGGTCCCGCATGGAAGACTCTTGCATAAAATCCACTACTATGGAGTCCGTGGTAAAGCCCATAACTGGATTAAGGATTTCCTCACTGGTCGCTCTCAAAGGGTTCTACTCAATGGTTGCACTTCTCACACCTCTCCTGTCCTCTCGGGCGTTCCGCAAGGCAGCGTCGTCGGACCTCTTCTCTTCCTTCTCTTCATCAACGATCTTCCTGACTGCATATCACCCAAGTCCACGGCAAGATTGTTCGCAGACGACTGCATCCTGTACAAGACGGTGAAGAGTGAGGAAGATGCCCAGAGCCTTCAAAAAGACCTAGACAACCTCCAGGAATGGGAAAAAGACTGGCTGATGCACTTCCACCCGCAGAAATGCCACATCATGCATGTCTCTAACAAAAGGAAAATGTCTCAGACATCCTTTCCTTACTTCATCCACGGAGAGCAGCTACAAGAAACAGATTCTGTAAAATACTTGGGTGTCAACATACAGAGTAACCTGAAATGGAATCACCATGTACATGTGACAACCAAGAAAGCCAACTCAGTTCGAGGCTTCCTGCAGAGAAACGTGAGAGCCTGCCCTCCGAAGACAAAGGCATTACTGTACAAGACCTTGGTACGCCCTGTGATGGAGTGCGGTCGAACATTCTTTTGTTGCATGTCGACGTCAACGAACTTTTGATAGTCACTCTTCCGCTGCCAGCTCCAGCCCTTGAAGCCAAACAAAAATTCCCTCTCACTGGTTTTCAGAGTGAATGCGGTATTCTTCCCGGGACATACCAGTAGACCGACAGCCCATGAGACCGACAGCCAACTGAAAGATCAGTCTCGTGAACCCTCGGAAAAGTCAAAGCGGTGGTCCTGCGAGACCAGCATCGTTGGTCTCGTTGGCGGTCTGTCTCTTTCACCGTTTCTTCCTCCTCAACGAAAACCATTATCATTGGCTAGTATTATCTGTGTATTACCATGTATCTCAAGTGGCAAAGCCACAGGGAGCACTTGTTCGCCCTCCCCCCTTCCATATAGAAAAGGGAAAAGGAGCAAATGAGAGAAAAAAGGGAAAGGGAACAGGAAAGGGAGAGAGGGAGTGGGAAAGGATAAAAAAAACATGATCCCTGATAGCAGAGAGTGGTTAAAATGACGGGATATTGACGTGATATTTACGTCGTGGTTTACGTCTTTTTTACGTCCTGTAATTACGTCAATAAGACGACAACTTGCACCAACGCAAGACATCATGAGGACGTCTTATTTTGACGTCATCCTTACGTCTTCCAGGTCAGTGAATGACAACTTCATGACGTCTTGCAAATCACCAAATGACTACTTTTGGACGTCTTTTTGACGTCTTGCAGGTCATTAAATGACCACTTTATGACGTTTTTAGACGTCTTGCGGCTGGTAAAAAATGACGTGATATATAAGTCATAGTTTACGTCTTTTTTACGTCTTGTAATTACGTCAATAAGACGACAACTTGCACCAACGCAAGACATCGTGAGGACGTCTTATTTTGACGTCATCTTTACGTCTTGCAGGTCACTGAATGACGACTTCATGACTTCTTTTGGACGTCTTGCAAATCACCAAATGACGACTTTTTGACGTTTATTGGACGTCTTGCAGGTCATTAAATGACCATTTTATGACGTCTTTTAGAGGTCTTGCGGGTGGTAAAAAATGACGTGATATTTAAGTCATAGTTTACGTCTTTTTTACGTCCTGTAATTACGTAAATAAGACGACAACTTGCACCAACGCAAGACGTCATGAGGACGTCTTATTTTGACGTCATCTTTACGTCTTGCAGGTCACTGAATGACGACTTCATGACGTCTTTTGGGCGTCTTGCAAATCACCAAATGACGACTTTTTGACGTTTATTGGACGTCTTGCTGGTCACTAAATGACCACTTTATGACGTCTTTTAGAGGTCTTGCGGGTGGTAAAAAATGACGTGATATTTACGTCGTGATTTACGTCTTTTTTACGTCCTGTAATTACGTCAATAAGACGACAACTTGCACCAACGCAAGACATCGTGAGGACGTCTTATTTTGACGTCATCTTTACGTCTTGCAGGTCACTGAATGACGACTTCATGACGTCTTTTGGACGTCTTGCAAATCACCAAATGACGACTTTTTGACGTCTATTGGACGTCTTGCTGGTCACTAAATGACCACTTTATGACGTCTTTTAGAGGTCTTGCGGGTGGTAAAAAATGACGTGATATTTACGTCGTGATTTACGTCTTTTTTACGTCCTGTAATTACGTCAATAAGACGACAACTTGCACCAACGCAAGACATCGTGAGGACGTCTTATTTTGACGTCATCTTTACGTCTTGCAGGTCACTGAATGACGACTTCATGACTTCTTTTGGACGTCTTGCAAATCACCAAATGACGACTTTTTGACGTTTATTGGACGTCTTGCAGGTCACTAAATGACCATTTTATGACGTCTTTTAGAGGTCTTGCGGGTGGTAAAAAATGACGTGATATTTAAGTCATAGTTTACGTCTTTTTTACGTCCTGTAATTACGTCATATTTACGTCTTGCAGGTCAGTTAATGACAACTTCATGACGTCTTGCAAATCACCAAATGACTACTTTTTGACGTCTTGCAGGTCACTAAATGACCACTTTATGACGTTTTTAGACGTCTTGCGGGTGATAAAAAATGACGTGGTATTTACGTCGTGGTTTACGTCTTTTTTACGTCCTGTAATTACGTCAATAAGACGACAACTTGCACCAACGCAAGACATCATGAGGACGTCTTATTTTGACGTCATCTTTACGTCTTGCAGGTCAGTGAATGACAGCTTCATGACGTCTTTTAGAGGTCTTGAGTGTGGTAACAAATGACGTGATATGCTAGACCCCCAAAAGACGTCAAAAATGACGTCTTGCGTTGGTGCAAGTTGTCGACTTATTAACGTAATTACAAGACATAAAAAAGACGTAAATCACGACTTAAATATCACGTCATATTTTACCACCCGCAAGACGTCCAAAAGAGGTCCAAAAGTCGTCATTTGGTGATTTGCAAAGTCATCATTTAGTGACCTGCAAAACGTAAAGATGACCTCAAAATAAGACGTCCTCATGACGTCTTGCGTTGGTGCAAGTTTTAGACTTATTGACATAATTACAGGACGTAAAAAAGACTTAAATCACGACTTAAATATTACGTCATATTTTACCATCTGAACCACTAATTACAATCTGTTTAAGTGTAATGACGACCTGTCAAAATCATTCATGAGCACATGGATACCAAAATTCAAAGTACATACATGTACAATCACTGAAAAATAAGTTATGCATAATATACAAGGCAGACATAAAATCAGTTTCACATTTTTAATGCCACTGGTATGAAAATCAGCTGCAAACATCCATTCATAAAACATACATAACAATGATAATCAAAACTGATGTGTGAGTAATTATATACAGGAATATGTTAACAGGTGGATTATTAAATCACACAGTGGGAAACACAAGCTACCCTAATGAAAAGAGTTGTGAAAATGAATGGATTTTTGGCACGAAGTAAAAAAAGAGTAAGAAAATACATTAAGTATTTGAACATTTACCCAAAAAACAGCATCACTGACAAAATTGGAGGGGAAAGTACCTGATTTCTTTGGTCTCAAAAATGGTAATGTTGAATGTACATGAATTACTAACTCATGAAATAGTTTGAGTATAAGATTTTGTTAAGAATATTTTGCCTCATTTGCATAAAGTAGATACTCAAAATGCTGAATTATTTGCAAAGCATTTTTTTTTCAATTTGGGTTTGAATCTAGATCTTGCACCAGAACAATGTTTTATACAAGAACAAGGAAAAATAAAGAAAGTTAATTATGGAACGAAATGCTAGGAATCTATGTAAGACAACAAACCAAATGGTGGAACTGTAATCAGAATAAGTTGGTTAAAAATAATGCAAGTTGATTTACCCTTGAATTTCTTTGACAAATATATTTTTCACAAGGAAAAATGCCTGAATGAAGCATATTAATTGTACGTAGCATTTCAGTCCAGTTCATAAGAAATAAATACGCACAACTTGGTGACTATGAAAAGTCCATTATTAACATAAACTTCATAGTGGCTCTTTGAATAATTGATGTACATGTATAACTAATGAATTCTCTGTCCTGTGGATTGGCAGACGAATATAGTCTTAGGAATAATAAAATAAAAGATTTTGAGTTATGAAAACTGCAACTCTCAATCATTGCAAGATATGGCATATTGACAAAATCTATCAAGCTCTTCTCCTAAAGAAAATGCGCTATTGGTAAAAATACCCTTTTACATCTACCAATATATTCTGCAAAAAGTATGAAAGTGCTGAAAATTGCATACACAGTTTCAATTCAGTTCAATTTTATTTTAGTTTCTAATATTTTATATCAAATAAAACTTTGTCATATGTTTAAAGGTTATCAGGAGTACTTGCAGTGTGATTTCAGTTTGACACTAACTTTACTTTTGAATTGCTTGTCAATTGCCATGTTTTAACTTCAAATTCTACAAATATTTAGGACATTTTAGGTGCTTTATTTTCATGGAATGTATTCATAAAATGCTTTTAGGTTGGATACAAATGGATGGGAACTCTCTCCATTTTCTTCCATACATTACCAATACTCCAGATGACATTTAAATGTACATTTATAGACAGAACTAACTGCAGTTTAGTATAAGTTTAAGTTTCATGTCATGCAATCATGAAACAAGTAGAACATTTACATTTTATGTGAATAAAACATTTAGCGCTCCTTATGGAGATAGAGGCACCGAAATTGTATATGAAATACATGCAAGCATCTGTGGAATTCTTAAGAGCATCCTAAAAAACAGATAGTTGTTTGAAATATAGAAGAAATCCACTCCAGAATTTATTCTTCTTATTTCATGAGAAAACATCATACAGAACAGTACAAATGTCACACAAATCTCATACAGGAAGATATGACATTTCAAAATTTCATTTTTATTTTCTTGACCAGTCCTTGCAAATATTTAAATGGGCGAGTAGATGTCATCACCTCATAATTTTTTTTCAAATACACTGTATATGAATTTCTCGAGCTCACACTCGTAACACATATCCCCATAGCAAAATGTATTATTGTATTATTTCTCCTTTATTTCGGGCGGTGATAAGACAAGTTTTAGATTCTCATAGCTGAAATATGAAACTTTTGTCATTTCTGTATATGAAAAGGATAGCAAATTGTGAGGCAATGATATCATCACCTCGCTCATTAAAACACTAAGGACTGGTCAAAAAGTGTTTTTCCCCAAAAATATGATCTTTCATAATGTCATAACTTCCTTATTTCTTATCCAATATCTTTTAGCATTGTTTCATATTTAATTTGTTTCTGTATGTTTTAAACCTGTAGAGAGGATTCTTTCTTTAATTATTGCCAGTTGTAACTACAGCTTTTTACTGATTATTTGAGTGTTCCTCTGTGTCCATTGGCAAGGCTTCTTCTTCCTCCTGCAGTTCTGGAGTTACAGGCCTCCGAAGCTGCAGATCATTCTTTGGTACGTTTCCATAAATGTACTTCAAGTAGTATTGAATGCCACTTTCCACCTCGTCAAGCGGAGCAGATCTTGTCCGTTAGTTGCCCCTCACAGTCGCTGGAAAAGAAATTGAATGTGAAAGGAAAAAATAATTAAAAATTTCAATATTACCTCTCAGATCCGAAAGATACTGTATTGCTTCACTTCTTTTATGTCTCACATTTAGCAAATACCTGAAATACATGGCCTGAAAATAAACTGCAATGGCCTGAATTCAGGCTTTTGCCTGGAAACTGGCATCTTTGTACACATATACTGACCACTAAAATTGTTTTGTAGACCTTTCTTTTTTTTTTTCTTTTTGTACCACGGGAGATGGCGAGTTCACTTCTAGGAAACTTTGGCAGTAACAGGCGCGGATCCAGAGGGGGGCGCAAGGGGCGTGCGCCCCCCGCCCGTTTTGTCTGACAAAGTATGCCCCCGGACCCCCTAGATGGCCGTTTGGCTTCGTCAAGCGGAGGGTTCCTCAGTGTGCGCCCCCTTTCTGAAATGCGCCCCCCTTTCTGAAAATCCTGTATCCGCCCCTGAGTAAAGCTGTTTTTCAATTAAAAACTGAATGCTAGAAGCATAACGAACTTCAAAAGGCACCAGTTCAAACACTGTAATGAAGCTAACAGCCCTTAGAGGTAAAAACATCTCTGAAGATCTTTATCTTAATTTCTGCCTAATGATGCAAACAACAGTCCTTCTGGATTAGAGCATTATGGCAGTTAAGCAGGGGGAAGGCAGAAAGAGTTAAGCATACAAACATACCTATTTGACAATATTTTGAAACACTGAAATATATATATATATATATATATATATATATATATATATATATATATATATATATCCAAGTTATATATATCCAAGTTACTTTGTGATAAATAATGTGGGTCCAAAAAATAATTTAAATGTAATCTTCTAGATGTCTGCAACTATCTGCTTATGATTCAAGAAGAAAAAATCAACAGACTCTTCTGAAGATGAGAAAATGTATATACATCTAATTACCAAAGATAACATCTATCATCGCCTTATATCCCGAAAACTTGTGCTTCTGCCACGTTGTCCCATCCAACTGAATTGCACAGACAACTGAGGGTCCATCATTGTGTCCAGCACACGCCTTACTGATTCTTTGGTGGCCCCTCCACATCTCTTTAAGTATGACATCTGGAAAAATGAAAGGGAATAGCAGTAAACATGTATTATTCTCACTTTCATGCATCTTCCTATCTGATTTAAACATGCATAAGATCTCACAATAAGCCATTTCGGAGATGCAATCTGAGCATGAGCAGATAAAGGTCATCTGTACCAAATTCTAAAACCCACTGACACTAATATTCGATATGTGCTCATGAATGTCATGTAATCATTATTCAATTATGCACTAATGGTGCATTCCATGATATCCAGGTGGAAGTATTCTTTTTAAAGGGGGAAACAAAAGCTATTCATGAGGCACCTCTATCACTCCCAGAGTTATTTTTCTGAAGTGCACATAAAGGGACCCTCCATGTCTAAAATATCTGTGGATATTTGGGGTCATTTGTACCATGCGCTAACCCCGAACTGGCTTATTAAAACCGATACTGATTTCAAAAGTTCTTTCAAACTTAATTATTCCAAGCAGAGGTCAATTTCATTATAGGCATGCAAACTCTGGAAGACCTACAAGGTGGATGCAAAGCATTGTTTTTCCTCCTGCAAGCTCTGTAAACAACCTGAGGCTGAAATTGATAACTATATTGCAAAGAAAATGCATTTAGCAGCAGCTTTGCAAGCAAGACAAAAACAAACTTGCTGGCTGTTTGAAGTCATGACATAGCTGCAGAACAATTAATTGACCTCTGCTGTATGTAATAATGGAAATATAATATTCTCCAAAAATAATTGTCAATTTCAATTCTGGAATGAACATGCATGTCACAAACAGTATATTTAATCCAACTTTCTACAATAAACAAATATGCTGTTGAAATTCTGATAGTTAATTTTCCCAATTAAGTTGAATGTTTGCATAAATAATTGAGTATAAAGTGCTGAAGAAAGTTAATGAATCAACTGTATAACACTATTATAAGCAGATAAAGACACTCACAAATTGCTTTTTTTGCAAGATCCTCCTGAAGGATCGTGTTGACCTCACATAAGTCTTGAACGTTATTAAGTGGAAGAGAGGGTATTCCTTCTGGTATATCAGCAATTTCAGCCACTCTGCCCTTCTCCATTTTGGCACGGATTGCCCCAAGAAGTTTCCGGTTTTCCCTCACCTCCGACATGACTTCCTCCATCTTATTATGCAATCGTCTCAATTCTGAAATTAAATTGAAATATGAGAGCATTTATTTTTGTTTCTTTTTGGTATTTTTTCCTTATTCAATCGTAAATATTGTACATTCCAATCCAATCAGGGTATTTATATAGCACCAATGTCTAGTTGCCTAATCAAAGGCGATGTTGAGACTGAAAAAAATACCAAAATGTCTCTTTTGATTTCTGCCTGACACCATACAATTTTAGGCAAATTATTTATTTCCCCCTAATTTTATACCTTCAATTTCATGACATTTTAAATTTCATAACCTTTGAACTGGGCCATATTTGCCCACGATCTAATCGGCTCATCTCGTGTCATGCACTGCCGGTTTCCCTGAGCCAAATAGGAACAACATTCATCCAAGGGTTCTCTTGATATTGTGTAGGTGCGATTTTGTTCAGGCAGATGGATGGACCGACAACCTGAAAACATAATGCACCTACAAGCCCTAACAGGACTATAGGCAATAAAAGACAATCATAGAATATGTTTGGTTTGTTTAGAAATTTCGAATTTTTCACTCTTTTTTCTGAAATGTACGTATGAACAGATCGAGGTGCCATCATGAATGCCCCCCCCCCCCAAGAAAAGAATAAGTGACATAAACTAATAAATAAATCAAATGAAGGAATAAATTCATCAGAGACTTGCCTGATGGTGCCTTATATTTAAAAGCACTTCACTCTAACTCTAACAGTTTAATATTACAGTAACGTTAGTAACAATGTTATTGGACAAAAAACATATATAAGCCTATATGGTACACTGCCTAACAGTTAGTATTTAGTCTACTTATTTCGATGTTTACTTCAATGTAAGTAGACTTAACTCTGGCAGTATTTAAATGATCACTAAATGATAATTTGTAATTGTATATATAATTTAATGTCCCATGAAAGTGACAAAATACAGCACTCAGCAGATGCATAATTTCGACTGTAATGTATTATAACGGTCACTTGACAAATGTGATTGATAGTATACTGACAGTTCTACAAACAGTGTGACTAATAATAACACACGTTTTCTCACTATGAACATGGCAAACAAAGAAGCGGACAAAATATACAGCTCCTCATTGTACCTTCCACACTTGCTCTGGTAGACAAAAGAATATCCCTTCATTGCTATTATGTAAGATTATGTAGAGCAGGTGTCACATGCATATTCACCTGTTCTACTTATCTTACATAATAGCAATGAAGGGATGTTCTTTTGTCTACCAGAACAATTGTGGAGGGTACAATGAGGATCTGTATATTTTGTCCGCTCTCTTTTGTCATTGCATGCATCGTGTTCCTAGTGTCTATCTGTTACTGTCTTAGGTACACATAATGCACAGTGTGGTGTGAATACCTAACTTACTTGCCACGAAACCTGAACTTAAACTTTGATGGAAGGTCTTTAGAAGATCAACGAAGACGAGTTCGTATGCCTAAGAAGTTAGAGTAACCTGTTCCACTGCTATTTTCTCACATGCATACACTTCACGCTGAGTCGAGCACCGCGGCAATGCACGCACGTGAAACGACGGACGAGTAAAACGATCACGTTAAAAAACACAAAAAACAAAAAACAAACAAAACAACAAAAAACAACCCCATTATGTCAAGATAATTGTATACATTGCGTACCGGCAAAAGGTACCGGCCGTGCATGCCTAGCCTGCCAGGCTAGCCGTGTATCAATATCACGCGCTAGTTGAGTGGCTCGATGACGTAGCCTGCAGTCAATACTGTATCATTTAATTGTATTAATTATCCTTTCTTCTTCTTTCCCTTATGTTTGCAATAGCAAAAAATTATTTAGCTTTTATATCCAAAGTCTAGCGAATGCACGTTCTGATATCCTTTTTTCTAGGGCACATATCGAACCATAAGTTGTATATTGACGTCAAAATCACGTCATGAACTAGTCATTAAAAAAATATAGACATTGTCTAATTAATCCCAAACCGTTCCCATGTTTAAATTAAACTGAATAATCGTTCATAAGTGGTAAATAAAATTACGTCATGAACTAGTCATTCGGAGCTGGTCGTCAGTTGGCAATGAAGTCACGTAATAATTAGGTTTTTTTTTTGGTCTTGAATAATTGTTCATATAAGTGGTAAATAATTGACGTCAAAATCACGTCATGAACTAGTCATTCTTAGCTGGTCGTGAGTTGGAATGGAAGTCACGTAATATTAACGTCGAATTTTGGTCTTGAATAATCGTTAAACAAGTGGTAAATACTTGACGTCAAAGTCACGTCGTTAACTAGTCATTCGTAGCTGGTCGTGAGTTGGCATTGAAGTGACGTAATAATTACGTCGTTTTTTGGTATTGAATTGTTCATATAAGTGGAAAATAACTGACGTCAAAATCACGTCATGAACTAGTCATCCTTAGCTGGTCGTGAGTTGGAATTTAAGTCACGCAATAATTACGTCGTTTTTTGGTCTTGAATAATCGTTAAACAAGTGGTAAATACTTGACGTCAAAATCACGTTATGAACTAGTCATTCGTAGCTGGTCGTGAGTTGGAATTGAAGTCACGCAATAATTACGTCGTTTTTTGGTCTTGAATAATCGTTAAACAAGTGGTAAATACTTGACGTCAAAATCACGTCGTGAACTAGTCATTCGTAGCTGGTCGTGAGTTGGCAATGAAGTGAAGTAATAATTACGTCGTTTTTGGTCTTGAATAGTTCATATAAGTGGAAAATAACTGACGTCAAAACCACGTCATGAAATAGTAATGGATAGTGCGTAATAATTACGTCGTCTTTTGGTCTTGAATAATCGTTCATAAGTGGTAAATAATTGACGTCAAAATCACGTCATGAAATAGTAATGGATAGTGCGATTCTTAATTGGTCGTGAGTTGACAATGAAGTGACGTAATAATTACGTCGTCTTTTGGTCTTGAATAATCGTTCAAATAAGTGGTAAATAATTGACGTCAAAACCACGTCATGAAATAGTAATGGATAGTGCGTAATAATTACGTCGTCTTTTGGTCTTGAATAATCGTTCATAAGTGGTAAATAAGTGACGTCAAAATCACGTTATGAACTAGTCATTCGTAGCTGGTCGTGAGTTGGAATTGAAGTCACGCAATAATTACGTCGTTTTTTGGTCTTGAATAATCGTTAAACAAGTGGTAAATACTTGACGTCAAAATCACGTCGTGAACTAGTCATTCGTAGCTGGTCGTGAGTTGGCAATGAAGTGAAGTAATAATTACGTCGTTTTTGGTCTTGAATAGTTCATATAAGTGGAAAATAACTGACGTCAAAATTACGTCATGAACTAGTCATTCTTAGCTGGTCGTGAGTTGGCAATGAAGTGACGTAATAATTACGTCGTTTTTTGGTCTTGAATAATCGTTCATATAAGTGGTAAATAATTGACGTCAAAATCACGTCATGAAATAGTAATGGATAGTGCGATTCTTAATTGGTCGTGAGTTGACAATGAAGTGACGTAATAATTACGTCGTCTTTTGGTCTTGAATAATCGTTCAAATAAGTGGTAAATAATTGACGTCAAAATCACGTCATGAACTAGTCATGGATAGTGCA
Source organism: Heliocidaris erythrogramma (assembly GCA_025617745.1). Taxonomy (NCBI): domain Eukaryota; kingdom Metazoa; phylum Echinodermata; class Echinoidea; order Camarodonta; family Echinometridae; genus Heliocidaris; species Heliocidaris erythrogramma. The sequence goes on from CM046870.1 coordinate 27,812,993, forward strand.
ATTCTTAACTGGTCGTGAGTTGGCAATGAAGTGACCTGATAATTACGTCTTTTTGGGGGTCTTGAATAATCGTTTATAAGTGGTAAATACTTGACGTCAAAATCACGTCATTAACTAGTCATGACTGTAGCTGGTCGCGAGTGGTCAATGTAGTGACGTAATAATTACGTCGTTTTTTGGTCTTGAATAATCAATCATATAAGTGGTAAATAATCGACGTCAAAATCACGTCATAAACTAGTCATCCAAATAAGACAATACATACTCGTCTTAGAAAGTCGTCACGAAGACGTCGTGATAACGTCGTTCATACGACGTATGACCAGTTGACCAGAATACGACCAATATACAACGTCTTTAAGACGTCCGTCTGCTATCAGGGATAGGACCCCATCCCGCACCCCCTCCCATCGGTGGCCTTGTTAATGCGCATTCATTAATCGAGTAAGGCCAGCGCCCCCTTCCTTTGTTCGTGTTATTTGTGTTTACTTTGTTCAATGAAAATGTACTTTCAATGCCTTATTCAATGTCACTTATTTTATAGTCACACAAGATTTTATTTTTTTTGAATTGTACATGGATATTATAATTGAATTATTTACTGAATATTGATTTGTATTGTTGATGAAATTGGAATAAACTAAACTGAAACTGATCTGAAACTTCTCCATGCCGCCAGTACATCCTCAAAGGATGGGCCCACGCTACTCTACTGTGTATCTCTATCCGGTATTACTGATGCTGTTACACAACACTTCGATTTTGTTGTTGTTGTATTTATCAATTTGATGGATAATAGAATGATTGGTGTAAGAGAAGATAACGGTTTTAAGCCAAAGCCTTTTAATTTGAAATTTTATCGGTAGTCATTTTTGTTTTACATTGTTCTATCTATTACATTTTCAGTTTTAATTGTATATTATGTATATGCTTATATTGAAACGGGATATAAAAAAGAGTCAGAATTCATATCAATCAATATACAAAAGATCCCCAGAGGAAATGTTTTTGAATGAATGACTTCAAAAAACATTAAAAAACATTACGAGAAAAATTGACTGTTTAAAAATTGAGTTATGGTCATGAGATTGAATTGTGAAAGAAACTGTCTCAAAGCAATTGGGAAAGGTCGATGGTATAGCACATAAGAATTGGTGTATGCTGTAATATTTGGAATCACCAAAATTATAAGAAATCGACTCAATCCTGCTGAGAGTCACATGCACTGCACACAGAAATGTGTATATGGGACGACATTTCAGCTGTTCCTTGTCATATTTTGAATGTATTTGAAGAGCAATCTTTTCAGGGGATATAATATCTACTATGATAATCCTCGAAACTGACATAAAACGATTGAGAAAGCTCACAAATTATTTTGTTACCTTTCCCAGAACTCAAGCTTCCCTTTAACAACAAAAAGGGCAACATCTATAGCTTTTAAGTACCCTAATATATTTGAAAAAAACCCTCGTCCAAGGGCGCTCCAAGTGTCAAGAAACTTTGAAGGAAGGAAACACAATTAAAATGAAGGAATCGAGTTGCTCCGACATAATGCTCCGGCGACAATTGCTCTGGGTTTATTTGGACAAAAATATAGCGTTAAGGATAGGGTATAAACTTGGGTTTTAGGTTAGATTTAGGATTAGGGTAAGTTCACGGTCACGTAAATCGTTTCGTCTATGGCAGAAGGTCAGAATTCGGTTAGGGTAGAAAATTGCCCCGCGGAGCATATAACGTCAGAGCATGAGTCGTACGATCAGAAATCGGAAAAAATGGACAATTACTGTTATAGATTATGCAGCCGCTTATAGTAGGTCCATGGTGGTCCACGGGTCTTCTGATGGTGTCAACGAACTTTTGGAATTCATAGTCATGACACTTTCTCTGCTGAATCATTCCACGTACCGCCTTCCGACGTCACGTCTTTAGATATGTTATTCAATCTTTATTTGCAGTCAAACCATCAGGTAAACTTACTTTTTTATTCGACCGCACCCTTAAACCAACACGGGAAGACATGTACCAGCCATGCAGTACCTCGAATGGGTGTGATGTTCTAGGTCTATATTTAACGTTCACTTTCTGCCTTCGGTGGAGAAGGTCATTCATTAGAAAAGGATTAAAATGGAGCAGCCCAATATATATATATATATATATGAGGCAGCGAGGAAATAAATTGTACAGACATCAAACCAACAATCACCAACAACATCGAGCAATGTTCTATTTTTTTGCAAGATAGTAATTGAATTTTTTTTTTTTAAACACCTGTTAAACATTAAATCTAGGCCACCATGCATAATTTAAATTACTTTAATAATTTGCCCGCCCCAAACAAACAAAAATAATAAAATAAATAAATAAATAAATTTAAGAAAAAAAATAACTAAATAAATAAATAAAAATAAATAAATAAAATTAAATTCAATTTAAAATAAATAAATAAAAATAAATAGGCCTATATAAATAAATAAAAATAAAATAATAATATATTTCATGGCATATTATAATCAAACTTGATCAAATCAAAACACAGGGTATTGATTAAATACAAATATTTGGTTTGTATTGATGAACTGTTTTCGATATTGAGTTTGCAGTTTATCAGCCAATTGCTTAATATCGATTTCTGAAAGTATTATTTTTGTTTGTTTGGGGGCGGGCAAACTATTAAAGGAAATGGTATATTATTAATGCACAAGTGTAACTAGAATTCACCAGTATTATATAAGAAGACATCGACGTCCTCATCATCATAACGAGTATCATATCATCACCATATCTATCTATCATCATCATCGTCGTCGTCGCCGTTTTTGTTACCATTATACCTTCTAATTTCGCCCCTTTTTACCCCCCCCCCCTCTCTCTCTCTCCCTTTCTCGGTTTTATATAATTCTGTCTTGTTTCTCTATAAAAATTTGCACCACTCAATATTTTGAATACTGTTTATGTATATTTATATAATTATTTGACGACTCCAAGCTTTGCATAAAGGTTACGACGATCTATCCACGTATGTATAAAACATTTACATGATTATACTAAGTATTTTCAACTGATGATCTATGTAAGACGATGATGATGATGATGATATATATATATATATTTTTTTTTTTTTTTTTTTTTTTTTTTTTTTTTTTTTGCTGCTCAAAGATGAAGCACTTAGTTATATACTAACTATAGGTATAGGTGCACTTTTCTTGTAATTTCACTTAATTGAAAGGCCCTTTAATGTCAGTATATACTCTACTTTAAAAAAAACAGAAAGAAAATCTGTGTACGTATTATTTTGCTTTTATATATTCGGATTTTCTAATCAGGTTCTATGAGGAATCAGAAAGAGCGCCCCCTGCTCACGTTTGAGAGACATAGGGAATACTTGTATTCCTAAGACGCCCTCGAAATGTACCTCGAGCGGGCTTGTCAGGATAACGTTGTAAAATCAGGGCAGGAGTGGTGGTCCTGCATGGTATCCTGGAATCTGTACCTTTCTAACAAAAACTAAAGTTAGACCCACGGATCAACAAACAAAGTATAAGTGAAAAGAGCAATTTAGTAAGGCAACAATAGTCAAAATTGACTAGTTTGCCTATTTTAAAACAACAACAACAACAACAGATGATGATTATGAAGAAATCAGATCAAATCAGATTATATCCCTTTACACCCCACCCTTTTTCTTTTCTTTTTTTCATATACCATTTTCAGCCGTCTAGGTTGTATTATTCCTACAGATTTTATTTTTTTTCAGCATTTTTGGCAATACTTAAAAAGTTTACATTATCAATATCATTCCTCCCCTCCCCTGCTCTCGCTCTCTTAATCCCTTTCCCCCTTTCTCTCTCTCTCTCTCTCTCTCTCTACTCTCGAGAACAGATAAGAAGGGACAGCAGAAGGGAAAGAAAAGAAAAGAACGAAAATGGGAAGGAGATATATATATATATGTATATATAGAGAGAGAGGGTGGCGCAGATTATGTTTAACATGAAGGCGAAATATACTGTATATTATTATGATGGAAATATAATATTTGTACAGGTTTCTCATTTTGTGTGTCTCTTTGACCATCCCTGTCTCCCCCTCTGTCTCTCTCTCTCTGTCTGTCTCGGTTATTTCTCTTTCTGTGTCCATCTGTATGTCCGTCTCTGTCTGTCTCTTTCTTTTTTTATCTCGACGGCACGAGGATTCCCAAAAATGGAGGAAATTCTTTTTCCTCTTTAGATTTTTTAAAGCTTTTCTTGACGTCATCCATACATCGCTCGTGACGGGTGGTGCGGAGGAGGTTGCGAAAATGACAATATAATATTTTTAAATGAAAAATAAAAATACTGTACTGGGTTTTCAAAAAATTTATATATTTTAATATCTTTCCATAGACTTGTTCAAAAGCTTGCCGGGGGTAAAAGAGGCAGGTATTCTCTTCCCCTAATGTCACTATGTTCTCTTATCTTTTTCTCGTTCTCAGAACAAACTACAATACCAAACTTTACTCGAGTTCCGATGAAGCAGACTTAAACAGAAAAGGAATTTGAGTCATCTAAACGTTTATTGCGCTTTTGTACATTTGTAATGTCATTTTAATCAGAGTCATAATAAAATTATCTGCATAATAGAAAACGAATGACAGGGTGGTGGCACTGCCCCCTCCTCTTTCAAGTTGTTCAAATTACCATGAAAAGCTGATTAAGTTTTGTTGTAAATACATGTCTAATAATAATAAACAAAAAATATTAATAATGGTTGCTTCTTGTATAGCGCTCAGGTCCGTCACGTCATGACGCTTATAGCGTTCCAACAGGTAAACATTGTAATAAAAAATATACAGTGTTACAAAGAAATGACCCCTTTTCAACGGACTCTAATCAATTACAAAAATAATATACAAATCTAAATTCTTGGTCATCTTGGTCATTTAAAGTAGAAATATTGCAACTTCCGATTGTGCAAAACGTCACTTAAATGGAAATATATTTACAAAATGCATAGTACTGCGTATCATTTTCTAGCCTTATAACTATCTTCTCCATTAAATCGATGAAAGACTACTGGCAGAAGTTCTTAAGGGCCCGTTACATTTATCCGATAACGATAACGAGATTTCCAATTCTCGCTACCCCAAATACGCAATTTCGCCAACAGATGGCGTTTTGAGTGGTTTATGTTATGCGATCCAAAAATTAAGCATTTTAGCACTCATTTTATTCATAAGCCGTAGTATTTCAATACGGACCGGAAGTGAAGTTGCGAAGATGCGGACCATTTCCATGCATAATATTGCCCTCTACGTCGAAAATTGCATATTTGAGGTAGCGAGAATTGAAGGCACATCCTATTATATGGCGATTACGCGTGAGTATCCTAGTGTCTGTTAGCTTTAGGGTGTACCTTTTTTTTTGTAGCATTCTTTATTGCATTCATTCAGTACAAATGAAAAATCGTTTAATGAAAGATCTCGTTATCGTTATCGGACTAATGTGACCAGCCCTTTACTCCCTTGTCAATTGACGGAACATCATACTGTGCCAAGGGGTTTAGCTCTCTTCAAAATTTTACCAAACTGTGATCAATGCTTGCTTTTCACTTCATTAACCATCTATTATTTCACAAAATATTGTGTACAAAACTTATAAGAAATTTATTACCATTTCTTATGATACCAGACATTATTACTTTACCCAACTTTATGCATAAGAATTATTGAAAATTACATTTGAGTTTCTTTTTTTCCATTATTTTTGGGTTTCTCATTTGTTTACTATTGTTTAATGTTGAAATAAGGTAATATCTTTTTAATAACCAGCAATTTTCTCTGAAAATGTCTATGGTAGCATATAATTACAACCCTATATTTAGAATGCTTGATTTATGCTGAAGACTTTGATATACATTGACCACCATATACCTTTCCTGTGGTCGAGTAACTGGTGAATGAAAATGACAAGTCTATCTGGGTCACGTACCATCGGCACTGAAAGAGTTAAGTGCAGCTGCCATACTATCAACATAGGTACACGAGCATATACCCACACGCACACATAGCATAGTAGGGTGTATCTTTCAATCTTGTTATGGTTATTGGTGAGGTCTGACCGGCCCCGTTTCATAAAACTTGTTATAAAAAAAAATGCAATAACTGTTATAAGCTACTGAAATCCTGGCCTTTGACTGGTTGAGAACAAATTTGTAATAGAAATGTGGCAGTTGCTACTGATAAAAAGTTCCATGAAACGGGGCCCTGACCAACCCTTTGAAGGAGTACATTCAGCCTTTTCCTGTGATAACTCCTTTCTGTATACGATTATTTCAATGTCATAAACTTCATGTGAAAAGCTACGTGTGTATAAGGTGTGAGAGATATCAAGATCAAATCAAATATATGTATAGGATCTCTTTTCACTCCGATTCCCCGATTCGCCTCCTTCCTTTAAACAGTATCTGTGATACTTCACTCACTAACTACTGAATTCTTAAATTCCCATTGGCTTAATACAGGGACTGACCGGTTGCAATAGACAACGGGTTAAGAGACAGGTCTAATAGGGTTACATCTTGACGAGAGAGACCTACGTTAACTTTCGCTATTTAACCATGTGAAGGGACCACTCGAACGCGGCACAGAATCGAGGCCGAAATAACCACAGAGGTTCAATCGATCGCCAAAATTTGCGTGAAATTTGCATTTACGATGTTTTTAAATTTAAACTCCTAAAAAGGTTTATTCCATAATAATGTGTTTATTTATGACTAAAGAGGTAGGCTAATCTTTTAAATTTCAAGATGTGAAATTATCTTTAAAAATGAGAAAAGAAATATACTAAGAGATTCGATGTGTAGCTAGCATTTCATCTCTTTCAACCCAATCGCCGCGAAATGCCATATTGGTCCTGATACCGCGTTAGCCCGACGCTGTTCTTATTCGGCACTTGGGCTTACTCAAAAAAATCCAGACCTAGCTAGCCACAGAGCTTGAATCGACCGCTAATACTTAGGTGGAACTTGCATCGAGTACGTAACTCCCATTTACAAGATTATTCGATAAGAACATTTATCACATAGTTTCAAAAAGGTAATAGACTTCAGCCGTCTACAACAAATCCTAGATCAATGTCTCCAGCTGGGCTCACATCTAACAAGCTATGACCCTGTCGATTAGAACAGCAGCAACAGCTTTGATCAGAATTAGAACTCTGGTTTGACGTGCAGGAACTGCAGGAAGGCATAGGTATTCGAGCGCAGTTACCTTCAGGTCCAAACGCCCTGCAGAGAGGCATGAAGAAGAAGTTGGCGTAGAACCAACTCACGGTCATCACAAGGGTAAGAAAGATGCCGATTTGTTGATAGCAGAGGACGATAGAGGGCAGCATGACCGCTCCTGCGATGAAGGTCGAGAACGCTGCAGTGGTTATGGCAGAAGTGAGCTGCACCATGGCAAAAGTAGAGCGAGAAGCGCGATCCTTGTGTGGTGCGAGTCCATAGGCCACACCATAGTGAATGGTGAAATCGACGGACAGACCCACCGCGAGACTCATCACGGTTGATTCCAGAATGTTGAGTTCCCACCCCAATAGAACCAAGCTGCCTATGGTGACAAAGACTGTCCCGCCGATAGACAGGGTGGCAAAGAGAGTGATGAGAAGGTTCCTCGTTGTCAACAACAGGACAGTGGTGGCCATTCCCAAGGACAACCCTATGGACATCTTTGTCCCTCGCGCAAGGCTCTCCTGTAGGTCAAAGAAAAACATTTGGTTGTCACTGTAGCTGCCGAACCAGCCACCGGCTAAACCCGACGGTGCAGTCTTCATTTTCGCCTTACCCCAACCATCAACACTATACCAGAACTCGCTGATGTTTTCATACACCAATGTATCAGTTGTTATGCTGGTGAATGATAATTGTAATCCAGTCAACTTGCTTTTTTCTCCAAAGCGTATACCTTCACTGAATCCTAAGCTAGATGTCCAAAGAGGAGCGCAGTGGTCAAAAAGGCCTTGGTCATACGGAAAGTTAGATTGATTGCAACACGGTTCTGGGTTGAACGGTAGTAATGGATTCTCACATGGCTTCTCCATCATTGATTTCAGGATTTCAATAAAACAAAAATCAGATTCTTTATTTGCCTGTGAGTAAAATGTTTGGTTACGAATGTCGTTACAGAATGCCAAAAGCCATTCTTGGGATTCTTTGCTGGATAGATCAAAAGATCTGTCGAAAATGATTGAACCACTGTCATCGGGGTCCCACGGGTTCCCATTGTCGTCGGGTACAACTCCCCAAACAAATATGATAGGCATCAATTCCTTTTCTCCTCTCTCAAACAAAAAGCTATTTTTGTAGATCTGGTCATATTGTTCCATGTAATCACTTGATATGAAAACTTCAAAGTCGTTCTTAGTAGGCAACTGAAGCTTTGGCTTAACAAATATAGCGCACGCTCCACCTACCCCAAGCAGTGTGAATAAAATAATCCACAGGTATCGAAGCTTAAACACAACCAATGGTAATATTGCTTCCCAGAATGAGCGAATACATCTTGTTTGGGAATTAGCTAACTCCTTTATTTTTAAGTAACATTCGCTTGGTGTTATTCTATCGCGACATCTTCGGAACTGCAGGTATTTATCCTCAATGACGACAATAGCAGGGAGCCACGTGACAGTGTACACGAAGTTGATGAGTATGGCGCAACCTGCATATACTGCCAAGCATCGTAAGGCCGTGATGGAGCTGATAACACTTGAGAAGAGAGCTGAGGATGTGGTGAAGCTGGTAACAAACATGGTAATAGCTGCATGGTGTAGAGTATCTTGGAGGACCAACACCCTCTTCTCAGCGGTTCCTCCGTGTCGTTCCCTCATTTTCTTCCAAATGTCGATGTAGACGAAGGCGTCGTCCGCCCCAATGCCGATTATCAGTACGAAAGCGAGGATGTTCATGAAGGGAAAGAAAGGCATCTTGAAGACGACGACGTACAGGAAGTAAGAAAAGACCAAGGACATTACCATATCTAGGATTGTCATGATAGTCACGAAGAGTGATCCTGTGTAAAGCCACACAATCACTAGAATTAGTCCTATCCCAACAGCTAAGTACAAGCAATCCGACACGAGGAATTCGGAGAATAAATCGAATTTGAATCCTCCTCCTACCGCAGAGAGTTTAGTGACCCCGTCACTGACAACTTGTCTCATTATGTTGTCCTTATAGATATCTTGTCCTGAGCTGTCGTATTGGTAGAACGGAGTCACCATCAAAGCATGGCTGACAGCCTTGAAATCACCGAGCGCGATTTGTTCTGCAGACTTTAATGGCAAGAGGTACTTCAAGATATTGAGCACGGCGTTACCCTGGGTGCAGTTTGGCGGGACAGTAGGACAGATGTCCTGACTACTGCAGTCTGGTCCCAGCACCTTGTTGACGAAGAATGGCGAACACTCCCGAAGTAGCTGTCGTAACTTCATGACGTCATCATCGATAATGTCAGAGCACGAGTCCTTTCCACCGATGAGGGCTGCGTAGCCACCAAGCGATGCCGGTTGACAATTCCTAATGTATTCAGAAACCTTAGTGGTGTTCGTGATGATGCGGGTGCTATATAAACTGCACATGGACCGCATTGCCTCGGCGCTGAATAAGTCCACTTCGCCTACACGAGAGAAGACCAAACGAACATTGTGCGCAGCATCTTCAGCTGAAACAAACAAAACAACAAAACAAATATAGAACAAATCTCCAAACGAAATAATGATTATTTACCTCTTATCTATAATGTATATAACTAGTTCATTATATAACACGGAATATATCATTTGCATCCTAATAAGCGAAAGTTAAAGAAAAGGAGTTGAATCAACATTTGGCAATGTCCATCTTTACTGGCACATATTAGGGTGATAATTTGCGATGAACTGCAGAACGTTTGGAATTAGATGTAAGTTATCATGGTATATTCATATTAATGAAATTTGCAATAAAATATACAAGTGTTTAGGTGTATTGTACAAACTGAAATATTTTCCTCCAATATTTTATTAATGATTTATAACGCTATTATTTCACCCCATTTGCATTATTGTAATACTTCATGGTCTAACACTGTTAATTATTCTATGCAAAGATTATTTCGTTTACAGAAAAAGGCTGTTAGAATTATAATTCATGCTAATTTTCTTGCCCATACTGCTCCAATTTTTTATCAATTGAAATTATAAAATGTCTTTGATTTGTATAATATAAATATTGCCATATTTATGAATTTATGTTTTAATAATCGTATTTCACATAGTCTTTCAAAATGTTTCAAATTAAAGTGTGAAACTCACTCGTATAATACACGCAATCCGTAGGACTATTATTTACCTCTGGTCAAAACAAATGTTACTATTAATTCAATATTTTATAAAGGTCCTAAAATTTGGAATGATTTACCTTTGAATATTAAACTAAGCACATCACTGAATGTTTTTAAAAGGAGATATAAGTTGTTTTTACTTCAGATATATGAACATTAATTGCGTTGCTTTTATTATATCAGGCACGGTAATTGTTTGTGCAGGGCTTGTCTGGTAAATTAATTTTGTTATGCCTCTCTTCTATTATACAAATTTTGTTTTGTTCTTCCATGTTATATGTTAATGCGTATTTTTATTTGGTGGCAGCTCTTTATAAGACATTTTGTTCTTTCTTGCTGTCTCCGCATTCTATGTATAATTATATTTACTCTATTGTTAATTGTATTTTTATATTTGAATGGAATAAATGAATAAATGAAATGAAATAAAAGATTCACTTTGGTTCAGTCATATTTCCTGTTCATAATATAAGACGAATAACGCGACACGGAAATCTAGAAAATAAACGACACTATATCATTTTATCGTTTTATAACAGTCCTATGTTATGTTATGACGTATGTACCTGGTTGTGTGAAACTTGGTCCACTTGGTCCTTCCGTTGGATAGAATCCTGGATTGAGAGAGCTTCCACCATCAACAGCGTTTTCACCATCCGTAACAGTTTTGCCCGTGGTGAACATGAACACCGCGTCTGTACTATAATCTTGGATATTACTCGGAGTAGAGGTCCTCTTGCTCGGTGGCGACGGGGAAGGAAGCAGAATGTCATTCCCATCTTGGCTCGAACTACGGGTCGATGTCGGGGACGAGGACAAGGTCCCACGTGTGACGTAAGGTCCGTCCAAGCTGCGTTTGGATTGCCGTGGTAAGGTGTAGAAATGGTCGTCGTATCTCTCATCGTAGAAATGCTGAAGCCCTGAGGTTCTGCCATTAATGTCTGTATGTCGAGCCTGGAATCCCTATAGCACATTATGAGGAAGAGAGAGAAGAAGAGCCAACAATACTCTATACAATATTTTATTCTTATCATTTTAATTGTTGTAATTTTGTTGTATATAATTTAAAACTATTGATACGTATCAATACTTTGTTCATAAATATACAAATCATATATATGTACCTGCAGTCATATAAAATCACAATATATTACATAAACTATTCATAACAAACGATAGCATATTAAAATCAGCACAAATATATTATTATTAGGCTTTATTATTATCATTTTAAGTTCTCTTTACCCTCATGATGATAACATAAATAAGAACTTTTAGAATTAAAAAACCCATCAAAATTAGCACATTTTTGCAACAGTATTGTCCCTTCTCTTCTAAGTCACAATCAATATGACGAAAATACTATAGGGGGTGATCGCCTGAAATGTGGCCCGAGCCGACCGTCTCTAAAGCCAAATGGGCTATTCTGTATTGGAAAAAGAGTTAAATGAATAAATTTCCGAGCCTTACCGACCACAATGATGAACATCTGTCGTCATTATAGCAATATCAGAAAGAAACAATCGTCAACGATCATGTCATCGAACAGCCGTGATGATTCTCTAGTCATAACTCCCCCCCCCCCTCCCCCTCCCTCCCCCTCTCTTCATTTTGGGATAGAATAAATGGAAAATAATGGTTTTGTGACTCCTCACATGAATCTGTTCTTTTGTGATGTCCAATTCTTCATTTACTTTCTCTTTCCCAATCCATTGTCCGTGCTCCTGTCTTATACTCCCGTCTTATACTTTTTTACTCTTCCAATTTCTTTCCGTTTCATTATAATATTTGTTATTCTTCTTTACGTCATCTCCAATCTTCATTCTTAGTTCATAATTATAATATAATGTTTAAAAAATGGAACAAAAAGAACAGTAGAAATGATCACATTAAAATATAAAAGAATACAGTAGATAAGAGGAAGTTCAACGAACCATACCTTCAATGGATCACTGAAAGAAGGTATATCGTATAGAACAAAAGCAGCAGCGCCCCCACCGGCTGTGAGAACGAAAAGCAGCAGGCAGAACAACACCGGGAAACGGTTGAGAAATTTTGCGTACCTGATGAAAGGTAAAATATTTTGAAACATGTCATGACAAAAATGACGAATATCCTCTGTTTGCTTTGACGAAGAACTTTAATTTCTTTTTTCCCGATCTTTTTTTTTCTACTTCTCCTCCTCTGATTCATTCTTCGTATTTTTCTTCCTTTTCCTCCTTTTTTTTTACTTCTAATAGAATTTATCAGATTTTATTCCCTTTCGTTTCTTCTTAACGTCACCTGTTCTCTTTTGCTTGATTTTTTTCTACCCCATTTTCTCTTCCTCTTCTTCGTTCTTCTATTTCTTCTTCATCTGCTTTTTATATTTCTTCTGCTTCCTCCTCTTCCTCTTCTTCTTCATCATCTTCTTCTTCTTCCTTCTTTTACTCTTTATTTTCTTCTTCTTTTTCTTCTTCTTCATCTTCTTCGTCTTCTTCCTTCTTGTAATTTTTTCTTCTTATTATTTTCTTCCTTTGTTTCTTCCTTTGTTTCTTCCTTTACTTATTTTCTTTTTTCCTTTTCTTCTCCATCTTTTTCTTCTCCTTCTTCTCCTTCTCCACCTCCTTTCTTTTCTTCTTCTTTTTCTTCTTCTTCTTCTTCTTCTTCTTCTTCTTCTTCTTCTTCTTCTTTACCCATTTTCACACTTATGTGTTTAATTCATCAGTTCCTTATGTCTATCTCCTCTAGAATGAATACGGGAAATATTAGGTAGGCCTATAAGTTATTAGAGGCTATCGTATACAGTTATGCACATCATCAGAAGCTATAAATGCAAATGACATTGTTTATTTATTATTCATTTTGTCTTCTTTATCTTATACTGCGGGATTGGCCTGTACTGTTATGCAAAACTGCTTTCCAAAAGGGCCGTGCAGTTTAACAAATCATTCAACATGAAAATACGAAATACTTAACAATTAGCTAACGTGGCAAATTGCAAAAATGGAGAGTCAATTAATGATATTATATTGTTTTTGTTTTTTATTTGTTGTCTATATAATTTTCGCAATATTTTTAGGGAACTATACTTGTACAAGGCCCAAGGGCTTTATTTATGTAGTTCCCCAGTTCATTTTCTAATTTCGTTTATGACATATTTTGTATTTGTTTTGAATGTACTTTTTAATTGAAAATGAAATAAATGAGAATTGAATTGAATTGAATATAATGTACATATTTGAATAGCAATGTGAAAATCACATTGAGTCCAGATTTAAAGTTTTGCATAGTGTTTTTAAACTTATAAAGGGGAGTAAACTCTGAGCATTGCCAGGGAGTGCATTAAAGAAACTGGCTCCAACATAATGTTCTTCTATATTCTGTCTCCTTGGGCGGAGTAGTTGGAGGGGCATTTTAAAGAATAACGGGTCCTATAATTTGCAATTCGTTTGCATATCAATGATTCAAGATAAGTCGGTAATAGAATAGTTTGTATCTTAAAACTAAGATCACAATATTGATATTTTACACGCTGCTCTACTGATTGCCATTTCAGCATGAGTGACAAGCACGTTGAGATGTATGATAATCATTATTCAAAATCATTCTAGCATATCTATTCAAATCAATATAAATTAAAATCCTAGGAAAATACACATTCTTCAATATTTTTAATGAAATTAATTATTTTATCCTCCGTATACACCGTATCGACCGAGAGATTTTACCAACCGTGGTAGAAACTCGATATAATGATAGCAAAAAAACACAATAATGCAGATTTCATACTCAAACTTAGGGGGTGTTACAACAAAGTTGCATCAATAGACTGCTTCTGTAATGTATACAAATTTATGCACATAATTTCTCTGAGCACCTAGTGACGAGCTATTCCATAAACTTGCTTTTTATAAATGAGCCCCGATGCTTGGAATCCAGTTTGCATACATTATCTGTAGCTATGTCCGGCAAGCTTTCAGGTTGTCTAGAACAACCATTGTTTGAAAGGTATGCATAAAATATGCATAAAATTTGCATACATTACCAAAGCGGTCTATTGCAAATCCCCTAAATCAGTCGCAAGTCTTGCAATAGACCGGCCGCTTCTGTAAAATGTATACAAATTTATGCACTTATATTCTCTGAGCACCTAGTGACGAGCTATTCCATGAACCTGCTTTTTATAAATGAGCCTCATGCTTGCATACATTATTTGTTGCTATGTCCGGCAAGTCTCCCGCTTTCAGGTTGTCAAGAACAACCTTTGTTTGAAAGGTATGCATAAAGTTTGCAAACATTACCGAAGCGGTCTATTGATTGCAAGTTCCATTTAAAATACATGTATCATATTTGCAATTGATTACAAATGGGTGATTTGCAGTTGATTGCAACTTTCTTGCAACACCCCATAAGTCTCCAAATAGGATTATAGTAGGAGATTATTAAGTAAATTTAGGAAATATGGTTTGGAAGGTTCCGAGAGTCTCTCTTACCAGTAACAAAATCCGCATTGTTTCTCCCTTGGCTCGCCATCCGTTTCGTTTACACCGGCATCGTTGATGGAGGTCAATCGAAGTGCACCACCGTTCGATGTCGGTTCGAATGAAAGATCTTCAGTTTCGAGGCTCCCAACCCCTCCTGGTTCCCAGCTTGTGTCTGTATGAATCGATTGACAAATTGATTCTAATTATGCTAGAACGTATGACAAAATGAGTACATTTTACTACAGAATTAGGATGCTTTGAATTAGTTTCTCCTACTGCTACTTGTTTTTCTTCTTACTACTAACTCGCTAATACCACTTCCACTACCACTCACTACATACTGCCCTGCATACTACTACTACTACTACTACTACTACTGCTACTACTACTACTACTACTACTACTTCTACTACTATTACTACTTCTCCTACTACTATTACTACTACTACTATTACTACTTCTTCTTCTACTAGCTACTATTACTAATACTAATATTTATACTACTACTGAATACTGCTATTTCTACTTCTACTACTACGAGGTACTAATACTACTAATACTATTATATAATATAACTATACTACAATACCAATAAAAATACTAATCCTGACTACTACTACTACTACTACTACTACTACTACTACTACTACTATTACTACTAAACCAGGCCTACTATTACTACAACTACTATACCAGGCCTTCTACCATTACTACTAGTAGTCATGCTAGCTACTATTACTACTCCTAATACCAATACCAATACTAATACTGACTACTACTACTAATACTACTATACCAAGCCTACTACTACTACTACTACTACTACTATACCAGGCCTACTAATATTACCACTACAACTACTTCTACTACTACTACTACTACTACTACTTCTTCTTCTTCTTCTTCTTCTTCTTCTTCTTCTACTAGCTACTATTACTAATACTAATATTTATACGACTACTGAATACTACTGTTTCTACTTCTACTACTACTACTATTAGATACTACTACTACTACTACTATTACTACTTTTATTATATAATATAACTATACTATAATACCAATACCAATACTAATCCTGACTACTACTCACTATGAACACGATGACAAAAGAGAGCGGACAAAATATACAGCTCCTCATTGTACCCTCCACAGTTGTTCTGGTAGAACCAGTGTGGAAGGGACAATGAGGAGCTGTATATTTTGTCCGCTTCTTTGTTTGTCATGTTCATAGTGACTACTACTACTATACCCTCGACGTGAAGACGACCATTTTCCTTTGAGGCTGCGTCCCTCATGAAAATAGTCGTGGTTCACCTCAGGGACCATATTTCCCCCAGATCCTCTCATGGCAGTATATATACATTGTATTTGTAAAATAGAACCTCCTATCCGGCTATCAGTCAATGCTTCAATGGACATTCTCTCATTTTGAATAGAAAGGCTATTCATTTGCACACGTATTTCGTGCACTGCAGTATATACATGCCATGGTATAGTGCTCTTCCGCGTGCATAATTATAACGACACCGGAGATTCGTTGATAGGTACGTTGTATATTATGAGTATGTTTACTTTCGCTCGCTGGTAATACGCTTGTATAATATATACACAGGCAGATATCATGCAATATTCTCAAAGACACCGCTGCATATTATTCTACTATATACTTACCAGCGTCATGTCCAATATACCCAGTGTTCACAGACGGGTCATCGTTATCAAATAGTCTAGAATATCTCGGCATGTTGACTGACTAATATGACAATACTTTAAACCAGAGCATGAGTGATTTCTCTGATCCCATCTAACGGGCTAAATTCACCTGATGAAAAGATCACGGTGAATGAATGAATCTAAAAAATAATTCAGCGGCGTCACTCTGACGTCATCCTATTTCACAGTATAGAGGTCAAGTTCAGAGTTGAAAAAAATATCATGGTGTTATTAGCTACCACTAACCTGGAAAGAAAACAAAAACGGTTTTGTCTGACGTCACTTGGGAGAAGAGGGGGGGGGGGGGGGGTGGCTGTGATGAAATGATCGATTCCAAGTGCCTGGGGATAAGGGATATCAATATAATACCTTATATTTCTCCGCCGATATATTCATTTATAGGTAAATTTAACTGGAAAATTAATACGTTTACGAAACGCAACCACGGACAAAAAAATTCAATTCAATTCAAAAGTGGCAAGTTAATATTTTGATTATTTCTTGATGGGCACTCGACCCAGAAAGTGGGTATGTGCCACCCGCAAGACAAAAAAGGGGGTGACTACGGTACTAATATTTTTTAAAACGGGGCTCTTTGGAAGTGGATTACAATATAAAAGTATAATGCTACGGAACTGGGCGTCGTTTCACCAAACCTTCACAAGCACAAGTTCGCCGACATCCTATTGAAACGCATGTTAATTTTAATACACGCGTTTCAATGGGATGTCGGTGAACCCGCACCTATGACCGTGTGATGAAACGGTACCCTGGTTCCCACACACATACTCCCATTTTTCTTCTTCTTTCGTTAATGTTAATTGGCAATCAGACTATTGTCGCCAATGACTTTTTTTCCCCCCTCCTTCTCTCTATTAAGGATATTATTTACATATACTTTCTATAATTTTATCTTTCTTATTTTTTTTCCTGCTAAAATAAAAGAAAATAAAAGAGGGTGGAATATTTTTATTATTTTTTTTCGCTAGATTTACATTGAAAACCCCGAAAAACAACCGCTATCTTCAGCACAGTTCCAACGGCACTTGCCCTTTCCAAGATGCAATCTTACCGGGTCGGCGCAGTACGTCGCCCAATTTTTCGGTCGAGCCTAGGTAACTCAAGCATGGGCGAGGGGGCGCTCGTGTACCTGTGCGTATAGATGGGTTTTTACATATTTAAATGTATTTTACAAGTTTTACAATATTTTATCAACAAGGCGAAAACACTTGTGGGCTTGGTTAGTAACAACATGTGCATCTTATAGCTATGATAAATCTTTCTTTATTATTTTTCAATAAGATAAAGCTATATACTTACATATTCATACATATGCATTATAGGAATATTTATTTTAGAAATTTAATCAATTTTTTTAATTCACACAAAATACTTTTAAACATACCTACTGCACATACCTACACACATACACATACATGTAGGCCTATACAGTAATGGTAGATTACCTATTCTTTACTGAAACGTTTCGTTCTGGAAACGAAACGGAGTATAGCTTTTTGTATTCCTGGGTCACTTTTTTTTAAATACTCCATTATTTGCCCTGATTGAGATTCATTTAATTCTGATAGAAGCATTGCTCTCTCAATAATATATTTCGGACATACTATAAGGTAATGTCTGACTGTTTCTACCTCAGGGCATCTGTCACAAAAACCTGTTGGATGAATACCCAATCTTAAAAGATCTTGATTAAGACCGATAACTCCTACGCGGAGACGATGGAGTGTACTAGTTTCTTGTCTTCCCAGATTACATATATATGGAGATGTCACCGATGGCTGTAATTCTTTCAAGGCCGACTTTGTTTGATTCCATCTTTCTTGCCAAAGTATCTTGGAACTTTGTAATATTAGTTGCTTAATTTCTGATAATGTTAATTTATTATGTATTTCTATTCTATTTGATAAAGCTGCTTTTGCACAAGAGTCTGCTATTTCATTTCCTAATATCCCACAGTGTCCTGGGATCCATTCAAAATACATGTCAATCCCTTTATATTTAAGCCTAGTAATAATAGTTAGAATTTCTGTAATAATGGGTTCGTCATTTTGTCGATGTAAGGATAAAAGTGCACTTAGTGAGTCACTGAATATAACAACACCTGTGTATATGTTTATATCTTCTACCCATTCCAGTGCAAAAACAATCGCTGCCAATTTTGCCCTATAAGAAGAGGTAAAGTTAGATAATCTTTTTCCTTGGTATATCGAGAAATAAGGTACATAAAAAGCAGCTGAACTGATCCCCTTTTCGGGTACGCTAAAAAATACGCTGTGTGTCATGGCAATTCTATGGTGTCTTCGAAGCGAAACGGGCCGGGGCGGCCGGATCGACGGAATGAAAAAAAAGTGGTGCTTTGGAACGGTTTTCTCTCTTCTTTTTCTCAACAAGAAAAAAATGGTATCCTTTGGAACGGAAATTTGGGTGTAAAAATGGGGGTCTTCTGGGCGGCACATACCCACCGCACACTATGTACTGAGTGCCCCCCCCCCCCGGAATCTCCCTTTTTCAGCTTTTCTCTCTGTACAATATCTACTTATTTATCTATCCTCTGTCTTTTAAAAGAAAGTGATGAATATCATGGGACCTAAACTTGTCGTGCATATAGTGAATATCTTTATCGGGAGATGAGATTGGGGCTTTATAGTTCCATTTGGTGCTTCAATTGTGTTTTCCTTTTATTCTTTTTTCTCTTTTGCTGTAGGTCGATATTAATCCTTTACCAGGTCAAATGACTACAATTTTAAAAAAAATCGTGTAACAATCGCAGTCTTCCATCAGGCCTACTGGTTGTCAGTTATAAGATCGGAAAATTGCAACATTATTTCTGTATTCAGGGTATTAAAACACAATGTTGGTTTAAGTTTTGATGAGTCTTTTAATTTCATCTGGCTTGCTCACTCAACCATAAAGTTTTGATGGGATATAATAATAATAATAATACATGACATTTATATAGCGCTAATTGCAAAAGCCTCTAAGGGCTTATAGAGTGATAGTAAGAGAGAGATACCAGAACAATTACACATACTGAGAAACTACAAAGAACAAAATATAACAAGATACATGTACACATAATGAATAAACAGATTTGAACAGATGGGTTTTTAACATTGTTCTAAAAATGTTCACATTGTCGGCTTTACGAATTTGGTGCGGTAAGTTGTTCCAGAGTGATGAGGCAGCAAATGAGAAAGATCTTTGACCGTAGGCTTTAGAAGAAATCTTTGGAATTTGAAGGAGAGACTGGTTGGAAGAACGGAGAGTACGTGCCGGAACATAATGATGTAGGAGACCAGATAGGTAAGTAGGAGAGAGTCCATTATAAGATTTATAGGTGAGGAGGTTGATTTTGTATGCGATGCGTGCAGTTATAGGTAGCCAGTGCAGTTTCTGAAGAATTGGTGAAATATGTTGAGAAGGGGGGACACGGAATATGAGACGGGCAGCTATATTTTTTGAACACGTTGAAGTTTGGCAAGGTCTTTAGCAGGGAGTCCATAAAGAAGAAAGTTGCAGGAGTCGAGCCTTGAAGTGACGAAGGCATGAACTATCCGGGTGGTAGTAGCATAATCAAGGTAGCGACGAATTTTACTTATTTTCCTGATGGCCATTAGAGAAGTTTTACAGACATGGTCAACATGTTTTCTCATATTGAGAGAAGAATCCATGAAGACTCCAAGATTTTTGGAAACTGGAGAAGGCGTGATCATACTATGTCCAATTTGGAAGTTGGGAAGTGGTAGAGAAGTGGGAAATCGAGAACCAAAGAAGATTATATCAGTTTTAGAGTCGTTTAAAACAAGCTTATTATGTACTGCCCATGATTTGATATCCTTTATACAAGCTTCTATTTTGGAGACAGCAGATGATCGGTCAGCGGGGTCAAAGGTAATGTAGAGTTGCGTGTCATCAGCGTATGCTACAGAAGAAACACCATGGGCTGATATGAGATCTTGCAAAGGAGCGCTGAACATGATGAATTCTAATGGCCCAGCAACAGAGCCCTGGGGAACGCCGGATATATTCGGAAATATATTGAACAAAGTCTGTTCTTTCATAAATTATTTATTATAGTCTTTCAATGATCACAATATAACATTTTGAAGTCTTTTAATGACTCTTAACTTGGCTCATACCAGCCAGAACAACAACAAACATTTGTCAAGAATGAATTTTGCATCATTTCACAAAATCTGTCGTGAAATGCACTGTACATACACCACCCCAGACCTGCCAAATAGTACGACAATATACCCGATGGTGGACTGTACTTCACGAGAAGAAAAAAAAAAGATTTTGCTCACTCAGTGTAAATTATTGTGAGACATTTTAGCACAGGCGTAGGCAGGAATTTTCAATAGGGGGGGGGGCAAACGTGAAGGATCTCCTGGGGTGGGTGCAGGGAGGGGGGGGGGGGTGTCCCCCCACCCCCCCCCCCCCCCCGCTCGAATCGCGAAAGCTCTTACGTTTTACAGCAAATTTGAGAGAAAGATAACGGCACGTAACACTATTTTAAAAGTGCTTTTCAGTTATTTAGACCCAATACCGCACTGTATGTAACAGGGTTGGGTGCAGGGAGGGGGGGGGGGGGGGGGTTCCCTCTTCCCGCGTTTTAGCATATTTGAGGGAAAGATAACGGCTCGTAACACTTCTTTTAGGCGGAAAGTTAGTTCGACGCCCTGGCTGCTTTTCAGTTATATAGACGCAATATTGCATTATATGTGACAGGGGTTGGGGCAGGGAGGGGGGAGGGGGTTCCCCTTCCAGCGTTTTAGCATCTTTTTTTTAGGCAGAATGTTAGTTCACCGCCCTGGCTGCTTTTCAGGGGGGCGAAAGCTCTGAGGTTTTAGCAAATTTGAGAGAAAGATAAACGGCTTGTAGCAAACAATTTTTTGAGGCGGAAAGTTATAGTTCGACGCCCTGACTGCTTATTAATTACTTGGACCCAATATTGCACTGTATGTGACAGGGGTTGTTGCAGGGGGGTTTCGGCGAAACCACTAACCCGTCTCCGTGGTCTAGTGGTTAAGGCATTGGCGTTCTAAGCCAACGACCCGGGTTCGATTCCCGGCGGAGACATTTTTTCAGCCTTTGCAAAAATTTTAAAAAGGGAGGACAGCTCTGGGGAACTTTGATTGAGCTACGCAACGTTATTCTCGCAATTTCTTTCACATATATATATTTATATATTATTATGCAACTCTTTATTTCCAACTTATACATGTTATAATGTACTGTACAAAATAATATATGGCATAAAACAAAATCTATTAAAGGGAAAGCTGTTTTGAATAAAGGAAGAAAAATGAGAGAAATAGATTTGAGTGAAAGTTTGAGCAACTGAATTCGTTAAGAAATAAGAAAGTTATGATTTTGAAGTTGTAATCAATCAAACGCAAATTGGCAACTCCGTGAGGTATCTTCACTATGAACATGGCGAACAAAGAAGCGGACAAAATATACAGCTCCTCATTGTACCTTCCACAATTGCCCTGGTAGACAAAAGAACATCCCTTCATTGCTATTATGTAAAAATATGTAGAACAGGTGTCACATGCATATTCACCTGTTTCGCTTATTTTACAATAATAGTAATGAAGGGACGTTCTTTTGTCTACCAGAGCAATTGTGGAGGGTACAATGAGGAGCTGTATATTTTGTCCGCTCTCTTTGTCATCGTGTTCATAGTGCTTGCGAGCTCCTCTTACATTTTTCAGTTCAGGAAATCTCATAACTTTTCATTTTTTAAAGTTGTTGATGAAGGAATAGATTTGTTTCATACAGGTTTCCCTTTTTATGATCAGTTTACAGAGTTTCCCTTTTTATGATCAGTTTACAGAGACGGGGGGGGGGGGGGGGGGGGGGGGGTTGTTAAGGAGCTGACAATTCACATAATCCATCGATCTCTACATAGAATAGCAATTTATTTTATCAGTCTCAAGAGGGCGCTTCATATAAATTGAATTTGAACGTAATTGTTACTTTTTCATTTACGCGACTTTCAATTTTTAATGTTGAAATATTTAATGGTTGAGAAATGCCTGAAACATGCATGTTATCGTTTCCATCTAGTGATAATCAAATATAACACAAAAGTACACTATACGGCGCGCGCTGCATGTTGTTTTGATTAAAAATGAAGCGTTCATTGCTATTTGGTCTACAGCCAGTTGGTCTAACATCATTCGGTCTATTATCAGTTGGTCTAACAAATTTCCAATTACCATTTGGTCTAATTGTCATTTCGTTTAATTACCATTTGGTCTATAGTCAATTCGTCTAATAGCCATTGGTTTAATTGCCATTTCGTCTAATCATTAATGGTCTAAACCCAATTGGTCTAATACCCGTTTGGTCTACACATTTTGGTTCATTTGTCAGTTAGTCTGACCTCATTGGTCTGTCATCATTTAGTCTACACACAATTAGTCTAATAACATTTGGTCTAATAGCCGTCTGGTCTAATTAACATTTGGTCTAATCATCGTTACGTCGAACGACCAACTGGGCTAATTTCTTGTTTACCCTCTTGCTACGACTACGGACTACCCTCTGACCATTGCATGGAGGGAGATCATTAAACGGGTCCACGGAGAATAACAATGGCGGATGCTCATGAATATGAAATAGAGTTAGGATTAGGGTTAGGTTTAGGGTCCCTCGCCTCCCCCTCCCCCTACCCCCCATGATGCCAGTGCCCCCAACAGCTGAAAATAGCTAAGCCACTGATTATTGTCTACATGATCCATGCACTGTTTATACGTTTAAAAACAATTACCTGAACCAAGGAGTTATCACAGAACCCCTTGCCTGAACTGGAGAAAGGGAGGGGGCGGTGCCCAAGAGTCGACATTTTCACTGACCCCCGCTGCCCGGGCGGGAGAAACTTCAACCGAGACTAGGTACACATTGCCCCGACACATATACATATTCATTTTTTATGACGTTAAATTGAAAGGTAACTTTTCGAACTTTTTTTAAAAGTAATTGTATGTTTAGTTGAGGGTGGGGGTGGGGTGTAAAAAAGAGGAGGAAAAAAAGGACCTGGTGGAGCATGGCATGAATTAATTGCATGTGCTTAATGAATAAATTGACTGATTAATTGATTAATCAATTAATATTTTAGTGAATTTTCAATTATTGTTTTATTGGAAATTTGCTTTTGTTATTTTGTTTTTTATCCTTTCATTTCTTTCGCTAACTTCTCTTATGTATATATTTAACCTACTATCATATTTCTATCTTTCGTTATGTTATTCCTTTTCTTTTATCTTTTCACTTTTGCATTCCTCCTTTAGTTGTCTTATTTTTCGATTCCTTCTCTCACCTCTTCCATCTTTCCGTATATCAATCTTTATGTTATTTCTTCTATCATCTTTCTATTTATCTATGTGGGTTTTTTTTTGCTCTTTATACCTTGGATTTTCTTTCTTTCATTTTGCCTATTTTGCATTATTCTTTCTTTTTAACTTTCTTTTTCTTTTTTCTGTTTCATCTCTAATTTTGTTATGTACTTCTTTTTCTTTTTTCTTGTTTGACCCTTTAAAAAAAAAATCTTCTCTTCCATCTTTTGCCATGGTTTTCTTTATCCTTCTTCAATTTCTCTCTCTCTCTCACGCTTTATCTTTACGTTATGTCTTTATCGTCCAAATGGTTATTAGACGAAATGTTGATTAGACGAATTGGTGATGGACGAATTGTCAGATCGAATGATGTTAGAACACTTGGCTATTAGACCAAGTGGCAATGTACCATAAAAACTTATCCTACATAGGTGCATTGTGCAAGCAATGAGTTTTTACATTTGCGGTTGACATGTTACAACATTTGTGGTAAAAATAGAAATTTTTACATTTGTAGGCGGCACGTTTTGACATTTGTGGTTAAACAGATATTTACATTTGTGGGCGATTTTTGTTACATTTGTGGTTATTTTTACAATTGTGGTTTACATGTTACAGGGTTGGAAAAAAGTTTGGAATATTTTTTTGGCGATGAGTATGTCTGATTTTAAATGCTAGTTTCTACTATATTGTGGTGAATAATTCATCCAAATCGGATTAACTGTGTTGAATGAAGTCTACTGTTCCATCTTGTACCAAAGATTACGTAATATTGTTAAACATGTTACAATGGCTGACCAATGAACCACATGTTGTCAGATTTGCTCTATTTGTGTTTGAACATCTTGTTATACATTTCTGTACTTCACGTGGAATTTTGAAAAAGCTACGTGCAGTTTGCAGTCATTTTGAGGACTTCGGTATAGCAATTAAACTGTATCTGATTATTTAACTTTTTCGTTATACATTTGCGAAAACAGCAAATATACGCTTCCGAATTCCAAGTGGACCTCTGCACTGTGTGATAAGCCTGATTTTTAATGTTGTGCTTTTAAAGTTAAAAAGGGACACATATCTTTTATTTGAACCTCAAAGAAGAACTTAAAATGACGAGGGATATGTTTAAGACAAGAAATAATTCTTGGAATAAAAATATTCCAAACTTTTTTCCAAACCTGTATGACATTTGTGGTTATTTTGACATTTGCGGGTGCAATGTTTTTACATTTGTGGGCTCTACAGGGGGCACACAAATGCAGATTTGTCAACTTTTGGAAAAGGGAGACCCGTATTTTTTTTTTGCCTCGCCAGTTCTCGAAAACTCGCTCAGTGTGGGGGGGGGGGGGGGGGGTGGTGTGGTGACGAAATTTTTTTTCGTCAGACCTCCAAAATTCGCTCCAAAAAAAAGAAGAAAAAAGGTTTTCATTCTAACAGGGAGGCACAATCGAAAAAAGGGCGGATCCTTTATGGTCAAAATGCATACTTTTCTTCCAAAGGGAGGGGGGGGGGGGGCACCGGCTGGATGTGACCCCCCACCCCCCTAGATCCGCCACTGCGTGAGAAGCTCAAAACGAAGTAAAACTGCATTACATTAACGATTTATGTTTTCCCATAGTCTAGATATCCTCAGATTATCATTTATTTCATTTTTGGAACAAAAATAACAAATAATCGACAAATATTGAGGCGGGTCAACAAAAAAGGGTACAGGAGGAGGCGACGAGAAAACTAAAAACTAATTCATTAGGCTGATATTTTCTTGAGAGAAAATAATACAGCTTTAAATCAAAAAGAAAAGAGAGGCAAAATGTTGCTTTTATACATGTACAGCGGAATTTCCATTGTGAACTGTATCGCCATGCTCATTCTAAGATCCAAGATGTCATCTTATTTATATGCATATTTTTTTTTTTAAATTTCCTCACTGATCCGTTTCTCTCATCTTTCCACTTTTCGACGGCAGTTTCCCTGTAGGGAAACAAAGCAGTTTGGAAAATGGCATTTTGAGATTTAGTTAGAGTGCAACAGCCGCGTTATAATTATATCAACGCTATGGATAGTAAACATTAGCTTCATACTTCATATATTTAGTTAAGCCGATCAACTCTAATAAATATTTATCAAGCGGCTTGGTGAAATCCGGGATAAAACTTTATATTTCACATGTAAAACTAAGTTTAAGATAATACTTTGAAATAATCCCTGCATTCTATCAGCCTTGCCGGCTTAAATAAAGTGCGGTGTTTATATTTTTAAATTCTACCTAATTCTACCTAAATGGATTAAGCATGAAACCCATAAAACCTAAACCAAATAATAACGTCTCTTTGATTTCAGAATCCTATTTTCACTCATGAAAAAGAAAAATGCAAATATGCGCTTTACGCCTTTCCTCATCTCGGATCGAAGATAAATAATTCATAACCTTTGCTGGCAAATATGATAGACAAAAATTCTGCGAAATAATTATGGAATAAACGAGATCAATATGCTAACGAAAGTGCACAAATAACTACATGATATTTAGCTTTTTGAACGATTCTGAAGAGTGTTCATAACATTTAGATAGAGTTAATCGTTATAGTCCATTTTATACTTCATTAATTTTTATGGGGTTTTTAAAAAATTTCTTATGTAATCTATTGTTTTGTAACATTCATAATTTTCATTATATGATGTGTTATTTTTGATACTTCCATCTAGATCAATATTTAGATCTAAAATACAGGAAAATCAAAGCTAAAGAGGAAAAATACATCCCATTAACAAATGGAATTAGAAAATACAATTTTCCCATTTGATTTGTACACAAAACCCAAAATATCAAAATGATTAAATTTGATATAATTTTCATACTGGAAAGTGAGCTCATCATCTCGGATTTGGTTGACAAATGTCTGATATATTAATCTAAACTAATATATCGGTTTAGAGTTGCATTAATGTTTAAAAACTTAATTCAATGTCATGGCGAAACATATTTTGTTGCGGAATGACCTAATTAATCATCATCATAATTCATACCAAAAGCACATACATTTAGATAGTAGGTACCTTGATTTAGCTATAGACTTTCAAAACATAATGATAATCCTTTTCTGAAATAAGTTGAAATTATGTGTTTTGGGCGTTACGGAATGACAATCTTTTGGAGTTTGAATTTCCAGGATAACTGAAGAATGACAAAATGTGCAAAACAGACACTAATGCTATTCTTGGCTACAAGGTTATTTAAGCTTGGTGTACCAAAGAGCTCATATTAAAACGACATTTTATCTTTTTACAATTTATCATAATTGCAATGTTGATTTCAAGATTATGTTATATTTATGAAAATTTTAGTATTCATAAGTGTGAAAATGTCTAAATTTTATCAGATTATGAAAATTCAGATCTTTATAATTACTTTGACACCAAATTTGATATGATCAGATTCAGACAGATTTGAATTTTTTGGGTTCATGTCCCGTTTTGCTTGGAATTGCCCACTTAATCATCTGGGCCCTGTTTCATAAAACTTGTTACAGGTATCAATAAAAAATTGCGTAAACTGTTATAAGCTACTGAAATCCTTGCATCTGATTGGCTGAGAGCAAATTTGTCATATAAAGGTGGCAATTGTTACTGACACAAGTTTTATGAAACAGGGCCCTGCACCATATAGGTCTGTGGTAGACTAGTACTAGCCTTCAATCAAGGCGGCTGTGCTGCTCTGTTGATCTCCTGGTCGATCCTCGAAACGCTCGGAATAGTCCTCTGATTGCGCGGGAAGTCGACACAAGCGTGCAGCTTGCTCCGCGCCGCCTGTAATCACCCGTCAACGTCATCAATATTCATATATTCAAGACGACCGAGATTGCATGCATCATTCAACAACCTTCCCAAATAGGGCAGTATGACTCGTTAAAAAGGGGAATGAACCCTTCAAGATAACTTGGTGTGATTAGAAACACAAAAATGAGACAAGCAGATCACTGAAATTTTGAGAAAAATCGGATGAAGAATAAGCAAGTTATATACGGATGTTTCAAAAGTGAGATCGCTAACGGCATGGGGATCCTCCCATTGGCAATTTGACCAGTACGCCCCCCTAAATGTGACGTAGGGAACGGAAAACTATCCCATTCAACTTGTACAAAATGTCATCTAAATTGCCCCTTTGCCTTTTTTTGAGTGATAACACAAACTTCTTGTCCATGGTACATTATGGGTATCATAGTTATACAGGTCCTCCCATGGGAAAAAATATTTCTTTCACAAGAAGATTTGAGAAAAGAGCCATTTTGAGTAATTTATGTTCAAAACTAATGGGAAAGTTGTCCGTGCCTGACAACATAAATTAGGTCCCCGTTGCCAACGAGAGGATCTCCATACCATTAGTGATCCAATATTTCAAATGTTCATAACTTCTTTATTCTTCGTCCGATTTTTCTCAAACTTTCGGGGATCTGCTTGTCTCATTTTTGTGTTTCTAATCACACCAAGTTTTCTTGAAAGGTTCATTCCCCTGTAACACACAGCTAAATTTAAACTTAAACCGTTGACTGTTGACATTTATAGAGAGCTTTCGCAAATCGTTCGCGGACTCACTCAGAGACAAAGGACGATTACGATTTGAACGTAGTTGCTCTCGACCGTGGTACCGATTATTTTTCGTTTCGCACATTGAGTTCGTTGCCAAGAACGAGCGGTTTGCGTGACGTAATTGCTGAGGACACGCCCCGCATGATCAACCGGATGATGATGTCACCGACAAGAGCGCTGATTGGCTGCTCGGCTTCTTACCGCTGCTGAATTCACCAACGTGAAATTGGCCAAAACCCGTTTGCGATTGAAGTACGGACTCAAACAACGAAATCGACGCGTGCGCAGATCGATTTTCGTATCGTCCTTCGTCTCTGAGTTAGCCTTTTGACAAGGCCCTCGTGACTTGGCTATTTTTCTCGGCAAGTAAGCTAGTAGTGGCTTCATAACAAGACTAGCTGCCCAGCCCGGTGAATGCGCGATCGAGCGACGTGAGTCCGAGGGCCTTTTGGAACCTGGCCTGTATTTCTTATGTTATCCTTTGTTCCTAGCGAGGATCTGCTACCTTATAGGTAGGAGCCAATCAGCAAACGTATCTTCGCATGACGTCAGCATACATTTGGTATGCAAATTCGCCTTCATCTCGAGCTAGCGCGGCCCGTGCAAGCTACTAGTACATCAATCATGGAAAGCAAGCCCCGCAGATACCGTTGTGATTGGTCGATAATCCTTGGTAGGCGTGTTTTAGCATACGAATGTCAACTCGTGAATAATTCATATCGGACGATGGAAACCCAGGTTCCAAAAGGCCTCGCGACTAAAGTCGTTCACCAGGTTCATTCTTTTCGTCGCCGGCTAGTCTTATCTCAGGCACAGCACGACGAGGAAAATAGCCAAGTCACGAGGCCTTGTCAAAAGGCTATCTCTGAGTGAGTCCGCGAACGATTTGCGAAAGCTCTTTTCTATTGTTCAGCCCGTGTAACCAATCAAATAAAAGGAACCGTAACGGAAAAGATTGAACTCTTCCATTATTTTTTTTTCTCTTCATAAAAACTTCACTCACAAATATATGTTTGTTCATTTTTCAAAAAGAAAATGGTCAACAGTCATACTTTTCTTATATATGTGGAAATAATCGTGTCCTATTTGCGATAACAAATTTTTACTTTCCCCATGTTTGGAATCAGCTGAGCGGTCTCTTCACGCCACGTCACAGAAGCTATTGATTGGTTCATTTTCTGTACCAGGAACTGAATTATTCATGAAAGATTTTCGTTGAAAATTGACGAAAGATTTCAAAGTTAAACATAACAACAAGTAACGTTGACGGGTGCGTAGAGGCTATGTGCTGAGCAACACTTCCCGTGCAATAATCAGAGGATGATTCCGCGGGTTTCGAGGATCGAAAAGGGGATCAACAGAGCAGCACATCGCCTCGATTAGAGGCTACACAAGTACGTGCACAAACAAGGGATGACTTTGCGCGGATATGCGCGTTGACGACATCATCACGCGCCGGTGTCTTAAACAATAGATACGCGCAAATCGTCGAAATGTACTACGCACTTTTGTCATACGCCGTATATAGTATCTCTGACTAATACTACTATACACGGATCGTGACGTCAGATGTTATCCTCCTTGGCAATTTGCCCATTTGCATGAGGCCAGTGGGAATTGTGTTTTGTCACATGACGTGCACTGGACTAATCAATTGCGCAGATTCTTTTCATGACGGATATAATGCATCATTATGTTCATAATAATGATGATCTTTTTTATATTAGTTATATATACGTGTGTATATAATATACTGATTTCCACTCGAAATCTCTTTTATTTCATTAATCTTATCTTGTAATGTTAGCTCAACTGTATATAATGTACATATGTTTTGCTTAGTAATTTTTCCCTCTCAAACAATTACCTTGATTAATTCAACAAAAATATATATTTTTTAAAACCTATATTATTGTATCGTTATTCGATTAGGGGGTCTACATCACACAAGCTAAGCTTTTTAGTATATCCCTCCACATATCCTTCTGTCACCTTTCCATGTCATATCCATGTATTCTCTGTTTTTGCAGTGTTTGTAATTTGTACATATTGTTGTAATTTCATTGTAAATGTGGAATCTGAATAAAATCAAATCAAATCAATCCAAGAAATACTATTGAATTGGTTTATTGTCATAAATGCACATCAAACAAGCAGCAAAAAAGGCTGAAATTCTTCAATTTACAAGGTCTATTTCAATTCAATTCAATTTAACGACATTTATTTCCAACTCTTCAATATGTACAAATCCATATAGTAAAATACACTATAAATACATTGAAAATGTGACAATATGTATGTACATAAGGATTAAATCAATCATTAAAAAAAATCAATATGAATATCAAGTGTAATATTCGAAATGTATAGATTAATACAGCATACTGATTAAAAAAAAGAAGAAAAAAGAAAGCAAAAGGTCATACATAACATTACTGACGAAGTAGATACCCAGTAAAACTGTCGTTTAATAGATACATGAGTAATACAAATAATAATGTCGATCCTTAAATCCTTATTAAAAAAAATGAATGTAGGTTCATAGTCGAATTCAAAGGGGTAGTAAGGAGAGCTTTGAAATGTACATAATTATGTTAAAATCATATATTTAAAATTCAGAAAGATAAAATTGTACTTTGAAACCACGTGCCACCTGTTAGGTGAACTCTCGACCTCTTGTGCAAACATGGTCCTGGCTATGAAAAAAACATGATCGGTTTGGGGAAAGGGTCTGTGAAGTAACCAATCAGAGTGCTGGAATCAACTGTTTGAATGACACAATGTGTCATTTGGAAATAAGATGTTCCTGGTCATTATCCAATATTTATAACTAAATATCATAATTGATAGGATTGAAGTAAATTGAATATATCATAAAGAAATGTGAGAAAATTACAATGCCCCGACCGGGATTCGAACCCGGGACCCTGGATTACATGACCAGTGCTCTACCAACTGAGCTATCCGGGCTCCCGTCGAAGCAAAGTAACAATCTCACATATAGCCCCCTCTCTTTCCATCGAGCGTATAGGGGGTACATCCATACCAATTCCATGCGTACGCTATATAATGGCCTACCAATGAGACAGGTCTTCCCTCTAAAGTCGGGCAAATCCATACCAACGAATTTCTATAGAGGACAATTTAAATTCGTAATTAAATATCATAATTGATAGGATTGAAGTAAATTGAATATATCATAAAGAAATGTGAGAAAATTACAATGCCCCGGCCGGGATTCGAACCCGGGACCCTGGATTACATGACCAGTACTCTACCAACTGAGCTATCCGGGCTCCCGTCGAAGCAAAGTAACAATCTCACATATAGCCCCTCTCTTTCGCACTGGTCATTAGAGGGAAGACCTGTCTCATTGGTAGGCCATTATATAGCGTATGCATGGAATTGGTATGGATGTACCCCCTACGCGCGATGGAAAGAGAGGGGCTATATGTGAGATTGTTACTTTGCTTCGACGGGAGCCCGGATAGCTCAGTTGGTAGAGCACTGGTCATGTAATCCAGAGTCTCGGTTTCGAATCCCGGTCGGGGCATTGTAATTTTCTCATATTTCTTTATGATATATTTATAACTATTTATAAGGGCCGCTATTCATAACGCGTGTTAAATGAATAGCGGTTTTCTGTGAATAGCGGTCCTTATGAATAGCGAGCGGACCCCTCAGAGACTGACCCAGTCAAGCAGAACTGGCAATAAAATACAGCACTTTTGGGGGACATCCGGTTTGACGGAATATGATTATCGTTTATTAAATCATAGAATCAAAGATATCTAGGGTTGAATCTGGGTTTTCTTTTTTTATTGACTCGCGCTGTTTATAAAGTTTTGATTTAATGTACAGATATTTCAAGATATGGTTTTGCGGTACAGGAAGAAAAAAAAAACCCTCTTAAAATACAGTTTTTTATTTCAGAGGTAGTTCGTGACAAAGTTGCTAATTCATCCTTGCGGATTACTTCAGAGACTACTCTCCTCCTATATTATACTGCAATGTAAGCCTGTAATTCCACATTATACCGTTTTCTCGTCGACCTCAATATTCGTGAGCTCCTCCTGTAGGGCTGACGCAGATCTAGTCCATGTTTATAGATTACGTGTCGGGAAAGTACAGATTTAACAGCACTTATTGCCTGTGGAAATATTTATTACCATTCGACCAATACGAGACATGTTTCGAATTCTATTTTCCCTTTGTTTCATCGGCATTGACAGCTATATAATTTACAAGTGATCTGCTGTCCATTGAAGAATATACATCCTGTGTTTATTTCTTGTTTCACGGAGATCTTCCTAGATTAATTTCTAAGAGCTCTCTTTCCTCTTTCTCCAACACTTTCCTCTTGACGTAGACCTGGGGAGCGTTTCATTAAGTGTCTTCTCCGTGAATTTTACCGATAAATTTGCTCTCAGCCAATCAGATGCAAGGATGTCAGTAGCTTAAAACAGTTATTGCAACTTGTCATTGATGACAAGTTTTATGAAACGGGGCCCTGTGTGTCCATTTATATCGGTTTATTTTATTCTTCTTTTATATTCTATAGCACAGTTGGTAAATATTTAGAAAGCATAGATTAGCAGAGTTGGATTTAATTTCTATGTCGAATTCTGATTTCTAATACCTTAATATCTGTTTGCCAACATAAAAGTGTTGCTCAGCATCAGTACGGCATGAAAAAAATCAAAAGAAATTCACATAGCTGGGATATGAAAGGCTGGTGCAAGTTTATAAAGAAAAACAAAGCTAAAGCAGGACCCTGTTTCACACAAATTGTTATTAAAAACAAGTTACTGAAGTCAATGCATTTGATTGGCTGCAAGTAAATCTGTCATAGATCTGGGGCGGTATTCTGAAAACTGTTTTATCTCTGATAATATTGTGTCTTCAATATTAGACAAAGTTGGTATTCTTCAAATTCTTGTAACTTTAGTGACTTTTGTTGTATCCTTTCTCTCATTTCTTTACTCTGCGCATGATCTTAATTTAAATATCCGCGCTTGAATATGATAACATGAGATAAATATTTTTTTTTAAATACCACCCCTGGAGACCCCTTAACCAACTTGGGTTTTACCATCCATTTCATTAAATACTCGGGCAGAGGCAAATTCAAATTTGTCATGGATCAGGAAAAATGTTACTGTTCAACTGTCCATGTTCGGATTTTATTGATCAAGCTGTCAACTGTAGAAAACACAATAGGCTACAATTTGAGAATATTTCGATAAATCTATATATATATTGATTGTAACGATATTTAGGATGGAAGCTGGGATTCCTTTTTATTGACTCACACTATATCTCTCTAAAGTACTCTATTGAACTGAATTGCTATGCTATCTAATTTATCTACAATCTTTCGCAATTTTTTCCAAAATGTATTGTGTACCGATTCAATAAAATATGCAGGTCTTTTAAAATGATAATTTTTGTGCCATTGTGGATATTTAGATGTTGCGTTATTATATAATTTTATCGAAATCGAATGAATTAAAGTATGCTTTCTCTTCAGATCAGTTTTTGTGGGGTTAAAAAAAAATAATTTTTTTTACATAATTTACATCAGATTATCCAAAATCTCGCGAATCAATTTCATTTTGTTTTGATGATTGAATTATCCATTTTGATTCATCTATAATATCAATAGTATCAGTTTGAAAAAGAATTTTAACTGATGTATTTTCTAATGTAATGTTTGAGTAACTATAAAAATTCGTACATGACATTTTAAGCAATTAACCATCTGGGCTGCAAATAACACTTTCGAAATCAGCCTGAGGCAATTTCAGTAGCACTTTCCATGCACCTTTCAAAGAGAAGTTTGAGTTCTAGGAAAGGTGATAAAAAATTTGTATGCTTTTTCTTTCCCCTTTTGTCAGTTTGGAAGAACAGCATAGTATAAATCCCAGTTGCCCTCATTTTCGAAATATGAAAAGAATAGCTGAAGTATTCGGGCCGAACATTCACAAGTCACGTGTGTGCAGTCCATTATACCCACTTCTGTGTGCAGTACTAGACAAGTGCAGTTGCTTTTCAGCGACATGGGTCAACTTCTTATCATTTTGATGAATCCAAAATCTCACAGTATATTATTCTTAGGTATAACCTTTCCTGATTACTTTGAGACAGCTTCTTTCACAAGTTATTCGCTTGACCAGGGGAGCGTTTCATCAAGCGTTTTGTCGGTGATTTTTACCGACAACTGTTATAAGCTACTGAAATCCTTGCATCTGATTGGCTGAGAGCAAATTTGTCAGTAAAAATCACTGACAAAACGCTTGATGAAACGCTCCCCAGAACTCAAATATATATCTTGTAGAATGTATCTTGTAAATTGTGCGAACATTACGAAGACGTATCACGTAATCCGAGCATGATTTTTGTGGGATATAAAACTGGGGAGCGTTTCATCAAGCGTTTTGTCAGTGATTTTTACCTACAACTGTTATAAGCTACAGAAATCCTTGCATCTGATTGGCTGAGAGCAAATTTGTCGGTAAAAATCACTGACAAAACGCTTGATGAAACGCTCCCCAGGGTATGATTGAAATTACCCTTGTGCTGCTTTCTCGACAGTCATTGCGATAATGGTAAATGTGAATGTATTAGAACTGTTGATTTCTTTCTTTATTAATCCAAATAAACTACTCCGTTCAATTCAATAGATTTGACTGAAAAAATGATAATAACAAGACTTCAATAGATAGGAGAATCAATTAAAGGCATTCAGTAACTTTGTGGAGGCTTGATAAAATCTGAGCTGTCTGGCCTTACATGCTATCAGTGTATGTAATATGGTGTAAAAATGAAGCCCATGCGGAAAAAAGCACTTCAAAATCACCATGTGCTTCACAAAAGTAAACATATGGAAATGACCGGAAATGCCAGACTCATTTTCCCCATTGACTCAGTGTTAGACTAAAGCGTATGGCCATACGCTTTCGTAAATATGAGTATTCAGTCACAGATATCTTAATAATAGCATTATATATTTGAAAACCTTTCTATGCCTGGCTATTTATTTATCCTTCTGAACATCATTATACAAGACAGATCAAGGAATTTAATGGACACACAAAAGAATATTTTTACCGTTCACTTCTTTATGCATATCGGAGAGTAGAACAAAGAATCGTTCTCGAACATGTGTATTTATCAGTGGAGAAATCGCAAGTTTAGTTTTCTATATATATATATATATATATACCATTATCAGGGGTGGATCAAGGGTTTTGTAGAGGGATTGGGTAGCACAATTTAAAAAAAAATTTGTGACAAGCATTTGCAATATAGGTTTTCATATTTTTAGATGCATTTTCGAGTCTTGTTCTTGAAAGAAACTCAAAAACACAATTAGGGTGGGGAATATTTGTGATTGTTCTGAAGGTAATTCAGGTCAGTGAACACTAAAATTTGATGAACGATATCCCAGGCGTTTTACCGCGTCATGTCTGGTCTCTATGAGTTTTTTTTTACATGAACAAAGTTTGAAATATGTACTAATTTATTTCGTAAGGATCTACCAAACTCGTTCATCCCCCTCTTCACAGGTAGTTGTCTGGGGGTAGTTGTCCTAAGGTGCAGTTGTTTGGGTTGGTAGTTGTCCTATAGGGTATACCTGTCGGGTTGGTAGTAGTCCGGTGTAGTTATTTGTTCTAGGAGGTAGCTTTAGGTGGTCGTAGTTTCTGGGACGGTTGTCCTGGGGTGTAGTTAATGGGTTGGTAGGTAATTATCCAGGGTAGTAAGGATGTTGTTGTTGGGTTAGTAATTGCCCGGGGCACGTGGTTGACTGGTTGGTAGTTGCTAGGGGGTAATTGTCCTAGGGTGTGGTTGTCGGGTTGGTAGGTAGTTGTCCGGGGGTAGTCCTCATAATATGTGTATAGATGTCAGGTTGGTATTTGTGGTATTTGTCCGGATGTAGTTGTTCCATGATGTTACTGTAGAGGCCTTAACGAATCATCATCCTTGGGTGCTGCTGTCGGGTTGGTAGACAAATGTCCGGGGTAGTTATCAATGATGTTTTTGTTAGGTTGGTAGTTGTCGGAGGATAGTTGTCATGTGGTGTAGATGTCAGGTTGGTTTGTCCGGGGAAAATTGTCCTGGGGTCTAGTTGTCGGGATTGGTAGTGACCTTGGGTTAAATGTTCAGAGTTCGTTGTCCGGACACAGGTTTTGCAATTCGCCTTTTCCCATGAACCATTTCCACCTTTTCCACTAATATGGAATACACCATTAGTTTATCATCATTTGTTGAAATGAAAAGCTGATTCCAAGCATAAATGCAATGAGATTTCCATTTGCAGATTTGAGACTACGTCCTCTCGAATTTCCGTAAGGCGAACCAGGAACCATTTCCACAGGATCAATCTCTGAACTGTTTTCGTGCTTTGGTCGAAAGGTTTGTCCATGTGGATTTTTTTTCCTGTGAGCGCTACATTGGACGGACAGACTGGTGTTTTCTCCTGTCCCTTCGACGTCGATGAATTCAATTCGCACATGCACGTCGATCTCAAGTGTATCCGCTTCTCCAACTGCACGACAGGTTAGAGATACGTTGAGCAATTCTTTGTCAACATACTGACGACCATCTAGCACTACCATTTCTGCACCCTTATGCAAATGATCCACCTTGGAAGTCAAGTTCTCAGAGTTTTCAGATTCCTCAAGCAGCCATGATATTTTGGGCAAAGGGTAAGCATAAGCTGGACACCATGCCAAAACAACCGAATCATTTGAAATTCTACAAATTGGTCCTTCCAACATAGTTAACTGACAAGGGAGACCATCTTTCAGTAAATCTGAAAGAAGTCTGCCGGCATGACGCTGTGGTTCGGAGCAATTCGCGTCTAAAAATGTAATGCTATGCTGCATCTCAACCAGCCAACGCTGGCGACAGTCGCAGATCAGCATGTTTTTCATTGCAGAAACCGATATCCGAATTCGTGATTCATCAGTGGTCTTAGGAATAAGTTCCTTGTCTAAATATGATATATTATTGTCATCCAAATTTAATGTTTCCAAACCTTTGAGAATCCTAAAACCATTCCCACACTTCCAGCTACCAGAGAATCTTCCAAGGTCATTCCCATTGAGATTTAAGAGCCTTAAGGGATGAGACAAGCTTCTAACACCACAGCTAGATAGAAGTCTGATGCGATTGTTCGAGAGGTCAAGATTCTGCAATCCGGGATAAAACTTATCCAAGTCCGTCAGATTAAGCGATACCAGCAGGTTGTTAGCAAAGTTCAGTTCTGTCATGTAGGGAGCAAGGACTTGAGGGAATTCGATGAGACCAGATTTTTGGTAGTAGAAATTTCGCAGCTGTGATTTGTGCACCATGCTGCAATTGCTGTACCCATTTTTTATCAACGATATGTTGACGAATGTCACGGATTCCCTCACTTGCGCAAGAAATATATAGAACAAAGATTCTGTAATAATAGAGTTCTCAGTAAACAAGACGGATGATGATATCGTGGTACAATGGTCTTCCACATCCAGTAGCATTGGTCCGTTAAGAAATAATAATTGGTTACGACAACCGCAAAGTATTTTAGAAATACCATACAATGACGGTGATCCATAGATACCAACAGTATGAATGTCCTCTAAAACATCATACATCCTGGCAGACAAGAACCTCGTGTGACTTGAACCAAAGTGAAAAATCTCCAATGACAAATTCGCAGTAAAGTTCGTATCGTATTGTGAAATACGATTTCCATCCATTGCAAGTGCCTCGAGATTAGGAAATAGTGAAAATGTGTCAAGCTCAAACTTATCAATATAGTTGTTTGAAATATAAAGGCACTTTAAATTTGGAAAGTTAAGACCTACCTCACGTGGGATTGATGTTAGGTAGTTTCCGGATAGCATAACTGTGTTCATTTGATCAAACAGCCCCTCTACCAATGGAAAGGTTAAAAGACGTGCATTTTCTAGAGACAGAAAGAAGAGATTAGGACAGGAATGGAATATATTTTGCGAAATGAAAGTGATTGGGTTATTATTTAATGTTAAAAATTTCAAGAGGGGTAGGTAAGAAATACCATCGATTTGGGATATCAAATTGTTTGTTAAGTCAAGGTTTACCAAAGACAACAATCCTCTGAATGAGTTAGAATGCAGAGATGCTATTTGCACGTCATTCAGTCTCAGATAGGCAAGTGATAGAATAAATTCAGTTGGATTATGGATCTTGAGTGGATTATGACTAATATCTATCGCTTGTAATTGTGGCAAGCTGGAGAAAGCATGAGATGAAATTTCTTGAATACAATTTCCGTGTAAATTAATCCATAAAAGATTTGTGGCATCTAATTGACCTGACACAAATGCTATTTTATTACCTGACAAATTAAGTGTTTCTAAACTGGGTAGGTCTACCAGATCAGATGCTGATAGAGTGACAATATGGTTTTTACTTAGAGTGACATCGATCAATTTTTGAAGTCCAGAAATTCGGGGAAGAGACGTCATCATGTTACTGTCCGCAGATATGATTGATAACATTGGCAGGAGTGTCAGATTTTGGATGTCTCTCACAGCGGCGGAGTTGATGTTCAAGATGCTTAAGGATGCATGACTCTGCATCAAAACGTGTTGCAAATTTCCGTGCATTACTGACAAGACATGCAGCCTAGGAACCTGTGATAGTATTCTGGAGATTAGACTAGAAGAACCAACCAAAGTTATTTCCAATGAAATTGCACTTTCGAGACGTGGGATGTTTTGCAGTTTGGAGAAACCGTTTTGATCCTTGATATGCAAAACCTCTAAAAATTGAAGGTCGCCAATATTAGCTACTTCAGAGAGTCTATTCTTTTGAAGAATAAGTTGTCTAAGCGCTGCATGGAAAGCGTGTGGGCAGATTTCTCTGACTCCGTTATTACCTAGCATAAGATTTCTCAATTTCGGCAAACAGAAAGAACCGCTGGTGATACGTGAGATTTGGTTGCCCGTAAGGTCTAATTCTGTTAACTGCAAGAGACCAGAAAGCGCATCACTATTGATAGCCGTAATCATGTTGTAGCGCAAGTAAAGTTTCTGTAGCTCACTGGGCAGGTGAATTCCTTTAATAGACGCGATTTTATTGATACTGAGTATAAGCACTTGTAGTTTGGGAACATGGTGTATCAGGTGGCTACCAATGCCCCGGATATTGTTATTCGATAGGTCGAGTTCAGTCAGTGATGTTAGATTATGAAAAACTGGAATGATTGAGAGGACGTTATGAGAGAGATCAAGGTATTTAAGTCGTCGGAGGATCATGAACAGCTGATCGTCAATCGTGTTTAAGTAATTTTCCCTTAAATCCAGTGAGACAATACTTTCTTTATCCATGAAAAGAGCGGGTGATATTTTCGAAGGCGGGACATCCATATCCAAATGCGAGAAGGCGTCATCTTCAATCGTGTTTTTTAGTTGGGCCCCCATCCGAAAGACACCTGGGCAGTAAACAAATTTTGTGCGTGTATAACATGAACAGTATCTGCAAATATTAATCGGTTCGGGATCAACGACGTAGAGAATGGCGACCACCATGAACAGGACATGGCAGGGTATGCCAAGCTGCGCTCTCGGAGCCATCATCCAACCTTTGGTAAAACATACATAACATTTTCAAATGATGTCGGATTTGCATGGCGTGATGGTTCATTAGTTTTCGGATAGGACACAAATTGCTAATTGCTGGCAGGATTTTCTAGAAACACAGAGAGACATATTCTCAGAAAATGGAAATTTGAGTTAGGGAGCAAAATAAGAACATTTCCCATCTTATTGGAATACCAGAAGCGTTTCATTGAAGAAATAAAGGTAGAGAGACTCCTC
The DNA here is from genome assembly GCA_025617745.1 of Heliocidaris erythrogramma. Taxonomy (NCBI): domain Eukaryota; kingdom Metazoa; phylum Echinodermata; class Echinoidea; order Camarodonta; family Echinometridae; genus Heliocidaris; species Heliocidaris erythrogramma. The sequence goes on from CM046870.1 coordinate 27,853,329, forward strand.
AATTGATATGGGAATTTAAAAAAAAATGTAAAATCGAATATGCAAGCAATTATTTTTTCTAAGATAAAACAATGAAGATCTATCATACCATCAGTTAATGTCGTTTTTCAAAAGGTTCATAATTTCAAAGGTTCGTTTTTTCGGTAGGTTCGTAATTCCGAAATATTGGTTATTCTGTAGGTTCATGATTCCGAAGGTTCGTAATTCCGAAAATGAAAAAGGTTTCATAATTCCGAAAATGAATATGGTTTGCAATTCCGAAATCGTAATAGGGTTCATAATTTGGGAACAAAAACCCCGCATGGAAATTTGTGTTTCGGAATTATGAACCTTCGGAAAAACGAGCGTCCCCCGGTCCATCACCATCTCTCCCACCCTGTGCCACCGGTGTGAACTTTGTAAGAAATTATTTTAAAAAAAATAATAATAAGACTACGTCCTGATGTTTTATTGAGGCACAGTTTTCCGTTTGATTAGGAGAATTTTCCCCAAAGTTTCACTTTTTGAAAAACTCAGAGAAAAACATAATACTTACCAAGAAGTATCTGTTGAAACTGTCGATAACTCAACTGTATACCTAATAAGGTCTATCCATGCGATAGACAATTGAAGTTTTGTATGAAATGCAGATATCAGCAAGGTTCTATATCAGATGCCGTTTCAACCAACGAAGCCGGTGCTTACTAGACAAGTGAACAATCAAAGATATCTCCGCCTTTTATACGGTAGAAAAGGCCTGCGATTATATTCCCTCACGCTCCTTAGCCAATAATACCAAGGATAGCTCCATAGGCCTAAATGATTGTTTATTCAGAGAAACCTCATTCCTCATAATTTGAATTACTGATTTTCACATGATGTTTAAGGCGAGTATCTACCAAAATGTAGTGAAAATGATTGTCATAAATCCAGCACGGTTTCAGTAATTCTGCCTTCCAATTGATTATTCATAGCTTTCTTTTCATGTATATTTTATCTGTATCCCGTTGCACGCCAGCGCATGGATTTTGCACACGAGACGTCATTTCGATTGCGTGAATACCTGCGCAAATCAAGCTTGTGAATATGGTGAAGGCAGTAACCCATACGCCAGTTATTAGAAATACTGTTTGCACTTTTCATTTTGAAATCACTCTTTCATGACGCGCAAAAGACAGTATTATATGACACCTAATTAGATCCTTGCCATTTGATTGGTTGTTTGATGTTGATCATTTGTCCCATTGAACAATGACGTCATCAATCGTGCAAATTTGATCCATTCACCGTGCAATTTTGGATCCATACGAAATTGTCCATTGCACTCGCGACCACCAACACGTCTACATACGCGCAAACGACTTGCCTTTGCAGCGCGCATGCGACTATCAAGTAGGCTACATTGTAAGTCCCTTCACTCTTGTTTCTTAATTCATAAAATGTCAAATGAGGATAACTATTTTAAGGTGTCATATAAAACAAATAATGTTTTTTCATTCGTGCAATGGACAGAATATTTCATTCGGTGAAAGATGAAATGATCCATTCAACTCGGCTCCGCCTCGTTGAATGGATCTTAACAATATCATCTTTCACCTCATGAAATATTCTGTCCATTGCACTCATAAACATTCATTATTTGTATTAACTGGTCACTATATATGTCTGACATTACTAAAGTTATCGAACGGAAACAACATTTTCAGATACATAATTAGCTATTTCGCATAGTTAATGAGCTATAACCTTTGAACTTTGACCTACATACTCCAAAATCGAAATGAGGCTGTATTTTGATACCATGTACCTTCATATCAAATTTCATTAAAATCCGTCGAACATTACTAAAGTTCGCATCCTACCCAGTATCCATTTATAACACCTGGGTGGAGAGGAGTAATGTATACAAAATGCCTTAATTGCCCTGCCAGAGTTCGAACCCGCGACATTCGCTTTCCAGTCAAGTAATTATATCACTCAACTGCTATACTACTACTCCGCGACGACTAATAACGCGTTCACAAAGACTTTCGCGAAATCGCCCTAAGGCAATTTCAATAGGTCCATCTGCAATTGAAATGTGCGACCGCTAAAATTACTTACATGACTTTGTATTGCGTGATCCGACCATGATTTCTATGGAATGTACAATAGGGTATTGAAAGGTCCCCAGAAATCCAAATGCAAGTTGATTTCTGTTGGTGTGCGGGGATGCATATACAACTCATATTTTGTTATTAAAACATCTAAATATGTTTCATAGATTTTGAAATATTTTTTGAAATATTTTTTTCCAACCTCTTAAGCTCCACCCCCCAAAATAGCTCCAGATCTTATTCCCGAGATGACATCATCTGTCAATCATTAGTGAGCTAAGGAGAGAAAGTGGTATGTAGCTTTGCCAGAGATAACCATCTGTTCTAATAGACCATACAATGCCTACATAGGAGTTGCTATGCCAGACATGCTGTAGCATCACCAGGAAAAGAAGGGTAATGAGGAGGTATTGTTTGAAAGCATGCAATTCTATTGTGAGCATGTGCTGAGCTGGGGGAAGTTACATTCCACTCTGTATTGTATAATGTTAGTATGGCTGACTAATGATTGACAGATGATGTCATCTCGGGAATAAGATGTGGAGCTTTTTTGGGGGGTGGAGCTTAAGAGGTTGGGAAAAAATATTTCAAAAAATATTTAAAAATCTATGAAACATCTTTAAAGGTTTTAATAACAAAATATGAGTTGTATGCATGCCCGCACATCAACAGAAATTAACTTGCATTTGGATTTCTGGGGACCTTGAAATTGCCCTTAAATAGTTGATTTTCGAAAGTCTTTGCGACCGTGTTTATGTACATGCAAGTACCGAAAGGAGTCGGCCCACAACCAGGCTGCAGCTGCAATCACCCTAGTCAGTGCAAAAAAAAACAACAACAAAATGGAAACAAAGAAATTAAAAAGGAAAAAAGGAAAAAAATATATGCACGGTGAGTTGTAACCGTATATGCATAGTGAACATTTGACTTTAATGTAGGAATCAGCTCATCAACTCTCAATTTCTCACACTCCCGTAACGTAATCACAAAATTTTAATTGATATGCTTTTAGTGAATTAGTGAGAAATAGAACGCAATATATAATAATCCTTTTCATTCCATGTGATGAGAAGAGTTTGTTTGTTGTTATTTTTTGCATTAAAGCCTCACCCTCATCCTTTAGTACATAGATTTGCAACTTAAAGTTCGGTGTTCCAGCTTGCAAATTAAGCCTGATCCCTGCAGGGATTTACTGCTTAGCAAAAAGTATGGCGAAATCCATTAACTTTTTTATGTTAACATAATTCACATTTATTTTTACCACACATGATTTTTAGTAAAAATTTGCAGTTTTCTGTTCTTAAACTGGATTACACCTACCCTGTACGCTTTTAAAGGACAATCCAACCTTGGTAAGAAGATGATTTGTGTTAAAGTAGAAAAATAAGAAAATCAGGAAAGAAGTCGGACAAGGAATAAGAATGTTATCATGGACCCCGTTCTCATTACAAAGGATAGCGCGCTCCAGTGCCACCTCTGGTTATGGATGTTTGAAAAGTGAAATCATTTCATCTTTGCGAATCTCAAAGTGGCAATTTGGTTAGTCGATGTGACATACTGGCGGACAACTCTTCCGTTTGTAGTACACAAATACAATCATGTAGATTATTAGTTCGTGGTTTTAAAAGAAAAAGATCCTACTGAGTAATACTTTTTGAGAAAAAAAGAATAAAATCTTTTAGCCGTTCTGTGTGTTGGAGGAAATGGGGAGTTGTCCGCCATGACATCAGAGTGACATTACCTATATTCGGCCACTTTGAAATTCTCATAATATAGTGATTACAACTTTCAAATATTCATCAATTTCTTATTGCTTGTCCGATTTCGTTCAAACTTTCACCAATCTGCTTCACTGTTTTTTTCCCCTCTTTCTTTCAGAGCAACTTGTTATCAGGGTTTTATTTCTCTTTAATGGACTAAGGAGCACATGATATTGCGGAGAAAGGTCATCGGTAAACTTTCTGCTAACATGGGATATTTCATAACATCACTCACAACGCTCACTGCACCACCATTAATGAACTGAATGGATCTTAATATTCACATGGACCTCCTTGAGATTGATTTTGATATATGACTTTGATAAAAGCTCCAAAGAATTATCAATTTAAAGTTGAATTATTTTCTCCGGGCACATTCAAGAATGCATACCACGAATATGCAAATATGGTGTAGACCTACCTTATGCCCACTAAAATTGGAATCATAGTTTCTCGTCCAGACTTTTCGAGAAAAAAAAGGAGGGGGTTCCATGTTATTTGATATTTGATATTTTCCGTCACATACAAATGCTATTTGGTCAGTTTCAAACAAAGTATATTGAATTAAATTTCACACATTAATGCACTACAAAGGCTCAACACAACTTATAACTGCACTAAACATTATATAAATTGATTCTAATATAGTTGACTAGGTTTCACCAGACTCTTAATTAATTCATGTCTAATAAAAATATCAAATGACAAATAATTTGAGGCCGGCTGAAAAGAAATGAAAGAGGTGGGGAACGAGAAACTAGGAATTGGTTTTTATTCGGTCTTAATACTGGAAACCACTTTTTCATTGATTTTTCTTGTCGCTGTTGTTTTAAACGTGATAATCCCGAGATTTATTCTGCAAACGATGAGATTGATGATTGACGAAATGTTTTCAAAATACTTCGGTCTCCATAAAGGAAGGATTGGCGAATGGACATAATCATTTTACCGTCTTAAAGAAGATGAAAGGATTGCTGTCCATACCCATATCCTCCCCTAGACAGACCGATCGCACCACCCCCCCCCCCCCGGCCCAATGATGCAGAGCCCCCCTCAGTAAGCGAGTCCGTGCTACGCCGTACATTGCAGTCTGTATGTACTTAACTATTCATGCCCCTCCCCCCCCCCCGAAAAAAAAAATAGAGAGAGAGAGAAAATAAATAAATTAATTAAAATCAAAAGTAAAAAAAAATTAAAATTAAAAAAAAAAAATCGCTACCCTTACCAACAAATTCATTTACTGATCCTCTTTTTTTTTATTTATTTATTTATTTATTTATTGTATCCCCCGGCAGTATGCCGGAGGATAGTTTGGATTCAGCAGCGTTTCGCCGCCGCCGCCGCGTCACATTCTTGTGTGCGCTCTAGCGGTCACATTTCTCGACGAATTTCTTTCAGACTTCCTGTGGACGTGTATCTTGGTAAAATCTGGACCCCTATAGTTTCTGGTGATGCTGCCCCCAGTGTTCCGTCTTTTATAGGGTAAAAGGCCATATTTTGGGGGATAGATTGTGTGCGCTCTAGCGGTCACATTTCTCAACGGATTTTGTTCAAATTTTGTATGAAGGTGTCTCTTGGTAAAATCTGGAACCCTATAGATTTTGGTGATGCTGCCCCCAGTGTTCCGTCTTTTATAGGGTCAAAGGTCATATTTTGATAGATGTCTTGTGTGTACTCTTGTATGCGCTGTGGCGGTCACATTTCTCAACGGATTTCGTTCAAATTTTGCATGAAGGTGTCTCTTGGTGTAATCTAAAAACCTATAGTTTTTGGTGATGCTGCCACCAGTGTTCCGTCTTTTATAGGGTCAAAGGTCATTCTTCAGGGCATGGCGTGAGTGCACTCTGCAGGCCACATTTCATGATGGATTTCTTTCAAATTTTGTATGGAGATGTATCTTGGTATATGTCTCAACACATTTCTTTCAAATTTTATATGAAGATGTGTCTTAGTGAAACCTACACATCTTAATTGTTTGCTGATGCTACCCCCACTGTACCACTTTCTATACAGTCAAATGTCATATTCAGGTTGTTGTTAGGGTCAAATGTCAAATTTTCGTTGCAGATTTCTTTCAGATTTTGTATGTAGGTCCATTATAGATTACACCTCTACAGTTTTTGGTGATGCTGCCTCTAGTGTTCCGTCTTTCATAGGATCAAAGGTCATATTTTAGTGGATGGCTTATGTGCGCTCTGAGGTCATACATGTATTTCTTCCGAATTTTCTATAAAAATGCATTATACTCTAATCTGCACAAATCGTTTTGGTAATGCTGCTCCTAGTGTTGACAATATTCCGGGCCACTGGCGGCAATTTCTACACCATCCTTTTGTTTGAGGGAGGGGATGGGGGAGGGTCTTTGTCCCTCCTCCAGTGCCGGGGGATACATTTCGCATTGCGCGGCACCAGCAATGCACATTTCTAGTTTAGTATTGTTTACCCAGGGTAACCACATCAGTGAGTAACACACTGTTATACTTGCAGGCCCTGCATAACACAAAAATGAAACACAAACAAAATCATATACACATATAATCATGGGCGAAAATTCAATTAATATTGTTTCTAAGTAGTCTCCAGTACAAAATAACAAAAGATTGTTTCGATGTAGCACAACGAATCCTACTATCAATTTGGTGCCATAATATTGAAGTGCTGTGGGAGAAGGCTTTTTGTCCTGCTCATAACTCTTTTCGTGGCCCATTTCCGACCTTTTTTCTGATGTCCATTCTCCTTGAAACTTGCCATGCAGAATAAAATAGTCATATACGCAGTGTATAGGCTTATTATCATCGCCCGTTTTTAAAAATCAATAATGTGTAATGATCGGTCTAGGAGCAATGTTCTTTCTTTCCTTTAAAATGCGATTTGTCTTATAATAGCTTTTGCATTAAGATTTTGATCTGTCTGAACATTTGGTCCTGTATGTATGTTATCATTGTGTCTTCTACATTGTTCATCCACGAATGATAACGCATCATAATAAGAATAGCACCCTCTGTTTGCTAAATTCTATTTTTCTCAAATATTTTGCCTTTACAATGTATTGCCATTGATCTGAAACTGTTGTTAACTTGTTATATAAAACTTCTGTATATAACTTCTGTACTTTTTCTCTCCCAAAAGTTTTTAAAAATTTGCTCGCTCGCTTGCAAAACCTTAGAAATTGAAAAGTTGATATTCAAAAAGGCGTTCCCCTTCAGCAATGGGCTGCAACCCCTCTCCCGAGGATTTTCAAAGTTTCGATATTCGGGCAACAACCCTTCATATCGTTGCCTACTTTAAACAGTTTCAAATACACTCTAAAAGCTCTGTTATCTGCAGAGGAGATGTAAGCTGTGAACTATATGGGGATATTATGCATAGCAACTTCTTTGGTATATGTGTTGTTAATTATTTTCCCCTCATTTTGAGGTGTGGTTATCATCCATATTTTAATTTGATTATTTCACAGTTTACAATGCTAATAATCCTTAATTTAAAATTCGATTCGAAAATTCTTGTAAATAGTCAATGAATATTACTGAATGATTACTTAACTAATGAGGATACCGATTAATGTGTATTATACGTGTTTATGCTTGTGTATTTATATATATTGATTATTGTTGATGTTATTTGTTTTATTGTTACCAAACAGGGCCTCATGGAAGACCACCAAATTGGTGATATGAGCCACCCTGTATAAATATCAGAAATAAATAAATAAATAAATAAATATCCGCGCAGCGAGGAGCCAGAATATCCTCATATTTGGGCAGCAAGGTTCCCAGATACATGTAATTATGTAACTTCTGTACATTTTCACTATGAAAAGTTTAAAACATTTAGAACTTGGAAAGTTGATATTCGGGCAAAAGGCGTCAGTCCCCTCCTTGCGAAAATGGGACTGTTTGATCTAAATCTCTACATCTGTGATTGTCTTTTATTATTATTTGTGGGAGATTTATAGGATGCAGCACTTTTATCGACAAATTTGGGTGTCACACCCTAAAAATCTGTGGGCAAATTTGGGTGTCACATCGCCCATTCAAAATGTTCAAGCGACGCCCCTGCCCAAATTCTAAAGAATGTTCATGCATGAATGATCAGAAAATAGTGACCACTTTCTCACCACCCACCCACCCCTCTCTCTGTCTGTCTGTCTGTCTGTCTCTGTCTCTCAGATAACGCGCTCTTTTACCCCGTGTCTTCCACAATGTTCATCCACGAATGATAACTTTTTTTTTGTTTTGAATGACGCATAAGAATTAACAAGAATAGCGCCCTCTTTTTGCTATATTCTATTTCACTCAAAGCTTTTAATGTAATGCCATTATTCTGAAAATCATGTTATATCATAATACACTAAAGGAAAAAAGAAACTTATAAAAGTTCAAGAGATCACCAAATTAAATTCTCTGCATGGAAATGTACCAAATTTGGATATAATGTTGATTCAATGCATGGCTTTAAATGACAGTCAATAACAAAAAGTTTTCTTCAATGCCACAAAAGAAATGTGCACTGAAGCAAAGGACTCTCTAATCCCCAAGTCACAAAGACAAACTGCAGCCTTGTACACCATATGCATGTCAATGAATGAAACAAAAGAATTTCAAAAGGGATTTGCACCCCTCGAGCAAGAGGATATTGATGTTCTGCCATGGTGCGCCCGTTCACCAGACCTTTCCCCAATTGAACATCTCTGGGAAGAGCTTGGTCGACGTGTGTCAAGGCGTGACAATCAACCCATCAATAGGGAGACGCTCATTGCAGCACTGCAAGAGGAATGGAACAATGTTCCCCAGGCTACCATCGCGAATCTGATCGGAAGCATGTGAAGACGGTGTACAGCTTGCCAGCAAGCTAGAGGTGGACATACTGGCTATTAATCTGTTTGGATATGAACTTGCAAATCCCTTTTGAAATTCTTTTGTTTCATTCATTGACATGCATATGGTGTACAAGGCTGCAGTTTGTCTTTGTGACTTGGGGATTAGAGAGTCCTTTGCTTCAGTGCACATTTCTTTTGTGGCATTGAAGAAAACTTTTTGTTGACTGTCATTTAAAGCCATGCATTGAATCAACATTATATCCAAATTTGGTACATTTCCATGCAGAGAATTTAATTTGGTGATCTCTTGAACTTTTATAAGTTTCTTTTTTCCTTTAGTGTATAACCGTATCATTATCATTGCCCAAATCCTGAAGAATTTTCATCTGCATGAATGATCAGCAAATCGTGAACACTTTTTATCCCCCTCTCTCTCTTTCTCTCTCTCTCTCCATCACTCTCTGTCTCTCCACATCTCTCTGTGTCTGTCTCCCTGCGTCTGTCTCTCAGATAATGACCTCTCTCGTTTTCTCTTTATATTCATCAATGAGTGGTTACATCAATGATATAATATATTCCATAGGCAAATGTTATACTTTTCCCTTCTTAGCAGTAATATATAATGGATTAGGTGGGGGATGCCTCCCACCTACATGGAATGATAGGGTACTTGCCACACCACCATCCCCTTAATCAATGATTTTGTTTGCATTTCATCCATCTAGCAAGGCCAGTGCACGGCCTTCCCCTGCCCCCCCCCCCAATGATAATAGTGCTGGACCCACAAAATGCCAAGACCAACTCAAGTTAAAAAAAAAAAAGAATAATGTTTGGAGGTGCATTTTCCGTACTTCTTTGCTCAGCATCACTGAACAGTGTTCCAAAGATGTAAAAAACAAATAACGTGTGTGTGTGTAATTGGGTTTTTACAGACGTGTATCAATCAGATATGATTATTTACGTCTGGGACCGACCTTTAACGTCACCATCCGAAAGACGTGACTCAGTCTCGAACCTGGGTCCGCTGAATCAGTTTATAACTTCCACTGGTAGCTGGATTACAGGCGCACGCCACAACGCCCAGTTGTAACAATAAGTGCAAGGCTTACAAATGTACTGAAACTTGTGTACTTGTGTGGTTAATTCATCCTTTACACAGGAATATCTACAATCTACACACAAGATGAGACATTCCCTGCTATCATGTAATTCTGTATATATGAGGGGTGGATCCAGGGATAATCGCGGGGTCTTGCCCCCTCTCCTCCCCCGTTTATGCTAGATAAAACTTTTTTTTCTAAAATTATTTTAATTTTTTTTTCTTTTGGCTTGTCATATCTTTTTTTGGGGAGGGCAATGAGACCCCCCGCCCCCTTTCATAAAATGATGCACCACGCGTTACCCCGGGGTAGCGTTGTACCCGAGGTACCATAGTGTCCCTGTATTAAAGAGTTGCGACATGGACGTCTCACTTTTGTGGAAACAAAATGCCGTTCGAATTCTTTCTATTGAGAACACCCAGGTGCTCATCGGAATTGAATAGAAATGTTATGTAATAGTGGAAACAAAATGGCGTTCAAATCCCCAGTTGTCGCAACTCTTTAATTAATACAGGGACATTATGGTACCCCGGGGTACAACGCTATACCCCGGGGTAACGCGTGGTGCATCAAATCCGGGATCTGCCCCTCATATAGGTGTAATATACTCCAAACTCGGATTTGGGGGATGAATGAGATATATGTAAACTATTGAAATTTACTAGTTGGATTAAAAAAAGGAGCATAAACTGAGTGCTGGACCAAGGCTCACATTTCATCAAAATGATTTTATTGAACCATGCCTATTTTCGAGTCATTCTCGAGGTAAACATTTAATTCAAGACAGGCAAACCCTATTATATCAAAGTCATTGAGCCCCCCCCCCCCCCCCCATTAAATTTTGCTAATTATAAAGAAGCCACGCTATAACAAAGTAATTTTTAATGTTAGTTTCTGTGTGCTTGATAACTTTGCTTGCATAATGAGAACGTTGTATGCTCTCATAATAGGGTTTGCCTCTACTTGAAAGTGCATTGTTGCAGTGCTGCCTATCATAGGACTTTGCACTTTTACCAAATGCAAAATCAAATATTTTGGCTTCTTCATCATTAAAACATATTCATATTTTACACAAAATGAGATTTACATTGCATTTTCAATTGATTCCTCTCACTGTGGACCTAAACATTCTGAGGAGAACAGTATAGAAGTTATTAAAAAAATTAAAGTATCGCTTAGAAAAGGGCATTTTTTTTCTTCAAATAATGCCTATATAAAATTTGACTGGTTTGACTATGGATTATAAATTGACTGGTTTGACTATGGATTGATTGTCTGGTTTGACTACGGAATAATTGTCTGGTTTGACTACGGATTGATTGTCTGGTTTGACTACGGATTAATTGACTGGTTTGACTATGGATTGATTGTCTGGTTTGACTACGGATTAATTGTCTGCTTTGACTATTGATTGATTGTCTGGTTTGACTATTGATTGATTGTCTGGTTTGACTACGGATTAATTGTCTGGTTTGACTACGGATTGATTGTCTGGTTTGACTACGGATTGATTGTCTGGTTTGACTACGGATTGATCGTCTGGTTTGACTATTGATTGATTGTCTGGTTTGACTATTGATTGATACAAAGCAGTGTAAACACTAAACTAACATTTCCAGATTATACGAGCCAATAAAACCCTTTTCGGCATGTACAGAGTAACGTAACGAGTACCTTGTTTACTGTATAAACTATATTAGCATTGCACAGAGCAAAATAATGCATACACATTGTCCCCCAGAGAGCTACATGTAGAAGGGTTTTAATTCATATCATTTTACGCATAATGTAGTTTACATCCTTCTGGCTCTCGCAAGTGATATTAAAATTACTGAGGTCCATTCAATGTCACTTAAATAATATTCAGCAACCTTTGGCAGTAAAGTAATGTCATCTAAATGAATGAATGGGATATAATGATGATGACATTAACGTCCAATCAACATATCGTTTATTGAGAGGCAGGAAGGCGCCAACTCCAAGAGAGTCCAAGTTATGCCCTTCTGCCTCTCAGCAGATGGTATCACTGGCCTACATTCAGACTTTTCCTTTTTTAGGAGAATGAAAAGAAAGAGTTGCATGCTGCCCAGTAGTTGCTCCAAAATCAAATGTGCTAACATCAATTGGTCCCATCAAATTAGCTTAAAAAAACCTCAATATTCTGTTCACTTACATCAGTATATCCCTTAGGTATAATTAGTCCTCCCATGTAACAAATACCAATAAGATGTATATAAAACAATGCCACTGGCATTTAATTGCATTATTCACAAATTATACTAGTTGAGTGTCAAAATGGAATACTAAGAATAACAACTAGTATCTATCTACTTCGTGCCATATGACTTCTTGAAATCTTCCACCAGTTGTATATATTCCTTTTCTGCTTCATCTTTGGACTTGCCTGTAATCAAAAATAAAAGAAGAGAGAGAAATGCACATGTCATCATGAAAATAATATAGATTTCTAAAGTGCACTTTCCGATGCAAATGTCACTCATGTCGCTAATAGTTTTTAACAAAATAGAACTTCATATAAATAAGCTACATGAACATGTACATTCCAAGCTTAAAAGATTCTGAATGAATCACAAACATGTACAGTGTACATGAGAATGTTCAATTAGTATGTCTGTAACAGGAGCAGTTTAAGTTTGCTTTGGAAAGCTTCTAGAATATGGATGTTTCTAATGCTACAGGGTAGCTTGTTCCAGTTCATGCAAATTGACCTCTACGACCTTTCACTGGCCTTTGACCTACTAAACCTAAAATCTAATCACTTCATCCCACTGTGTTGATGCATACTAGCACCAAGTTTTAAGTTCACAACTCAAATGGGTCTTTAGATATAGCGTTAACAAAGATCTTTGACCTACATACCCCAAAATCTAATCAGATGGTCTTCATATGGTGATACATACTAGCACCAAGTTTGAAGTTCATACCTTAAAAAGTTTGACTTGAGATATCGGGACAGATGGACAATCAACCCGAAAACATAGTGCCTCTGGAGGCATAAAAATATAATTATTGTACATCCCTGAGCCTACAAAATGTGCATCCCAACTTCATTGTCGGGGGGGGGGGGGGGGGGGGGGGGGGGGGTAGTGGGGTGGGTGAGTACATGATAAATAGGTTTATTCCTTGTAAATATTACTTGGTGGTTTACATGTGATTAATGTAGACATGAAATGGAAATAGCCCTCAGAACCAAATAACTTTGGCTTCCTGGAAAAAAGAATTGCAAACGCAGCTCGTGAATCTCCCTGAAGATTTTCAAAGCTCCTACTTGACCGGGCAACCTTACATGTATATTCAGGAAGCGAGGTGCCCAAATATCTCATTTCTATATCTTATGTAGTATAGTTTGATGACGAAATAATATTCTCACTATAATGCAGGATTTTAATTTCGAATCTGGAAAGCTGATATTCGGGCAAGAGGCGTCAGCCCCATCGCGAAAATATGCCTGTACGCCTATGCAATAGACTGAACTTAATTTTGTATTCATTTGTGAATCGTTTCTGGCCCTTAAATCCATACAAATATTGTCAATATTTATGTAAGATTAGCTTTACATTGAATATAATGAATACCATTTGGGCCCAACCAGTCCCATCCTGCCATGGTGTCTCGTCTTGTCCTGTCTTCCCGTAGTCCATATGCTGGATATTGTTTTACCGTAAAGATATATCATTTTTTTGTGTCAGTATTATATTCTGGTGGCAAAATCGTACACTGATACTACTAAGCATTAAAATCTGTGACAATTTACAATTTCAGAATAAACGGCGGATATTTTGGATTCTTTATTGGACTTTTATATTTCAGGGTTGTGCTTGGCCATTATTATCATTCCGTATACATATATCTAAATCATACTTTGATACAATCCACTTCTCCTAAAGCTACAATGATTGCACAAAAGTAGAATGAGGTTGTCCGTAAGGCGACATAGTTAAAAAAACAAAGAGCTGTATTTCAAGAGTGTTTCAGTTTCTAGATCAGGATTATTTTGTGTGTCGCAAGTGCATATGAGTGTTCCGATCGAACATTGCAGTCCTCATGCTCAGTCAGTATAAGAAGCACATGCGATAGCTTCGTATGAATTGTGAAGTCAGTGTCTGATATCGCTGCGCTGGTCTTTGACCGGATTGCATGTGAGGAGCTCTGGCATGGGACGCTGGATAGGACCACTGAGTTTGTACATGTGGCCGAATACCAGCACTGCTTTGCAAAAAAACGGCTCCAAGAGAGGGAAAATGAAAATTAATATTGGCAACTCCGTATTTTTTAATTTATTCTCTTATTTATTTATTTTTTTTTTGTGGGGGGGGGGGGGGAGGTTCTTTGGTTAAAACATGCAGTAAAAATGTGGACATCCATGACTTGAGTAAATGATAATTCTGTAATAAAGAGTATGAAATAGGATTTTGTCTTTAAGTGGCCGAAGACCAGCATACATGTACATGTAAATGGACGTCATCTTAGATATTTGCCTGTTACCTTGGTTATGGACATATTTTGCGAGGGCTCCTCGGCTGAAATCATTTTATATACTCTAAGGATGCTTCACACCAAAAATTGAGCTTTTGTCCACCGTGTCACGATAATCAAAAGTTTTGACTTTTTTGGGAGTGCGTTAACTGGGTGAATTGGCAAAACTTAGACATCCAAGCAACATCACAGCTACTGGGGCCACAAAAAATTGTGAGGAAAAGCGAGGAGAGAGAGAGGGGCAATTTAAAAAAAGTTCCATCAAAATCGGTTACAAAATGAAAAAGTTATGAAAGTTTGAAATTTCATATTTTCTCCATTATCTCTAAAGATGCTGCAGTCTTTTTGTGAACTCAACATATGTTGTGTCAAATACATGTTCCCATGATATATCTTGAGCTAAGAAGAAGACAAGTTGCACCTTGAGAAATAATGGGGAAAATATGAAATTTTGTGTACAAAACATGTGGAGAGTTGTACTACTTAAACCTGTAACTTTGAAGCAACATTGCCAATTTGAGGATCACCATAGGAAGTAAATTGAGACTTTTCAAATTTTCATAACTTTCTCATTCCGTAACCAAGTTTGATGGAACTTTTTAAAAATTTTGCTTCTCTCTATCCTCTCTTTTCATTAAAATTGATTTTCCCCGGGGTTTCATTCTCCTATAATAGAGATGAACTCAGCAGAGAAGATGAGAGGAGGGACTTACCTTTGATTCCATTCCAGGCATCCCATTTAGCCTTGCCCTTGAAGTCCATCATTCCTGGACGCTCTGTTGAATTCAAATTGGCAACAAGTTAAATGATTAACTTGACAAAAAATCAAGAGAAGAAGTATAACACCTGCTACGATCAGCTGTCAGCACGACAGTAAGACCGTCCTTCAGCACCAATTTGTTTTTCTGTTGAAAAGGCCATATAGAGTTTACACCATTTTGACACTGTGTCAACATAACTTTGTCAACAAACTTCTATATTCTGGCCTTATCGAATGCTTCATTCCATCTATTATATATCAAATGAGTCAGAAAAAACGGAATCACGTTCTTTGTTGCACAAGAAAGTTGCAAGGCAAGGCAAAAATGCCTGTAAAACAGCTCTGTACTCAATTAGATTACCATATACACTTAGATGTATCTGAAGAAAAAGAAATTACAATGTAATTTGTTGCTAGATAATGGTATACTTGACTGACATCCCAGGTACATGTAGGTTTTTTTTAAATCTCATACCAGACCTGCTGTAAAAATTCTTCTGACAAAAGAAACTACATGGACATAGCTCCAATTTTCTTTTATCAACATGAATGAATGTTTACAAAAGGCCTGTCAAGGACAGCCCAGTTTGACAATGGCTGAACTCTGCTTCTGTAACTTTCTTTGTTAGATGTGAAGGTAAAATCGACCCACAGCATTGTTATAGACTGCACATTATATTAAACTCCCCCAAAAGTGGTTTTATTTTCCATATTTATGTTATATGGAATCGCATGTTTTTATTCAATGTCTTGTATAATGTTTTTTAAAGATGGAATTGAATTGAATAAATACGAACTGAACTGAACCCTTTATCAGACTTTCTTCAAACTTTCACTGAGCTGCTTCTATTTAGTTTTAAGCTTCTATTTAGTTTTAAGCTTCTTTAAATGCCTACTTGATGCCAGAGTGGACTTTCCCTAGAGAAGGGAGTCCTGGGAAAGGTGCAAATTAATCTGTGAGCTTTCTTATTCTTTTTATGTCAGTGCGAAAGAGTATCATAGTATAAACTGTCCCTTTTTCAAAACAAAAAAATGTTCTCCAAATTATTCGCAATATGACGATCTGGGTAATTTTGAAGCAAGATAGTCAATTTCTAATCATTTCAATGATTTTAAAAACTGAAAATACACAATTACTTGTATGTATCACATGATCTACCTTTCTCAATTGCACATTGCAGTCACACGACCAGGGGCCTGTAACAAAGAGATATAATCAATCTTACGATCAATTGTAACTCTTCAGTACATGGTTTGCCCTAGACCTACGATTGATATCAATCGTAAGATTGATTGTATCTCTTTATGTTATCTCTTTATCTCTTTAACTCATCTCTACACTGTATATCTCGAACAATATACCTACCTGTATTGCAATCTCCAACTGAAACCTGCTTGAAGAGGGAATAGAGCTTAAGTAACTCCTCATTTGATGGTGAGGTAGCAAGGTTCTTAGCCTCTTCAGCTGCTTTCGTGAATGCTTCCTAAAAAATTAGAAAATTTTGAAAGAGAATGCCAATTAGGAGAATTTACAGCTAGACCTTAGTCGAATATCCAGTGACTTCCGGTCTATTCATTTCATATCAGGAGTGTTACTAGACATTTTAAGTTGGGTTTCTTACAAAATTTGAAGAAAAGTTCAAAAAAATTTTTGAATGAGCATGAAAAAAAAATTCCTCCTTATAAGTTTTCAAATTTGCAGACAGGGAAATTACCTCAGAAGTTCAAATTGATTTTTGAAGGTAGAGGTTTGCATGGTGATACTGATAACGTTGAGCATGCTTACGGTTTACCATGTGGTTAGTCCTGAAAAGGACTGTTGAGTAAGAAGAAGAAAGTGGAGAAAGTTAAGAGGAGAAGAAATGGAAAGGCGAGACAGAAAGTAAGAGCATGTAGAAGTAATCATTTTTGAAAGTGCGAAGTCCTGAAAAGGACTGTAAACCAGATGAGAAGGCTGAGAGTGCAGAAGACTCCTAGTGGCGGATCCAGGATTTCTTGAGGGAGGGGGCTCAATATTCACCAACCCCCCCGATCCGCCACTGGAAGACCCAACGTTTCGGACAGGTTGACTGTCCGTCATCAGGAGTGGTGACGGACAGTCAAACCTGTCCGAAATGTTGAGTCTTCTCCACTCTCTGCTTTTTCATCTGGTATACAGTCCTTTTCAGGCCTTCACACTTTCAAGAAAGATGACTTCTACATTCTCTTACTTTCTATCTTGCCTTTCCATGGGCTGATCTTTCTACACTTTCTTCTTCTACTCAACACTTTCTTCTTCTGAAATGCACAGTGAAATTTGTCTAAGGGAAACCTTTTATTGAAAATCCTAAATAAATTCCTGTGTAATATTTAAAATTCAAACAAAAGTCATCAAAGCAATATTTCATGTGTCGGTGTTACTTAAAAACATCTTGAAAATAATCATTCAAACCATCATTATCGAAGACCCATTTTAATCCATCAAATGAAATTATCTTGCAATAACTGTCTGCCATTACAAAGACCAACAGTGTAGCATAATAGGGGCAGATCCACAATACTTTAAAAGGGAAGGACAGAATTTTGAAAATCTTTCTGAAAAGCAAACATTAAATATCTAAGGTGCCTGTTTGATCTAAAATTTTCAAGGGGGGGGGGGGGCAAAAATAACAAATTAAGGCAATTGGTGAAAATATGTCACAAGTACATCTCAAAATAGCATTAAAAGCAAAAACAAAGTTAAACAGCAGGGCATCTTGCTCGTATTTTTAGACGGCACATTCACTTACAGTGCGAAGACGGATTGCACTGTGATTGGAATTCCCCCTTATGATGTCACTACTTTGGGCGTCCATATTACCACATTACTTTCCAGATATATGTACATCATTTTGTAAATGCTTATTGCCCCTTTCTGCATTAGATTTAGAGTTCTAAAACTCACTTATGTTGTTGTGTGCTCTATTTATTCTATTCATTTGCAAATCCCTGTTTTTTAGTCTTCGGAATTCTCCTTTAATCTGCCACTGCTACATGTACCATACTAGATCAAAATGACCTTTGAACCCTTGATTATCTAAGGGCCTAACTGATTGATCCCAGATGCCCCAATTGTTTGCATGGTGAGATCATGAAAGCTACCAACTATACTAGTTGTATGTTCAACGAAGATCCCACCATGCTGATCTGTCCATCAATAATTAACCTTGTTGAGAAGAAAGGAAAGACTTTTCTCAGCTATCTGTACAGCATACCAAAGGGAATTCTAAATTCAACATTCTTTCAGTACTAAACTTGTGCACGTAGAATTCTCAACTGGGTTAATAGCATGAATTAGAGTTTTTACATTCATACCAAATCAAGGAGTCAATGCCGATTCCAATCTATGCTGTAGCGGGCGGCATGGTCGTTTACATGCTATTTTGGGGCCGTCATACTCGCCTCTCTATTATCGTACATGTCAGTCCATAGCCCATTCCCGAGATTTTCATCCTTTTTTCATGTTTTTTCTTTTCATTTTGATATTTCCTCTTCTTTCACCCCTTATATTCCTCCCTTTTGATCTCAGTCTGTCACAGTCTGTCAATTTTTTTTTTTCACTTTTTCAGTGAAATGTTGTGTTGTATCATCAACGTACATGTACATGTACGCACATGCTTACGCAAGGCCATTGGGCAGATGTCTGCAATTTGTCACCATGCAAATGCAGTAAACTCAAACTTGATAGTGATTACAGTTACAAATTTATAAAGCACAAACAATAATCCTGAATTCATGTCTCCAACTTTTGTCCTATGCCATGTTAATTTACACCAGTTTGCATTTACATTTTTCTTCCAAAAATAATCAGTTAATTGTTATCTTTCAACCGGGAAGGCTGTGGCACGAACTTTTATTTTCTTTTCTATAGCATGAAACATTAGACAGAGAATTCAATAGCTCTACACCAGCAAGATCAGGTTCAATTCCGTGCGAAGCAGGGTTATTTATTGGGGTTGAACCATTCAGGGATTATCTCTCTTGTTAATAGTACACATTAATGTCCCCTTACAATATACCATCGATCCTAATCTGTTTTGTTGTTCCCTGTTTTTTTTTTTTTTTTTTGGGGGGGGGGGGTTTGGGGGGAGGGGTTGTTGCTTTCCTCCCCCCCCCTCCAAAAAAAAAAATTAAAAAATGCTACTTTACCACACTCAGACCCCCTGAATTGGCATGAACAGAAAGCTGATGATGACAACTAAATATCTCGGAAAACAGATCCATAAGCGGAAATAAAACAAGTGTAACACTCATACATGTACTTCATCATTCATGATGAAACTTTTCATATTACTTTTCAGGAACTTATAACAACTTTGCAGTCGAGAAAGGTATCATGACAAAATCCTAAGAAAGCAAGGAAATTTACTACAACTTTTCTTGAAACTCATTACTTCATAACAAAATTTATAGCCTCTTCAATTAGCACTACTGCCGAGATTGTGTGAGTCCTACATGGAGAATCTTTGCACGCCAGCATGATGAGGGGTCAAAACAAAGTAGCACACAGTCATTCACATGTGAAAACACACTAAGGTAAAGACTGCAATTACTGCAGCAAGAAAATATCAAGTACTGCAATAGTAAGCAATATTTAGTTGCATTTATTATCTTGAAGTAAAGTTAATGCATAGAGTTAATGAATAGTAATAATAACAATAATAATACTGTCAATATATAAAGTGCAGCTACTATACAAATATACTGTACTGCTCCTTACAAAGTATGATATTATTATCCCGGCTTTAGCCAAGCTGCCATAAGGCGCTAAAGCATTCAAGGATTTCTTCCTACTGGGTATCCATTTACATCACCTGGGTGGAGAGTGGCAAATGTAGATAAATGTCTTGCCAAAGGACCCTAGTGCCGCGGCAGGACTCAAACCGTGAACCATTTGATGCACAGTCCGGTGACGTATCTGCTATACGACACCTTTACACCTCAAAATTGAAGGCACTAATTTACTTTCGCAGGGGGTACCCAAAATTTGTTTTAATCACGCAATATGCCAAGCAAACATAAAAATATGAACAATTTGACCTATTTGAAGGCGTACTTGCAACTCGTTTTATCAAAACTCGCGTTTTTCTGTCGCAGTTTCCCTCCTTCCCCGTCGCACTTATCATACAGTTCCGCCGCACGCAGTATAGTAGATATCAATTCACCAAAGTCACTGATTAACCTAGCCCTTTAGCAGCACTAATTTAAAGGTTCCCTTTTATGGAATTACAAAGGAACTTCATTTAATAGACTTTTCTACTGTGAATCCAGATCTGTCAACCATATTACCTGAATTCCATTCATTAATCTGTAAACTTGAAAATAAAAAAATAACTGGAAACGCCCCTAAAAATTTTGGAAAATCGGTCCAGCGATCGATGACGTCATGTGAAAAAAAGGTTCCATGGTTTACGTATTTGTACATAAAAATAATTTTTGTATCTCTGAGTTTTGGTCCAGGAATAAACAATTTTTTACTATGCCCTCTTGTCCGATTTCTGGATTGTAATTCAACATTTGGTGTTACATCAGAACCACAGGTGTAGCCAGGATTTTTCAATGGGGGGGGGGGGGGCAGACGTGAAGGATCCAACCGCAAAGCCAGGATTTCATTTCAAGGGGCAGTTGTGGGGCACGCGAAGAGTGCGAAATTGGTGATGTGCAGTGGTGTTTGAAAAAGTTGAGGTGTGACTGTATGAATGTATGACTGCCTAGATTCTAAACACGAAGTATAGTAATGCCACTATGAGTGCAAAGGTAGGGATATTCAACTGCCTCAATCTTTGTGCATAAGGCAGCCCCTTTAACTCTGGGACTAATATTGTCACTCTTCTTTGGACATTTTCCAAAGCATGTATATGTTTCTTAAGGGGTCGGGCTAACTCGGCCTTGCGCTGTGACTATGACAGGCTGTCTATGTTTCCAGAGTTTTAAGCTTTAAATTTCATGTTTTGTATAATATCACTTCTTTAAATTTTCCAGATTGCTTCTTTGCTGATCAGTTTACACATTAATATAAAATAAATAATTAATGCGAAATTCAACATATTAAAGTACTTGCAATCAATTCAACTCTCTGGGTTCACTCGGCCGCGATTTTCTGCCACGGCCGAGTTTGACCTAGTGCTGAGTTAGCCCAGATCCTTCTTAAGGTGGGGGCTCCACACAGCATGAGCATACTCTATTTGGGGGCCAACCACTCAAGGAACCATCAAGTCAAGACCTCTAATTTGAAGAGGTAAAAACACCAATATAATCAGCAAATTTGTACTCCTTTCCAGCACATTATGTGCTAGAGATCACACACTTGCTATGGGAGGCAATTCCTCACAGTACGAAGATACAGAGTATGAGGTTATCTCCAATTATGTGAGTGTGAGTGTGAGTGGGGTGAGCAATTTGTATGATGGGGAGCCCTATGTCTGTGCACCTAAGGTTTTGACCTGAAAATTCACAAGAAATTTCTTTATTTTACTTTATTCCTGACATTCTAAAGAGTAAGTTTGAAAAAAAAATCTCATCAAAATTAGAGCAAGAAAAATGTCAATGCCATTTTCACGAGAAACGGTGGCCGTGTCATTTCAACATTGAAAAAAACAATGGAGCCCATGTCTGCGCACTCATTCCTTTTACACGCAGTTCGAGAGTTTTGACGTGAAAGACATTTTGTGGCTTGTGAATAAGACTGAAATAAGACCATTTTTTCATTATTTTGACTCGTTTTTTGCATGAATACCTATCGCTATGATAAAGATGAAAAGTTTTTTCTTTGCGTGTTCTGTTTTATTAGAATAACGCAATTGCGCGTGTGCACAGACATGGGCACTGTGCAGACTTGGGCACTCTAGCCTACAAGTTCAACTTAGTCAAGAGTTGCGATTGATTCAAATCGATCGCAACTCCTATCTCCTTAGTACACAGTTGCGATCCATTTTAAGTTGCGATCCATTCAAATCTTTATAAGACTCTTTAGGTGAAGTAAAATAAAATATATGTTTCTCGTCCCCGCCCGCTTCAATTTTTGAGGCCGCCTCAATTTATATTTTATTTTTTATTAAAAAAAAAAAGAGAAAAAAAATATTTTAAAAACATCGAAAATCCCTGAAAATCTGTCCGGAAACATTCATTCTACTCGCTCCGCGCGCGTACACCGCGCACAGTGCCTGCAGCAGTCGTGTATGCCGGCTGGGTGCACTCACGAAGCTAATCCTGGCTACGTGTGGCTGGATCACATCAGCAAGCAATGGTCATATTGACCATTAGGATCATATACATGTGTGTATACTGGGTATTGGGGATACAGATGTAATTTTGTTTGAAATGGAGGTTTTTGTCGGCAAACTGATACTTAAGTATCACTCTTTCGATTTTACGTTATAAGTTCGTTAAGATACAAAATGTAGAAAGTTATAAAAACTTACATTTACAGCCTTGTTTTTCGTGCTTGTTACCCACACCTCCATACGGATGACGACTGCTCTCAATATGTTGCGCACTAGTGAGGCCGCTCTACATGGTTACGCACCATAGATACGTACGCAGAATGTTACGCACACAAGCTATTCTACGAAGACCTGGAAGGGCCAAACTGACGACGTAAAAAAATTAAAAATATTACGTACGTACGTAGTAATTATTACGTACGTACGTAATATTTTTAATTTTTTTACGTCGTCAGTTTGGCCCTTCCAGGTCTTCGTAGGAGATCGACGAACCGATCGCGCCGGTACCACTACGAGCGCTGAGGGCTCCCTTCATCATAATCATGAAAAATACAAAATGGATGCTGACGGGACAGTCTCGATAGGAGTTATCGACAAAAAGTACCCAAAATTTCAGGAAACCCTCTTCAAAGGTCACAAAACAAACTGGTAAGTTTTAATCATCTATTATTCAACATAAGTATTTAGATTTAAGTAAACTGCAATATATGAGTTTCACTTAAATATAGCCAAAAATGCACAGTGATGCAGTTTAGGTATGGGATGTGTGTTGGCTGCATTCCTGCACAGTCGGCAATGGCGTGTACCTATGACTGAGTGGGCTGGATGGTATTGGTAAAGACACACCCATGTGGCTGTACTGTAGTCACTGCCATGTGAGAAATGGTGATATTTAGATCTATTTTTTTTTATTGATATCTGCCTCCACACACAGTATATGGATCTGGCAAACCCACAAAATAGGGGGCGGTCGGCGTGCGCGTGCCATGTTTACAGTGCGGAGATCGGCGCTCGGCAGAGACAGCCAAAAATTAACACATGTAAGTTGTAACAAGTTCATAATCAAGTTCAAAACAACTTCCAAATATATTTTAAATCAACAAGTAATTAATGCTGTGATATATCATATTGTCCTCTTGGCTTTCAGATTTGTAGTTGTTTGATGATAATCATAACGATTTTGGCCAGAAATGGAGTCAAACTCGCAAATGTTTCATCGCTGAATCTTTTGCAAGATCGTCGCCGCCGCCGGGCTACATTTGCTTACATACAAATGAATACAGCACGCGCAGACCAGCCCCTATTCTCCGGGTTTGCCATGGATCCCATGTAGCTCCGTAGGCCAGTACCACTACCAGATTGATAAGCCAATTGATAAGCTAATAATGTAGGTATGTGCAAATGCAACGGTACCGCGAGCGCCGAGTACGGCGAGAAGGCTTGTTCACATTCTGTTCGCAAGTGACATCGCCTCTGCATACATCCCAATTGAAAATCAGCTCTCTCGAGCGAGCGCAAATCGGCGCAACTTTCTCGAGGCCGTATTTGAGTAGCCCAGATTCTGCACTTTCGATACATGTAACTTTCAATGTGGACATCCACCATCCAGAAATTGATATCATCGCTTGAAATTTTAGAAAAGTTTTAGCCGTTTTCATCATCGAATTTCATCAGTAAAATGAGTAAAATATTTATTAAAACAGTGAACATAACTTTTGTTAATTATCAAAGTATGAAATGATTCATTTTGACTAGATTCTAGACATGCGCCAGCTTTCAAATAGGTCACGCAAGAAACTCTTGCACAGCGGATCTGTCATCAGAAGCCAGGCCGCCGGTAACTCAAAGGAGCTCCAACGCGCAGCGTTGGAGCTCCAGGTACAACTATCCAAAGTCGACCTAGCCCATTTTATGGCTAATTGCATCGCTTAATTTCGGCAGGTAAGATAGAAATTTGTACTTACACTTTAAGAGAATTACTGTAACTATGTAGCAGGCTCTTTGATTTTACGATTTAACGATTGTTTCGATGAAAAAAATGGAATTTCCTCGCCGAGCTGATCTTTTCCCCGTACTGTACCGTCGATTCAAATGACTCGATCGCACTGTGTGTAATGTACCGTATATACGTCGCTGACTCGATCACACAGTGCGATCGAGTCATTTGAATCGACGGTACAGTACGGGGAAAAGATCGGCTCTGCGAGGAAATTCCATTTTTTTCATTGAAACAATCGTTAAATCGTAAAATGAAGGAGCCTGCTACATAGTTACAGTAATTTTCTTGAAGTGTAAGTACAAATTTCTATCTTACCTGCCGAAATTAAGCGATGCAATTAGCCATAAAATGGGCGAGGTCGACTTTGGATAGTTGTACCTGGAGTTAGGCCGCCGGGTGCGCCGGGCCAAGAGCTGGCGCTCGGTCGATGATACCCCGCCAGTGGTCTGGCTTCTGACAGACCGCTGGACGTGGTGGGCGCGGCAGAGATGGCGCATCTGACACTGGTCAAATGTTTTTGTCGTGAATTATGATTTATGAATCAAACATATCCGCATTTCTATGAATTTGACTGTCATTATACTTTCTTTTCAAATATGATTATGTAATTCTTGGGGGAAAAATAAATTTCAACTTTCTCTTCAATCTGAATTCAATTGATTAAAAATCAAATTGATGAATATTTTTATTAATTAGGCCTAGGCCTATTCTAATTTAAAATTAAATTATTTTTTCTATTTTTTTCAGCTTTTATTTTGTGTTTGTTAAATCATTATAAATTAAAAGGCACCCTGAATCAAACTATTTTAATGTGTTTTTTTATACATAATATTCTTCGTTTTCTACAAATACAATTGTAACAAATATTTTCCATATTTCGCATAACATAAGTTAATTAGCATAAATCAATATACTTACTGTTAAGAAAGTAACTAATTAGTAGCTGCTCCAGGCTCAATTTCAGCTTTCCATTGATACCTAGATCACTTCAAAAGTCTCAGAAATAGAGAAGTTATGCGTGTGTTTATAGTGTGACATGAAATTCCCTCCATATTGGTCACACATTTTTTCATGCCCTCCATTGGTTTTACATTAAGACAGTGGCCGGAAATATGGTTGAAATGACAGGACTTAAATTATCATAACTTTTTAGTTACTTGACCAATTTGAAAGTTGTTAGTGTCATTGGAAAGGTCTCTTAAAGAGCTTTCCTATGATACTATTTGTATCAAGATGTATGCAGTTCAATTTTTTTTGTCACATAGCTAAATAATGGTGTTGCAAGAAAGTTGCGATTGATTGCATTTGCAAGTTGCAACTGATCGGACCAATCATGAATCAAAATCATTGTTAATCAACTTAATCAATGCAAGCGCATCTTCTTGAATAGGCAAACACTGAAGTCTGAACCACATCAGCAAGCAATGGTCATATTGACCATTAGAATCATATACATGTGTGTATACTGGGTATTGGGGATACAGATGTAATTTTGTTTCAAATGGATGTTTTTGTGGGCAAACTAATACTTAAGTATCATTCTTTAGAGTTTAAGTTATCAGTTCGTTAAGATACAAAATGTAGAAAGTTATAAAAACTTACATTTACAGCTCTCTTTTTGGAACTTGTTACCCACACCACTCATAGGTACATTCCTATACTTCGTGTGTATAATGTAGGCAGTCATACACCTCATCTTTTTAAAACACCACTGCACAAAAGTCACCAATATTCACTCAAAATCGGCATTTAATTTTCAAAAACCGACCCCAAAATATCCAAGAAATACAATAAATTCAACTCACCAATGTTGGAAAAGATATTTACAAAAATGAAATCCGCAATTTACTGTTGATTCTCGCGAAACGAGCTATCGGAGTCATTGTGTACATTTCCTGGTCGCCGCGGGCGCTGACATCTCCCCAAAAGAGTTTTGTCCTCAAAAATTCGGTCCCTATGGCGTACACGGAAAAGTTCCGATTTTCTGTGTGCGCGATCGTAAAGATCGATGTGCCCTTGCGATCCCGAGTTTCTTCGTGGACAAAAATTATATTGGCCGATTTTAGTCTAAGACATCGGCAGTTTGTAAACAACACGCGATCGCGAAACAAATCGGCGGGGATTTCTCCGGTTTTGGACAAGATTTTGACTTTGGATTTGCTGTAAATATCAAAAGTTCTTCCTAACGGCCATTTGAGGTAGGAGTGAGATTTTTAAGGGCTGAATTTGAAAGCAAGTATTTAAAATATTTATCTTATTTCCCCCCCCATACCTTTAGTACATGCGACAGAAAATACCAACTATTTTACAGAAATGTACCCGGGAGTGACCCACACCTGCATACGGATCACGATTGCTCTCAATATGTTGCGCACTAGTGAGGCCGCTCTACATGGTTACGCACCGTTGATACGTACGCAGAATGTTACGCACACAAGCTATTCTACGAAGACCTGAAAGGGCCAAACTGACGACGTAAAAAAATAAAAAATATTACGTACGTACGTAGTAATTATTACGTACGTACGTAATATTTTTTATTTTTTTACGTCGTCAGTTTGGCCCTTTCAGGTCTTCGTAGGAGATCGACGAACCCATCGCGCCGGTACTACTACGAGCGCTGAGGGCTCCCTTCATCATAATCGTGAAAAATACAAACTGGATGCTGACGGGACAGTCTCGATAGCAGTTATCGACAAAAAGGACCCAAAATTTCAGGAAACCCTCTTCAAAGGTCACAAAACAACCTGGTAAGTTTTAATCATCTATTATTCAATATAATTCTTTGGATATAAGTAAACTGTAGGTATGTTACAAAAATTTGAGAAATCTTATTTCAAGCATATAATTGATTCCATCAAATAGAGCTTAATGGAAGCTTCAATTTGATACCTCATTCAGCTCTGTAGCTGCAAAATTAACGAAGTTACAGTCATTTTTATGTCGAAAAATGAGCGCAGTTAATTTCTTTTGTTTTCTATTGTTTTTATAGGAAAAAAAAGTCAAAAGTTGTGATCTCGGACCATCCATTCAAACACAAAAACTTTTATAACTTTCTTAAAATTAAAGCTAACAAGATGAAACTTTCAGCAATTACAGATAATAACAGTATGAACATTATGTGAAACTGTCTCATAAAAAAACAAAGGGTAACCATTAATTAATTAATTAATTAGGTGATTATTTTTTCTTTTCGTTCCATATTAAATGTATTTATCTCGTTTTTATATATATGTGTATATATATAATATACTGATTTCCGCTCGAAATCTCTTTTATTTCACCATGCAATCTTATTTTGTAATGTTAGATCAACTGTATATAATATGTTTTGTTTAGTAGTTTTCTCCCTCTCAAACAATTACTTTAATTAAACGAAAATCTTTTTTTTAATATATAATATTGTATCATTCGATTAGGGGGTCTACATCACACAAGCTAACATTTTTAGTAGATCCCTCCACATATCCTTTTGTCATCTTTCTATGTCATATCCATGTATTCTGTTTTTGCAGTGTTTGTAACTTGTACATATTGTTGTAATTTCATTGTAAATGTGGAATCTGAATAAAATCAAATCAAATCAAAATCAAATCAAATTATTTTGTGACTGCATGTGTTTTTGTGTATGTAAAAATGAAGCGTTTACTGAAATTATCAAGTCATCGAAGTCAAATGCAGGATATTTGTAAATAGAACAGACAAGGACATTGGGTCTATCATCTGGTAAGGATCTTGTTGTATACTTAGTTAATTAATACCATAATTAGTTATTTAATTAAGTAGCCATTTTCATCAATAAGTTAACTAAATACTGCAAATTTGTCGAAGAACTTGAAAATTGTACATGTGGATAAAAAATATTGACCGAAAATAGGTGTTAATATTCTTTTAAAAAAGATAATTACACTAATTAATACATAATTATGAGAAAAATATTCCAATTTCTTGTGTGCAGGTTTTCAGTTCAAAACTTTAAATTATCATCTATTTTGTCAAAGCAAATTTACATTTTTGCACGGCTTGGGAAAATTAAAGGATTTGAATTTCTTGCTGAATTAAATCCAAATGATTAGTAATTTAAGCAATAAAATACAGTAAAATTTAGAATGACATGAACTATAATTCAGAGATGTTATTTACTTCAAAATTACGTTTCTATTCTAAAAAATATGATTATTAATCTCCTCTGCATTATTTTCAACTCACATTGTATGATGGGGGGGGGGGGGGGGGGCCTACAGCTACGCACTTTGTTTTGTATGTGGAGCGCATTATTCTCCCCCATAGACAACGCGTATTAAAAGTGGTGCGTAGCATAGACTGCAATATAAAATGCACACATGCAAGCGCATGCTCAGGGGAGCGTTTCATCAAGCGATTTGTCAGTGATTTTCACTGACAAATTTGCTCTCAGCCAATCAGATGCAAGGATTTCAGTAGCTTATAACAGTTGTCGGTAAAAATCACTGACAATACGCTTGATGAAACGCTCCCCCGGATCGCACAGAGCAAAGCGCATGCATCTCCCGGCGGGAAGCCATCGCTTCGCCGTGTCAACTTTGCAATGACATCCCTCAACTTCGCAACTAAAAAAACACATTTCGGATCGTAGAATTTTCACACAAATTCACCAACATCAAGAAAACATGTATAGAAAACATCCATTATACCTTAAATTGAATCCATTATCCAAGATTTATGAGAAAAAAGCACTGACAATCAAGCTCTCGGGAAAAACTGGTGTGCTGATCGCAACGATGAAAAATTGCATACATGTTGGGTATCGAATGAAAGCTTGTACATTCAGCTACAGCTTGAAAATAACGTCACATGACAAAAATGCTATCAGCCAATGCAAAGGCAGTATTTACGGGGAGTCCCCACAGCCATACGCAAATCGCCCGAACAGCCGCTCGGGAGAATTTACTGCCGCGAGAGCGCACGCATTGTAACGTACCTATAAACTGTAATAACTAATATATTATATTCAATTAAATATAGCCAAAAATGCACAGTGATGCAGTTTAGGTATGGGATGTGTGTTGGCTGCGTTACTACACAGTCGGCAATGGCGTGTACCTATGAGTGGTCTGAACCACTCCCGGGTACATTTCTGTAAAATAGTTGGTATTTTCTGTCGCATGTACTAAAGGTATGGGGGGGAAAATAAGATAAATATTTTAAATACTTGCTTTCAAATTCAGCCCTTAAAAATCTCACTCCTACCTCAAATGGCCGTTAAGTGGAACTTTTGATATTTACAGCAAAATCCAAAGTCAAAATCTTGTCCAAAACCGGAGAAATCCCCGCCGATTTGTTTCGCGATCGCGTGTTGTTTACAAACTGCCGATGTCTTAGACTAAAATCGGCCAATATAATTTTTGTCCACGAAGAAACTCGGGATCGCAAGGGCACATCGATCTTTACGATCGCGCACACAGAAAATCGGAACTTTTCCGTGTACGCCATAGGGACCGAATTTTTGAGGACAAAACTCTTTTGGGGAGATGTCAGCGCCCGCGGCGACCAGGAAATGTACACAATGACTCCGATAGCTCGTTTCGCGAGAATCAACAGTAAATTACGGATTTCATTTTTGGAAATATCTTTTCCAACATTGGTGAGTTGAATTTATTGTATTTCTTGGATATTTTGGGGTCGGTTTTTGAAAATTAAATGCCGATTTTGAGTGAATATTGGTGACTTTTGTGCAGTGGTGTTTTAAAAAGATGAGGTGTATCACTCCCGGGTACATTTCTGTAAAATAGTTGGTATTTTCTGTCGCATGTACTAAAGGTATGGGGGGGAAAATAAGATAAATATTTTAAATACTTGCTTTCAAATTCAGCCCTTAAAAATCTCACTCCTACCTCAAATGGCCGTTAGGAAGAACTTTTGATATTTACAGCAAAATCCAAAGTCAAAATCTTGTCCAAAACCGGAGAAATCCCCGCCGATTTGTTTCGCGATCGCGTGTTGTTTACAAACTGCCGATGTCTTAGACTAAAATCGGCCAATATAATTTTTGTCCACGAAGAAACTCGGGATCGCAAGGGCACATCGATCTTTACGATCGCGCACACAGAAAATCGGAACTTTTCCGTGTACGCCATAGGGACCGAATTTTTGAGGACAAAACTCTTTTGGGGAGATGTCAGCGCCCGCGGCGACCAGGAAATGTACACAATGACTCCGATAGCTCGTTTCGCGAGAATCAACAGTAAATTGCGGATTTCATTTTTGTAAATATCTTTTCCAACATTGGCGAGTTGAATTTATTGTATTTCTTGGATATTTTGGGGTCGGTTTTTGAAAATTAAATGCCGATTTTGAGTGAATATTGGTGACTTTTGTGCAGTGGTGTTTTAAAAAGATGAGGTGTATGACTGCCTACATTATACACACGAAGTATAGGAATGTACCTATGAGTGAGGTGTATGACTACCTACATTATACACACGAAGTATAGGAATGTAGCTATGAGTGGTCTGAACCAATCAGAATGGTTGTTCTAATTCGCTTTACAATTTGCAATTGATTGCAACTGTCTTGCAACACCCCATTAGTCAGACAATGTCAGACAGGGCGCGGCTGCCAAACGAGAGGGCGTGGCATGTCTCCGAGACTCGGGGCCGGGGGCGCATGTTCAACAAGCCCTTTTGACAACACGATAAACAGCGTGAGGGACCGAAGCTAAGATTTAAGAACAGTTTTTGATCGGTTTACGATATACTTATGGCCTACAAAACTGTTATTCCGTACATACAAAAAATATATCGTAAATTACATCGATTACTTTATAACTCAAAGCGAAAGTTCAACAAAATACATACCGACATTTTCCAAAGAGTTTAATGAAACTATTTACTAGCAGATTTTACAAAGTCGATTAGCTCCAATCAGTTACGAATTAGGGTGTCGCCGAAACGTCCAAAAGAAAACAGAAATATATTTCTAAATTTAAAAAATCATGTGATACAATTCGGTACCATTCATTTACTAATTTTAGAATCTATGGAGGCAGAAATTGGTCTAAAAGTACACCATCGTTGCATCTTAAATAAAATGGGCCACAATATTGAAATCTCAAAGTAATAATGCAAAATTTATTGCTTTCATGAGAGAATTCGAGGAGCGTATATTTCAGCAAAGAACATCGCAACAATTCAAAATGAATCAAGCATTAAAAGTGTTACAGAAGTTCGCAAGACATTTCATACCTTAAGCATGAAATAGAGTAGATATTCAGCTTTGTTATGATATAGGTCGCTATGCTTAGCAAGTTGTGTGGACCTTACTGTTTAAACTTCAAAATCGCACATATCCTCGAAATTTATGTCAGCCCGCATCAACATTATAATAGCGCGAACAATAGAGCTTGCATGGCGTAACTCAATATAACGTCCTGAATAAAAAGTGTTATAAAAGTTCGCAAGACATTTCACATTCTTAGCTGATTGCAGCATGGAATAGAGTAGATATTCAGTTTTCTTATGATATAGTTGCTATGCTTAGCAAGTAGTGTGGACCTTACTGTTTAATATTACAGATGGCACATGTCCTCGAAATATGTCAGCCCTTTGAACTTTGAACTTTGAACTTTGAACTTTATTTCTATCGACCCCTTCCGGAGGATGAGAAAAATACATATAATACATAGTAGTTCTAAGTTTATTTCTAGCATGAACTTTCTTCCTTTTATCATCAAAGATTGAATTTCTCCATCTATTCTCAATGAATAATCTACATGCAGAAGACACAGTTCATTGTACAAAATAATCTGTACTGATTATTGACTAAAGGTAAAGTATGTGTACATTGTAAATTTGCAAAAAGCTCTTTGACTCTGAAACACCAGTTTTTAACACCCTTATTTGCTAGAAACTTAGACCACATGAAAATCTTACTCGGGTAGCGATCACTATTGAGTTTACTTAAATTACTCCACAATCTAACAACTGATTGAATTTGGTGATAAAATGGAGGGTCCCAACCCATCTCTCCTAACACTGCATTGTTAGGTGTATATTTCCCAACGCCTAAGTAGAAGCGGCATGTTCTAAAAAAGACACTATTTACAACAGAATACTCACCCACGCCCCAAATGCCACTAGCATATTTGTAGATATGGGTAAAATCATGGTGTCATAAAGTTTTTTGTAAGTCTTGAATAAGGAGCCTCCAATCAATTTAAATTTGCTTATAACAACACCCAATGCTCTAGTTGCAGATTGGGCTAGCATTCTGGTGCCCTTTTGGAGGCTAAGAAATTCATCAAACCATAGCCCTAAGTATTTGTATGAATCTACAATATCAAGATTTTGGCCATTACATTTAAATATTGCTGAAGTTTTAGCCCGGGACTTCTGTCTAAAATGTACAATTTGGGTTTTTGAGGTATTAAATTCAATCCTCCACTTACGAGCCCAAGCGCTAACATTGTCTAACATACGTTGAAGGTCATTTTCATTTTCAGCGAGTACAACAATATCATCTCCATACATAAGCATGTCAGTGTTTGTATCTATAGTATTTTAACCCCCCCCCCCCCCCCCCCCCATAGCCTGACAATAGGCAACCTTGTTTACCCCCCAGACTCTACCTTTAAAAAATCAGTATAGTTACCATTTACATTCACAGTACACATAGTATCCCGATAAAGAGACTGTATACAATTATAAAGCTTGCCATGAACGTCAATAATCTCAGTTTATACCATAGCAGAGATCTATTCACTCGATCGAAAGCTTTTTTTGCATCTATAAAACAAACAAAAGTATCCTTTTTTACAAAGCTTTCTATTTTCAATTATAGAGTAAAGACTGTACAAATGATCGAGACAACTCCTTTTCTTACGGAATCCAATTCAATTCAATTCAATTCAATTCAAAAATGGTTTATTGAAAGAAACATGTGTCGCAGCCAAAAGCTGAATAAAACATGTGTACAATATCCATTCTGTTCTTCATGAATAATACATTCTTTTCAAGAAAATTTGTTAGCCTTTCTCATGATGTCACAGTAAATCTTACATATCACAGATATCAGAGTTATACCCCTGTACCTCAGTGGTTCACGTTCATCCATTCCAGGTTTTAAAATTGGATGGATTATGCCTTTTTGCCAGACTGTAGGGGAAATCCCATGTTCAAAACAAAAAGAAAAAAGAGCATCAAGGAACTGTATTGAGGCATTGGTATTTTTTTTATCATCTCTGAAACTATACATTCTATTCCAGCAGCTTTGTTTAATTTTGCCATCTTTACGGCTGCAACTACATGTAGTCAGTGAATTCAATAGAAACGTTCAAATCATTTCCTCTGGTGTCAGAGTCTTGGACATTACATTCTATTTTTTTCAACTGGCTGTTAATATGTGATAAAAACCCATCATCAAAACCACTGCCATTATCTTTATACAATGAGCGAAAATCATTTTCCCATTTGCTCATAACATTACCATAATCTTCAGTTATTTCTCCATCATCATTTATTATTTCCATAGGTATATTTTGGAACTTTTTGTCTTCGTCTGACCCTATACGACCAATCTCTTTCCAAAATGAGCAGGAGTCTTTATTTACCATTGAATCAAGAGCATTGATTTGTTTATACTGGTAAGCTCGTTTAGCTTTTCTGACTGCTCTATCAAAAATCTTATGTGCATTTTTATAATCAATAAACTTCAAATATTACACTCCGCGCCAATATTAATATTGTTATGTTTACTAGCAAAAATGACCGTGGCACGAGGGGGGGGGGGGGGGGGGGGGGTCTTCTCCTATGTACAGCCCAAGTACCCATTCACACTGAAAGGCAACTAGTTTGTTGATGAAACATAATTATTTGAACAACTGATTCATAGCAGACTTCTCTTTAAATATAGATAGGTTTAATTTAATTAGCAGTAGGGGTTAAACTGGGGGAAGAACTTGAATATCATTGCGGAGTGAAATCAAAATCTAACTATAGAATGGGAAAAAATGTACTGTAACACGGTTTATTAAGTAAGCAGTCAAGAGGCAATTATTGTAATATAAAAATGTTATCATTACATTATTAAGTATATGTACCCTATAGTGTACAACAGATTGTATTTGTTGGTAGTTCTCCAATTAAAGGTTGGTCAATCATAATAAAGTGGAATGTTGAAAGAAGCGAGAAGTATAGTGGAATGTTGAAAGAAGCGAGAGAGAGAGAGAGAGAAAGTGGAAATATGAGAGCGTGAGAAACAGCCAGTGGGAAAAATGAGAGAGAGAGAGAGAGAGAGAGAGAGAGAAAAAAGACATGCAGGGGATAGATAGAAATCATAAAGAATAAAGGGTATAGAGAGAGAGAGAGAGAGAGAGAGAGAAGCAGAGAGAGTATCCCCTTCCCACCCCCGCTCGGTCTCTTCGCTCAGTGGTGTATCGGGGGGGGGGGGGCAAAGGGGCACGTGCCTTGGGCAGCACTTGCAGGGGGCGCAAAAAGTGCAAAGGAGAGAAAGAAAAATAGGGGGAAATGAAGAAAAATCATAATCTTTACGGATCACGCGCCCCAAATCCGCAGGGTAATGCACTAGAAATCTAGTTTTTGAAGGTTTGAAATGCGAAAATTTTCAAAAGCTCGGTCGCTTTGCTCCCTCGCATAATTATTTTCTTTCAGGATCTCGTAATTTCGCTCCCCAGTATACAGTTCTTAAATAGCTTAAAGTGTTCAAAAAGCTAAATATTGCTCTCCCAATATAGGACAAAGTCTATAAAGCAGCATTTGCCGATGTTCAACTTTTGAAATAAATCTCAACTTCAGGTCGCCTTGCTGAATTTCTCGACTCTTTCTCAAGCGGTCAAGCCTATAGGGTTTTCGTTCTGCTCCCGATTGTAGAAGTGAGTGAATAGAAAACCTTTTATCAATGTTTAACAATCGAGCTTCTCTACCGCTCAAGAAAATGCGTTTTTTTAGGGTTAATAATTGAAAAATTTGCCGCTAGGTTGCTTCTACAATAACGTAGATAAGTTTGGGGACTCGGGGGGGGGGGGGGGGGAGGGGGGCTTGGGAGGGGGGGGCGCCTAACTTCATTGTTTGCCCCGGGCGCCATAATCCCTAGATATACGCCACTAGCTTCGCTCCCTCGCGTGTGAAATGTTGCGTCCAAATAATTGAAAAGCAGTCCTGGCGTCGAACTATAACTTTCAGCCTAAAAAAAATTGTTTACCACAAGCCGTTATCTTTCTATCAAATTTGCTAAAACGTCAGAGCACCCACCGCTGTTACATACAATGCAGTACTCGAACTGTAAAATTTCCGCCTAAAAATTGTTTGCTACAAGTCGTTATCTTTCTCTCAAATTTGCTAAAATTCCACCCTCCCTCCCTGCACCAACCCTTGTCAGTATTGCAGTCCAAATATAACTGAAAAGCAGTCCGGGCGTCGAACTATAACTTTCCGCCTCAAAAAAATTGTTTGCTACGAGCCGTTTATCTTTCTCTTAAATTTGCTAAAACGTCAGAGCATTCGCGCTTCGCGCGGGTAGGGGGAAATTCCACCCTCCCTCCCTGCACCAACCCTTGTCAGTATTGCAGTCCAAATATAACTGAAAAGCAGTCCAGGCGTCGAACTATAACTTTCAGCCTAAAAAAAATTGTTTACCACAAGCCGTTATCTTTCTATCAAATTTGCTAAAACGTCAGAGCACCCACCGCTGTTACATACAATGCAGTACTGCGTCCAAAATAACTGATAAGCAGCCTGAGGGCGTCGAACTAACATTCCGCCTAAAAAATAGGGTGCTAAAACGTCCGAGCTTTCTCGCGGGAAGGGGGAACCTCCCCGAGTCCCTGCACCTACCCCTGTTACATACAGTGCAGTATTATGTCCAAATAACTGAAAAGCAATCAGGTCGTCGAACTTTCTGCGTAAGAAATTGCTTGCTACAAGCCGTTTATCTTTCTCTCAAATTTGCTAAAACGTCAGAGCTTTGCGCGGAAAGGGGAAAACTCCCTTCCCTGCACCCACCCCTATTACTTATACAGTGCAATATTGTGTCCAAGTAATTAATAAGCAGTCGGGGAGTCGAACTGTAACTTTCCGCCTAAAAAATTGTTTGCTACAAGCCGTTATCTTTCTCTCAAGTTTGCTAAAATTCCACCCTCCCTCCCTGCACCAACCCTTGTCAGTATTGCAGTCCAAATATAACTGAAAAGCAGTCCGGGCGTCGAACTATAACTTTCCGCCTCAAAAAAATTGTTTGCTACGAGCCGTTTATCTTTCTCTTAAATTTGCTAAAACGTCAGAGCTTTCGCGCTTCGCGCGGGTAGGGGGAAATTCCACCCTCCCTCCCTGCACCAACCCTTGTCAGTATTGCAGTCCAAATATAACTGAAAAGCAGTCCAGGCGTCGAACTATAACTTTCCGCCTCAAAAAAATCGTTTGCTACGAGCCGTTTATCTTTCTCTTAAAGGGATACGCAACCGGGCGGCCGTGGGGAAAGTCAGGATTGCGTAAGCCCCATTCACTCGTACACAAAGTTTGTGTGTCGAACGCGTCCGTTGGACTAAGTGGGATTACATTTCGACTGCACGAAGCCGACCGAATCTCGCACGAGAGCTCGAGCTGCGGTGAAGCGTACATGTTTGTGCGGCGACCAGACTATCCGAGGTTTGCGCCCCGAGGGGCAACGGCATGATCAGGTAACGATCACGGTGCCCTCTCGCGGCATTAAAACGTCCACAATCTGCGGTTGAATATCCCTTTAAATTTGCTAAAACGTCAGAGCTTTCGCTCTTCGCACTTGAAGGGGGAAACTCGCGGTGAAAGGCGGGGAAAACGTGTTTCGTCTTTGGAGAATTTTCATTCAAATTAAAGCGAGACGATTCGCGATTACGTAATAACGCCTTCCGTGAATTCAAATTCATTTCTTTGCATAGAACTTAACACGCTTTGCATACAAAATAAACACGTTAATCATGTTAATCTCACCCAATCTTCATAGAAATCCGCTAGCTTCGTTCCATGTTATATTCATTTTAAATTATACGGTATGGTGAGCAACAAACATTTCACTTGCTCCCACTAGGGTTATATACCCACTAAATCAACACTATTTAGCAACTGAACGATCATATATATATTTTTAATTAAATATCATCATTGATAGGATTGAAGTAAATTGAATATATAATAAAGAAAGTAAATGTGAGAAAATAAATTTTCTCACATTTACTTTCTTTATGATATATTCAATATATATATAATTTTTATACCTATTCACATCACCGACATGTAGAATTAGCAAAGTGTGTGGTGTGGGACATTACATGCTGGGACATCGCTTTATTTTAATGTTTGTTTATTTGTTCATTTTTTTTTGGAAAATTTATTCGGCGGTCATGATCTCTTTTGGGCCATTTATATTTGTGTACATTATATGTAGTCTTTCTACCACAGTCATAATCACAATCACCATCCTAATCGTGGGGTGGGGGGATGTTCCCCCTGTCCCCCGCCTGTTGATACCCATGAACCTTAGGTTGTATGCAAGGAGTTATTTCTTAAACACATCACCGGATATTGATAAAGAATAAAGCTCACTTTTGTTAGATGAGAAAAATGTGCATATACCATATGTTTGTAATGATAGGCGAATTTGAATGAAAACTTTGTTATGTTGAATGACCAGGTGTGAAATTGAATGATCCGGACGTCCGCTTTGCCAGCGTTGACGAATTTGAATGCAAACTGCGCATTTGTAACCGGTTGTTAAATTGAATGATACAAGTGCAAATTCCATTGACCAAAGAAGTAATTCAAATGAACGAAATGCCATTTTGAATGACATTCTCAAGCCTACATCGGTATTTCGCGAATTTGAATGACCCATGTATCAAAACGAATGAAAAGTTTACGAAGTTGGCCGAGAAAACCTATAATACAGATATATACTAATACAGATATAATAATATATCTGTAAAAGCGCTTAGACACATCACCTATGTATTAGGCGCTATATAAAAGCGGAATATTATTATTATTACAACCACAATAATTATGAATCTCTTTCATTTTGTATTTTTCCTGATTGCGTTAAATAATAATAATCAAATTAAAGTCCACTCCAAATTTTATTAACCGAAATGGAAATTCTTTTGCCCAATTGATCGTGGGCCCGGCAGCTACTGTGCAGCGCCAGATCGACGTTGCTCTATCCATTCAATTATTGTTGAACGCCAAACAAGGTAGCAGCAACCCCCATCTTTTAACGTCTTTTGGTATGACGCGGCCGAGGTTCGAACCCACGACCTCCCGATTGTGAGGCGGACGCTCTACGTACTGACTGAGACAACACATGGGGAAAATGGGTCAACGCGATCGAAATCGGTAGGAAAAATCCAGATAACAACAAACGCTGGGAACCGACGAAATACATTCGGATTATTTCATAATAGGTACATAGCTTGCTGATATTTAGCTTCAGTCTTATATTTATAAATATGTATATATATATATATAGATATATAATGTGAAAGAAATGCGAGAATAACGTTGCGTAGCTCAATCAGAGTTCCCCCAGAGCTGTCCTCCCGTTTTGAAATTTTTGCAAAGGCTGAAAAAATGTCTCCGCCGGGAATCGAACCCGGGTCGTTGGCTTAGAACGCCAATGCCTTAACCACTACTAGACCACGGAGACGGGTTAGTGGTTTCGACGACACCAGATTCAATTGACCGACAGATTGACAAATCCTCAACCTTATTAATTAATTCCCCTGGCCGGGGGCATATTTACCAATAGATCTATAGAGATTTCAAAGACAGAAAATGTGTCACGGGAACCAAAAACAAGAACGCGCTCATGCAGCTGTTCACAGTATCGTATCGTTACGGTATGGGACTTTGTATTGTCCCACCTACTCAGTTTTGTGAAAGTTTTGTTTATATTTTTTTGAATTCCCTGAATATGACCTCAACAACTCCTACAAGTAGGCTATGAGGATATCCAGCCAGGAATGAATTTCCGATGATGTTCACTGTGCGAGAGTCGTTCTAAGTGCAAATAAAATGCAATGGATTTACTGCACGCCAATGCTACGTGTGGGACCGAAGTCAACTAAGTACGACGCTCAAGCGGTCCATGTTTTCACCCACTGTGGCCGTTACTATGGTCGTCGTTAGGATACTGACGTCATGCCGGAACGCAGAATTGCAAGTCACAAAATTAAACGGAACTTGAATTTCAACCAATCAGGATCGCGTATTTTCGACTTGCGTTTAATTTTTTTAGTTTTATGCAAGAGGGCCCTGCTCTGTTAAACCGATGTCTCCAATCGAATGGTGTTTGTCTCAATAGTGAGCTTTCGAATGTGTTGACTTGAACGCCGTCCTAGATCCTCCCAGCTACAATGGACTGCTTTGTGTTAGCTGCATACTGCGCTTTGTGCAAGAACAGCTCACCCGTCTACTAGCTTCTCCCTCGTCCATTAGTCAGATCGAAAACGCGTCAAACATGGTTTTGCCGTCTTCTCTAAAACGTGAACCTCGCTTCACCCATTGTTAGCTTCATGCTTCACCTACTCTGTATGCAGTCAACACAACAGCAGTCCATTGTCGCTGGGAGGATATAGGACGGCGTTCTATAGTCGACACATGAAAGATGTATTCCCGGTTGTAAATCTTGCTCTGCTGCAGCGCCAGCGAGGACCTACATGGGTCCTGGCCCAGTCTGGATCTGCTCTCTTACTTAGGCCCCCATTCCACAGAACGGAGACCCTTTGAAAGACCACTGAAAGACCAAAAATTGGCAAGGTCTTTCAGCAGTCTCGAAGATCAGTGAAATTTGCTCTCTCTGTGGAATGGCTCTGAAAATCCCTCAAAGACCACTGAAAGACCAAAAACAACTTTTCCAACAAGATTCCCGTAGGACCTTGAAGACGGATGAAAGTTTACTGAAAGACCAAGAAGACCGTTGATAGATCATTGAAAGATCATCTCACATTGCCAGAGATCTTCGAAAGACCACTGAAAGAACTCGGAAAGACTGACCAAGACCCCCGAGAGAACTCGGAAAGACTGACCGAGACTGCTGCAATAATTTTGAATGAACGAGATAACAGCTGGGTTCTGTACAAGCTCATTATACTCTCGTAAAGATTACGAGCTAGACAATACTTCTGATAGTCTGCCTAAAATGAACAATCAAGCTATCACTCACGCTGCCCTCTTGTTAGGTCATCAGGTGTTCTTAAACAACCAATTAACTATTGGTCTAATCAACAGCAGCACTGAGAAACGCAGGAGAGCAAGATGGTGGGTCCGCCCATGGCTCACACAAGAAAAGCGGTTGATTGTTGATGATTATAGCCAGCTAATGCAATGCAGTTTTCCCCATCTCTTCGGCCTTCTCCCTCCACAACGCTTCCTTGTTTTGCGTATTCTTATAAGCCTTGAGGTTTTTATTGTAAAACTCTGGGTGTTCGCGGAGCCATTCCAGCAAATATTCTCTTCTTCTACTTCAGAAAGCGTCCCTGATGTTTTTTCCTTTCTTTTTTTTTCTGGTTTCCTCTCCCCTCTGAAACATCAGAGTCCGACTCGGCCATGGCTTCATCAGGGGCATCTTCGATCTGAATGTCCTTATCAGGAGGTGGGGGTTGCAGACAGCCCTTTTTTATTGTACGGCACTATGAGTTATGAAGACTGATTTAAAATTGTGTGAATAGAGTGAGTGCAAATATTGAAATGC
Source organism: Heliocidaris erythrogramma (assembly GCA_025617745.1). NCBI lineage: Eukaryota > Metazoa > Echinodermata > Echinoidea > Camarodonta > Echinometridae > Heliocidaris > Heliocidaris erythrogramma. The sequence continues at coordinate 27,894,293 of CM046870.1, forward strand.
AGTTGTTTTTATAATGATACTTGTCTTGCTGAACTTCACTAGTCCTACAGCGATCTTTCATTGGTCTTTCAACAGTCTTTCAGAGATCTTTTATGCAACAAATGATCTTTCGACGATCTCCGTGAGTGTCTTTCACTGGTTTCTATGTACTTTCGCTGGTCTTTCAATAATCCGTCCATGATCTCTCAGCGGTCTTTCAGTGATCTCCGCAAAAAATTGAGAGATCGACTGTAGAAAGATCATGGAAAGACTAATAAGACCTTTGAAAGTTCATTGAGAGACTGATGAAAGACCATTTTCCTTAAAGACCACTGAAAGAGACCACGGAGACCACGAAGACCACTGAAAGATTAGTCAGGAATCATGAAAGACCTCGGAGATCATTGAAAGTTCATTGAAAGACCATTGAAAGATCAAGCAAGTTTCAAGGTCTTTCAGCGGTCTTTCAGCGGTCTTGCTCTATGTGGAATGGGGGTTTTAGATGCCGCTCATCATCTTCGGCTTTCCGGCCGGTCTTTCCAGCAGTCTTGTATTGCCGTCCCTCTGTAACACCTCCTCGTCGTCAGTTCCCTGATGCAGACGACTCGAGTTCAGATAGATTGTCAAGCACTACACATCTCTTCACACATGGTGCTAATAACAGCCTCTATACCACAGAACTCCTAAAGACGTAGAAGGCTCATACCCATTCACAACGCACAGATCGCGGTATCGCCGTAACCCGTGTAGGATTCGCTCGAGTGCACACGCCGCCATATTGCTTAGTCCTCGATCTTTTCAACTAACCCACCAGACCGTGTGCTTCTCAATGCCTATTTATATTATATATCGGATCTTCTTTATCGAAATGAAGGGCCTTGTGCCTTCATCACTTGAAATTTTGAAGTTGGCTTTTCCACTGAAGTTCAGCTGCTCTTTCATACATAAGTAACGTCAACTAATATCATGTACATTTTAGGGGGGGGGGTCTCTTTCGGACACAAAGGTTAAAATTGTATTCTCTCAAATTCAAGATAATATCAAACAGTTGTTTTTTCTATCACTATTATCATTTTAGTTCCCTTTCAAGAAAGCAGCCCGAGTTCGTTTGTTCACCTTCATCCTTCTTGACACCCCCTCGGAAAAAGCAAAAAAAAAACATATACTTGCTTTTTTGGTACCATGTACATGACTTGTAAAACGTTATACTTTTTGTACAGTTTCATCTGATATAAAAAGGCCAACAACTTCAAAGTACAAAGTAAAGTATATTCAGAATCATAATAGCATAATAATTATACATAATCTACGTAATAAACATAATATAATTACTTTTGACAAACAGATAAAAATCTACTTGATCGTTTAACAAAATAAGATATCAATATAATAACAAGAGTAGTGGGGCGATTCTATGCTAAGGAGAGTGAAATGATGCAGGAGACCGACATCGTAAGCATAAGCTTGAGATGATGACGGCCTCGGGATAGGAAATGAAAGAAGAAAAATAAAAGAAAGAGAAGAGAAAGAAGGATGAATATGAATTGAAGGGTAATGTGCAGGTGGCCGTGCAATATGTGAAATGAGTGATTGTACAAAGCCTCTGCTTAATTTGAAATTTAATTTGATGCCTCAATAAATGGTTAATGGTCAATATTAACTGGTAACTTTAATTACTGTATTGATTAAGAAGGTGTTTTTTTTTATAATGGCTTTAAAAGAAAAAAAGTGAAGTCCGTAACTTAAGCGAATCAGGTAAGGAGTTCCATATGTCGGGGCCGTGATGCCTAATTGATTTTTTTTTTTTTTTACCTTTGATGATAATCCTTATATAAGTCAGGACTTTATCGATGAACTTTTTTAAATTGTGGATTAATCAGATTGGCAGGGGAACGGGGAGGGGGTAAGTCTGCAGCCCTCCTCCCACTTTCTGAGTTGCCACCGCTTGAATCAATTTTAGAATGAAAACCTTTTTTCTTTTTCTTTGTTTGGCTTGCCAGAGAATTATGGAGGGAAACTGAACCCCTATACCCCCCCCCCCCCCCCCCCCCCCCCACTGGGCGAATTTTGGAGGTCTGGCGATTTTTTTTTTGTCGAATTAGAATTGTAATGACTTTATTTCTGTCAAATTAGAATTTTAATAATTAATGATTAAGTTGTAGTCCTCTCCGAAAGCTACCTTGTTTCCAGTTTGGCAGTCGTGACTTGTGACACTTCGTTGGACTTGATGTATTTTTAATGTTCTTATTTAGAGTGACAACCTTCAACAAAACATAGATATCTGGATCATAACAGTGATCTGTAAAGACAAAGAATTTGCTTGAGGGCTATATATTGCAACGTACTGAAATGAGCACACCCATTGGCGGATCCAGGGGGGGGCACTTCCGGCCCGTGCCCCCCCCCCCCTTTTTGGAAGAGAAGTATTCATTTTGACCATATACGATCCGCCATTTTCTCGATTGTGCCCCCCCTTTTTTTTTCTTTCTTTTTTCCCCTTTTTTTTGGGGGGGGGGGGTTGGGGGGAAAAATGTCGCTACACCCCCCCCCCCCCCCACTAAGCGACTAAGACCCAAAAAAAAATACGGGTCTACCTTTTGGCAAACTTTCATTTTTGTGCTCCCTCTTTTACTCAATCCTGGATCCGCCCCTGAGCACACCTCATATCGAACTCTTACAAGCATGAAGTCTTGCATCAGGATATGAATACAATAACATAAATTTCCACTTTCATTTGCCAGAACCATGAGAATCATTTCAGTGATCAAAGTTGTTTGAAATGGTAAGTAAATGTAGTGCAGTAAAATTATCAAAATGAGCAACAAGAGTGGATGATGACTGCATTTCTATAATAACAAATAAGCATGAAAATGCCCAAAGCAACGTTTGATAACTGGCAATAATATATTTCATGTATTTCGAGAGAAACTTCCCTCTCTTTTTGTCTTGGTTCAGTTGGATACTAGCATTAACAAAATCTAGCAATTTCAGTAAGATTTCAAATAACCCTAGTGTTGATCAAACAATTTGTACTGAATGAATGCCGTTGACGCGACGAGCTTCATGAATCCGGAGCTGGAGAGCGAAGGACTGACCAACATGGCGGATATCACGTGATCACGTACGAACAATGCCTACAATTTCGCACCCGCACGAGCCTTCTACGTCTTTAGGAGTTCTGTGCTCTATACTGTTCTCCCTCCACATTGTTGATCAGCTTGCTGTACGCGTTCCACCATGTGTGTTCTTCAGTGTATTAGCCTAGCCCATGATGTACAGTTTATTCCCAGTATAACCGTTCGAACACTTCAACATATCTCCATTCATTTTCGTCAGATTTCATTCGAATTCGTCCGACCTGGCAATCCACTGCAAAATTTGGTCATCAAATCCATCTTTGGGAAGTCGATTTCAAAGAAATTGTCATTCAAATTCGTCACATAGACAAGACCTTTCAACGAGCTGGTGACGATTTTGAATAACTCTTTGAACTCTTTCAGTCTTTGAAAAAAAAATCGATATATAGCAAAACGAAAAATAAATTCCGAAAATGAATGGCCAAGGACGTATAGTGACTAGGCCTTATTATTAAGTTGCAGGACAAAAACATTAAAAAGTGTTCAAATTGACTGGACACCCGGCTGGAAACCCTATTATCTGACATTATTTTCCACTTTCCTTCCTCTCTCCCCTTTTAAAATAGACGAAAAGACCGATATTTTATCACGTTATTTTTCCTTTCCATCTTCTCTCCACTCGCTTCTTTCTTTAATTTATCATTTTTTTAAGCGAACCTATGCTCGCCAACGGGGGGGGGGGACCCCTGAACCCCCCCCCCCCCCCTAGTTACGGGCCTGGGGTCCTAGTCGCCTTAGTGCCGAGTTAGCCCGACCTCATCCCATCGATCTCTACCACACGTGGATATACAGGCCCGTAGCCAGAGGGGGGTCGGAGGGGTCGGACGACCCCCACCCCCTTCTTGGGCTGAGGTCTGCTTTTTCATGAAGAAAAAACACACACACACACCTTTAAAAAATGTGTGTTCAAAATCATCATTCACAACCCCTAAATTTCCCCTCGGGAGTCCTTAAATTGCAGCAGAAAGCATCTAGATTTTAAAATTTTCCGGGGGGAACATGCCCCGGACCCCCTAGTATTGGTTATGACAAAAAGGTCCACTTTTGCCAAAAACGAACCACCCCTTTAGAAACCCTGCCTACGGGCCTGATAAAGCATTCTACGCGAGCAGTGCGGCCGCACAATACAAATATACATGCATATATATATCCAGTGTATCGAAGAGGTCAGTGGTAAGCACAGAGAAAGCGCAAAGAAATTGAGACTGAGAATTATTGAACAAAGACGAGTATCAATGTACTTCCTCATACCTGGATATTGCATTGACGGATTATATCATTCTAATTAAGTCAGGTAGGTGTTTATCATATTAATTTGAATGCTTTCGGATTCCCGTGGTGCAATAGGCCTACCCAACAACTGTAACATAATTCTCATGACTATAAGCGTTTACTTTCTTTGGACATTACGCGGTGAAGTAACCCAGAAACCCTGTCATTGACAACATAATTAGAATACCATATTTACACGGAATACTACGCATATAATGATGCAAGCACGTTTACCATAGGCTTGTAACATTAAATTATGTTTTCTGATTTTTTATTTTTTTTCGGGAAACTGTATTTCAGTCCTTGAATTAAAATGTGATATTGAGCATGTTGAGTGCAATAAACTTCCGAATGGTGCTACTAAGTAATGTTACACTTGGAATTATTAATCCAATATGACTTGCTACTCATGCTACTGAACGAAATGTTGTCACATTACTGCCTTAAAATTAAAGCTAACCTTACAATAATATGTATACAATGCCTATAGTTCATCTTTATTATATATGTTGATCCATCGATCAAACAAAATAAAACTTACGTGGTAATGAGTTATTGCTTTTAAAAATTCAGTATAACTTTGTAGAAAATAATGCGGCTATCATGTTTACATGGTGTGTAGTATCTCACGTAGACCTATTCAAGGGATTCAGCTATCGAAAATACATGTTGAAAAACAAAGTGATGGGATGTAATATGGAGGGTGACAACTGGATAAACTTTCTTTCTCAAGATGTGATGATATATGATTCTACTCGGACTTATACTTATATTGAAAAAATCAACATCAATTCAACATCAACATCAACTTCATTTGGTTGGTACTGAACGCTTATGCTTCTTAAAACAAGAATGTTTTTTTTATATTCTATAAAAGTCAGCTACTTTCTTAAGCATGCACATCAGAACGTCAAATGGGCTGTGCAGGAAAAAATAGTGCTTGATCTTATAATAATATTTAGTTCTTTTCTCATAAGCAACAGGTATGTGCTGTATCTTTGTCACATTCACATTCCTATATAATTTTTCTTAAACCAAATCATAGTAACACCTTCCCACGGTCCGATAATTAATCGGATAATTAATCATAGATAGATGATAGTAAATCTTTATTTAAAAAAAAAATTTACATTTATTGATGATGATGGGTGCTGTATTTTGCAAAGGTACCGTATCGGGATTTGTAATAATGCAAAATGGTGAAATCTTTAGTTGCTATATATGCTGTGTCACCTTCTTAATGTTTGTTTCAGTTATAGGATAAGGAGAGCCATGGCTGATAGGGGTATCAGAGACGGAAAAGGTGAGACAATATCTTTGATAAACGATGAAACAAAGCTAATAAAATGTTATTCAAAAGGGAGAAAAGAAGGATAGAAAGGAAGAAGATAGAATTCAACACAGAAATTAAAACTTAGATAATTTTTTTTTAAAGATAATAATTATATTCTTTCATTTACTGGTCAACAAAACTGAATAACTATGTAACATTGATTTGAAAAATTCAAACATTTTAGTCTATAACAGACGGCAAGCAACCATGCAATATCCATTATCATCTTCCTTCAACATAATGATATCGAATTTTAAAAAACAAAATTGCTTCTATAAAAATGTTTGTCTTAATATTTCTTGCTTCGTCTGTTAGTCCGTTGGTCAAATATGGGAATTTTGTGATGATTTTTGGAAACATACATTTTTAGAAAGATAATCTCATGACTAAAACCATAAACGTTGTTTCCAAATTATAAAATGGATCTAAAGTTACTTTTCAGGTACTGATTTGGTCAAATTAATGATTTTTTAATTATTTTTCAGAAAATACTCTTAATTTAAATACTGATAGGAATGTCCACTGTTTTTATAGAAAAGATATTGGAGATGACTTTCGTGAAAAATAATGCAGAAAAATATATCATTATAGCAAATATAGGCTTTTATTCTTATTCTATTTAATACGCCCTCCACGATAATCATTATAACGCAGGTATATAAAAAATTACTTGAAATCAATTATACTCGGTGAACCCGGACGCAACCTAGACGTCGTAATTTCAGTACAATCGCAAAGCTTGGACGAACTCCTTTTGTCTGCACAGAAGAGGTTCATGCGATTGAATGTAAGCGGCTTCCAGAAAGCGTAAATGCGCTGAGCTTCTGGCCCGGGAGATAATTGAGAATTGATCGTCGGCATAGCTTTGTGCCCACGCTGGATTGTTCAGCAAGTGGAGACCAATCGCTGAATCGCATTTGGCTATTTTTGGTCTGTTAGCGTGCATTTCAGATTTGCAGGCACGGACGGGCTGCGTGCGATGATTGGTTGTACGGTTCCGAATAGTCGAGGGGATGTGTTGTTTAATGCGATCAGCCAACCGCTGAGAAGTACGGCCCACGTACCTGGCATCGCACCGGCACTGAAATTGGTAAATAACATTACTCAAGTGGGGGGTGGGTAGTACATCCTTGCTAGTTGACGGTAGCATCTTGTGTGTAGAAAACACAATGCTTGTCGAAACCGCGTAGTAGGAACGTGACACTGCGTGTTTGATCTGACTGGCGTATTTGTCAGATACCCTACCCCTCCAGGGTAGTTTGAGATACACGGGGCATTTGGCAGGTCCAAATCTGGTGTCAGATTTGGATTGTGCCTCCAGCGTCCGTGTTATGGTGCGAGATATAACATGCTCAGGGTAACCATTGTCAAGGAGAATAGTTTTGATTTTCGCGATTTCGGGAGCTAATTTGCACGCAGAGCAAATCCTAAGGGTGCGGCACACTAAGTTTCTAATGAGCCCAATCTTGTATGAAGTTGCACTGTACGAGTCCCATCTCGTGTATTGCCCGGTGAATGTGGGCTTGCGGTAGACGGAAGTGATAAATTTCCCATCACTTCTCTCCACGAGAACGTCGAGAAATGGGAGCGCATTGGACAGTTCAATTTCACATGTGAATTTTAGCGCGGGATGGAGCCGGTTCAGTTGTGTAAGGAAAACCTCACACGGGATCCCCATTAGGCCCCGCGCTCGCTAACATTTTTTTTTTGACTTTCATGAAATGCGCCTGCTACAGAACGCCACCGCTCTTAATATAGTCCCGCGTGTGTATTGTCGGTATGTTGATGATACGTTTGCAATTTTGACAAAGGCGCAGCGTGTGAGGTTTTCCTTACCACTGTTGATTTTGATTGTCACTCCATGCGCCAACACATTTTCAAAGTGTATGATTTAATAAATTATGCCATTGATCGATTATTTGTCACTATTTACGTTTTGATGTAAGTTCAACACTGTCGGAAACAGCCATGAGGGCAGAAGTCAATGTTTCATAATTATCGTAGAGGGCGTATAAAATTAGATATGAATAATAAAAGCGTATATTTGCTATAATTATATATTTTTCTGCATTAATTTTTTCATAAAAATCATCTGCAATACCATTTTTATACAAACATTTGGAATTCCTAGCAATATTGCAGTTAAGAGTATTTTCTAAAAAATAATTCAAAAATCATAAATTTGACCAAAATCAGCATTCTAAAAGTACCAGAAAGGTAATTTTAGACACATTTTAATATTTGGAAACGTTTATGGTTTTAGTCATGACATTATCTTTCTAAAAATGTATGTTTCCAAAAATCCTCCCAAAATGTCCATAAAGGCTATATTTTGACCACTTGACAACGGACTATTTGTTTCCTTTCATATCACAGGCAGAATTCTAAAAAACACAGATCCACTTTTTACCGAGCTGGCTAAAAATTACCCACAGAATTCTTACATATCGTTTTGTAATGAATTTGAAGTTGGATTCAACGAAGCTGACCAGATATTAAAAACTCAGAACTTGGGAAATCAGACGAAAGCCTTAAAACAGGTGCTGAATAATGAGTGGGTCGATAAGGAAATAGATGTGACCAGAGCGAAACTGGAAACAGCCCTCAAAAATGCACAAACTGCTGGACTCATAAGAATTGTAGAGAAGCATTTTGCAAATTGTGAGTGTATCTATATAGTCTTTGAGACTGTTAAATCTCAGACCAATTATTAACAGTGATAATGGAGTTTGCCACAAGTTGATTTACGAGTACCTTATTGTCACTATACCCTCAACCGCTTTATTCTTCATGGACGTTGTTATGATTGGGAAAAAGAAGGAACTAAACAACGTAGGTCCATCATGCATGATGATAAGACAGCTTCATACAACAGTACAAGGGCGGATTCTGAGTTATCAGTGGGGTGTTCCTAATGTGTTTTCTTTCCAGAAAAGAATTTTCCATGAATACGAATTTGTTGTGTGAGAGAAACTTTTAACCGAAACAAGCTTGTTTCTTTACTGAAGGGACGGGGAAGGGAGGGGGTGGCTGCTCCTTCCGTTCAACCCTCGATTCGCCTATGTTAAATGTTCCTACATTTCTTATACATGTAATTATAGTTTCATTTTTCATTTTTTGGTATACTTACGATAAAAATATTCATTGGGATAAGCAATCAAATAGTATAATTATGTAATTACTGACAATGTTTGTAAGAAATTTTAATCATTAGTCTTCATGTTATAATTTGCTGGTGCATATTTAGCCTTTTATCATCAATTATCATTTCTTTTTAACCCAATACCACCGCAAACGAAAATAGATGCAGTAAAGGAGGGATCATGTGAAGGTAACTGAAATACACATTCTTTTTAAAGTACTACATCTTGTTCATTCAAAGTAATTCCTCATCCTGTTTTGAAGAAAAATATGATCTTATTCCACATGGAAAGGCACTTAAATGATATGATATTTAGTCAAGGTCAAGTTTAGGTTTTTGTAAAAAGAAGACCACAGCGATAATGAGCAAGATCTTGCTTAGTTTCCTTACAGCCTTTATAGATTTTTGGAACAACAAAGTAATTTCATTGATTTGTAAAAAACAGAAAACTACTTGTCATAATGAAAGATTGTACTGTACGTACGTGGTTGAATGAGAATAGGCCAGGATATGTAGAATATAATGCTTTTTTTGTCTGCCAATGCAATAATTTGAAATTTGTTTCTAAGCCACATCTATCTGGCGTTCTTTCAGGAGCTGGAAACAGTCAGGGTGATGCCACTCAGGCTAACATCCAGGCTAGGACTGGTCAAAGCATCGCAATGACAGGCACCACTATCAACGTTACCAATAATTTTGGCACGTAAGGAACAATGTGATATACAAGCTTTATTTAATTCATATTTTTTTCTTCAAGATACTAGTACTTAAATCATGCATTACAAGTATGCTATGAAGAAAAAAAAACATGACGGGAAAAGTATAGGTCACGAAATATATAGATTTAAATATATATTACAAATAAATTACGCAATAATAACAATGAAACAAAAATGCCAGGGGTCTACTTTATACCTGAATAGGTCTGGTAAAATGGGCCCTTCAGACACGAAGTGTGGTACAATGAACCTTTATACACTTTTCTTTAAAAAAATGTGTGAAGATTCACTTTTGATCCTTTTGCTTATATCTACAAATTAACCGTTATATTACTGATTACTAGTTAATTGTTAATTTTACTATGTAATGTGCTATTTATTCAAAATTTGTTGAACAATAATCATAATTCATATATTTTCACGACTGTAATAATTGATTTATCAGTGCCTTAGTCTTCTCGAGATAGCGTATACTTTTCCAAGGGGGTGGCTATGAATATTCAGTAAATCATTATGATTAACAATCATTGGCTTTCAATCATTGTCTGTCATAATTGCTGTGGTAAAAAATGTTATTCCAAAATAATGGTCTCTATCTTACTCATAGTCAAGAGCAGATGGATGGAACCTATATTTTCTAAACAAATTTAACCCCCATAGTTCCGTCAAATTCAATCATTTTCTGCTGTAAAGTCAGAATATTCTGCTTGTCCCATATGAGCTAAAATGCCAAGTTGGTCCTGGGACTGTAGGCCTATATTTTGTTTTGTACTATGCAATGAATAATCCACCGAATAACATGATATGTATACACTCACACACGCGCGCACACATAATTTACAACTTGGTCTCACATTCGATTTTTCAATTTAAATTTTTAAAGGTCATAATTCCAAGTCATAACTTATTTCTTAATCAGCTATGATATAAACATTTAGAATCTCTGCATTCCCCAAAAGAATTCATGTAAGGTATAAAGCAACATAAGACTCCCGATATATTAAGAAATTTGTAAACCGCTTTGCATGTATATTAAACCCGATCTTAATATCGTTTATTCTTCTCTTGATAAAGTGAAACTGCTGAAGATAGGAAGCGAGGCGCTGCTGAATTTGACGGACCCTCTGACAAGAAGGTGGCAAATGAAAAGTGAGAAAACCTAATATACTTCTATTTCCCCATATTCATATCAGGGGAGCGTTTCATCAAGCGTTTTGTCAGTGATTTTCACCGACCACTTTGCTTTCAGCCAATCAGGTGCAAGGATTTCAGTAGCTTATAACAGTTGTCGATAAAAATCACTGACAAAACGCTTGATGAAACGCTCCCCTGATGTCTTATTTCTTATGTGATATAAAGACAGATGATCCACCTCGAATGAAAGTAGCTCCATGAGCTACCTATTCATAACGATTGAATGGTGATATATTAAAAGTTCATATTTTAGTATTCACCCGTAAAGAGGAGGACAGGTTTAAATTGTAAATATTTATAAGTAAATGTAGGTCTATTTATAACCTCTGGCCAAGTAAGAATATACGAAGCACGATTCCCCTATAAGGATGGCCTAGAGTCCAAAGTACAGGGCCGGCATTCTGAAAATTATGTTATCTTTTATGTTAAAGGGGAAATTACTTGGTTTTGATAGAAGCAGAAAAATCAGACCAACAGATCAAAAAAAGTTTGAGGAAAATCGGACAAATAATAAGAAAGTTGTGAATTTTTTAGTGCCATGAAAAACTGGAAAAACAAGGAAAATCACTAGACAAATTGGCAACCAAGTCATGAGTTTGTGATGTCATAGGTACACAACTCACCAACTCTTCTGTTGATATTCATAATACAAATTTTAATTTTTTGTCCAAAAATATGATTTCCTCATGACTTGAACCAACTTACATTTATAGGAATATGTTTTTGCATGTATACACTAATACAGAGTAAATAATTTTCTGTAAAAATCATGATTATGAATAGTTTATACAATATTCATAAAAAAATGAGTGATTATTGAATATTGAAAAAATATTAGTACATGTATTTTGAAGTTCTTGAAATATTTTGTAAAGGTTTAACATCGTTACTAACATAAAAATTAACATAGTTTTCAGAATACGGCCCCTGAATTCCAACATCATGGAAACTATTATTAGTATCTCTCTATCGGTTTATATTATCTACCTAATTTATGCACTGATATTATGCTCAATGTAATGACGTATACTGCATTGCATGTTACAAGTGCCGCACCGATAATATTCTGTAGATAAAAGCGCAATTTCTCTATCGAAATGACAACTGGTCTATTGCAGAGAATTTCACATAGTTACACCTCAGTGCTTCATATTCAAACTGTCATTGTTAGGTCATGGGTTTTCCCCACACATTGGAGCTACAAAAGATTTATTCCTCCCGCTGTCTGATCGTGATCTTTGCTCCGTAATAGAAAACCGTCCTTTGTTGATCGCGTGCAGAAAATCTATACGGAAATACTGTGTATGTAATATGTATATCATGATATCCGTTTCCTGCTTTGTTTACATGAGGTTGAAAATAATAATGCTTCACCATGATTTCATTTGTGAACAAATGTATTATATATGCTTACGACATGCCTGAATTTTTTTCAATCTTAATACCGTAATTCATGTAGGGACATCGTGTACTTTCTTTCTAGAATGTTAAAAGTAAATTCTTTTATCATACATGAATATTATTTTAGTTTTATGTTTGCATATTTTAATATTATTGTATGTTCTTTTGTTATTTAATCTATAATTTCATATGAATTTACCTTGATAATTTTCTTCTTTCTTCATTTTCATTTTGTGATATATGATAATGTTTTTATTGTGTAATGATATTTCCTCAAAAGCTTCGTGAATGAACAATATTAATTGATTTTGAAAAATAGTTCAATATCTCATTCAAGTCCATCTGTTCATTCTAAATTTATTTTGATGACTCTCTATACCATGTACAGTTTGTACCCCCCCCCCCCCCCCGTGACCTACGTGTCTGTGTAGGGGGTGTAGGTGTAGAGCCCACAAATGTAAAAAATCAACCACAGATGTAAAAATAACCACAAATGTAAAAACATTGCACCCGCAAATGTCAAAATAACCACAAATGTTATAACATGACTGTCAACCACAAGTGTAAAATCGCCCACAAATGTAAAAATATTTCGTCCGCAAATGTAAAAACATTTCGCCTACAAATGTAAAAATTTCCATTTTTACCACAAATATCATAACATGTCGACCGCAAATGTAAAAACTCATTGCTTGTATAACGCACGCATGTAAGATAAGTTATTATGAGATGCATGTGTTTGTGCCCGTCTATGTGTGCGTGTGAGGTTTTCCTGACCATCAAAATCCCTAAAATAGTGAAACACCCTTTACCACAAATGTCAAAACATGTCGACCGGAAATGTAAAAATTTATCAAACTAGTGGTTTACTAGTGGTTTCCCTTTTTATGATCAGTTTGTAGAGACGGGGGGTAGAGGAGCTGATCATAAACTTCAATGGCAAGAAAAATTCACATAATCCATCGATCTCTTCATAGAACAGCACTTAATACGATTCTAAAGCGAACTCGAAAATATTGTTAAAAAATACGATTTATTGTAAAGATAACACAAAATAGAGGGCCTACATTATACGGTGCACGCTGCATGTGGTTTTTATTAAAAATAAAGGGTTTATTGCCACTTGGTCTACAGCTAGTTGGTCTAATAGCCAATTGGTCTAATCATCATTTCGTCCAATTACCATCTGTTCCAGTTATCATTTCGTCTAATCACCATTTGGCCTATGGTCAATTCGTCTAATAGCCATTTTGGCAATTTTAGAACCAGGCCGGAGGGGGGGGGGGTTGATGGGGCTGCAGCTCCTTCACTTTTGAGTTGACACGTTTCATATGATTTTGTTTAAAGATTATGTACAATATATGATTTTTTTAAGAGATCACATTTTAAAGATAATACACTGTAATAATGTTTGGCCGCTCGCTTCGCTCGCTCACAAAATGTTGAAAAGGGTAGTTGGTACCCGGGCAAGAGGCGTCAGTCCCCACTTCCAAAACCGTTCCATTTCCCTGCATTGTGGTACACATAGTAATAATGATGATAATGAATATAAACAAAATGGCACAATGAGAGAGAGAGAGAGAGATGATGGAATAATGAATATAAAGAGGAATATAAGGAAAGACGGAAGTAAAGATATATCGATTAATAACAATACAATAGGGAGGATTGAAAGTTAAGGGATAGAAGGATAAAGACATAGACCTAAAGGCCTAACGTAAAGAGAGAGAGAGAGAGAGAGAAATGGTAGAATGATAAAGAAAACCATTGAAGAGAAGATGGAAGAGAAGATTATAAAAAAGCCCCCTCCCCAAAAAACAACAACAAAGAAACAAACATAAAGAAACAACAACATAAAAAAAAAAAAGAATAACAAAGAAATTTAGAGATGAAAAGCAAAAAAAAAAAAAGATCAAAGAAAGAATAATGGAAAACAGGCAAAATGATAGAAATATAAACCAGTCAGTCTCCGCAGCCCGTGCGTTAATGAGCCAAAATGCCGATTCCTGCGGAGATTTCCTCTTCGCTGGATAGCGAGTCTAGCGAAACGAGATAGCGTGAGATCTGGAGAGATATTTGCAAGGGGTCAAGAAGGTATCTCTCAAACGAAAATAATGCAGAAACTGTTCGGCTATGGTATTGGAACTTTTTCGTAACATTTCGCTCTTTATTTTGGTATATAACATCACTATATTCGATCAGATTTGGATATCTTTTTTCTCGTCCAAAAATGATTAAATTTCGGACTTTTGGGGTGAAATTTTAGCCCTTTTTTGCTTCCTCCGAACTCCTGACTGGTATAAAGTTTTAAAATCTAAGTGATGTCGATGATCGTTGAGTTGGATTATTGATTTGATTTGATTTGATTTGAATTTATTCTCATATTTCACAAAATAAGTAAAATATCAACACAATATAAGACAATACATTTGATTATAACAATACAGTGTGGCAAAGTAATTTCAGTATAGCAAAAAATGGCAGTAGATTGTAACAATGACAATAAATGAGTTCGAAATATGAAGGAACCTGCATAAAAAGCAGAGCTTGTAAAGTCTGCAGGTTCCTTGGCGCTAACCATGAATTAAAATAATTTTGCAGAACAAAACACCCCGTGAAAGCCCCTGATGAGGGTGGTGAACGTCCGGTACGCTGGCCCGAGTGCATTATACGGGGGCATGCTCCAAGCCGCTGCTGTGGTTAGTTACTTCAGTCCTGTCGAGCATTCACTGTTGAAATAGCGTAAAAGGTACACCAAAATCAATGTACAGATGATAATTCATCAACAAACGCCAACTTACCAGTGATTTTAGGACTACATGTATTTGAGTTTTCTCTCCTGCAAAATTTGGGTTTCCAAGATTAAAAAGTATTAACAAACAGCGGCGTATCCAGGATTTCCCAATAGGGGGGGGGGGGGAGGCGCCAGGAATTATTGATCGCCGTCATGTGGGAGAAATTTTTGCTTCTGAAGAAGGGCTGAGATGCAAAATAGTGCTATATAGTGCTATATAGTGCTATATATTTTTTTTACGACGGCCAATAGGGGGGCGCGCGCCTGTTGCGAACCCCCCCCCCCCCCGATACGCCACTGACAAATATTTCCCCCTTCCTCATGAATGACCTATCGGAGAAATATCACCGCTAACTCACACAAAACTTATCAGCAATGCAGGGGTACGTAAGGGTACACAGTGGTGTACATGTACAATGTTATAGTCTATGGGCCAACGTAGACCCCCTCCCCCCCCCCTTAGGCACAATTTTTAATGATGTTTTCCTGGTAGCTAGGACCCTCGGCTATCAGAATCTGCCTGTTTGCCATAGAGTTAGTGGTGGGTGTGGCCACCAGGGCCGTTACCATGGCAACGCATCAAGGAAATATAGAAATTTACTAAAATACCTAATATTTCTAATTTTAAAATTTGAAAAATGACTGGTAAGCATCAAAATATATGTATTTTGAGTTTCCTGATTGGTTGAAACCAAAATCTAGGTCATTTGAAGTCACGGTCATGTAAAAAAATGGCCGTTACTATGGGCACGGTACCATAAAAAGTGGATATTTTGGGAAAATATCTAAATTTATCAGTATAACATATAGACAGAGAGATGTCTACACAATCTTAGATTATATTTTTCTATTAGCTAGAGCCCTCAGCTAAAATAATCTGTCTGTTTTCCATAGAGTTCATGATGGGCGTGGCCGCTAGGGCCGTTACCATGGTAACACATAACGAAATATTGGAATTTAGAAAATACCGTATTTGTCATTTAACAGCATAAAATATGTAGTAAGGCCTCTAATATTTGTATTTCAAGCTGCCCCACTGATTCCAACCACAATCAGAGTCATTTGAAGTCATGGGCGTGTAAAAAAGGGCCGTTGCTATGGAAACGGTCCCACAAAATGCTGATATTTGTGGAAAATATCTATGATTTATCAATACAAAATAGAAAACAACTGTCTGCACAATCTTAACATTGACTAAATTAGAGAGAAAATGGGTGCTCTTTCCATGTATTTTTGCCTTCTAATCACGAATCTGCCAATCGATTGTCCAAATTATGTCTCGTTTTGGCGAAAAAGGGGGGAAAGTAGAGGTTTTGGGACCGTTCCTTAAAACTCGTGAGCTGATTGGCTAACCCCCAAGTGACGTATGAAGAGTAAGAGGCACAAGATCTGCAGGCTGCAGCATATAATATTGTACACAGAATGCGGTATTTGACCCCTCTGTTCAACGGACAATTTATGAAAAAAGGAAATTAATCAATATAATCTTAGGAGTGAATAATCATTAGCAATATATTTTCTACAAGATCAGAAAACGCTTTTGCCCAAATATACAGCTCTTGTTTTGTTTTTTAGCTTTTCTTTTGAACAATGTTCTCATCCATCTGAGCTTGCCGAACGAAAGTTTTGCATTGGTCTTAAACGCGTGCACAGCCGTTTTATGCGTCTGTATGTACAATGTCCTACACATCTTTAGTACGGCAGTGACTATGTTCCCCTCGTAGGCCTACATAGCGACTGGTGAACGCTTTTGTTTTGTTTATTTCACTGACGGCTTTTTTTTTTTACTTCGCTTTACAGAGTAGGCCTACGGTAGTACTGACTTAGATTTTGGCTGAATTCGAGTAACTTATATAGGCCTAGAGAGAGGAAAAGTGCCCGCGATCCGAGTTGGAGGACTTTTCTGAGCCATGCAGATACGAACTCTGATTTATCAGATGATTTATCAGATGATTTATCAGACCCCGAAGGCAAAGAAGCTCGAGTGGCAAGGGGAAATTCGACCATATTATATGTTTGAACCCCTCGCAGAATACGGTGAAGGGCCGTGGGTGAAGTAACTCCAGGGAGCTCCAACGCGTTGGAGCTCCCTGGAGTTACGGGTGAAGTAGACCGGAAATTCTGTCTCTCGTTCGTTAGCTCGTCTTAGCTAACGGACGAGAGACAGAATTTTCGGTCTACGGGTGAAGCTGCTGCAGCTGCTGTCGTTGAAAAACAGGAGCCAGTATCAAAATCATCTTCGGCAAAGTGATCGCTGCAGATTGTACTCCACTCACTTGGCCGGCCCTTGCCACTCTGCCCGCGTGAGCTTTACCTTTGCGACCCACAATTTCCGTAGATTTTCATCTTTAGGAAAAAGATGTAGGCTTACACCCCCTTACACCATCTTTAGGGGTCTTGCTTCAGCCCGCAACTATACACCGATTCGGCATAATTTATTATGTTATTGTGAGCAATTAAACACGAAAATAATTATGCAATGCAAATGGTCGATGCGGTGAATACCATGCTCTCACTCGGCACCGTACCGGGCTGGGCCTGCCAGGCCTGCGGGCATACACGGTATACAGGTGGGTGGAATATTTTCCTTTACTTTTCGTACGTCACAGATCACGATGTCGCTTCGATGGGTTTTTTAGGGGCGGGGCTTATGACTCTGTAAATCAGCAAAAATGTACTTTTCAAATGATTATGAAATACGAATGCATAAAAAAGTGTGTGTTTTTTTTTTTTGGCTCCTGATGACTGCCTTCCTACGAAAAATTGGCAATTAATTTTTTATTTTAGTAACCCTTTCAACCATGTTTTTCTGTTAGCTAGGACCCTCAGCTCTCATATTCTTCCTATTTTACATAAAGTTGGTAGTGGGCGTGACCACTAGGGTTGTTACCATGATAACACACCAAGGAATTTTTAGAAAATAACATATATCTGTAATTTAATATCACAAAAACAAATTGTAACCATCTAACTATATGTATTTTGGGGTGCCCGTTTGAGTGCAAGCAAAATCTGAGTCATTGGAAGTCACCGGTATGTCCAAACACGGTTGTTGCTATAGAAACGTTATGGTGAAATAATAAATATTGGTGAAAAAAATCTGTAACTATTCAATGCGCTTTATAAAGTAAGTAACTCCGCAACCTGAAATGATGTTTTTTCCCATGTACGTTAGCTAGGACCCTGGATATCATATCCTTCCTGACTGCCACAAAGTTGGATGTCGGGAGACCACTCGGGCTTTCACCATGGTAATAAGGAAATAACATATATTTGTAATTCAACAGCGTGAAAATATTTAGTAGGCATTACATCTATTTCAAGCCGCTCTTTTGAGTGCAATATTTTGGTGTGCTTTCAAGGTCACAGTCAGGTAAAACAATTATAATTCTTATTATCAGTTTGGTCTTAAACTGACGCCGATATGGTGGGTGTGAGTGTGGGTGTGAGCACCAGCCCCATTACTACACACCATCAAAATATTGTAAATTGTTTGAAAATGACTTATATATTCTGTTTTAACAATAGAAAACACAAAATATTGGTCTTGATATACATATCATAAACTGTCATAATCCGAATCACTATAAGGCCATAGTAATGTCAAAACAGGGTTGTTGCCATGGTAGTATTATTATGAAAACTGAGAAATCGAAAAAAAAAGGTGATTTTTGTTATTACACAGCAGCAATTATGTTGCAAATACATTTTCTAACTGTTCGCCGTGTTCGGATAGCTCCGGCCAAGATGTGGGTGTCGATGTGGGGGACCGTTGCAGTAACAACAGCTGATCCTAACTGGTTAGCTGTACTTGAGTAATTATGCTTGCACCTCTATGCCTTGGCGTTCGGAGGGAGGCAATGGAGGCTTAATAGAACCTCAGTCACAGAACCTAATGTATTCATAAGATGATAAACTTGTCGGTCTGTAGCTAAACCTGTCTACTTGAAATAAATCTGAGGAGATTGGAATAGAATTTAGCAATTTTTCCCCTAATCCTGCCCATAAGAAATCTGCATGTTCATTAAGGATTAACAGCATGACAAGGTGGTCTAGGATTTGGACTTCATCAGAAACAGGGCCATGGAATTGAACTATTGGGTGCCTCATCATAGCTCAAGTCCAGGACCAAAGTGCTGATACCTGCCTGGAGTTTTTATATTTGCTAGAAGGTATTCAAAAGAGCCACTGAGAAGGCATGTGGTGCAATTGCAGCTCAGCATTCTCATGACTTGCATGATTAGGGTACATGTATATTAGCAATGGACTTGATGTGTTGGAGACCATAAGACCTATAAGTTTACATATTGGTTGCCCTTACAGGTAAGCTGCAGTTCTCTTGGCTTTAGAGGAGATATGGCCAATAGTTTGTGAAATGGTTCCTCTAATACTATCATTCCTTAAGCATGGTTGGATAAAGGATGGGGGTAGCAGAGTTTAGTGGCTAAGTCCATAATGTTGTGAAATTAGTGAACACCAGTGTGTTTGTCTATCTTTTACAGCTTTAAGGCGTTCTGCAGCCTTACTTGAACTGAGTGTTGAGGCACTCTTATCTGGCTTGAATCACGGGCTGAGTAGGTCATGGTGAGGAGATTATCCATCCCTCCCCGGATTGGTTTGGCAGAATAAAGTCAGAACTCAGGATGGAGATATAGGTGTCATCTATACCTCCACCACTATGTTAGAAGAGAATACATTTTGGGGGGCAATGCTTGAGTAATGTCTCTATGGTTAGGATGAAGATGATGAGTGAATCCTCACTTCACCCTAGAGGGAATTCAAGTTTACTTAGTATAGTTTGGTATGTAGTACTGAAGTCTGCCAATGCCTTCTTGTATCTATTCTTCATGATAACTCAACCTCATCCAAAGTAGCGGGTGTTGCCGCAAGAGGAAAATGTTCCGTACCTCTATCCAAAGGATGCTCTCTAACTTCTGATTCCTAATGGCATCCGTAATATAGAACTCCTTGCAGGGGGAAAGTGGAATACATGTAGCTCTCACTCATGTCAACTGGGTGGACACTTATGTACCTCACTTATCATTTCACAGATGACCGTGAACTCAATACCGACACATTAATTGCAGTTAGCAGTACAGTCAGAAATTAATTTTATGAAAGTAATATCATCACCAACATTATCTTTCGTGTTGTGAAATCACAGAAATATGCCACTTTTTTCTAAATATAGATTTCTCAATCATAATCTGCCTTAGCATCGACCATATTTGTATATGATCATTGTCTTAAATGATTAACATTTTCAATGCAATCATTCAGGCTGCTTGCAATGGAGACATCTAGCATGTCTAGACTGTTATATTGTTTTAAAATAACTAAAATTAAAACAATGCCACTTTCTGAAATGCCAATATTTTAAAGATGCTTTTGGTGCTCACAGCCACAGTACAACACCTACCTACAACCTACAACACCTACCAAGCAGTCAAAGTTAATTCAGTGGTACCTTAACCTTTCCAATATGAATTGGCTTATGCAATGAATTTTCAGAAGCCTTGGATATCTATTTGAACATTTGAATCTTCGTTCGTCATAGCAAGTGTCCTACCAGGCATGAACTTGAGGCCTCCAACCTGGAAAATATTCTTGATCTGGATTTGAACCAATAGGACAGTTACAAATTTATGAACTCAGGCACTTGTTTATAATTCATTATTTAGATACAGAAATATCCCTTTCTTCAAAATCAATATTAGCTTTCTTATCATTCTTTTCTTTTAGCAAAGGCATATTTTTATATGACTGACCTAAATTCATCCGGCTTTTGATTGCAATTAAAGGCGCAGCTTCAATTTTGTATAATTAGATGCCTACATTGTACTTCGTTACATTACAAATACATGGTGGAAGCATATTGGTGAAGGCCTTTCACTCTCATACGAGAGCTCTTGGATTCGATCCTTGATCGGTGCTTACATCCCTGGGCAAGGTGTTTTGCCCACATTTGTTTTGCTTGACCCAGATGTATGAAATGTGTACAAGGCAATGATAGTTGCAGGGAAGTAATATTACGCATGTGGTTATCCTGGGTAAGTAAGATCAATATATTATTATCTATTATTCTAAAACTCTGATGTTTCTTGGTGCCTTACCATGGTATCTACCTTGCCGGTCTCACCCACAACCAACTTTGTGGCTACTAGGAAGCTTTCGGTTATGATAGCTGAGGGTCCTAGCTGACAGATAAACACCATTTTAGGCTGTACATACACTTGTTTTTTGTTTTGAGTTGATTAGTTACAGAAATATTCAATTTTTATTATACTGTTTCTATAGCAAAAGCCATTTTTTGACATGACGGTGACTTTCAATGACTCTGATTCTACTTTCAATCAAACGGGCACCCCAAAATACATATAGTTAGATGGTTACAATTTGTTTTTGTGATATTGAATTACAGATATATAGTATTTTCTAAAATTTAATTCCTTGGTGTGTTACCATGGTAACAACCATAGTGGTCACGCCCACTACCAACTTTATGTAAAATAGGAAGAATATGAGAGCTGAGGGTCCTAGCTATAAACAGAAAAACATGATTTAAGATTGTGCAGACAGTTGTTTTCTATTTTGTATTGGTAAATCATAGATTTTTTCACAAATAACAGCTTTTTGTGGGACCGTTTCCATAGCAAAGGCCTTTTTTGACACGCCCATGACTTCAAATGACTCAGATTGTGGTTGGAATCAGTGGGCCATGCATGGCAGCTTGAAATACATATATTAGAGTCCTTACCATATATTTTATGCTGTTATAAATGACAAATATACGGTATTTTCTAAATTCCAGTATTTCGTTATGTGTTACCATGGTAACGGCCCTGGCGGCGACGCCCACCACCACCTTGATATCAAACAGGCAGATTGTGATAGCTGAGGGTCCTAGCTAATAGAAAAACATACTTTAGGCTTGTGCATACACCTTTTTGGCCATTTCATATTTATAAGTTTAGAAAGTTGTCAAAAATACTCGCTTTTTATGGTACCGTTTCCATAGTAACGGCCATTTTTATTACATGATCTTGACTTTAAATGACTCTGATTATGGTTGCAATCGATTGGGCACCTTAAAAAGATGCTTACCAAGTATTTTTAGATTCGTGAATTGGAATTATATAACTTTTCCTAAAATTCATATTTTTTCTTGATCCGTTACCATGGTAACGGCCCTGTTGGCCACACCCACTACCAACTTTCTGATAGCTGAGGTCCTAGCTAACAGAAAAACATCATTTAAAATTGTGCCTAAGTGGGGGGGGGGGGGGGGGAGAACTTTTCGGCTACTGGCCCATGGACTATTACATCAAGGAGTTATATCACAGAACAAATTCAGCCCACTACTTGTGCTTATGTGTATAAGTACTAGATCATACCTACGTGTGTGTGTAGGTGTATGAGTGGATGGACATACCGGAACCCCCCCCCCCCAAAAAAAAAAGAGAAAAATCAATAAATAAATTTAAAAAAAAAACAACAACAAAACAAACAACAACTTAACATACATTTACTGCAAAAAAAGTTCGGAAATTTCGGGCAGTGCGCCGAACGGTGGGCTGACTGTTTAGTCAAAGCCACCTAGAATAGTATTGTAGGGGGAAAATTAGAAATTAGCCCATTTGGTCATTAGACGAAACGATGAGAAGACCGAATGGTAATTAGACCAGACGGCTATTAGACCAAATGACAATTAGACCAAATGAGAACTGGACCAAATGGGCATTAGACTATAGTAAATGGGTGTTGCCTAAATTATGATAGACCAACTGAGGTTAGACTAACTGATAAATGGACCAAAAAGTGTGTAGACCAAATGGGTATTAGAGCAATTGAGTTTAGACCATTGATGATTAGATGAATAGATGAAATGGCAATTAGATCA
The DNA here is from genome assembly GCA_025617745.1 of Heliocidaris erythrogramma. Taxonomy (NCBI): domain Eukaryota; kingdom Metazoa; phylum Echinodermata; class Echinoidea; order Camarodonta; family Echinometridae; genus Heliocidaris; species Heliocidaris erythrogramma. Next base: position 27,917,164 of record CM046870.1, read on the forward strand.
ATTGATAATGGATCGAATGGTTATTAGACGAAATGAAAATTAGACCAACTGATATCAGACTGAATGATGTTAGACCAATTGGCTATTAGACCAACTGGCTGTAGACCAAGTGGCAATAAACCTATATAACTATGACATGCTAACCTATTTGTAGTATTGGACCAAGTGAACATTAGACCAAACGGTTATTAGACGAACTGAGAATTGGACCAAACGAAGTAAAAACAAAATGGTAATTAGACGATGAGGGTGTTAGACCAACTGGGTTTAGACAAAATGGCTATTAGACGAATGATGATTAGACCATTCGGTCATTAGACCAACTGGTTTTAGTTGAAGTAGATATTGGACCAAGTGAACATTAGATGAACTGATTATTAGACCAAGTGGTGCTCAGACCAAATGGGTATTAGACCAATGGGTTTTGGAAGAATTGGCTATAGACGAAGTGGTGATTAGACGAAGTGATTAAACTGGTTATTAGACCAAATGGTTATTAGACAAAATGATGATTATACCATTTGGTTATTAGACCAACTGGTTTTAGCCGAAATAGATATTGGACCAAGTGAACATTAGACGAACTGATTATTAAACCAAGTGGTGTTTAGACCAAATGGGTTTAGATCAAATGGGTATTAGACCAATGGGTTTTAGACGAATTGGGTATAGTATAGACGAAGTGTTGATTAGACGAAGTGATTAAACTGATTATTAGACCAAATGGTTGTTAGACGAAATGTTGTTTAGACGAATTGGCGATGGCTGAATAAACCGACCAAGTGGCAATTTACTATAATAACTTACATCGGTGCATTATATGCAAGCAATGAGTTTTTACATTTGCAGGCGACATGTTTTGTGGTAAAAATGAAACTCCTACTCCTTATTGTTTGTGATTAACAAGTCAAAGGATATGGGAGTCATCATAGAAAAGAACAAACCTTTACAAATTAGGATTTGGTTAATTAATATGATTTAGCGAAATAACATGGACTTGTCATTGACCTATATGTCAATGACAAGTCAAGTGCCTGAATTGTGATAATGCAACTACGAGGTACACAGAGAAATTTTTACAAAAATTATGTAAAAAATTATGTTAAATAGGAACTCCATAACTTTTTTGTACTTAACAAAATGTTTTACAAAAATTATTTTAAAAAGTATATAGGAACTTTGTAAAATTTACTTAGTACAAAGTATTCGACGATAATTATGTAAAATGTCATGTTAAATATACTTAAAATTCATGTCTAAATTTTACCTAACAAACAATTGGGCAAAAAAATTAAACCTGATTGTTATGTCTTTCTGGGTCTTAACATATCAATCCTAACTTATCCTACCTTTAAGCTATCCTATTGTGTAATTGGGTTTTTATCAATCAGATATGATTATTTACGTCTGGGACGGACTGAAAGACGTGACTCAGTCTCGAACCTGGGTCCGCTGGGTCAGTTTATAACTTCCACTGGTAGCACGCCACAACGCCCAGTCTAGTGCAAGCTCTTAAATACCCCTTATAATTTTTTATGCATTTGGTGACAGTTATTAAAATCGGGCCACCCCAAACCATACGCTACTGAAAATTCATGAATATTCATATAAGTGTTTTCCCCAATATTGAGGGAAAAATACGAAAATGCATTTTTTACAAAACCGTTTGCAAAAACATTTTACTTAATGGCGACAAATTACATTGTGCATGTTAAATAAACTTAACGAAAAGGGCAATATTGCAAAATCTTTATGAAGAAATATCTTACAGCGTTATTTTGCAAGATTTGTTCAGTCAGTTTTACATAACTGTGTATCAAAATCATGTTAATGTCAACTGACATTCGTAAAATGTATTTTATACACAATAGTTTACAAAACATTTCACTTAATGATGACTTATAACATCTGCATGATAAAATTCTTGTACTTAACACATTTTACATAATAGGCATTTCTTTTGCAAAATGAATTTTACTTAAATAGTGCTAAGTAAATGTTACATAAAATTTTACATTTTGCATGACACATTATATGCGAAATGTAATTCATTACAAATATTTAGTAAAATACTACATAAAAACATTCATTAGAGACAATTTTACATATATTAAGTAAAAATTTTACAAAAGGAAGTTTACATAATGAAATATTAAGTAAATATTTCTCTGTGTGTAAGAGGTACATCCATGAACAGATAAATGAACAATTCAAAGGATATGGCAGTCATCATAGAAAAGAACAAACTTTTAAAAATTAGGATTTGGTTAATTAATATGATTTAGCGAAATATTGTGATAATGCAACTATAAGAGGTACATCCATGAACAGGAAGTTCAAGTACAATACATGTATTTCAATGAAGTAACGCTCATATACAACTATAGCTTTCATATTTTTCGAATAAGTCCGAATTTAAAAAAAGACATTTTTTTTTGTATTGTTCATGTCTTCCCCAGCACCAAGCCTATGACAAAGCGTCATCGAAATATTCTTAAGAAGAGTGCCAGCGACCTCCAGGACGATCTTGATACTGACGACGTATTACAACTTCTGCTAACCGATAAGGTGATTACCGATGGTGATGTTGCAAAAATAAATAGCAAATCAATGAGGAATGAGAGAGTCGCTACCCTCTTAGATATCTTACCAAGAAGATCGGATAGAGCCTATGATTCCTTCCTGAAAATCCTGGAAAAAACCGAAGGTTCCAGGCATCTCTATCAGACCCTGAAGAACTTTGAAGGTCAAGATGCTCTAGAAGAAAACATGCCCATTGGCCAAGGTAAGTTTCTTCTTTGCTGGTGGTCTGTATCCAATGGCAGCATTGTAGTAATCGGTGTGAAAATATAGTTTACTTTAAGACTTCAGCTATGATTTAAAAAAAAAATCAAAAATAAAACTCCACAACTAATCATTCCTTTGGTTATCCTCTTCTTGCTGCAACTCCTCCTCTTTGTCAAACGTTTCCGCTTTGTTTTGGAATTAACTGCCACATCATTTAAAGTGACATAATTCCATTTACAAGACAACTATTTCTAGCACGCACTGTTCTTTTATAGTTCAAACCAGAGCTAACGGGAAACATGTTAAATATCACATGATCACATTTACAAAATAATGCAAGTGCCAAATTAATAATTTCGAACACCTGTACCGTCCGATAATTTCGTTCTTTTTTTCAGATGCAGAGTCCAGTCCAGATCAGCCTTCACGTAAGTTTCTTTCTCAATTTCCACATTTCCATGTCCATTTTACCAACTTCTCTTTTGAATGTAGAAGGAAACAAAAATTAAGACTTAATTTGACTCAAATTTTCATTTCATTCTATACATGAATATTCTTTTTTTTTTAAATATACACAACATTCACCACAATGGGCACCTTCATAAAATGGGGTCAATGTTCAAACTTGCGAAGATCGTTTTTGTGTTAAACAGATTTGTACCTTGGACAAAGTCCGACCGACTAAGGTGCAAAAGTGATGTTGGGCTGCAAGTTTTCCCCTTCTTATAGGCTGCAATAATTATGTTATAGTTGAACCAGGGAGGTGGAAGGGAAGGTTCAATTTTGTACCTCTAGAGGATGTTATATTGTACATGTACCAATTTAATGGTGCAGTTTCTCATTCTAATTACATGTATATCTTCAAAATGAAAAGAGTCGGGATAATATGAAGGAACGTGTATCAAAAAACAACACTGGCCGTTAATCTACTCAATACTTATAATTATTATCATGTAACATGTTTAAGCTCTTTCAGTCCTTTATTGGAATGCAATTTACAGGGAAAGTGTACATGCATTCTACAAAAGAACCAGCATCGATGACATAGAGTGTTTTTATTTTCCACATATACAGTGCGTCCCCCCCCCCCCAAAAAAAAAAAGTTAACAGTTGGAAAAAGTCTCCCCAAATCCATATTTCAAAATATTGTCCAAACATTTTCATTCCTGTTGATAGCTTAGGGTCTCTCCTATGCATTAACACAAAAATCTGACTTGTTATTAAGCTTGAGCGATCAAAAACCACTTTAAATTTGTGAAAGGGTGCAAAATTCAGACGTGACAAGAATTGGTATTTGTCCTGGCTTGTATGAACAAAGTTAAGAACCGTTTAAAATTGACAGTTGAAAAATGTCTCTCATTGAAATATTTCAAAATATTTTCAGGAGATGTTCCTACCTGTGTAAAGCTTAGGGTCTCTTCTATCATATGACACCAAAATATCTAATAATGTTTTACGCTTGAGTGAGTAAAAGCCAATTTTTGTGAAAGAGTGCAAAATCCATGTTCTGGCTGGTATCAGCAAAGTTCAGAGTGATGAAAAGGCTTGAAAATGTTATATTCTGATCATTGAAAGACAATTTATAAAAGAAAAGACTTTGTTCACTGCATGTCCTGATAAATCCTATCAAAACTTTATGGATGATTGAGCAAAGCCAGGTAGATTGAGCAAAACAAAGTAGTTAATTGCTCACTCGAGCATAAAATTTTGATGGGATGTGTAAAGTATACCGAGAACGTAGCCTGTTATTTCATACGGCCTTTTATTGACCAGAAAATGGAAATGTCTAAGCCTTTTCACCACTCAGCTTGGCTGATACCACCCAGAGCCAATATCAATTCTTGTGGATTTTGCACCCTAAGCTATCCACAGGTATGGCAGTTTCATTAGAATAGTTTGAAATATTTATCTGGGTAGACTTTTTGTAACTGTTTTCTGTTTTCCTGGGACGCACTGTATAGGCCTATAATGACAGTTTTCAGCCGAAAATACGTGTAGAACAGAAACTGTTACCCGTGATAACCTAGCTTCTGTTGTATTGCAAGAAGCGTTATATCAATCTCAGTTGTCATGCATTTAAAAAATACCTTTGATTAAAAAAGGAAGTTTTTTTTTTTTAATTCATTATCGGTTATCGTCAAACACATTCACAAGGCGGGGAAATGGAATGCTTTGACCGTCCTTGTACATTTCATTCTTCTGACTGTCTCCATTTTACAGGTGCTGGAATCACTTCCACTCAAAGGGATGTCAAGGTGGACATGAGTGCATCTGGAAGTTCAACCGTCCAGAATAATACATTTACTGGTCAGACTAACAACGTGACTCTCAGATGAGAAAACGGTATAGCAACCTATACATAAAAATGTCAATTTGAAGGTACTATAGCTTAGAACTGATAATACATCCCGACATGTTTCATGCTTAAAATGAAACATCATTTTTCAAAACTGTAACTGAAACATTGTATTTATTATTCAACAAGAAAATGTGCATTTCTCTATTTGTGTAGTGTAATTAACCTTTTTTGTTCGATTACATCATAGGTCTATTCTTGTTTCAGGAGCTGCAACTTAATTATGCATCTTTTTACTTGGCATTCACTCATTTATTAATTTTCAGTGGAAGGTGAAAGTTCTGCCTTAGTGTCGGTAATACTAATCAAAATTTGATTAAAGGGATACGCAACCGGGCGGCCGTGGGGAAATTCATGATTGCGTAAGCCCCGTTCACTGGTATAGAAAGTTTGTGCGTGGAACGCGTCCGTCGGACTGCTGGGATTACATTTCGGATTGCACGAAGCCGAACGAATCTCACGAGAGCTCGAGCTCAGGCGGAGCGTGCATGTTGTGTGGCCACCAGTCTGGCCGAAGTGTGCGCCCCGCGGGGCAACGGCATGATCAGGTACAGCGCCGTATATCTATATACGGCACTGATCAGGTAACGATCACGCTGCCCTCTCGCGGCATAAAAACGTCCACAATCTGCGGTTGAGTATCCCTTTAAGATGAGATAAATTTTCCTCACATAATCATGATCATGTTAGAGTTTGGATACTGTAGTCTAGAGCACGGCCGAGACCCCGTTGCATAAAACTTACCATTAACGGTAACTTTGCCATCAATGGTAACTCCAGTGGAAACCTTGATTTTGATTGGCTGTTGAGTGATGTTACCATGGTACCATTGATGGCAAAGTTACCGTTAATAGTAAGTTTTATGCAACGGGGCCCTGGGATTTCGAAATCAATCAATTAGATACATGTACATAGAACGTGGTAGGATATATAGATTATTATTATTATTATTATTACTGAAATGACATGGGAGAAATGATTTCATAACATTTTACTATTATGTCAGACAACTATAAAAATTTAAAAAAAAAAATCAGTTTCATTGTATCAGGTGTAAAGTAGAAGACCGTTACTCTGAATTACTAGAAATTATATTTTCAAGAAAGCACATTCCTCTTATCGAACCGAAAGATTGTCTTATTCCTTAAATCATGGCCGTGGTTTGGTAATTCCAAGGGTATTAAACTGTACCTCATCTTGTTCCTCATCTTGTGGTCTTGGAATAAGAATGTCAGTTGTCAGTAGGTGATTGTTTTTCACACAACTTGTATGTTCCACCTGCACTAAATGCAACTTATATACTCTCACCTCCCACCCCTCTCTCTCTCTCTCTCTCTCTCTCTCTCTCAATCTCTCTCAATCTCTCTCTCCCTCTCTCAGTGGTTTTTCTCTTCCCCTTGGCCTTCCATTTTCCGTTATGCATCGCTGCATAGATTATTATTGTACGCACATAGTATGATGAGGACCTCAACCCTATGTGACCACCCCTTTTTCTATGTATAATTATACCCCCGCCAAACGAAGTTTGAAGGGGGTATATAGGAATCAGTCAACGGTTGGGCGGTCGGTGGGCGGTCGGTCTGTTGCAAATCTTGCGGATCGAACTACTTTCTAGTTTTCGACCAAAGGTCATGAAATTTGGTACACATATTGGTCTTGGTGGGAAGATGTGCAAGACATATTTTTCGGATGAGTCGGAATGCGTTGCCATGGTAACGGCATATTTATGGCAGAAAATCAAGGAAACACCTTGCGGATCGAACTACTTCCTCAGTCTTTGACCGAAAGTCATGAAATTTGGTACACACATTGGTCTTGGTGGGAAGATGTGCAAGACATATTTTTCGGATGAGTCGGAATCTGCGTTGCCATGGTAACGGCATATTTATGGCAGAAAATCAAGGAAACATCTTGCGGATCGAACTACTTCTTCAGTTTTTGACCGAAAGTCATGAAATTTGGTACACACATTGGTCTTACTGGGAAGATGTGTACAGCAAATTTTTTTTGATGTGTCGGAAGCTACGTTGCCATGGAAACGGCATATCTATGGCAGTAAATCAGGGAAAAATCTTGCGGATCGAACTACTTCCTCAGTTTTTGACTGAAAGTCATGAAATTTGGTACACACATTGGTCTTACTGGGAAGATGTGTACAACATATTTTTTTGATGTGTCGGAAGCTGCGTTGCCATGGAAACGGCATATCTATGGCAGTAAATCAGGGAAAAATCTTGCGGATCGAACTACTTCCTCAGTTTTCGACCAAAAGTCATGAAATTTGGTACACACATTGGTCTTGGTGGGAAGATGTGCAAGACATATTTTTTTGATGTGTCGGAAGCTGCGTTGCCATGGAAACGGCATATCTATGGCAGTAAATCAGGGGAAAATCTTGCAGATCAAACTACTTCCTCATTTTTCGACCAAAAGTCAAGAAAGGCTGTTGTCACGGGGCGGGGGTATTAATTATCATCTTCAGTGATATTTCTAGATTCATGTGACCTCACACATTCAAAGGTTCTCAATAAAATGATGGAGTATGTAAATAAACATGTAATCAAATCAAAATCAATGTTTGAATTAATTTGTAACATGATAATTAATTTGTTTATTCTTAATAAAAGTTCTTAAAGATTTTCTAGATTTCATAGATTTTATTTCATTTCATTTCATTTTAAGCAGCCTTTGAACTTCGAGATAATGAGGCTTAGTTTTTATAGTGTGTTGACTATTGGTAGGAAGAACAAGGTGATTTATTGCCATTATTCCATTATTCCTGGTTGTTCATTATTTGGTGGTGGCAAATAATGCCAGACCTACATGTGTCTAAGTCTTTATTTTAATCAATTTGATGATATACCCAAGTAATTGGCTAAGTATAGTTACTTCTTACACACGCACATTACAGGCACACGTACACAAACGCTAATTGCCAGAACAATCACCACTGCTAACCTCTCCCCAATTCTTGGCGGTTTCTCAAAAGAAATTTAGATTTAAAAGAGATACAAAAATGAGGTACAGTAAAAGATTGACTGAAGCAAAATATAAGGGCAGAACCACTGGGTCCGGTCCTTCCCCCACCCCTATTTGGGAGACTATTTTTGTCTTGCTTCTTTATCCTCGTGTCTCCTTAATACATCATCGAGTAAAATACATACATACATATATATATATATATATGGTTTTTCGATGCCGATTTTGGTTTTCTTCATATATACCGTATATTGTTCAAAAAGTTCTGCGACGGAGATTAAAAATAGAGAGAGACACAGAATAAATGACTCCGTTAGACACATAAGGTTCAATATTTCGCCTATAAGGCTTCTTCAGGGGGCGTTTCATGAAAGAACTTGTCAGATATTTTATCCGACAAATTTGCTCTCAGCCAATCAGATGCAAGGATTTTACTAGCTTATAACAGTGGTCGGATAAAATATCCAACTTCCGCTCAAAACGCTTCCCAGGAAATGATATAAAAATAAAAATGCCCCAAGCATTGTAGTGCATATCGCGTAATTATTGTCAAAACAAATAACAGAGTTAAGGCGCAAGAAAAGAGAGAGGGAGAGAGAGGATCCGGAAAGGAAAAAGAGGGAGAGAGATAGAGAGAAATAGCGAGAGAGTGATGAAGAAAGATTAAGAAAGCAAAGAATAGGAAGAGAGAGAAGTAAACGAGAGAGAGAAAAGTGAGAGAGGCGTGGAGAATAGTGGGAAGAAAGAGGATAGAGGGTTAGAAAACAGAAAAAGAAGACAAAAAGAAAACAAAAGACAAAGACAAAAGACAAAAGAGGGGAGAGAAGGAAAGAAGCAAAAGAAGAGAGAGAGAGAAAGAAACAAGGGAAGAAAGCAAAAGAAAAGTACAAGAAAGAAGGAGACAGAGAGAAGCAGGAAAAAAATACGAAGAAGAGAAGGAACGGCAACTGGCATTGATACCGTGAGGTTGGAGCGTGCCAAGCTGAAAGACGTTCATTTCTTCCTGGATCTTCCTTTCCTCATCATTCTGTTACCCAGCACTGCTTAAGAACGCAAACTTTCAGATTGTTGATCGTGTGATTAGCAAGATTGAATTGTTGGGCAATAGGGAGACCACTAGTGTTGATGCTCAGTCACTCGATCAGACATTCTCCGTTTCGTATCCCCTACTTTCTGCAAGAAAGGCAATTTATTCAATAGATAATGTTTGTAGAAGTGCAGGAGAAAGGTTTGGTCACATTCCATGATCCCTTAGGTCCAGTGATGGTGGTGGCATTCGTTACATGAGAACAGGTCTTGCATCGAGGTCGACGACAGGGAACTGTACCAAGGGGTGATCGCGTATCCGTATCAACTTGTTCCCGAGCAGGCTGTAGAGTAGATTTCACAATAATTCTTCTTGGACTAGAATCCTTCCTGTATGCCATTAAAGGGGATGGTCGCTGAGCATCATGAAGTTCTTCCTCGTGACATGGGCGACTTGAACACTTGAGGGGTGATATGTAAAGACCATACAGGCGCGGATCCAGGGGGGGGCGCAAGGGGCGTGCCCCCCCCCCCCCCGTTTTCTCTGACAAAGTATGCCCCCGGACCCCCTAGATGGCCGTTTGGCTTCGTCAAACGGAAGGTTCCTCAGTGTGCGCCCCCCCCCCCCCACCCCCTTTCTGAAAATCCTGTATCCGCCCCTGCCATAGGTACTCGTGCAGCATTTTTCTTCTCCTTGGGCTGTAGCAAGGCTTCGTGCTGGTTCTGGGGAACAATCTTCTATATGTATATATAGAAGATATATATACACTAAAGGAAAAAAGAAACTTATAAAAGTTCAAGAGATCACCAAATTAAATTCTCTGCATGGAAATGTACCAAATTTGGATATAATGTTGATTCAATGCATGGCTTTAAATGACAGTCAATAACAAAAAGTTTTCTTCAATGCCACAAAAGAAATGTGCACTGAAGCAAAGGACTCTCTAATCCCCAAGTCACAAAGACAAACTGCAGCCTTGTACACCATATGCATGTCAATGAATGAAACAAAAGAATTTCAAAAGGGATTTGCACCCCTCGAGCAAGAGGATATTGATGTTCTGCCATGGTTCGCCCGTTCACCAGACCTTTCCCCAATTGAACATCTCTGGGAAGAGCTTGGTCGACGTGTGTCAAGGCGTGACAATCAACCCATCAATAGGGAGACGCTCATTGCAGCACTGCAAGAGGAATGGAACAATGTTCCCCAGGCTACCATCGCGAATCTGATCGGAAGCATGCGAAGACGGTGTACAGCTTGCCAGCAAGCTAGAGGTGGACATACTGGCTATTAATCTGTTTGGATATGAACTTGCAAATCCCTTTTGAAATTCTTTTGTTTCATTCATTGACATGCATATGGTGTACAAGGCTGCAGTTTGTCTTTGTGACTTGGGGATTAGAGAGTCCTTTGCTTCAGTGCACATTTCTTTTGTGGCATTGAAGAAAACTTTTTGTTATTGACTGTCATTTAAAGCCATGCATTGAATCAACATTATATCCAAATTTGGTACATTTCCATGCAGAGAATTTAATTTGGTGATCTCTTGAACTTTTATAAGTTTCTTTTTTCCTTTAGTGTATATACACTCAACCAAAAAAGTAAGTTCCCCCTTCGCATTTTTGGATATATCTCAAAAAGTATTTTACCGATTTTCATAATTCAAACGGGAATGGATAGGAAATTTTATTACTCATAACATGAATGGCATAACATTGCCACCAGATATCATTATTGGTGTGAAAAAATGCATTTTATGTCAAAATGCATGGGAAAAAAAGTTGCACTTAAGGTTATATGAAGCATATTGTGTACATTTCCTATGCAAGTTAGCAAATGACCTTTTTAAATTGTTATGTAATTCTCAGGAATTTGTTCAGGTACAATATGTTTGGTTTTTGCTAAACAGTCGGGTAACGTCGCGTCGCGTTGGTAGAAATTTTCGAACATTTTTCAGGAAGGTGTCTTCAAGGGGACAAATTGAAAAAAAGAGTCCATCTCAGTAATGATTTTTCCCGTTTTCAGGCTAAAAACGACAAACAAGGGAATAAAGAAAACAATAGAAGGATAATGCAAAGAAAAACATGAACTATAAAGAGAGAATAGAAGGGTAGGAAGGCTGGAAGAAAATATGATGAAAGGAAACAAAGAATACAACAAAAGGTCCGTCCGTCTGTCCGTGTGTCCGTCCGTCCGTGTGTGCTCACAAAGTTAGAAAATGCTACTTCTCCGTCATTTCTTGGCCGATTTTGATTCTGATTGTTTTATCTGATAGGGCTGAGTGGGGGCTTCCAAACTTCTACACAAAATCATGAAATTCATCAATTATGCAAATTTATGCAAATTTATTCAAAATCGACGAAAAATGCTACTTTCCTCTATTTCACACCGTATTTTGAATCTGATTGTTTTATCTGATAGGGCTGGGTAGGGGCTGTCAAAGCTCTACACAGAATTTGAAATTCATTAATTATGCAAATTTATTGTAATTTATTCAAAATCAACAGAAAATGCATTTATAATCATAAAACATTAATTTGATAATTCATTTCTCACATTTATCTTCAAGGTTCTATCAGAAATTAACAGCCATTCCACAGATCTACACTTCTGGCCGGGACATATATTACGCATCGCGTAATTACTAATTCAGTTGTTTTTAATCCTTTTATTATTTTTTTCTTTCCACCTTTCCTTTCATTACGTTATTCTTTTATTGCTTTTATCATTTTGTTTTCCATCTTTCATAATGTTACTGTTTATATTTATTCTTTTTATCCTCTTTTTTTTATTGCTTTCCATCTTCACTTTCCCTGATAGCAGAAAGTGGTAAAAATTACGTGATATTTACGTCGTGGTTTTCGTCTTTTTTACGTCCTGTAATTACGTCAATAAACGACAACTTGCACCAACGCAAGACGTCATGAGGACGTCTTATTTTGACGTCATCTGTACACTGTAAAAACTGAAGTGCTGTATATAGCACTTTTTGAGGGCATGCAGAGGGACTGCACTCAGAGTGCCGATTGAATGCACACAGCGTGCTAATTCAGCACTTTCACGGGAGCTGGACATTCATTAAAAAAAATGATTTGGGCGAGCTTCGGACCAGGGTCCGCTGATCTAAAATTGCTGGCATTACCGCTAGACTAACTCACATTGTACGATTTAGAGCAGATCATATTGTTACATAGTGAATTTACGACACCACATAGTTCATGCTATCTACTTGACTCCCATGACTAAACTGGATTGCAAGAAGCATTCGTTAGTCCATCGGTAACGTCAGCGCCTCTCAATCAGCGGAACCTGGTTCGAGGCTCGGCACGATCACATTTTTTTTTTGCTGGTAAATTAGCACACTACAAGTGCTATAAACAGCATTTCAGGTGCAGTCACTATACATGCCCCTAAAAGTAGCACTTTAGTTTTTACAGTGTACAAGACGTAGAGATGACGTCAAAATAAGACGTCCTCTTGACGTCTTGCGTTGGTGCAAGTTGTCGTCTTATTGACGTAATTACAGGACGTAAAAAAGACGAAAACCGCGACGTAAATATCACGTCATTTTTAACACTTTCTGCTATCAGGGAAGAGGAATGAAGACGTAGAGATGACGTCAAAATAAGACGTCCTCTTGACGTCTTGCGTTGGTGCAAGTTGTCGTCTCATTGACGTAATTACAGGACGTAAAAAAGACGAAAACCGCGACGTAAATATCACGTCATTTTTAACACTTTCTGCTATCAGGGAAGAGGAATGAAGACGTAGAGATGACGTCAAAATAAGACGTCCTCTTGACGTCTTGCGTTGGTGCAAGTTGTCGTCTTATTGACGTAATTACAGGACGTAAAAAAGACGAAAACCACGACGTAAATATCACGTCATTTTTTAACACTTTCTGCTATCAGGGTTGTTATTCTTTGTTCCCTTTTATCATCTTATCTTCCACCTTTCTTCATGTTTATATTTATCTTTTTATCATTTTTCTCTCTATCTCTCGCTTTGTCATTTCTTGCTTTTATCCTTCTATCAATTATCTTTCCATCCTTCCTCTCGTTATGATATTCTTTGTTTCCTGTTACCATTTTCTCCCCACCTTCCTCACGTTAATCTTTATCCTTCTATCATTTCTCTCTCTGTCTTTCTTTATATCAGTTAAACCTTTTTTATCCTATCATATTATTCTTTTTAAAATCATTTTCTGCTTCCCTCTTTACTTACTTTCCTTAAAACATTCTTTGCTTTTATCCTATCATTTTGTTTTCCTTTCATCTTTTCTTTCGTTATGTTATTCCTTTATTCAAATTATCATCTTTTCTTCTGTCTTTCCTTATGTTACTCTTAATATCTTTATCCTTATATCATTTATGTCTCTATCTTTCTTTATGTTATTCTTTGTTTTTATCCACTTATTTTTACTTTCCAACTTTCCTTTTGTTGTATTCTTTGTTTCCTTTCATCATATTTTCTTCCATCCTTCCTACCCTTCTATTCTCTCTTTATAGTTCATGTTTTTCTTTGCATTATCCTTCTATTGTTTTCTTTATTCCCTTGTTTGTCGTTTTTAGCCTGAAAACGGGAAAAATCATACTGAGATGGACTCTTTTTCAATTTGTCCCCTTGAAGACACCTTCCTGAAAAATGTTCGAAAATTTCTACCAACGCGACGCGACGTTACCCGACTGTTTAGCAAAAGCCATATGCTTCCCTATTAAACTGTATGCTCATGAAAAGAAAGAGATAGAGAAATTTCACTTTAGTGATTTGCATTGACTTTTACACAAATAATCAATCACTCATGATTCTGAACTTTTAAGCATGGTTTATTGCATATTTCTCTATCTCTTTCTTTTCATGAGCATACAGTTTAATAGGGAAGCATATTGTACCTGAAGAAATTCCTGAGAATTACATAACAATTTAAAAAGGTCATTTGCTAACTAAACTGTATGCTCATGAAAAGAAAGAGATAGAGAAATATGCAATAAACCATGCTTAAAAGTTCAGAATCGGGAATAGGGAAGCATATTGTACCTGAAGAAATTCCTGAGAATTACAAAACAATTTAAAAAGGTCATTTGCTAACTTGCATAGGAAATGTACACAATAATGCTTCATATAACCTTAAGTGCAACTTTTTTTCACACCAATAATGATATCTGGTGGCAATGATATGCCATTCGTGTTATGAGTAATAAAATTTCCTATCCATTCCCGTTTGAATTATGAAAATCAGTAAAATACTTATTGAGATATATCCAAAAATGCTAGGGGGAACTTACTTTTTTGGTCGAGTGCATATATATATGAGACACCGACTACGTTCAAGTCAGGAGACATCTCTCACACTATATATATATATATATATATATATATATATATATATACATGTATAATGTTATATGCTATAAATGAAGAGAACAATTTGTGTGGGTTTAAATTCATTGTTCTTCCTTAAAGGACAAGTAACCCCACGTGATATTCTAGATGCACCTATTGTCTGCTACGTCTTTCCATGGAGGCTGCCATTTTGTGCATGACACGGATCATTAGGTACCATATGCATTGATAATAGCCTACCTTTACAACAGATACGTCGCTTTGTTCTGATTGTATTACGATTGTTATTGGCCATGGGCCTAGATAATTGACGACCCATGAGTTCTAATAGCCATCCTGTAAAGCAGATTCCTCGCTTTGTTTTGGTATTGTTACGATTGTCTCCGTCCTTGACGTCAATTCTCCGTCCTTGACGTATATTTTTTATGAAGTATATTTTTTATGAACAAATTAAGACCTTTTAAAAAATATATAAAACTAAACTTACATTTCAGAATATGTGACTTTATCTAATATATATTTGTCCTCTAAAAATCAATTACAAGTTAACGATGAAGGAAATTTTACTTGGGATGAAAAATATGTTCGTGTACACATAAAGTAATGGCAGCCCCCTTATTATTGCTAGCAGACGATAACTTGGCTGGAAAATAGTGATTTATATCTATATCCTGTGTTTTTACATGAAATTGCATGTATCAAATAAGAGGCATATACTACACCATTCAAAATAAGCTAATTCATACGCTGAGGTTAATTTCCCTTTAACTGCCTTCCTGTTCATGGAAATAACTGCAGAGTTTACAAAAAACTGTCTCCGCCGGGAATCGAGCTTTAAAGACTATTTTGTTTCTTAATGAATGATAAAGTAAAGTGAAATGTTTGCAGGATATGAATTCAGTAATTCAGACTCTTTTAAATTTCGCAAGAATATTTAAATGTGCATGCAAAGTAATTCATTATGACGAAGTTTATTGTATAGATTGATTATGGTTATAATTCCAGTCATAAGCTGTAAGTAGATGACATATAAAGTTTACCTGAATTAATCTAGGGAAAGAATATTTTCCAGGGATAAGTGGGATGAATTTTTTCAGGTAGGATTTTCCTTAATAATTATTATGCCATGATGCATAATTTAGTATTGTGCCATAGATTATTTATAGCTCGGGTACATGTTTGATTTTAGATGGTGTCCCGACTAGGACTTTCATCAAAGTCCAGAGTCAGGATTTGTTCCCCCAAGGGTGGACCCATACCAGTAACCAGTATAAGAGTTGGAGGTGTTACCAGACGCAACAACACCTTCGTTTTGGTTGCCAGTCAGGCTTTAACCATGGACCAATACGTCTAATGTTTCTTAATTCCGAATGAACAATTGTTTTCATCTCACCGCTTGGGAGTGATCGCATCACCAAAGTGGGTTATTTCATTTATATCTTCTAAGGATTTTGAACTCTTTTTCATATACTGTGCCTCTGTTATAACTTTATATATCGTCTCCAGGCTTTAAACCCTTTGAATATTTTTGTATAACTGTATTTGTGACAGCCAGGAATACAACCTCAGGGTAGGAACCTCTGTCATTCATTCAGTATCTAGTTTTTTCTTGTTAAGGAAAATAAGGAATTAGGACATGGTGATTTAATAAACTCCAAGACCATTAGAATTCTTGGTTTATTTGTCTAATTTGTCCTGTGAGGTGGACAGAGCGTCTTAACCCTTTCGAGACAATTGACCACATTTTGTGGTTTGGCTCAATAACTTTTGATTCAGAGCTCTGAAAAATATACCAGATGCATTAGTAGAAAGAGCAAAAATTTATGCACACACTATCTCCAATTTTATTGCATGACCATATTGCTTTTGATGTCAGGAATTTATAAAACGAGAATAAGCTTTGAAATCCTTAAATTGGCAACACAATGAGAGGCTCAAAATCATTCTTTATTTTAATCAAAATTGACAATATTTCAACTTTTCTACAAAATAGCTGTTTTCAAAGACAGTACACCTTATAATATGAACCATGTAGCACTAAAAAGAAATATTATTGTTCCCAATTTGAAGAACAAAATGTGATCAATTTATCTCTTAAATAATTCCTGTCCTAAAGGGTTAACTGGTTATTGTTTACTCAGTTGTGACAATCATCAGTATCATCATCATCATCATTATTGTAACAGTATCTCAGTCATTAACCAGCATCACTATCATTGTACTCATCACCAAGCTTATATCACCAAAGTCCTCATAACTCTACATCCTCCTCCTCCTCCTCCTCATCATCACCATCACCACCATAATCGCAACCATCACCGTCATCATCACCATCATCATTGTCAGCAGCATTTAATATTCTGATGGTTTTTGTTTCTAAACAGTCGGGTAGCGGCGCATCGCGGCTCGCTGGGTAGAAATTTTCGAACATTAAATTGTATGGTGACTTCAAGGGGACAAATTGAAAAACGTGTCATCTCAGTATGATTATCCCGTTTTCCGGCTAAAAACGAAAAATAAGGGAGGAATAAAACAATAGAAGGATAATACAAAGAAAACATGAGCACGAGAGAGAGATGATAGAAGGGTAGGAAATATGGGAGTGAATATGATGAAAGTAAAAAAAGAATAAAACAAAAGAACAGTTTGAAAGAAAAAAAATGAGTGGATTAAAATAAAGAATAACATAAAGAAAGATAAAGACATAAATGATAGGATAGAGATATTACGAGTAACAAGGAAAGATAGAAGAGAAGATGATATATTGAATAAAACAATAATGACAGGAAAGAAAAAAAGAAAAATGATAGGATAAAAACAAAGAATAGCTTAAGGAAAGTAAGTAAAGAAGGAAAGCAAAAAATGATTTTAAAAAAAGAATAATACCATGAAAAATAGAGAAATGATAGGATAAAAATGGTATAACATTACGAAGGATAAAGAAAGAAATAATAGAAGGATGAAGATGAAGTTCAACATTGGAAAAAGTGGATATTTCTGAGCGAAGCGACAGAGTAGGGGTGGCGGGTGGCGGGGTCAGGGGGTGTGCCCCTCCCAGGGTATTGGCACGAGCGTGTATATATATATATATATATATGAAACTCTGAAAGCAGTATTTGAAAATGTAAAAGTTATATCAAGCAAACGACAAAGCCCTAATCTGAAACAAATATTAACCAGAGCCAGATTTTCCCGAAACAACAATACAAAAGGTGGGGTGAAAAGATGCGGCGACAAAAGATGCAAAACCTGCCCCCATTTGGATGTGACAAATAGAATCAACATTGGAATAAACAACAAGGAGTTTTTAATTAAATTTCCATTTACATGTCAAACAAAAAACTTGATTTATTGTATAACGTGCCAAGGATGTAAAGAACAATATATTGGTGAAACAGGAGATGTTCTTCGTAACAGAGTAAGGGTTCATCGTCAACAAATAAGACAGAAAGAATATAGACAACTAAAATTGAGTGAACATATAGAAAGGTGTGCTCGTTCCGTAGAACCCAATTTCTTAATTACACCTTTTTATAAAATGAATGATGATGACAAAACTAAACGTTGCCTAAAAGAAGAACATTTCATTAATAAATTTAAACCTTCACTGAACGCTATATGAATTGCTGTTCCTTACTCTAACTACCACATAGTATACAGTGTATATTATATTATATAATGTTGCATGTACAATTATGTGTATATACATTCAACAGTCAATCGTTGTAGAATCCTTACCATGTTCATTGACTGCATTTTACACCAAGGATCTTTTTGTATCATATTAACTTAAGAAATGCGTCAGGCTATTTAATTTCGAAGTCTACATACTCTTTTATCTCAGAATAACCAAACAAGTCTATACCCGGTTTAAGCTATTGTAATCACTCTACTCTATTGTGTACTGTGCCAAACAATAATCCACTGTTCCATGGACTCCAAATGCCATAATCCTTCTTCCCAGCTCACCAGGCCACTTATTCAACATCCTCCATGCTATCACAACTCATTCTTCTAGCTTTCATCTACCAGTCCATTGAATAGATCTCCTAACTTTAACAACGGAGATTTGAAAGACTTGTAAAATGTTTGTAACTTCTACTTGTACGATATATAAACGCGTGTAACTAACAGGTTAATCATTCCACCTGAAGAATTAAACGAAAGCGCTTGTGGAAGCAAACCTACGGATATCTACTATGTCTTTATTCTCGGAGTGAACTTTATCTTACTTTAAATTATTTTTTCTATACGTTCTCCCATCTACATTTCTTTACAACTATATATATATATATATATATATAGCAAACAATTATGTTGAAATAAAAACACCGCAAGACGTAAAATTTACTGACGTTTCGGTCACAGACCTTTATCAAAGTAAAAGACTGAACACATTCAAAGTAATAATAATCAGATGCGTGAATTATGAAGACGCGGGCAGTTGCTTGGATACAAAAAAATTAGGCGCGAGAATTGAGATTTTGGGCTCAAGTGACGCCACAATGAAAAATTAAAAAAAAAAAAAAAAAAAAAAAAAAAAAAAATTGTGCGTATTTTTAAAAGAAATTAAAAGCCATGATAAAAGCAGTAAGAATGACGCAACAAAGAGGCAAGACATGAATTGACGCGCAATTTTACAAAAACTATGTCTGCTGCGCAAAAAAAGGGGGATATGCGCAAAGCAGTAAGAGAAAGAGAGAGAGAGAGGGAGAAAAAAAGGGGGGGAGAGAAGAGTAAAGTCCAATAAAGTCCAATCAATTAGAGTTCATACAATTAGAATTCATTGGCTGATCTTGAATGAACGAAAAGTGGCATTCATGCCAAGCGGCTGGAAAGTTCCCAGTTTGAAGATTATCCTCTCCTCCATGGTCTTCCTCTGTCTCTCGTCCGTGCAGGTTCGCAGAACAGAAACTTTGACGTCCTTCGATGAATGATTGGCTAAGTTGAAGTGTCGAGCGACTGGCAACCCAGGAGTGTTGAGGCGTATGGATCGCAAGTGTTCTGTCACTCTATCCGCCAGTCTTCTTTTGGTTTCACCAATGTAGACCATACCGCAGACGGTGCAGGTCAGCCCATATATGACGTTACTGGTGACGCAGTTGTACTGTCCTCGTGTACTCCAAGCGCCTTTGGGACCCAAAACGTCATCACAGGAAACAAGGGCGCAGGTCTTGCATCTAGGCCGTGAGCATTTCGTGGTCCCGGGAGAGGCATCGTCATGGCACTCACGATTGCCTTTTTTTTTTTTTTTTAATTTTTCATTGTGGCGTCACTTGAGCCCAAAATCTCAATTCTCGCGCCTATTTTTTGTATCCAAGCAACTGCCCGCGTCTTCATAATTCACGCATCTGATTATTATTACTTTGAATGTGTTCAGTCTTTTACTTTGATAAAGGTCTGTGACCGAAACGTCAGTAAATTTTACGTCTTGCGGTGTTTTTATTTCAACATAATTGTTTGCTATCTATTTCAACACACCGACGCAGAACCTTCTTGATTTGTTTACGACTTATATATATATATATATATATATATATATATACATAGTCAGATTATTTGACAGGCGTTGGGTCAAATATGAAGCCCGGACATATACTACCACTGTGTAGGGTTCCAAATTTTGCGAGCGAGCAAAGTGAGCGTGAGAAAAATAAAAATGTACATATAAGTGGCAGGAAATTTTGCAATTGACCACCGCAGTTGAGCGGTAGAGAAGCTCGAATTTTATACATTGATAAACGGTTTTCTATTCACTCACTTCCGACAATCGGAAGCAAAACTAACGAAAACCCTGAAAGGCTTGAGAAAGAGTCGAGAAATTCAGCAAGACTATACCTCCAGTTGAGATTTCTTTCATAAGTTGAACCTTTGCAAATGCTGTTTTATATACTTTATCCTACATCGGGAGCGCAATATTTAGCAGGAGTCATATGAAACAAACATGATATAGAGAGCAAAGCAATTACATCTTTATTTTTTTTTGAACCCTTTAAGCTATTTAAGAACTATATAGGCCTACTGGGGGCGCGAAACTACGAGATCGTGAAAAATAATGATTATGCGAGTGAGCAAAGCGACCAAGCTTTCGAAAATTTTCGCATTTCAAAACTAGATTTCTAGTGCATTAACCCTGCGGATTTTAGGCGGAAAGTTGTAGTTCGACGCCCCGACTGCTTTACTTGGACGCAATATTGCAGTGTATGTAACAGGGGTGGGTGCAGGAAGGGGAAGTTTCCCCCTTCCCGCGGGAAGCGCGAAAACTCTACGTTTTACAGCAAATTTGAGAGAAAGATAACGGCTCGTAACACTTTTCTTAGGCGGAAAGTTAGTTCGACGCCCTGGCTGCTTTTCAGTTATTTGGACGCAATACTGCATTGTATCTAACAGGGGTGGGTGTAGGAAGGGGGGTTTCCCCCTTCCCGCGCGAAGCGCCAAAGTTCTGATGTTTTTGCAAATTTGAGAGAAAGATAAACGGCTCGTAGCAAACATTTTTTTTAGGCGGAAAGTTAGTTCGACGCCCTGGCTGCTTTTCAGTTATTTGGACGCAATACTGCATTGTATGTAACAGGGGTGGGTGTAGGAAGGGGGGTTTCCCCCTTCCCGCGCGAAGCGCCAAAGTTCTGATGTTTTTGCAAATTTGAGAGAAAGATAAACGGCTCGTAGCAAACATTTTTTTTAAGCGGAAAGTTATAGTTTGACGCCCTGACTGCTTTTCAGTTGTTTGGACGCAATATTGCACTGTATGTAACAGGGGTGGGTGCAGGGAGAGGGAGTTTTCCCCCTTCCGCGCGAAGCGCAAAAGCTCTTACGTTTTACACCAAATTTGAGAGAAAGATAACAGCTCGTAACACTTTTTTTAGGCGGAAAGTTAGTTTGACGCCCTGGCTGCTTTTCAGTTATTTTGGAGTAATACCGCACTGTAACAGGGATGGGTGCAGGGAGGGGGAGTTTTCCCCCTTCCCGCGCGAAGCGCGAAAGCTTTGACGTTTTAGCAAATTTTGAGAGAAAGATAACGGCTTGTATAGCGCCTTTTTAGGCCTTGTTCTCTCACTTCCCCCGCTTTTTCGCTCTCGCTCGCGCGCGAAATTTGAGAGAAAGAAAACGGCGAGTAGCAAACAATTTTTTTAGGCGGATTGTTATAGTTCGACGCCTGGACTGCTTTTCAATTATGTGGACTCAACATTTCACTGTCTCTAACAGTGGGTGCAGGGAGAGGATAGTTATTTCCCCCTTCCCGCGCGAAGCGCGAAAGCTTTGACGTTTTAGCAAATTTTGAGAGAAAGATAACGGCTTGTATAGCGCCTTTTTAGGCCTTGTTCTCTCACTTCCCCCGCTTTTTTGCTCTCGCTTTTTTTTTTTTTTTTTTTTTTAGTGGCTGAATAGGGGGGCATGGCGCCCTTGTGCCCCCTGTCTACGCCAGTGTTCATCAGATAAATCGTCTCCAGTCACCACATCTTGTCCTGGTGTCGTCCACGCCATTCGCAATGAACACTGGGGCGTCGAAGTCACATTTGAACTTCCAACTGCCCAAGACAACTTTGACTCACACTTAGACGTCATGACTGGCAGATACACCTTTGTCGATGACTCTGGGAATAGAGCTGCATGCGTCTTTGATGTGGTCATTGAAGGTATGATTATAATTATGATGAAATTATTCCAAACGATATAACGGTTACGTTGTGGCTTGTAAAGGAATGTTTAGAATCACAGGGCCAATTCTGGCAGTGGAGCTGATGTCTCTTGTCCGAATGATATTATCAACATTAAATTATCTCAAAATTTGCAAGCAAGCGAATCGAGTGAGCTAAAAAAGACTTGCAAATAAAAGTTAACCACCTCTCCCGAATAAGAGGTGAAAACTACTCGAATATGACTTGATGGTTGCCAGAATATTATGCCTCTTGTTAACCCCAAAGCTCTCTGAGAACGCCACTGAAGGAAAATTAAAACAAGGAATTGATGCCAATACTTATCGTACACCGTTACACCCGAGTCACACCGCCAAACCGACTCCACACCGACCAAGTGTGGGCATTCGGGGCAATGTAATTGCTTGTTCGGTCTGGGCCACGTTTCATAAAACTTGTTATGAGTATCAACTGCTATATTTCTCTGACAAATTTGGTCTGACCTAATCAGATGAAAGGATTTCAGTAGCTTATAACAGTTATTGTAACTTGTTATTGATGACAAGTTTTATGAAACGGCCGGCCGAGCCCTGGTGTTGGTCTCGTTGGTGTGACTTAGGTATTAAGTTTTTAAAACAAGCAACATTTTCGGTTGTGGAATATTTAATGTCATTACTATCATTCACTGACGTTCTGTTAATGTGAACTTCCAATAGCATTTTCATTATAAAATATCGTCGTCTTTGTCATGGCCGTCGTCGTCTTTGTCCTCAGACTTGACAGACTTGACAGAGCCGACCTTTCTCTACTGCCCTCCTGACCAGAATATAACAACCAGTCAACAGATAACCTTGGTCGCGTGGGACGAACCCGTGGTTCAGGACATCCCTGGGGATGACTAGTCACGTACAACTACGACACCAATCAGATGGAGCTACCCTGGGGAGAAAATGAAGTTGTCTATCGAGCTACAAATCTGAAGAACGGGTTTCAGAAGGACTGCAAATTCATTGTAAATATTGAACGTAAGTGCCGCGTTCTGACTGAAATTTGTAAAATCAGCACTGATTTTCTTATTTACTATATAAATCTATATACCTACCTATTATGCTAGTAGTCTTGACTACTTCGAGAACTTAACACAAATGAGTCACAATATTGTGCGCACCCCCCGTAATCCTATTGTTCCCCTTCGCCACTCACGCGCGGCAACACGCAACGGCCATCTTCCTCTTTTGCGAGCAACCCCAAGTAGAAACATGTTGCTTGCAAGGTGCGGGGAAGGAGGGAGGGTCATAGGTAGGTATATAGATTTATATAGTAAATAAGAAAATCAGTGCTGATTTTACAAATTTACTGCAATAAATCATATATACCTACCTATTATGCTAGACCAGCGCCAACTCAAAGACCGGGAGGCATGTTTCAAGCAGAGGGGAATAGGATTACAAAGAAGACACAGCGGCCTTCAAGGTGGCTGACGCAAAAATAGCCTCACCTGCAGGGACATCCCTAAGGTAGCAAGAAATGAAGGAATTGGCCGAACGCCAATAAGCAGCCTTCAAAATATCATCAAGCGCCACACCTTGAAACAGAGCCCAGGAAGTGCTGACACTACGAGTGTCATGAGCATGAGGCTTACTGTCAGATAAAAGAGCCTCTGTGCCAGCAGCCCTAATAGCCTCGACGATCCATCTAGAAATGGAATCAAGAGAAGCAGGAGAAAAAGGCTCTCGAGTGATCAGGAACAACTGATCATCCTTACGATAAGACTTAGTCCTATCAATATACCATTTGAGAGCTCTAACAGGACACCAAACTTTGTCCTCGCGCACTGACGAAAATCCAGAAAGCGGACAAAGAAAAATCTCAACAGGGCCAGAGGAAGCCGTTTGATTCTTGGCAATGAAAGAAGCCTTAGGAATCAATCTAACACCTTTTCTCTCCCAGCGAACATGACCAGGAGTAAGACAGAGGGCATGAAGAGTACTGCGCCTCTGCCCAGAGGCAATGGCTACCAAAAAGAGCGTCTTAACCGTAAGATGGTGAAGCGAAGCTTCACCTAACGGCTCAAAAGGAGGCTTCGCCAGGGCTTCTAAGACCTTAGGCAGGCTCCAAGACGGGACTAACTTAGAACGCGGAGGACGTTTCAGAAAGAACGACCGAATCAAACCACTCAACAGCGGGGAATTAGAAATCCCCGAACCATCTGAGAAGCCCGAGTGAATGGCCCCGATCGCCGATCGGTAGCCTCGGATAGTAGAGATGGATCTCCCTTTGTCAAATAGCGAGATTAGAAAATCCGCAATTGAACCAATAGGAGCCTTAGACGGGGTTTGATTTCGCTCTTTACACCAAAGGAAAAAGACCGAAAGACGGGAATTATAAATTTCCCTAGTAGAAACTCTACGACTGGACATTAAAAAGTCCGCGGCTCTATCAGAGAGACCCGACTGTCTTGCAGATTCCCCGACAGGGGCCAAGCAGTCAAATGAAGGGACTCTGGATTGTGGTGAAGAATCCCCGAGAGGGGCTGCAACACCAGATCCGCTCTTAACGGAAGAAGGAACGGTTGAGCCGCCAGAAGGCTCATTAGCTCCGGAAACCAACTCCTCCTGGGCCAAAAGGGAGCTATCACAAGCACCCGAGCCCGATCTTCCCTGATCTTCCGCAAGACCCGCGGAATCAGCTGGAAGGGAGGAAAGGCAAATCCTCGAAGATTCTCCCAACTGAGAGAGAAAGCATCGAGAGCCCAAGCTCCCCGATCGCGCGCACGGGAGCAATATTTCGGAAGTTGGTGGTTTAGAACCGACGCAAAAAGATCCACTTCCAGTGGACCCAGGCAACTGCGAATGCGGCAAAAGACCTCTGGATGGAGCATCCATTCTGATGGAAGACACCTGCCCCGAGACAGAAAATCCGCAATGAGGTTTTCCTGACCGGGGATGAAAGAGGCCACGGGTGTGATCGCCATGCGACGACACCACCTCCACAGCTGTGCTGCTAGGGCATTCAGGGTAGCAGAACGAGTGCCTCCCTGCCGATTGATATAAGCCGCCACAGTGACATTGTCCGTGAGGATCAGAACTGAACGACTGAGAAGTCGACTTCTGAAATGAAGCAGGGTTAATAGAACTGCCATAAACTCCAGGACATTGATATGGGGAAGAGTCCCAAGATGAGACCATGCTGCCATTGCAATGTCCTCCCCACCCCAACCGAGAGGCGTCCGTCGAAACCGAGATCGACGGAAGGGGGGGGGGGTACGGAAGGACTTGCCTCGCGCAAGAAACTCCTCGTTCGTCCAACGAGAGAGAAGAGACTTGATTCCTATTGGTACTGGAATCCAGACCAACAGAGAATCCTTGCCCGGCTTGTAAAACTTGAGGAGATGTCTCTGAAACGGTCTCATAAAGAGCCGGCAATCCTCCAGAACATCGACTAGACTGGCTAGATACCCCAAGAACTGAAGCCACTGTCTGGCCTTGACCTTTCTGGCCAGCATGAGCTTGCGAGCTGCCGAGACAATGGTGAGAATCCTGTCTCGACTGGGCCGAGCCAACTGATTCCGAATGTCTAACACAGCCCCCAGAAAAACTGGGCTGCGAGTAGGAACTAACTCTGACTTTTCCCAATTTATTAGGAAACCCAAGTCTTGAGTAAGATTGACGAGCAAACGAGTCTCGTCTAACAAACGATCGCGCGACTCCGCTAGGAGAAGCCAATCGTCCAGGTAGCAAAATAGCCGAAGGCCGCGCCGCCTCAGTGAGGCTGCCAGCACGGCTACAACCTGAGTAAAAACCCGAGGGGCTGGGCGCAGCCCGAAGGGAAGAGCGCGAAAGCGAAGCGAAGCGAAGAGGAAGGAAAACCCTAGAAGATCGCGCGAAGCGCGATGAATGGGAATATGGAAATACGCATCTTTGAGATCTATCGAGACTGCGTAGTCCTTCCTCTTGATCAACGGGAGAATGGAGGCGAGAGTCTCCATCCGAAAATGTACTGAAGGAATGAATTTGTTTATTCTTTTCAAGTTCAGTATCAAACGAAGTTTTCCCAAGCGCTTGGGAATAACAAAAGTCGGAGAAAGGGAAAAAGACAGCCAGTCTCTTACCCTTTCTATAGCCCTCTTTTTCAACAGAGATTCGATCTCCGATGAGGCATGAGAACGAGCGAGGGCAGACATGTGTGGTGACCGAGTTCTTATAGCCCCTCCGGGGAGCGGGGCGGACAGATCTATGAAGAATCCGTCTCGCCCGACAAAGAGAACAAAAGCGTCCCCGGAGATGGCCTCCCAAGCGGGGAGAAAGGAACGAAGACGGCCACCTACCAAGTCACGGACAGAGGCCCGCGTCGACTTAGAGTGAGCGCGAAACTGCGTAATCAAGACAGAGACCTGTTTTCGCGCATCGATTTCTCTTTGAAAAACCGTAGCAAATTGACCGCCAAAAAGCCAAGACTCTGCGACGGTACATGACCGAGGCAGCTACAGTGGAAAGCTGTGACCACTGCAAACTAAACAGGACGCTTAATTAGAAGCGCCGCTTCAATGCGGTCATACTCCAGCTTGAAATCCTCCGCAAGAGAAATACCCTCGGAGGAATCCTGCTGCCTGAACCAACGCGAAGTCGAACCCTGCGCGCGGGCTGACTGAAAATCAGGGAGATATTAGGACAACAAAGCAATCGCTTCTACCCCACAAAGGGAGAGCGACTGAGGCTCTGCCTGCCCCAGCGATTCGGAAACCGAAGCTTGAGAGGCCGCCTCTAAATCTGGTTCCGCCTGAATTGATCGTGACAAAGGATCACGAACAAAGGCCGAAACAGCCGGATCCTCCCATGGACCACCATAAGTCTCCTCACCCGGCGGAGCCCCGAGGGCTGCGAGAATAGGAGGCGCATGTGATCCCGTCACAGACAAAGAGGAATCAACCATAAAAGGCTGATTAGTCTCAATGTCCGACCCTAAAATAGGGACAGAAGCAGGGGATGTGGTGCCCGGTACAAGGGACCAACCCTGAGTCTGGGCAAAACCCCGCATCATGCCGACCATCTCAGCTTGAGAGGCCGGTGGGTTAGCCAAACCCGACGGGCAAGAGGCAGGCAAAGCCTTGCCTCTTTTAGCCCCTTTTAGCCGAAACCCGCTTTTTAGAGCATTTATTCGGTTTCGTTCGGATCCCCGAAGCCGCTTCGGAAACACGAACCGAACCCTCCGCTGAGGGACGCTCACCTCCCTCTACGGGAGAAGTGCGCTGAGGGTATGAACCCAAAGACGCGCACAAATTACCCATATCGGCTGAGCAAGAAGATGCAACAGCCATGGGCCGGGCGCTCAAGGCGCCCAGTGCGAGGGCGGACCGGGATAACCCGGTATTTGCCCACCGACTACTAAAGGCCTGTGAACTCGCTATTGTACCACTAGAGAGTGGCAATAGGAGAGCACTAGCAGTCGCGCACTCAGGCGATTGCACCTGTTGCTCCGTAGAGCGCCCATAAATGTGGGCTCCAGTCTTCCCATCGACTGGCAAAGCAACAGCCCGGGTAGCACTCGTTCCCCCATACGGCGTCAGCCGGGGGCTATTCAATAACCAGGTGCGAGGGCAGACTGCCATAAACTGCCCATAAAGGTCCCATTATTCGCCCACCGACTACTAATAGCATGTGAACTCACTATTGTTCCGCCCGTGGGCGACAATAGGAGAGCACTAGTAATCACGCACCCAGGTGACCTCAGGTCAAACCGGAAGTAATCGCGCGCTCCGGTAACCGCACTTATGGGCGCTCCGTAGAGCGCCCATAATTGTTGGCTCGAGCCTTCCCATCAGCTGGCAATATAGACAGCCCGGGAAGTACTCGCTCCCCCATTGGCATCGGCCGGGGGCTAGGGTATGAGAACCCAGACCAACATGGGCGGTGCCCGTGAGCTGCCCTGCAGTAGTGGCACGCGTCTCCCCTAACGGATTTAAGCGAGTCATCGCTACCGCGCGGGAAACAGACGTCCCCCCCCCCCCCCCCTCTGGTCTGAACGACCGGGGGATTGGATTCGTGATATCCAAACCACTAGAACCTGACGCCACCCACCCCGAAGCCGTGGGCTTCGGAGTTGACGTCCCAAGCTCAACTAACGCCACCCGCCCCGAAGCCGCAAGCTCCGAGGCTGGCAAAACCCTGCAGGGAAACACCACTGGGCAACTTACCTGCAGCCCTCCTCCTTCCCCCATGTACCGAAGTACTCGGGAGAGTTCTGGAGGGCCGAGTCGTCTTGCTAGACGACTCTTCGGAAGAAGCAGGTCTCCGCAACCTAGCTGCTTCTTCTTCCGAACTCATAACACTGCAATAAAACAGACAATAAAGTATACCAAAATATGAAATACTTTGACTGAGTGCAGGTAATAATAATAATAAATTTGGAGATACGCACAACAAATTTCACAGCAAAAAACCGTGACAACAAACACCGAACCCAAAGGCTCGGTGCCAAACGGAAACACCCGCAAACACACAGATATAACTACGTGGGGCTAACCGTAAAAGTGAAAAATAATTGCCAAGAAAAGGAATCAAAAATCCCTAGCAATCGGCAAAAGTGACTAACAAAACACAAGAGTACTATAATCTAGACGAATATAAGTACCGAAAAGTGCTTTTAAGATGCGAAAAAGCGCGCTGAAAAGATACAAAAAGACCTGATTTCAGGAGCGCCATGACTCGACATCCTAACTCGTCGGGGGCGAGCAAGAAAGAGGAAGATGGCCGTTGCGTGTTGCCGCGCGTGAGTGGCGAAGGGGAACAATAGGATTACGGGGGGTGCGCACAATATTGTGACTCATTTGTGTTAAGTTCTCGAAGGGGTCGCGTAGTCAAGACTACTAGCATAATAGGTAGGTATATATGATTTATTGCAGTAAATATGGAATGATATTTAATCTAGGCAAATAAGCAAAATATTCATATAAAAAAAGTTGATATGTCTAGTCTGATAATGCTGAAATAATGTTTGAAAAGTTGTTCTGGTCGTTTACTATAGCTGTTCCATGCAGTGAACTTCAAACACCCCGCCATGGGGCTTTATCATGTGATACCTGGATGTTCGGATGCTATTGCAGCGTCTCATGCGATGAGTCTTACGACATACCACGTTCAAATTCATGCACCAACCTACAAAGATTTATGTCTGTGGTACGTCTGGTCTATGGGGTCCTCATGCATACGTTGCGGACTGTTCGGGTGAGTGTCATTTTGGCATTCCCCCATTGCACGCGAGACGTCATTTACTGACGGAGGAATGAGTCAGCAACTGGGCTTAGAATAGAATTGTGCTGGGTTTTTTTAAAAGTTCCTTTAACCAAAATTTATCTACTAGTATTTTACACTGAAAACCTGTTGAAATACTGGCGTATGGACTCATTTCCTTCACAGACGTGATTAGTGCAGGTAATAACTCAGTCGAAATGACGACTCGGGTACAACTGTAGCCTCTTGTCGAGGCCCTGGCGCTGTTGAAATCCTTGGCGATATGGAGGCAAAAAACCGAGGCGCTTGCGCCGAGGGCCTCTTGACACCCGACCTGAATTATATATTCATGAGGCACGATTTCCTACTGAATTATGCATGAAAACGTGAATAGTTAGATAACCGCGGCGATCGCCCAGCAAATTGGCCAATGAAATCTCAAGGATTTCTTACTTCAGTTCTGGACTAGTCTATTATTTTTTTTTTTTTTGGGGGGGGGGGGATTACGTAAATCTCTTGCTCAAAATACATTCACAGACAAGCACATTATGAAGAATTCGATCTCTAGCTTACAAACCATGGTAATTTGAAATAAGACAAATGTACATATTTCTCAAGAGATCATCATATATTTACAAATAATGAAGAATGGGCAATAAAAGTCACCGTTCAACAATAGATGCATCTCCATCAATTCTGATGTAACCAAGGAGTTACCAGCAACTTCACTGCCCGGCAAGGCCCGGGGGATCCGCCTGGCCCAGCAGTCTCTCACTCTCCATCCCTGGCCCACGGAGGTAATCAGCACAGAGCGATAGCGCGTGAAAAATAACACTTTTTCCATAGCCAGTAGGCAGATTCACAAAAACATTGAACATTGAAGAAACGTTGAACGCCATTTTTAATTAATATGTAAGAAATAGCGTGCAGTCGAGTCATGAATATTTAACATTACGTCATGGTAGCTCGCGCTTATTGGATGATTTTCACCGACCAAAATTTGGTCGGAATATTCGTCAAAACAATGAAATACAAAATAAATTCAGATCAGGTGTCAAGAGGCCCTCGGCGCAAGCGCCTCGGTGTTTCTGGCTCGCTTCGCTCGCCAGAAATTTTGCCTCCATATCGCCAAGGATTTCAACAGCGCCAGGGCCTCGACAAGAGGCTAGTACAACTGCAATTATGATGGAGTGCGTTTAGTAAATTGGTTGATAGATTTTAGTGTATTAAGATTTTAAGACAGATGATCTTCGTTTAGTCAGTTTGCGAGTTTACGATTTATGATTTACATCAAATCAATTTAACTGCCAGTAGTTTAGTAAACAATGAAATACATGCACGTTATGTACGGTTTTGTTGAAGTGCGGATGTGCATGTTTATTGTGAATGGAGAAATAGTAAATTATAATTCTGAGCATAATTTGATATATATTTCATTATTTTTGTACTAGAGACCCGCGACCCACGCCGCAGTAACCTCCCGTCTGCCCTCCAGTACTATACGGGAACATGTGAAACTCCAACGACCACAGAAGACATCGCCCAGGCCTTCATCAGTATCCTTCTATCCATGGATGTCTGCGACGCGGAGGATGACTGCGAGACCGAGAACGTGGCTGTGTGGTGCGGTAGCGCCGGCGCATGCACACAACGTACAAATGCATAATCCAGGGGAGCGTTTCATGAAAGGACTTGTCAGATATTTTATCCGACAAATTTGCTGTCAGCCAATCAGATGCAAGGATTTCAGTAGCTTATAACAGTTGTCGGATAAAATATCCGACAACTTCCTTTCATGAAACGCTCCCCAGGAATACTCTGGAGGAGAAAGCGACAAGGATTTGGATCTAATGCGACAAGCTCATGACAGCCGTGGTGTATATCTACAAAATGGCGACACTACGATTATATATCTGTACATTGCGCTAAACAACAAACCAGATATGCTGCTCTACTCTGGCCTAGAACTTGAAGATATGTTGCTGTCTTTGGCAGGCGAAGTCGAAAAGGAATTCAGGGGGTCGTTTCATCAATTCAACTCCATGACAGTCATAACTGTTGTCTGCGATCTACGGAAATGTCATGGACCTGACAAACTGTTTCACGAAGAGACATGATAAACGACAACTCAATGATATCGATACTCACGGCGAAAAAACATAGTCTATATCACAGTCCATTGGAATTATCGTCAATTACCCAAACATATTTTGAGGCTCAGTTTTTCCCAAACTATTCCAAAATGTCAAAAATGGCAGCGAAGATGAATGCTGGTGATACAAACATCCCGTTTACATGAAAAGATGTGTTACTTATGGCATCTTAGAATTTATAAAATTGAGAAAACTCGAGGAGGCTTTTGCGATGTACGAATCTAGATTTGTAGGTAAGAGGATACCGTAATTGACTAATTATGGAAAGAAGACCCAAATCGTGTTCACTTTAGAGAATATGATTAAATTAAGATATTTTATGGCCCAATTTTTAATTTTTATCAAAAGATACATATAATATTATTCATATCAAAGCATTGCGTGAAAAGGGAAAATATAGGGGAAATACATGTATACATTGTCGTCGTTCACATGGGTCTGTATATACAGACTGTTGCATTTTCGATGCTGATTCTATGGTAGACGGATGTGGGTATTTTTAATATTAATCTCATTTACTTGTTGGGGGTCAAGAAGCCATAAGAACATATTGTCCGTCTGTACAATATTATAATACGAACAGTAGTAACACTATTTGATAAAGGAATGGTAAAGGATAGTACTTGGAGATCAGGAAATAAATGATCTCTTAATTATTCATGCAGATTAGTCTTGACGGAATAAACCGTATTAGTATGAAAAATGCGAAATCTGCCTAGGCTTGGTTGTAAAACGTAAACGCGCTAGCGGGACAAGTTGAGCGACAGTGTCGAGATTATGCTGATCTTGTTATGACGGTTTGATGATACGACCCCCAGGATGCTACATGATCTCACATCGTTTTCGATGACTTCGGGCTATTCCGTTATCCAGTGCGATGATGGTTATGTTGCCGATCACGAGTCGTTGAAATGCGGTATGTTCGAGTCCGTTTTAAACATGTGTATAAAATTATTTTTGATCTTTGGCCAAAGCTTATACGAAAATTTGCCATGAAACTTGCCTCAATTATGTCCACATTGCAATTCATGGATGTGTCAATATTTCACGGTTGTTGTTTTGTTTTGTCGTTGTTGTAGTTGTAGTTTGTGGCTTTCCCTACCTTAAATACCCTTGACTGATTGACTGATGCATCTAAACACAACCAAAAAAAGTAGCTCCCCCTTAATCAAATTGGCGTAACTTCTTAATGAAAGGGTTGTGAGCAAAATAACTTGGCAAGAGTATTCTTACCCTTATTGACTAACTTCCCTGTAAAAATGTGATTGATCCATCGAGTCATGCATGAGAGGGAAAACATTAAAGGCAAAAATGTCACTTTCAGAAGTCACAAGGGTCATTTTATATGCTGTATGAACAGTACATTTTAAAGTGTGCTCACTCAACCATGACACGATGACATCCTCTTATGTTCATACAGCATGTGATAATACATTTCGGTAAAAATAGCTGGAGTTATTTTTTTTCAATAACCTGAATGGATTTTGCAATTTTTAAATTCACGAGGGTTGAAGTTTTTTTAAATTGTCATCACCCAACCATAATAATGGGAAAAGTGTCGGGATAGGTGTGAGTGGGGGGGGGGGGGGGGGGGGGTCAAGCGATGGATAATAAATAACAACACATAAATATGCACCAGAAACCGAATTTGCTAAAATCTCGTTTCACACAATCCCCCAAATGACCCTTGTGACTTTTGAAAAGTGACAATTTTGCCTTAAATGTTTGCTCACTCGTGCATGACTTAATTCATCAATCTCATTTTCAAAGAAAAGTTAGTCAATAAGTGTTGGAACACTCCGGCCAAGTTATTTTGCTAAAAACCTTTTCGTTAAAATATTATGCCATTTTGATAAAGGGGGAGTTACTTTTTTGTTGTGTTTATATAAGTTTAATAATGTTTGTAACAAAATTAAGTTGAACATTGTCTAATATATTTGTCATAACTGCACTTTACCCACAGTGGTAAGGTGCAGTGTATATTTAGGTGTTTGAGTACTCGTAGTTATGATTCCAAAATATTTAATGTGTAGGCCTACAATTTTCTTAGTAGTAAATTGAATTCCTGTTTATTTATCTATATTGAGATTTCCTGTGAAAGGGTGTCCTGAATTATTTCACAATGTAACATACGTCTATTTCTCTATACTTTGTATTGTTTTAAGTTTTACAGGACCGAAAGGTACTTTTTACTAGTGGGGAGCTACCCAGATTAAAGAATAATGAATGAATGAATATATGAAAAAATAAATTTGAGTCTTTCCTTTGCAGTTGCCTGCACAGCTGGTCATTTCTACGACGGAGTTACATCGGAATGCGTCCCGTGTTTCTATGGTTACTATCAACATCGACAAGCTCAGGTCACGTGCATGAAGTGTCCAGTTGCCAATCAACGGAAAGAAAAGGAAGTCAGAATATTGACCATTGTAAACGTAAGGAATGTCTTACAGGCAGGTGCAAGCTATTTTGCCTCATACGTTACCGACCAGGGCCCCGTTTCATAAAACTTGTTATCAATAACAAGTTACCATATTTGTTATAAGCTACTGAAATCCTTGAATCTGATTGGCTGAGAATAGATTTGTTATGGAAATGTGGCAGTTGTTATTGATAACAAGTTTTATTAAATAGGGCCCACATCTGAGATTTTAGGATGAATGTATGATTCTGATAGCCCTCCTGGAGCTTGGATAAGGCAAAATATCAAGTAAAGTTATATTTTTAAGTCATTGTATCTGCAGAATTCCGTAATAAGTGGTGAAATACGGGAAATACCTTGGGCTTGCCCGGTATGCGGTTAACAGGTTCTTTTACGGGAATATGTTTGGTGTGGGTTCTAGAACACACACTCCGGCAACAACTGCTCCGCGGTCAACTTGTAACACAACCCAAGTTTCTTACTTCAACCCTGGAGTTGATAATATGCCATAAAGCTAACCCTAGTCCTAACCCTAACTCCAAACCTAACCCTAACTCCAAATCTAACCCTAAAGCTAAAACTAAACCTATCCTTAACATGAAATCCAATCGATAAACCTAACACTAACCTCGTGGACCCTGTCACAAAGCCCACAGACCAGGGCAATTGTGGCCGGAGCATGTGTCGGATCACCCCTGCTATAGTACGATAGTTCGGTCCATGCTTACCCACATGAAGAGTGATAAGAAATGTGAAAAAGAACGAAGTGAAGAAGGAAATGACAACTAATAATGATAATGATAATAAGTTCAGATTTATTCATCGGGTAACTAGCTATTATTCTTCATGCGTCTTACCACAAATTGGCTAAATATAATTATGGTAATACATTTTTTTTACTATAAGTGCCTTACCTGTCACACTTCGTTATATAATGTAATTGTGAGAAATGAATAATGAGAGAATAATTGTTGCTTAGCTTAAATCAAAGTTCCCTTGAGATGTTCTTCCTTTTGAAATTTCGCAAAGGTTGAAGAAATGTCTCCGCCGGTAATCGAATCCGGGTCACTGGCTAAGAACGCCATTGCCTTAATCACTAGACCACAGAGAAGGGCCAGTGGTTTCGGCGACACCAGATTCACTTCAACCTCATTTCATTTCTCACAATATTGTATTTATTTCCACGAGGGTTGCCAACGCTCTTTTATATGTTATATCCTTATGTATGTATATGTATGTATATATAGTTCTGCTTCGGAATTGTATAACTGTAGAGATGAGTATATAAAGAAATTTCGTAAACTCAGTTTATTCTGATTTATATATATATATATATATATATATATATATATATATATATACCGTTTTATATATATTCCGTTTAAACTCAGTTTAAATTCTGAGTTTAACGGAATATATATAAAACGGTATATATATATATATATATATATATATACCGTTTTATATATATTCCGTTAAACCAGAATTTAAACTGAGTTTAACGAAATTTCTTTACTATACTCATCTCTACAGTTATACAATTCCGAAGCAGAACTTATATTTTGTTATTCTTTATATATATATCCTCTTCGCACTCCAGACATGTGTCCCAAAGGCCAATTATCATCCACTGGATTACAAGCTTGCATCAAATGTCCACGTGATACTTTTCAGCCATTGAGAGGACAGACGTCGTGTTTCGATTGCTCTAGTGGTGCGATTACATTACATACTTGATCGGTTTGGCCTGATCAATGTATCGACCAGTTATGAAGAAGATACCTGTGTACTTAAAAATGTTAGGAATAGTTGCTTTCATGATTTAGCTAAGATTGGAAGACAAGGTCTTTGAGATTTAGGCTCAGTTCCCCCATTAGATACCTCTGTGATACTACTCCAACAAGACCGACATCCGACCGACTACAAACCAATCAGAAATTACATTACGCTCAATGACCAAAACCTGGTCGGTTGCTGGAGTCGGTTTGGAGTCGGTTTGGCGGCTTGACTGAGGTATAAAAAAAATCACAGCACCAGCTAGTAAGGTTATGCTGCTGAGTAATTTCAAATATGTCCCAACTATTGATACCTCACTGACACCAACAAGACCGACATCCGACCGACTACAAACCAAACTAAAAATCACTTCACTCCAGTGGTCAAGAGCTGAATTATGTGGAGTCGGTTTGGAGATGTGATTGAGGTACAAACCTACATTGTCAAAATAATCAAGGCAACAACACGGTACCCACTTACAAATACTGTAAGCCTTTTACTTTTTTATGAGTCTTGGTATTTGCTAACATTTCATGTGTGCCTTAATTCGCATGCAACATGAATTATATTTTGATTAATTACAGTCAAGCATGAAACATGTCTCATTGCGATGGATATTAATTCATTTCCATTGTAAACTCTTTATTATGTATGTATAATTATATAACTTGTCACGCTATCCTTTAAATTATAGGATGAAGTAATTTCAAGACATGAAAACATATGAGCTTATTTCATTTAAAAGAAATTACCTCATTTTCTAATGTATTCTAATGACATGAGTTACAGGTAACAAAAAATAAATCTGAATTAATAGTATAACACAAAACAGATTGTGAGATATCCCAAAGAGTGCATAAATAATTACAATGTGTTCTTTCGTCATGTAATAGGTGACGCAGATTTATGAGTTTAATAAAAGCTTGTCTTTATTTTCCTAAATTTTATTTCATTTTTACATCTGTGATTTTCTTTTACTGAAATAAAGATGAGTCAACTTATACACTAAGGAAAACATTCTTTCCATTGTTGTATCGTATTGTATCGATTGGTCGTGGTAAAAAAAAAACCCAAAACCCCTCAAGGTAAGTCAAACATCCTGAATACACTTAGTCCATACATGTATCAATAAACAGGCGTAACCTAAGCAATATTAAACAATATCATTAAAAACATAGGATTTTTGGTTGTTTATACTCTCCAGCGCAGAATATAAAGCGTATAATTTAAAACATCAAAACAAATATTTTGGTACGATGTTATTTCTTATTACCCCTGGTCACTGGATTTAAAGCCTGCGCACAAGTGTGCACCATCTCCACTCCTTATACCTTAGTCACACCGCCAAACCGACTCCACACCGACTACCAACCAACCGATTCTTTGCCATTCAGAGTAAAGTAATTTTTGTTCGATCTATGGACGGTCTGGGGTCGGTCTCGCCGGTGTGACTGATGTATTAGGGAGCATTCAGACCATTTTGTAACGTTCACATGCATACATGTAGGGCAATAGCAAAATTAGTCGCATTGATTATCGGCCATCCTCACAGGTACCCATTATCTCCTGGGTAAGAATGGCAATATAGATTAATATCTTGCCAAAGAACGTTAGTGTCGCGGCGAGACTCGAACCGCGAACCATGTGATCCACATTCCGGTGATGCATATCACGACACCTCTACAGACCCCGATACCTTTATATAATTTCAATGAATTCAATCAGGCCAACTCCAAAATTCAAAAGAAAGTTTAGAAAGTATTTCAAACGACTCAGAAACCGACCGATGTTCTCAACGCTCTATCAGGTTCCAGAAGCAGTGAATTCTGTTCTTCCAAACTGTCAGTGCTCGGGCTACTGCTGCGACTTGCGAAGCTAGACCTTGGTGAGAGGCGAAGACCAGGCATGACTGAGAGCATACTTTTGACCGTCTTCGGCTCCTCCAGACTGTCCGCGCTAAATGTGCTACTGTAGCTGTCAATACTAGATCCTCGTGAAAGATGTCGATCGTTTCTCACCAAGAGAAAGTTGTTGCCAGTCTTTTGTTCCTCCAAACTGTCCAGACTAATTGTGCTGCTGCGACTTCCTACACCCAATAAGTTGTTCTTTTTGTCACTGTCACTTGGTCGATTGCACGGAAGGGTACACTGCGCACCATCAGCCTCAGGAAAATATATTTTCTCAGACGAGCCTAATTCTACGCGCTTCTGGTGAATCAGACGAGGGCGCTTTCCAGTTGAGCACGGTATGCACGATTCCAAATCAAGTAACGTCTCATCCGGACACCCAGTGCCTCGGTTTGCCCTTCTCTGTAGCAGTTTCCCATCATTAGCAATATAATCGACATCATTGCCTTCTATCTTCAGCACCGGAACAGCGGACCCGCGATGATTTTCGCTGGAAAAGTTTAGACTTGCGTGTTCTTGCGTCTGTTGTTGAGGAGAGACCCCCTGATTCATGTGCACCTTGGGTACCTGTGGAGTGTGGATGGTTCCCAAGTTGCTTGCACGAAATAGAGGGCGTATGTCCTCGTGGTTCTTGGTCTCCCAGGTATCTGCATGTAAAAAACATTACTCTTTCGTATGTTAAATGATATAAGAATATTAAAATTTGACAGTCATAGCTTGGTCAAACATTTTTCATTGATTCATTGCCATGACTGCTGAGGAAGCACGATTATTGCTTGGTATTGTTGGTTAAGTTAAAATGGTTCGCTAATTTAAGCATGTACATAGCCTATAGGGCGCAACAAGGCACACAATTCGGTGACAGATAATGCATATCTACCTCAAATAATTAGTGGTCACTATTGCATAGAATGAAGTGGATATTTTAACAAAAGCATGTCACATTTCGAGTGACTGTTTTCATATGCGTGTGTGTGTGTCTGCGTGTGTAATTATATATATATATATAATAGTGTGTGTATATATATATATATATATATATATATATATATATATATATATATATACATATATATATATATATTCCACTGGACCTGGTATTAGGGAGACACACGACAATGCGGTTTATTCCGTCATAATAGGGACTGGTGTATTGGGAGACAACATGGACAAAAAGGGAGACAAACAAAATGTCTATACACTACTTGAATTAGTTCCACGCCAGTACATAAAACCCCTTCGTTATACACTTAAATGAAGGGGAAAATACATCAGAGTAAACCCTTACCCCATTTCTTGCAGAGCTCCTTTCTGAGATCAAAGCGTCGTATCCTAGCCAGAAGGTCAGAGAGATAATCAATGCACGTCTTGTTAATAACATCTCTCTTGATCAAGATATCAAACAAGTCACGTCCAGATTTGATGTCTTCGGTCTCTCTTTCAGATCCTATTAGGTCCTTGCAAAGGAAGATCAGTTTCTCCAGGTCCTCCTTGGTTAAGCCATCGTCAACCATGAGCAGGAGGGAACGGAATGGACAGACCTTTGGAGGTGAAGTGTTCTCCAGTGTCCTGTTGTAATTGCTGACTGCCATGATCTACGTGATAACGAAATGTTCCATATGTTTTTTTCTGCTTCTGCTATTCCCTTTCTGTCTTCTGTTGTCGAGCAATTGTAGTGCTGCATCCAAGGAAGCTTCCAAGTTCATTTAGACCATTAAAGCGATTGTTATACAGGAAGTTCGTGAATGAAGGTGCATTTTAGCGAGGCAAAAATTGAAGAATAGATCAGTTTACAGTGTTGTCGGTAGAAGTAGAATGTGGTTTGCTTGTTGGCTACATTCTTGTTTATCATTTCAATGTCTGCAGAATTACTATCCAATGCGTCGCATTGAAGCCCCAGTTCGGTACACAAATGCAGTGTTTGTTATCCAAAATTATGGAGTCACATGAACAGGCTACGTGTCGTTCAGGAACTTCCAAAATAATTGTACTGCGCAGTTCTTCTATTGTGACGCCGATGCTTCTGTCAATTTGGCATTGTCCATGGTCATGATGGTATGTGATCAGAGGTCATATCTAGTCTTGTTTGCAATGTCACGAGCAGCGGAGCGTGGAAGGGTATTCCCAATGGGAGATATTGCAAAATAATCTCACAGAAAAGTTTTTATCTGACCCACTGTGTACCTCATCTGCATGCAGGCGCGGATCCAGGGGGGGGGGGGGCACAGCCGGCCCGTGCCCCCCCCCCTTTTGTAAGAGAAGTATGAATTTTGACCATAGACGATCGCTCATTTCCTCGATTGTGCCCCCCCCCCCCCCTTTTAGAGTGAAGACCTTTTTTTTTTTTTTTTTTTTTTTTTTTTTTTTTTTTTTTTTTGCTTGTCAGGGAATTTTGGAGGGAAAATGAACCCCATAACCCCCTACTGAGCGATTTTTGGTGGTTCGGCGAATTTTTTTTTTTTGCTCCTACCCCCCCCCCCCCCCCCTCCCCCCCCCACTGAGCGACTTTTCGAGAAGCTGGCGAGACCAAAAAAATACGGGTCTACCTTTTCACAAACTTTCATTTTTGTGCCCCCTCTTTTACTCAATCCTGGATCCGCGCCTGTCTGCATGTACTATAATCTGGTTCTTTATCGAATCCATTTTCAACCAAAATGGCGTCCACACGCCCAAATTGTCATTTTTTAAAAACTTTGATCCTTGGAATCAATGTTTTCTTAAGTGAAAGAATATACATGTATATTCAATAGCGTTTAAGAGCTACTGTCTGAATCAGGCAGATTTGAAAAAAGTCGGAAGATGGGGGTCGGCGGATTTTGAAGTTGTGGTATAATTATGCAGGGTATATCCTACGAAAATGGTGTTAAAATTTTCTGTTCATAATTCCATTCATAGTTATCCCTACCCCTAAAAGTAGCCCTTTTTGGTACCTATCAAGGACATGAATTTTGAAATTTAGTGCAATTTTCATTCAGAGTAAATTAAAATGCAATTGAGATTATACCATTCCAACGAAACTTACAGGATTTCTCCTATCTTTCTTCTTGCAATTTGTATAGACAATATTTAAAATAAAGTGTTGGATCATTCAATCATTACTATAGGGGTGATGCCAATTTTCCCATTGTATCTCAAATGGCCCTACTTTTTAAAAGTTGGTTTTGCCATTGGATGTCGGCCAAACCTAGGTCAATCCATTCCAGGATTCAAATTCGTTGAGTGTCTTTTATTTTTTGTCCCGAGCTGCTTGAAATAGGTCATTCCAGCGAAAAGCTGAAAAATGTCGTTTTTGAACGATTGGTACATTTCTTGTACATTTCTGAATATTCTACCGGAAAGCAATGGAACTACTGTAAAAAAAAAATCATTTTATCGTCGGAAAGGTTATTTATGTTATTTCTTCACATTTGCTCGCATTTGTACATGTAAACATACCTAAAGTACTCAATGGGCGACTCCAAGGGGAAATGGTCCCATGTAGGCCCTATATATATATATGTCCGAATTTTCATTCAAAGTAAAAATGTATTTATGATTATGCCATTCGAACGAAACTTGCAGGATTTTTCCTTCCATCCTTCTGCTTAATATCTGTATAGACAATATTAAAATAGATTGTTGGATCATTCCATGATTACTATAGGGGTAATGCCAATTTTCCCATTTTCCCATTGAAAAATGACAATTGTAGGTCATTTTTGAAGTAGCATATCTCAAATGTCCTACCGTTTTTAAAGTTGGTTTTGCCATTAGGCCAAAAAAAAAAAAAAAAAATTGTTGTATTGGCGTAACGGGTCTCTGAAAAATAGGGTCGGTCGGTCGGGATTTTTTTTTTTTTTTTTTTTTTTTTTTTTTTTACAACAGTATAATACATAATACACGCAGCTAGTTCTGTCCGCAG
This sequence comes from Heliocidaris erythrogramma, assembly GCA_025617745.1. Classification (NCBI taxonomy): domain Eukaryota; kingdom Metazoa; phylum Echinodermata; class Echinoidea; order Camarodonta; family Echinometridae; genus Heliocidaris; species Heliocidaris erythrogramma. The sequence continues at coordinate 27,958,675 of CM046870.1, forward strand.
CACTTCCGGGTTTTCGATCACGATCGCGATTGCAAAGGCAGCACGATACGCGATATCGATAGTAAAAAAAAAAAAAAAAAAAAACCTAGGGTCGGCGACATTTTTAGGGTCGGGCGGGTTACGCCAATACAACAATTTTTTTTTTGGCCTTAAATGTGGACCAAAGCTAGGTTAATCCATTCCAGGTTTCAAATCCGTGGAGGGGCTTTTACTTTTTTGTCACCACCCGCTTAAAATAGGTAATTTCCGCGAAAAGCTGAAAAAGTGTCGTTTTCGACTGAGGTGTACATTTCTTGTAAATTTATGCATATTAAAAGCAATGGAACTATTGTAAACAAATATATATATATATATATATATCTATATATATATATTATGCCTGAAAGATTATTAAATGTTACGCCTTCGCATTTGCTCTTAATGTCAAATTTGCTCTATTCTGCTGATGAAAATATCAAATACATGTAGAGAAAAATAATTTTCATATTTAAAATGAAACTAGTGACAAATGCTTTATTGCAGCGTATAAGATTAGATGAAAATGTAATTGTATATATAAGGATGTGAAAAGAGAATGTTTCTTTCCATGTTAACGTTACTTTCACTTTACCAAACGACTTAAGAATTTGTGTCGTTGGAATTAGTAAATGCGGAAGGTGCTTCCAGAGGATCTAGTACATTATCTTCAACAGTGTTTAAATTTTGATTTCTGCGTTTCTTACTTGAAAATCGACCACACAGACTGAGCACCGCTCCTTCTGTATGTATTGCAGCCTGGTTGTTCGTAGTCACCTTGCCTAAGTCATGATTTTGAACCTTCTCGCCTAAACACGTCAGAGACACTGATTCTGGTGCAGTGAACCTGACGTTAACGGGTTCAGGACACCTAGGTGAGTCCATGTCTTCATTTCCATGTCTGCCTTCCTTGTAACTTAGACTTTGAAGGCCCTCTTCATCAGATGAAACCGGGGTACTGATTAGCATTTCATGATGTTCAACTTGTTGCTGGCTAACAGAGGAGTCTGTCGTTCCTTTGGGATTAGTAAATTCAGACGGTGCTTCGTCATGATCTAGCACCGTACCTTCAGCAACGCTTTTATTTTTATGTCCGGGTCTCTTACTTGAAATTCGACGACACGGATTGAGTACCGCTCCTTCTGTATCTATTGAACCGTTCTTGATGTTAGTCACTCCAGTAAGGCCATGATCTTGAGCCTTCTCGCCTACACAATACACACTCATAGACACTGAATCCGATGCATTGATGGTGTCATTATCAGGGTCAGGAAACCTACGCGAGGTCATAATATGTTCATTGCAATGACTACCTTCATTGTGAACTAAATTTTGAAGGCCATCTGCGTCAGTTTTCACTGAGGTACTCCATTGCATTTCAATGTGTCCAACGTGTTGTTTGTTACCAGAGCAGTCGTTTGTTCTGTTGCTATTCCTACTACTCACTACATTTGGACTATCCGGATTATATGCGTCTCTTGCATCGTCTACTAGTTCAGAATGGACCACATAGTCTGATGTGGTAACTGCATTCTCTACACTTGATACATATTTCCCTCCGATTCCATCATCCTGAAATTCAAGGGTGTCGTATGAGTTGGAAGTGGTCAGTCTTTCTAGCGATGTAGGGCAATAGTATGACCCAGCAGCAATACTTTGGGTAAGAAAATCGCGCAAAGCTTTGTGACTAAAACCAAAGTTGGCATGGCTAAGAGCATCATGGTTCCTGGAGATGGGCGTGGTTCTTTGTCGGAATGGTTTTGCCAAGACTTCTTGGACTTCCTTATCATCCAAGTCAATGCCCGTTGCGATTGTGTACTGAGGTACGATTTGACCATTTCTCCTTGCTTGTAGACGACGGTCCGTTTTTAGAGAAACTTGTTCAAACTGCCTTCTTTTTCTCTGGACAATGCCGTTATTGTTTAGTTCTCTGAGGGACCTTGAAAAATGTTGATGTATCGATGAGCCAGGTCCATCATTGGTATACCATATGGATGGTGAAGACACTGGGTCAGGGGTGTGCTGAGCATCAGGGTTGAACTGCCTTTTTAATTGATCTGTAAAAAACAGAATTCGCAAAATAAGTGTCACGAAATGTTACGCTGAACTCAAATTTAACCCAGTTTCCCCTGTAAGAATAATCAATTATACCAGGAATTAATTCTTGCCATGCAAGTTACCCACTTACTTTACCTAGGTCGGAAGTGGCAAATGTAGAATAATATCTTGCTAAAATGCATTCGTGACACGACAAAGCGGCTTGGATTCAAACCCTTCATCCTTAGTTTGCTGTATTTTACAAATGACGAAACTTTTATTTGATATTTGTTGGAATGACTTCTAAGCCTTATCAAAGGAAGGGAGAATTGACAAAAGGTCTTAATGAAATCATGAATCGCCTTCTACGACGCCGTCTTCTCAAATGGCATATAACGATATAAATAAAGACATATAAGTATTTACCCCATTTGGCTTTTGCCTTTTTCATGACATCAAATCTTCTTATTTTGGAAAGAAGATCGAAAAGAACATTGATGTTGCCGTCATTTAAGGCGTCTCTCTCCAGAAGAACTTCAAAGAGATCGAGAGGAGAGCCAGTCGATTGTATCCTTTCCTTTTCATGTTTCGACTTAATGACGTCAGATGTGAGAAATAGCATTTTTGTCAGGTCCTCCCTGTTAAGGTCTTCAGCGACAGATAACAACAAAGATCGCAGGTTGTTCCTAACGCTGTTGTGAGCTCTTAGTGTAACAGGCGAATGGTCCAAAGTGCAACTTGCTGAAGGGGAAGCCATCGTGAAGATCAGATTTAGCATTCACCATACATCAAAACAATTATATAACTCTTAAAACGTCTCCTTTGGGGACACCTCCGCGGATATAATTCACGACTTTGTACAGCCTTCCACAGTCAATTTACAAACTTCTAAAACAAATGTGTCGATGTATTGGCGTAGCTGTGTACTATGTACCCCATTAAATTGTTCCGCATATATACTACAAGACCCCGAAAAATACTGTGTATTTAAGCATTGTGTATTTAAGCATTGACTTCCTTTTATAGATGTGGAAATTGACTTGGGGATTTTTTTTTTGTATGAGAACAATAACTTCTGGCGCTTTGTATCTATGCATACCGTGACATCTTCTTTTCTTTATAATGTCATACATGCCAGCAGTACTTGAGTGGCCCGTTTATGCACTGTCATAATTAATAGACCTGTTTACTAAGTGATTCAAATTTTATGCATACTTTTGAAACAAAGGTTGTTCTTGACAACCTGAAAGCTTGCCAGAGGCTTGTCAGACATAGCAACAAGTAATGTATGCAAACTGGATTCCAAGTATTGTAGTTCATTCATTAATAACAGGTTAATGGAATACCTCGTTACTAGGTCCCCAGGAAAGAAACATCCATAAATTTGAATCACTTAGTAAACAGGTCTATTCAGTAGCGTAGCGTATGAGCTTATACAGGAGGGTGGGGGAGGGGGGCATAAGTCCTAACCCCGCCCCCATGTGCTCCTACGCTACGCTGCTGGGTGGGGGGGGGGGGGCGGGAACTGACAATTTGGGAAGGCGAAACCCTAACCCTATATCTTTGACGAAATAAAGACTGGAATAATTATCAAGGGAGCAAATGTCGGAACACCTGGGAAGCGTTTCATTAAGTGTCTTGTCAGTGATTTTACTGACAAATTTGCTCTCATCCAACCAGATGCAAGGATTTCAGTAGCTTATAACGGTAAAAAGCACTGACAAAACGCTTGATGAAACGCTCCCCTGAAGTCCAAGAAACCACCAACACAAATGAAAGTGTCCAATTTCAACAATGTTTATTCCTCTTTCTCAAACGTTTTGCAGCACATAGATTCCCGCATTGATGTTAAAATAATCGTCTTTCACAGAATTATATACCAATCCTAATGATTTCTGAGTGTCTTCCTCTTAAACTCCTGAACATTTATAGTAGGCCATGTTTTATGAATGTCATTTTTGTTATCAATAGTAATACATAATAATTAAATACCGGTGTGTGTTGTAAATGGCTTTCTATGACCCGTTTCCATCATTTTTGCATCGTGCACCTAATGTGGAACATGAGTTAAATAACTAGGCGCGATGGCTCAGTGGTAGAGCAGCGGTCTCGTAACTGGGAGGACCTGGGTTGGAAACCAAGTGGATGCACTATAGTGCTCTTTGGTAGGGCATTAACCCTCATTACAACGTCCCTCGGAGAGGACTTAAGGCCGTCCTTCCCTTTGTTGCTAACTTACAAGCATATGCGTGCTTTCTTAGCAGTTGGGTAAAATAAACCATCAACCTTTCAAATTCTTGCATTTCACTCTGATTTGTCCAATATCTTAACAATCAATCGTTATTTAAAGTTTTTCTCTCCTTGTTGCTATTATTCATATATGCCTTATCCATTTTGCACATCGATTTACATGTGAACAAATCTAAATATTAAACATGTACAAGAGAAAGATTCACGCGGAAAATGAATTTATCAGGGCTAGATTCATCCATAAAAATTAAAGCCATTTTTAAACAATATAAAAAACGATATTTAGATAGCTAGAAGTACTACAGTAAGTGTCCAGATTGTAAAGATTTAGTTTACTGTAATACTGCATGGTCACTAAAAGTATACTGATAAGTATACTAATAACAATAATATTCTAGATTTATATAGCGTCTAATACATCGCCGATACATCTAAGCGGTTGTAACAGCTAGGGCCCAACATGACCCTCTTAAAATGCAGATGTTTAATGCTATTACATATTCTTCCGAGTATACAGAGACCATGCAGACCGATCGTAATGAGCAGTGGACTTATTGCAGGGTAGCGAAACTGCAGGTTGAATGAAACGTGTTAAATATGGTCTTTTATTACTGCCTTTAAGAAATTCAAAAACACCCCCTTTGTCACGAGAGGCCTTTTGCATCTCTCGCTTATCGCCCCCCCCCCCCCCCCTCCCATATTCGACAACACATTTGTTGCGGGTTCAGGATTTTGTAAAAAGTAGATTCAATTCCTTCCCCTTCCCCTCAAAGAAAACAAAAAACTGACAAGATAAAAAAGGGGGAAGTTGGTCCGGACACCTATCTGGATCTGCCAATGATTCCTATACAAAATTAACGGGCCTGATATCATGGTTATAAAAGTCCTTGATCTCTCTCCTGAAGAGGAACTGTCCCTGTAGGTCCTTGGTTCCTGGTGGTAGAAGGGCCAGGTACACAGGGGTGTCTGCCCCTTGGTCTGGGCTGATCATCTTCTTAGCTCGATCATCAGTGAAGATGGCTGTCATACGTGTCTTGAGGAAACCTGGACAGCACTGGGAGATACAAAGGGATGATTCCCAATGAGTAATTTTTATTCAGGAATGGTTTTACAAACTCGTAACAAAGTTTCAAATTTGTCTAGTGATTTTCATAGTTTTCCATAGTATTTCATCAAATTAGAAAATACATAACTTTCTTATTAGTTTTCTGACCCCCCCCCCCCCCTCCCCACCCTTAAATCAAGAAAAAAATGAAACTGATTTTTCAATTAATTCATCAAATTGTTAACATCTCATAAAATTATTGACATTTTCTCCCAAATTTTCTGTGATGTGAAGAATAGATTCAATTTGTAAAGCCGAACTTCAAATGTGCACAGGGGGAAACTGGATTCAGAAATCTCATTTAGGTAAAGCCCATTAGAGGAAAATTAAACGCCGTTCTTATGTTATGAATAATGAAATCAATATCCTTAAACCTAAACATCGATAATGCATGCATTATCGATAATACACCTTGTCGAAATACTCTTGATTCAAGAGGAAATATGGCCCCAGTATTTGCTCGGTCCCTTGTTTGTCTGAATAAGCAACTGAATGAACAATCACTCACTGCATTGATGAGGACGTCCTTTTTGCTGGAATCTTTTTTGAGAGCTTCACCCTGGATACGGGCAAGTGTTGTTACGCCGAGTTTACTGGTTCCGTATGACCAGTCTGCAAATCCCTTTGGGACAGTGTCTCCGACTTTGACGGCCCTGCGAAGAGAGCCCAGTTCGTTAAACATTCAATATAATTATCATCATCATCAACATCATCATCATCATCATCACTATCATCATTATAATTACTATCGTTATTATCATTGTCATTAATAATTTCCTCCTTATAATTTCTATCGTTTTATCCAGTGGGGAAGTGTGGGTCCAGCTGCGCCATTGAGGGGGCAACGACGTCATAAGGGACGAGAGGTATTTGGCGGATGAAATGCGAAAGAACAATGCCATAGAAAGTGGGAAGAGTTTGGAAAGATCCTGATAAGGACCTTCTTTTCACGCTGCCTTTCCCCTCCTTTATTTCCATTTCTCTCTTGTTTCCCCCTCCCCATCCCTTTTCTTGTGAGGGCATGTACCCGCTGGTGACACCCCTCCCCCTTTCCCCGGTAGCCACAGGTTTTATCAAAGAAGTACTGTATCATGGGAGCGTGAGGGTTGTTCTTACTCGACGAATTCTTGCATGAGATCATTGAGTTCTTGTTCAGTGTTAACGGTCCTGAATCTCTGCTGCATCTCATCACTCATCTTGTAGAACGCCATCGGCGCTACCAAACTGGCAATATGAACGACTCTGTTGGCAAAGAAAAAAGGGGGAAGGGTCGGTTACGAGTTTTCTCTTCCTATCATGATTAGGCGCGGCAATGATAATCATTTTAAAGAGGCGGGAAATAAATATTGAATCTTTCACGTGGCGTTATTTTCTAACATCAAGTCCTTGTTTTATCTTAGATATGCCTGTATCACTTTCCTTTATTTTTTTAATAAGGAATTTTTCAATTAAAAAAAATATATATTTCAATAAACGGGTGTCTCACAAGACTAGACCTTAGACCCCTACTGCAAAGTATAGTCAGCATTTGGATAAAACAGAAAGTAAACTGCATGGAAACTGGTCCTTCCTATTCGCATCAGCTCCTACACTGTTGAATTCTATATCCGTTACAATAATGAGTACATCTTTACATGTTATTCAATTTTGAAAAAAAAAAGAGCTGTGAAAAAAAAAAAGAGCTGTGAAAAACTAACGAGTGTGTATTTTTCATCATATTTTAATATTATAAATGTGTACCGATCTTATCGAGATGTGCAAAAGGGATCGTCTATGTAATGATTTAGAGTCCTATTTTGGGGGACTTAAAGAGTTATGCTCACCTCCCCCCGTCTCGAATAATGGGAAGGAACGCGCTGGTGACCCTCTGAGCTCCCAGGTAGTTTGTCTTTATGGACTTTTCTGCCTGGATGTGCGCCGGTGTATCATCCTATAGTAATAATTCAGTTAAAAAGATGAACTCTGATAAAGGCAAAAATAATATATCGGAATATGACGAGTACTCGAACAGCAAAGTTATAAAGATTGTATTATGTTCTTTGTCTGTGGAGAATCCAGGATTCTCTCGCCGATGGGAGGAAAAAATCTGAAAAACAGCCAAGAAACAAAAAAGGAGTCAACTTCCGGTGGCTTGGGAGTATAGAATGGATGCCGGGGGCTCAGTCGGTGGGGGTATTTTGGTGTATAATTATCGTGGGTTTGCCAGAGTAATATACCCCCCCCCCCCTTGCCCTGGATCCGCCAATGCTTGTGATTGAGACACATACAACCGTTGTCAAACATTTTTTTTTCTACAAAGATGAAAAAAATGAGTTGAGTAATGAATGTACTTCGCCCTTTGTTCTCTAAGCTGTATCGTACCACTCTTGTATTGTTTTTCCTTGGAATAGAGAATAATTTTCAAATTATGATCATAAACGACTCATAATTCAAGAGTACATTTCGAAAGAGTTTAAGAACAATAATAAACAACTCCCTCCCGGTTACTTTAAATCGAAAAACATGGTCATGCGAAACGCAAAATGATTCCATTTTGTTTCCATTTATGACCGTTTTTTATAAACCCCTGAACAAACGACCCTCTCCATCTCATCTCCCTCTCTCTCTCTCTCTTCCTCTCTCTCCTCTCTCTCTCTCTCTCTCTCTCTCTCTCTCTATATATATATATATCACTATATATATCTCTCTCTGTCTTTCTTTCTTCTTGTACCCTTCTCCTCCCACTTCTCTTTCCGCATATATGCTATACGTGTGGCCTTATTTTCCTGCAAACAGTTCTGGAAGTCAACCAGAACAGCAAATCGAACAAAGGCCTACGTTTCTACACGTGTACAAGAAGAGTTTGAAGTCTGTACATGAAAAAATCTAATGCCAGTGATAAACATCTCACATTAAAAATGATTCCTGCGTTGTTGACCAGGATGTCTAACCCACCGTCCTGCGCGGCGATGTCGTCTCTGAGCTTCTCGATACTGCCCTGATCATCGACGTCCAGCAGGTGAAACCTCGGAGCGAGTCCTTCCTTCTTCAGGACACCGACGGCCTCCAGGCCCCGACCTACATGTGGTATACATCAAATGGCATAAAGATCGACGTAAAAAGTAATCTTTTTTTTCTAATCAATTAAAAAATCGATTATTTTGGATTGAAGACAGTTTTGGGGGATCAGAGGACGAGAATCAACCATCCCGCGATCGAATCCTGTAATCCAAAAATAATTATATTATTTTTAATGGAAATCTTTTTGGTAAACGTGATCGCAACTTAGGCAATTTCATTTGCCATGTGTGCAATCACCTCGTGATATGTTCGCACATTACAATGACGTATTACGATTGCATAATCCAAACATGATTGAGTTGATTTCTCGTCAGTCTGTACGGTAGTGTTGGTAGGTGTTTGGGTTACCTGATGTTCCTATATCAAGCAAAGGAAGATTCCTGCTTTTTTGATTGATCAATAATGTTTCCGATCAAAACAAAATCTCTCTTTTCATCATCAATTTCCAAAAGATCGAACTTTATGGCAATGAGAGCTGCCATACCGACCTTCATTCCTGGCCGTCAGGTAGACGATGCCGTGATCGCCTAGCTGCTTGCACAGACTCCTGACGATGGCCAAGCCCAGACCGCTGCTACTTCCAGTAACCTGCAACGTTCAAGCACCCGGTTCGGAGGGGGAAAAGGAGAGTAACTGTGAGATGGATATTTCAAAATGGTGTGAAATCAATTCGTGAGATTTGATGCATTTTCCCGGGTTTTTTGTAGACTGTTTTCTTCAGTGAACTTCATTCTCGACTTTTAGTAAACTAATATAGCATTCACACCCTACCGTCATACGTGGTCCATTCACTGCACAAACAGGTTAGGGTTAGATATAAGTTGGGTTGAGGATTGAAGACTTTAAAGTAAAGATCTCGGTTAATGTAGGAAATTTACCGCCGGAGCATGTGTTGATCGAGAACCCGTCAAGCTGTCTTCTCCTTTTATACTGCAATGCTATACTGCGTTTCTACTCATGTCAGCTAATAATAATCAACGAATGTCTTGAAACATGACTGATATGCAACATCACAAAATAGTGCAAAATGTTATTCCTTTGAAAATATCGTCATGGATTTAGGCCTATTTCAAAACTTACCAAAGCTATTCGTTTAGCCATGCTTGACGTGGAGTCGGGATCAGTATACGGCATAAAGATAATGATACCGCAGTAAAAATGACTGCTCGGATTTCGACCTTTACGCCGAAATCAATGACTTGCACAAAGGTGAAAATCATTTCTGCAAAATAATTATGCAGTATATATCGTTTGTCCATTATGATGATTATTGACAGACCATAGTGCATTATGATTCCCCCCCCCCCCCTCTCTCTGTCGCTCTCTCTCTCTCTCTCCCTACATTGCTCCATCATTATCTTTAACTTTACGTTATGTGTTTGTTACTTTGTTTGATTCTCTTCCACCCCTTCTCTCTCTCTCTCTCTCTCTCTCGCTATCTTTCTCTCTCTTTCTCTCTCTTTCTCCCGATATAGGATAATCATCTCTCTCTATCCCTACCACACACTCTCTCTCTCTCTCTTTCCCTTTCTCCCTGCTTCTATTGCTCCACCCCCTCTCTCTCCTTCTCTCACTCTCCTCTCTCTCTCTCTCTCTCTCTGTCACTCACACACAGTCATGATAAATTATAGATATCCATTCCATGTACTTTACCCTTTGCTCTTTTCTTGTTGCTACAAGACAATTTGCTCTCACATTATGGAAATATAGTCATATACACCGAAATAGTGAGGTGTGTGTGTGGGTGTGTGCGGGTGGGCTTACATAGAATGACAAATGAATTAAGAATGACAAATTATGAAACATTTATTAAAGCTCAAAGGGTTATGTGGGTTAAATGGCTACTCTATGCTGGAGAAAACTATTCAGGGTGGAAGATTTCTTTTGATTATATTTAGTTGTAGGGCAGTCGGGAAAGGTTCATATTTTTATGCGATTATGATATAAATAAAATGACTTTGAAAAATTTGGCACCTTTTTATAAAGAGATGTTGAGAGTGTGGCAAGAACTGGATAAATGTAGACATTTTGAAGATAAAATCAATCCCATTCTCTTCAACAATAAAAATATTTGCAGTAGAAATAAAATGATTTTTCATGAGGACTTGTTAAAGAAGGGGGTTGTCCAAATAGCTGATATAGTGGATGGAATACATATGAAACCGCATTCTCACTTTTGCAGGTTAGGTATTGAAAGCAAAGGATTATTGAAAATTCATGATATCTTTAAAGTTATTCCAAACGATTGGAAAATGAGAGATCATATGCAGGTTGACATTCATAACTTTAATATTAGATTAAATATTGGGGGGGGGGGCAAATTGGCACATTGTCTAATTTGAAATCTAGGAAAATGTATAATTATTTCATTAGACAATTTCAGGAAGATTATGATTTACAAGTACGAGATGGACATAGTCAATATAATTATATATGATAAGAAAGAAATTAAAGAAATATTTTTGAGAGTAGGACGTACAGTGATTTGCAGTAAACATAGAGAATTTCAATACAAGTCATTACATGGTGCTTTATATACTAAAGAACACCTCTATAGATTTGGATTTGTCCCTGATAAATTATGCTCATTTTGTAAAAAGGAGGAGGAGACGTATCCACACTTATTTTTGCTTTGTGAACAAGTGCAACGAACTTGGCAAGAAATCATAAGTACTCTGGATTTGAGGGAAATAGACATCAGCAATTGGAATTTAATATTCGTAGGAAACTCTCATAGAATCAAAATGTGTAATTCTATTATTTTTATAATGAAATATATTATAATTTTTTCCAGATCATCAGGAGTGCCTCCTTCAATGAACAAAATTTTAAAGATGATTTTAGATTATAAAGATCGAGAAAAGGAATCAGCAATAAAAAATGGTAAAATAGGGTTATATTTACTGAAATGGGAACAGGTAAATATTTAAAGAATTCTGATGTAGTACTTCATTTAATACCTTACCGAATATCCTTTGTGCTGGTCATGCATAAGAAGTAATTTTTTGTGTGTTTTGTTTTGTTTTTGCTTCCCTGACAGCATCAGTTTTCCAACTTTTTAATTTGAGTAAGTGAGAAATGGGAATGTGAGCAGGTACACCGGAATGGGGGGGGGGGGGGGGGGGCTGGTGGGGAGGGGGTGCTTTGTTATATATGAAACTTTCTTTTTCATTTGTATTATTGATACTATGAAAGTTGTGTTAATATTGTTAATTCATATTGTTTATTTGTATATAATTGTAAAAAGAGAGAAAATATAAGATCCAAAAAAAAAAAAATAGATTCATTTGTGGGGTACAGAGAACAATAGAGCACAATGATGGCCTTTATTCCGTCATGCTTGTGGGGAACAAAATACAATAGAAAATACAATAGGAGAAAACGATAAAGTTCCCCACAAATCAATGTGTGTGTGTGGGCGTGTTTAGCCGTATGTCCGAGGACATTTTCGGACAGAGAACAAAAAAGAATCATGACAGCAATGGTCCTCGGAAGCCGGACAATAGTCCTCGAACGTCGAACAATGAATTTGTGCTTTATTCCGTCGACTGTCCGAGGACGGAGGAACAATAGAGGAACAATGCTTGTCCTCGGAAATAAAGCAATACAAGACTCTGTGTGTGTGTGTGTGTGGAGGGGGGGGGGGGGGGGGTCTCCTCTTCCAATAAAAGTGGAGTGAGTAAGGTGGGAGATTATCGCGAACCCAGTCCTGTATCTATAGGGACTTTGGGTTTTCTTTTGGCCGGGGTGGAGAGGAGTAGCCTATCCAGGAAACTATAAAATAGATAATCACATGTAAGACATCACCGCTTTGGGCATGCTCCTCATAAAATTGTGAATATTGAATTCATTTACCTCCAATCTGTATGTGATATCCACTGCTCTGCTACTAAAAAATTGCTTTTCTACCATTATGAAATGGCTTATTTTGAAGAAGAAAAACAGCAGTTGAGGGGAAGGAGCTTTTGCCCCTTGACTGCATGAGCCCCTTTGACTGGGTGGGTGACAACCCCCCCCCCCCCCCCCCCACACACACACATGATAGCGAAAAAGGGGTGTAAAACAAAGAGAAAACAAAGATGGAAAGAGAGAGAAAGAAGGAGGGATTGGAAGGGAACGTGAAAATAGGAATATACGACCCTCTTCCGCATCTACCTTCCTCGCTGTCCTTGTTCTTTCTCATTTTTTGTTTCATTCAATAAGTCCTCTCCTCCATCCCCCCCCCCCCCCACCCCATGACGGTCGAGAGAATAGTCGCAGAACCACGCTATACGCCATTCCTGTTCAGAAAACGACAATGAATAGAAAACGATTCATCTTTAATGATTCATTTATGTTCTGCTTTGAATTAATTGGAATTGACATGAATTTATTTTATTCTTTATTTTTGTTGTGCTTTGTATGTCTGCTAGCTATGCTTTGTAAATCGAAAATTGAGAATGATCCTGACGTATGTTAGGACTTTGAAACCGTAAGAGAATTTGAATTTGTTTGTTTCAAACTTAAGTGGCATCGACAATTTCATATTTCAGTATACATGAAAGATTTAATGATTGACGTTACAAGATACAAAGTCTCTAAATACTGGCGATGCTCTCCACAGTGGCGTAGAGTGAGTCCAGTCATTGAGAAACACTGACGTCATGGCCGGGGAGGGGGACTGGGGAGCCTGGGGACTGGGGAACCTGGGGACTGGTATACATACCGTCAGAGGCGGCGGAACGTCGGGCTCGGACAATGGAAGTGGAGGGGCACCTTTTATCCTCCAAATAAAAGGTGCCCCTCCACTTCCATTGTCCGAGCCCGACGTTCCGTCGCCTCTGCATACCGTCTTAACTCCTCATTTCCCCCTTCTATATTTCCATTTGTTTTGCGTGTTGGTATTTTTTTCTACCTTTCTTTGTCATTCGAGTGGGGGAACACTCAATGTCATAAATATCGAGATCGACCTTTTTTGTATGAATATAAAAAAGATTGGTCATTTCGGGAACAGAAATAGTGCCCCCCCCCCGTATGTACACCACTGCTCCTCCACGTATCTTTTTGATATATATTTGCAAAGTCAGCAAGATCTTGAATTCATTATGAGATACTATGCAGTGGCGGATTATTATTGGAGGGGGTGGGAGATATCACACCCGTGCCCTCCTTTTGAAACCCAATTGGAATAGTATAGGCCTATACCTTAACTACACAAGAAAATCCCCCCCCCCCCCCGAGAATTTGTATTTTTTCGAAATTGTGTCCCCCCTTTCAATTTTACAAATCCTGGCTGCGCCTTTGCTTCGAATATGAATATGTATATTTTTAGGTCAGCCTTTGAACATTGTTCTATGACGTACTAAGCTAAGATCGATCATGTATTAAAGATACAGGGATTTCTTGGCCCCATTAATAGCCTACCTGACTTGTCGCAATGTTCAAAGTTGGCTTCATATAATTATAAGCCCTATCTTACTGATGTGCGAGGTATCATTGCAAACGAGGACAAAGAGAAGATTAATTGATAGGGTATATTTCTTATCAAGGGAAATGTGACATATAAATGACTTACAAATGATTTTCCACTTTAAAAATAGGCTAATTATACATTCAGCCCCCCCCCCCCCCCTGAAAATTGCCTACCCTTCAATCCCCTTCAAGTACATGCTTTCATATTTTTCAATTGATTTTGATTTCATCACGATTTGAAAGTGCCAATGACTGAGCAAAAAAAAGGGCGAAGAACATTACGGCGATTCAAGAAAATAAAATATCCCTTCGAGTCATGATTTCGGCGAAAACTAGTACGGTGTGGGGATTCCCATTCACAATTCATAGCCTATGGTGGCAACCGCCTCAATCCCCGGGGGGGGGGGGGCACTCAACCTGTTTTTGGATGTGGGTGTGCCGCTGCGAATCTCAAAACAGGGGGCTAAGGAGCTAAATGGTTAATTGAGGAAGCTCATTTTTGAGGGTCTAAGAAGCTAAATGGTTAATCGAGGCAGCTCATTTTTGAGGGTCTAAGGAGCGAAAGGGCTCATGCGCAGAGCTAATTTTAGCTGCTCGCGATCTCACTACTCTGGTACACATACGGTGCATGAGCTGAGTCAGCGGTCGCAGCGCTGCTATGCCGCGCCACTGCACTGACTCGATGTCGCATGCAGATTGATCTCGCTGAGTCGCCGCTAGCACTAGTAATACCGCGTTCAGTTAGGGGGCACTAGGCCGCCCAGCTCCCCCGCTGCGCTGGCCTGGGAGGCTAGGGAGCGACCGTTCCCGGACAATGGGCTGTGCGCATTGTTTTCTCATATTCTAGGGAGCGAGTCGGAAGCCAATCGAGGTGCGGTTAGTGAAAATCTGAAAATCGCATATCATGGGAGCGACCCGAGAAGGTTGAAAATGGGGGACGTCACAGCGGCACATACATGTGTGACATATATATGTGAGTGCCCCCCCCCCGGGCCTCAATCTCGCATGCGACACCTTACTTTTTCAATTATTTTGTCTTATTAGGATTAACCTCATGTATTACTTCTTTCTACCCCTGGATATTTTGTATGATTCAAAGACCTGAGCAGTGACCCATTTCCCATGAAAGTATTGCATGATTATACAACAAACAATCAAGTCTAATAGAACGTCTGAATTCTCAAACTAGTTAGTGATCTAGTATAAAAATAACTTCTTATGATGACATCATTTCGTGAAACCTGACTTGTCGACATTGAGCGCTTGTCGACTTGTGACAAGGATCAAATGTAATTGTAAGATTAGAATTTCGGAGTTGAGCAATGACAGCATGAGTCTTCACAAGAATTTTCTGCCAAGTTATTGGTGCATTAATATTTGAAAGGCGTTGATAGCTCCAGATTACAGGAACACTTTTCGAAAAGGTAATAAACCACCAGTTTAATCAGAGTTTAATATGTGTTTTCAACGATACCCTATGCATTATAACGCCCCATATACCTGTTTCTATGTGGTGTTGGCATTTTACAGTTGCACATGCAATTTAGTATTTCCAAATTTCACGAATCATAATTAATAAGTATGGCTTATCCGCTGGCGGCTTTGCATGTTAGGATGGGGGGAAAACAGCCCGTTCGGAGGATATGTTCTGCTGAGACTACATCTGGTTTCACGGAATCCCTCTCGGGGGCAATCATAGCTACATTCCTATACTTCGTGTGTATAATGTAGGCAGTCATACACCTCAACTTTTTAAAACACCACTGCACAAAAGTCACCAACATTCACTCAAAATCGGCATTTAATTTACAAAAACCGACCCCAAAATATTCAAGAAATACAATAAATTCAACTCAGCGATGTTGGAAAATATATTTCAAAAAATGAAATCCGTAATTTACTCTCGATTCTCGCGAAACGAGCTATCGGAGTCATTGTGTACATTTCCTTGTCGCCGCGGGCGCTGACATCTCCCCAAAAGAGTTTTGTCCTTAAAAATTCGGTCCCTATATGGCGTACACGGAAAAGTCCCGATTTTCTGTGTGCGCGATCGTAAAGATCGATGTGCGCTTGCGATCCCGAGTTTTTCGTGGACAAAAAATTTATTGGCCGATTTTAGTCTAAAGCCCGCCTCACACTGTGCGATTTTTCAAGCGATCACTTGCGATGCGATGCGATGCGATGCAAAGCGATATCGCAGGAAATCGCAGGCTACCACAGGATCTGCGATTCATGTCTCACACTGTGCGATTTTAGCATTTCGCGCATGCGTACTTTATTACTGATAACGCGATTTGTATTAACTGACACACGTAAACAAAATTCCTAAAACTTGAAAGGTAATTATGTTTTTTAAATAAAAATGACATGAAACGCATGTGTAACGAATGTGTAGCCTATGTACTGTAGTAACTGAAATTATTATAGAGACTTATAATTATAAATGAGGTAACCAACATTTAGGGGAGAGATACATTTTTATTCTACGTAAAGTTAGATGGATTGGAAAAGAAAAGATGAACTTCGGGTTATAGTTATTTAGTTAATCGAGTTATTTTTCCCCGACAATCCATTTGACTTCTCTTGAACTCTGTTTATTTTGGATTCACCGATTTGTTGGTTTTTTATTGGCAGAATGAAATATTGATAATATGAATCAGGGGCGGATCCAGGATTGAGTAAAAAGAAAGTTTGTCAAAAAGTAGACCCTATTTTTTTTGGTTCTCGCCAGCTTCTCGAAAAGTTGCTCAGTGGAAGTGGGGGGCGACAAATTTTCGCCAAACCTTCAAAATTCGCTCAGTAAGAAAATGGCGGATCGTCTATGGTCAAAATGCATACTTTGCTTCCAAAGGGAGTCGGGGGGGGGGGGGGGGGGGGGGGGGGCACGGGCAGGAAGTGCCCCCCGCCCCGATCCGCCAATGATATGAATTATAATAGAATCAGTGTATTGTTTTAATTAAGCGGTGATCCGCCATTTGCTTCTGTGACAATTGCTCTGGGCGTTATTTCATCATTAGAATGGGTTTAATAGGGTAATGGTTTCCGAGCATTCATCGTTTTATTTTTTCTTCTGTTTGATTGTCAGGTATTTTCTGTGTGTGCCCCGCCCCTTTAAAAGTTTGGATGTGCCCTGATCTTTGCCCCTCCCCCGTTCTCTATCTATATCATTCTTTCTTTGCTTCTCTTATCTTTTCTCGAATCTCCACATCACTTTCTCTCTCCTGTCCCCCGCTATTGCTCTCTTAATATTTCTCAATGACTATTAGAACTATAATTATTTCCACGCCCTCCCCCTCTCTCACTCTCTCTGGAACTCTCTCACATCCCCTCTCAGTAAACAATATTCACATAGGACTGAGTGAAACACCGAGCTGTTAGTGACATAGGTATCATGCATCTTTATTGGAGACGTGCTGAATATCCCTTACAATAGCAAGATGAAAGCTGCATGTTAAAGAAAAGTTACTCTATTTTATGGGAAATACAAATGAAATGATTTTGATAAAAGAAAAGAAAAGACAAAAAGAAAGAGGGAAGGGAGAGAGAGAGAGAGAGAATGTGCTTACAGTGAGTCAAGCTTAGTTCCAGTAAACACACAAGGTCCATTTTCCTGAAATGAAAACACAACCTCACGTCTGTGTATGTATACATTTTAACAAACAAACCATGTGCATTACATTTATTGGAATATCTGCTTAATAGCAAATCAATACCTCAAAAAACAATACCAATATTATAACAAATATTATATACAATAATATAGTATACAAATTACATGTATATGTATAGTAACATAATTGTCTATCTGGCCTGGGGGAGCATTTCAATATTTGTCATTGTCAACCATTTTTTACTTGTTTTATGCACATCATGATCTTAAATAGTATCTTAACACAAATTAGCTATACAAAAATAATATCATTTCTTGATCAAAATTTACATAACATGTATATTCACCTTCATGAGAACACACCATATATAATCGTAGATACAGTATTAAAGGTTGACTAAATTAGAGAGAAAATGGGTCCTCTTTCCATGTAGTTTTGCCTTCTAATCACGAATCTGCCAATCGATTGTCCAAATTATGTCTCGTTTTGGCGAAAAAGGGGGAAAAGTGGAGGTTTTGGGACCGTTCCTTAAAACTCGTGAGCTGATTGGCTAACCCCCATGTGACGTATGAAAAGTAAGAGGCACAAGATCTGCAGGCTGCAGCATATAATATTGTACACAGAATGCGGTATTTGACCCCTCTGTTCAACGGACAATTTATGAAAAAAGGAAATTAATCAATATAATCTTAGGAGTGAATAATCATTAGCAATATATTTTCTACAAGATCAGAAAAGAATTTTACCCAAATATACAGCTCTTGTTTTGTTTTTAGCTTTTCTTTTGAACAATGTTCTCATCCATCTGAGCTTGCCGAACGAAAGTTTTGCATTGGTCATAATCGCGTGCACAGCCGTTTTATGCGTTTGCACATACAATGTCATGCATATCTATAGTACGGCAGTGACTATGTTCCCCTCGTACATAGCGACTGGTGAACGTTTTTGTTTTTTTTTATTTCACTCACGGCTTTTTTTTACTTCGCTTTACATACTACGCTAGTAATGGCTAAGATTTTGGCTGAATTCAAGTAACTTATATAGAGAGAGGAAAAGTGCCCGCGATTCCGAGTTGGAGGACTTTTCTGAGCCATGCAGATACGAACTCTGATTTATCAGATGATTTATCATACCCCGAAGGCAAAGAAGCTCGAGTGGCAAGGGGAAATTCGACCAGTTATATGTTTGAACCCCTCGCAGAATGCGGTGAAGGGCCGTGGTTGAAGTAACTCCAGGGAGCTCCAACGCGTTGTCCTCCCTGGAGTTACGGGTGAAGTAGACCGAAAATTCAATCTCTCGTTCGTTAGGTCGTCTTAGCCTATTAGCTAACGAACGAGAGACAGAATTTTCGGTCTACGGGTGAAGCTGCTGCAGCTGCTGTCGTTGAAAAACAGATTGGAAGACTTGACTCCAAGTCTGATCGTTGGAATAGCTGAATCTTTTAGCTAGGTTATCCTTCTCTTCATGCCAAATTCGGAATATAGGCCAGGATCCTCAAAATCATCTTCGCCAAAGTGATCGCTGCAGATTGTACTCCACTCACTTTGCCGGCCCTTGCCACTCTGCCCGCGTGAGCTTTACATTTGCGACCCACAATTTCCGTAGATTTTCATCTTTAGGAAAATGATGTAGGCTTACACCATCTTTAGGGGTCTATAATTGCTACAGCCCGCAACTATACACCGATTAGGCATTATTGATGAAACTGTGTCCCAAAATCAAAGTTATTGTGAGGAATTAAACACACGAAAATACGCAATGCAAATGGACGATGCGGTGAATATCATGCTCGGCACCGGGCTGGGCCTGCCGGGGGCCTCCGGGCGCGCACGGTATAGGTTAGTGGAATATTTTCCCTTACTTTTCATGCGTCACAGATCACGTGATCATGATGTTGCTTCGATGGGTTTTTTAGGGGCGGGGCTTATGACTGTGTAAATCAGCAAAAATGTACTTTTCAAATGATTATAAAATATCACTGAATGCATAAAAAATTGTATGATGGATATTTTTTGGCTCCTGATGACACCTTCCTACGAAAAATGGGCAATTATTTTTTTATTTTAGTGACCCTTTAAATAAAATTCCTTCATATGTTTCTGTATCCTTTTCCCCCTCTCACTTTTTTCATTCTCGCCTTTTTCATTATCAATGATTTGAAAATATCAAATTATATTTCTGCACAAACATGATATAAGCAATCATATCTTATGTTGACATTTGGAAAGCACTTTTTTGAGGTCTTCTATTAGAGCGAAACTCTAAATAACCCAAATAAGGTACAAGCGGGTGAATAATACTGAGTGGGTTTTGTGTTTTTTCTTTCTGCTAGAAACCAAATTGGAAATTGATGCCATTTAACAAGTTGTATACAAATATTCAGTTTGTTGAAGTTGTGAATCCTTATTTATATAAATATTCTGGTTATGAATGAAGAAAAAAAATCGACAATTATTTATCAAATCTATAAACATATTTTTTTTTTAAGTACAGTTTATACATACATAATAGTTAACCTATTATTAAATATGAAATACAAATTTTGTATTCCAATAAACCCAAATTTAAATTTCATTTCACAAGATTGTTAATAATTGTTAATCATTATTATACTTGTCTGATAACTAAAGAATTACAATTCGCACTTTCTTTTTATAGCAGAGGCTAAACAAAATGCATTGCATAGAATGCCTTCCAGTCATATAATACAAGATTGTATGAAGGAAGTGCAAGCACACTAGAATATTTTTTTCTTCTTTCAGCAATACAAACAGAAAAGAAATTCAGTAATTATTAAAAACCTGTAACATGTAATGAAACCATAGTTTACCCCCCCCCCCCAACAAAAGAAAAATACATGTAATTGAAAGACAATCATTTTGATGAGGCAATTTTGTTTTCCCCTGCTCATGCATGGATTTGGTGTTGTTGTTTTTTTCCATTTGAATCACAACTAGCTGAGACAGAGAGTTGTGCTATTAGATGTTGTTCCTGATTGTACATTTATTTCATGGATTCTCAGTAGTTCACATGATTTGTTGAAAATAAAAACGTTTCATCTCCCAATTTTCAAGTAACTACATTTTTCAAATGCAAATTTTGCTTAAATCATCAATATATAGTATACTGTATAACAAACAATACAATTATCATATAATAGAAAGGTTTCCGTTCTAAAAAGGGAGGCACAATGCACATTTTTCTTCCAAAAAGGGTGGGGGTACGTCCGGCTGTACCCCCCCCCCTAAATCTGCCACTGCTTTTGGACTAAATATGACCAGAAGGTAGCTGAATTAGGCTTCTCTCAAGACAATGAATTTCTGATTAAGTGTCAAATTAGGGTCTGTGTTTGCAGACAACATAATTTCCAAGTGTGGGGGTGATGGGGGGGGGGGGGGGGGGATTGACCAAAGAAAATACCACCTTCAATCCATATGATCTGAAGGAGACGGCTCAGATATTAACGGTTTGATGTTGTAACAGTTCTGAGTAGGTATCACCAGGTATGGGATTGTGCTCCAAGTTGATTTCTTCAATGACAGACATGCCAAAGAGTTGCTTGCATCCAGATCTGCAAGGAAATCGAGGGATCAAAATAGATGTTCTTATTTATCAACACATTTGCTTGAAATTCATGTACGGTATTTAATTTTTCATTGATAGAAAAACCAAATGTATTGTCATTTCATTTGTTCTTATTAATATTCAAATATGGATTTAAATTTGTGAATCATGAAATTATGGATGCCAGTATTACTCAAACATACATGCAGGCAGATTCATGGGGTGAAGTGAAAACTGAAGAGGCCAACCCCCACCCTTAGAGAAAAACAAAGACATAAAAGGGCTTTTTGAGGATTTTTTTTTCCTGCAGCCCCCTTTTGGACTAAATAATGTTATAACCCTGGATGTAATTTACCTGGGAAGGGCTGGCAGCTGGATTCCAAAAATCATAATTACCGGAATAAATAGGGAATTTTGTTTTGCTCAATACAAGACAGAAATCCAGCAAAGTCCAACACAAGCTGAATTCATTCCTGGTTTTCAATCCTTATTATTCATGTATTCACATTTCATATTTATTCAGACATATGAGTGAGAAATAAGAGAACATACCTGTGATTTCATTGTCACTCAAATCTAAAATTCTGAGGGATGACAGTTCATAGGGATGACAGTTCATAGAAACTCTCTGGCAAGGTGGATATTGTGTGAGGCATTTATAGCTTCTATAGGATAGTCATCTGGTAGATTTCATCTGATGTTTACAGCTTCATTAATAAAACATGAGAGGTACAATGATAAGTAATAAAGAGCTAATAATAAAAAGAAACAAAGGGTACATTAACTAAATCCATCAGCTTAGTAACACCCTTGATTACTCTACAATCAAACTCATTCTCATTGGCTTAAATCAGGGAAATGTAACTAAGAGTTAATTACATTTCCCGGCTTAAATCAAACAGCAAACAAATTATCAGCATTATACTGTACTTCAATACACTTTACTGGATAGATGTTTGACAAAGAATAAAAACTGATTAAGAGATTTCTTTGCTTCGCTCAGCCTGAATGCAAATCATTCAAAATAATTTTGTGCAATTGCAATTAAAATGAAAATCTATTCATTTATAAAAATATGTTTTGACAGATTAAATCAAAATTAAGCATTTTATTTGAATGAAAAGTGTCGTCCCTATGATATCTGTTGTGTTCATGTCATTTCTCTGCAAATTATACGACTATCCTTTTGAACAAGTAAATTCAATCAAAATAAAAGAAACAAGACAAGGTAAAAGTTAAAAAAAGGAACCTGCATGACAAGTTATAATTTTCTTTAAAAGTCTGTTTTCAAAAACAATTCTTACCAGTAACTTTTCCAAGGCAATTTCTTTGACATTTCTTTGACAGTGCGTGCATTGTGGGAAAGATCGAGGGTTGATAGCACTGCGTTTCTCATGAGATGGTATACTGCTTGCAGAACAGCTTCCAAGAGACAGCTTGAAAAATCCTATGAAAAGATAGTAAAATAAGTTTCAATTAGAAAATGAGCTATGCAAAAAAATAAGTGGGGGAACAAAAGCCAGAAACATGTTACAAACTTTCTTACATTCTTGACATCAGTAGCCAGCTTACTTGTGATTTATGAGTGACATTTTAAAATACATTCTTAACTTATCAATATGAATATTCTGAAACAAATAGTACAACATAATCATGATCATATAAAGTAGATCTCACAATAACTTTCAAAGTATTAACATGTAGCTGTTGACTGCTGAATTCTCTTATTCCCTAAAGTTTGCTCAAAACTTGATACAGGACCCACCTGATTCAAGAAGGCAATGGGTTAACTGAAAAAGAGATTATGTTTGAATAATGGAAGTAAAATACATTGCAGCTATAAAAGTATTTAAACACTTATTGTTATGCGAACAAGGTAAATGATACCCAAAACCTCACTTTCAGTCCTTACAAATTGCATAATGAAGAATTCTTTGATCCTTAATCATAAATTTGAGCAAAAACCTGAAATAAACTTGCCTGTCATCTCAACTCAGCTTAGTATTGGGTGAGCTGTGGATAATATTCTGATCTCATTGTTAATTCTGATCTCATTGTCAATTGTCTTGCGTCATGTTTCTGTTGGTGAATATCCTCATTAGTTTATATTAATACGTACAATTACTGATAGTTGTAGTTTAGATATATAATAGTCTTTTTTTTTACTATGTTTAGTATTAAAGGTAATATTATTCAGAGGGTTCCACAATCTACAAGCAATGCTTTTCAGTGGATCCCTCCATTTCTTCAGAAAATCTTCAGAAAATTTTCAATAGGGTACAATCTTTTGATTTCTTGTACAATAATTCTACATAATGAATTTCGTGATGTCAACTAAAAGTCATTCTCGTATCTTATTCTGTTATATACTTTATAAAATATTGTATGATTCTGATGAAATGAAAATAAACTTGAATTGAATTGAATTGAATAGTAGAGTGCAAAAACTGAGAGGCACAATATATATCGGCCTATTAATTAATATAAATAAAATCCATTTATGCAGCATGGCAAAGAATCCTACAGTAGAAGAGAGGGGAAATTTTTAAAAATATTATAGATCTAATACATCTATATATTGAGAAAAAAATACTGAGAAAAGCAGCTACCTAAAATTTGTATGCTGTTTACGACGCATGTATAAAGCACTGATGGACATGGCTGCCGAGCCCATATCTCAGGGAAGTTGAGGTACCGAAACGAGGCAAGCGTCGGTCCAGCGCCCTGGGGGCCAAATAATATTAATAACCGTACATACCGTACTTCTTCGGCCAGCTGCCAGCTGCAACTCTCTCTCTTCTAACTTAGAGTTAGATGAGGCAATTTTAACTACTTATTTATTATTTATGTAAAAACATAATTCCTCTTCTTGTGCCCACAACGTAGACTAGACCTAGACTACTAGTAGGCCTAGTACAACTCATGTCATAGCCCGACCAGACGGCGCGACAGGGATGTGTAGGGTTACTCGTCACTGCTTCTGCCGCTGTTGAGTGTACTTTGTGGGTTAGAATTGAGATGAAAGGACTCCGAATTTCGGGGCAATAATGACCTTCAAATAGTAGTCCCTAAAAAAGTTAGACTTAGAAGTTAGAGTAACTTAGAGTTAGAGGTCAGTAATATGCATGGGGTTTTTACATTTATTTATCTCTAAGTAATTTAAATCTAGTGCCTTGTAACTTTCTTTGTTTTACTTTAATTTGTTTTACTTTACTATTATAGTTTTAGGTTAATTAGATTCCGTTTTTGGATTTCAATTAGATTTAATTAGAGTTACAAAGTAGGCCTAAGTCAACTCAAAGCGTCCCACAATTAGTTAATCTTCATGATCTTAGGCCTAGATAATTTATAATGTACAAATGTGTGCATCAGACTTCAAGTTCTGGTATGATTTGGCAATGAGAATCCCAGACCAAAGGAGGTTCGCCAAAACGATAAAGTTAAATTTTTCAGGGTAAAATTCCCATCCAAAGTGACAGCCATACTCAAGTCAGATCTTCGAGTTCGACCCATTGCATTCCTGCACTGCGCAAAACGATGAAATCACACTCCAATTAAATCCTATGTACGGGACTACATATGCAAAAAATTTGTGCGATAAAAAATGCATAGTGCACAATTTCATCAAATTACTTACGGTTACATCCAATCTCGTAGCATGTTTCCGTCTTCATTCTGTCTTTTGTCACGCGATTGTGATAGGCCGGCAGGCTGATGTTAAATAATGATGGCCTATCCGGCTATCCTGCCACATTTGAAGGAGAACCTCCTGCCCTTTCTCCGTTGTTCCTCTGTCCACTAGATGGAAATCGCATCGCATCGCATCGCATCGCAACAAAATTTTTGAACATGTTCAAAACCCTGCGATGCGAGGCGATTGCTTGCGATATTGGAAAAATCGCAAGCTGTTGCGTCGCAAGACCTCTCACACTGCACGATATCGTGCGATTTCCTGCGATGCGAGGCGATATCGCAGGAAATCGCACAGTGTGAGGCGGGCTTAAGACATCGGCAGTTTGTAAACAACACGCGATCGCGAAACAAATCGGCGGGGATTTCTCCGGTTTTGGACAAGATTTTGACTTTGGATTTTGCTGAAAATATCAAAAGTTCTTCCTAACGGCCATTTGAGGTAGGAGTGAGATTTTTAAGGGCTGAATTTGAAAGCAAGTATTTAAAATATTTATCTTATTTTTCCCCCCATACCTTCAGTACATGCGACAGAAAATACCAACTATTTTACAGAAATGTACCCGTGAGTGCTCGGGGGAGAGCCTCGAAAGTCAGACAGAACATGATTGCAGAATATCATTTATGTCTATGATTATGACTGTTAATTAATATAAAACTCCTCCAAACTGATTTTACTTTCAAAGTCAAATCGTGATTACAATGATTGTTATTGTTCCTTTTACATGAGTGCATGAAGTTTTCAAATATTGCCAAGATTTTCTTTCACTTCTTTTGATTGTTACTTTTTCTTCAGGTTACCATGGGTGTGTACATAAACATTGTTTGAACTTGAAGCACTTGTAGTACTCAGTTTTGAGTCATTAAGACATTAGCCTTCCGTCATGCTCAACTCATTCTTTGAGAAGCTGCGTTCTCCTGCTCAGCCCCAGCAGCACCAGGAGCCATCCACGTTCACACCTCCTGGACTGGCTAACCAAAGCAGACCTGATCAAGAGGAGGATGGGTTCTTACTCGTCGGTGAGACTGCCAGTGAGAGAAACACTGTCATGCCTACTCATCATGCTTCTAATAGCCAGGGATATCCTCCAACTTATTCACAGGTTGGTGTTCATCTCCTTCTCGATCTCCTCTTTTCTCTCCTAATTCAGATTCAGTGGCAGATTTAGGGGGGGGGGCACTTCCGACCCGTGCCCCCCCCCTTTCCCCTTTTGAAAGAAAAGTGTACATTGTGCCCACTTTTACAAAATCCTGGATCCGCTGCTGATTAGTGCTGCATCGAAAAGGTTAACTGTTACAAAGCCAACCGTCAATCCCCTACATGTAATAGAATTCAGTGTCATTAAGGGGCTTAAAATGAAAATTAATTAGGGTTCTTAGTCTTAGTCTACAAATGTAAGTTCCTCAACAATGATCATTTCAATATGTTAAACACAATTCATCTTCAGATAAAAGATATAATTTGAATATGAATAACCTATACAAAGACAGTTCATATTATTTATTTATTTCAAAGATAAGATTTACTAATCCTTTTGTATGAATGGCTCATACAATGACAGAATTTGAAACTATATGATATCTTATACCTACAGGTTCAGCAATCGGCAAATTACCCAGTCCATTCCTCTTCCAGCGGGGCGTGGTCATCTCACCTTCTTCCATCATCCCCGCTCCCAACATCCAGTCAAGCATCGAGCAGCAATCAAGCCAATTCACAGACAGGCCATAGTCCCACCTATGCCACCCTCGTCACAAAGGATATCCCATTCCAACTGTCAGAGCAGCTGCACTTTGCCCAGAAACTCTCCACGGATATGAGCTACTTTGCCGTGCCGCATCTTCAAAGCTACAATCCAAGTAAATATTGCTATGACTTTGAGGAGGAGAGGAGAGTTCTACGAGAGATGGCAGAATCTGGCGATTGATGAATGTTGGTTAATGTAAGCTCCTTGTCATGCTGCGAACGGTTCTTAGATGATCAGTGTTTTGGTGATAGCAGCAACGTTAGAGAGTGGATTAAATAATGTGCCAAATTATCTATATAGTTCACCTAGAGTATCGAGTGAAACACGACCTGAAGGCGTGGATATGCTTGCGTCACATCTGGCCAAATCAAATACTTGAGTCACGTACGGTAATAATAACGCTTACCATACATGTATAGCGCCATCTC
Organism: Heliocidaris erythrogramma; assembly: GCA_025617745.1. Classification (NCBI taxonomy): domain Eukaryota; kingdom Metazoa; phylum Echinodermata; class Echinoidea; order Camarodonta; family Echinometridae; genus Heliocidaris; species Heliocidaris erythrogramma. The sequence goes on from CM046870.1 coordinate 27,985,634, forward strand.
TGTAGAAATTCTATTCCGAAGTACAATTTTATGCATTAGCCGAGAGTTCCAAGACAATTTTGCATTATCGATGCTGTGTCTATCGCTGCCAATAGACTAGTGAAATGCTGCCTCGTGCTTGACTTGCGACTGATTTGTGGGATTTGCAATTGATTGCAACTTTCTTGCAACACCTCATTAGCGGACAAGTAGAGCAACACCATTGAGATGTCAGTTATCTTGTCCTTCCGTGTATGACATTTGTGTGCAACACCCCTCTGGCGTTAAAATATTAAAATTGTATGGATTCAAGTGTATAACACTATGAACACAGTGACAAAGGGAGCGGACAATTTATGCAGCTCCTCAGTGTACCCTCCACAATAGCTCTGGTATACAAAAGGACATCCCTTCACTGCTATTATGTGACACCTGTTCTACATATTTTTACAGGATAGCAATGAATGGATGTTCTTTTGTTAACCAGTGCAATTGTGAAGGGTACAAAGAGGAGCTGCATAAATTGTCCGCTTCTTTGTTCATCATGTTCATAGTGTAATGAACTTAATAGATGTACAATATTATTATTATTTCTATTATAATTGTACGTATGGCTATCAAAATATTTTATGAAAAAATGAGTCTTATCTATTCATGCTGCATTTTTGTTCCAATACTTCCCACTGTACCAGTGGCGGTATACTGTTAACCATTGTTAGAGTTAGATCTATATCAGATTCACAGTTTATATTTATTTTTTACTTTTGATGGATGATTTATGGGTCTCTTGAATTTTAATATAGGCTGCCTGCCAATAATTGGATAATGATACATAGAGGTTTTCTATACTGGGTATAATAGAATATGAAAAATATTTAAGAACCGGCTGTTAAAAGGTGTCACATGCAGATTACCTTTCTTAGGGTGTTGTAAGGCTAATCATATGTAATAGCCATGGTATATTCAGTTATTAAAATGTATGCTATGTCTTTTCAGCTATTCTTATGGAATGTTGTGCAATGTAACAAAGTGCCTTTCATGATGTCCAATGCGAGTTGTATCCCGTGTGTGCATTACATTCTTGCAACATTTTAATTTTTTTTTTGATGGCATATAGCATGTAGACAACCAATAGGTTGTACAACACACGCTCCGGCAGCAAATGCTCCGCAGTCAATTTTCATGCTCTAACCGAATTCTAACCTTTAACCCCGGACCAAACTCTATATCTAAACCTAACCCTAAACCTAACTGTAAACCTAACTTGATTGCAACCCAACTTACACCCTGATTGCAATCCTAACCCTTTCTCGATGCCTTTGCCCTAATAAAGTCCGGAGCAGCTGTCACGGTCGTGTTGTAAAACCAGAAACGTTCGCGATAGGAAACCTTTTCGATTTGGAAACGACGGCTATTTTTCATATCCAGAAACCTTCCCAGTTTGCACAAGTTTTCCTCTAAGTTAATTATGATTTAGTGATTTCACTAACTTGATTGCAACCCAACTTACACCCTGATTGCAATCCTAACCCTTTCTCGATGCCTTTGCCCTAATAAAGTCTGGAGCAGTTGTCACCGTCGTATTGTAATTGTGATTTAGTGATATCACGGCATGAAACTTTCTCGAATCTGAACCACTCACGAAAACCCTGAACATTAAATGCGTGCGAAACTTTCTTGTTTTATCGTACATGACAGAGCACGTATCAGTATCCTTATGAATCTGGGTAATTGGTTGCCACAGATTATTCTAACTACGTCTATGAGTATCGTTTTCTGCATTAGTAAAGCGTGTACGTTCCAAAATCGGCAGATTTGAGAGGGTTAGAGGCAGCAGAGGGGAAAGTTGCACCCCTTTTATTTCTAAGCCATTCCTCATTTAGATTAGCTTGTATAGGGGAGGATAGGTGCCCCTGCCACCCCCTCAACTGCCCCATGATCCTTGTTCAGCCTCTGTGTTATTTCGTTTTGTAGCAACATGTATGCAAAGCTACCTGTGTCTCTTCTTTCTATTCAAATTATGACCCATTATTCAAACAAGGAAGTACTATTTGTTCTACTTATGTAAGTTGCCAACATGTGATTCAATCAATTATACATTTATATTACAAATAATATCTATGTAACTCGGTCACAAAAAAAAATCTTTGACATAGTTTGTTATGTTTTTAACATTATGTAATACCAATATACATGTACATCTAGGCCCCATCTTATAAAAAGCTGTGTTTGATTCCTATCAATTGCAACTTGATTAGATACAATGGAACCTCGTTATAACAAACACCTTGGGACCAAGGAAATTACCTTTTTTTATTGATAAACAACAGAAAAAATTTTTTTTAAGTTTTTAAATTTATGATTGAGCAGTGGAGGACATGTAATCAATCCGGATCAGTCGCGATTCCTTGGAAGACAGGGCCCAAAGTGTTGCGATCGTCTTGAAAAGAGTTGCGAGCGATTCGGATCAGCCGCAGATCTTTGTGTGTGTGTGTGTGTGTGTGTAATTGGGTTTTTACAGACGTGTATCAATCAGATATGATTATTTACGTCTGGGACCGACCTTTAACGTCACCATCCGAAAGACGTTAAGACAGGGCCCTGTATTTGAGTATTTTACATGGTATTGTAAAGTTTATTTTCATCCTGAAGCCTTGTTCACGCTTGATGTGATAAACCGTCTCAAAAAAAAATCAAACATCACAGCAAAAGAAAAAAAAAAAACATTATGTGTGAATGAATGACAACTGGGGGTATAAAAAAAAGTATTTGCTCGCAGCAAAGGCCCCTGCATGTACTCTGTGATTTGAGTGCTATAATATACAGATTTGTACTATGCCTGCATGTCTTCATTTTGCCACAGTTTTTTTTTAATAAGGTTAACAAGGTTAACTGTGTCATGTAGAGGTGTTGTAGTTGAGTGGTTTAAACACTTGACTGGAGATGAGAAGGTTGTGGTTTCGATCCCTGGCATGGCACTAGTGTTCTTTGGCAAGACATTAATCTACATTTGCCACTCTCAACCCAGGTGTTAAATGGGTACCGGTAGGAAGGAATTCCTTGAATGCTGTGAGCGCTGAATTCAGTAGCCTAGCTAGAGCCACGGTAATGTTGGAGTGCCTTAGGCACCTTATTACGAGGTGGATATGAGCACTATAAATATACCCCATATTATTATTATTATTATTATTATATATGAACAAGGCTGAAGTCGTACAAATTAATGTGGGATCGCTGTTGTACAACACAGAGTTGTGATCGATATCAAGGTGCAAGTGATAGGAATCAATCACAGCTTTTTTATAAGATGGAGCCTAGATGTACATGTATTGGTAGGGGGGAGGGGGGAGGCTACACTTGCAGTACCCTGTGCTGATTACACCATTGACTAACAAGGAACTTTCAGCAGGCAACATCGAAGGGGGAACATTCTTCATGTGACCAAAAATGCCACCGCACACCTTACGATCCGACTGGTCTACTACCGGTCTGCGAATTGAGCGAGGGGAGATGAATCGCAGGGCAGTCACATGCCTCGACACCGCACATCTTGCGACCCGACTACTCTGGTCTGCCCTTTGTGCATACGCTCTCTACTTTATGTCATAATCAATACTGCCGCCAGATTGGCTGGAAGTTGGATTGAGCCTACGATCCAGTTACAGAGATTCGACATGTCAAATCCTTACGATGGACCTTGCGATTTGTCTCTGACCGGTCTGCGACTCACATGCTGACAAGAGCTGTGACGTCACATCTCCCCTCACTCAGTCGCAGATCGGTCACAGACCAGTTGAATCGTAAGGTGTGCGGTGGCCTTAAGGGAATCCCAAGGATTGTCTGGCTTGAGTATATCAAAATAAAGTCAGATGGTCTTTTTGCATTTTAACTTGACTGCTGTATTTAATAATAATAATAATGGTGGCTTCTTGTATAGCGCTCATGTCCGTCACGTTGTGACGCTCCTGGCGCTTCATTATTACCCCGGTCATAGCTTATATTAGCAGCCAAATATGTAGCGCTCAAGCATATCGGGTACCCATTTACACCTGGGTGGAGAGTGGCAAATGTGGATTAATGTCTTGCCAAAGGACGTTAGTGCCGGGCTGGGATTCAAACCCTCAACCTTTTGATTAAGAGTCAAGTGAATGAACCACTATACCACGACACCTCCACAATATTATAATATTTAAGATATTATCACATGATTTATACCTTATTTGCTGAAGCCATATTTTTTTACAATTTAATATAATAATAATTTGCAAGCTATCTCTTGATTTATCTACAGTACTGTACTTTGCATTTCACATAGAAAGAGAAAGACTATGAAGAATTAGAAAAATAGTAATACATGTATAATTAATTTATTTGATCAATACTTCTAACAAGTCAATGAAAATGTGGTTTCTAAATGTATTTCAGAAGATATCTTTGGAAAGCTCACAACTCTACGAGCTCTAACTTTCACTAGTGTGCTGAGAGCCAGAAGGGTGTTAACTCCTTGCTGAAGCAACATACGAACTTGTAACTTACACGTTGATACGGAAATGAAGTCGAAAAATATAACAGGAAAACTTTTCCATACAAATGGCAACAATGGATGATGTAGAATGTACATGATTAGAATGCAATATACATGTACTATATAATGTGCAGCTTTTACTTTAATATACCTATGCATGATGCAGAATTATACTGCCATTCAAAGCGGTATCGCTAGACCATTTTAATGAAGGGGAGGGGGGGAGTGGAATGGAATAATGCCAGACCAGATTTGCTGAGAAGTTAAATGTAGCTGAAATTTTCTAACAAGTAAAAAGGAAATAGTTCTCATATTTTCGAATTTGTCAATGAGGATATTAACTCAATGGCGGATCTTTGGGCATATGTCCTCTCACCCCCCCCATGGATGAAAATATGCACCTGAAAATATGAGAGGTATAAAATAAAAAATCAATAAAGCAGAAAAAGATCATTAATCATTGTAATTTGCCAACATACCATTTTTAGGGGGAGGGCTAGGCGCTCTCACACCACAGTGCACTAGCGACGCCCTTGGCTATTCATATTTGATCGCTACACAGTTGCACTGGCTTGTCTTTAACTCTGCTGCCTATAGTATTATTTTATTATGTCCATATATCTCTCAACCTCTGTGCCAATGTTTCATTGAATTATCTTCAAAACACTACATCTGTAACTCTAGCTCACAATCCTACATGTTATGACAACCTACTTTGAAAAAAGGCTATTGCATGTATTGCATTATTTGAGAATTGTATTAAATTATAAAGAGTATTATTTTCAAATTAGCTGGTACTCCTCTTCCTCCCTCTACAAATCTATGGCTTTGTGAATTCGCATTTTATCCACCGCAAAAGACCAATGTCCCTTTCTCCATAATGTTATCCCCCCCCCCCCCCTCCCATGTCTGCACTCAATCTACACCTGCTCAGAGCACTGGGTCATAGTCCAAACTCAACCTTTTCTCTGTTTTTGTCTGTCCCTGACTCTGTTTAACTACCTCCTTTCTTGCATCATTCATTGTCAGTGTTAATGACTCTACCACTGACATTGTAAGATGCTTGATAGTGATGGTCGAAAGGCCCCTGACCTTTACAAGGTAGGTTTTATCGCCAAGCAGTGACGTAGCGAAGGTCCGGCCAGTGAGGGGGGTGAGGGGGGGGGGGGGGGGGGGGGGTCCACAGACTCCACCTGTATTACTATAGGTAATGGAGGGTGTCCAAAGGCTCTTATTGTCTATTCTTTTCACGTTCTCTTTGCTTGAATTCCTTCCACCCTCTTCCCTCGGGCCTCCCTCCCTCTCTCTCTCTCTCTCTCTCTCTCCCTCTCTCTCTCTCTCTCTCTCCCTCCCTCTCTCTCTCTCTCTCCCTCTCTCTCTCTCTCTCCCTTCCCTTTTCCCCCGTTTGTGGGGAAATCAGGTGTCCCCCTTGCCCCTTGTAACTACGCCCATGTCGCTGCATGAGACCAGCAGAAACTCATTTGTAATGAAAGGTCTTAATGAAGAGGTGGATCGAGGCCTATCAATCGTCATTCTAGTTGCAAGGAAATCGAGATATATTCTGCGCAGGAACGTCGAAATACTGTTTAGATGAGGCAGGGGAAGCTGATGTTGGACTACATTTACCGACAAGGTTGCAAACATTTTCAGCGAGCCAAAACGAGAATTATGAATTAAAAAAAGCAATTTAAGGCAAAGGCTCTAAATTCAAATTTGCAGACATAAATATGAACGGTCTGTCAACAACTCCTGGGGGCGTTTCATGAAAGGACTTGTCAGATATTTTATCCGACAAATTTTCTCTTAGCCAATCAGATGCAAGGATTTCAGTAGCTTATAACAGATGTCTGATGAAATATCCGACACTTCCTTTCATGAAACGCTCCCCAGGTATCGCCCGTATACGTTAGCTTTGGGTGTTCGCCAAAATTTAAAAGGATTAGCGCCATCTACGTCATTATTCAAACACAACAATTTAGCGAAGTGCTAACTTATTTTATTTGTTTGATTGCATGTGTTTCCCACATTTCTTTTGAAATTCGGGGGGGGGGGGGTGTTTTTGTTTTAAATTAATTAGATTTGATTCGTTGAAAAGGTGTCGTATAGTGCGTAGGTCGTGGGTTCGATCCCCGGCATGGCACATATGTCCATGAGCGGGGCATGTTAATTTGCAGTGTTTTTATCCGTACATGCAGAGGCGGCGGAACGTCGGGCTCGGATAATGGAAGTGGGGGGGGGGGGGGGGACCGCCAAACAAATGGTTCCCCCCCCCCCCCCCCTCCAGTGTCCGAGCCCGACGGCAATTTGATTACCAACGTGTATAATAAAAATAATGAAAATATAGAAAATACAGAACAACAGGGAAATTACCTTTTTCGGATAGGTAGGAATAGTGATGTCAGGAAGAAATTGTTCCCCTCACTTCACCGAGTGAAATTGACATTTGAGAGGGGTTCCCCAAATTTCATATTTCCAAGAATACTATCGGAAGAAAATGCAACTACCTCGTCCAAAGTGCGTATCATATATATAGGAGAGCTATGAAGGCTCCCGAAATCATATTTCGAAAACAATGTCGGAATAGGGAGGGGGGGGGGGGGGGGTCAGTCATGTTTAAATAATTACGGGGTCCTCCCTTTCTGACAGTCTTGGATCCACCATAAAACCATGTATGTTTGTCCCCCCGCCCGCCAAAAAAGGGGGATATGATTGGATAGACTTGTATTCGATTACGAAGAGAAATCTATTTATGGCGAAGTGCAAGAAGAAAAAAATGAGAAGGAAAACAAAGTAAAACAACAACAAAATAAACACAACATAAAAAAAGAGAGAGAGAGAAAAAAAACCCCGCTCTACATGCATTATAAAATTGAATTTTAGAATGCTGACAGAATTATTCATTGCTAACTAATTTATTTGGTATGTGCTTCAACACGAAATCAACACGAATGACAAAAGAAATCCAGATATATGGCCGAATACGAATAAACCTCGAAAGGAATATTTCTCACAGAATATTTTACTAAACGGTAGTAATTTTTCTTTAAACTGTCAGGGATTAGACAAAAATATTTGGCGCTAACTCAATAGACATTCACAACCATGTCAAAATTTTTCATTACCTTTGCATGAAATTTTGCAATACTGTAATCATCTACTGATCACCTAAATCAAAACTTCGTAATGAAAAATTCACCGTGTAATTCGTGGTATACCTGTTGCGGATCCCTCTTGTTGTTAGAGGTTTTAAGGGCAAAGAAATCACTTGAAAGTGTCACTGAACATTTTTTTTCTCCCCTAGTCCCCTGTCAGAGGTTTTGGCGTTAAAATATTTTTATTTTGCAAGTTTCCAGAGATACGTTTGGAAAACACTTACTTTAAAATTGTGAGAACCTATAGGAACCTAGATTTTCTTTGTGTTTTGTGATTTGTAGGGGTTTTTTGAGTGTGTTTTTGCTTTCATTGCCAGAAAAGGCTGTTTTTAAATGCAAGATCCTCCTTTTCCGCTTGTAAAAGATTCAGGGACACAGTGGGGCACATTAGAGGGCCTTTCCTGATAAATTATTATTATTATCATCATTATTATTATTATTATTATTATCATCATCATTATCATCATAATGGTTGTTGTTGTCGTTGCTGTTTTTGGCTCAGTCGGTAAAGCGACTGCCTGTCGAACCAAAGATCGTGGGTTCGAATCCACCCCGGGAGGATGAATGAAGCCTGGATGGGGCCTGGATGCGCTGTGTGTTAACGTGCCCCGCCCCTGTTTCATAGACGCAGGCTATGTTACAGTGGAAAACACTCCGTCCCTCGGAAAGGACGTTAAATGGAGGCCCCTTGTAAAGGAGAGTGGGGAAACCCCGGAGTAGTGGTACACCTGCAAGTCCCAAACCGTTATATCGGGAGGAGAGACCCGAGGGTTACAATGATTCAGTTCGCTTTTCCCCTTCCAGGCATAGGTGCCGCCAAATACTTAATAATAATAATCATGATAATCATTATCACTTTTTAGAGGTTAGTAAAAAAGTCACGTAATATATTTTGTTTATTTCACTGATTCCAAATATTCTTATCAAAGTGCAACCGTGCAAACCACATTTGACATTTCCTTTTCACTTATTTTTATATTCAAACTATAGAATGTCATTTTATCGGTGGATCGAGGATTCTTTGCCTGGTGGGGGGGGGGGGGGCACAATTTCCAATTTCCAATCTCTGGATGCATCCATCACAGATTGGTATTTCCTATACTTTTTTTTGTTTCCTTTTTTTAAATAACGATTATCAGAGGTTGATTTTTTTTTTATCTGCTACAGGCCTTACCATTCCGCAGAGCAAAGAGCACATAATTCAATTTACTGAAATCAATGAAACCCCTATTCCGTATAGTACATCTCAATTTTTTAATCGAAAATTGAGAGATAGTATGAATTTGGAGGGGGAAAATTGCTATTTATTTACTCTGAGTCCGAGAATGGTTGACCAGCTCAAGAGTTTTAATTGTACTGGAGCAAATGTGAAAATACTCATCTCAAATGATGTGCCATTACATCATTAGTGAAGCTATCACTCTGACTTACACATGTACGCATTTCACACAGGAAAACTGCCCTCAACTTTAATTAACCAACCACGGTCTTTGTCATGTATTAACCTTTGACATATCAATTTTCGTGGATCTTCCAAAGATTGTAGATAATTTGGCTGTTAAAAAAGCATAATTTCACATTGAAACGTGATAATCAGGCCCCAAGATCGGTAATATCGGCATCTCAGGAGCGAAGTCGTTGCTAAGGCATCTATTCATGAACATTTCGGGAGAACGTTGCCACAGTTCGTATCCATGTGTGCCAATGCAACCTCCGGCTCCTCCTCCTGTGAACATTTTCATCTCATTTGCATAATAAGGTCAAAGTTACGGCTCGATGTGACCAATCAAAGAACGGCTTCTGTGGCAGCCGAGCTCTGCCTTGATCAGCAGTGTTGTGGAAATAGCTGTAATTTCATTCATTCGCTCGGTCACCGTGTGTAAATGCTTACTACGAAAATACACACACGTTACTTTCGCGACACACTCTGTGGATCGAATCGAAGATCGGATCGACGACTACACATTCTCACAGCACGCGAAGATCGACGAAATTCTTGTACGGGATTTTTGGATAGGTGTGCAGAAAGTCGTCGAAAAATGCTGAGATAAAGCTCTGGATTAACGTGATTTTTTACAGAAGTGAGAAGGATATTGGGTCCCCAGTTTTGTTGAATTCTGCGCCATCAGATTCATCAGAGAGTTGGAAATATGTCCACCCACGGCGCCCAGACTCATCAAAGACCGACACGACGAAATGCCTCACCAAGAGCTGGCCCGCAGCCGATCAGGGCAACTTTACCATTCACATTACGACATGGACAAGGGAGTCCTACACGGCCTAGTGGACGAAGATCGAGTCCTGGTCCGGCTTCATCTCCAACCCAACCGTGGTCCTCATCAAATGGCAATGAACAACACAAGACCAAACATAGGACATCACCTGAGAGGAGCCCAAGTTCTCCAGGTTTTAAAGGTAGGCCTAGAGAATTTATTTTTATGAATTTTAGTGACCAACAACATGGCAACAACCACATGACAACATGTCCAGTCAACATGGTCAATTTAACTTGAACTAGAACTTCTGAAGTTGACATGGTTGAAGTGAACTGAATCGTGAATGACAAATCAAAAAGTCATGAGGGAAGAAGAAACTTCCAAATTTTCAGACCAACATAGCGAAAGCATGAGAATTGAGAAGATAATTTCACATTAGCCTAACAATGTTGATGATCAAATATTTATTCATGACATTCATTGTCTAGACATTCAAGACCCAAGTTCAAGTTCAAGTTCAAGTTCAAGTTTATTCAAAACCAAACAAACAAATATGAGAATGTAGGCCCCCTAATATATATTAAAAAAAAAAGAACAATGGTATAAAGGACATGAATATGAGATTGAGTGGTTTAAGGACCCCATGAGAAGTTAAGCTTGTCATTTGTAGGCCCTACTTTTTTTGTAGATTAGTTTAATAGGGTCTAGATATTTTGGATAATTCACTCAGAAGTCAGATGGGGATCTTGCAGAATAAAAAAATGATAAAATTGAGAGTGGTTGTGCAGTTTTTAGCTCTGCTTCTGGTCTGGAGAGCTCTGACATGTCAGAAAATAAAGACTCTTTAACGTGTCGTTAGGCTTGAAATCTTAAATTACTACACACTGTACTAGGTAGACTACATGTAGACTGTGTCTCTAGGTCTACTCTAGTAATGGATATAGATCTAGGCCCGTAATATAACTAAGGAATGAAAAGAATCTAAATTGCGTGTGAAATGAGTGAGGCTGCAGACAGGGCAATTGAAGTAAAAATGACACAGCTGTCAATCCTTAAAAATTGATAAAGACAAAGATCTAGACCCTAGATAGTGGTCTAATGACATTGATGTTGCTCAAATTTTCATGATACATCTATGTATTTCAAACTATTTAGAGTACGGTACCAATGTCAACATCTTGGCTCCCTGTCATCAACGGTTTCAAGGTTTCCAGGAGATTGGGGAATTATGTACATGCACACTAACACTCTTCGGAAGTTGTTAAAAGTATACTTAACTACCTACCGGTAGTCTTTTTTTAGATGATCAAAGAAAGTGATACAGAAGAAGGTAGAAGAACATGAAGGTGAAGAAGAAGACTAAAGTGGATGGAATAAGAGGATGATAATCAAAGATGATGATCAAAGGAGATGGAGGTGCATAGCCACTTACCTCGGGACGGCATCTGATGATCGTTTGATTGATTGATACTTTAAGGATATGACTCTCCTGTATGCAGGACCTCCATTTTACATCATATCAGAGAGACGGTGCATTTTCCGTGAACAATAACCTGGAAGGGGGGGGGGGGGGTGGTACATACATGTACATGTACATGTATGTACATCAAGGCTCTAACAAATTTTTGTCTGCCTAAGGCAGGACATGAACCTTTTCCCAGAGTACGGTAATATCTAAAAACCAGAGTCAGACACCCATCTGCTTGTGCCATACCGCCTCCCATACATGTACATGTACATAGATCTAGACTCATACGAGGACCACATACACCTGTAGTCCAGCTTTAGGTCTTATTTCAAATTTGTACCTTGCTTATACTTGTACATGTACATGTATGTCTGGGTTGTCTTACTGTGTAAAAAAAAAATTTTTAATCCCCTTTTATGTACGCTCCCGTCTTGAAAATTTCCCATTTTTCATTATTTGATTTATAAAGATGTATGATATAAATAGAATCCTAGAATTGGGATGTCTTTACTCTTCTCCTACATGTATTTTTATGTGGAATTGCCCCTAGCTGTGCATAAATATTTGCAGATGTTACAGAATTTGAAATTTATTATTTTTTCTTCTACTTTTCAGTCACACATTTACTGAGTTTTACATCTACACTGTACATGTAGCATCTACCATTTACTTAGGGGTAATGATGGGGGGGGGGGGGCACATCCCCCCCCCCCCCCATTCATTACCCCTAAGTAAATGGATGTGCCCCCCCCCCCCAGCTCCTCTACCCAAGGCACTGTAAATTATAAGGAAAGCAATATTTTTGCCCTTTAATAGAAACATTTGTAGAATATGAACCTCCAAGGTGACTCCAGTGTACAATGTACATTTCAGACTTCTTTTTTTCTTTCCTTATTTTTTGCTACATCTACAAAATACATTTTCCACATTGGAGTTTGTTACAATGTGTCTGATAATGATACTCCTAAAAGAATTTTGGTTACAAATATAAATATTGTGTCATAACATTACTTTATTGACCTACAATACATACACATTCATTAACCTAATTAATGTAATTTATCAAAGGTCAGCTGGAAATTTTGTCATGCTGTGTGCGCATGTATTTATTATTTAAATAATTCGCTAATTTTTAAAAGATAATATTTACGATGTACATGTAGAGTTACACTTGCATAACTCAAAGTGGCGTAAGTCGAACTTTCCCTGAGTTTATTGACCAAATTATTCAAATCATGTATTATTTACATTTCCTAAGTCGAACTACATGTATGTTTTGTGGTCCTGCGTTACTACAACATAAAAATGCTGCACTGATGTACATGTACTTGTATACAAATTGTACATGTACATGAAGGCACTTCTAATATGCACGATGAGTGTACATGTACATGTAGGCCTACATTGTACATGTACTATTATAGCTATGTACATGTAGGTTACATGGTGTATCCTTTTTTTATGCCACAGTACATGATGGCAATATGATAACAAGGCTTACTTGTACATGTGCATAAGCCTACATGATCTAAGCCCATGTACATGTACAGTGCCATACACACATAGGCCTATGTCGTGACTTAAAAACAGGACATAACCAGTTCATTATATGCACTTTATGCTACAAATGTACATAGTGCATGATGGTACACATTGTATTTGCTATTTTGGTCATCTTGTTGGAGAGTGCATGGGCCGTCCTTGTTATAGGTCCACATGGAGGGCCTACATGTACATGTATTGTAGGCCTACAGTACATGTTAGTAGTATGATATTTAAATCTGTTGCATACATCTTTTTATACCCCCGCCAAACGAAGTTTGAAGGGGGTATAGGAATCAGTCGACGGTTGGGCGGTTGGGCGGTCGGTCGGGCGGTCGGTCTGTTGCAAATCTTGCGGATCGAACTACTTTCTCAGTTTTCGACCAAAGCTCATGAAATTTGGTACACACATTGGTCTTGGTGGGAAAATGTGCAAGACATATTTTTCGGATGAGTCGGAATCTGCGTTGCCATGGTAACGGCATATTTATGGCAGAAAATCAAGGAAACACCTTGCGGATCGAACTACTTCCTCAGTTTTTGACCGAAAGTCATGAAATTTGTTACACACATTGGTCTTACTGGGAAGATGTGTACAACATATTTTTTGATGTGTCGGAAGCTGCGTTGCCATGGAAACGGCATATCTATGGCAGTAAATCAGGGAAAAATCTTGCGGATCGAACTACTTCCTCAGTTTTCGACCAAAAGTCAAGAAATTTGGTACACACATTGGTCTTGGTGGGAAGATGTGCAAGACTTTTTTGGGGGGATGTGTCGGAAGCTGCGTTGCCATGGAAACGGCATATCTATGGCAGTAAATCAGGGAAAAATCTTGCGGATCGAACTACTTCCTCAGTTTTCGACCAAAAGTCAAGAAAGGCTGTTGTGACGGGGCGGGGGTATTAATCATCATCTTCAGTGATGTTTCTAGTTTTTTTTAGCACAAAACCTGAAATAACCTGTTTTTGTGTGAATGTATTTGTTAAGTGCTACTCTCGTGACAAAGGAGAAAAAAGACATGAATAAAGTTCGAGCATGTAGTGGTTCTTAGCTTAATAGATATCTTTACACCAGGGCATACATGTATATGTATGTATCTAGAAACGTATTGACCAGGGGGTGTGGGGGGGGGATGATCCCCACTAGAGACAGATGTATCTTGAGCAGCCCTCCCCCCGGGCCATAGAGGGAGGGGGTATACACTGGCTCCATCCTACATGTATGTATGCTGCATACGCCATGAGGTACAATGTGCGTACATGTATAAAATGTATGTGTCAAAATGAAGGGGAGGAGGTAAGTACAGTTGTATTGCATTTTTAAAGTATCAAGAAGGGGTGGGAGGGGGGGGGGGTGATCCCCACTAGAGACAGATGCAGAATGTACATGTACATGTATCTTGAGCAACCTCCCCCCCCCCCCCCCCCCCCCCCCCGGTCCTCGGACTGTGGGAGGGAGGGTGGTATATGCCGACTCCACCCTATACTGCATACGCCATGATGTACAACGCAGGCCTACATATGCATAATGTACACATGTCAAAATGAAGGGGAGGAGGTAGGTGCAGTTTTACTGCATGTTTAGAGTATCATCAATAGGGTGGGGGAGGGGGGTTAATCCCCACTAGAGACAGATGCAGAATGCATCTTGAGCAACCCTCTTGCCCACTGGGCCACGGAGGGAGGGGGGGGGGGGGGTGTACGCAGGTTCTATCCTATGCTGCATACATGTTCGCCATGATCGAGGTACAATGTGCATGCAAAATGAAGGGGAGGTGATAGGTGCAGTTTTATTGCATTTTTCGAGTAACAATAAGCTTGTCAAAACAATGGCATACCAATAGCGTACATTGTGCATGACACACAAAAGGCCATTACATTTCGTATAATTATCATCAACAAAGACGACATGCCTGTATACATGTATTGTATAGAACAACCAAACTGGAAAGGTGACGGACAAAAGAATGTTAATGATAATAATGATAATTAGACAAACAAGACATAACAAAATACACTGCATAGTGGAACAGAATGAGAGGAGGGAAAGAAAAATAGTGATATTCATAAAATATAATGGCAAAAAAGGCACACAATGGACTTTTGATCGAGTGTAGACCTACGCATGCTGAAGGCTTACATACATGTACACCGTGTAGGCCGAAATAGAGGCAGGGTGGACCATATCATAACAAATCTTTTCATGCAGTTCCTCTGTATGATATGAGCAAGTGCTTGAATATGCTGGTTTAGAATGACAGACCCCTGGCATGCATGCTGCACACATAATACAATGTACATGTATGATACTGGCATGGCATACATGTACGATGTGTAGACTTGGTTCAAGCTGCTCCCAGCTTCTCAAAATCTCAAAATTAGAGGAGGTGGAAAGCTTACATGCAAGTTAGGGTTAGTTTAGGCCATTACCTATCCATTTATAAACTTGAATATATTATTTCTCCCATATCACAATGCATACATATACATACTTAAGTACATTGTGCATTTCATATTGTGTATACATGTAGGTATAGGCCTATTTTGCAGGCCTACATCATAATCCTAGAATTGGAGACATACATGTACTGTATTAAGCATTGTAGTTTCCATAATACATGCCGTAATTTTTTTTTTGGTATTGATTCATGGTACATGTCTACAGGCCTACATATACATGTACCTGGACACACATGCATGAGTCTACCGGCTCTAGTACTTCACAGTCATATATCTGCCTCCAGTTCATTAAACACAATATGTACATGTAACACACACATTTTATATTTGCAACATACGTAGTATATTTTATGGAGATGTAATAACAAAATATTCAAATTGAAGGCCTATATGTATAATGTCCTTATGCATTGTAGCATTAAAAATACAGCACATGTTTAACCCTTTTGAGTCAATTGACCACATTTTGTGGTTTGGCTCAATAACTTTTGATTCAGAGCTCTAACAAATATACTAGATGCACGAGTAGAAAAAGCAAAACTTTCTGCACACACTGTGTCCATTTTTGTTGCATGATGATATTGCGTTCGATGTCAGGAATTTAAAAACGAGAATAAGCTTTAAAATCCTTAAATTGGCAATACATTAGGAGGTTCAAAATCATTGTTTTTCATCAAAATAAGCAGTTTTTTCAATTTTTCGACAAAATTCCTAACCATGTATATTGTTCTTGAAGACATTACACCTTATTAGAACATTGTAGCATGAAAAGAAAAATATTATTGTTGCCAATTTGAAGAAGAAATGTGATCAATTTAGCCCTTGAATAATACCTGTCCTGAAAGGGTTAATAGGCATTTCAAATCTCAGTCTAGCCTATAAGACCATCTACAATGTACATGTAGCACCAAGAGTAACAAAGGAATTCATAGGCCTAGCTCTCTCGCTCTCTCCTGGGTCCTTAGAAATGACGTCATTGCTTTACATCAGCCTGGGAGTAGTCCCTGCACACATTGGCTGAATCCCAGTCACGTCCTTAATCTCTCTCAATAGTTTGCTTGCAAAAGGAAGTAAGTGATAGTAACTTTTCTCACCTGGTAAAGGGAGAAGCAGTGTCCTTCTTGCATGGAAAGTTCAGTCGGAGTGAGATAGAGCCATTTTAGCACTGGACATCTGGTTGAAAAGGGCAGTGTTTCTTTAATTTATGTTGTTTTGTATCAAGAGAGTTGTACACATTTTGGGTATGAAAATTTGCTGGTCAACAGCTTACATGTATAATGAAAGGTGAGGGTGGCCCAACCTTTTTTTCGATAGACCTATAGCTCAGGGAATAATTTACCTACTGGACCTTGAATAGCAATTTCAGTCAGCAGACAAATATTTTGTTTAAAATTCTACAGTCTGTTCAATGTAGCAAACTGCTACACGTCTGTAAATTTGTGTAGCAATCATACCAAAAATGCATAGCAAATTACTATAATGCTATATGAGGTAATTTATTCTCTGATAGCCTATCTTTTGGAAAGACCCATGCTTTTTGGAAACATTCATTTTTCTCTTTAATTCTATCAACTACCACTACCTGGCAATGTACATGTACATGTGGGCCTTCAGTAGTAGAAAGCCTGACTGACAGACAGACAGTCCACACAAAGCTATGCATATATTCCTACATGCATTTCATGGATCATCTAAATAATAAGATAGGAAACCGAACAAAAGCTTTATTGATGTTAGGTAAACAATAGTTTTAAACTTATTTTTTACAGGTGGATGATATTTTTTTCAAGAGTTGTGTTTTCAACTACACATGTACCTGACATTACCCAAAAGAACAGGCACATCTAGAAATGGAAGAATAGCCCAGGGGGTTGTTTGCTTCTTGTTGTTTTAGCACAAGTTGTTTTCTTTTGTGTTGGCCATCACTGCTGGTGACTGGGAGTGCAAACATTCTGCATAAACCATGGACCTAGTACATGTAGGTCCATGATGAAACAAAACAGATTGTACTATGGTTAGGTGGGCTTCCAGTCTGCATACAGGAGCTGTCCATGTACATGTATTGCAGTGTGTTATGGTGTAGTCTTATTTGCAGGCTTGTCATGATTGGGTTGGTTGTATGACACATGCTCCTGCGACAGTTGCTCCGCGGTCAATATCCTACACCAACCAAATTCTTAAACTTATCCTGGACCGACACTATACCTAACCATAACCCTTATTTTCTAAAAAAGCGGAAACAATATCAAGAATTTTCAAGTCTGAGAGGTAGACGAGAAGTTATTGACTTGACCTTACGTGCTACCCTTGAAGAAGGTTTGTCATGTGACCCTGTGGCCTCGTAAGCTCCCTTTCATGAACTTAAAGTTGGGTACCAAGCTGTCAACAACTTTTATTTTTCTATTGGAAGGTAAAGCATTGCAGAGGTAGCCCAGAAGAGTCCCAACACCCAGGATAAAATGGTACCAATTTATGGTGCCCTATTAACATTTAGGACGCTTTTGGACGTGGTTCAGGGCCATTTCAGAAGCATTGCAGGGCTCAGCGGTATAAAATTTTGCCATTTTGGAAGGCCCTATAGATTCAGTCACCTGTAAACCAGAAATTTTATCCTATCAGTCGCGGCCCTACACTGCAATTAAATGCCCGAAAGCTTTCACTCCATCCTGCCTAATTTGCATAAAATAAACAATTTGTTTACGTAAAACCGCTACCGAAGAGTCTCAGCTAAACTGAAATCTCGCCCTGGAAACAAACAAATGAAATGAACTAAACATCAAATTCCAGTATAAGAGTTGCTCTAACCCGTAATTAGTATCACTCAAGTCAAATCATTTTTTAGTTTGTGAAAACTTAGAGAAATGAGGAGCCAAATTTTTTTTTTTTAAGTCTGAAAATGTAGCAGTACTTTTCACATTTGCTGTCATTGTGCAAGATCAAAACTTTCAGATATGAAAAATCAAAGTATATGGAGGGGATCCTCCAAATGTCTTTTCATAATTATCCGTTGAACGGTCATGTTGGGAAAAAATCGAAGGTAATGTCATTCATGAACCCTCTACCATTCTTCGCGTGTTGTCCCACGTATAGTGGTGCATGCAGGATGGTTTCCACTCGAGTGTACGTACGACCTACCTGCAACACATACACAGACAGCTATAGCAAGGGCAGCAATCATGCAGCAATAATCCGCAAGCGATATATGGGCAGCGTACAGGCTAGGCGTACACATACACACAAAATCGAGAGTAAACGGGGTGTGTCTTGTCAGTGATTGTTACCGACAAATTTACTCTCAGCCAATCAGATTTCAAGGATTTCAGTAGCTTATAACAGAATAGCTGATCGACGTGAGCACGAGCTGAGGCAAAAGGATGACGTCGAGTGAGCACACAGGCACAGAGGCGAAATCATTCAATGATAGACTGTAACTTCCGGTCTTTTCATGTTAAGTCTTCGATTTTTGATGGCAGTTTAACACAAAACTATTGCGCAAAACTTGAAACTGCGCAGGGAGTGAGACTGGAGTTTAAAGTGTAGCAATATGTCATTTGTTTGCATATATATATTTATTTCGTTCCAGACTTGTGTCAGGGAAAAAAAACAAAACTTCTTTCCTCAGCCCTCTGAAACAGAAAAATACTTGTTACTTGTATCTCAAAAAATACTCAACTGTTTTCAGTGAAAATTGATGTGAAAATTGATATGAAGCATAATATCATCATTTTCTATGTATTCTGGAATTTTCTTGATTTTTAAGGCCCAAATAAGGGAGATACAAGTTATACAATATGAATTTTTGAGGATTTCTGCTCCTCGCTCAGCGGAGGGCTTCGATACGGATAGCCGTTAGGAATTCAAAAGTTTTTTTTTTTTAATTGCAGTGTAGGGCCGCGCCTGCTATGTCTGGGTTTGCTATATATATACATGTGTATAGCGATACAACTGCATCAGTCTTGCATGCACCTTAGGATGCGATTGTGCTTTCTATTCAAAGGCAGAATGAGCGTTTGAAACGCTTATCTAAAACACAGTTTCACAGGGTTCTGTACTTGTTTTCTACAGGTGAATTCGGGCTCTGCAGCTGGATTTGCACACCTCACTGCGCACGCTACTAGTTTACATCACGTCATATAAAACGCGTTTTCAAATGATTGAGTTTACGCTTCCCCAGAAACCGTGTTTTGGAGAAACGCTGATTCAAAACGCACCATTTCGGGAGTTTTACATTGCCGTTTTAAATCGGCGATTATACAAAAATAACTGTGGACGCAACCGTGTTTTGAACTAAACGCGTATAAACAAAAGGCTCATTCTGGCCTGTAAAGTGGGAGCATAAACGCACCCTTAGTTGATCGGAAGGGCAGGATGAAACATAAATGTATTTTCAATAAAACTTTAAATTATGAATTACTGTCATTTGGAAACATCCAACATGAAATTACAATTGTTGACACATTCTGTGGGCCTAGAGTGTGTTTTGAAAGACAAAGTTGAGCTCTGGTCATGCGATTACATTGTGAAAGATACTGTCTGGAAGCATTTGGGAAAGGTTGATCATGTCTAAATAAGGATTGGTGTATACTGTGAGGTTTTGGAATCATCAAAACGATAAGAAATCAATCCAAACTCGCTCAAAAACACAGAAATGGGTATCTCGGACTTTACACATATGTGGCATGAATGTTCGGTCCAAACACTTCAGCTATTTGTCGTGTATTTCAAATATAAGGACATCTGAAGGGGAATCCTTTTCAGGGGACATTTCTCCTACATGATGTTCTTCCAAACTGATATACAGTATAAGGAATGAGAAAGCTCACAAAATATTTTTCACCCATCCCAGAACTCAACCTTCCCTTTAATATCTTTTAAAATCATGTAGGAAAGAATGTGAATATTTCTAATCCTCCCGGAACTATTGAGTTGCTACATTAATAACACCAGAAACTGCACATTATACACCATGAAAATTCTGATTCTTTATTTAGAACATGTGTAGTATAGTAAACTGTAGTAGAGTCTGAAATGTTAATTTATATTTGCTCTTCCTACATGTACACTGTATATGGACACTGTACATTGTAGAAACGTGTGCACATTGATGACGGCTTATGAATCTGTACAATATTACATATAATTGAAAAATGGTTTCTGGACTTGAAGTTTAAAAAAAAGAAGATTTTACAGAAACAAGAAGAACATATAGAACCATTAAAAACACTTAAAATTAGATGTGGACATAATGTTCCAATCAGTAAAAGTTTGTTTGCTAGATCTTTCGGATTGCCTGTTTCCTGTATCCAAAATATCACCTTTTGAATGATACAAAATTAAGGTGTTTAATATGTTTTAATCATGTAAAATATTTTTGGTTTGGGGAGTTGGGGGGGGGGGGGGGGGGTGAGGCAGTGATTCAAAGGGGATGGGTAATGGGCGTGGTTTTTAATCCCTCCAGCTAACCTTGTTTTACATGATGATGTAACTAAGTCAAGGCTTTGTTCCTTGGAGTGCAATCCTCACATGCCAAGCATGTCTCCCCTGCATGCACTAGTTGTATACAGTCAGTGAAGTGTTTGCTATTGTAATCACCAAATACCCTGGATCTGAAATTGTACCTTGTCCCCAGGCACTAATTACAACAAATCTTCAATATTGAGAAAATCTGAGACTAATTGGACTTGAGAGCTTGTGATTAGCACATGTTTTCTATGTTCTTTGGGAATAATGACTACTCGCAATGCCTTTATGAGGAGTTTCCTTTCTTACCAGGTACTCCAATTATTGAAAAACCCTTGATGTAAGACTATGCATTTGAAAGCAAGGTGCTGTCTGTTCATTGCCTTCGGCTCTCTTGGCTTCGTGCCAAGTGAGTGCACATATCCTGATACACGTGTATAAAGTAAAGCTATTGCTTTGTTTTGTATCCATGCATATCAAGGTCTGTGACTGTAAATACCCCGAAATTATGTATTTTTATGGCATTGTTATTGACAGTGGAGTTCAAGTTCAAGTTTACTCTTCAATTCAGGATTCAGTAGGTGTCACTGTCAGTAAATAAGCTATATTGTTTTGAAGCACAGTGTTCTAACTGCTATGTTGTGGAAAATGATTTTCATCAATGCGAGTCAGATCATTTAGATTTGAAATTGGATTTCATAATTACAACAAATCCACAGATGGAAAAGTGAACCCTGAATAAGGGAGCGAGATCTGTTGAGAGCCAGTGTATCTTTTAAAGGGATACGCCACCAGGCGGCCGTGGGGAAAGTCAGGATTGCGTATAAAGCCCATTCACTCGTACACAAAGTTTGTGTGTCCGTCGGACTGCTGGGATTACATTTCGGACTTACCCGAGAGCTCGAGCTCACCCAAGAGCTCGAGCTCAGGCGGAGCATGCATGTTGCGCGGCGACCAGTCTGTCCGAAGTTTGCGCCCCACGGGGCAACAGCATGATCAGGTAATGATCACAGTGCCCTCTCGCGGCATTAAAACGTCCACAATCTGTGGTTGAGTATCCCTTTAAAAAGACCCTGTACATAAAATTGTGTTTCTGGAGATGATATGCTAAGTTCTCAATAGAGAGGTACACAAGGTTTCAAAACTTTTTAAGCCTTTTTTTTTTCTATATTAAAGCATATATTTGATGTTGGAAGCAACTTTGATGTACATGTATGAAATTTAGCATCAAGTGACAACTGAAAAGACCACATTTGGCAGACTTTTGCAGGCATGGAATGTAAAATGTATGTCCATGTATTAATTGTTATTTTGCCTAAATTCCTATGGCCTCTGGGGACTCTTTTACCCATCAGAATCTTTTACCCATCAGAATCTTTTACCCATCAGAATCTTTTACCCATCAGAATCTGTATCACTGCCAGTCAAGAGTATTGCTTAATACATACTTGTACTCGTGAGCTTTCAGCAGGGATAAGCAATGATCAGACCTCACTTTACCGCCCCCCCCCCCCAATTCCCAAATCAAGTTGCATTATCTGAGGATCTGTCAATACTATTGATTTTTGTTCTCTCTCTCTCCCCTCCCCTCTCCTCTCCTTTTTACACACAGTTTTGCATACTCTGTTTGTAAAGATTTCTTTTGTGTCCCTTTAAAGGTATTGGAGCAAAATATCTGTAATGATTGCACACATGTGAAAGCTCACCATCAGACATGTAAGCCACAAAGCCTGCGCGTTTCTACCATATCATGCCTTCCAAGTTACATATTATTATGTGTAAAATTGTGTTCCATAGATCTGCACATTACTTTTATATCAATATCATCTTACAGGTCCCTTTCTATGCATATTTTCCTTGCCTTTTTTTTCAGTGCCATCCTCTCAATTTCACTTCTGTTCTATGGACTAAATCCACACTCAAGAACTTAGAAGAAATGATAATAATAATATGAAATTATAACGTGACATACCTGAATATTTCAATCAAGGTGCGACAACAATGAATATGCAGGTTACATAAAAAATGTATCAAGAAATATAATGAATAATGAAATGCCTTCTAATAGTAATAGCAACAAAAAATAAAGAATAGCAGAACAGCGAGAAGCGTCAAATTGCCTGATTTTAGCCCTACACAGCATTTATTGCAGGGGCTGGATCGGCTGGAACCATCTTGCTTCCTTTCACCATTGTCGTGCTTTGAACACAAAATATCATGCATCAGCAGTTTCTTCTCTCTTACCGCTTAAAATACTCTGTGAACTTTGGAGTTATGGATTGTATCTTCCCATTGAGCTCCTTTTGTTTATAATGCTAGCTCTGTTTTGGTAGGAATATGCCTTGGATACACATGCACATGCCCTATTTTGTGCTTGATCACAAAAATGAAACAGAGATAATATCATTTTACCGTACCCTGTAGACAACTACAGTATAAGGCTCAAGGGGCTGTACATGTATGTAGCATTGCAGGCCTGCATATCTTACTCCCCTCCTCCTCGTACCCAAAGTTTTTTTTCCTTTTTCTCAAAAGAGTTGTGCATGAGATTTCATTTGCTTCATTTTTATTTGTAAAAACCAAATTTTAAAATAGGTTTTATACAATGGGTTCTGTGATAACTCCTTGGTCATAGATAATACTTGAAGGGAAATGAGGAAAGTGGGTCAAATGTTCCAAACAGGAGAACTGTTAACCTGTTAACCCCATAAGAGCATACTTGTATAAATGTTTATTTTCATTGTGCTTTTCATGGTGTAATTTCAGCAAGTTTGGAAAGTTTTTGTTGTTTACAAGTAGGAATTCTACACTTTTGGTTACCAGTTCATGCCATTTTCCATCCAAAATCAGTTCCGTTACCAGAACTCACAGTCCGCTGCAAATTATAACAGTATTCTGAACTTTTCAGCTTTTTCTTGTCATTTTGAATATGAAGTAACATTTTAATGAACGAGAAATTCACAAATTATTTTTCACCTGTACCAGACCTCAATCTTCTCTTTAAATTGTTGAATGTGTGGGATTGACATGAGAAGAAGCAGCTGGTCATGATGTCCAGTCCATCCTACAGCCAGGGCATTGGTCAACACTCAATATTGACCTTTGTATGGAAAACAAATATGAGGGTAGAATATTATGAGTGTTTGGTGTAGCTGTCAATGTCGGGTCTATGGCAACCCATATCTAGTTGCATAGCTGCCAAACATTCCTATTATGGAGGGAGGATTCCTCTGTTTTGACTTAAAAACTATTGTTATGAACCTTAGATTTTTCTTTGTTTTTCTAAGACCCGATTTACACCAAAAGGCCGGCCCTCCAATTTAGGCCGGCCCGAGGCCTGCAATTTTTTGCGTTTACCCAAACTCTCCGCACGTGTCGCCCTACATGTAAACAAAACATTTTTTTTTTCTTTCGCGCTTGTTGTCTCCGACTCCGTGTCCTCGGTGGTTGCTGTAAAATAAGAAAATTCTTACCAGCATCAGGAAATTCAAAACAGGATAGGTGATAGTTCAGGGATATTGTCGTCTGTTTTGATATCTTTATCAAATTTATAATACAATATGTCGGAGGTTAGTTCAGTTGATGCTTGCACGCCAGATACTCCGGATATACTTTGCGCGTTTTGTTTGTTGTTACGTAACAGCGTCGCATCGCCCGCAAAATTGGAGGCCCGAGGCCTCCTTTCCATTTACACCAAATTTAGGCCGGCCTCGGGCCGGCCCGAGACTACCTCCAGAGGTAGTCCCAAATTTGGGAGGGCCTCGGGCCGGCTTTGCATTTACACCAAGCTTGCAAATTTAGGCCAAGCTTGATGCTGTTTTTTTTTTTTTTGTCAGATAGAGTCTGCACCTGTAGGCTAACCATCTGTCTTTAGTCCCACCAAGGAGTTATCACAGAACATAACTCCTTGGTCCCATATCATGTATGTTCGTGCCTGTTGATAGTAGCATGGGCCTACATGTACAATGTACATGTACTAGTAGGTCCATTATAGTAGGCAGCTCTTGGGTGTACTGGCATGTATAATTAAAAATCTCATCGTTATCGGGGAAGTGTGACCAACCCTTTAGTGTTCAACAGGTTAATTTCTGTTAGGGAAAATGTCTGTTATATCTATATGTGTGTTTATATAGGCCTACATGTATATTAACTGTTGGCATACATACATGTAATGCATGTTGATGAGTAAGCGATGACCACATAGGGACTTTCCCTTATACAGCATGTAAATGACTGTTGTAGTAGTAGACACAACTTTAATATCAGGCACATGAATTTCTCAGAATGAGATTGTCTTTTTAGAATGATGATTGCACTTTTTACCTGGGGCAACAAATTACTCTAATGGGCAAAACAATCTGAATAAAATTGGCATCGAAGGGGGGGGGGGGGGGGGGGGGGTCACCAGCTCTCAAATTACACAAGCCAAGTGTTCAGGATGACTTTGCCCCAGGAGCTACTGGAATTACCACGTTGTTCCCTGTATGGTTTGCCTTAGCTTCAGGACATTTTTTTTTTAATTTGAATAGATGCCCCAGAGTAAATACATGTATGTATATTAGTTAGTCCGTGAAAATGACCTTAACTTTATATGTCAGTGCATCAATAGTCTGCAAATACATACTCTAATTTGACACATGCATGTATGTACGTATGTACATTGTATGTTGCATCCCGAGTGGTGTATACATGTAACTGTGTATTACCAGCTTGCCAATATCGGCCTCAGATAATCTGACTCTTCAACAAAGTACAGGGTGTCTTGAGTGAAGCCTAGCTCAGCTTCCTAAATCAGTAAATGGAAGTTTAAATAGAGAAGCTGCGTGTACAGTGTAGGGTAGGCATAGACCTATATGTCTGCATGTCCATGTACATTGTTACCCACGCCGATTTGATGAAATCGGTAGGGTTATGTAAAGGGCTCCGTATGTTTGTTTGTTTGTTTGTTTGTTTGTGTACAAGATAACTAGAGAATGGGTGAACGGATTTGCACCAAAATTTCAGGGAATGTTCGGATAGTGACAGGAAGGGAAGGAATTGATTAGATTTTGGTGATGATCGGTTGACCCCTGCAAATTCTGTGTGACCTTGAAGTTTTGACCCCAACTTCAGTTCGGATAGTGACAGGAAAGAATCGATTAAGAAAAGAATCGATTAGATTTTGGTGATGATCGGTTATAGGAACTTCAGTTCGGATAGTTTTTTTTGTTTTTAAGAATATTTTATTACTTCCTTTTTCAAAATAACATTTTTCATAATAATCATGGTAAAATACACAAACAAATATATTCACATGCAGTATCATTGTGCCAAATTACATAATAACAATAAGTAACCATAATATTTTACATGCATGTATTAAATAGTAGATTATCCCAAATCTGAAAGTCTTTATTGCGATAAAAAAAGGAGAAAAATATAAAATATAAAATATAGTGACAGGAAAGAATCGATTAGGGAAAGAATGCAACTACTCTGTAGCGCCGCTAAGGCGTGGGTCTGCCGCCTTTGACGGCCTTTCTAGTTTGTAATGTATGTGGATGACAGTAGGCTATACCCACATTGTGTGTCAGGACAGGTTGGATATCTGGACAGATTATTTTCGAACATTATTTTGAACAAGTTTGCATGCAATGTTTCATGAATCTTTTGAAACTTTTATCAATATCAAGATGACAAATATGGTTGATGGAGCTAATTTAAGGCACTTTATCTTAAAATGCAATGGCAATTGGGACAGATTTATTTTTGTTGGCCAGCGTAGTCTACAGCTTTCAATCAAAAGGCTTACATGTATGTAACTACATGTAGTTTCAGAACCATGTTTTAATTATATGACTGACAAGGGTGCTCTATAATAACTCCTTGGTACCTGCAAAATAGTTCATGAATGCCCTTGGTTCATTTCCAAGTACAATACTTGAGCCTAATAAATTGGATAACCTTGAACAGCCGCAAGAAAAAAAGTGTTCTGATGTACATGTACATGGAGGGCCTAGGCAAGGAGGTCTGTGATAACTCCTTGGCCTAGGTCAGAAAGAAACACTTCACTACGCTACAAAAGAGGAATGGCAATTTTTTCAGAATTTCAGAGGACTACATGTAGATAACGTTATGTAGTAACGTAGGCCTACAATCTACATCATGCATTGCATTATCACTTGGTCCTCCACTCCACCAATTCTATTTCTTACAATTACTTGAATATTATTAACATTTACATGTATCTTCAACTTTTGTTCGTTATTTTTTCTCCACATAAGACATTGATATAGACTTCTACTCATATTTTGGTCAGCACTGCAACCATGCCTCAAGTCTACTCTATTAAATGTCACCTGCTGGGCACAATGATGTCAGGCATTTTTTTCTGATCCTTTTAAATCATAATTATTTCTATATATTTTTGACACGTGCATATGGAATTCCACTATATTTTGCAGCTGGGTGTAATAGGGCATGTTGGAATTGTCTTTGTGCATACATGTACACTGTGTGGGGGGGGGGGGGGGGGACATAAATGAAGGGGTAATTTCATGTATAATGGCCTTTTATGAAATCTTTAATAGCAAATAATTATTGTTTCTAGGAGCCACCCCCTACAAAGAAGAGAAGAAAATAAAACCAAAAAATCACAAACAAAACAAAACATCAACAAACAAAATTTATGAATCATCTCTTCTCTTTCTGTGACATTCTCTCTCTTTCTCTCCCTTGCTCTCCCTCTCTGTTCTCCTGAGGTTCTCCTTTTCTTCTTGTATGTTATCCAGTTTTAGTCTACTGTAGGTATGTTATCTGTCTACAACTCCATCTTTTTGCTCTTTCTTTCACATGTCCATCTCAGTCATAATGTCCAACTCTCTTTGTTGGGTTATCTCTCTATTTTCCCTCCTCTCTATCTTTATATCTTCCTTCATTCTTTCATGGCTCTCCATCTGACCATGGACCTACTACGAAGTAGGTCCATGATCTGACCCAAGTTCGGTTGGTCGTAGCAGATGCCAGAAAGCCCTTCAGTCACACAGTGGGGATACAATACATACAGGATTGACAGGGAAAGGCAGGGTTACTACACACAATGCCTGAGCCAAGTTACCCATTATTACTAGGCACGTGGCTCTATGCCAGGGCTATACAACCAAGGTGGTTGATAGTCTCTTATCCACAGCCATTTTTAAACATTTCATGGATTACTTTTTGCATCATGATTTTTGTTTCAGGTGTTTTTAACATGTACCCTCTTTTAATTCAGTCCCTGAGGCCCTATATTAGGATTCCAGATAGCCAAAGCAATGTACCTGTAATGTATTTGCCAAAGTTGCCGTATTTTGTAGTTGTTATGATTTCTGTAAACAGTGTACTGTATACTATAGGCCTAGATATTCAAAGTGTATGCTCTATAGTATGCCATGATCATATCTAATTCAATTTTGAATTTCATGTTCATATCTAATAGCTAAAAAAAAGGTCTGCAATGCTAGTTGTAAGCTTTCTCATTGATAGCCTTTCCCAGTCCATTCAGGCCTACATATACATTGTAAAGAAAAATCATAGGGTCTGATTTTAAAGATTACACTGTGTTCACATGGTCATTTAAAGGGCCATTTACATGTACCGTATGCTAGCTCTGTGTAAGCTGGAGAAAATTCCATTTCCTGTTTTACACAAAGGGTATTCCTTAGTACCTACTTTGCCAATTTAAAGGGGCAACTTGACACTGAAGGAACACAGTAATCCAATAAGCACAAGGCTCCTCTTTATCTCTGGAAATTTTAATATTTCAGTTGAAGCATTCAGTTTAGAGATAAGTTTAGTTCTGGTCATGCAATTACCGTTTGAAAGAAACTGTCTCAAACTGTCTCAAAGCAATCAGGAATGGTTAATCATGTCTGCGTAAGAATTGGTGTTCACATGTATTGTGAGGTTTTGGAATCATCAGAATGATAAGAAATTGACCCAGTCTCACTGAAAAGAACATGCAATGCTCACAGAAATGGGTGTAGGACTGCACAAACATGTGGCATGAATGTTCGGTCCGAATACTTCAGCTATTTCTCCTCATATTTCGAATATGAGGGCATTTGAAGAGCAATCCTTTTCAGGGGACATTTCTACTATATTATGTTCTTCCAAAGAATCCAAACTGACATGAAAGGAATAAGAAAGCTCACAAATTATTTTTCACCTTTCCCAAAACTTAATCTTCTCTTTAAAGAGATAAAATGATATTTTTGTTGTATATGCCTTGTTTCAATGATTTTATTGATTGTAATTTGTTTACATTCAAGACAAATGTTATGTTTTATATAGAAATTGAATAAAGATTACTGAAAAAAAGTGTGTGTGTGTGTGTAGTGAAACAGTGGTACAGGAATGTTTTAGATCCACATACATGTACATGTGGGATACATGTACACTGTCCTAACATACTTATCAGTTGACCCGCTCACAGTAATTACATTAATCATTGAATTACATGAAGCATTCTAATAAATAACCAAAAGCGTTCATGCTATAAAACACAATCTTCTGATTGGAAATTTCAATGAGCAACTGCAATTAAATGTAGCCTTTTTGTCAAATAACTTGAATACATATTGATTTCACAAATTTGTCTTTCTTCAATTTCAGAAAATAGTTGATAGAAATAGTGTATGGACATGTTCATGTATAGCAGTCTTCAAAATATCCAGGTTGTAGTAGTATTTCACCATATATTAGGCCCATGGTTATAGTTTCCATCTGTAATTCACCAGTGCAGTGCAATGGGGTCAGATCTAAATTACATTTTGGTACCAGGGATGTGCTTGCTGATTGTAGTAATTCATCATATGGGCTTGCATGGTCAACAGACAAAGTAATCATCTTTTAGGAACAAACCCTGTGTTCAGACTACCCAAATTCATTGTATAGAAGTAATTCATTTTTTCTAGTGTGAGCATGGTATAACAAAGCATTGTATAGTAAAACAGATGTTTGAGCATCATTTGGAATGAATAGTCGATAGAGAATCAGCATCCTCTTGTAATCTGAACATCGTAGTATCGTACAAAAAACCATATAAACTGGATGTGACTTATGTGTGTGTGTTGATCCTTATTGGTGTCAGCTGACCTCCCCCAAAACTAGTTTCTTTACAGGACACTTTTTACAACTGTGTGTGCCCGTTTTGCTACATGTACATACATGTATACGATGATTCTTTAAAGACATCTCTTTATATGATTTTCGTGTAACTTTCTTGCAGCCTGAACGAGCTAAAAGTCATCATGTTGTCCCGTTTTTCTAAATATACGATGATTCTTTACACGGCATTTTTTTGTATGATTTTCACGTAACTTTCTTGCAGTCTGAACTGGCTAAAAGTTATCATGTCACGTTGGAGTGCTTACATGTAGGCCTTCTTTGGTCTGGGGTGACCCCTACAGACAGCTGCTTGGCAAGCTGGTGGTGTTGAGAAAAAAAGGGAATTCAATATTGTTTGTGTAGACCAAAGAACGAGGCTTTCTGAACGAACTACCCATCATCATGAGTGGAACAACATGGGCAAAGAGTGGATGAATGAATGAGGGAGAGAGAGAGAGAGGGAGAGAGAAAGAGAGAGAGAGAGAGAGAGAGAGATAGAAAGAGAGAGAAAGAAAGAAAATGAGCGAGAGAAAAGAGGGAGCAAGAGACAAAAAGAGAGGGGTGCGGTGTCACGAAATCCACGAAGTGTTAGAAAAAAAAGAAAATCAATTTGCTGTTCTAAATTGGGGGATGAACTTGCACCTGTTATTGCCCTTACCAATACCATGTGACCACACATGTGCATCTGAAAATCTATTCAATTGCGTGGAAAAATGATATTTTAGCTGCGAGCCATTGGACAATGTCAAAGGCATTTCCACTCTCTGCCAAAGAAAATAAAAGAAAAGCACCAAAAAAGAAAAGAAAAGAGGAGAGCTACCAGCAGCAGACCCAAGGACCCCCTGTGTTGGTGCAATGTATATCGCATGCAATCTCAAGATGGCAAGAATAAATTTGTATGCCAATGGCCTTTAAATTGGGCAGAGAGCTTGTTTAAGACCACAGGTAATTTTCGAGTCAATACAAGGGCTTCAAATATTTGGTTGGTTGGTGTGGTCTGGTGGTAGGCATGTAAATGTGTACAATGTCCATGCGTGCCTTGGTATTTGGATCGAGAAAATGGTGTTTTTTTGATGATTTGTTTAATCAGATGGGATGGAATAAAAGATTTTCATTTGTTTAATTTTTATAGCAATTTGATTTTTTTTTATCTTGTTGGCCCTAGTATGTAAATACATTTTAGACCTACTGGAGAAATATACATTGTATACATCAGGGGAGCGGTTCATTTTTACCGACAAATTTGCTCTCAGCCAATCAGATGCAAGGATTACAGTAGCTTATAACAGTTGTCAGTAAAAATCACTGACAAAACACTTGATGAAACGCTCCCCAGGATGGGGATATGCTACCCAGAGTTACAGCATTGTTTACAAGAGCTAAACTGTACTAGTATACTGAAGGTCATATATATATAGCTTTAAATCTATAATGAAATATAATTCTAATGATGCTTCCTTGCACAGTTACAGAGCATCTATAATCATATGTTTTTTAATTTTTTCATGAACTCAGAGAATTTCATTTATTTTTAATGATTATATCTGTGTGACAAAATGTCTGTCTTCATTGAAACACACATGCAACATGTATGTGGTGAACATGACGCACCAGCTTGGCATGCGATGACCACATGTGTGCAAGGTTCTAATAGGGACTATCACATTGAGCACTCGGCATGTAATGTATTTACACAAATTATCTGCTTGGACAGATTGGGGTTAATGAATGTTGTCCTGTTGGGGGGGGGGGGGGGGGGGGGAGGTGGAGAGGGTATTTCATTTACCGTGTACTGTAAGAAGCCATCGATTCCTCTAGAGCATTTGTTTATGTAAATATATTACACATACATGTAAATGATCTCATACAAACATCTTTTGATGCAAGAAGAACAACGGACTATATTTAAATTTTTCTTTCCAATTTGCCTTTTGCTACCAAAACTGTAGGTGAGCTTTAATAGATTATTGTACATGTTTGTACATTATTGTGCAGTTAGCGCTCATATCCAGCACGCATCGCATGCTCTCCGCGCTTAAATGTTACTCCCATTTTAGCTAGGCTAACAATATGCTGTAAATATGTCTTAAAGATGTGAGTCAATGTTATTTTCCAATTCTACATGTACATGAACGCACTTTCTGTCCAGCGATCAAGAATGATTTTCAACTGATTATTTTGGTCATTTTTTTTATGGCATTTATTTAAACATGTAGTTCTTAAACATAGACACTATCAAATCAGATCAGTTGTTGCTGGTTTAATTAAATCATTAAATTTTATTGATTTGATAAAATCAATAATATTATTCAATCTTATTGAATAAGATTCAATTTTGATATAAATAAAAACTTCATCCACAGACTCCGCCCAAGTTATTCAAAGCCTCTGTGCGTAAGCGAATTTGAGAAATCGGCGACAAAGCAATTACATGTATGTTTTTTGTATTCCTCTTATTATGTTTTGATTCTGACTTCTCTGTTTCTCTCTGTACCTCTTGCTGCCCTCAGTTGAGAAGCCGAAAGCAGTGCGGGCCAGTCCAGCGCCCCAGATTCGCAGGACAAGTTCCTTAGACACGATAGCAGGACCCTACCTCACAGGCCACTGGCCACGCTCAGAACCATATACCTCATACAACGGACTCTACGGTCCCAACCAGAAACATCAGTGGACACAGGTAAGAAGCATGCATGTCTTCAGATTTAAAGAGTAACAATCGCCAACAAAATTGTTGTGCTCTGTATGCTAGAGGTTCCATTTCGTTATACATATTTCTAAAAGAGGAGTTTGTACGTCCAAGCTTTGCAATTGTTCTGAAATTACGGCGTCCGGGTTCATCGAGTATAATATAGTTGATTTCGAGTAATTTGTTACATACCTGCGTGATAACCTGATGAGTGCAGGTTGAAAAGCTTCTTTATCATGTCTCTTTTTCGTGCCATATAAAAAGAGGTATTGCAAGTTTCATTGCTGGGAGTTCAGTTGCTTTTTTAGCTGTTGACCTAGAGAAAGCCAGATAAAGTTCTTTGAAGTTGATTTTATACTTTCTAGCTGTACAGAAATGATTTTTTCAAGTGATTGGTGCACTTAAAAAACAAAAAAAGAAATATACCGAGGTAGAGGGTGATATAGCTCTTTAAAGCTCCAAAATGAAAGCATAAAAAGAGCTCTGGTATTAACGATAACCATTCATAAGCATAATTGCAAGGAAATGCCACTTTGGCAATACTTGTATTTACCTAAAAGATAGTGGTCATGAATAAAAGAAAAAAAATTAAAACAAAAAACAAGTAGAAGCAAAGAAACTTCAAAAATGACTACTGTAAAAAGTTGAAATTTTCACGCGATTAATTTTTCGCACTCGGCCAAGTAAGGTGAATTTCATGTGTTTTTAATTTCGCCGACACGCTAGGCTCATGGGCCAAAAAATACATAAACAAAAATATTTGCGTGTTTTTTATTTTCGTGCAAATTGCACGCTCCGCGAAATATTCCACGTTTACAGTACCAACCAGGTTGTCCAAAAAATGATATTTCCCGTAACTATGGAGGCCTTCAGGCTTTTGGGGCCCTTGACATTCATTGGCACTAAACAGTTTTAAATGCCACTTTTGTGTTGGATACATATGTAGGTTCATCTTCAGCATATTGATTTATGTGTGATTCACAATAGTGTAAATATTAAAGCATACTGCACATATGGCAGGAGAAAAAGATAATATTAACATGTCCATATGTTTTTGCTAAAAAAAAAAGAGAAAAATGGACAATCAGAGAAAGTGGAAGGATGCTCTGAAATGGCTTTGAAAAATTTCCAGCAATCATAAAATGGTGTATAGACAGGCATGCCTTTTATTGGAACTGCGTAAAAGCATTGATCTCAATTAATTAGCGAGGAATAAAAACAAGCCCTAACACGAGACTTATTTACGTAACTGTCTCTAGTGCAACGCTCATTAATGAAGTTCTCTTCCAATATCTGATCATCGTTCAACTTGATAGAGGCATTTCAGTCCCTGGCTGTAATTAATTTGGAATGAATCATGGTCAGGCACCAAGAAATATTTGACTATCGCTCTGAAATCACAGGTTACAAGGTCAGCCCATCTTCTGCTTTGATAGTCTTGCCTCCATGCTTTTACAGATTGATGATAAGCCATTGCATGTACTTCATGCAGGGCTCTACACACCTGTAAAACCAGAAACTTTCACGAATTGTTAATGACAGCCAGTTTTGCAGCAAGAATCTTTCACGAATTGCAATAATTTTATGTTTCGATCGTGATTTGATTATTTCCCAGCATGAAACTTTCGTGAAACTTTCGTGAAACTTGGCCACTCGCGAAATTCGTGGTGGTCAGTTTAAAAGGCCGGCGGAGGACTTTCCCGGTGAAATACGTCAGATAGGTCAATTATTACTTCTTGTCGGCCACAGAGATCCTGTACCGTCGCATCAACGTTGACTTTCATTTTAAAACCCCGCGCGAAAACACAAACACGTGCGCCCTGAATCCGACCCGACTGCCGGCTGATCGAACATGGAATTCGTAGCCAGTGGCAACTTTCCCTGGGGAAGTGAGTTTGGTGTGAAAGGTGCTCCTATACTTTTCACAGTTACCTAAGGAATTAGTGCTCGTAAAATTTTGAGGTTTCCACTGGGGGAAGTTCAGTGAGGAAACTGGATTGAAAGGGGCAATGATAGTAATAGTCCTTCAGACAGCCATTGTGACAATGAAAGAACCCCAGGAAAATATTGTCAGTGGCTTTAAAGCATATTCAACTGAAATAAATGTACTAGTAGTTTAATCTTTATAGGTAGCCCACCATAAATTAAGTTTGTTTCTTAACCTGTTGAATACTCAGCCCAAGTTAACATAGACAGGAGTCTATGAAAAATGCATACCAAAATAAAATAGTATTTTGTGAGTTAATGCACTATACCCCCTCCCAAAACTAATGGTTGGTTTACACAAATAATGTTCAGTACGGTCTGTGTGAGAATGTTCCCTGCCTGTACCCCTCAATCATCCCAGGGTTGTCAAGGCCTATCCACAATACCCATAACAAATTTTTCATGTGTAATTTCAGGGCATACCTGTTCTCATTCCATGGGTTATTGACTTCTACAATTACCTGAGCCTAGTCTCTTTCCACTCCAGCGAGTCCATTAGAAGCGGCCTTTGAGCGAATGAGGCCTGGCCATATGTATTTTTGACGGGGCAGCCAATTTATTACCTTGCATTTCATTTGTAATAGTGCATTAGGGTGTGTGGCCACAATCGCATGCGGGCGCAGGCCCTTTTTGTTTCCTTTCTCATTTGTGGAATGCGGTATTGTTCTCCACCCCCCTCCCCTGACAGAAGCATAATGAAATATTAAGAAAATAAACAACAAAACAAGTGGTTTCAGCTACTATGGAAAAGCAGACCTTGATATGAGGTAATCCCATGCTTTAATCAATGTACCTGATCTTGATGTAGGCCTACATATTCATACACCTGTATTGTAATATATTGCTCACATTAAATTCATGGAGGCTACGTGTTATATGTACCTTCTACTTTTTTGTTGGTTTAGTTTCAATGTTGCTTATATTTTACTCTGAATAATTACACCAAATTCTGTGAATACAATAAAACAGGTATCCCCCGAAAAAGAAAGATACAGTAAGAAATACTGTTTATTCATTATACAACCATGAAATACATGTATAGCCAGATGCACCTTGTGAGCTTGATGTAATGTACATGTACATGTAATTATGTTCATCATCATGAAGTACTGTATATACATGTATGTATATGATTAATGTATGTAACATACTTCTTATGTTTGACAAGCATTCATTCTCAAAGAGGTTCGAGCCTACATCTAACTTACATTTCACTTGTGCAGACTGCAACCAAATAGCCAGCTGCATAATCATATTGATAACTCCTGGTTCTATTAAAGAAAAATGAAATCTACATGCATATGAATGTAATGTTACATGTTGTTTCTGCATAGGGAATTTATTTTATTGAGCACATTGTGATCATGGCATTCACATGTTTTACATTAAATCAAAGTGTGAAGAATAGGTGCAATTAAAGATAAAGTTGAGTTCTGTTCATGCGATTTGGTGTATACTGTGAGGTTTTGGAATCATCAAAATTATATTAGAAATGGACCAAATCTCGCTGAAAGGCACATGCACTGCACACAGATTTGTGTATGAGACTGAACACACATGTGGCTTGAAAGTTCAACCCAAACACTTCAGCTATTTCTCATCATATTTCAGATATGAAAAGCAATTTTTTCAGGGGAAATTTCTACCACCATGTTCTTCCAAATGACATAAAAAGAAAAAGAAAACTCACTAATTATTTTTCACCTTTCCCAGAACTCATCCTTCCTTTAAAATCATTGGATTTGTGAGTAATAGATGTTTCATTTGTTGGTCATACCACAGGGTTTTTGGCCATTTTGATGACATACCAGGGGGGCATTTCATGAAAGGACTTGTCAGATATTTTATCCGACAAATTTGCTCTGAGCCAATCAGATGCAAGGATTTCAGTAGCTTATAACAGTCGGATAAAATATCCGACAACTTCCTTTTATGAAACGCTCCCCAGAAATGAGGAACTATGTCTCCTATCAACCATAACTAGTAGGCCTACCTCCTTTTAGTTCAGCATAAAAAGCAAAGCCTCTTATGTTTAGAAGTACTCTAGCTTCATAATGATCCATCATAGACCAAAATTGTTTGCAATGTTATATAATGCGATGTCCATGTATCGGTGGTAAAAAAAGAAATGCATTGATAAGCAAAGCTTTGAAAGAGTACCAACTGAAACAGGAATGATTCTGGCTGGGCACTACTATACATATTCATTACATTAAAATCTTCAACAGATAATATCTTCCATGTGAAATAGGAGGTCTCGTACTACTGTTACATGGACATCGTCGTCGTCATAATTTTTGCCCCAACCCCATGGGATGACCCTTGTGCTACATGTACATCTTCATCATAGTGCATTGTAGGTTATGTAATACCTGATATACTGTCAGATTGGATTATTATCACAGTTATAGGCAATAACAACTCCCTTATCAGGTCAGAGTATCTAGATGTACAATGTATAGTAATATCAGCTACATCTTAATTCCTTATTGTACATATTTAATCCATATATATGAAATATCTGCTATATCACCAAACAACTTGTTTTTGTTAACCTCACTATTACTCATCAAACTTGTATGCACAAGGTTTTGCCTTATTTTAAAGGATGAAATTGATTTGCTTTTCTTCTTAAAATTGCAAAACCATTTTTTTTTTTTTTTTTTGGGGGGGGGGGGGGGGGTGGCTCCTAATCAGATGTAATTGGGCCAAAGCAAGATGTTGGTTATTGTCCTGAGTGGGTTAGTATTATCAATCCAGTATTTATTTAATAAAGTGAAAGCTTAATATTGATTTTGTGTAGCCTGCTACTTAATTATATTTATTTATTTTCTGATGTGAAGAGAGAATCAAAAACAAAAACAAAGGAAACACTGCCCAAGCACTTGTTGCATTGAACTGGATCTCTTATAACCTCTGTTGTTACTGACCTACATGTACACGTATACATGTACATAACAGAATTAGTTTTTGAGGCTGATTTTCCAGAAAGCAGCACAAAGCTTTATAATAAAAATGCAGGAAAAAAATAAGTAAATGAAAATGAATGAATATATACACACAAGAGTAAAACATTTTTTGTGACAAACAAAATTATAAGAAAAAAAAATTCTTTAGTTGTGAGTTGTAAATGGGATAATACATGTATTTTAAGCTGATTGTTATTTCAATCACCTGCATGCTAACTTGTTTACAGCATGGGCAGCTAGTATGTAACGTAACTGTTGCTATCTCGGAGAAGCCCAGTGTTGCAGTGTATCCTTTGGATTGCCATTTAAAGTGGCAGTAAACTGAAGCTCTTAAATAGCACCAAACATGGTTTGAAACTTGTCTGTGCCTCTCATTTTCCCATCATGCCCCATTCTAGTTTGTAGAAGCTAAGAATGTACCTGCAGGCAATTTCCATTTTTGCCAAGTCAAAAATAATAGTTTGAAATATAGCCTATTATCCAAACGAGCTGTTTGTCAAAATTCAAAATAAAAGGCAGTTAATTTTCAAATTATAATCTCAATTTAGTAATCACTGTAAGATGGTGCTGTTCAAGTTATACCAGTTTCATGCCACTTTAAGCTAGCAAACCTCAAGACAAAAATATTCATTCATACCAAATTTATCCATTCCTACTTCATCATCCTGCATTAAAGGTACGATGTTCCATTCAACTTTGGAAAACACAATAAACAAAATTATGGGAAGAAAGATTACTGTATAAAACCCCAGTATGTTCATGATGGTGACTATGGTATGGACTTCCTATGAAAGTACCATACTCCTCTGGTTATTATGAAATCTATGTGTTATTGGTGATTTGTGACACATAGGATTCTCATAGAATCCTCATTCTCAAATAAATGTAGTTTTCCTCTAAACCAGGGCTTGACACTAACAGGGGGCTTGTGAACGTGCCCCTCCCCCTTTTTTTTTAATTCATGTGGGCGCCTGATGCACACAAACCCTAAAAATGTCAATCCAGACCCCTTGTGAAAAAAGTTTGTGTGGGCCTTGCCTAAACAATCATTTTTCTTCAACCTTTCAGAGATGGGTTTTTTGTTGTTTGTTTGTTTGTGTTTTGTTGGTTGGTTTTGATTTTGGTTCTAAGATACATGTAGTTCCACTTTTTCCCTACCATGTCAAAAATCTGAAATAATACCTTTAAAGCTCCACTGAAACGACTAAGCAGGAAGGTGGGTTATGGCTTAAAGATGGACCTGTGAAGCGGGATACAATGGAAGTGAGGCTCGGGGAGTTAGAGAGGGGAGGGTGCGGGTGCACTTTGTGATGCCCCAAACGTGTCTAGCAAACCTAATTAGAGTCCTTGGATAGTGCAATCTCCTCCTTCAAAGATTCACCATTGCTCCATTCACATCGACACGAATTCTTGTGGAAAATCTTCTGCATAGCGACATATAGGCCTACATGTTCAGTGTATAGATGTTGTATTAAATAAACATGACCACAAAGAACTACAGTGAAACCTGTCTATAAAGACCGCTCAAGGGAGACAAGAAAAGAGGTCTTTATGAGCAGGTGATCTTTATGTACGGGTTCCTTAATACACGTTTCAATGAGAAACACTTTTCAAGGGAAACAAAAATTGTGGTCTTTCTATACAGGTGGTCGCTAAAGCAGGTTTGACTGTATCAAGCAATGTCAGTAGACTATTGTATTGCCAATACAATGTTAGATAATGATTATGTATTGTGCTACTGTAAAGTTCAAACATTTCAAAATGGTGATATATAGACAGGGCTATTGAAATGACCTTGAGAAGGTTTATTTCTTGAAAGCTTTTGTGATTGTGTTTAAGGCACATTCCAACCATCTCATTTTCACTAGAAAACATGTTACAAAATCATCTTTTTATCATCAAATTATAAAATGTGTACTTCGAGCAAGGCTCCATACAAGCTTTTTTCGCAGAGGGTCAGCATTGAACTTTTCAGGGTTTGTGTGCACAGGGCCCCTGTTTAGATTCTTAAATTTGGGGGTCTGGGGAAATTTTTTTTTGGATGAGGGAAGGGGGAGGGGGGGTTGTGGGCTCCTTAATGATGACCGCTGCCTCCGGTATGTTTTTACTTGTTTAGAAAACATTTGACGAATGGAGTTTGCAAATGTAGCCTATTATTCCATGGTACTGGTAATAATCCAATATTTCTCCATTGCAGGAAGGAAAGCTAAATTGCCAATTTTCCGTATACATTTATTTCTAGGAAACAACCTCGTGAGACAATGTACTATCATACTTTGACCTAGCAAAAATAGACAAATTTTTAAAAAGATTCATGTAACATCAGGAGGCATGCACTATCTGGGTTGAATCTGAATTCTTAAGTGGTGTGAAAGCGCCCGGAGTGGTTTGACTTTCCGCCGTCATCTTGAGTAGAAACCTTCTCTTCATCTCCCCGCTTACGGGAATTTTAACCCAGAAAAAGTATGATCTTCTGCACGATCTAAATTCCTGGTTCAGAAATGTTGCACTGAAAAAAGAAGATAAAGTGTCCATTATAATATGAACATGTTACATCATGTGGAGAAATTAAAGAGAAGGTTGAGTTCTGGGAAAGGTAAAAGATAATTTGTGAGCTTTCTCATTCTTTTTACATGTATGTTAGTTTGGAAGATTATCATAGTAGAAATGTCCCCTCAAATGGATTGCTGTCAAATTTCCCTCACATGCAAAATATGACAAGAAACAGCTGCATTGTTTGGGCAGAACATTTGTGTGTAGTCCCATATACACATTTCTGTGTGCATTTAGGTAATTCCAAAAACTTACAGCATACACCAACTCTTATGTGCTACATAATCAACCCCTCCCAATTGCTTTGAGAGAGTTTCTTTCACAATTCAATCTCATGACGAGAACTCAACTCGTATCTTTAAGCATAAATTGTACAGCTTCATACATGACCGTGTAGCAAAGGGCACATCCCAGCCTGAAAGATACAATACCACCTATGCTAATTCTCTCTCTCTCTCCCTCTCTCCTCCTCTCTCTCCTCTTCTCTCTCTCCTCTTCTCTCTCTCCTCTTCTCTCTCTCCTCTTCTCTCTCTCCTCTTCTCTCTCTCCTCTTCTCTCTCTCCTCTTCAATTCCAATTCATTTCAGTTTCATTTATTTGTTGATGCTACGACATACAGTGTACATGTATGCTCCAGCCACAATTTCTCTGGGCTTTACTTTGTCAAAAATATAGGGTTAGGGTTGCAATAGGGTTTTAGGTTTAGTTTTAGGTTTAGGTTAAGGTTAAGGTTAAGTATTGTATGATATAGATTGCAAATATGATCCTACCTTTGTAAGGCATTCAAAACAAATTTGAAATGGCTTTACCATGAACAGTGATACAATATATGTAATTTTGTAAGGCTGCCATCCTAAAAGAGATTGGTCTGTTAAGTTAAAAACATATTTTATTCATTGTTTTGACCTCACAATCATCCTTGCCTGCCTGCAGTATTCTTGCCCATGTTTTACCTGGCCCACATTGGGGAGGAAGAAAAAACTGGCTACGTGAAGGTCACGTCTTTGATATATACTCAAGATCATGGCTATAGGATATCATCTAGTGAGAGAGAACCAGAAGGGTATTTAATAAAACTCTCTCTTAACTCTTACTGTGCCAAGGGGTTCTCTTCAAAATTGTACCAAAATGTGATCAAGGCTTACTTTTCAAATGTCTGCACTTCATTAACCATCTATTATTTCGCAAAATATTGTGTACAAAAACATGTAGGAAATTTATTACCATTTCTTATGATACCAAACATTACTTTACCCGACTTTATGCATAAATAATTATTGAAAATTACATTTGAGTTTCTTGTTTGTCCATTATATTTTGTTTTCTCATTTGTTTACTATTGTTTAATGTTGAAATAAAGTAATATCTCTATAAACATCTGAAATTTTCTCTGAAATTTTCTGTGGTAGCATATAATTATAATCATATATTTAGAATGCTTGATTTATGCTTAAAATTTTGATATACATTGACCTTTCCTGTGGTCGAGCAATTGGTGAATGAAAATGACAAGTCTATCTGTCACATATACATGCCATCGGCACTGATAGAGTTAAGGAGATATGAGTTAATGCCTTTCTGCCTCTCAACAGACCAGGGGAGCGTTTCATGAAAGGAAGTTGTCAGATATTTTATCCGACAACTGTTATAAGCTACTGAAATCCTTGCATCTGATTGGCTGAAGTTTCATGAAAGGAAGTTGTCAGATATTTTATCCGACAACTGTTATAAGCTACTGAAATCCTTGCATCTGATTGGCTGAGAGCAAATTTGTCAGATAAAATATCTGACAAGTCCTTTCATGAAACGCCCCCCAGATACAATGTATCTACAGTTATCCTGGATACACAGGCGCAGAGTGAGGATGAAGCCTTTGTTATGAGTGATCACCTGAAGCTAAACAAAGGATATTACCCTGAGCCTTGTCTGTCCCCCAATGGTAGGATTTACATTGTCAAGCAAGTTTTCTCATCTATACATTAGTTATGGTAAGCCCCCAACCCTGTAACCCCCCCCCCCCAAAAAAAAAAAAAAAAAATAAAATAAATAAATAAAAAATAGCAAGAAAAGATATTTGTGAGTCTCTTTGATGTTAGATGATACATCACAGGATACTAATAAATTCCATCTGCTGTGAATTGTTTTCCTCCTCATGTGCATTATCAAAAACAATACATGAGATCAGGCCAGGTAAATTTCCATAAATTTGAGAGAATTACATGCAAATGTGTTCCGACAGCTGTTTGTGCTCTGTGTACGGCTTGTATGCGAACAAACTTCTGTGAGTATTAAAACTAAACATTACATCTAAAACATAGACTGATGAGTGAAAGAATCCTCAAGATGAAATTCATTTGGAAGGGTATTTGAAATGCAATTTGAGCTTACGTGCTTTTATTATTTTGTTGGGGGGCAGAAGAACATTGATATCCGGACAATTATTTTTAATGACATTGACAAAAATCTGATTACTGTTATTTTCAGAAATGCAGGTAAATTTGACATCTCTGAAACTATGTATAATGAAATGGTAGTACTCATAACCATGAAGAGGTGTATATGTATGTTGGCATGTTAGTTTGCATAACATGACTGCACTAAATCTCGATGTGAAAA
Organism: Heliocidaris erythrogramma; assembly: GCA_025617745.1. NCBI lineage: Eukaryota > Metazoa > Echinodermata > Echinoidea > Camarodonta > Echinometridae > Heliocidaris > Heliocidaris erythrogramma. The sequence goes on from CM046870.1 coordinate 28,028,373, forward strand.
CAGACTCAGGATACGATGATACGAAATCCATCAAATTCTTTGAATTTGATTCATATTTATTTGCCTTGGATTGTAGTTGGCTGTAGAGAGCAAACTTGACCTTTAGTTTAGGCTGGAGACATCTAGCTTTGCTTATTTTCTTGCTCTTCATTTAGCCCCGGGGTATATGAAATTGTTTTGTTTTGATTCTAATGGAAGACACTCTTTTCATAATTTATCGTTATTTTCTCATATTTTCTTTGATGAATAGTAGGATGGAGGTTCAGATTGTAGTGAAGAGTTCTGCAAACCTGATCATGTATTTGAAATAGTGCATTGCAGATAATTTGTATATTTCAAGCAATACTGCATGATGATTAGAACTGTGTACAGGATTAGTAACCTAGATGACAAAAGTTTGTCCAGGGAGGTGGAAAAGTTTGTCAGAATATTGAACTTTAAAATTTGATTAACAAATAAAAGTTCATTTTTGCCAACACATAGGGTATTTGTAGATAAACAAGAAAAGGGTGATGGAAATTGAAAGACAGGAGTTGATTGAGGAGAATCAGAGAGAGTAGGGAGAGAGAGAGAGATATGCATGAGATGGAGTGTGTGTAAGAAAGAGAGAGAGATGTATGAGATATAGAGTGTGTGTGTGTGTGAGAGAGAGAGAGAGAGAGAGAGCGCGATCGAGAGATGGAAGATAGAACAGGAGAGGAAGAAAGAGAGAGAAAGGGAGAGACAGAGAGGGTTCTAGAAAGGGGGATATAATAAGAGCAAGGGAATGGAGTAAAGACATAAAAGAGTTTGAAGATGGTGAAATCAGAGTGGCATATAGAATCTATTTATCCGTAGCCTATCTCCTGTCAGGCGCAGATGAAACAGGGGATTTTCCAGATCATTCCATGGAAATCCACCAAGAAAGATGGCCAGGCTTACTCAACTTTCCTTGTGTGCTTCCAAGTTTGGAGATCGGATCACTTCTTCAGATCAGGCTTGTCTTTCAAGTCTGTAATACATGTATTTGCCTTTGAATCTGCCTCTTTTCTGAATTTTAGGTCCGCACATGCTGTACAGGCTGTTAAATTTCATTAGTGCTTGTAATATAATAATTTACAAATATACACGTACATGGACATTGTAGGTATCCCTGCAGAGATTTTTGTTGTTTATTAACCCACTGAAGAGAACAATATTTTTGCATAAGAAATAACTTTTTCTGTACTCATACATGTATTATTCAGAGATGTGGTGAATGATCTACATATATACTGGTATATATGAAAAAGAAAAAAAATCTATTTTTGAGTAGAATATGATCTCTTGATACTTGGATTGCAGCCAGAATTCTGTTTAAAAGTCGCTTCCATAGAATACTTTTGCTGTTTGTTTTCAAATATGATTGTTTCATTATATTGTTAATACAACATAATTCACTTAATAGGGAATCGGTTTTGAAGCCGTTTGATGCCAGGAATTAAAAAAAAACGAGAATAAGCTTTAAAATCCATAATTTGGCAACACATTGAGAGGTTTTTATCAAAAAATTGGCAGTTTTTTTTACTTTTTGACAGAATTCATAATCATGTATACTGTTTTTAAAGACATTACAACTTATTAGAACCATGTAGCACTAAAAGAAAAATTTTTTTTTTGCCAATTTGAGGAACAAAATGTGATCAATTTAGCCCTTAAATAATTTCTGTCCTGAAAGGGTTAAAGATCGCTTCCATATACACTATAGTTTCGCAGTTTGCTTTCAAATATAATGATTGTTTCATTATGTTGTTAATACAGCACAAGTCACTCAAGGAATTGGTTTTGAAGCCATGCCGAAGTTATCATAAAAACAAGATATGATTGAGCAATCAAAACAGGATGATGATTTAATTAACATGCCGCAATGGTTGTTTTTATTTCTCCTTGAATCTTGGCAGCTTCAAAGAGTTTTCTCATTTCTGATCACCATATTATATACATGTATGTACATATACAAATATGGACTTGATTGTACAAAGGAAAACAATTCTCGTGATTTATAGAAAATATTTCTTTGAGCACAAATCAATGACAATTGGACATTGAAACTATAACGGCCATGTTGAATCTACATGTACATGTAGCTCTGTTGGATCCAAGGTAGAAAGGTATAATTTATTCTTAGGGAGTTTCCTATTATCATTTAGTTTTCTCCTCCAGATACGTGATTTGTTGTGAACAAGCGATAGCCAGAAAGGCTTTAAAGATAAAGTAAAGTCCTGGTCAGTAATTACATTGTGAAAGAAACTGTCTCAAAGCAACGGGGACAGTTTGATATGTCTACACAAGAATAGTTTTATACTGTGAGGTTTGGGAATCATCAAAATGATAAGATATTGACCCAAACACGCTTGAAAAGCACATATACTGCACACAGAAATGGGTATACGGGACTGCACACACAAGTGGCGTGAATGTTCGGCCCGAATATTACAGCCTTAATATTACAGCCTTTTCTCTTCATATTTTGAGTATGAGGGCATTTGAAAAGCAATCTTTTTCAGGGACTTTTCTATTACGATATTCTTCCAAACTGAATTAAAAAAAGAATGAAAACAGTCACAACTTATTTTCCACCTCTCCCAGAGCTCAACTTTCTCTTTAAACCTGTTTTTATAGAAGGATATGAGTTCTGCCCTTCTAGCCCTCCACAGTGCACATATGATTTACACTACTGTATAGCATGCATACATGTAGATAAATTATGGAGATGTTTAATTGAAAGATGAAACATTGGTGTTGGGACATGTGTAAGAGGTATGGATGACCAGGAGTCAACATGTTTGTTAGTGATAGAAGTTCAAGGTTCTATTCTAACCCTCTTAGAATGGGGAGTGATGCATGAAGTCAGGCACACCCTTGCTGACAGATGACGCCCCTTTCGCACTTGGAAGATTAACAGTGTATCTACATGTACTCTCATTATCAAGCTGTGCTTCATCAGGATTTGATCAATTTGGAAACTCTACTACATGTATGCTGCTTATGTTGTATCATGTAGGCAGACCTGTTCACATTTAAAGAGTTACTTGCTTACTATAAGGGAATAGCAAAAAAAAAATTTTTTTTAAATGACCCTTTCATAATCAAAAGTTAATCCTGATTACCTGGGTTGGGACCTGCTCATACATGTACAGTCCTCTAACAAATTCCAAATTACATGCATTCATTATATACATACATGTACGGTAACCTTTTTCTTTTAATTTAGTCATCATTCTTCATAGTACCTGATGTACATTTTATAAATGTTGACACAAATGTTAAATGCATACAAATATTAATGTAAGACATGTTAGTCATCGTGCTCGATGTGCAATGGTACAAGTCGTACAGTGATATCAATGCTTTAGCTTAGTATTTGTAAATGTTTTTCAGTGTGCTACCACATCATACAATGTAGATGTGTCCATGACTTCAGACATCAGACATCACTGGGAGTTTCCCTGAGAATTGAATACAAATGTTGCAACCACAGCTCAATAGACATAGAGCAGCCTCCTGTCCTTGAAATTTGCAGTGGATCCTTTGCTCATAAATGTATCAAGACTTGTTTTAGAATGCAGTGCTTTTCAATGCATGAGTGTATGAATGGTCTGTGGCGGGTTTATTTTCCTCAAATTTTTAATGAAGATGCTGGTTTATAGGGCCTACACTACATTTCATTTATGAATCATTTAACCCTCTCATTACCACAAGACTAAAATACTATTCACTTTGTACATAGTGTTGTTGACTTTAGTCCTGACAGGGTTAAAGAGAAGGTTGAGTTCTGGGGAGCGTTTCATGAAAGGAAGTTGTCGGATATTTTATCCGACAACTGTTATAAGCTACTGAAATACTTGCATCTGATTGGCTGAGAGCAAATTTGTCGGATAAAATATCTGACAAGTCCTTTCATGAAACGCCCCCCTGGTAAAGGTAAACAATGATTTGTGAGCTTTCTCATTCTTTTCATGTCTGTTTGGAAGAACATCATAGTAGAAATGTCCCCTGAAAAAGGACTGCTCTTCAGTGACCTCATTCAAAATATGACAAGAAATAGCTGAATTGTTCAGCCCCCCAAAAAAATTCATGCTACGTGTGAGTACATGCAGTCCCACATGCCCATTTCTGTGTCCAGTGCATGTTCTTTTGAGCGATACTACTAGGTCAATCTCTCTCTCACTTTGATGCTTCTATTAAACCTTCCAATTCTTATGTAGGCATGATCAACCTTTCCCTATTGCTTTGAGACAATTTATGTCACAATGTAATCACATGACCAGAGCTCAACTTTATCTTTAAATGGGCTGATGTATGGAAACTTATTTCTTTAATTCATTTATCAAACATGTAGGTTTTTTTCAAATGTGAAATAAATTATTTTTGAAATAAAATTCATGTTAAAAACTGGAAATTAGAAGGGTTTTTTTTAAAGAGAATAAGGAACTGTAATTTCTTGAGGGCAAGAAATAGTTATATGTTCTTATTCTCAGAATAGCCCTATCCACATTTTTATAGGTTATGTATTCCAATTTCCTGTATCATATATCACAAACAAGTCAAACTATTAAAAGCTGTTGCAAAGTGAAACCACTGATTTGACTTGGACCTGAAAATATCCTTTTTTTGGTATGGTATGAACAGAGGATATGCTGAAAACCATTCACAAATTAGTATGCATGAATATTAAAGCTTCTCCTTATTGGTGAATGTGAGCAGAGGAAAAACTGAAGCCATTTGTACATTTACATCAACTTGTATGGATTTTAAAGAGAAGGTTGGGTCCTGGGAAAGGTGAAGAAATGATGTGTGAACACTCTCATTCCGTTTCTGTCAGTTTGGAAGAACATCATGATAGAAATGTCCCGTAAAGAGGATTGTTCTTAAAATGTCCTCATAGTGAAATATGACAGGAAAAAGCTGAAGTGTTCAGGCCAGACATTCATTGCTTTGGGACAGTTTCTTTCACAATATAATCGCATCACCAGACCTTGACTTTATCTTTAAAACCTATCCTTACAGGGGGTATCTGAAAACATTCACAAATGAGCGTGCATGGATATACAACTTATTCTTTTTCTTACATGTGAACAGGGGATATATGCTTTATGCTATGCATCCAGGTACCCCATTAGTGTCAATTTATACTGTGATGTTGGGATAAAGTAATTGGCTGTATTGTAGGCCTGAAGATAACTATACACACATGGATTTACTCTGTCAACTTGTCATTTTAGGATGAACTAGTCTTCTCCCAGTCTTCTCCCAGTCTTTAATATAAAAACAGTAGGAGACTTTCACTGTAGTACCTCAGTTATTCCGCTAAACCTTCTCCACACCGACTCCAAGCTGACTGATTCTTGGCCATTCACGTCAATGTAATTTTTTGTTAGATGTAGGTCTGTTGTTGGTCTGGTGTTGATCCTGTTGATGTGACTAGCTGGGGGTATAAAAAAGCATTTACAATCATTTTCTGTGCAATGTCTACATTAAAAGATAAGAAAGTAAGGTCTTTTTTTCAAAAATAGTATTTTACCTTTTGTACATGGAGATAAAATTTTCTATTGCACATAGTGTGGTATGGATTGTCTTTGAGAAGTTGATGTTTAGTGCCAGAAGGATTTTTACTTTGGATCAAATTACATTGTACATGTACATGATCAACCGCGCGCCTTGTGGTTCTCAACAGACGAAATTAACGTTCTAGAATGTACATGTAGGTAATCTGTGATGCCGATCTGGCTATCACGACATTCTGAGATGGAGAAGCATCCCTTACAGAAAAAGCGAGTTTATAATTCTAGCTTGCAACTAGCATGCAGTTCGTGAAATATGTAAATTAGGGAAAGATTTCATCCAATCTTAATCAAAGAATTTGTGCCCGCAAGCTTCCAAGCGTGTAAGCCTGCAACCCTGCAAGCTTGCAAGGGTGCAGGCTAGCATGATATGCTATTTCATCAAAGCCCTGCAACCATCAGCCTGGCCTTAAGAGATTACCAGTTTGATCCTCTAGCACTTCTGCTGTCAGGACCAGTCTTACTGGACTGCTTCGAAGAGGGGAGTTCTAAATTGAATAAATGCATATTTCAGCTCAAAAATTTATTTTTGATAATCTCAGGGCTCCACATATTTTTTTTCAGAGGGGTTCTGGATTGAAATTTTGTAGCATATGGGTGCATGGGACCCCTTTTAGAATTTTTAAAGTTTTTGCCTTTTGGGATCTGGAATTTAAATTTAGGGGCCCATGTGCACCTGGCCCCTGTTGATGTTGAGCCCTGCTTTGTCTGGGGATTGTTCGACCCAGCAGCCACTAATGAGTGCGAGATATCAATCATTAGTTACAGTTGAAATGACTTGTCATTGGGTATGGCAAAGAAGAAACAATTGAATTGACGTGAGTGAATTATGAAAATGACGCTTGCATACATCCTCTCCACTCAATCTAAATGTAGCTGGAACAAGCGTGGTTCATACAAATAGGGTCAAGGAGGCTCATGAATTAATATATGACATCTCAACGAATCAATAGAATGGAGAGTGGAAGGAGGGCCCAACTCCATTGGAACATTCTTTGAGAAATTACCTTCCCCCCCCCCTCCCCAAACCAAAACATAATACATTTAATAGTATAATTTTATGACACAGAATGTATTCTACTTCAGGGACCACCCTTTGCTACATGTACATGATCACATATTTAAGGTATTTGATACAATAATTTAAAGAACATTCTGCTTTTTAAATTCATCACAATACGTCTATTACCCCTAAACTGTTTGGATGGACTTATAGCCCTTTGTCCACTCACGAAATCCGGTGTAATGCCATTCAAACCCATTATGGGTATGCTAAGTGCAAGAAAGGCATTAAACTCATATTTATAACACAACAGTAATGCCCTTCTTGCTGACAAATATGAGTGTGCCAATGTGGTGTCTTTTTCTAATTGCATCTCTTGATCCATAGAAAGCAATTTATAAAGCAGCTCCTGTAGTTATTCATACTTGGCTAATTTGGCAATTTATCTCGGGGCATTGATAATTAATGAGATTGGCAACATTGATATTGAAATGTGAATAATTTGGTGCATTCAAAAGTGCAAAAGTTCAGACCTTAGTCAATGATGAAACATGATGCTTTTAGCTTTTGTAAAAATGAATATGGGGAAAAAAGAAAGATGTGACGTGAAATATTGAAATGGTTTGTAACCTATATACATCACAGTGGAAAATAGTAGGAACATAAAAATGACTTGTGCATCGCCAAGTAAAAACTTCAGCATGATCCCATAGAAGCTTTCATTGACTTTCACGACTACTTATTTTCACTACTACTTATTTTCACTACATTTTCATCTTCTCTAGCTATCTAAAGCAATCTCAGTTTCATTGGAATTTTATATCAACGACGCTACCTTATAAACTCAAATTTTCATCAAAACAGACCCATAAAGAACCATTTTGTGCCATGATTCACTTTATAAAAGTATATGATAAAGTGTTCTTTTTCGCCGGTTGACTTGAGCTCACTTTCATTTTTCAGTAATTGATGCTGACAAAAAAATGCGGGAGAGCAATCTCGTGCGAGAGAGCGCGAGCTAGTAAATGATAAATGCCATTAGGTGAAGTAAAAGGAATAAGGTTTATCGTCTGTGTAGTCAAGCCCTGTTCTCACATGATATTAATTTTGTTCACCGACACCTCCCAAATATCTGGGCCCTATTTCATAAAACTTATCAAGAACAACTACCCCATTTCTATGACACATTTGCTTTCAGCCAATCAGATGCAAGAATTTTAGTAGCTTAATAACAATTATTGTATCTTGTTAGTGATAACAAGTTTTATGAAACATAGCCCAGATATTATAGGTATTCTTGAGCTCTGGCAATGATGGATAATGAATTATCATAATACAGTGAACCTGTATATAAAGACCATTCAAGGGAGATAATAAAAGTGGTCTTTATGAGCAGGTGGTCTTATGTACAGGTCCCTTTAATGCACATTTCAATGAAAAACAGTTTTCTTCAAGGGAAACGAAAATTGTCTTTATAGACAGGCAGTCTATCTTTACAGGTTGTCACTAGAGCAGGTTTGAGTCGATCAAATAAAACACCTTGAATGATCAAAAACCATAAATGACGATGTCTGCCAAATGATTTGCATAATAAATGTGTAAATGGGTACTACATATCAAGATATGGAAATTGAGCTACATGCTTTTACGTGTGGGTAGGACTCCCATCTGTGTGCAAAATGGTCTCTCGGTGTGCAAATATGATGAGTGATTTTTTTTCAGGGAATGTGAATTCCAGCAGGTTTTTGTTTGCCCTCTTTACATATCTTGTGAACAGCCACAATAAAATGTTCAAAACAACTCACACAAGGGCACAGGATGATTTTGCCCTAACAACTGTTGAAATCCCCCCTGCAGACATCCAAATACATGTATATTTACATATGTACATGGATAGCATTCAATTTTTCCTCCTAGGAATATTCTTTTGCTAAAATAGTGAAAATAGCGACCAGAGCTGTTTCCAGGGTTGGAGATGTACGTAGGTTCCTGATGCCAAATGTCATAGACTGCGACATTTGATTATAATCATGAATCATGTTCACATGTGATTCCTGAGTTTATAGGTGATGTTCATTACCATTTCGGATGACATTTCGCAGTGTGAAAGTGAGATACGATGGGAATCCGCCCATCATTCCTCCTCGAACCTACTCAGTCATGAGTCAAATCTCCTTGACAGCGATTACATTTTAATGTTGCGTACATCTCCCCAATGTGATTCGGAGCTAGACTAGCAGGCGTCACATTTACTATCACCATCTCCCTGTGATCACACTCATGTTTGTTTTCATATATGGATGGTGCATTTTTTATTTATTTTTTTTTACATCGTATGTAGTTTATGGATGAGGCCTATATTATAGAGGACTTAATGAATTCCAGGGGTTTATTAAATGCAAAGAATTAGAAAAAAGATATATTCTCTGACATTTTTTTCTAAAAATTGTGTCTAGAGATGGTTAAAAAGGGGATAATTATGGGTCTCGTTTATACACGGCTGCTCAGGGTGATTTTGCCCCCAGAACTACTAAAATAGCTCATATACATGTACTGGAAAGTTTTTTGTTGGAAATTTGAAAGATCTTAATCCTAGCTTTATAGGACCCCTTTGCCATACCATTTATAGATCATCCTAGATGAAGTTGAAAGGGGTTTGATCCAGTGCATGTGATCAACATGAACGGGGCCTAATGCTTCATATACAGCAGGGTAAAGAGACATCATCAATCAAACACAGAATCTCTACATGTATATACCCCTGGGCAAAAAATGCACATCTCTTGGCAAAGATGGCAGGGTTTAGCCTGGATAAATTGATATTCCATACCTCCACATCATGCAGTTATCTTCTCGCCTGTTCAGACTATGGAAAGTTATACGAGATTCATATAAAAAACGTCATCATGTAGCGAAAGGAGCATCCAGATTGGACTACTACATCGTATAAAGAAACGTATAAAGAAACTGGTTTAGGGGGGGGGAGTCGGCTGACACCATATGTTTTGTATCAGGTTACGTCATGCACAGTAATAGAGCATACAAATTACAGCTGATTGGTCACATCAGCACACACACACACACACACACAATAAACCAGACCCAGTTATACGACTCTTGTATGATATAATGTTCAGACTACAAAAATAACAGAAATTTGTACTCAGCTCATGTACCCCCCCCCCCCCCCCACCCACCCATGAATGTGTTGTGGAATAGCCTAGGATTAAAAATTTGTTGAATTTGTGTAGATATTGTTATCCAATGCTAAAAATCAAAGGGGGAAATAAAGAAACAATGAAAGTATGAGCGAAATCAGATTAGAAATAAGAAAGTTATGATTCTTTTGATGTTGTATGTCAGTCAAACACAGATTTCACATAACTTTCTTATTTCTTATCAGATATTACTCAATCTATTATTGATCTGTTTCTTTAATTTTTCTGCTTTTTTTAAAAACCAAGTTGATACCAGTGTTAACTTCCCCTTTAATAAAAAAATGCACCCTAAATATAATCATTGCACATGTGTTTTGACACAAAATCTTTATTAAAGAAATCTATTCCTTCAACAAGTACTTAAAAAGTTAAAATTTATGAATATTTTTGTACAGAGCAAATGAGAGAGGACCTCGCAAGATACATCACAGAGTTTGTGTTTGATTGATTACAACTTCCAAAATTCATAACTCATTTATTTCTTATCAAATTTTGCTCAAACTTCACACTAATCTTTGTTTATTCAAATCGACTAAATACCAGGATGGACTTCCCTTTAAAGAGCCTCTGGGATGCCAAAAGCTTCATTACATGCCAGATTTATGCATGATTTCCTGAGACCCTATTTCCCAGAGAATCAATCCTTCGTGGGAATGGGAAAAGAATTGCTAGGCTGCGATTCAATTGTCTGAAACTCAATACATTGGCAGATCTCGATGCAAAGAAACGAGGCAAGCTTAACGTTTGTCTCCTGTCTAAAGGGACATTTTTTTCTTGATGTGCTTTCAGTTTCTCGTCATTCTCAGTGAGAAGAAAATTGAGGAAATCTCAGAATGCGGTTATGTTCATCAGTTCAATTTTTCCGTGTTTCAGATGTATTGTGTAACATTGCATGAAGAATCAAATTAAGACGGCACTTCTTCAGACTCTTGAGCTCTTTCATAAAATTGTATCAATACTATATACATGTACATGTACCCATGTCTGTGGGGTGATAAAACCTCTTTAAAACTCACTTGCTGGCAATTTTTTTTTCTTCATAATTTTGTAGCTCAGGACTAGTTCTGATAAAATCCATGTACAGTAGAAACGCACTATAATGAGGACCTTGGACCCTTGAAAATTACCATGTTGTATCAGGAATCTCTCGTTGTATCGTAGCTCTTTATATGGAGTTTCCACTGTAGTGCATACATGTATCTGAAGAAATGTTGCCAAAAGCGATCTGTAAAAGGATGGTCGTCCATTCACTTATTATATTAATTCTTGAACTTTTTTTGCTCTCCTGAAAATCTAACATTTTTGAAATACATGTACATATGAAAAAGTTTAACCCTAAAATGCGCAGAAAGTGCTACACGCACCGAGAGTCCTCCGGTCTCATCGAGAGCTCACGGGTGCGTGTAGTCAACCAGTCCGCCAATTCGATATTGTGAGACGGGTGAGCACAATGCTCAGATTAAAAGTGCAACCGTTTCCTCTCGACGAGTAAGAATCATTGTTACATGAACATAGAGCTGAAAAATGAAAAATATCAGTTTTCAGAAACCGTCCGAAAAAAATAGATATTAGGCAGGCCATTGATAGTACCAACTACTTGGCACAAACTCCATTGAAAAGCTGAAAAAGTTGAAATTCAAACGTCAAAGTGCAACTCTTTTCTCTATTAGAATAATAGCAAATTTGGTATCATTTTAAGCAAAACATTTTAAACTTTCAAAAATGGTCCAAAGTTTTGTCAAAAACCTGACTTATTTTATGTAATTACAGTCATTTCATCAAAAAGCGCTCAACTTTTCCATATGCTAGGGAGCCAGATAGAATAGGTCTGTCATCTAAGGAATTTAATTACTGACTTTTACTTGTAGCAATACTCAAAGATGTATTTTCAACAAAAAAAAAATATATACTTGTGTTTAATTTTTTTATTTGCGTTTAATGGCAACATTTTATGCAGGAGGGCCCATAACTCAACTTCATCTTTAACAGGCCACAAGTACATGTACATGTGACAGTCGTGTCATGCATCTCTTATTTTTTTGCTTCTTTTTTAGTATATGAGTGGGTTACTAATCCCATCGTGGTATCACATTTCAGGCAAGATCATCTTTCTCCCATTTGTGGAACATCTTGTTAATCCATGTCTTATCAGTAATCTCAGCATCAATCTCTTGTGTTCACACATCTTTATCCTTGTCTTTGTGTTATCAAGTTCGCCCAGTAGAGTAATGATCTGGGGGGCATTTCATGAAAGGACTTGTCAGATATTTTATCCGACAAATTTGCTCTCAGCCAATCAGATGCAAGGATTTCAGTAGCTTATAACAGTTGTCGGATAAAATATCTGACAACTTCCTTTCATGAAACACTCCCCTGGAGAGCGATTCATCAAGTGTTTTGTCGGTGATTTTTACCGACAAATTTGCTCTAAGCCAATCAGATGCAAGGATTTCAGTAGCTTATAACAGTTGTCGGTAAAAATCACTGACAAAACGCTTGATGAAACGCTCCCCTGCTCTATCAAAAGTTAGATTTTTTTTTTAAAGATCTTATTTGTGTCTATAAAGTGTAATTATGCTTGCAGTCTTAATCATCTGCTTTCAGTTTTGAATACTAGTGTTTCATGCACTTCCTATGAAAAAAAAAATCAGTGATTTGAATCATATTTCAGATCATCCTTCTTCACCTTAGACTTCGTACTGTGTTTTCTTCATTGTTCTCAGAATTATATTTTCCTGTTTCCCTTCGCAACATTCAGTATGAGAAATATATGTTAATGTTCAAATGATTTCAAGAAAGATTATTTGTTTCTCAGGTGCTATATTATGTACCACTACCAGTATAATATAAGCATAGAGATTATTATTTGGCTCTCTCCCTGTCTGTTTGTCTTTCTCTCTTCCTCTCTCTGTCTTTCTCTGTTCCTTTCACTATATCTCTGCCTATCTCTTTCTGCTCTCTCTCTCTTTGTCTCTTTGTCTCTCGCTATCTCTCTCCCTCTCTCTCTCTCTATCTCTCTCTTGCTTTCTCTCGTTCTTTCTCTCGTTCTTTCTCTTTCTCTTTGTTTCTTTCTTTCTTTGTTTCTCTCTTTCTTTCTCATTCTTTCTGTGGTAGAGATGGTGGCTTTTTGTCACACCAGCAGAATAAATTTCATCCTTGCAGCAACTCTTACCTAATTCTATTTCGCATACTGAGCGGTTAGTGCGTTCTCCCGTGGAGGAACCGTGCGAGAGTAATACACTAGGAAAATAGCACCAAGAAAACCGATGTTGTGCCAAGGCTCCAGGCCAGTCCAATTTTATCATATCAGATTTTATTTTTCTCTGCTTGCAAAATGAATTTGAGAGACTAATGGGGAAGCGTCAACCGGGGGCTCTGCGCGTCATGACTGTGATTATTTCAGGAGCCATGAGAAAAGAAAAATAATTGATTTCTTAAACAGAAGAGAAGAGGGGAACAAGAAAAGGGGATCAGGATGAAGTTTGCCTGGTAAAGCCTGGGAAATCATAGAAGCATTTTATGTTATCATGTTTTTGTGGAATGTAAGCATGGCAGCTGCACATGGCTCCTCATTAATGACGTGAACATCAGTGAAATTTCTCCTTTATGTAAATCTTAACTGCAGTAAACTTTTCTTTGAAATGTTTTTTCCTGCTCGTGCTATTTCTAATGAATATTTTTCTTGAATGGAATGCCTTTCTCTTCATTCTGTGCTTGGCTATCATTATCTTCCTATATGATGCTATTTATACAACAGGCCTACTATTTGCTCATCAGCTCACTTACATAAATAACATTGTATTGATTTTGTGTCATTGCTAATAGTTATTGCCATTCAGAATCATGTCATCTTTAATTTTCTTGTTGCCACTCTCTTCCTCGTCTGTCTTCTTTTCTTATATTTCTTTTCCCTTTTGATTTGAATCTGATAGCATCAGGCTTTTTGTGAAGGAAGAAGTGTGATCCGCTGGAGCTGCACTGTGCAGTTGACATGGTATAAAATTACAGTGGCGTGATTTTTCTTTTCTTATTTCACTTTTCCCTTGTTTTGAATATGATCAGGCATTTAGGAAGTGTGATCCGCTAGAGCTGCACTGTGCAGTTAACATGGTATGAAATTACAATGGTGTGATTTAATACAGCAATCCCATCCATTTGGTGTTGAGTCGCTTGAATAAGAAAGCCATACACATCTTCATTACATGCATCAACAGAATCAAACCTGTCCTTGAAATTTTAATGGAATTATATTGCTAAATCAGGAATTTGATTGCTATAGGTTTAGAAGTAAAATTGGGTCCCTCTGTTTCATCTGTTCTTGTCCATCAGATAATAACTCGCAATCAAGGGGTTATCATACTGTATAAGCTGAAATTTTCGTGAGGGTTTTATTTTCGCGAAGTTTGCGAGTAACCTGCCGATCACGAATTTAACACCACGCGAATTTAACACCACACGAATATAATTCCACATCAACATGGACCGGGGAAATCTGCATGGACGGCGTTGCGCGAAGTATAAGTGTGTATCCCTTCGCTAGGCTGTGTGCAGCGACAGCATGGGTGTGTATGATTTATCTGGTACATGCATGTATAGTAGCAGTGTGAAGTGTGGCAGTGCCGGTGTGTATTGTTTATGGCTAGATAGACAGATCGCATGCCTGGGCCTGGGTTGGCCATTCGCGAAAGCGACAATGTGCGAATATGTCTTGGAGTCTCTCATTCGCAAAAATATCTGTACGCAAAAATATTAGCTTAGTATTTAGTCAGGTTCACACAAAGGGAGCTAGCTAAACTTTAAAGAGTTGAGTTCTGATCATGAGATTGAATTGTGAAATAAAACCGTCTCAAAGCAATTGGGAAAGGTTTATTATTTAGCGCAGAATTGGTGTACATGTACGCTGTTAGGTTTTGGAATCACCAAAATGATAAGAATTGGACTCAGTCCTGCTGAGAGTCACATGCACTCCACACAGAAATGTGCATATGGGACTACACACCAATGTTCGGCCCGAGCATTTCAGCCGTTTCTTGTCATATTGGGAATGTGAGGGCATTTGAAGAACATTCCTTTTCAGGGGACATTACCACTATGATAATTTTCCAAACTAAGAAAGAAAAAGCTCACAAATTATGTTTTAACTTTCACAGAACTCAACCTTCCCTTTAAGTTTCGCTTGTAGTTTAAAAACTAAGTTATCATGTAGTTATCTTGTAGTTTCAGACCGTATGAAAGGACTTGTAGTTTCAAAACTTTAAGTATATTAGTTGTTTTAGAACCACGATCGAGCTTGTGGTTAACACCGAAACCATGAGCAGCGGGCAGTCCTCCGATGTAGTTGTGGACCGTGTGGACAGAATAAAACTTGTTAACGATTTTACTTCTCTGTTCATGATGCTCATTGTTGTTTCGGGCCCGTGTGAACCCTTGTCATTGTTAGTGACTCATTGTTTGTTAACTTAACGTTTTACTAACTTAAAGTTTCAAAATTACAAGTCCCGTATGAACGTAGCTATTGAGAGTGACTGTCACTGTCAACTGACCAATCAATGAAGCATGATCGGATAATTCATATCACCTGCTGGGAGTGAAGGGCAGTAGCCCAATCATATGCTATCCACTGACCAGTACAGTCAATCTAACATGATCAGATATTTCATTTTAAATTTGAGCTCCAAGAGCTTGAAGGGCATTGACTTGTAAACTTCAACATAGAGTTAACCCCCTTATGGCTTTCAACTGATGATATCGTCTGTTGAGAGCCAGAAGGGCGTTAACTCATAGGTTTTAACACAGAGTTAACGCCTTTCTGGCTCTCAACACATGATATGTTGTAGAATAAAGACTGAAAGTGAATGTCACCATTGAGTGACTAGTCGATGTAGCGTGATCATAAATTCATATTATCTGATGAGAGCTACATGTATTATGTATTAAGGGCATTGCTTCATACTTTTACATAAAGTGAATTAACACCCTTCTGGCTCTTAACAGATGATATGTTATGGGATGAGGGCTGTTGTAGACAGTTTGTCTTAGATGCTCAAGATGTTACTGGTGAAAAAATGTTTATATCATATTTCATTTTATTTCATTTGTCAAATATGAATACATTAGAACATGAAATGAAAGGAAAATTATACCTTCACAGGATTACTTATGAAAGCCAATCATTATTTCCAGTGGGGTCTAATTGAGAACCCATTACAAGGAGATCCACATCAATGTTAGATCTGTGAATTAGTCTCATTGTTAGTTTTTATTTCAATATATCAGGCATCTGAAAATACGAAGGAGTGTCTTTCTAGTCAAGTAGTTTCCGGAGAAACAAAGACAGATGGTTATAAACGGGTCATTTTGATTTTATAGAGGGCCTGTAGCTAGGTTTGACTGTATTAAATAGATTTTAGAATTAGGAAATGGTTCAGTGCAGATTTGGTTCCAACTTCAGCAGGGACTTAATAATTCTCCATCTCCACCTGGCTGACATAGCACCATGGATTTATATGAACGGTACATTTGCTTACAATCAGCAATCAAGCTCCTGCAATCAATCAACCAGTCTCACCTCCAGCTTTTTAACAACAGATCTTACGTAACGTTCAAATCCTTCCTAGACTTCAAAGAGCCGGACATGCCGCTGTATTCTGAATGCCTCTGGCAACAGCACCTCAACGTGCAACAACCTCACAAACAGACACGAACATACATGTAATTGTCAAGTTCTGATCCTTCTTAAGCCACCCTGTGTCCCTCAGGGGAATTAGGAAATGGCATTGATAATCGTGATGTTTTTCTGCAAGTCCTTTTTTTTTTTTTTTTTTACTTTGTAGAGAATGGTAGATATAAATTCTGCGGTGCTAATCATTCAAATGATCTTGTGGATTTTGCATTTCTCTTTGTTTTTGTGTTGAAATTTGTCTTTCTTGCTGTCATTCTGGAGTGGTATTCTGAGCACCATTTAATCTCTAAGATATTTTGTTTTATCTTTTTGTATTCTGAGACTACATTTTATCTCGGATTTTATCTCTCATTTTATCCGAGTCTCCTACCTCTTCCGTGCATATTCATGTTGTACGCATGATATGCTTACCTTTAAATGGTTACGCCATCATATTTGTGGGAAAGATAAAATAAAACTTAAAATAGGCTAGGGCCTATTTTATCTCTAGGATGCAGAGTGAGTGCGATACTTGTGGACAAGTATGGTCCTAGTCGTGCGATCAAAATAAACAAAAAGATACTGAGTACTGACTATATTTCTCAAGCAACTTTCTCATTTGATTATCGATTTCTATTACAAGATTTTTGCCAACTAATATCACACTTGCAATAATGCTTGTGATGGTCTTCTAAATCCTCGGAAAGTACCTTTGTCATTTTCATGAAATCCTAGCAAAAAGTGTGTTTGCGCTTTGATGCACGCTTATTGAAAATGATAAAAATAGCGCATTCGCTCTCTCTTGCCCCAGAGCCTGGCAGAGATGCAATTGTATTGGTTGAGCATGATGAAAGTGAACTCTAACAACAACATATCTTAGTGGTTAAGACATCATAAATGGGCGTGTCTTAGATGAGATAAAATCGTGCTTCAAAATACCGATTTAAAAATATTTTGAGGGCATTTTATTTCACTGACTTAAATTCTCAGATTCTATCTGAGATAAAATGAATCTCAGAATACCGCCCTGGTCTTTTCCTTCTTCATTGTCTTTTTTGTCTCCCTTTTCTTCTTTCTACGTCTTCACGATCTTCGTCTATCGAGCTCTGGTTGTAAGGAATTCACACTCATAGCATGAACACTCCTCTGTCAGGGATATGAGAGTGAGATTCGGACAGGACCTTATTAAAGGGAAAGTCCACCCTGATATTAAGTTGGTTGTAAAAGAAGCAGAAAAATGATAGAAACAGATCAATGAAATTTTGAGCAAAATCCGATAAGAAACGAGAAAGTTATTTATTTTTGAAGATGTAAGCAGTCAAGCACAAATTAATTGGCAACTCTGCGACGTATCTTGCGAGCTCCTATCCCATTTGCTCCGTACACAAAAATTCATAAATTTTCATTTTCTTTGTTTTTGATGAGTGAACAGATTTGTATCGTACAGGTTCTGTGTAAAAGCACAAGTGAAATGATTATATCTAGGGTGCATGTATGCTAAATTATTTTCAAGTGAAAAATGAGCAAAGAAAACGGGATTCCAGCGGGACTTGAACCCGAGACCTCTGGATTGTTTTCTTTGCTCATTTTTCACTTCATTATATATTTCTGGTCAGTTTCCCCTACTCGAATGTATGCTAAATTATTTTCTTTAGGGAAAATGGAAATTTGTGATTTTTTTTCAGTATAGGGCAAATGGGGGAGGAGTTCACAAGATACGTCACGGAGTTGCCAATTTGTGTCAGATTAATTACAAATTCAGAAATTCCTAACTTTCTTATTTCTTATGCTGATTTCGCTCAAACTTATTTTGGTTGTGTTACAATCATTAGACTACACACATACTGACCTAGTACCTTGGCCTAACTATTCAGGCCAAAAGTTCACTAAGGTCACAGGAATCCGGTCAAGAGGACTCCCAGTTCCAATGGTGTGGGCATGAATATTCATAAATATTGAAGGTCACTCTAACTGATTAGGAAGGGATATTTTCATCAGTGATGAATATGTCAGCCCCTGTCCCTATAAGCTATATCAGTATTAATTACACTGACAAAGTAATTTAGGCCTAATTATTTTTTTAAAAGACCCATTTAGGTAAATTTTTATGAATTTCTGTTCTGGGGAATACTCGTTAGCAATTGCCTATCTACTTACATGTATGTGAGAGTTAGTAGTTCTCATTCCATATTTCAAACTCTACTCTAGGAATTCAAGATCTAATTGGTCAGTCACATGATATTCCAGCCTCTACTACTTTAATGCTTAACCAAATAGATTGGAATCACAATGTGTACATGTACAAGGTTTAGCCAATTCAACCTCTATCTGCTTCATTTAAAATGCTGATGACAAACTATCTGCCATGTTGACAAAGACCCCGTTCTCATCACATTTCCTAAACTGGTTTCCACTAAACCAGTTTTCAAAACCAGTTTAGAAGATCGCTTCGTTAGCATTCACATTACGCTCCCCTGAACTGGTTTCCAAAACCACTTCACCGAAAGTGATCTTGTTGCTATGGAAACACTCTAAGCGGGGTCAAATGTTTCGCGCGGAATTTGAAACCGTCGAGCGTTACGTACATTAGCGCGGATCGTATACTGCGCGCACAATAGTACTTCCGGGTGAAGATCGGTTTCCGAAGAACGGTTGTGTCCACATTACACATAAAACCAGTTTAACGACGAAAGCGGTCTTGAAAACCACATCGCGAGGTGGTTTTCAAAACTGGTTTCCAAGACCACTTAAGATCGCTTCCAAGACCACTTTGAGCGTTCTCATTACACCCCAAACTGGTTTCCACTAAACTAGTTTCCACTAAACTAGTTTAAGGATGTAGATGAGAACGGGGTCAAAGACCTTTTGACTATGAAGATGCTTGGTACAGGAGTGAGGTGTACATCTTGGCCCTACTGGCACGCAGATGGATAGGCCTACATGTACATGTATGAGTGCCTTCCTGCCTGGTGTGTGTGTGGTTCTGTCATATGAAGATGTAGCAACATTTCTACCAGGATTGATGACCCATAGCACTGGATATGGTCATTGGTCAGTCATCCAAACCTCTGTCCCAGCGAGTACTACCAATGACCCATAGACTAGAAGTGCATTAGCCCAATCTTCTTACTATGGTCATCAGCCATGTCATCTACTACCCTGTCAAGGCTATCCAGGCATTCTTATTTCTTTCAATGCCTGGCCTGGGATGGACTCATTCAAAATTCCATTTTCTAAATGAGCGTACGGTGCTTCATATTCTAGTGATACTCCTCATTTGCAGCCGCTAATGTAATGATGGAAGTAATTTTGCTTTTAAAGGGATTACACGCTAAATGCTCATCGAAATGAGGTGATGCGATAAGGATAATTTTAGTGTTGAATATGATGAGTGTGTAGGCCTACTGAGTGATGCAAGTATTGATATTCAGTGCATAGCTATAGGCCTGTACATGGACACACTACACTCAATAATAAAGAAAAGCAACATGAAAGAGATTAAATGTATGATTAAATATTTTATTTAGAGATACATGTAGTGGGAATTTATTATTGTTTTAGTACAGGGCAAATGGGGTAGGATACATCGCAGAGTTGCCAATTTGTTTTTGATTGATTACACCTTGTTCTTTATTATATGAGAGTCAAGCATTGAGCATTGAACAGTTTTTTTTCTACCGAGTCTGAACTTGGCTGAAAGGGGGCCAGCAGTCCGGCCACTGCCATTAATAAGCTATGATTTATCTGACCCAATTCACAGCAACCCGTTTGACAGATTTATAACTGCAATCAGGCCTCCATGCCCACTCTGTTTCCAAGCCCTAGCACACATCCAACCCTCAAAGACTCCACGCTGTCGTTTCCTCAGAAGTCTGTGTTCCTGTGTCAACAAAATAATAATTTTAAATGGAGCATGATAATCTCTTTGTATGCTTCTTCTATCCTTTGGATAAGGAATCTGTGTTCTTTGTACTTGATGAATTTCTAGTTAAGGGAAAATGTGTTGAAATTGTTGCATTGGCTGCGGCAGGAGTCTAGCAGCCTATTTCTAATGCACTTTGGTTTTCAATAATCTGTTATGAGTAGCTGTTATGTGCGAGATAACAAGGAGTTATTTCTTGGCGTCAGCTGGCCGTATGCCACATTTTTTTCTGCTTCACTTGTACCAAGGGAATGAGATGTACTGGGAGTGGTATTTTAGAGGGGGCGAGGGGCTAGCCGGGGGTGGGACCTCATTCTTGGGGTCTCATATCGAGATTCCAGCCCTCATTCATCAAATTACTGTGCATCAAAAAAAGTTTGAGATATTTTTATGATTCAAATTGAATATAGGTCTTTGACAGATGCGGGAAATTATTGAAATTGATAAGGTGTGGCACACAAACAGATGGGAGGTCTGAAATAAAAGATTGTTACTGAATCCCCTTTGTCATTTGTTTTCCTTCCATCTTTCTTCCTACATGTATGTAACTGTAATTCATAGTACATTATGAAATTCCCCTCAATATCTTTTTTCCTCCATTTTCTATTCCCCTCCTATTTCTATATTTCCCTCAAAACCCCTGCTATACCTGCTCTAAGATTGATACACTCCCCAGCATTACATGAAAATCTATTTCTGTTCATTTGGCAAGGACTGAAATCACAAGAATCTTGTTTCCTTGTTAAAAGACTTTTATGCAAAAGATGTTGACTCCACAAGAAAACAAGGGTACTTTCATGATCAGTACAGAGTGTTTGTCTTGGCTCGTAAATCTGAACTTAATCTAGGAATTAGTTTCAAATTGCTTCATAGAGCTGGGCACTTGAAAGATATCAGTTGCCATGGCGATATATTACTTTTGATTAGATTATTTGGCTCTCTTTCAGAGTGCTCAGTATCTTTGTTTCCTAAAGTTTTCATTTCAAAGTATCGCTGTTTAGACATATCGGTCACTTTCCATGCTTTGTGTTCTATTATTGTCCTGCATTAGATGAAGGTAATTGGAGAGGAGCCAATAAATTTAGGGCATCCGTGTGTTTATTGTTTTATCTTATACCCTTACAATTTTATGTGCATATACACTGTAATGTAAGTAATTTATTTTTTCTATGCAACATCAATTTGTAATCAAATTCATCGGAGGTACTTTGAAATGGGTCATCTAGATCGAACCCTTTTAGAAAGTGCACCGTTTCTGTTTTCCTAGAAAACAATGTAAAAGTTCTTGGTATTCGTCTACATTCCACCAAGAAAGACATCAGCTCCTCTTATATTAAATGAACATTGAATGCATCACTTGGTCGTTGCTGGCTGGGAATCTAGTTTAATGTGCGTACATGATGTAGGTCTTCAATATAAGTTTACTCTCGCCTCTCTTGGTTTTGCGGTGCTGTCCAAATTAAAAGAAAGTGTGTCATGACATGTTGGCCAACCGGTAGCAGGGGCGATGGGGGGGGGGGTATTCCCCCCCCCCTCCCATTTACCAATAGTAGAGGAAAGAATGGTCATAATAGATCCGGATGTTCTCATCTCTCTATAGGTGCTTATTGCTCTTACTAATATTTACTTAAGTTTGCTTGACAAATATCAGCTGTTAGCTTGTCAGTGCATTGCGAATTATCTCAAATACTTTTAAATACAGTTTGATAATGCTCTTTACCAAGTATCTACTATTAGATACTTTTAAATACAGTTTGATAATGCTCTTTACCAAGTATCTAATAGTAGGCCCCCTCTATATTTATAGTTTTTAACATTCATTGTGAAAGTTTTTTTTTTACAATTTGTCATTATTAAAACCTTAAAGACTCCCTTTAAAGGATAGGAAGCAGCATCTGTGTATCGATCCTCCTGGTATGGACGCGGGTCTCACACGTCAGTGTTGGCTTGTTTGATTCCGGCATGGGTAACTCAATATTTATTCCGAACTTGCAGATGGGATTAGATGAGAGAGAGTGTATATATGGAGAGGGAGAGTTCTTGATTTGTGCTGTTGACCAGGGTTTGACCAGTGTTTGGGCATGTCCGAGGTCTTATATCATGTATTATGCAGGATGCAGAGAATGCTGATGAGGTGTGAGTATTGGATTATTTACTGGGAAAATCCACCTCAAAAATCAGATGCAAAGATGCTTGCGATTTGTAGGTTTATCCACAGTGTACGTCAAAACTTAATGTTTCTTTTTTTTTTCTTAGTTTGAGAATTGCATGGCTTTCTTAGGATTCTAATATTTAAGTTTATCCATAGTGTAAGGAAAAATAATTTCTTATTCTAATACAGTCAACCTGCTTTAGCGACCACCTGTCTATAAACACCACAATTTTTGTTTCCCTTTAAAAGTGTTTCTCATTGAAACATGTAAAAGCAACCTGCACATAAAGACCACCTGCTCATAAAGAGCACTTTTTATGTCTCCCTTGAGTGGTCTTTATATACAGGTTGCACTGTAGCATGATATAAGATGAAACTTGAAGCTCATTGTAGCTTGTAGCACATGAATATAATTAATTTTTTTTATATTCTTCCATTTCATTTGAAGAGGCATCAAAGTTGTTCGTGTAACATCAAGAGGAGAATGTGTTGAAATGTCTTTTATAGGACAAAATATGGACAAGGAATAGAACCGGAAGTCTGTGTGGCTGTAAAAATTATTAGTTTCCAATCTCATTTTTATTTCCAATCTCATTTTTACTTCCATTCTTATTTCTTAATTACAACCATCCATTTAGAGTAGAATATTGAAGTTTTTTTTTTTTTAAAGTTAACCCTGTTAAAAAAAAAAAGTAAATATTGGTGATCTTATGGTATTAACATGACTCGTGCTTCTTTCCCCAAACCCTTATCTCATCTCATGGTGCCCTCATTTCCATAACTCGTGATGAAACCGGTTATTAATACCTCTGAGGGAAAGAGGGATGACTGCCATCCTGATGTCCTGGAGAATAACGAGAGTAATGCGGCGCCACATCACCATGTATTAGGAAACATAAATACAACCATTTACTTTCGTCTGTATATTTCATATCTAGATTTATATGTGTAAACCACCAGACGCACCAGAAGCAATATTAGTTTGCATCCAGAGATTACTAATCTCCGAGTGTGCAAAGATCAGCTGAGTGTCTTTGCCTTTTTTCTTTCATTTTCATCCTGAAATATATCCTGAAATTGTTTTTATTGCATATATTACTTCCGACGCTCTCCTTATATTTATCTTTCTTTCTCTTCGAGTTCAGTACATGTAGGCAGCTTTTTCACTCGCTTGTATCTACATGTACCTGAATCTCTTATTTTCTCTGTATCTCCTTCAGTTCGGCACTGGTTTTGTGAACCGACGTGCGCGCATAGGCTTAAGTACAGGATATACATTGGTTCACAAAATCAGCGACGAATTCCTTTCACTCTAGCCGCCCCCCCCCCCCCCCTCTGTTTCTCGCTCACTCATTTTATTGTATCCCCGGCAGTATGCCGGAGGATACTTTGGATTCAGCAGCGTTTCGCCGCCGCCGCCGCCGCGTCACATTCTTGTGTGCGCTCTAGCGGTCACATTTCTCGACGAATTTCTTTCAGACTTCCTATGGACGTGTATCTTGGTAAAATCTGGACCCCTATAGTTTCTGGTGATGCTGCCCCCAGTGTTCCGTCTTTTATAGGGTAAAAGGCCATATTTTTGGGGAAAGTTTGTGTGCGCTCTAGCGGTCACATTTCTCAACGGATTTTGTTCAAATTTTGTATGAAGGTGTCTCTTGGTAAAATCTGGAACCCTATAGATTTTGGTGATGCTGCCCCCAGTGTTCCGTCTTTTATAGGGTCAAAGGTCATATTTTGATAGATGTCTTGTGTGTACTCTTGTGTGCGCTCTGGCGGTCACATTTCTCAACGGATTTTGTTCAAATTT
This sequence comes from Heliocidaris erythrogramma, assembly GCA_025617745.1. Lineage (NCBI taxonomy): Eukaryota > Metazoa > Echinodermata > Echinoidea > Camarodonta > Echinometridae > Heliocidaris > Heliocidaris erythrogramma. The sequence continues at coordinate 28,052,718 of CM046870.1, forward strand.
TACATGAAGGTGTCTCTTGGTGTAATTTAAAAACCTATAGTGTTTGGTGATGCTGCCACCAGTGTTCCGTCTTTTATAGGGTCAAAGGTCATACTTCAAGGGATGGGGTGAGTTCACTCTGCAGGCCACATTTCTTGATGGATTTCTTTCAAATTTTGTATGGAGATGTATCTTGGTATAATCTACACATCTTTACTGTTTGGTGATGCTGCCCTCATTGTTCCGTCCTTTATAGGGTCAAAGCTCATTTGTCCCTTTTGTGCACTCTTACTTCTGCATTTCTTGACGGATTTCATTCAAATTTTGTATGTAGGTCCATTATAGATTACACCTCTACAGTTTTTGGTGATGCTGCCTCTAGTGTTCCGTCTTTCATAGGATCAAAGGTCATATTTTAGTGGATGTCTTATGTGCGCTCTGAGGTCATATTTCTTCCGAATTTTCTATAAAAATGCATTATACTCTAATCTACACAAATCGTTTTGGTAATGCTGCTCCTGGTATTGACAATATTCCGGGCCACTGGCGGCAATTTCTACACCATCCTTTTGTTTGAGGGAGGGGATGGGGGAGGGTCTTTGTCCCTCCTTCAAATCGCTGCCAGCGCCGGGGGATACATTTCGCATTGCGCGGCACGAGGAATGCACATTTCTAGTTTTTTTCTGCTTATCTTTTCCACTCTTGCTCTCTTTCCTCTTTCTCTCTCTCTCTCTCTCTGTTCATATAGGTCAGTGTATTTCTCCCCTTTCTGCACATTTAAACATCCATATTTCTCTCTCCTCTGTCTTCCTCTCTCCCTCTCCTTTTTTTTCCCTTACCTTTTTTTTCCCTTACCTTTTTTTTCCCTTACCTTTTTTTTCCCTTACCTTTTTTTTCCCCTTACCTTTCTCTCTCTTCATTGTACTCTGTCTCAATTCCTTTATTTTCATTGCTCCTATCTCATTCAAATTCATTGTCGGTGCTGAGCATCTGGGCATCTACACGTGGAGAAATCCTCCCTCCGTTCGTGATTTTATTGTACAAAATTGCATGTTGCATTAATATTTTTTTCTTCTTCATGACTTCCTATCAATTCTTCCAATTCAGTGATAAGAGGGAATATTGAAAGGATTGGATTACTTTATTCCTAAATCCTGACCCAGATTCCTTTAGAAGAAAAATGTTTTAGTGCATGATGCTGTTCTGAATGATCAAATGTCATGAGGATGATTTACCTATATATTTATGCAGCCATATTGTTGATTACCACTTCCATTTTATTCCCCTGAAATGATAAGTGAATAAGCCTAGGTCTCTACAATGTCCCTCTTTACCAGGCCCCCGTTCTGTTGCATCGGTCTGATTATTTAATTAAAGTAAATTACTCAAAAAATAACGTTGAAATTATTGTCCTGCTTGACTTTTCCCTGCTTGTCCCTCAGTTACACTGGAAAATGTCAATTCTGACCATTTTGAACATAAATTGTGTCATATCTGCTTTGTTTTCCAATGCCATCTGCTATGACATCAGACTTGAATAATCAAATTAGAGGGGAGTTCCTAGCTTTGAGTGTACGTCTCTGTAAATCTGGGCACCTTGGCATGAAAGGCAGGTTCAGCACGATTGACGTAACAAACTTTTATTTTTTTTCAAAAGCGTGAACTGTATTTTATTTCATGTTGAAACCAGAGAATGACAAGGAAATGGGGAATGAAATCTGAATTGTCATAATGATATTTGCAGCAAACCCTCCCCACATCGTTGGTCACGATCCTCCCCAAAGACACGGGGAATCGGACTCCCTGCCAAAGTAAATCTTCCAACGTGGATCCCACCGATTAGCATATTTGCCCAGGGGCCTCCTGAAAACATGTTCAGCTCTACAATGCAGACATGCTGACTGCATGAGGCTGACCTGGGGATTTTGACAGTGCAAGAAAACAGAAAAAGAGAGAGAGAGAGAGATGAAAGGAGATATTGGAGAAATTAAGTAGAGCAGAAGTAATGGCGGAGGCAGGCGAACATTGAATATTCTGATAGCTTTGAGATGGAAAGGGATGAATAGATGCCTCAGCTTCTGAATTGTCTATGATAACCATCAGCTGCTCTGCTAGCCTCCATCCAGACACACTCAATGTTTGTGTCTCTGTTTGAAAGGGGACATTAAAATTCATAAGCATGTTGTCAACAAAAGGAGACACATGTACATGTAAGCTGAGTTGTATGCCCGATGAGCTTTTGTTAAAGCTTATAGTTTATATTCAAGCATAACAATGATGGTGCTCATATCAGTTGGTTGACTCTACTGAAATTTTCGTGACATAAAACATTCGCGAATTGTTAATGACAGCCAATTCTGCAGCAAGAAACTTTCGCGAATTGCAATAATTTTATGTTGTTTCAATTATGATTTGATTATTTCGCGGCATGAAACTTTCGCCAATCTCGTCCACTCTCAAAATTTCATGCGCCCGAGAATTTCTGGTTTTCCAGTATTCTCATGTGATTATCTATAAAAGATAAATCTTGCTGTGTCTGAAAACAAGGCTTCGATAAAGACAATATGTCAATTGGAGAACTAACTTGTACTTAAAATGAAAAAATGCAGCAGCATAAAAATTACGAAGTGAAAAATATGTAAAGCTTTACAATGAAGTGTAGGCTATTAATTTGGTTGCATGTTGGATAAGGGGCAGGTTGCCATTTGGTAGATAGAAGAGGGAAAATTTTGAAGAAGTAAGTCAGTGTTTAGGTTTACAGCCAAAAAGAAATAAACAGCCCTTCCCATTGCCCCCCCCCCCCCTCACACTTTTCCTGGTGGTGCTGGTACTGGTACTTTATTATCTAATTTTTAATGCATGCTTATCCCCAAGGAAATTGTCCCTTCATTCGTACATTATAGATCTTAGATCTTACAAGAATTTTGATATCGCATGCTATAGGATCATACAGTTTCCCAAATTGGTTGTTTTTGTGGCATATTAGTGTTATTTTGTATATATCTATTTCTCATCTATCATGCATTTAAAACATCTGGCAGTGACATTGCTCTATAATGATATAACAAGATAACAAGAAGTTATGGGAAAACCATTTACGTAATTGGCACATGAATGTTTTGACTTTTGTGTGGGGAAAAAAATTGGGATTTGGAGGGGGGGGGTCTATTTTTCATGGCAAAGTCATGCAAAGCATCAACTCTTCCTCAGATCGTACACGTGAACAATAAAAAATTTGTTGCATAAACACTGATTCCATTTTTATTTTGCTTTTGTTCGATAAATTCCTAAAATATTTGTATAAAAGAGAATATTTAAAATTTTTGTTCCGTAATCTTCTATCTTGAGAGCTTGATTTGAAAGGAGAAAAAGACAGTTTTACTTGTGAACCTGTACAGCGAAATCATGAATGGCTACAACATTAATCACATTTCTCTTGTGTTTCTGCTTCTGTAAAATGTTAACATATTTTCTATGAAAAGAGAGCTACTTTAAACCATGTTTAGGTACTTGTAGTCTTTGCATATCTTGAGAGAAGCAAGAAACTTTTCCATGTGAACCTGTGAATAACAAATGTTTTGTTGTAAAATGTAACAGCCACATCATGAATGGCTACGATATAGATTCCATTTCTGTTGTAATTTTTCTCTGAAATGCTTACATATTGTAATGAAAAAGAGAGCTATTTTCAACCTTGTTGTGCAGTCTTGCCATATATCAAGAACTTGTTTCGATAAAGTTCATGAAACGATGGAGGAAATAAAAAGACCCTTTTCCCGATGTTACCGGCCGGAGGAAAAGGGGTGACTTAGGTGAGGCAACGGCCAAACTGACGTCAGTCAGCTACATTTGAGCCTTGGCTATGACCAGGCAACGGTTCTTAGGTTTCCAGCGAAACAGCGGGATAAATTGTGTCCCAAAGACGCAGGCAACCTCTACGCTGACGTCAGTCACTCTACTGCTCCCAGGCCGGATGACTGACCGAGCTGGAGAATTGCATAATGGACGTGAGCGAGCAGGGTTCAACAACTATGCGTGCCCCTGCTCCAGATACATGATGGACAACCTTTCTTTTCCCTCAGTTGTATTTCTACTATTTCTTCTCTTTTTTTTCCATATCTCTGTCTATCTGGTGTTGATTATGTCCTCTCTCATGCTATCTCTGCACTCTCTTCTTTCTTCTTTATGATCTGACAGGGGAATATCATGCTCTTTCTCTCGCTCTTATGCTATTTCACTATCTCTCTCTTTCTCTCTCTCTCTCTATCTCTATCTCTGTATCTCTCTCTCTGTCTCTGTATCTAACTCTCTCTCTGTATCTCTCTCTTTCTCTCAATCACCTTACCATGTATCCGTCCATCACAACTTCCCTCCAATTTTGTTTTTGTTTCGGGGAGCTTTTGTCAGTTCGGACGATTTATAACATCACAAATGACACAACCAAGAGAGATACCTCCGGGTTATGCCCCATCTCAAGAAACACATTTCCTCTAGAATCCTACAACTTCTTCTGATTGTGTTCTTCTCTCCTTGCCCTGTTATGTTTGTGAAATAAATGGTGGAAATAAATGGTGGTGGCAAATCGTGCATTCCCCGACCTTTCAGAAATTTGAAATTTCTTTCTGAAAGGCACAACTCTCCTGACCTTTTCTTGAAATTAGTATTCTAGTATTCTCTGACGAGAGGAAAAAATGTATTAAGGAACACATACAGTGACTGCATGGGGAAGGGCGTACTTGTATAGGATATACATTTGTATATATATATATATATGTCTGAATAAATAACTGCTTTGGAGGGAAGTGGGTAGGATGTGTGCAATTCTCGTACTGTCTTTTGAGAGCGAGAAGGGTATTAACTCAGTGTTAAAGTATATGATTTACAGCCCTTCTGACTCTCATTGACAATGCTCACACAATGAGTAGATCGACCCTAATTCTTTGTCAAGTCCTTACAGTAATCACATAGCTCTATAAGACAGAGTGATTGAATATTGCTACAAGAAAGTGCAATTTTTAATTTTTTTTTTGTGGGGGGGGGGGGGGGGGTGAGGGGTCATTCTGGGCTTTTTTTTTCAATGAGTAAAATTTGAGTAATAGATCATAACATTGTGGTTGGCTGCATGGTAACATTCATCCTGTACAGAGATCAGTTAGACTGTGAAATTCATTTTCATCAACGTGCATGGTCTGCAGAGTAAGATCGTGTATATTCCTGAAATTGAAATCACAAGCACATGGTAAAGTACATTATGTAGGAAGACAAAAACACTTGAAGACAAAATCATGATTTGAAGATAACAGAAGATCATGTGTTCCTTTATCAACATGTGTGAGTGTTCTCAAAGTGTTTTTAAAATGCATCATGATAAATCATATGTGTACATTTCATATCAGCAGTAATTTGTACAGACGATGCTCATTGCGATAATAGATTAAGAGGAAACATATCTGGTTCTGTTTCATAAACAGATATACTATATTTACTTACAGAACACATTAATGTAGTATTTACCCGGGTCCAAACAACCAAATATTTGCATTTCTAAATTAAACGACTTTACAAATAGACAACAGCAGTTTCGATATTCATTTCTTTCTCTTCTTCTCGTATCCTGCAATTTTACTCTTCCCCTCTTAGTTCTCACGTGACTTATCTGTATTACTGCAAGCAATTTGATATTTGAACTTCTCTGAAACCGTACCCAAAACTACATCGTCGCTTGAATCACAATTAGCATTTAGTTAAAGGCAGATATACATTCAGCTGGCTTTTTAAAGAGAGGTATCGGTTGTTATTGTAGGGCAAAGAATCTTCTCTTAAAGTACTGTTAGAATGTGTGTTGTACAAAGTGACATTTGTATGAACACAAGGCAAGGAATATTCTCCGTAATAATTGTGCTATGGGCTTTGATTTATTAGTATCTCTGCTCGTGAAATATTAATCACAAACTGGAGAAATTTACATATTAAAAAATTAAACTTTTGATCTCAACACACAGAAAGTTTACCTCAATTTTCAGCTATCCACTGCAGCCTTTATCAACGATGTGACCCGATTTGACCGTGTGTTGAGATCAAAAGTTAATTTTTTTAATATCTTACACCAACACAGATGAACTTTCATGATCGTATGGAGAAATTTGCGTTAATCTGTCGTCCCATTCATGTGTGCATATCTATGTTAACACTTTTTAGCTTTGTGGTTTTCGGCAAAATTTTGCCAAAATTACATTATGCTACTGATCTTGTTGAGTATTCCCTTACCTAAATGTTAACAAATTGAGAAAACTTTGGCAGGTTAATCTCAAGTACTCATCTGCTTTTCTAAGCTTGAAATGGAAGCATAATTGTGAATATTCGTTCTCATGTTGTCTTTCCTCTTTTATTCTTGTATGTATCACAGACTGACGATGTCGAAAGGAAAGGCTCTCACAAGCGGTCATCATCATGGGGAAGTGCAGACAATTTAAAAGAGGTAAGTTTCTATAACGACGCAGACCTACAGTGGCGTTGTCAACACAGTTGTACAGGGGGGGGGGGGGGGGGGGGGTTATCAATTGTCTTGTCGGTGTTTTTACCGACAAATTTGCTCTCAGCCAATCAGATGTAAGGATTTCAGTAGCTTATAATATTTACTACAAGTTGTCACTAAACAGGGCCCTGACCCGAGTTCACACCAAAGAGACTGACTGTCGACCGACAACAGGCTGAACAAAAAATTACATTACCCTGAATGACCAATTTAGTTGTCAGTTTTGAGTCTGTGAAGACCCCCCCCCCCCCCCCCCCCCCCCCCCACGAAAAAAGAACAATGATGATAATGATACAACTTTGAGTGTGTCTATACGGCACATAACTAGGCTGTCTTTGGCAATCAGGAACATTGTGTGTCCCAAATCTGATGGGGATTCTCCAGCCCTCCAGCCCCCCCCCCCTCCCCCCCCTTCATGCATTTCTGGATACTGATAGTCTGCTTCACCACAGTGACCTTTTATTGTGTACTGGTATACTATATCCTATTACTTTGGCTCAAAACATCATTAACCTTAGCAGAAAATAGATATTCATAAAATTTAGTTTTGGCAAAAGAAACTGTAGTAGGTGTGAAAAATAAGAGAGCATTTGACACTTTCTGATTGCTAATAACTCAAAATTGATGTTTCATAAAATTTGGCAAGAGAAATAGTACATGTCAAGCCAAAAGATGACAGTATATCCAACAAGCTGAGAAGTAGGCCATATAATATATATATATCCTTGAGCCTATGGCAATAGTTGGCTTGTATATCTCTCTAGTGGTCTAGAGAGCTATTCTATCTCTGCTATACATTATTGTCAGGAGTATTGATTATGATGCACCTCAAAAGTACATCTGGGTGAAGTATGCATACAAGGTTACAAGTCGTTTTCCCGGAGGTTCGCAATTCCGAAAATGAAAAAAAAGGTTCACATTTCCGAAGGTTAGTAGTTCTGAAAAGTAATGTAAGGTTCTATTGCAATTTTGGAATTACGAACCTTCAGAGTTATGAAACTTATTTTCATTTTCGGAATTACGAACCTTCGGAATAACGAACCTTTAAAGTAAAGCATTAAATGTTCGGAATTATGAACCCTATTTCATTCATGGGAAATTTGTGTTTCAGAATTGCGAACCTTCAGAATTGCGAACCTTCAGAGTTATAAACCTTCAGAAAACAAACCTTCGGAAAAACAAGTACACCCCCTCCCCCAAATACAATACCTGGAGCCGTTATGATAAAGTGCCAGTACATGTAGATCATGTTTCTTCTGAAGTGTTGGATTAGATTACCCTAGGTATTAGCCCAGTGTTGAACTATTGAAGGTAATGTTTATTTTTGGTAAGCCCTCAAAAACTTTTCATCAGATTTATTGGATTTTTGTTGATAAATAGCAAGATACTAGCAATACAAGGATGCGGTGAAGATTTCACATCGTAAAGTAGCGTATCAAACAAATGAGAGGCAAACTATAATTTAGGTGCCGGGTCAGGGATATAAATTCCAAACAACTTCAGCGTGCACTATGCACCATACATTCGTTCAAAACATGCGTTCAAAACATGCGTTCAAAACCTGAACACACAGTGACACACATCTCTGTGCGAAGCCTCGAGACTGTTGTGCGGGATTTACGGTAAAATTCACCGGAAATCATTGATGGAATACCAAAATATGATCTTGTCCAAACAGCTTTTGTTTGATACATGGAAAACAACATGAGATTACATTTAACACTTTTTTTTTCCAATTTCCTTTTTGCTACCAAAACTCTACATGAGCTTTTTAAGATTAGTATGGATTAGTTTGCAAAACATCCTCTAAAACCAGACATTATCGCAGATTTCGCTAGTGGTCCAGATTTGCAAAAGTTTCATGCCGCGAAGTAATCAAATCGCACTTGAAACAACATAAATGTAATTGCAATTCGCGAAAGTTTCTTACTGCAAAATTGGCTGTCATTAACAATTTGCAAAGGTTTCTGGTTATACATGTACCGGTACATCATAGGGCTATGCCCAATTCAGCAATACATGTACAGTGAAACCTGTCTATAAAGTCCGCTCAAGGGAGACAAGAAAAGCGGTCTTTATGAGCAGGTGGTCTTTATGTACAGGTTCCTTTAATACACGTTTCAATGAGAAACACTTTTCAAGGGAAACGAAAATTGTGGTCTTTATAGACAGGTGGTCTTTCTATACAGGTGGTCGCTAGAGCAGGTTTGACTGTATACCATCAGCCTTCACATTAGGCAGATTCTTTCTTCATCTATTCCAGTTTCATCTAAGAAATTGTTAGGGTTATGCCCAAAACAATGTATGTCACTGGTTTGACCAACTTTCTTGAGGGTTGCGCTCATGTTTGCAAATTCAGTAACAATTTATCGCAAATTACTCTAAACCCAGGCACTTTTGTGTGCATGAAGCATTCATGAATTTTGCGAAGGGTTCAGATTCACGAAAAATTCCATGCCATGAAAATCGCTGTCCCTTACAGTACGCAAAAGTTTCATGTTGCGAAAGTTTCTGGTTTACAATATTGAGAGGAATGGAAAAAATTTGAAGTGGTAAAAATTCATAAATTGGCTAGTAGATTCTCAATCACATGACAGCTGCCACAGGGTGCTTCTATTAGCCCTATCAAGATTGATTTCATTAACTTGTACAAAATATAGCCAGCAAATGCTCTCACATTCTTGTAGCATACTGCCAGTAGTCGGGTTCACACAAAGGGAGCTAAATTTTAAGTGTCGCTTGTAGTTTCAAAACTTATGAACGGACTCATAGTTTCAAAATTTTAAGTTTACTTGTAGTTCTAGAACCACAGGCGAGCTTCTTGTTAATGCCAAAACCATGAGCAGTGGGGGTCCTCCGTCGTAGTGACCGACCATGTGGACAGAATAGACTTTTAAGTTTAGCAAACTCGTCGTTCATGTTAAACGACGGTCGCTCAACTTGTAATCTCAAAACTACGAGCATCTTTGTTTCGGGCCCGTGTAAACCCTCGTTGTTAGTGATCGGTTGTTTCGTTAACTTAAAGTTTCAAAATCAAAAGTCCCGTATGAACGTGGCTATTCTTTATCTTTAGCATTATTCATTTGACAAACTTTTAACTGGACATCAAAGTTCATGGTGCCATGTACATCCTTACAAGTTACATCTGAGCTACCTTCCTTAGCACGGTTTTAAAATTCACATTTTTTATGGAAGCTGTAGTTCATTACAATTGATTCTTGTTATTAAACCTGCATTGGAATAGACATTAGTAGATGTTCAAGTATGATAATGGGGGGGGGGGGGGATGGATTTAATGTTTGACCAAAATTAATTGAATTGAAGGAAAAAAAAGACGTTTATGATTTGTGTTAGTCGTGATCGCAGATAATGCAGTGTGCGGGAATATCCCATTGGCAGTTCTGTTATGTTTGCGTGATGTCATGGAAGAAATAACTTCTTGTAATACAAACCATTCTGCATGTAAACTGTACAATCTAAATATTTAGCTTTGGGCTGTTGTAAGAGAGTAAACCACATGAATAAATTTCACCGCATCTTTATTGCTAAAATGAGCCTGAATTGAAAGCTGCAGTTTACAAGTTTACAACTGGGTTCATTATCCCTCTATGAACTCAGAGAAGACTGTCGATGCCCGGAACTCATGCAACAAGAAAATTTTTATTTGATTTCCCCTTTGAGTCTTTTATCTTTGCATCACCATTATTCACGAAGCTGAAATACAAGTATGGGTCCTTTCACACTGGAGATTTTTTTTTTGGTAAAGATTGCTTGAAGAAATATCGACACCATAGAACGAAAGTGGTGTACATCCAACTGTATCAAGTAATGCTGTAATAAGGAACTTGTTGGGAGAGAAATTTGCGGTCAGAGACAATATTCATACAATAAGATAGTCACATGGTGAGTCCATCCTGATTTTGTAGTTGAGTTTTAGCACAAAACAACTCCCAAACCTCTGTTTTGCTATATGTTGTAGATGAGGTTCTTTTAATACCACATATATGACGTTCAGTGACATAATTTGCATAACAAACAGTTTGTAAGCAATAAAGTGAACAGTTGGCATATAGAAAGGTATTTCCCCGGGATAAAAGGGTGGGAAGGATGCTTGAGAGAAATATACTGAGAAAGCCAGTATACCATAGAGTTTGATTGCCTCATTCTTCCTGGCATAGATTTGATGACTTTTCAGCTGAAAAAAAAGGCAAGGCACATCTCTCAGGATTGCCATTTAGCTGTTTTCACAAGCAAATTACTTGAATTTGGCTGTCAGAGTGTTTTGTTTGGCCATCATAATTGCAGAAGCTGACGGCCGGATTATTTTGATGAAATTCGTCTGTAGACAATTTTGTTTTTCATAAGATGTCAAAAATGAGAGAGTATGACCAATTTTTTGCCTATAGCAAGTGGTTAAATTTCGCCACTCGTGAGGTTATTTATTCATACAAAATCTTCAATATAAAATACTTAGCTTATAAAGTGTGAAGACAATTTGCTCAATTTGGTTGGGACTGGATAAGAGCTTGGTCTTTGCAATTTACATAATTTATCAAAAATAATACTACTAATGAAATGCACAAGGCACATAATAGGCCCACATGTACAGTTTGCATGACTGCATACATTATCCTACTTGTACATGTAGTATCAGTTCGAAAAATGAATTATTAATACACAAATATGCACACATGTGTGTCATTGTGGAAACATGTTGTTTTTCGTTTGTAAACAGTGTAAACATGTTGAGACATGCATGCCCATATATGATATGGGACAATGGAGACGAATATGTAATTGATACACTAGATTGAATAAGAGGAAAGTTGTATTGGTGTAGGGTTGTGGGAGGTCAGCAGAATCAGAAATTAAATTCATAAACAATCAAGTTCACGATCAATCTGCAAGCATAGCCTGTGTGTGTGGGGGCGGGGGCGGGGGGAACAGTACAGAAATAATTATATTCCTTTGTTTGGGAGGAGGGGATGGTGGATTAGTAATATAATAGAAATGAAAAGAAATAGAAATCACTTTATTTGCCCATTGCATGGTTTGGTTTGCTATCACTATAACTGGCACAAGACAATTTTTCATGAATTATTTGTATAGCTAGAAGGCTGCATAATCTCCTAGGGTCGGGGGGGGGGGTGGAGGCAGAGACACCAAGGTCAAAGACCAGCAATGCGTGAAATATTCCGCCAGGTAGGCGAGGAACCGTGCGCTCGCCGTGCGGTACATGTATGTATAATATATACATACATGTATGGAGATACGCTGTGAGGCCAGGCCTGAGAAAGAGATTTTTGGGCGTGAGTAAGAGCCCTGATGCGTGACTGTCACGCCTAATGCGTGAGACTTGGTAGGTCGGGGGGGGGGGTTGTTCTGAAGGATAGCCCTATTATGTAGGCCCAATAGATTATTTTGTAAATTTTGAATAATAAATATAGACCTACAGTATATGTTGGTACATATCTGTGCAAGAGCATAATTGTGAGTTAATATCATGTATTTATGTGGATGTCATTAAATCTTAATACACTGGGAAAAATTTAAGCCTTCATTTGCCTTTTATGTACTCAGCCTAAATTGAATGTACATTCAGACTGCAACTTGTTTGAGCATGTGTTCCACCGAGCATGTGTTTTGTAAGCTGTACATGTGCATGCCCTCCCTCACTCTGCAAATTACACAGGGAGTATCGGATTCGCCGAACAGTTACTAAATTCATCCAAATGATGGGAGGCGAGTAAGTCGGCATCTCCGCTCGCGAGTCATGTTTCCTTGGTCCAAAAAGTGCACATCGCACGTCCCTACTGTCAGGACATATCCTAAGAACTCTTCACTTTCATGAGCAGCTCGAAATCTAATCTTCCCAGCATGCCCTTCAAGCCGCTCTTATAATTTGATTGCTTGATGGCTTGGCAGGGGAAAGGCTACTAAGGAAAGGGTGGTGGGGAGGGAGGGAGGGAGGGGTGGAGTAGGGTCGGTAGAGGGCGTTTTGTGTAGTGTTTAATAGAGTCATAATGTGCAAAGTCATAATGTGCCCATATGCAAGTGTACATGTACACTGTACATCTTCAATGTCTTGCAAGTCCAAGTTGGTTACAAATAATCATCAACTATTTTATTTTGTATGGCAGCCTATACGAGTCAACAAGCAATTGATCAAAGCACTTACAATTTATTGTTACCCCGGTGACTAGATTCAGTTACGATCCTGCAAAGATAAACTATTTTTCATTAATATACATGTACATATAGCGGCTTGCCAGAAAAGCAACTGACCAAAGCGCTTACAGTTTATTATTACCCTTGTCACAGGATTCAATTACGATCCTGCAATTTATGATTAAAGTACAGACTCCCTAGCCTCTACTCCGTTTGGGAGCATTCCGTCATGTTGAATATTTGACTCGAAGCCTTGTCTGTAGGCTAGCACCTCGTGACATGACTTGCCGTGGCGTGACGAACGAATACCTACATCATGCTTGCAGTCTGAACATGAAATATTGTAAATTGCCTTTGGGGTAGAGATGTGTTCCTGCGACAATTGCTCCAGCTTTGTTTTAGCGATTTATCCTCAAAGATTTGTAGCGTTAGAAATTGCAGTTGGGTTGTGGGTTAGGTTGAGGGTTAAGGTTAAGGTTAAGCTGTTAGGTTCAAGTCTAGAGTTGAAGTTGAGGTCTTCATGTACACGTAATGTTAAATGCTAATGAATGGAAGAACTTGCCGAAACATGTTCTTCCATTGGTATTCAGGATATGCATGTATTTTGTGAATTTGCGAGCTGAAATTAGGGTCAAGGCGTGTCTTGATTATCATTTCTTCTTCACCTAAATAGCGGTTTGCAAATAGCAACTAGTACCAAAAAATGTGTGTGATATTTGCTGATATGAAATTCACACAGAAAATGAACATGTAGCAATACCATTTTAGGCCATGTTGTTTCTGAAATATTGCATTATGCTGTTGGCGACTCGTGGCATTTCCGCTATACACTGCTGGACTTGTCTATGGACAAGGAAATGAGAGAAAATATACATGTACATATTGCGAACAAAAAGGGGAAAATAATAGTGCTCTCTAGCGCCTACATGTGACTATAGCCTTTTTTTCTGGGGGGGGGGGAGGTGGGAGGGGGGTCTTGACATAACATGTAATGACAATTATAAAAGTAAATGATGTTGTGTATGTTACATGTACCACACTGACAAACTCTAAGCTATGTATTGAATAAGATACAAACAAATGGAGAACAGAGTGGTCTTGAGGGAAGGGATCTCTGCGCCCCCCCCCCCCCCCCCCTTCCTTCACTTCATTCACTTCCATTATTTGTTTGCTGGTAAATAGGAGGCTACATGCTCATGCATAGAGGCTAGTTTGCAGGCACAAATCCTGGTCAGTCGTAAAAGAGTGCCTTCACTGTAAGACTACCATAGGCCCTGTACTATAGCTCCTGTACTATAGCTGCTCCTGACACGACCAATAGGTGGGTTAGGCTTCTCTCAAGACAGTGATTTCAGATAAATTGTCAAATTAGGGTCTGTGCTTGCAGACTACATAGATGCCTACACATGTGGCCTTTTCCTGTGCTGAATATACCAGCATTCTTTTATGTTACACTTTTTAATCATCTAATCAGTATAATGGGGTGTTGCAAGAAAGTTGCAATCAATTGCAAATTGTAAAGCAAATTAGAACACCCATTCTGAATGGTTCAGGGTCTGCCCATTCAAGAAGATGCGTTTGCAACAATGATTTTGATTGGTCAGTACCGATCAGTTGCAAATTGCAATCAATCGCAACTTTCTTACAACACCCCATATGTCTATATTCCACAAGACATATAGAAGCAGTTCATTGTCCTGTACTGTTCTTGTCCTTTGAGCATGGTCATTTTCTTCCTGAGTCCTAGATTGTGAGCATGTATAATGGAAGTATGTAATCAATTTTGAATGAAGGAGGACCTTCTCACAATGAGGTTTGATGACAGCTTGAAACTGAGAGAACTCTCAATGAAGGGGGTACAAACAGACAGCAGGTTGCAGGTTTTCAATGAAGGCAGGTTTCTGTGGTCATGTGTGGTATCACTTGAACTCATGCATTGCAGAAACACATGAATATCACACTTTTTAAGGCTGATATCAGTTGAGAAATATCAATTTACAATGAAGTTTGACTCATAGTATATGAATTACACTGACTGGTGTTTATTTTATCCTATAAGTCAAAACTCCAAGGATTTCTTTACAAATTTTGCGGCACAATATTTTCAGGGATTGTTACTGATGACGGCCGTTTTCATGGCAGGTAATTTTCACGGATTGCAGAATTTGTTGTGATTCGGTCATTTTTTCCCCCTTTTGATCACTCACGAAATAGCTTCTTGATGAGCACAAAAATTTGTGGCGTTGATGCCTTACCCATGGCTATGGCACTCTTGTACATGGTTTTGAACCAAGGACCTTCAGGTTCAAAGACCACTAGTTTGTGCTGAGCTTTTAACCTCGTTATATCCCAAATGATACAAACTCAAATAGATACTACTTCAAAGCGATTCATGCTATAATTATGTATTGAAACAGATAATATTATAGTTTTGAATAGCAGGAAGTCTAGCATAGAGAGTGAAGAAAATCCTGTTTTGATTTTGCATGAACCTCAATAGGCAAGATGAAGTGAGGAAATTATGGAAATATGCGTACAGTGTATGCGCCTTCGCACTGTAAATGAGCTAGCTAGCTGGGCCCTGTTTCATAAAACTTTTTATCAGTAACAACTGCCAAAGGTCTAACAAATTTACTCTCAGCCAATTAGATGCAAGGATTTCAGTAGCTTATAACAGTTATGGCAACTTGTTTAATATCGATAACAAGTTTTATGAAACGGGGTCTTGTAGCTTTAAAGGCCAAGTCCACCCTAACAAAAAGTTGATTTGGATAAATAGAGAAAAGTCCAACAAGCATAACACTGAAAATTTCATCAAAATAGGATGTAAAATAAGAAAGTTATGGTATTTTAAACTTTCGCTTAATTTCGCAAAACAGTTATATGCACATCCTGCTCAGTACGGAAATGAGGGAACCAGTGACGTCACCCACTCACTATTTCTTTTGTATTTTATTATGTGAAATATAGAATATTTTAATTTCTGCAGATTTCACAATTTACTGCAATAAATCATATATACCTACCTATTATGCCTGTAGTCTTGACTACGGGACCCCTTCGAGTATTTATCACACATGTGTCACAAAATTGTGCGCACCCCCCGTAATCCTATTGTCCCCTTCGCCACTCACGCGCGTCAATACGCTACGGCCATCTTCCTCTTTCTTGCTCGCCCCCGACGAGTTAGGACGTACTGTCACAGCGCTCCTGAAATCAGGTCGTATAGTATCTTTTTGGTGCGCTTTTTCGCATAGTTAAAGCACTTTTAGGTACCTATATTCGTCTAGATTATAGTACTTTGTGTTTTATTAGTCACTCTTGCCGATTGCAAGGGATTTTTGATTCCCTTTCTTGGCATTTATGTTTCTCTTTTTCGGTCAGCCCCACGTAGATATTTCTGTGTTTGCGGGTGTTTCCGTTTGTCACCGAGCCTTTGGGTTCGGTGTTTGTTCTTACGGTTTAGGCTGTAAAAATTTCTGTTGTGCGTATCTCCAAAATAAACTTTGGTTTAGTTTCTGCATTCAGTTGAAGTATTTCTTAATTTGAAAAGTATACTTTATTGTCTGTTTTATTGCAGAGGTATGATTTCGGAAGAAGAAGCAGCTGGGTCGAGGAGACCTGCTTCTTCCGAAGAGTTGTCTAGCAAGACGACTCGGCCTTCCAGAACTCCCCGAGTACAGCGGTACGCGGGGGAGGGAGGAGGGCCAAAGGTAAGTTGCCTAGTGGTGTTCCCTTGCAGAGTTTGCCAGTTTCGGAGCTTGCGGCTTCGGGACGGGTGGCGTTAACTGAATCGGGATTGTCAACTCCGAAGCCTGTGGTTTCGGGGTGGGTGGCGTCTGATTCTAGTGGTTTGGATATCTGGAGAGAATCCAATCCCCCGGTCGCGGAGACCAGAGGGGGGGCTGTTGTTTCCCGTACGGTAGCGTTCACTCGCTCTGATCCGTTAGGGGAGACGCGCCCCACTACTGCAGGGCAACCCACGGGCTTAGTCCATGTTGGTCTGGGCTCTCAAACCCTAGCCCCCGGCAAACGCCATATGGGGGAACGAGTACTTTCTGGGCTGTCTCAGGTGCCAGCTGATGGGAATGCTCGAGCTAACAATTGTGGACGCTCTTCGGAGCAACAGGTGTTTTCACCTGAGTGCGTGACTACTAGTGCTCCCCTATTGCCGCTTTCGAGCGGTCCAATAGCGGGTTCGCACGCCTTTAGTGGTCATCGGGCACATACCGAGTTATCTCGGTCTGTCCACGCACTGGGAGCTTTTAGCTCTCAACCCATGGCTACGGCATCTTCTTGCCTAGCTAATATGGGTGTTTTGGATGATTCTCAAGGCTCACGCCATGAGCGCTCCAATCCCTTTATGGGAAGTGAACGTCCCTCCACGGAGGGGTCGGTCCGTGTTTCCGAAGAGGCTTCGGGGATCCGAACGGTTCCGATTAAGCGTTCTAAGAAAAGGGTTTCGGCTACGACTTTTGTCGAGCCAGCCAAGAAAAAGGCCAAGAAAAAGGCGAAGAGCGGCAAGGCTTTGCCGGCCTCTTGCCCATCTGGTCTGGCTGACCCGGCTAGCTCCTCTCAAGCTGACATGTTCAGTATGATGCGGGCTTTTGCTCAGAATCTGGGTTGGTCCTTTGTACCGACTTCTTCAACCCTGACTTCTGTCCCTATTCAGGGATCTCACTTTGAGTCTAATCAGCCTTTTGTGATTGATTCCTCTTTGTCTGAGACTGATTCGCATGTGCCTCCTACTCCCGCGGCCCTCGGGGCTCCGCCGGGTGAGGAGACCTTTGGTGTACCATGCGGGGACCCGCCTGAGGAGGCTTTTGTTAGCGGTCCTTTGTCTCATTCCACTCGGGTGGAACCAGATTTGGATGCGTCCTCTCAAGCTTCGGTCCCCGAATCGCTTGGGCAGGCGGAGTCTCAATCGCTCAATCTCTGTGGAGTGGAAGCGATTGCTTTGTTGTCCAAATATCTCCCTGAAGTTCGGTCAACCCGCGCGGAGGGTTCGACTTCGCGTTGGAGTTTCAAGCAGCAGGCCTCCGACGAGGGTATTGCTCTTGAGGAGGTTTTCAAGCTGGAGTATGACCGCATTGAGGCCGCTTTGTTGATTAAGCGATCTAACGCGGTCAGGGGTAAGGCCTTTGCCTTTTGTTCTCAGGACCAAGACAGCTTTTTCAAGGCTAAGTCTCTTTCTCCTGAGATTTTAGAGGTTGGTCGTCGCTTGCAGGCGACTAATCCGCTTACCTCCGCTGCATTCAGGGCGGAGGATAGGCTTTGGTTTAACATTGAAAACCATGTTAGGTCAGGGATGCGTTTGGCGGTGTTTCAAGGGCTTCTCTCGGACCTTAGGTCCAGGGCGGAGGAGTTGAATGTTACCGATGGTGGCAAGTTGATTATTGACGACTTGCTGCATACTCTTTTTTGTCTGCAGTGGTCGCAGCTTTCCACGGCAGCTGCTTCGGCTACGTTCCGTCGCAGGACCTTGGCTCTCTCGGCACTGGGTGTTAGGGAGTCGGGCATTGCTCAACTTCTCCGAGATGTACCGTCTCGGGGTCCTTCGCTTTTTGGTGGAAAATTCGCTACGGTATTCCAAAGAGAGATCGATGCGCGGAAGCAGATCTCGGATATGACTAAGCAGTTTCACACTAGCTCTAAGTCAACGCGGGCCCCTGTTCGGCGTAGACCTGCTGGTCCCGCTTCGGGTCAGCGCAGTCGTGTGTCTAGGGTCCCGCCTCCTGAGCCTCAGCCAGCTCCGTCTCGTGGGAGAGGGAGTCGTGGCAGGGGTTTTTCGAGAGGTTCTCGTGGTAAGGCAATGGCTTCGCAGAAGGCCAAGCCTGGATTTTGATGTTTTTCCCCGAGCGCTTGTTCAACCGAATGTGGTAGGTGGCCGACTTCACGCGTTTCTCCCCGCTTGGGAGGCCATCTCCGGGGACGGGTTCGTTCTCTCCGTCGTGCGAGACGGATTCTTCATAGATCTTTGCGCCTCGCTCCCCGGAGGGGCTATAAGAATTCGGTCACCTCCCATGTCTGCCCTGTCTCGGTCTCATGCTTTGAAGGAGATCGAGTCTCTTTTGGAAAAGAGGGCTATAGAAAGGGTAAGAGACAGGCCGTCTCTTTCCCTCTCTCCAATTTTTGTTATTCCCAAGCGCTCGGGAAAACTTCGTTTGATACTGAACCTAAAGAGGATAAACAAATTTATTCCTCCGGTTCACTTTCGTATGGAGACTCTTGCCTCCATTCTTCCGTTGATCAAAAGGGAAGACTACGCGGTCTCGATAGATCTCAAGGACGCGTACTTTCACATTCCCATTCATCGCGCTTCTCGCGATCTTCTGGGGTTCTCCTTCCTATCGGAGACTTATCGTTTTCGGGCTCTTCCCTTCGGGCTGCGCCCGGCCCCTCGGGTTTTTACTCAGGTTGTAGCGGTGCTAGCGGCCTTTCTGAGGCGTCGCGGCCTGCGGTTGTTTTGTTACCTGGACGATTGGCTTCTCCTTGCGGAGTCGCGCGATCGTTTGTTGGACGAGACTCGTTTGCTCGTCTCTCTTACTCAAGACTTAGGTTTCCTAATAAATTGGGAAAAGTCAGAGTTAGTCCCCACTCGCAGCCCAGTTTTTCTGGGGGCGGTGTTAGACATAAGGAATCAGTTGGCTCGGCCCAGTCGAGACAGGATTCTCACCATTGTCTCTGCGGCTCGCAAGCTCTTGCTGGCCAGAAGAGTCTCGGCCAGACGGTGGCTTCAGTTTCTGGGTTATCTAGCCAGTCTAGTCGATGTTCTAGAGGACTGCCGGCTCCTCATGAGACCCTTTCAGAGACATCTCCTCAGGTTCTTCAGGCCGGGAAAAGACTCCCTTTCGGTCTGGATTCCAATACCAGTAAGGATCAAGTCTCTTCTTGCTTGTTGGACGAGCGAGGTGTTTCTCGCGCGAGGCAGGTCCTTTTCTGTCCCTCTTCCGTCGATATCGGTTTCGACGGACGCCTCTCGGTTGGGGTGGGGAGGACACTGCAACGGCAGCACGGTTGCGGGGGATTGGTCTCATCTTGGGACTCTTCCTCATATCAATGTCCTGGAGTTTATGGCAGTCTTGTTGACCTTGCTCCATTTCAGAAGTCGACTTCTCAGTCGTTCAGTTCTGATTCTCACGGACAACGTTACTGTGGCGGCATATATCAATCGGCAGGGAGGCACTCGTTCGGTTGCCTTGAATGCCCTAGCAGCTCAGCTGTGGAGGTGGTGTCGTCGCATGGCAATTACACCTGTGGCCTCTTTCATCCCCGGTCGGGAAAACCTCATTGCGGACTTTCTGTCCCGGGGCAGGTATCTTCCATCGGAATGGATGCTCCATCCGGAGGTATTTCGCCGCATTCACAGTTGCGTAGGTCCACTGGAAGTGGATCTATTTGCGTCGGTGTTGAATCACCAGCTGCCGAAGTATTCTCCCTCAACTGGGAGTACCTTCAGGGATTCGCCTTTCCTCCTTTCCAACTGATTCCGCAGGTCTTGCAGAAAATCAGGGAAGATCGGGCGAGGGTGCTGGTAATAGCTCCCTTTTGGCCCAGGAGGAATTGGTTTCCGGAACTTTTGAGTCTTCTAAGGACTCAACCGTTAATTCTCCCGTTAAGAGCGGATCTGGTGTTACAGCCCCTATCGGGGATTCTTCACCACAATCCGGAGTCTCTTCATTTGACTGCTTGGCCCCTGTCAGGGAATCCGCAAGACAGTCGGGTCTCTCTGATAGAGCCGCGGACTTTTTAATGTCCAGTCGTAGGGTTTCTACTAGGGAAATTTACAATTCCCGTCTCTCGGTCTTTTTCCTTTGGTGCAAAGAGAGAAATCAAACCCCTTCTAAGGCTCCTATTGGCTCAATTGCGGATTTCTTAATCTCGTTATTTGACAAAGGGAGATCTATTTCTACTATCCGAGGCTACCGTTCGGCGATCGGCGCCATTCATTCGGGTTTTTCGGATGGTTCGGGAATTTCCAATTCCCCGCTGCTAGGTGGTTTGATTCGTTCGTTTTTTCTGAAACGACCTTCGTTTTCTAAGTTAGTGCCGTCTTGGAGTTTGCCTAAGGTCCTGGAGGCCTTGGCGAAGCCCCCTTTTGAACCATTAGGTGAAGCTTCGCTTCATCATCTTACGGTCAAGACGCTCTTTTTGGTAGCTATTGCCTCTGGGCAGAGGCGTAGTACTCTTCATGCTCTCTGTCTTACTCCTGGTCATGTTCGCTGGGAGAGAAGAGGTGTTAGATTGATTCCTAGGGCTTCTTTCGTTGCCAAGAATCAGACAGCTTCTTCTGGTCCGGTTGAGATTTTTCTTTGTCCGCTTTCTGACTTTTCTTCGGTGCGCGAGGACAAAGTTTGGTGTCCTGTTAGGGCTCTCAAATGGTATATTGATAAGACTAAGCCTTATCGTAAGGATGATCAGTTGTTCCTGATCACTAGAGAGCCTTTTTCTCCTGCCTCTCTCGATTCCATTTCTAGATGGATCGTCGAAGCTATTAGGGCCGCTGGCACAGTGGCTCTTTTATCCGACAGCAAGCCTCGTGCTCATGATACTCGTAGTGTCAGCACTTCTTGGGCTCTGTTTCAAGGTGTGGCGCTGGTTGATATCTTGAAGGCTGCTTATTGGCGTTCGCCCAATTCCTTCATTTCTTGCTACCTTAGGGATGTTCCCGCAGGTGAAGCTCTGTTTGCGTCAACCACCTTGAAGGCCGCTGTGTCTTCTTTGTAGTCTTTGGTGTAATCCTATTTCCTTCTGCTCGAAACATGCCTCCCGGTCTTTGAGTTGGCGTTGGTCTGGCATAATAGGTAGGTATATATGATTTATTGCAGTAAATTTGTAAAATCAGCACTGATTTTCTTATTTACTATATAAATCTATATACCTACCTATGACCCTCCCTCCTTCCCCGCTCCTTGCAAGCAACATGTTTCTTCTTGGGGTTGCTCGCAAAAGAGGAAGATGGCCGTAGCGTATTGACGCGCGTGAGTGGCGAAGGGGACAATAGGATTACGGGGGGTGCGCACAATTTTGTGACACATGTGTGATAAATACTCGAAGGGGTCCCGTAGTCAAGACTACAGGCATAATAGGTAGGTATATAGATTTATATAGTAAATAAGAAAATCAGTGCTGATTTTACAAATTAGGAAGCTCTCATTGAATTGTGTATACATGTAGGTTGCAACAATGGCAATTACACATGTTCAGCGAGGAATTGATCAAACCTTGTTTCACATAACAAGGAAAAATTAAAATATTTCGTATTTCATGTAATAAAATACAAAAGAAATAGTGAGTGGGTGACGTCACTGGTTCCCTCATTTCCGTACTGAGCAGGGTGTACATACAACTGTTTTGCGAAATTAAGCGAAAGTTTAAAATACCATAACTTCCTTATTTTACATCCTATTTTGATGGAATTTTCAGTGTTATGCTTGTTGGATTTTTCTCTATTTATTCAAATCAACTTTTTGTTAGGGTGGACTTGGCCTTTAAGAACAGTGACCCAACAGCTGCCCAGGCAGCATTTTCTGTGGGCTTCATTTCACCATAGATATTCAGTTAGAGGTTTAAAGGTACTTCATCCCTTTTGCAGCCCTAAATTTGAAGTTGTGGAGTACGCAATAAATTACGAAAGAATTAATGTTTGGAAAACTCATTTTGTATCGTAAAAACGCAAGAACAGTTCAAAATCTGCTTCATGGTCACATACACTTCACTGTTATGCAGGTAAGAAGACTGTTTCAAGTCAACACTTGGCAGAGACAATTGATGTGCATTGGGCATGCTTTTTTTTTTAATTTTGCTGCTAATTAATGGTTGAATGTGACATAATAGAAACTCACATGAAGGTCCGTCTTTTGCAAATTTAAGTATTCATATTCCATCTTTCTCTTGTTTCTTACAGAA
Organism: Heliocidaris erythrogramma; assembly: GCA_025617745.1. Lineage (NCBI taxonomy): Eukaryota > Metazoa > Echinodermata > Echinoidea > Camarodonta > Echinometridae > Heliocidaris > Heliocidaris erythrogramma. The sequence continues at coordinate 28,075,309 of CM046870.1, forward strand.
ATACAAGCAGCAGCTAAGAAAACAAGGTAGCCGTCAGTCCTCTTCCAGTACACAGAGGGCTTCGCCGGTCCACGGGAACCACTCGACCGTCGCTAACCTTCCCTCGCCCGTCAGTGCAACCAGTTCGTCGTCGTCGTCTTCGTCGACAATCTCGATATCCAATTCCTCATCCACTGCCTCATCACAGACTTCCATCCCCACGCCGCCACCATCGTCATCATCCTCCTCCACCACTACAGCGGTTTCAACATCATTATCAACATCGTTTCAGGTAAGCCGGGTAGAAAAACTACAAGGTTATTTGTTAGAGCTGCATTTTACCAAGTAAAACATTTTTTACATTTGCTGTTTTATCAGGGGCTCTTTTCCCAATCAGTTAATTATTGCATATTACAAATCCCTGCAGAAAACATGCTGATCTCATATAGGTAATGCGTTTAGAAATTAAGGGCAAATAGAACAGGTGTCTCTTTTTTATTTTATTTTTCAAAATTGTGGGTAATTGACTTCTTCCACAGTCAATTGTGGGTAAGTGACTTCTTCCACAGAAGTAGCCTAAATCCTGGGTACTGGAGCCCCCCCCCCCCCCCCCCCTCGCTCTCTCTCATCAATCTGTTGAATCAAGTCTCTGCAGAGGGTCTAGTCTAAATGCAGGACATTTTTATTGAGAAGGGGATTGAACTTGTTTAGTCAAGGCACATAGTGTTGGTTCCATACTTACGAACAAAATATAGCTTCAGATCAGTATGGCTAGATTCTTCCTCCCTTATTAAGAAACTCCATTATTAAATTGAATATTATGCCATTATTTTGTCATATCATATATGTAATTAGATATGTATATGCTGTAGAATACATGATATGCATACAAATGAGCAATTTGATGTTTTCTATTGCTTCATGCCGATACTCATGTTCTGTTTATGATCCATGCATGCACATATATGCTGAAGGAAGCATTTCACAAAATGAATTCATCATGAGTGATTGGGTATGGACAATCTACATGGTTGATATTTAGAAGGCTGGTCGGAGCATGTGGAGCATTGTGTGCCTGTATGGATGGAATTCCCAACCCTGATGTACTGTACAAGGATTTGTTTAATGATGAAGCTCTGTTGTGTGAATTAATTTGTTAGATTTCATGTGCCGTTCAATATGTTGTCTTTTTTACTTGTAGACCATCAACAAAAAGTTGAATATTACGTAATCAAGTACTTTCTATATTTTCATTTCCTACTGTAGGTTTCCATACTAAGCATTGTGTATGGACACAGTCGAAACTGAAAGTGAAAAGAACCAGATATTTAATCTACTATTGTATTCAAAAGCAGTACCCTTAGAGTTAGATATTCAATACTTTATAGTAAATAGAAGCACTAATATCGTATGACCGTATGCCTGTGTATACTACATCCATAATTTGGTTAGAATTTTGAGCTATGATTTTTGCATTTTAAGGTGATCATTACTAGCAATTGATCATTCAAAGTTTGGATCTTGTTCATGTTTTATGAAATAAAATATTACTAGTATTTAAATCTGTTGGATCATTTCAAATCAATGAGACGTGTCTTTTTGCCTATCCATCAGAAAAGTGATCATTCCTGTCAATTGATATTTCAAATTTTGGATATAACATGCATTCATGTTTTATCAAATGACATAACATTTCAATCTTTTTCATCCTTATATGATCCTTTGTATTTTCCCTATCCAACGGGAATGTGATCATTTTTGGTAGTATAAATTTCCAATCTTGGGTGTATTTACGATCTATGAAAAATAAAGACCTTAAAATCTGTTGGATCATTTTGAATCAATGAGCCTATGTCTTTTGCCCCTCCAGCAGGTCTCTGTATCAACGAGTCTGATTGGTCAAGCGCACACACTTCCCCGCTCCACAGCCATTCCTGTCCCAAACCACCTCAGGGCGCCCCCTGTGCCCAGGATAAGGGGTAGTGTCGAGGGACTCAACCAGGAAGTCGAGAAGCTCGTCCTCATCGGCAATGACGAGGAAGAGAGGGTGAGTATACCAATTTCACTTGATAAAGACAACATGGCATCTTTTTTTTTTGGGCGGGGGGGGGGGGGGGGGGGGATTCTACGAATCTGTTGGAATCATCGGAAAGATGGAAAAAGCAGAGCAAAGGAAGAAAGAGATACCTCGTAATCTGCTGTCTTCAAGAGGTTGTTAATTTCATGAATTTTTCGAATTTTTGTAGGGTTGCAAATTTAAAAACTAAAAAGTGAACTGGCATTGGTATGAATGCATATGCGAACAAGTATATGATTTAAGTGGCCCGTTATAATTATCTCAAAACCAACTGCAGTCAAACCTGCTTTAGCGACCACCTGTATAGAAAGACCACAATTTTGGTTTCCCTTGAAAAATGTTTCTCATTGAAACGTGTATTAAAGGAACCTGTCCATAAAGACCACCTGCTCATAAAGACCGCTTTTCTTGTCTCCCTCGAGTGGTCTTTATAGACAGGTTTCACTGTATTTGTAAAAATGTCTGTGTCCCTGTCATCTCCAAAAGAATCTGTTTGAAAAATATCGGCTAATACAGTACTAATCTTTGAATTTAAAAATGCCATCATGGTATCCAACATGGATCTTAAAGAGCAAACTGTTAAAAACACATGATTTCTCTGGTGTTATAGAATGCAGAGAAACCTATGCTATGCGCTACCGGAAAAGGAGCACCTGAGTTGTTGTGTTGTTCACACGCAGTTTCATCATCATTCACAGTTACTCACTTCATTTCATCAAATCTTTCAAAGAATGATCACGAATATATAAGGACATAAATGAATCAGAGTTGTTCCTTCTCTCTATCCCCTTAGCCAACGGTCGACCCACTACGGGAGGGTCACCGAGCCCCTATCCCTGGGGTGGCCAACATGCAGACTCAGACACCAGCCGAGAACCAGGAGCTCTCTGAAGGCAGTGATCAGGGCAGTCGCAATCATTCGGTCTCACCAACGTTCGTCATGGACAACTCCCGCCCTTCCAGTCGCTCCTCATCCACGGGCAACGGGGACACAAAAGTAGACAAAGGTTGGCATTCCATCCTGCTCACCCTCGATTTTTTAATTTCCTCTATGAGGGCCTGATCAGTTAGTCACAGACAGACAGACAAATTTTGAAAGTTTGAAGGCCTGTAGAAAATATTTAATTGAAGAGAGCAATTTTATGTTTCATTGTGAAGGGCATCACTAAAGGAGTTGAAATTTGGTAAAATTTGGCTACCATGGTCACCTACTAAAATTATAACCCATGAAATATTTAATGTCACGTACGGACAGATTGCCTACTCTAACCAATCAGGGCCCCGTTTCATAAAAACTGCCCCATTTCTGTGACAAATTTGCTCTCGGCCAATCAGATTCAAGGATTTAAGTAGCTTATAACAATAATTGTAACTTGTTATTGATAACAAGTTTTATGAAACGGGGGCCCAGGCTCATAATTCCCCTGTCACACCAATGAGACCAATACCAGATCAACAATAGATGGGGGGGAAAAAATTACATGACCCTGATCAGCCAATAATCCGTAGGTTCAGAATCAATTCGACGTCCGTTTGGAAGTGTAACTGAGGTATTAGAATACACTGTCTTAACATTGCAAAAACTCATTGATATCTCTTTACATAGGTACAACATGACTGTTTACCTAGTGTAATGCTGCTCCGGGTTTCGATGAATTGAGGTTTCCCATATGTAATTGAAATGCAATACGTCAAGTTCAGAGTCCATAGACTAACGCCCACCTCATAAGTCAGACTCTCCACATAGGAATAATAAAAAGAAATGAGGAAGCTCTCAAATTCCTTTTCTTTTTTTTTCCTTTGACCTTCTACCCAATGCTCTGTCTGTAAAGATAATTTGAGATCTGGGGAGCGTTTCATCAAGTGTCTTGTCAGTGACTTTTACTGACAAATTTGCTCTCAGCCAATCAGATGCAAGGATTTCAGTAGCTTATAACAGTTGTCGGTAAAAATCACTGACAAAACGCTTGATGAAACACTCCCCTGGTTCTTGCGATTGCAAGGTTAACTAAACACACAGTGTAGAAACATAGATTATGAAGTACATAAAAGTAATCATCAAAATGATAAGAGCTTGACCAAATCTTGATAATAATTACATAGAGTGAACAGCACTGCATGCACAAATTGGTATGTAAAGACTACTACACACATGTGGTTTCTTGTCATATCTCAAATATCAGGGGAGCTTTCCATCAAGTATTTTATCAGTGATTTTTACTGACAACTGTTATAAGCTACTAAAATCCTTGCATCTGATTGGCTAAGAGCAAATTTGTCAGTAAAAATCACTGACAAAACACTTGATGAAACGCTCCCCAGGGCATTTGAAAAGCATTCCTTTTCGGGGGACAATTTACTAAGATACCCTTCCACTCTGACATAAAGGCCCGAATTCACAAAGGAGGTCTCCTGGGCCTTTTAAGCGTACGTGCGCATAGAATCCGATCCAATCTTATATTTTCTTTGAGGGCGTACGTGTGCAATGTGCGCTTATTTACGCTTATTTTAGTACGCTTACGGAGGTTTAAACCTTACCCATGGTTTAAACCTCCTTTGTGAATTCGGGCCAAAAAGATTGAGAAAACTTGTGAATTATCTTTTACCTTTATCAGAACCCGGCCTTCTATGTAACATTGCTTGATTCCATTTTCATTGCATCTCATGATTGTTATTCCTGTCCAGGTGAGAGCTCTCCAGAGTATCATTTTGGAACCACCAAGTTCTCCTCCTCACCCAGTCACAACAAGTCATGGCAGCTGACCAGGGACCCGCCAGATGGATGTGAACGACCACAGAAGACCAGGGATGAAATGAGGTTGGTCACAAACCTTGGCTGATGCACAGTTATAACTTATCATAATTATTTATTGATTTTATTTCTAATATTTAGGTAGGGTGATGCATTATCACCAATAGAGGTGGTCTTCCATGAGGCCCTGATAGCAATAATAAGTAAAACCAATAGTCAACAAAACATGAAAATAAACTCTCAACAAAAAATAAATATATATACAAAGCTTTTCAGCTTTAATGCATAGACACGCATGCAGCCAATATGATAGCACATTGCTCTTCATTTTAGATCCGGGAACTTTTGCCTTCTTTGGATAATAAAAAGTGGATGAATGGCATTGAGAATATGGACTGGCTCAATTTTCGGGGGTGATAAAGACATTTATTGCCCATGATATCACCATATTGTCCTCATTTTCTATTCAAGAAATATGTTAATGCTCGGGTAACATAGTACATTCAATATGATATATTCATTTGATAAAAATGGTGGTAATATGTAGAATTTAGATTTTCACCCCCTTTTCTTTAAACTTGAAGAAAAGACACCTAAAGCTGTGTTTGTGAGGGATATTGTACAAGTCCCAACAGTCCCAACAGGGCTTAATTTGTAATCCTTGCTTTTTGCAGAAACCTGTTAATGAGAATAATCAGCATAAAATGTTAAAGGAAAAAAAAATTGATATATTACTGTTTAAGTGGCCCAAACATAGTGAGCAATTTGTACAGCGTTTTCTAAACACAAGGAAAAGGTGCTATATCAAATACCTTTTGGATTGGATTGGTTGGAAATAAACATCTTCTGAATTAGTAAACGAAGAAGCTTACTAACCATTGTCTAAGGCGGACCGTTTGAATATTAATGAGTCAGAAAGAAGAGGATCTTGGGTATTTGATTCCAGTTCATCGTGACTTGGCCGTGAACCAGAATAGCCTGGTGGTTAAGTCGCTGCCCGGCAAGCAGTAGATGACAGGTTCGAATCCCGCTGGTTCCAATTTTTATGCCTCCGCCCACCGAAGGTGGGTGCCGGAGGCATTATGTTTTCGGGTTGTCCGTCCGTCCGTCCGTCCGTCCGTCCGTCCGTCTGTCCGTCCGTCCGTGCGTCCGTCCCACTTCTCGTTACCGCGATATCTGAAGTATCATTTGAGGTAGGAACCTCAAACTTGGTACTAGTATGTATCCCCATACGAAGATGAACTGATTAGATTTTGGGGTAAGTAGGTCAAAGGTCAGAGGTCACAGAGGTCAATTTACCTGAAATGACATAAAAATTCTTGGTTTTTAGCACCGTTACCACGATATCTCAAGAACTGTTTGAGGTAAGAACTTCAAACTTGGTACTAGTATGTTTCCCTATACGAAGATGAACTGATTAGATTTTGGGGTAAGGAGGTCAAAGGTCAGAGGTCACAGAGGTCAATTTACATGAAATTACATGAAATTCTTGGTTTTTAGCACCGTTACCGCGATATCTCAAGAACTATCTGAGGTGAGAACTTCAAACTTGGTACCAGTTTGTATCCCCATAGAAAGATGAACTGATTAGATTTTGGGGTAAGGAGGTCAAAGGTCAGAGGTCACAGAGGTCAATTTACATGAAATTACATGAAATTCTTGGTTTTTAGCACCGTTACCGCGATATCTCAAGAACTGTTTGAGGTGAGAACTTCAAACTTGGTACCAGTATGTATCCCCATAGAAAGAGAAACTGATTAGATTTTGGGGTAGGTAGGTCAAAGGTCAGAGGTCACAGAGGTCAATTTACATGAAATTACATGAAATTCTTGGTTTTTAGCACCGTTACCGCGATATTTCAAGAACTGTTTGAGGTGAGAACTTCAAACTTGGTACCAGTATGTATCCCCATAGAAAGAGGAACTGATTAGATTTTGGGGTAGGTAGGTCAAAGGTCAGAGGTCACAGAGGTCAATTTACATAAAATTACATGAAATTACTGGTTTTTAGCCTCGTTATCAAATATTTCTAGTTTTTTATCAGTTTGTAACTTGGCCCCTGTATGCATATGGGAGGGACGATGAACTGATTAGATTGTGGGGTCTCAAGGTCAAAGGTTGAAGGTCACAGAGGTCATTATGTACATAAAAATGGTTCGTTCTCCCAATAACTTCAGAACTGTTTGACAGATCAGCTTCCTACTTGGCCCATGTATGCATATGTGAGGGACGATGAACGGATTAGATTTTAGGGTCTCAAGGTCAAAGTTCATTATATACATGAAAATGGTTTATGATGTATTGGAGTCTAGGCCTACCTATTTTAGAAATTTCAAGGGGACAGTGGTCTATTTGCTATAATATTTCCTTGGTGTATTTGATGATTGTAAGTCATCAATGGTACGTTTTTTATTTGTACGGGATGGAAATGATTCAGAAATGAAATTAAATTTCTGTCTCCAGGGCTTTTAAGTGAAAAGATTTGTAATTTTGTTGGACCAATCCTTTTTAGAGTGTACATATATGCCATACATTTCCAATTTGGTGATGGCGGAGGCATAAATTCCGACCGCGCGCGGTCGAAGAATCATCTAGTTTCTGACTTGTGTTTTTCATTACAGATCGAGCATACGATCTTTAACACTGGGAGTAAAATGCCTAAAAATTTGTTTACAAATCTTCTGAATGATTTTCTTTCAACACATCTCTAGCGGAATTAAGATCTTGGACGAGTACAGCAGTCTACCCTACTGTCCAGACAGCAAGCTACCCTACAAGCTAGAACAGAGCGACAGCTCAGCCTTCTGCGCCATCCTCCCCAACTTCCCTCAGGGTAAATTCACCAAGGTCACCTCCAACAGCGCCCAGACCCAGACGACGGGTCCTCAGACCCAGGTACAGCAGGCCCAGACCCAGACAGCGGAGATCGGTGGACCCGAGACCAACGGACATGCAGAGTAAATCCTTCTGTCTCAGATGGCCTCTTTTAAGACCAGGTACAGCTGGACCAGTCCCAGTCCCAGACATGCAGAGTAATATCTTCCAGACATCCTCTTCAGGATCAGGTACAACGGGACCAGTCCCCATGCCCAGAAATGCAGTGTAACATCCTCTAGTCTTAAACCACTTCTTTTAAAAACCAGGTAGAATTCATCCAGTTCCCTACATGCAGAGTAACACCTTCCAGTTCCCGACGGCATCTTTTAAGACCAAGTATAGCTTTCCCACTTCCAGATTCAGATATGCAGAGTAACACCTGCCTGTCCCAGCCGGCTTCTTCAAGACCAGGTTCAGCGGGCCCAGTTCCAGACAGGGACCAGGGACTATTGGGGGACCTGGAGAAGACTGGTGTAGATCGCTACCTATGGCATTAGGTGTGTGTTTAACGTACCCTGAGGCTATCATTAATAATCTCCATACTTCTCTTAATATTTAGAACCAAACACCATCACTATTGTAGTGATCAACTTTCTTAGTCTGCTATTTGGACAATTTGTTTAAAAAGCAACTTCAAAAATTTTGAGTAATTTCAGACTTCACATAAGCTTAAAATTATACTGATACGCATTCAGTCCAAATTAAAATGTCACTAGTTGCATGTCCTGCGTATCGAATTCACTTTCAAAAAGCCAAACCAAGTGTTTCTTTCTTGTCGTGGGATTTTCCCCTCTGCATGCTCTTCCTCTCCTTCAATATCGTCTATGACAAGATCTCCTCTTGATGAACAATTCTAGTAAAAACCTCAAACTCAATTAAATGTAGCCACAGACCAAAGATATTTCATAGCTACATGTATGAGGTCACTGTGAATACACTACATGCATTACATCAACCATCACCGATCCTTTGTACAGCTTTGAAAGACAGATATGTGGTTGCCATCAGTTAATTAGGCCTTTTCTTCAACATCCTGTCCCTTTGTTGATTACAAGATGAGATCTTTTGTCTGGGTTAGGGATAGAAGAATAATCCCAGCTTAATAAGTTTGGGCTGTGTGAAAGCTGCTGTTAAGCCAAAGAGGGGTGGGGTGGTAATTGCAAGTAAGTAACAGATTACAATATTAACTTGTCCATAACTTTTAATATTAAAAAAAATCTTTCAAGTATAGCACATACCTTCCATGGGCCTTTGTTCATATCAAATCAATAATTCAATTACGTAATTATTACGGAGGAACTTAGTTTTGCTTCATTCATTTCCATTTCTATCTTTCTATGTGCATCTATCAATCTAACAGGCATCTTTCTATTTATCTGTCAATCTATTTATTAACCTATTTATCTATGTATCTATCAGTTTATATCTCTCTCTCTATATATACTGTCTCTCCAGCTATCTATCTACCTATGATCATAAATATTTTAATGTATTTTATCTGGTTTTCTATAATCTATAAATCTTTATCAAAGATGCACTTGGTTTGATTTTTTGAACCCTCCCTACTCTTGCCATATTAAAAAAAAAATGGAATGAAAAAGGTTAATCTAGATGCCATGTAGCATACTGTTATGGATCTACAAGGGGCCCGCCTGGTTGTATGCTACTGTCTTAATTCACCACCCAGTCACTGTGAACTTGGTGACTATTGAATTCTCAAAGACCTATTGTCATGCTTGCTTGCAGTGAATAAACGACTGTTTACAAATTATCCATGATGCAGCCACTTTGTTCCTCTTTAATCACAAGTAAGTCGAACCTGCTTATAAAGGCTTGCTGAATGAGCGGTCTTTCTCTACAGGTTCGGTTATATGTCGGTATATATCATATGCATTCTTGTTTATCAGTACCACAGCCCACAAGACCCAAGGCAAATTTGTCTGTGAATACATTGTATGATCTTGCGGAGCAGAATCTTAATCCTTCACAAGTGAGATCACTAGAATCTCTTAACCCTTTACCTACGGGAACCGGGTGGCTCCTGTATTGGGGATGAGAGAATTCAGTAGTCAACGGGTTCAATCTTGGAGATCACGCAAATCACTCAGATATTCCATTTTGAATGATTCATCCGTCTTAGTGGCCTTTATACGCAGGATTGGGGTTTGGGGCTTCTTTCTGGAGATAAATCACATGTAAACAACCACAGGTTGTGTTTATAGTCAGGTGGCCTTTCTACATTAGGTATACAGTACTCATTATCGATATTCTCCATGAATGAAACTAATGTGGCCATTACAGACAGGTAGAATTTCCACAGAGGAGGGAACATAGCATGTTTGACTGTATCGTAGAATCACCTCTCGATTGGCAGTAGTGAGGCTTATGACCCAACGCTGTACCTAATATTTTCAAAGAAACTTGCAAAATCAAATGCAGGAGAGGCTAGTTGTGAGGTATCGATCCAAAGTTTACATGTTCATGTATCTGTTAACATTTTACTATGACTCTCTCTATGGACCAATCTTTCAGTATCCAATTTTCTTTTCTTGTGCATAATTTGCCTTTTCTTTTGATTCTTGTATTCATCTTTGATTCATAATCGTAGATTGAAATAGTGTTTAGTACTCCAAATTTTCTGTGAAGTGTCAAAAAAAAAAGTTTTAAAATGACTTCTTGCCAGGTGAACTTTAAATCTTGTTAAATCTAGTTTGGACTAGTCGTATATGAAACATTATTTTACGTCTTCTACTTATCTCTGTGTATATATTGCAATGTTTGATTTATTTAGAGGCTGCAATATGTGTTTGCATATTTTACTTCTCTCGCGCTTTGTCATTTGTCTTTTTTGTTGCAAAGCGTGTAGTTATAAATGATGTTTAAATTGAGCAAAGATTCATATACCGGTACATGTATCAATCTTGAATAAGCCAGTTCGTAATTAGTTCATGGTGCAAATGACCTTGAAATGACAATGTGAACGTGCATGCGCATATATTAAGGTGGACGCGCTACTTTTTAATATATAAAATCATACTGATGCGCACATCGTGGTGCGTACAAAATGACAGCGTATGGTGGTGAATTGTACCCGGTACAAATAAGCTTTATTTGCACATGCTCATATTGTAATTACGAACTCGCTTATTGCCTATGATCAAGTCAGTTGTTCACTTTAAAAGAACATATTAGAAAGCCTTATCAATATCCCTCACAAGTTTGTACATGTTTTTACAGTGATCACATTTTATAGAAGGTATAGTACATGCATGTGGACTGATCCTTTAATTCAACACAAATTTCAACTTACATGAAAAATGTCCCCCTGCAATTAGGGGTATTATGTGATGTAATGGGTGAATTTGCTAGTTCATCACGAGATATGTGGGGTAGAAACATTCAAAGAATTGAATGCATTTTTTAACCAGTGTACAGCTCCCTGAAAGAAGCACACCTATTTTGGATGTTAAATTCTTTATTTGGATGTTAAATTCTTTATTTGGATGTACAGTTTATGTAGTGTCGGGGGAGGTTTAGGATTTCTTCTCATAGCAATATCATTCATTGGTCGTGCATAAATGTACTTGGCGATACACAGAATTCAATTTCCTATAATCTGTCCTTTTAATAAACAGAATAAGGGCTTCAGCACAAACTTGATATTATCACCAGGATGGATAATTATGTCACTTCTACGGTTTCCAAGAGTGACCTTTTCCAAAGGGCAAAGGCGAACATTTAGTAGTTGTACTAGAATGGAAAATGTGAACATATGTTTGATGTTTTTGTGAACTTGCTTGGGATGTGAGATGCTTTGTGCAAAGTTCTCTTTTTTTTAGTATTAATGTGAAACATGGAGAAGTTTGAACTTAGGCTATTTTTAAATACAAACATAACTTGTACCACATGCTTTTGATGTTTATCCACTGATATTCAAATATGATGAAGTGACGTGAGGAAATGTACTTTTAGTCAGACCATCCTGTGGGGGTTTTTTCGTGTCGTATCGTTTGTGAGACCCTGTATGATATGTATTTGGTTCATGAACGTAAAATGAAGAATAAGATGAAAATGCAAACTATTTATGATTTGATTTTGTACTTAAGTTATTATGTTAAGGGACTCATCACTGACTTGGAAATGATTTTTGTTCAGGATTATGATAATATGCATTCTCTTCTGATTGTTTTTTTTTTTCGGTGTCATTTATTTGGTGCCAATTTGCAGATTGGACTTCTCCTATGAAGTGCTGTACGACGACTTTCCTTTTATAAAGTCGTTGGAGCACCGATTGACCATTTGTTTTTTGGTGGGGATAATTGCGAAAAGTATCTCAATGTGTTCATTCGGAAATCGATGTGTAAATTTTAATGTAGCATGTTCGTGATGAATTTTACTTGACATTTAAAAGAAAAGACAGAGTTGATGATTTAAAAAAAAAAGATAAACTTGTAAGATATGTCATTTATTTTGTGATATGATAGCATGGACTATATATACATGTAGTTGTCATGCACTAAATTGTAGTGCCTTAGACACAGTCACTTTTTTGGAAATTTGTAGATTGCACATAGTTCACTTTCGGGTTGAATTTGTCGACTGTTTTTTGACTACTTGCTTAGTATACCTACACATGCAAGTAGGCCTTGTTTAGTATGTCTGTTTGATATAAGAAATTTGGCAAATTGATAATGCATTGTTTCATTTGAAATAAATGAGTATGATGATAGAATAATGTATTTTTCCCCCCTTTATCTGCTCATCCAAACTTGAAAAGTTTTTTTCTTCTGTACATATAATTAGTGTGAGCTCTTCAATTCCAGTGCGCAGGGCATTTGTTGTTTATTTTCTGTACAGGTTGCGAACTTGCGATTCATTCATTTGAGCTGTACATAATTAAAAGTATGTAAACTAGATGTACATATTGTATTAAAACAAAACCCCATCTTTCCTTTTGAAAGCTGTTTTAGCTGTTGTTTAGAAACTGAAGATTTTGTGCAGTGTTAGAGAGTGAGAGAATGCCGTGGTATTAATCAACAATGTTTCCCAATCTTATGTATCTTCCCCATTTTATTCAACCTCTAAAGAAGTAATGACGATCTTTTTATTATGCAAATTAGCAATGCACCTGAGTTGAGCTTTTTTTTTTTCTATTGTGTACCAAAAAGCAAGAAAGAAATGGGTAATTTTTTCTGTGACACAAACGTTTTCTTTCTTTTTTAAAAAATTCTCTCAATTATATCTTTTCATGCTTCTGACTGTTGTGTATATCTGTACAGAATTTCCAGTCGAGATTTTTCTCTATGCGTGTTCATCAATTTATCAGTATTTTTTTAGTGTGTAGTTTGTGTTGACAATATTTGGATGTTGATTTGTTTTTTTGTAATAGTTCCTGTCATTTTATGTTCGATGTTACGGAAGAGAAAATGCTCATTTATTCTCCTGAGACATGCTATGGACTAAACTGCTTGTGACTCGACAATGACTCTCAAATTACCGTACCCGCCTGGCGAAAATAGATCGAGCATATATACTCAATGTTTCTTTAGAATGATAACTCCAGTTGTTATCACTGCTACTCTTTCTTGTGACATGCATGTAGTTATGTATTTCAGTGGACATGATATACTCGGTATATGATTGATTGATATGCTCTGCTGGGTTTGACCAAGTAGTTTTCAGAGTTATATTCATGTTGACGTAAAAATCAAGATTTCAGTTTGTAGTGAACAATTTTATTTTCTAATATAGCTCGGTTCAAATCTTCATTGATTAAGTTTACGGTATTTTTTTCACGTCTTAGATGCTTATTTATGTCCTGTGATTGTCGCTCAGTTTTTAAATGATTGATTTTCCCCTTATTTTTCATATTTTCTGTTGTTTTTTCATAATGTATTTATATTATGAATATTATTACGATAAAAATTATTGTAATTTATTCATACAAGTGTTTCTCCAAGATCTGTGCATAGAAAATAAAAAGATTCATTACTGGGATTCAAACAGGTATACTTTTCCATACAGTGTACAGTATTAAGATATTAAAAAGAATTATCTTACCCAGCAGTTTCAATTCAGATTTCAGTTTATAGTGAACAATTTTATATCTAATATAGCTCAGTTCAAATCTTCATTGAGTAAGTTTACGGTACTCATTTTTTTTTCCTGTCTTAGATGCTTATTTATGTCCCGTGATTGTCACTTAGTTTTCTAAATGATTGTTTTTTTCCCCTTATTTTTCATAATTTTTGTTTTTTCATGATACATTATTTATATTATTATGAATATTATTAAGATAAATATTATTGTAATTTATTCATACAAGTGTTTCTCCAAAATCTGTGCTCAAAAATTTTTTTAAATTCATTACTGGGATTCGAACAGGTATACTTTTCCATACAGTGTATTAAGATATTAAAAAGAATTATCTTACCCAGCAATTTCCTTAATCATTGATGTTATTCTTTCTAAATTGTGACGATAGTTTAGAAGAATACTATTGGTATTGAAGATTGCTACCACAAAATATACATGACCTTGTGTTGAATATGCGAGCATACACTTGTACCATTATTAATTTTGTTTATTGGTTATAAAAGATTAATGCCCTATGTTTCTCTGAAGCCCTATTTCCACATCTTTAGCAAAAGTGCTTCTGGGGTAGGTCACATATTGCAGGTCTGTATAGTACTCTGTAGCCATGGTTTTGGATCTTCTAAGTAAACCGACTTTTCTCAGTCACGAATGAGATTATTTTTTTGTTTTTACAATTTAAGTTTCATCTTCATAAATAAAAATGTATTCGTAATGGAGTGAGAAACAGTGTATTAAACAAGAAATTAAAAAATAGATTCAAAGTAGTTTGACTAATTAAAATGTAGTTGGTACATTACAGTACAGATTGCTGTTCTTTGCTTTAAAAAAAAATACTATTTTTGTTAGTGATGTCAATTTCAAAATAGCACAAAATATTTTCTTGTTTGTTGGTTTATTAGTGAGATCAATCAAACAAAAGCCATCAATAAACTTCTCTCTAGAGATTCAAAATGCATGCCAACTTGTAAAATTAAGTCATGCAGAGATATGTTTTACATCATCTCCTGTACTTTCGAGAAATCCACTCTAGTGGGGTGTTGCAAGAAAGTTGCAATCAATTGCAAATTGTAAAGCAAATTAGAACAACCATTCTGAATGGTTCAGGGTCTGCCCATTCAAGAAGATGCGCTTGCAACAATGATTTTGATTGGTCAGTACCGATCAGTTGCAACTTGCAACACCCCATAGGACACTTATTGATAACTTCCTGTTTTACCTATAGAGGTCATCCACCCATCATTTCGATAGGCATTATCCTGGTATATTGTTTGGTAAGAAGATTCTCTATTAATGTACTGAGATTGTGTTACTATAATATCTCTAGGAAGCTTTGTAATCACGCAAACAGCATATTGTCCGTTGAGAGACAGAAGGGCGTAAAACCCTTTGGAAATGGGACTTACTGCCTTCTGGCTCCGAGCAGACCGTATCTGCTCAAGTTATGTTCCTTATGGTGTGTTTGAGATGGACACCTCTGTTTTTTTGTGTTTCTTTGTAATGCTACAGCATGGAAATGAGTTAACTAGACTAATGGTTTGCAAACAATTATACAAACTGTTCGTTAAATTGTTAAAATATGATGAATAACGGTTGGTAAAGTAATTATCAGTTGCTTTTGAAACAAAAATGATTCTGCAATACATTTTCTAAACAGTCGATTTTGATAAATAACATAACAGAAAAAATCCATTAAATCTAAACAATGAGAGTACATGTAATTGAAACATATCCAGCTATTATTCTGGTTAAAATGAAAATTTCATCTTTATTCTTTTTTTTTCTTCTAATGTTTGAAACATAATGTGTTTGATCTGAGACTACTATGTCTTAATGCTAAAAATAACTGTTCAAGTCGGGTTACTTTCAGTTTAAACCAATGAACTTTCTGGATATGATATTGACATATTTATTTTCATTGTGCAGGATGCTACACTGCACATGCTCTACAAACAAAATATCTTTCTCCAAAGTGAATAAATGCAGTGTTTGAAAAAGTGACAGTTGCTTTGTTTTTGTCTAATTTCTTTTGTTTCCACTGCCTAGTAAGTGGGGTTCTTATTATTTTAATTTCCTCAAATTGTAGTATTTTGATAATGTAAATATCTTGTTTATTTCAAATCCAGTCTCCCATTCTGTTGTTTCCTAAATTGCTTGGTAACTGTACTGGAAAAGGACACTGCAGATATTTCAGCATTAGACAGAATGAGACAACCAGAGAAGGGGGGGGGGGGGGGGGAGAAAGAGACATCTGTGCCCTTTAGTATAGCCGTTTAAAAATAAAAGTACAGTAAAAAAAAATGTTGTAGATACTAGGTCAGAATTCAAGATCCTGTGATCTGCTACTTCATGCTAGCTGTCAATTTTTACAATTCTCTGCTATAGCTATGAACTAGATCATCTGAAGACCCACTAAAATTAACATATTTAACTAAACGGAAACAGACTGGTGATAGAACTTTCACTGTTGCATCCTCCATGGAATGGAACAAACTCCCTCTCACTTTAAGACAATCCCCTTCCATTGATTCTTTTAAGAAGTCCCTTAAAGCCCACTTGTTTTAGAAAACTCTTACTTTTTTTGTTGGTGTGTGTTTTATTGTCATGAAATGCTATGTGTATAATGAATTGTGAGCGCTTTGGGCCACTATGTGAAAAGCGTGTTATAAATGCCAGGTATTATTATGTGTAGAGTGTTGCACCTATTGTGGCCACAGCAAACCAATGATTATCTGCCGAGAGCTAGATGGCAGTTATTAACTCATACCCTTTAAGAAACGCATAGTTAACGCCCTTCTGGGTCTCAACAGACTTTATTGTGCTTTTCCTTCCAGTGGCTTTTTGGGATGAGTAGTTTTGAAAGGATGCAGGGCTGCTTAGAGATGGGCTCGATGTGAGAAACTATAAAAAAAAAATCAATATATTTGAAGGAGAGTGCAGGCACGAGTGGATAACAATAATGGAAAGAGATGGAAAGAATGAGATAAACTGACAAGAGACAGAGAATATACTCATTGGTAAAAAAAAAAAAGGTGAAAGTATACAGAATAAATGAATTAGAGAAAGGGGGAAAACAATGACTTTTGATACATGTAATAAGATTAAAGAAGTGAAGGGATTTGAGATAGCAGAGAGAACGGTTCAAAATGGCTCATATGGTAGCAGAATAGAATGGTAAATTGAATAAAAATATACACAAAAGATAGGAAAGAGAGAGAGGGAGGGGCAGAGAGAAGGAGAATTTGATCAAGAAAGAAATAGGTAGATAAAAGAATATTATACATATATAGAGAAGATAAAATAAGGGAGAAACCGGGATAGGAACAGAGAATGCAGAGAGAGAGTTTAAGCAATCAAGGAGTATACTTCTTGATAAAACACTCGAAATATTGCAACTGCATAAAACTATAAACATGATATGAATTTGATTACAAAATGAATAGTTTTATAATGAGTCATTATGTTACATTCAATAAGTTTCCACGCTCTCCAAGCACCCGTACACGCATGTGCTGGAAACTACTCCACATACAGCGAAATGAATGGGGAATGCATAGCGTTTTCGAGACATACCGCAGCAGAGCCATCTAGCGACAGGTGCCGTAACCAAATCTCCCATATAAGGAGAAAATAGGCGGAGCTTCTCCTCGCAGCCGTAATATGTAAATCGTGGGAACCGCATTCAGCGTATATCATTGGTCCAAATATCCTTCGTGTAATTTGCATAACAAATGGAGCTATCGTGTTTTCCCCCACACATGTGTTTACCTTCGGCATGTGTGTATACGCGCGCAATAGAATACACCAGTAAACACAACTCGATAAGCGAAGCGCTGTATGCTGCCCAAGCTTTCATTTCTGTCGAGTCGTCCTATTGCGGGAGTTTGCAGTCCTGGAATGGATTTAGTGGAAACAAATTTTGGACGCAGAGTTCTGATATAAAAACATTTTAAATTCAATCATTTCATATATTTCGGTATTTTAAGAGGAAAGATGTCTTCCAGGTCTCGATTTAGCTTCGATTTCGGTGACGGTTCCAGGAGGCCGCGTCAGAAACTCACTCGCCAGCGCTCCATGAGCGCTTTGACGGAAACTGCCCGGTGCAAGGCCGTCATGGTAGGGGACTCGACGGCAGGCAAAAGTGCTTTGGTTAACACGTTTTTGGAGAAAGATCGTCTGATTGAGGTAGGGTCAAAGAAAAAAAACAAGAAAGAGAATGTTTTCCCATAAGTTATAAAAAAAAACTGGGGGATTTTCAATAGAAGTAAAGCTCTAACTTGAAAAGTACCATCCATGTTTCTTGATTTTGATTTTTGTTTGTTTTTGTTTTAATGTTGTCTTTGTTTTGGGTTTTTTTGTTGTTTTTTTGTGTTGCTTTTCATCATTCTAAAAGGAGAGTTGACCGAAAATTTGTGAATAGCCGATCCTATCCAAAACAAGAGGCTAACGAATGAGAGACAGAATTTTTTTCGGTGTAAAGGAGAGGTTCCTTTTTGTGAGCTTTCAGTGTTAATTTATTTATTTTCAAAATTTGTTCTATTTTATTTCTTTTTGTGTGAGATGGCCAGCACTTTTCTTACCATTTTGTGCAACTTTTTATTAAGTTATTATTTCCTACTTTATTATTTACTACTGCATTACTATAGAATACTCGGTAACTCAACCATACCAGGGTTTGTGCAAATAAAATGACCAGCACATATTAATTATTATGGTTAGGGTTATGTTTAAGGTAGAATTACGGTTAGACTGAGAGTTAGCTAAGAAACTTTAAAAGGTACCAATCAAGAAAAAAAATTTGCTCTGTATGTTAGAGATATCATGTCATTCTACTAAATTCAAAATATGGGCTTCAAATAATACTATTAAGAGATATTGCAATTTAAATTACATGCTCTATATTAAAGCTCAAAAGCGATTCGTGAGTAGACTACTCGATGCACCCGTATGCGCTCGCGAAGATAAGGGCTCGCACGAACCAAACTCGGAGTTCAGTTCCGCACGAGCATTTTCATGTTATGCTTTCTTTCCTTCATACTCCTTAAAGGAGTATGAAACTCAACATACATTACCTGATAATCATGTGGAAAATTGTCAGCCTGTTCAAAATATCTTGAAAATACTCTGATTTGATTACTCAGTAAGGAGAACAGTCTCTCTAAAGTTTGCAGATTTTTTGCTAGATATTATCCCATGGGGGCTGCCATTTTGAAGAAACTGATGTCATTGCGGTACATGTCCATTTACCTATACACAATGGATAAGATGTTGCATATAAAAATGAATAGCTATTGTACAACTAAAGCCACCCATGCAAAATGGCAGCCATCTTGGTACCCCCATTGTCTCGCACAGTGCATGCCAAATCCTGCTTAACAAAAGAAACACCTGAACCAAATATCTTGACACAAATAGGTTACATGACAGGATAAAAGTATCTTCATTTGAATGTACATGACTACAACAATGGTTTATTATGAGAAAATCCAGTGTCATGCATTCCATAGCTGATCATGAGTGTCATGGTAGCTAGTGTATAGGTCAGTGGGTATCTCACAAATAGAACTGCTCTGACATTACTTTGTAGACAAAATGGCAGCCTCCATGGGATAATGTCAAGCAAGGAAACTGCAACTTTTGGAGACGCCTGTTCTCCTTAAATAATCAAAATAGGAGTAATTTCAAGATATTTGTAATAGGCTGACAATTATCGACATGATTATAGGCTAATGTTTGTTGCCTTTTATTCCCCTTTAACTGTTGACCTATGGAATGCCAGATAAAGTTCTTTGAGATTGATTTCATACTTTCTTCCTGTACACAAATTAGTTTTGCAGGTGATTGGTACACTGGTGGGGTATTCTATAGTTGCTCTTAAACTTCACTTGGGGAAGAAATTTCACTCAACATTTCCCTTGGTCATCATCTCCAAATTTACCCTGTCTGCCAATTGACAATATTATGCCAGTGGTCTTTAAAGCATGTTAATGATGATTTTAATTCAATATTTATTTTTTCGAGATGGGGAAATGGTGGCACTGAAAGCAGTAAAATCTAAGCACATTTTTTTATTTTTTTTTATTGCATGAAGATATTTTCAAATAGCAATCTGAAAGACTGAAGTTCAATTCAGTTTTGAAGAGTAATATAGCTACATGTATTATGAAAAATTGTTGGACATCAACTTCTCCCATGGGCAAGATTAGCTTCCAA
The DNA here is from genome assembly GCA_025617745.1 of Heliocidaris erythrogramma. Taxonomy (NCBI): domain Eukaryota; kingdom Metazoa; phylum Echinodermata; class Echinoidea; order Camarodonta; family Echinometridae; genus Heliocidaris; species Heliocidaris erythrogramma. The sequence continues at coordinate 28,095,299 of CM046870.1, forward strand.
TCACAAAAAAAAACTTTCGTTCTGTATGTAAGGGGTTCCATGTTGCCATAAGATATTCAGAGTTTGAGCTTGAAATTTTGATTCTATAAAGAGATATTGCAGGTTTAAATACTTTCTAAATAAACATTACAGCGATTTGGGAGCAGACTAATAGACGCACCCCTACACGAGCGCACAAAGTATGGCCCACGCGCAACCCAACTCCGAGTTCCATGCGAGGGCTTTTATGTTTTCCTTTATTTTCTTCAAACTCCTTATCTGTTAACCCATAGAAGGTCGGGTAAAGTGTTTTGAGGTTAATTTTATACATTCTAGCTGTACACAAATTATTATTTTGACGATTGGTACACTTTAAAGCAACGCAATACATTTTCTACCAAGACCATTCGGCAGATATCATTATTGTCTGTCATCGAGCTCACGCTCGACTGATTTTATGAAGCCTTATCATTATGAATACCGGGTGCACGGATCAATACCAACATTATATCATTTAAACTCCACTTTTTCAGATCTACAAACCCACAACTTTTGATCGATATACAACAGTCCTGGATTTTGACAACAAGCACCACATAGAGCTCAATTTGTGGGACACTGGAGGTAAGAAATTGGATTCTCATAAATAGGGCAAAATATGTTCTGTCATTCTGATATAGAAAGAATTGAATTGATTAGGGAATCTCCATACATCACAAAACATTGTAATCCACTTCCAACATCTTATTTCCATTCTAATTAATAGTGAAGGTACCAGAAAAATTTTCACATAAAAATTGTTGCTGTCTTTTTACTTGCTTGACAAGCAAGAAATGAAGTTTTATGAATACACTGCTGTGATTTTGTATCCAGGAACATAAGACAAGGGCAGAACCAGGATTCTCTTTCAGGAGGGGGAGATGTGGGTAACAATTTAAAAGTTCTCTGACAGGCATGAAAGGGGGGGGGGGGGTCTAGGATTGTCTCATATTGTAAAGAGCTTTTTTTTTTAACTACAACAATCTCTGACAAGCAAGAGAAACAAAGGGGGATTATTATGATTTTAGGTGCCTTTGCAGTATGGGGGGGGGGGGGGGGGGGGGCCGGTTATTTCCCCACCCACTTGCACTTTCTATCTAGAGTGTGCAGGCACCCCATTTTATTCCTGTGCACCCCTCACCCCCAGCTCACTTTCCCACACCATAGTAGCAAGTTCAAACGATCAGCGACAGGGAAAACCTCTTGTCGACATCCTTTGTGCAACCATCTTACCCCAGGAGCGAGGCTTTTAAGGTCTTTGTGTCGCTCATGCAGGAAGCATTGTGCCTGGGATGGTAAGAAGAAAAGACCAGTCTCATATTCTGACAGAAAAGTGCAGTGGGGAAATTTGAGAGCAACAAAGATGACTCACAAAGCATGAAAACACATTTCACTTCTCGAGGCTGCGCCACCGGGTTTTTCCGAAATGTCCAAGTCTACTGTCCCAGAACCCTTGCATATGGTATTGTCATGGAAATGAACTCTATGGAATCAGATACTCTCTTTGCAAGCTTTCATTCAATTTAAGTTAATTGCTTAATTTCTTCTCCAAAATACTGAAAATGGATGATAAAAGTACATGTATTAATAATCATGAAACTAGAGAAATTGATATCATAACAAATGGACACCTCCCATCTTTGCCTCATGTTCTACAGATTTATGAGTTATTTGATCGCTGTGCAGTTACTGCCGGTAATAATTATCATTCACTTAGAGATAAGGTTGAGCTCTGGTCGTGTGATTGCATGATGAAAACAGAAATTATAAATTATTTGGAAAAGTTGATTATGTATTACATAAGAATGATGGTATGCATTGTGAGGTTCGGGAATCACAAAAATGACTCGATCTCACTGAAAATCACATACATGTAGGCCTACAGTGAAAAGCACTGCACACAGATACGGTTAAATGAAATGTGCATGTGCCATCAGAATTTGTCCAAAGTTGTAACTTTTTTTTTGTCATATTGGAATATGAGCTCATTTCAAAAGCAAACTATTTTCATGTGACTGTGATATTCTTTCACATACATGTATATTACATGCAGGAATAAAAACAGAGAAACTGTGCATATTTTTTCACCATTACTGGAAAGTTCTCACAAGGTTTTCATGGATGCTGATATAAGGCTCTATTCATATTCTTCGGAAGCGCATATGTGACCCTCCACCACAAAACGACCAATAAGTCGGAAAATTTGGGTTTTTTAAATTTCAGCAGTTTGAATGCTTAGATTCTAACCTCTAAATTGATATACTGTACATGTATAATTTGTCTTATATAAACTAAGGAAACCCTTATAAATTACAATGAGAATGTCAGAGTGTCAGACAGACTGATGGCCAAAACAATAGAGAAAAGGGGCTCTAAAGAAGAGTGACCATTTAAGAGCACCTAATCTGTGTGCTATTGTTTGTTGAACAAAAGGTTGAGTCGAAAAACCCTAGCCTACACTGTGAAGATATAATTGGATTGAGTTGAAACTTTTAAAATAGATACATGTATATTCCTTTCTTTTTGTAGATTTTGAATATCAGACATTGCATAGTTTTTGAGCTATACCAGAAAAGTGATGTGAAGTACGATCCTCGCAAGCTGACACACAAAGTTTGAGTGTCCAGGAAAAAAAATCATATTCAACATTGTATTTTACCCCCAATTTTGTCAGATGGTAGATTAATAAATTAACTTTCAGAAAAATAAAAAAAAATTAAAATAAAAATTCCCACCACAAACAACTTTTTTCAGCTGTTTACTCTAAAACTCCCATTGCAACTTATTGGTCCTTTGGCAAGACATTAATCTACATTTGCCACTCTCCACCCAGGTGTAGTAAATGGGTACCTGGTAGGAATTTATTCCTTGAAATGCTTTGAGCGCCTTATATGGCAGCTCGGCTAAAGCCAGGGTAATATTGGAGCGCCTTGAGCACCATTGGTGGATACAAGGGCTATATAAGTACCCAATATTATTATTATTATTTGTGGTGGAGGGTTGCATATTCTGAATGAGATATATATAGATACAGACTGAGGCTATTTTATTGATAGATTCATGATCAATCCATTATTGTGTGTACTTACTGATACTTGCAGTGAAATCTTTAGAACAAGGACCAGACAATTTTGACGCCGGGACAGCTGCGCATCATCTGTCAAAATAATGTATCAGGAGATTAATCATTCTTTAAACCTTCGATTTTTAAAAGTATATTTCGTTCCATGCATTTACATGTATTCAGGTACATTAATTAGCAAATCAGGTCACTAAGTCATACACAATCCTGTCAGAGGCAGGCGCACATTTTATAAGAATAAATTGATCAATAAGATTAACTAATTAGGCCAATTAATCATTCACTCGGTATAACAAGGAAATATAATTCTGTTTAATATGTTAATTATTTGAGTTAATCAAACAGGCTTCAATCATCCTATCAATAAACCACTTTTTGTAATGCAGTCAAATTCATACACACTTGCCTAGTAACAAAATGTTATATTCACCTGTTGCAAAGTATCAATATATATGAATTTTCATCTTTTTCATTGAATGTAAAAAGAATCTCAGTTCCTTTTTGCTGTCAGGATGTTTATATTGAATAAAACATTTCAAATCAAATCAAATCTAAATCAAATCAAATGTTTATTGATGCTCTCGAAGTTGTCCTTCTACACATTTCCCATTTGTGTCCAGGTTAGGTTTTATTAACCTTTTAATTATCTCATCAAACATCTTTGGCCTTCCAACTTTTTTCCAATCATCCACATCTTCATGCTCAGTCATGCATTTGTCTGTGCAGCAAGCCATGTAGTATGCTGGCTGTGTTCACATCAGAAGTTAAGACGTTTCTACATCTGTAGAATATCAAAATAATATTTGAAAAACAGGAAATTTCCATGTTTGTGGTGAAACTGAATACCATTGAGAGTTGCAAGTTTCAGTCCAACTCTTTGAAAATCAAGGAAAGATTACATTTTCCATCGTCAAGATATCTAAATGCATAAAACACTATGGTTTTATCCGAAAAGGACCAATGAATTTGATACATGTAGTTTGAAGACAAGCTGTATTATCATGATAATTGAATGGGTTCTCTGGTGCCTATTCATTTTATTGCATCTAGTGACTGGTCTTTTCTTTCTTTGTAAAATCAGTGAAAGGCTGAAAAAAAATAGTCTGACTAGAAATGACATGAAATTACCCAAGTCATCTGCTGATAGTTATGATTGGTTATCTTACTGCATTGTGTTTGCCCCTCTGATTCTCAGTGCTGTTGAGTACTGGTCATGTGATTGCATTGTGAACGAAACTGTTTTGAAGTTATTGGCAAAGTTTTTTATATATATATATATATATAGTACTTAGAAAGAGTGATTGTGTATTTTGAGGTTTTGGAATTAAAATAATAAGTTTACTGAAAATAATGTACCGTTTGAAAAGCACTGTACAGAGATATGGGGACATGTAGGTCTACACGCATATTTTTACAAAAATTTGGTCTAAAGTTTTTTTGAGCCATTTGGAATATGGCATTTTCTGTGCAGTTCTTTTTTATTTGGTATTACCATTATGAAGGAAATGAATGAGAAAATTCAGGAATTATACTCTTAACCTTAACCAGAACTCAGCTTTCTCCTTAAAATGAAGAATGATGGATTTTTTATCTTTTCAGATGATTTTCAAATTTCAATTGGCTGAATTGAAAAATATTTTTAAAATGTACCTAGACGACAGTACGTCAGCCAGAAAAACATACCCCTGGGAACAGAACCAGGCATTTTACAGTCCAGTAGTTCCCGGATATTTTCATGCATCGCCGCACCCCATAACCCCATTTTATTCCCCCGGAAAAGACCATCCATGTGTTATGTGAATCTACTTATTTCACATGAAGGGGCAGGAGAAACATACCGAACGTGGACTGGAGCAGAGCTTGTACATGCACTTAACCCATTCACACTGTAGAAATGAGTAGTTCATGTAAGATTCACTCTTAATAAGAGGTGTACAAACTGAATGAATGACCCACCCTCATAAACACACATGAGTGCCTTAATGGCCCAGTTGCAAGGAAGTGACCCCCCCCCCCCCCCCCCCCCAAAAAAAAAAAAAAAAAAACCATGGCTCCACATCAACAATTTTTACTGCGGATTCGGATTGAAAATTTCGGGTTTCAATTGCATTAGCCCCTTGTTTAAATATTTGACATTTTGGGGGTCAGAAAGAAATTTTTAAGACCCTAATGTACTGGACCTCTGCTAGTGTAGAGCCCTTCCAAATTCAGGGAATACTCTAAATTGTAAGACTCTGAAAGCACTTATTTGGTTATTATGAAGATGGAAATTCTCAGAAGTCCAAATTGTCGCAGTCTCTTTAATTAATCATTCATGATATGAGCATTTTTATTTTTGAATGTGAATGGGGCCCCAAAAAGGAAGAGGCATCTCTCAGAGGTGAGTATCTGAGAGGGATGATGGGAAAGCAAGAACATAGATTTAGCACTGGTTCTCTGGCTTCCAATAAATGTCATCTCTATTTATTGAGGGGATTGGGCAAACCCATCACACAAGATTTCAGTGTGTTCTGAGAGGCTAGATTTGCTTTGGACGAATTCCCAAGATTGAGTAACACCTGTCAGGCACATATCGTAACCTTCTCCACGTTATCTTAATTTTGTTGTAGAATTAATTCCCAGTTGAAATCCATTTTTTTTAAAGGATTTTGATTGTATGTTAGAAAGATGACTTCACATGGATCTTTGAAGATTAGATCACTAGCTGTTCTAGATTAGTCTGGACTCTGGACTCAACCTTCCTTTGCAGTGATTCTCAAAGGAGTGTCCATCTGTAATTTGCCCCTAACCCCCCCCCCCCCCCCCCCCCCACTTATTCCACTTTTTTGTAAGGATAAGTAAAATTGATTCCCAGTTTTCTGTCCAGATTTTTCAAAAAAGAGGAGGGGGTTCAATGTTATTTGATATTTGAAATTTTTCCCACACATGAAGAGAGCAAATAGCAAAAAAAATGACGCAGTCTGAAAAACAGGAAGGAGGATGAGGATTGAGGAACTAAGAATTAAAAAAAAAGAAAAAAAAAAGAATTAATTCTATTTCATGTGATGGGTTTTTAGTACACAGACATTTGTGTAACCGTACAAATCATTAATTCCTCCCATTGGTCTGTATTTGTTCATGTACAGAACAAAAACATTTCAACACAACTCACAATATTAATTTGTAACTGGATCTGTTTTGGGTTAGGACACAGACATCTGTATAACTCTGCAAATTAACTGTTCCCATTGGTCTGTAACTCTGTATTGTACAATTGTAATGTACAAAAGACTATAAACACAACTGCAAAATGTAATTGGATCTGTTTACAGTGTCTGGAAGAAGTTGATATAATCAGAATGGCCTCTTGACCTTGGGTAGACCATCAGATGACCTGAGGTGACCCTGAGTCAGGTCACAGACTGATGATATTCCAGTGTGTGTTGGTCTAGATGGCCCTTGGGAAAATATTGTACCCTTTTTCACTTATCAGTGGATCTGGGTACTGCTGATAGATAGCCTGCAAGCACAAACTCATTAAAGTGAAAATTAGGCCTTGAGCTTAACCTCCATTTGTTAGTCTGCACCACAAGTCCAAACTATTTTGTCCAATACATTACTGACCATATCTAAGATTTGGGTATATCTGGGGCCTGTTTCATAAAACTTGTTATCAATAACAAGTTACGATAGTTGTTATAATCTACTGAAATGCTTGCATCTGATTGGCTGAGAGCAAATTTGTCATAGAAATGTGGCAGTTGTTACTGATAACAAGTTTTATGAAACGGGACCCTGACGACTGCATCAAGCTGACAGCCCTCCTAGAGCTTAGATGGCACAAAATATCAAGTAAAATGATAATTTTATGTCAATTTATGTTCACAATTCCTTGTACTGCGTAAAGGATGGGGCATACCTAGGACTTGCCCTGCTGCAGTGCAAAGCGTATGAGGTACAGTCTGCAGTCTTAAACTTCAGACCCTGTGTTTCAAGATATGACTGATAAGGCTTGCTGTCTGCAAATTACATAGCCCATGTGTTTCCAAAGCATGGCTGTACTGGGTTAGTCTGCAAGCACAGACCCTAATTTGACACTTTATCAGAAAATCAAATGTGTCTTGAGAGAAGCCTAACCCAGCTGCCTACTGGTCTTGTCAATAGGAGCAACTATAGTACAGGGCCTATGGTAGTCTCACAGTGCAGACACTCTTTTACGACTGACCAGAGTTTGTGCCTGCAAACCAGTGAAAAAAATAAGAGGGACTAAGAGCGATTAGCCCCCGAAACTCTTGAAAAAGCCACCGTAAATGAAAAAAGAGCCACCGTCAAATTATATGTCTGCCCATGGGTCGTAGTGCATTAAAATCGCTGAACACAACAGGTGGACTTCTAAGTAGCCCTCACAAAAGAAATTTTAATTTTTACACTGCTGCAAACTATGAAATAGCTATTATACCAGGCTAGTGGCTAAGTAAGAAGCAAGTGTTCCATTATATTTGTTACTCTTAGTCTTGTTTAATGCTGAAACAATGGATTTCTGGTAAATGCCATTTTCCTGAACTCCTTTTTTTAAAGCTACAAGACTTTTTATTATTATTTATTGCAACACTTGCCATTACTGTTCATGGCCTTTAAAAGGTGAATTTTAGGGGAACAGGAATAGTAATTTTGAATCATGCTGTGAGTCAGAGTCAGCTGTTGAGGTCATGTGACCTGTGTCTTGTGCTTCCTATTGTGATCAAGATTCCAAAACACCTATAAAATTCCTTGACTACCATCCACCCCCTTTTGAAACAAAAACTCTAAACATCTCTCACAAAGCTTGTTTGATACATGTATCACTGGTTTTTGTCTTAAAGGGAAGGTTGAGTTCTGGGAAAGGTAAAAAGATAATAATGTTAACTCTCTCATTCCCTTTATGTCAGTTTGGAAGAACATCATATTAAAAATGTCCCCAGAAAAGGATTTCTCTTCAAATGCCCTTATATTCGAAATATGACAAATAATAGCTGAAGTGCTAAGGCCGAACATTCATGCCACATCTGTGTGCAGTCCCATATACCCATTTCTGTGTGCGGTGCATGTGCTTTTGAGTGAGTTTGGGTTGATTTCTTATCGTTTTTGACGATTCCAAAACCTCACAGTATACACCAATCCTTATTTAGACATGATCAACCTTTCCCAATTGCTTTCAGACAGTTTCTCTCACAATGTAATCGCATGACCAGAACTCATGCCTTCCTAAAATTGTGGGGGTCACTATCTTGCCAACGATTCCTTGCTTCTTACCTTTATTTTCATCGTATAGCACTTACGAGTTGTCATAGCTCCTTGATAACACATACCATAGTCCATATTGTAATTGAATTACATAACTGTTAAAGCTGTATTGTTGCATGGATATACTCGCTAGTAGTATATCCATGATTGTTGAAATAAATTGCTTTTACTAAGTGATTCTTCAATTCAGAAGTCCTGTATAAAGGGATATTCCACCCTGATTAAAAATTGGCTTTAAAAGAAGCAGAAAAATTAAAGAAACAGAAAAATTAAAGAAACAGATCAGTGAAGGTTCAAGCAAAATCCGACAAGAATTAAGGAAGTTATGAATTGTTGAAGTTGTAATCAATCAGACACAAATTGGCAACGCCGTGACGTATCTTGCGAGCTCCTCTGCCATTTGCTCAGTACAGAAAATTTCATAAATTTTCTTGGTTTTTGATGAAGGAATAGATTTGTTTCCTACAGGTTTTGTGTAACATCATATGAGTGATGATTATATCTAAGGTGCATGTATGACTGTATATTTCCTTTAGAGAAAATGGAAATTGATGAGTTTGGGGGAACAGGTCGAATGGGGCTACAGGGCTAACGGGAGAGGAGCTCACAAGATACGTCACAGAGTTGCCAATTTGTGTCCGATTGATTACCACTTCAAAAATTCATAACTTTCTTATTTCTTATCAGATTTTGCTCAAACCTTCACTGATCTGTTTCTTTAATTTTTCTACTTTTTTTAAAACCAACTTGTAGCAGGGTGGACTATCCCTTTCACCCTGATGCAGGTATACAAAATGGCCTAATTTCACTTTCATGAGAGTGGCCTATGAATTAGGAGATAATCCAAGGGTACCCTTAGTCAAACTAAATCTGTCATACTTCAAGTACACATCAGAGTACTGTAAACATGCACTATTAACCCCCCCCCCCCCCCCCCCCCCCCTCCTGAAATTATTTATAGACCTCCCCCTGCCCCCTCCCCCCTCCTGAAATGATTTATGAGACCTCCCCCCTGCCCCCTCCCCTCCCTTCTCCCCCCTCCCTTCTCCCCCCTCCTCCCCCTCCTCCCCCTCCTCCCCCTCCCTCCCCCCCCCCCCCCCCCACCCAACTACATGTACATTGTCCCCACTGGTCGAAGAATTATTCATCAGGCATTAAATTATTTTGGTAATCCATCAAAATTATAAGTGGATAAACTCTAAAAGCATATGAATTACAACCAAACCCCTGGCCCCCATACCAACCTGAGCGATGAGTGTATTAGAGCATCCATGACGCCTAGCTTTTCAATGGTAAATGATTAGCTAGCTCTAATCATCCATATGTAACCCTTTTTCCCTATCACAACATCAAGCTCTAGTGTTTGCCCGACTAGAACGCAGAACTCTCTGTTTGTCTGCCCATCTTTCTGTCTGTCTTGACCCTGTTCACACTTAAAAGGGTGGATATTGGACCAGACTGTCATAAATGGAGCAAAGCTGATATTCAACAAAGGCACAGTCTGATAGTGCCATAAGTGTGGTTCTTGTACTGTGTTGCAGTCCCATTTTTTAGTTGTCCTTTTGCATCAGCAGCATGCTTTTTTGGCTCCCTGTAGCTTGTTATTGGGTGTGCCAATGCCACGCCCTACAGTCACACCCAGCAGTTCATACCTCAGAACTGAATTTATATTTAGCAGTGAGAAAAGGCTCTTCCTCTATCTCATGATGGACCTACAGTGTTGATAAGCTCATCCAGATCTGTTAATGGGATATTCCTCTCACCAAAACTTATTGGTAGCTGCATGGGTCATTGTCAAGGGTTTCCTTCTCATAAGAGCTTGTTATGGGTCAGCGTGGTGACGAGCTGTCTATTTCTTATTCTAATTTACATTTCTCACGCTTTCACTGATCTGTTTCTGCCATCTTTTCTGCTTTTGTTAAAACCAACTGGTTATCACTTATCAGAATGCACTTCCTCTTTAGTTTCTCTAGCAGTGAGAACAGACCTTTCCTCTTTCTTTTGCTCTCTGTCTTTGACTTTCTCTATCTCTCTCCAGCTCATCCCTCTCTCTCTCTTTCTTTCTCTCTCTTTCTCTCTCTCTCTCTCTCTTTCTCTCTCTCTCTCTCTCTCTCTCTCTCTCTCTCTCCTCTCTCTCTCACTATCTCTTTCTTGGCATACAAATTGTAGATATAGGCACATTTAGAGCTGTTAATGAGACATCCCTCACACCCAAAACAGATACATGTATGTAGCTGGTTCATTGTCAAGAGCTTCTTTCTTTGTACAGTGGGTCAACACGGTGACAGGCTTATTGGATATGTTATCATCATTGCTCCTAATGGGCTCCAGCTGATCAGTGGAAAAATGGAAGAAGGGATTAATGGTATAGTTTGACCAGATTCCATGCACAGGGGAATCTCATTATGCCATTCAGCTGATTAGGGTTGGGTCCCTCTGCCAATTATCACATTTATCCATTTATTATATGTGTGATGAAAACATGTTGTCTAGTAACATAATATGCATTCACAGTGTGGGCCTTGCTTCAGATGCAGCCAGTGGGGTATAAGGGTACAGGGGGCCGGCGGCTGGTGCCCCCTCATTAATCAAATGACAACATTTAGGGGGGAAAGAAAGATAAAATGAGAGAAAAAATATTGGAAGATGGTGATGGCAACATGAAAAGGGTATGAGATGACACCCTCCCTCACTAGAAATCATTGACCTTATTCTCTTGGATTTAATTTACTGAGTAAGACTCCCCCCCCCCCCTTTTCTCTCTCTCTCTCTCTCTGTGACCCACATAAGGCCACTTAATACTGCCTGCTACTATTATGATGAAAATCGTGTTTTATGTTTTGACCTTCTAGTTCTCTTTGAGGTGCATGTGATGGTTATGTTTGTTTACACAAGTATAATTTTTTTTTGTTTAACTTGTCAAATTATTCTTTTTGGTGCCTGCTTTTATCTTGTTCTGAAAGAAATATGGCAAGATACATTCACCATTGATACACATGACATTGTTTTTACAGTATTGCTTATACGTAATTAGGCAGTTAAAAAACCTCAATTACTCACTGAATATATCCCCCATCATGTAGTTCGAAGTTCAAAATGAAGGTTTATTGTCTAACTGACTGGTCCCATTCAACTGCTTTAATTTCTCCCAAATTGATCTCCTGATGTTTATATGAAAAATGTATTTGATATCAGTGTTCAGGTGCCTTCTCCTGGTTTATGCCTAATGAACTTTCAGCACTGTTTTTCCCAGATCAGTGGAATATCTCTACCACATTAATTTCATGAGGCAAATTTGAGAACAGTTATAGTCAGGCATATATACTTCTATAATATTGACTGGCTTGAGGGGAATATCAGAATATATTGCCCGCAACAGAATCATATTGCCCTGAGTCGAGTACGAGGGCAATATGGTTCTTTTAAGGGCAATATTTTCGATATTCACCGAAAGTAGAGCGAGTCAATATTATTATTACCTAGACTCTATAATCATATGCCTATTTTGTAGCAATTACAAACACGTCCGTTTGCCTGTATAAAGTCCTTTTGATTTCAGGTTATTCATACAGATATGTAATCTGGGCCAAGCAATTGTGACGTAAATTGTTTTCGCGCATATCCACTGTTTAAACCTTTGTAGGCTTTAACGCGTACACAATACTGCACGTATGCACTTTGATTAAAATCGCACTGACAAGAAAGGGTGGAATATGGCGAAAATGTTGCCCTCTGGTTTAGTACATTGGTCTGTGGGGAAAACCCCGGAAGAGGGCAATATGGCAAATATTGCCCGCTCTGATGATGGATTCGGAGTTGCGTGTGTGTGTGTGTGTGTGTAATTGGGTTTTTACAGATGTGTATCAATCACATATGATTATTTACGTCTGGGACCGACCTTTAACGTCACCATCCGAAAGACGTGACTCAGGCTCGAACCTAGGTCCGCTGAATCAGTTTATAACTTCCACTGGTAACTAGATTACAGGCGCACGCCACAACGCCCAGTTGCGTGTGAAATACAGCTTTTTATTTTGCAGCTATAAATGCCCTGTATAGGTAACAATTACCATTATCGTTTTCTTATTCAAATTAAAATTGGACTGGCCCTTCCTTATTGTGAGACTGAACATACCAAGGTATAGTAGTAGCTGCGAAGAACTTCTAAGAATGTGTCATGGGTCTCTCACTGCCTCTTAGGCGATCAGTAATTCTAGAACATCATCAGCAAATGACCGCGTTCCTATTGACTGGAAAATCAATTAGCAAACCCATTGTGTCTGAATGACCTGTAATAGATGATTGTTTCATGATCACTGACTATGAGTCAGGGATGTATCCCTGTGTTTTTTTGTTTTTTAGGGGGGGGAAGATTTTTTTTAATTCTGATAAAGAAGACAAAGGTATCACATTTTTAGGTGATGCTCTGCACAAAAAAATCTCTTGATAAGTCCCTACCCCCCCCCCCCCCCCCCCCGCAAGAAAAATAATTTCAAAATAGTTATGAATTAAAAACAGGTTATCAGATTTTTCAGGTGCCTATTGTGGGCAGAAAGTTTAAAAAGGGGGTGGGCACAATTTTTTCTTCTGTGTACTTGACGTATCCTCCTGCTTTGCTTTCAAAAGGAGTGCACAGTTTGGTTGTATCCCACCCCCTTTAAGTTTGCCGTTGTATGAGTAACCAATGCACAATTTTGAGACAGGAATTCATCTTGTCATGGAGTGGAGATCGCAAGAGATTCTGGTTTTCCCCGGATGAGCTGGTACCCATTGTTGCCATAGTAACACTATCCTGGTTGGGACTTGGAATTGTCTTCTACATGAATGCTATCAAGTACCAGTGGTGTATCCAGGACTCTCTGACAGAGGGGGGGGGGGGGCCACAGATGTCAAAAATACAAAAGTTTCTCACACATTTCCACATTTTCAAAATATGCGGACAAGTATAAAGCAAAAAGAAAGTCCCCAAATTTAGCCAGGGTTGCATGCCCCCAGTGCCCCCACCCCCCCCCCCCTTCCCCCCCTTGGATCCTTCACTGAACATATTTTGTGGTGAATGGAGAAATGGGTTTGTTGCTTTAAGTTTTAGAGAAAATAAAAAGATGTTATGAAATTTGCTTTACTGGTGTAATATCCTCAGAAAATAAGTTGCAATATGTACATGTAACTTGTTTATTCTTGGATCTAGCACCAAGAATGTATCTCAAGTAGTCTTATATACATTGCCTGCCTTCTGAACTTGCAAGTAAACAAAACTTGTTATATAAATACTTTGATTTTTGTTTTTAAAGATAAAGTTGAGTTCCGGTCATGCAACTACCTTGTGAAAGAAACTGTCTCAAAGCAATTGGGAAAGGTTGCTTATATAGCACATAAGAATTGGTGTATGTTGTAAGGTATTGGAATCACCAAAATGATAAAGTGACTCAATCGTGCTGAGAGTGACATGCACTCCCGGGGGGGCCACTCAGATATATGGGTGTACACATGCGCGTCCAAGAAAACGCGTAAAAAGGGGTCTTTTTTTCAGGTGGAACGCGTAACGCGCGTTACGCGTTAAGGGGTCCAAAAACGCTGATTTTCAACAAAAAAGGGGTGCTTTTGACTAATCTGGCCGAAGTCAAAACTGTTTAGGGGGGTTGGATGATGAAAAACCGCGCAAAAATCCTTGTTTAAGGGTCTTTTTTCATCCAAGTATAAAACCTGTTAGGGGGTATTTTGAAGACCCATGGACACGCAGGTGTACACCCATATATCTGAGTGCCCCCCCCCCCCCCCCCCCGGCATGCACTGCACACAGAAATGTGTATATGGGACTGCACACACGTGTTCAGCCCGAACATTCAGCCGTTTTTTGTCATATTTTTAATGAGAGGGCATTTGGAGAGCAATCTTTTTCAGGGGACATTTCTACTATTATAATCTTCCAAATTGAAGTAAAGAGACTGAGAAAGCTCACAAATTATATTTTTACCTTTCCCAGAACTCAACCTTCCCTTTAATAGGTAGTGAACTCAGAGAAGGTCTGAATAATCATAACTACAATTCAACAAGAACACTGATCTCTCATTTATTTACTTACATGATTCTCTTCACAACATTCAACAATAGGTTATGAAAAGTTCATGATCTTTTAAACTCCTGACTGACACTTGTCTGGAATGTAATTTGGGGTGTCATGTCTCAAAGACTAGTCTGTGAATGTGTCAGTCTGTATATCCCCTAGCTGCATGCAGTGTCAAAGAGCTAGAGCAGTATACAGTTAAAAATGATTGTGTATGGTTCAAGTCTAGACAGTATCTTTCACAAACACTAAAATTTCTATAAGAATTAAGTCTCTTTTACCCCTCTCTGTGCAATCCAAGTGTTGTTGTTTTTAAATCATGGACACAGTGCCAGATGCATTTATCATTGAGAGATGTGACAAAGAATTATACAAGCTCAAAAAGTGTCACATTTACCTCCGTCTTCTGTACTCTTCAAAAAATGTTGAGTGATCACTGACATGAATTCCAAGGGGAATAAAATTCACTCCTTTCTTTTTTGGAGACCACTCTAAAATGAATCAATATTCACTCCTAAACAAGTGATCACTGACACAACTCCTGCTTGAGTGAAAATAGAGTGAAATTCAGTCTTTTATTAGAGAGTATACTATTGTTGCCATGTTGGCAATTTCTATTCAATTTTTCTCCAATTACACAATATTATCTCATCTCTTGGAGTGGTTCATGTAGATGTAGATGTACATCTTGAAATGAAACTGATGTGTTCACACAGGGGCGGATCCAGGATTTAGTAAAAGAGGGGGCACAAAAATGAAAGTTTGTGAAAAGGTAGACCCGTATTTTTTTGGTCTCGCCAGCTTCTCGAAAAGTTGCTCAGTGGGGGGGGGGGGGGGGGGGGGGGGGGGGGGGGGGAGAAAAAAAAAAAAAATTTCGCCGAACCTTCCAAAATCGCTTAGTAAGGGGTTATGGGGTCCAGTTTCCCTCCATAATTCCCTGACAAGCAAAAAAAAAAAAAAAAAAAAAAGGTCTTCAATCTAAAAGGGGGGGCACAATCGACAAAATGGCGGATCGTCTATGGTAAAAACTCATACTTCTCTTCCAAAAGGGGGGGCACGGGCCGGCTGTGCCCCCCCCTGGATCCGCCAATGTGTTCACAGATTTATGCATACTACAACACGATGACATAATTTCTATTTTTATGCTTTGTATATAAGGTCAAAATACTTTTAATGAGCTACATTACGTTATCCCGAACTGAAAGTTAATTTAATTAATTTAACTTTTTATTACAGGTGATTCATCATTCAAACAATCGGGCATAGATCTTGCAACATTTCCTTTCGACACTTGAAATTAAACTTCACGTGAATCAGTTTTTAATTACTTTACAACTACCTTTTTATGGTGCTTTTTAACTTTTGAAATATGTTGAAAAATCTATACAAGAGGGTATGGGGAGGAAGGTTATATACAAGTAATGAATTTGGGATGGAATTTATTTGAAATTAATTATGTAATTATAATTATATCCATGCAGCAGCATAAATAAGATTCTTATACTGGAAGACCAGAAATTTTTTGCATGCATGAAACTTTTGCCAATTTTGTGGTCAAGATTCGCGAAAATAATAAAAAAAACAAGTAAAACATCATAAAATTATTGCATTTCTTGCTGCAAAATTGGCTGTCATGAACAATTCACGAAAGTTTCTGGTTATACATTGATTGTTCTCGAAATTTAACATAACATTTAATTTAGTTTTGCCTGCAATATCAATGATTAATATTCTTAAAGGTATGTGCACTATTCAACTTTTGAATAGTGGAGGTGTGGTGGTATAGTGGTTCATTCACTTGACTCTCAATCCAAGGGTTGAGTGTTCGAATCTCAGCCTGGCACTAGTGTCTTTTGGCAAGACATTAATCCACATTAATGTCTTGCTGTTTTTAACCGAGGTCTTACTGTAAATCAGATACAAAGTTTAGAAAGAATCCAGAAGAGAGTATGTAAAATTATTTAAGGTAAAAGTTATATAGACTATGAAGATGCCCTGAAACGACTGCAAATAAGGCGAGAAAAATTGTGTATTGATTTTGCTGAATCTTTAATAAAAAAACCCACACTGTAAAGGCTGGTTACCTGAACGAAAAATTGTTGGCAAGTCATTACGGAACATACAAAACTATAGTCAATACAAATGTAAAACCTCTCGTTTCAAACAAAGTGCAATACCATATTTCATTGATCTTCCTAATAATTGTTGATTTTTTAAAGCTTTGTTTTAAACTAGATATCAATTTTTCTTTTGTATACTTTTTTATTTAAAATAAACTGTGTTTTATACGTTTTAGTATCTCTTTTTAATCAGGCCAGCATTTTAACTTCTATAATGTTGATATGTTTTATGAATTTGTAATGGTTATTTTTTGAATGGTTATTCTTTTATACATATTACATTTACATCCTTTACCATTGTGAGCACATACATTTCAGCCTTCTGGCTGCAGCATGTGCATTTTAGTTGTATTCTGTATTTTCTGAAATAAATAAAACTTGAAACCAATTTGCCACTCTCCACCCAGGTGTAGTAAATGGGTACCTGGCAGGATTTATTCCTTGAAATACACTTGCGCTGATTACGGCTGCCGGAGCTAAAGCCAGGGTAATAATATCCAAACCCTTTGGAAGCGCATAGAGACGTTGTATCATAAGGTGTTATGCGCTATACAAGAACGGAGTATTATTATTATTATATATGTACATGTTCAAAATCAAATATAGATGTTCTGGGAAGCCAGATTACATTGTACATGGATGGTGATTTTGTTAAGGAATTTGTAATTAATTCCTTCAAATAAGATGTTTGAACTACCTTACAAATAAATGTGTGATACCTTTTGTTTTTTTATTTAATATCAATATTGATTTTTCACCCATACTGAACATTTAATCACTTTCATGAAGTTTTATGAAATTCTTTTTCTTACATCCCAAGACAAATTGATAAATATTTCAACAACTATTATTTTCACGACCATGTCAAAATGATAAGTATTTTATAAGCTATACTTGGCTTTAATCTGCAACAAGGAGACCTTTTCCTCATCTATAGATGAAAGCTATAGATTAAATCTATCATCTATAGATTAAATTAAGGAAATTGCTCGGCTACCAGTTCCAATATACGCCATTGTAGTATGCACAAGGTCCATGGACATAGTTCATTAAAAAGTTGTTTACACATCACCCCCTGTGTGTTGCTTCGATCTTTCTGTAGGAAAACATGGTACCTGGTCTGGGCGAATCATTAAGTTGATGGAAGAAGACTGAGCATGCCTGTCATGTTGGGAGAAGTCTAATTGTTAAACAGAGAAGACAAGATGACGTAGAGATGGGTTGTTTTCTAAAGATCACCTCTAACACTACCTTGATCGGCCTTTGGGTTGGTGTGAGGTGGTGGAAGGGGGAGCGTGTGTGTGTGTGTGCGTGTGTGTGCGTGGGGGGGGGGTCAAGCTTCTGAAAACATACTTAAAACATATCTTGGGTTCTGGTGTAATGAGGGTGGAGATTAATTAAAGGGGTAAGAGAAGTTTCAGTCTTTAGAAAATACTTAGAGCATATCTTGCTTTACGGTTCATATTCATACAGCTATTGGTGTACATTGTAAACAGTTTCATTTATGTACAATGTACAAAATGTATACTGACTCTGATTTTATTTTTTCTTCACTAATATTAAGTAAAGGTGTTGGAGGAAGACTGGGTGTGCCCGCATGTTGAGAGAACTCTAATTATTTAATGGAGAACCCAAGACTGTATCAAAACAAACTTAATAGATACATGATAACAATCCACAGTGATTTTTTTAAAAGTTTTTCTCAAAATAAAGCTTTATGCTTCCAGTATACTCAAATTTGGCTTTAAAACTGCCTATGGCACAGCACTGTGAGGGTTAATTTTGATGGAATGCAGCATTTCTAATCACTGTCTCTTGTCGATTTGATCACGCTGTAAGTCGTTGAGTGATGAGAAAAGGTTTGATTGCCATTAGACCTCATCCATCCACCTATCACATTAATCCTGTCATGCTTGTGAGCATGTACCCCTAGCTGCACATTTGATATAATGAAAGAGAAAGGTAGGGTTAAAGAGAACATTAGAGAAAGTGGAGTTCTAGAGTGTGATCAGCGTTCTTCGTCATTTTGCTTTCATGTGAAACTAAACTACCTATTTAGAGCACTTGTGTCTGGTACGTAGGCCTTGAAACAATCCTCGGCCCCGTTTCATAAAACTTGTTATCAAGAACAACTGCCCCATTTCTATGACAAATTTGCTCTCAGCCAATCAGATTTAAGGATTTCAGTAGCTTTTAACAATTATTGTAACTTGTTATTGATAACAAGTTTTATGAAACGGGGGCCATGCAGATCTCAAGTTTTTGTATCGATACAAAGGCTCACATGATCCAACAAGATTCACATTGAATATCTAACTCCATATGAATAATTTAAAAAATGATATTTTGTTCTTGTACAGCACACATCACATTTATAACATCTCTGTGCGCGCTCAAAGAACTTTGTTAATCATCACTCCTTCTTCAGGCTTTTATAGCTCTGTCTGCCATTATGACTGCGGAGTACCGGTACATTCGAAGCATGAATCCTACCAGATCATGGTTACATGGACATGTTGTTTTTCCAAAGGTTCATAATTCTGACGGTTCGTAATTCAGAAAATAAAATAGGGTTCGTAATTCGGAAAATGAAGAAAAAAGTTCATACTTCTGAAGGTTTGTAATTCTGAAAAGTTATGTAGGGCTCTACTGCATTTTCGGAATTACGAACCTTTGGAATAACAAACCGTCAGAGTAATGCATCAGATATTCGGTTATAAACTCTAATTTATTTTCGGAATCATGAACCACCTACTATGGGAAATTTTTGTTTCAGAATTATGACCCTATTTCTTTTTCGGAATTACGAACCTTTTGAAACACAAGTACCCCCCCCCCCCCACCACCAGACACCCACTTATACTATACCTAGTTCAAGAGAGGAAAATGTAGATTAATCATAGTGAAGTGCCAGGGCTTGAACCCCCGAACTTCTCAACCCCAGACACAAGTGTTTGAAGCATTATAATCAGTTATTAAATTGGAACTGACAAGGTGCCATGCAAATCAGTTGTTATCATTGTTATAATACATCGCATTCATCTTGTTATTGTATTGTTTTGTCTTTATATGCTGGTGAAAAGTAAATTTCCATGATTTTTTGACCATGAATAGATTAAAGAGTTGAACAGGTGGTATAGATAATGGCAATATTTGTCCATTGATTTCTTGTATTCTTACACCTTAAGGAAAACCTATTGTAACACTTGACACTTGTCTTCTATTTGATAGGAAAACCAGAGTATGACTTCCTTCGTCCTCTTGCCTACCAGGATACAGATGTAGCTATTATATGCTTTGACATCTCAGAACCAACCTCACTGGAACGCATCTCACAGAAGGTAAGTTGTCAAGGCGATGACGGTGATGATGATGATGATAATGGTGATGATGATGATGATGATAATGGTGATGAAAATGGTGATAATGATGATGATGATGATGATGATGATGATGAAGGTAATGAAGATTGTAATGGTGATGATAATGTTAACAATTGCTGATGAAGTTGAAGATGGGATGAAGGTAGTCAAATTTTAGTATTAGATAATGAATTAAAATGGTTATAAGAGATGGGGGTGTGATTATCTGGAGCACAATTCACAGAGGGTAAGTTGTCACAGCGGTAATGATGATGATGATTATGCTGAGTACAATGCTGATGGTAATAATACCGTACCTAGTTAAGGCGAAGGTGCATGGGATTCAGAAATTTTAATCCTTTTATCGGATAATAAATCAGATGAGAAGATCATAATCTGATATTTGGCAGATGCTTTGTTTTCTATGAAGGTTAGTATGGTTTGTCATGGTAACAAAAAGGATGCTGACAAAATCACCAAAATGTGTGTTATCATCATTGTTATAGAGTAGTTGGCTAATTCTTTAGATATAGGTCTTTATGACTTTTGCCTTGTGATGTATTACTCATAAATCAAAATGAAAAGGAATGATATGAACTGTTAAAATGTGTAAAAGAACATGATGAGATAAGATAAAAACTGGATGAATATCGTACAAATGCTTAACTGCACATGTCATCAATATTATCAAAGTTTGGAAGAAATTTCATCTGTATTCTAGACAACTGCCCATTTCTGTAAAGTGAGCAGTGATTGTCTACTCAATAATTCATATTTGATCGTCCATGAGGCTCTGTCTACATACACACTTCAAATCGCTCATGTTTCAGAATTTGCCCAGATTTCATGTCGTTGCCATGGATACCTGCCTTTATTTGTGCATTCCACAGTGCAGACAGGTAAATTGAATTGAGCAGTTGGATAGGTGTTTTTGGGCCTGTGGGGGATCTGCTGGGGTAATATTTGCATTCTGTGACTGCAGGCATGCAATGTCACTTTCAATTCCAAATCTTATCATCAAATTTCATGAGCCGATGATGAGGAGAGGTCTGCAATGGGGAGTTGGATTTTTCTCTGAAAGTCATTGGATTACAGAAGAGTATATGTGGGAAGAGGGGGAGATAAGAAGAGAGTGAGGGGAGATGAGAGAGAGAGCGGGGGAAGGGAGATAGAGGAGGAGAAATTGATGAAGGGAAAGAGATGGGGAAGGAGGAGATGAAGGGAGGGAGGGAGGGTGAGGAGAGAGAGAAGGGGTGGGGCAGGAAGAGGGAGAGAGGGTGGGTCATTTCTCTCATCATTGCTTCTTGAGTGGATACTATCAATTTCTTTCTACTCCAGCTAAAAAGCTATTTCTCTATCTTTCTCTTGTACACGTTAAAAGTTAATGATGTAAGAATGAAAAGTGATTCTATCTCCCTTATTGTTTATCTCTCTCCTTTATTGTTTATCTCTCTCCTCAAGTTAGGTACCATCACTCAGCTTTTTAGCTCACCTGAGCCTAAGGCTCGAGTGAGCTATTGCGATGGAAATTTGTCCGTCGTCCGTCGTCCGTTAACTTTTTACATTTTCATCTTCTTCTCCAAAACCCATGATCGGAATTCAACCAAACTTGGTAGGAGTCATCCTTAGGGTAGGGGACCCAAAGTTGCTAAAATGGTACATGTGGCCCCCAGGGGGGCCCAGGGGGAAGGCCCCCAATTGTAAAAGCTATGTAAATTTCAAACATCTTCTTCTCCAGAACCAGGCATAGCTCAGACTTGGTATTTTGTATGGAGATACCTCTATAGATGAAGAATGAATGTTGTTCATGAAATTTCTCTGAGTGGCCCTATAGGGGCCCTGTGGGGGTAACATACTGGAGGGGGGGGGGGGGGGGTGCTGCCAGGCAAAATGTACATTCTGATCTTCTCCAAAACACATGATCGGAATTCAACCAAACTTGGTAGGAATCATCCTTAGGGGTAGGGGACCCAAAGTTGCTAAAATGGTACATGTGGCCCCCAGGGGGGCCCAGGGGAGGGCCCCCAAGTGTAAAAGCTATGTAAATTTCAAACATCTTCTCCAGAACCAGGAATAGCTCAGACTTGGTATTGTGTATGGAGATTTTTTTCTGGGTGGCCCTATAGGGGGTCTGTGGGGGTAACATACTGGAGGGGGGGGGGGTGAGGGCAAGTTGTCCGCCATCCATAAACTTTTTACATTTTCAGCTTCTTCTCCAAAACCCATGATTGGAATTTAACCGAACTTGGTAGGAAGCTCAGACTTGGTATTGTGTATAGAGATACCTCTATAGATGAAGAATGAAAGTTGTTCATGTGCTAGAGAGAACATGCACCAGATGTGAATTGATCCACCTCAGGTGAGCGTCGTGCCCCCTGGGGCTCTTGTTTTCTTTTACTCTTTAAGCTTTAAAGATATTGGTCTTGTTTTTTATTGAATTTTTTCTTGTCTATAAAAAGTTTTACAAATGAACATTCCCCCTCCCCCCCCCCCCCTCTCTCTCTCTCTCTCTCTCTATTCCCTCTTCTCCTCCTCTCCCTCTCAATATTTCTTTCATAACGTTAAAATGCCATAGTAATAATGGAGAGCATTTAGTCCTGGAAGCTCAAAAAAGTTCCTGAAAAAAAAAATGCTACTAGATTTTAACAATATGTTATGTTTTTGTTTGTTTGTTTATTTCAAATAGAATTTTGAATATCTCAACAACTGCAATTAAGAGGGGAAGTAAATGGGTCATTGGCTGTTCCCCAAAAAGGAAGATAAGCAAATCAGAAAAAGCATTCCTTGATAAATAGGGTTGATTTGGAGGACAAAATTATTACTTTATTTCACTGATATAATGCGACCAGCCAAATGCTTACTTATCCAATTTCTACAAGTCTTCTTGATGCTATAAAATAAAGACCAGTATGGTCTAGAAAACTCTAGATCTCAACCATAACTAATTACCCTTTATCATGGACATTAATCTTCCATCATGTTTCCTGGTCCATTCAGTAGTCCATTATTCTCTCTTTTTTTTTTCTTGAATTCTTTGTTTTTCTCTGGGTCTGATCTATCAAAACAACTGCCAAATGATGTTGTTTTGTTGTTTGGAAAGATCAGTATTTGGATTGCCTTTCAATACTTGTGAAGTACTTTTCATCATGATATCTCTCCTTGTTATTCCTGTTTTCTTCATCTTGTGTTGATTAATTTTCCTTCTCTATTATTTGAAGGTTGACATTCTCAAGAGTGTTTAGCCAACAGGGAAGTTTTTAACTTTTTATTTGAAACATTTTCAAATGTGTGGGAAGTTTGTTACATGTAAGTAAGTTATTCTTCCTAATGCAACATAATGGAGTTTTTCATTGTTATTAAGAATTGTATTATCATATTTTATGTTTTTACACTGTACAGAAGATTTTGTCAGGGCACCTTGGGGCAGAAGAATTTGTTGGGGGGGGGGGGCATGAGTATGCTCCCCTTAACTACCCCTCTGATGTGAACCCCTCCCCCCCCCCCCCAACACACACACACACACACACACACACACACACAGAGCTTTACATGGCTTTGTATACTTCGAGGACAAGTACTGTTCCTCTATTGTTCCTCCGTCCTCGGACAGTTGACGGAATAAGGCACAAATTCATTGTTCGACGTTCGAGGACTATTGTCCGGCTTCGGAGGACCATTGTTCTCATGATTTTTTTTTTGTTCTCTGTCCGAAAATGTCCTCGGACATACGGCTAAACACGCCCACACCCACCCACACACACACACACACACACAAATGCAGAAACAAAGAGAGTTGATTGTAGAGGGTAGCTGAAAGAAAGGATTTAGAGTGGAAGAGAGAAGAGTGAGTAAGAAAAGATAGTATGAGACCGATAGTCTGGAAATGGAGAGAAAGAGAGAGAGAGAGGTGGGAGGGAGGGAGAAAGAAAGAGATATGAGATAGGAAGAAGGGAGAGAAGAAGAGAAGAAAGTGAGAATAAAATATGAGAGTTTGAGACAAATCACAGCCTATTTGTTCATTGTGTACATGTATGTTTGATGCAAAAAAATTATCAGGTTCATAGATAAAAAATCGACTCAAGTTACATGTTCCTAGTACAGAAAATATTGTGTTTTCTCTTTGCCATTAGCAAGATCACAAGTTCACTTGCATGGCTTCATATTTTCTCACTAAATATTTTTTCTGCAAAGTATCAGGAACATGCTTGGTTCATCTCCACTCACACATTTCCTATGGTAAACAATGGAAAATAGAACTTGTCCTCAAAGTGTTAAGTGTGTATGAAAGTGAAAGTACTGCCATAAAGTAGTACTAGTACACAAAACCATAAATTCTTAAGAAAGAGTGATTTCTTGTTTTAATTACTTCGGATATGCGTGCATAATTTAAAAATGTTTTGTTTCCTGTCCTATATAATGTGCCACACATAGGCAACATATTAATGTTTTTCATTGTTTCAGCAATGCAATGTTGCCCCAGCCCCTTCCTCCTCTTCAAACGCATGGGTTTTTTGCCTCCCCCCCCCCCCCTTTTTGTGACTGGCCCATCTACCTTTAACATCTTTTTGCCCAGTCCCACCATCCCATGAAAAGTCAGTGTCGGTACATTATACCAATGTCATCAGTCTATATACATCAGCAGTGGTCTCATTTAAGATCAGAGTTACAAGTTTTGATAATTTTTGTATTCTTTAATTTTTATCTTACAGTGGTTTACAGAGATCTGACAACACATGCATGTCTTATTGTCATGTGATCGTAACGGGGGAAACAAGTTTGAGTTACAAAATAATATTTACCTCATTCATAGATAAATGCACGTCCATTCTGAAAGTTTTTACCATTGTTTTATTCTGGATTATTCTATGATTTTTATCTTTATCAGTGGTTTCCAGAGATCCGTAAACACTGTCCTAAATGTCACGTGATCGTGGCGGGATGCAAGTCCGATCTGCGAAACGACATACACGTCATGACCAGACTTACAGCGATGAAGATGATCCCAGTGTCACATGACAAGGTTTGTTACATCATATCCATCATACATTGCAGTTCAATTGCTAAATTATTTAGAGGGTGTCATATGAGAAGCTTTGACCTTTAGAAACTGTATCTAAACAAATTGCAATATCATCACTGACATATTTAAGCGAATGTGTTGAAGAGACAGTACAATGTCAAATTTGGAAATGCTATTTGTCATGAAATAATTACGAATGATGCTGTTGGCATACCCAGTGGCATAATGTGCAGGATCAACCACTGAGGCGGTGCTGGTGTCATATTGGAGGACACCAGAATTTCTAGGGGGGGGGGGGGGTAAATGTGAAAGAATTAGGGACCATCAAGTGGAAGAGGGTGTGGAAAGGGGTCGCTTCATCTTTTTTTTATGTTACCTTCCCCCTTTTGATTTTCTTCCTCATTTTTATAAACAAACTTTTGCCCTTCAACTGGAGGGGCATGTGCCCCCTGGTGCACCCCTGTAGCTATGCTTCTGTGTATAAATCCTTTCAAAAATTGATTATTCTTGTGCCCTTCGATGACTTTAAGGTCCAAAAGACAATTTACATTACAAGCAACATGTCTCTGTTATAATCTAACATTCACAATGGTCCAGAGCTCTATTGTAAGTTTGCTGAATAATTCAAAGCTATATTGCTCGAAAAATTGATTGAGTATCCTATCAACATGCATGATGTCAACTACATTGGCTTATTCAAGGTTGGATCAGGGCATTCTGGAATGGATGTTTATGTAGCAATTTCCATGTCATGAAAAGCCAAAGGCTAGGATATGTGCTTTATAAGAAACACATCTCCATTGTGATGAAACATGCACTTTTGTCTATGAATGTGATCTTTTGTGAGTATTCCAGAATTGTGCATGATAAAACAACATACGTGTAGATGTAGAATATTATATCACCTCTTGCAAAAATTGATTGAATAGACTGTCAAACTGGTGGTGACTACACTAGTGCTCTGTAAACTAGGCTAGTATATTATTATTCTCCGCTTTTGAATACCCGTCAAATTAATTGTCTTAGGAGTGGCGGCAATATACATGTATGCATTACAAGAAACATATCCTTTGTATTAAGACATGCTCATTGCTCCATGAGTGGGCAGAATATTTTAAATGAATACATATAACATATGACATAGATGTAGAATGTTTGATATACCAGCTCTTACAAACACTGATTGAGTATCCTTTCAAACTAGTAATGACTTTTGCGGATTATAGGCTAATATATTTTTTTAAATTCTTCATTGTTGTGAATGGCTGTCAACTTGTCTTGGGAGAGATGTACATCATCACTCTTGTAATACTGAATTACTATACATGAATCCAAGATAAGGGTATTTTTGTAGGGATTTTTTTCAACGTGTGGTATAAAAACCAGGGTAGTTACATGTAAAAACAGAATGCTGTTGCCATAGTACTGAGGTCCTAGGGGCCAAGGGTGTTGAGTTCAGGAAGGCCAACCACAGTGGTTGAAGAGGAGCTAGGATGGGAAGAAAAATTGAAGGAATTCCGCTCAGTTGGAAGATGGCTAGATTTGTTTTGAGTGACATTACTGAATTTTTGTTTTTTCACATTGCACTCTTCATGCTTGTTGTGATGTCAGACACATGTGGTGTATTGTCGACTGTCTGAAGAAAAATTATAACAGAATATGATTTGCATTGAGTGCAGTGATATTTATTTGCAATGGAATCATATGAACCTTGAAATATGTTTTAACAGTATACCAAATATAATTATAGGCTGTTTTCTGCACTCATAGGAATTTTGAAATATAGAAAATTATAGAAATATTTTTTTTACCCATTCATGATCAACTTTTACCAACACTGAGCATATATAAGCACTTCTTGTATGCTTCTTGCAAACATATAACACTCCCAGGAAAATTATTTTATGGGGGTTGGTGGTGATTGGTGACCTTTCAGATGGAATGAGACTTTGATCCCTGTTACACTGGAATCCTAAGGAGTCTCGGGGTGCCCCGAGACTGGTCTCGGGTAGGTTCCAAATCCGGTGTAAACGGACGAAACCTACCCAAAACCACTTCTGAGCAAACCAGTCTCGGACTACCTAGTGATGTGGACCGAGACTGGTTCGGGGGCACCCCAAGACTCCTTAGGATCCGGTGTAAATGCTAACCTACCCGAGACTGGTTTGTGCGCTGCTAGCATGTTTGGAATGATTGCGTCACCGCAAACACAGCGCATGCTAATACAGTATAGTAGTACGATTGTACTCGGAGGTGTTGGTTTTGTTGGGACTGATAGGAGTTCAATAGATTGTAACTTTGCATTTTTTATCGTCAGAAAGTATCCTTTTGCTATAGATTCTTTTCAAATATGTCCATTTTTTCTGAACTAACCGTTGATTACATCTAGGAAGCCCACAATGTCCGCAAACAGAAAGTCTCACTCGAAACCTGTCTCTTTAGCTTTGCGTAAGTCGGTGTAAACGCTCAAAAAGCAGTCTCCTTACGATTTCGGTGTAACAGGGATCAAAAAAGTTGGGTCAGCTTTTTAGAAACCAATCTCGGGGTGCCCCATGACTGGTCTTGGGTAGGTATTCTGGTGTAACAAGGGTCTTTGAGGGTTCTTGGAGAGAGAAAGTGTCAGGGTGAATATGATTTATATGAAATGTATCAAAAATAGATTTTGAAATGTTTCTGTTTTGAAATCCCACTGTCTGTGATGTGAAAATACAGAAACCGGAATCAAAATGGTTTTAATGTCAAATGAGACTAAATTTGTCCTGTATGCTTATTCTATGCTTGTAAAACTTAATTTTTTTCATTTTGTATTACAAACCTTAACTCTCTCTCTCTTTCTCTTTTGCTCTCGCTAAATTCAGGGTAGCACGTTAGCATCTCAGATTGGAGCTGTAGCTTACGTAGAGAGCTCGGCGAGGACCAACACATCAGGAGTACGGGAAGTCTTTGAGATGGCGGCCTTAGCGTCAATTGGCAAACTCAATCTACAGAAATCCTACGTGGACTTACCCAACGAAAGCAAAAGACTTTCCATAACGGAGTCACTGCGATTCAGGAAAAGGGCGGAGGTGGTGACGCCAAAAGTGAGAGTGAAATCGATGGTGATAGAAAAAGACCGAAAGTCGTGCTTGATCATGTAATTGGATCGATCTACAGCTTCTATGATTTGAAATCAGAAATACATAAGAAACGTGTGGCGTTTAAACTTGAAGATGGATTAGAAACTTCATGCTGTAGTGCAAGATAGGACTTGTACACCAAGACCAGGACCTTCAGACTTAGACCAGGACTGTTGTGAAGTCAGATTTGGATTTGTCATAACCAGATCTGTCAATATAAAGATGAACTAAAAAACCCTCACCTTGTAATGCAGGATAGATCCTGTCCTAATTGCATTGGAGCTGGAACTTCGGTGTTAGACCTGAAATTGTTCCCATTTAGGAAATTATGACTGGGATTTAAAAGTCTTGGCGGGACCGAGACCATGAAGACTTGTCTTGAGAAGTCTCAAGTACATCATTGTTATCCAGTAGATATATTTTGATTTTGAAGAATTGGGGATCGGAAATTGTCACATTCAGAACTGACTGAATTCACGAAAAGAGGCTGAAGACCCAAATGTTCTATTGGGTCAACAGGATTGTGACCATTTCCTCAACGGTTAATTAATTGTATATTTTACCCAAGTGTTCAGAGAGCAAGTCTGTGCTTATAGGTGTGCTCAAAGGTACTGAAAGCTTTAAGTCCTCTCCTAGCGACCTTGATACATACGGATGATATGATGCAGGCCAGAAATATATATATTTGTCTATCAAAATACATGTATAACATTAAAAGAAAATAATGTTTAGGAGCTTCCTTCAGAATATAGGGAATCAAAACCAGCTTCCTGTTCGAGTTTATCGAGTCTATGACGCATGCTCTGACAACACTTACTTCTGGGTCTGTCTCCTGTACAAATTGAATTCCTATCTTTAACCCTATCTAGGCCAGATGGTATAAGCTAACCCCAAACCAGGTTTTAAAGATAAAGCGACAATGTGCGAATATGTCTTGGAATCTCTCATTCACAAAAATATCTGTACGCGAAAATATTAGCGTATACAGTATTTAGTCAGGTTCACACAAAGGGGGGCTAGCTAAACTTTAAAGATAAAGTTGAGTTCTGGTCATGAGGTTGAATTATGAAAGAAACTGTCTCAAAGCAATTGGGGAAAGGTTGACATAAGAATTGGTGTATGCTGGTAAGGTTTTGGAATCCCTGAAATGTGTATATGGGACTACACACGTATGTTCGGCCCTAACATTTCAGCTGCTTCTTGTCATAGTTAGTGAATGTGAGGGCATTTGAAGAGCAATCCTTTTCAGGTGACATTTCTACTATGATGATCTTGCAAACTATCATAAAAAGAAAGAGAAATCTAGCTTACAAATTATTTTTAACCTTTCCCAGAACTCGAGTCCTCGTAAGCATGGGTCACATTTGACCGATAGCGATATCAAGATTTTCAAATAAAGGTACACTCTGCTATATGTGTGTGTACACGTGTGAGTATGCTTGTATCTGTTAGTAGTAAATAGTGTATGTATAATACGCGCTGTGATTGGTTAGATTCACATCACGTGACGTGCACTATAACTTTGCCTCATACACAGTAACATTTATAGATCTAGGGGTCTATTTACTATAACAATTAATGCATGTTCTATTTATGCACCATTATAATGAACTCTAAATACTACATTATTCCTCGTGCAGGTCTGTTTCACCTCTGCCTGCGGCCTCGGTGAAACAAAACTGCACTCGGGGATAATTTAGTATTTGCCGTGCATATAATCCAGTACAGTGCATGATAGACCATGCACTATTTATGTTATAGTAGGGCAGCTCTAGCGTGTAGCTTTAGAAAAAATAATCTCATTTTAATGTTTGGAAAGGGAGAAAGGCTGCAAATGAATGATGTAATGTGTTTTTATAAGAAAAGGAAGTTCTTATCATTTTTTCAATATGTGGTAAGAATGTAATGATGCAAGGATGTAAACGGCTTGGTTATATCATTTTTTTTTTTAAGTGAAAGCATGCAGCCATGGTTTTATACTTCCTGGTAAGGTATTAGAGAGTGAAACCATGAAGTAATGCCAGTAATTAACCAACAAGAGAGTATTTCATGTTGGCAAATTCTAAGTAGAATTTGAGATTTCACCGTGCAATCCACTCATGACTCTTATTTTGTTATTGTTTGGTCATAAGGAAAATTTACCATAGCTTTCATACTTCAAGGTGACATTCAGTATTCAGAATTACATGTATATGATCCAATCCTGACAAAATAGCACTGATCAATTGCTTTTTCCCCTAAATGAAATTACTTGATAATTACATTAGGATTTACAATGTAATCTGTGTTGTATAGCGAAAGTAGGTAATTTTTTTTCTTTTTCAATCTGTCTCAGTGTCTTTCTGTCATGCTTATTGTCTCTGTTTCTCCCTATCTCTCTCTCTCTCTCTCTTTCTCTTTTGATCCTCTGTCACTTTCTCCATAATAAATATGTTCAAGTGTATATTGTGCGTAAAACAGTGACATTTACAACAATATTTATTGGAGTCATGCACTGAAATAAACAATTGCTATATCTTATAAGCGATATATGTTGTTGTAACAAACAAAGAAGATTGTTTAAAATGTAGAAATTATAAATTTAGGGTTTCAATGTTTTTCTAGATACGATTTCAAATGAATGTTTCACCAATGTTACAGGCCAAACTGTGACCTGGATTCCTCCTTGTTGACAGATTCAGTGTACATTTCACAGGACTTCAACAGATATTTGCTTGTTGATTTCACCATGTTTGAAAGTAAGTTTCACTATTTGATTGACAAGTAGAATGTGGAATGAAGACATGCTTGTTGATTTCTTGATGATTTCATGCCCTCACATTCATTGCTAGTACTTTACATCCTGAGCTTCAAAGTTGCTTGTAAATTTCAGTATTCCTTGAAGGGTATTAGCAATGACCTTCTACAAGGTTCATTAAATATCTTACTAATGACAAACATTTACCTTGTTCATGAATAAAAAAATGATAATAAATAATAATTTATGGAAGGAGAATAAATGCCTTCTGTTCATAGCAGATATGTAGGCGATTACATCATTGTCATTTAGGATATTATAGAACATAAAAGTTGTGAAAAATTTAAAAGAAATATATCCTAATGAATAGAGAAGTAGGATTAAATTTACTTCAACAATTACCCTCCAAGAAAACTACAGAGTAAATCTAAAATGTTACTAAATAACTTTTATGCAAGACTTGTAAAATGTATTGTTCTAGAGACTATCAAGGGGTTGTTTGAAATAACAAATTAATGTAAAACAAAATAATAACTCGTAAAAGCCCACACCCTGAAAAGTGTCAACACAGACATACGAACGACATGTAGGTACCGTATATGTTCAGTGTACTGTCTCACTCACATACCACTATCCTGTTCCATATCAACAAATTTATATGGGGCACAGGGGCAGAAGTGGAATATGAATGAATTGTCTAAAGATAAAGTTGAGTTCTGGTCATGGCATTGCATTGCGCAAGAAAAGGTCTCAAAACGATTGGGAAAGGTTGATTATAATAGTACATAAGAATTGGTGTATTCTGTAAGGTTTTGGAATCACCAAAAACGAGAAGAAATTAACTCAGTTCTGCTGAGAGTCACATGCACTGCACACAGAAATGTGTATAATGGACTACATACACATGTTCGGCCTGAACATTTCAGCTGTTTCTAGTCATATTTTGAATATAAGGGCATTTGAAGAGCAATCCTTTACGGGGGACATTTCTACTATGATGTTCTTCGAAACTGACATAAATGAAATGAGATAGCTCACAAATTATTTTTTACCTTTCCCAGAACTCAACCTTTCCTTTAATGTAGCCTCACAAACTGATGTTCTTTTTCTTCAGGGCTCAAAGATGACCCAGATCCTGTCTTAACCCTTTACCTACGGGAACCGGATGGTCCCTGTACTAAGCCTATTGGAATGAGAGAGTTCAGTAGTCAACGGGTTAATGTAAAAAGATGCAATTGATACAGATTAATTGCAACTCCTCCAATCAATCAAAAACTTGCAAACTTTTATCTCTTTAGTACAGGGCCCTGTTTCATAAAACTTGTTATCAATAACAAGTTAGATAGTTGTTATAAGCTACTGAAATCCTTGCATCTGATCGGCTGAGAGCAACTTTGTCATAGAAATGTGGCAGTTGTTACTGATAACAAGTTTTATGAAACCGGACCCGGAGTTGCGATTGATATCAAGTTGCAATCGATTTGAATCAATAGTGACTGTTTATAAGACAGGCACATGCCTCCCCAAAAATGTTCCTCCTAACCTAAATATCCCGTCTGTCACGGCCAATCTTTATTTTCCTAGAGACATTTGTGAACATGATTTATGAAGAAAAGCTGCAATTGTTTATGCCAATAGTCAGAAATGATGATCCTCAGTGTAGCATTAAAGGACTATTGGGATTTACAGCATTTTTTTTAACCTTGTGAATATGGAGTAGAAGGGCCTAGAAGTCAGATATCTTGCCAATGTACATTTTATATCTTTTGGTTATTACATCCTTTTGCATCTCTCGAGCTATATTATTTAAACCTTGTAAACTTTTTGAACCTTGTCAATATGCAGTAAAAGGGCCTAGGAGTCAGATATCTTGCCAATGTACATTTTATATCTTTTGGTTATTACATCCTTTTGCATCTCTCTGGTGTTGAGCTATATTATTTAAACATTTAAACATTATTACTTTGCTTCCAACCATTCATATAAAATAGGTATATCTATATTAATCATGTGTGGGTTATGCCAGGCCTTTATATTTTTCTACATTATAGTCCATGTAATGGACTCTGTACCATGATTTAGGGAGCTGTGTTATTTTCAAATGGGTATTATTCTTTTTCCTTCAAAACATTGTATATAGCACAAGGCATTATTTGAGTCCCTCATTGTTAACCAATGTTGAATGAAATTACCATCTTTAAATCATTATCCTTCATCATTTTTCAACTCTATATTATTTTTTCTAAGTGCAACCAAGCTGTGTCACAACTTTAAAGCTCTTATCTTGCCAGATTATCATTATTATGGTATTATAATGATGTACCAGGAAACTGCATTACAATGTAAAATATAATGACAGTTGAAGATGTGTAACGTGTATGAAGTCAAATGGAAACAGCTTATTTAAACTGTTTAAAAACTCAATAAGTATTGAGGGAAGCTTGATGTATAAATGGTTGAATGAGAAAAAGAATAAAGGAAGTAACATTAAAAAAAAGGATAAAACATGAACAAAGATATACAGATTCATGGCATAGGACAAACGAAAGAGAGAGAGAGAGTGTGTATTTTTTTGGGTAACCTCGCTAGTCACAAGGACCGCTATCCATAGCGCGTGACTAAATGAATAGTGGTTTCGTATGAATAGCGGTCCTTCTAAATAGCAAGCAAACCATAGACAATTACCTCGCTATCCATAAGGACCTCCATTCACAATGACCACTAATTCATAACGACCGCTATTCATAACGCGTGTTAAATGCATAGCGGTTTTCTAGGAATAGCGGTCCTTGTGAATAGCGAGCGGACCCGATATTTTTTATAGAGGGAGAGACCTGGCTCAAATTTTTAAAAATGGGAATAGAAATATTTCCAAATTTTGGAAAGGTCTATGAGACCATGCAAGATGAAAGTTGAGAAAAGGATGGACTATTTCCTTTTATCATTTTTTCTTCATATCATTTACAATTAATGGATCTATACTAGGGGTCTGCTCGCTAGTCATAAGGACTGCTATTCATAAACAAAAATTATTCATAAGGACCGCTATTCATAATAAGACATAAGGGTTGCTATTCATAAGGGTAATTATTCATAAGGACCGCCATTCATAATAAGACATAAGGATCGCTATTCATAATATGGAAAGAGGGTCGCTATTCATAATACCAAATCAGGGTCGTTAATCATAAGGGTCCCTATTCATAATACGAAAATAGGGTCGCTATTCATAAAGGTCAATATTCATAAGGGTCGCTATTCATAATCGAAGAAGAGGGTCGCTATTCATAATAACATAAGAGGGTCGCTATTCATAATCGGAGAAGAGGGTCGCTATTCATAATTGGATAAGAGGGTCGCTATTCATAATCACATAAGAGGGTCGTTATTCATAATCGGAGAAGAGGGTCGCTATTCATAATCACAAAAGAGGGTCGCTATTCATAATCACAGAAGAGGGTCGCTATTCATAATCGGAGAAGAGGGTCGCTATTCATAATCACTAAAGAGGGTCGCTGTTCATAATCACAGAAGAGGGTCGCTATTCATAATCAAAGAAGAGGGTTGTCATTTAAATCAAATAAGAAAGGGATATGGAGGAAGGACAACCCAAGGCCCAACGGTATTGTATTTAAGAAAGCTCTATACAATGCATTTCCGTTTTTGTCAAATATATCCCTATTTTCTAAAAAAGTGAACTATATTTATCAATACTCCCCACACTTTGAAAGGCGCTTTGCCAGTGCCTTAATAATTAAAAAAACGATGTCTAATCCATACATCTACGTGGGAGGAGAGGACCCCCCCCCCCCCCCCCCCCCCCCATCCACACACCCACATACACGCAGACATGTGCTTTGTTTTGAATATTGGAGTGTCATTGCCACACCTATTTTAGAGTTAGGGGAAGTACTGGTTGTCTATTTATGTACCCTTTTCGTTCTTTCTTTTTTCTTTTTCCTCCTCTCTCTCTCTCTCTCTCTTCCTCTTTCCTGGACATGGACCTCTTGCTTGTACTCTTATTTCCTTTTGTATACTGTTTACGTAGATTTATCATGGAATAATTATTGTCATGCCTCTTTCTCAATGTGTTAATATATTTTTGATACATGTGCATTAATATATTTTTCTGTATTCATTCTTATCCATCACGTGCAATTTTTTATGCTTGAAATTGGGAAATCAGATTGTAACACAATTTGTATCCTTGTTGCATGACAATAAATGAATCACTGAATCATCCAGATCCTCCCGTTTCTCAACTCCTGTGAAGACCTAATCCTTAGCCTTTATCTCAAGTTCCAGCAATCGTCCATTTGGGGGGAGATGAGGGGAAAGTTGGGCGGGGAGGAGGGGGGGGGGTGGGATTCTCGTAGGGGGTATTTGTCCTGGAGATTAGTTGTAGGGGTAGTTGTCCGGATACGGGCTTAGAAATTGCCGCGAAAAATTTGTTTTCGTTTTTATTTTGGGGCGGGATAGTAATATTTTCATAATACGTGATTTTAGTAACGTACAATTCATTGGCATCTACCGTTTTTACAGTGTGCCCCTGTTTATGGGCATGGATGAGAATGAAGTATGCCCTCCCACGGTTGGGACTTTCAAATTTCCCCGAGTTAAAAATCACCTCTCAGAGCATTTGAGTGCATGTTCTTTCATGGTAATTACTAACTTATTTATTTCATTATATTCTTTGAAATCTTTATTTCGGTCTTCCTTATCATAATCTTAACAAAAATCATGACAAAAATTATCACCATGTTGATCGATCGTGATCCTATGAATAATAATCATCGTGGTCATCCTCCTCCTCCTCCTGATCATATTATTTGATCATTTCATTTATTGAAGGTGAATTATTGCGGGGGGATGATACAAGCCAATCCTACAGGCCACCCCCCCCCCCCCCCCCCATTACAAGGGCATGCGCATCATGTATTTTCTATGTTTGTTTGATCTTAATTCAATTCTATCAAATTTATTCCCATTTCTTTATACTGTAAATCATATTGGTTGTATGTAAACAACCACAGGACCAACGGCTTTAACCCTAACAGAGCCGGGTTATTTTAGACCCATCTCACAGCCGGGGGTGGGGGCTGATTCCGCCCCCTAAGATCTCGGCCGTCCACCGCGCATTCGCAACGAAAATCGGCACACACGTCGCCGACCACGTAATCTACAAAACTGTATAGTCAATTTCTCCGAAAAATTTAATAGCTAATTAATTATGCTAATTTATGCATAAAATTAATTTGCTCTAATTAATTAATTAAAGCCCCAAAACTGCTAATTTTTGGTACAGAGACTCTTTGTCAGATTCTGATCAAATAAACCGGTAAAAATCCTTTTTTTTCTTATGTTTTTTATTGTTTTTTCGATGGAATTTGTCGGCGACACTATTTTAATCCTAAACAACATAAAATTAATTGTTTTTAAACAGTAAAAGTAAAAATAATGAAACATTTATGAATTTTAGCTGGAAACACAATTTGGATTGGATTTGTACACGAAATCACGTTTTTGAACAATTTTGGGTCTGACATGCACTTACGAAATGTTGGGTAACTCCGGAACCGCACGCGCGGACATCACAAATTTGGTCTCAAAAGTTGCGCAAGACTTGAAAGAAAAAAGTAGTGAAGCGGCGTGGTGACTGCTTTTCGCAATGCGAACATATTACGCGAAACGTCGAGGGGGGGGGGGGGGGGATCCGCCCCGGGCCTATTAGGGTTAAGTCCTCTCCGAGGGACTTGAGGTTAATGCCTTACCAAAGGACATGAGTGCATCCTGGTTTCAAACACGCATCCTTCAGTTACAAAGCCACTGTTCGACCTCTGAGCTATCTCGCCTATCTCTGAGGATTATGGACATGATAGAACAACACCTGGTGGCAACACCTACTACAGCACCACCCCCCCCCCCCCCCGCCACCCGCACACAGACTATGCCATTTATGAATTGCTTTGACGAAAATTGTCAGTACTATGTGCTTGTACCGAAACAAGATGGGTAGAATAGCGCAACGTGATCGGACTGATGGGGGGGGGGGGGGGTGACACAGGCGTAGCCAGGATTTTTCAATATGGGGCGTTTGTGAGCCCGCGAAGCGTGCCATAGAGTTGTTAGGGGTATGTAACTATATGGTTTTCCCCCTCCCGTGCGAAAGCTCTGACGTTTTATAGCAAATCTGAGATAAAGATAATGGCTCGTCGCAATACTGCACTGTATGTAACAGGGGTGGGTGCATGGAGAGGGGGGGGGGTCCCTCAGACGTTTTGTAGCAAATTTGAGAGAAAGATAAAGGCTCGTACATTTAGCACCTCCTTTTAGGCGGAAAGTTAGTTCGACACCCACGCAATGCTGCACTGCATGTATCCGGGGTGGATGCATGGATGGGGAATTACTTCCCCCTCCCCACGGGAAGCGCGAATACTGACGCAAATTTCGTAGCTTTTATCGTTCTCTTCCTCCGCTTCCTCACGCTTTTTCGCTCTCGCCTGTTTTTAAGGGGTGTATTTGTTTCATCGCCCGTCCCCATATTGGCTCGACACAGCCGTGGGGTGTCTAGATCCCATCCAATATTATTATTTTTGTTCTTTCATATTTGAGTGTTCATTGAACAATGGAAATCATATTATAATATTTGACAAATAATCCTAACCCTAACCTATTCTTCGATTATGAACAGCGCCCCTCTTTCGTGATTATGAATAGCGACCCTCTTCTTTGATTATGATTAGCGACCCTCATCTTCGATTATGAATAGCGACCCTCTTCTTTGATTATGAATAGCGACCCTCTTCTTTGATTATGAATAGCGACCCTCTTCTGTGATTATGAATAGCGACCCTCTTCTCTGATTATGAATAGCGACCCTCTTCTCCGATTATGAATAGCGACCCTTATGAATATTGACCTTTATGAATAGCGACCCTTATGAATATTGACCTTTATGAATAGCGACCCTTATGATTAACGACCCCGATTTGGTATTATGAATAGCGACCCTGTATCTGTATTATGTATAGCGACCCTTATGACTTATTATGAATAGCGGCCCTTATGAGTAATGACCCTTTTCTTCGATTATGAATAGCGACCCTCTTCTCATATTATGAATAGCAATCCCTATGAATAATGCTCCTTATGAGTTTATGAATAGTGACCCCCTTTTTGCTTTATGAATAGCGACCCTACAGGTATAGGAAATTACACGTTATGACTAGCGGTCCTTATGACTAGCGAGGTTACCCCCTATACTATGCATCGTCTTATACCTGTACACTATTTGCAACATAGCGAACATGACTGCCAAGATGTTGATCCCATTCACTCCTGAATTTTCCAATTTCCCTAGGCTGAATATAGGAACCAGGGGCGGTTCCAGGATTTTGTAGAAGGTGGGGAGGGGGGGGGGGGTGGGCACACATATAATCGAACATTTTCTGACAAGCAAAAAAAAAGGTATCAGTTCTGAAAGGGGGGGGGCACATTGTACACTTTTCTTTCAAGGGGAGGGGGGCACGGGCCAAAATCCCCCCCCCCCCCGAATCCGCCAATGATAGGAACCACCGTTTTCCAGTAGGCAAGAAATCAACCACAGAGCAATTATTATAGCTTTGTGCATCACCTATTGAAATGTGAAGACATTGCAATGGCATTAATTACATCAAACAAATATGAATTCTGCAGGCATTTACGAAAAGGGTACATTTAAATAGCCCTTGCGTCGATTTCTTGTATGTCTCTGTGATCATATGTACATATTTGGGCTTTTGGGAAAGCACTGGACTCAAATTGTCTTTGTTGCTGCATGGGTCGAGTTCAGCGAAAGCTAGCCCGTCATCGGGATGATCAAAATGTAGGGGGTACTTGTTTTTCCGAAGGTTTGTTACTCTGACAGTTCGTTATTCCGAAAATGAAATAGGGTTCATATAATTCTGAAAATGAAACAGGGTTCATATTTCCGAAGGTTCGTAATTCCGAAAAGTTACGTAGGGCTCTATTGCATTTTTGGAATTATGAACCCTTTTTCATTTTCAGAATAATGAACCCTATGTCATTTTCGGAATTATGAACCCCTTTTCATTTTCGGAATTACGAACCTATTTCAATTTCGGAATTACGAACCTTCGGAGTAATGCATCAAATGTTCGGATTTACGAACCCCCTGCTATGGGAAATTTGTGTTTCGGATTCGGAATTATGAACCTTCAGAAAAACGAACGTGTACCCCCGTTCTGTTTGGTGTGACTGCAGGGCTAAGAGGCAGAAATTGTTAGAATTCAGTCGTCTTGAATCAAAGTTCTCCCTGGACCCAAAAGTCTGTCAATATCGATGGCCCCGTGACGGTAATCTGGTAGAATCTTGATCTTGGATGTGTGCGAGACCATGACTCTATGTATTATGTTCTAGGTGGGTGTGTGCGTGTGTGTGTGTGTGAGAGAGAGAGAGGGAGAGAGAGAGAATGGGACAGAGGGGGAAAAGAGTGCGGGAGAGAATGGGACAGAGAGAGAGGAGAGAAAGTGAGGGAGAGAGACTGGGACAGAGAGAGAGATTTAAGAGAGTGAGAGAGAGGGGAAAAGAGAGTGAGGGAGGGAGATGTGAGAAAGGGTAAGAAATCTGGGGAAGATGGGAAAGTAGAATTTTAAATTCTATTTAGATCAAGGAAATGCTTAAAAAGATATGGCAACTAACCCATGCAATGATCATATTAATTTAGTCATATCATCTATTGTTTAGTAATTACTGCTTTGAATATCTTTTCAATATACATCTATGATTAGCAGGGCAGTTTCAATGCGAGGGAAGGACTCTCGGGTGACAATAAGTCACTATAACGAGGACCTTAAGACTATGAAAATTACCTTGCTTTATCGGGAATCTCCTTATATCGGGGTGAAAAAACCCAAAAGAACATAAAAACCTGAGACCAGCAACATTACCTTGTTATATCAGGAATCTTGTTATATCGGATCTCTTTATAGCGTGTTTGCACTGTACCGCGGCCAAGCTAATCGCAACTTATTTGTTGGATAAGTGGATTACCGTTATAGATTTTGCAATTAGACATAATGATTTCAACCTTGGATAAGTGTGATGGTTATTATTGTGCTTCTTACTGATATAAGAATTATGTATTTTGTAGGCATGAAAATGATGAAGATGATGATTATGTACATGAAATGGATGTATTTTTTCTTTGCAGGGTATAGTCAAGGCTATGATAACTCCTTGGTATAATGAAAGATGATTGTATAGTAGCAATAACGATCAAGGAGGGTAGGGGTACAAGGGCTACGATAATTATTTTGAATACATGTCGTTTTTCGGCAGTGTTATGATCCAAAATCCACAAAAGATAAGAATCAAACAAAAGATATTAACTTTAGATGATTTATGGTTTAATTTAAATATTTACCAACACCAAATATAACAGAATTACAGATTCTAGTTACAAATACACTACATGTACTTAAACTGGTAAAGACTTACAATTTCTCAGCTGGGAAATTCCTATTAGTCCAGAATGTTCCTGAAGTGTGGAGTAAGCTGGCTGCTAATCCACATATATTGAATCCAAACGGTATGTTGTCCAACTGGCCAAAGAAGATTCCAGATCCAGCCGAAGAATGTCCAAAATAATTCAGGAGGTCATCGATGTCGATAATGATGTCGATGACGATGTCCAAGACGATGGCAATCACAATGTCGATAACAGTGTCAACTGCAATCTCGATAATCAATGTCAATGACGATGTTGACCACAATGTCAATAACGATGTCGAACACGACGTCAAATATGTCAAGGATGAGGTCCAAGATGAAGTCCAAGATGAGGTCCAAGATGATCTCCACAGGTTGATATCAATATCAGATGGTGTTAACTGAGAACTTATGCAATATATGCTCCACGATGTATTCAGGGTATAAATTCTGAAATTTCTGTGCAAGCACCCAGCTTATATACAATCTCAACCCTTAATTAGAATTTTCTACATTCTACTACAATATTCATGAAGGTTTGGAACTCTCTTGTAAGTTCTATATAGTTCTAGTTGTAACAAACAAAGAAAGGGGATTCCCCTTTTCTATAAATAGACTCATTGCAATGTTACACTCAAAGAGGTTCATGTAAAGGTCAGGATACATGTAATCAACACATTCCAACATGTACATTATACATTGCAATATATCCTATAGTACATCACACACAATGTAAAGATCTAGAATGTTCTCTCTACTGGATGTGCATTCTGATTATTTCACTGCTACACATCACATTCACC
The DNA here is from genome assembly GCA_025617745.1 of Heliocidaris erythrogramma. Classification (NCBI taxonomy): domain Eukaryota; kingdom Metazoa; phylum Echinodermata; class Echinoidea; order Camarodonta; family Echinometridae; genus Heliocidaris; species Heliocidaris erythrogramma. Next base: position 28,136,372 of record CM046870.1, read on the forward strand.
TTTCACATATAATTAATAATTTCTCTTCTGGAAGTTTCTATGTTCATAAAATCATACATAACTGGAAAAATAATTCCCTTCCAGAAGATTCCTTAATTATATCACGGCAGTTTCATAATTCCCAAGTTTAGTTCTTCCGAAGGTTTGTTACTCCGAAGGTTTGTTACTCCGAAGGTTCGTTCCTCAACGGTTCTTAATTCCGAAAATGAAAAGGTTTATATTTCTGAAGGTTCGTAATTCCAAAATTATATGTATGGCTTTATATCATTCTCGGATTTACGTACCTTCGGAATTATGAACCTTATTTCATTTTCGGAATTATGAACCCCCTTGCTAAGGGAAATTTGTGTTTCGGAATTACAAAACCTTTAGAATTATGAATCTTTGGAAATACATGTACGGACCTTCCGTTCGTAAATAAAAGAGTACCCAATATATTTCCAGTTACTCCAAACTCTCCCACACTGGAAGGATGAAATGGGCTGAAATGTCATTGCGTAAAACCAAGGAGCTTGCCTAGTACCTCCTTGGTAAAACATGAAACTTGCCCAATTTGTTGTTGAAATGTGTGATTATTGTTACGTGACCCTTTTATCGAATTGGACACAGAGACTCTCGCCCCCAACATAGCTCAGTGGTCGCCTAAAATAAGACTTCGAAAGGTTTTCTTTTTAACTGTCAGCGTTATTGTGGTTGTTCTGTTCCAAATAAAAATATTTGAAGAATTATCAGTGTATGTTTTACTTCCTCCGTTTCTGTATAGTAAGGTCCATGGTTTTGTGGTAACCTCGCTAGTCATAAGGACCGGTATTCATAAGGACCACTTATTCTTAAGGACCGCTATCCATAACGCGTGACTAAACGAATAGCGGTTTTCTATGAATAGCGGTCCTTTTAAATAGCGAGCAAACCATAGACAAATTACCTTGCCATTCATAAAGACCTCCATTCATAAGGACCACTATTCATAACTATTAATAAGCAGTGGCGCAAATCCCTTTTGAAATTTAACTGTCCGAAATGTCTGAGATTTTCTGACAACAACAACAAAAAAACTATCACATTTTTGGGGTTCTAGTCTTCCTCCAAAATTCTCTGACAAGCAAAAAAAAAAATGTTCTTTCAAAAAGTTAGGGGACATGTCCACCTACCCCTCCCCCTGGATTTGCGCCCATGTTCATAAGGACCGCTATTCATAACGCGTGTTAAATGAATAACGGTTTTCTATGAATAGTGGTCCTTTTGAATAGCGAGCGGACCCCCATGGTTTTAGCAAGGAGTTATTTGTTTTAGTAACAATGTGAAACAGTGATTTAAAAAAAAATTGGTGTGTGTTTGTGTGTGAGTGAGATGATGATGTTGCCAAGTTATAATCTGTTTCGTGTGTCGAACCCCCTCTCCCACGCGCCCACCACCTATACTCTATCTATAACTCAATGTCTTACATGCTCCCCTTCTCTCTCTCTCTCTCTTTCTCATACCTCTTTCGTTCACCCCACCCCCTACTCTCACTTTTATCCCTCATGCCCACCCTCACATGTGCCCCCATCTCTTTGGCGGATCCAGGAAGGTTAGTGGGGGGGGGGGGGGGGGCAATGTGCAAAATATCAAAACCGAAAAAAAGGTATCAAATTTTAGAGGCATGATTACGTCAAACTTTGACACAAACAGAAGTAAAATGGTCAACAAATTTGGCCGGGGCCACACGCCTACACATGCCTACAAGAAAGTATGTGTATAGCAGCTTTGCCCTGCCCCCCCCCCCCCCCCCCCCCCCCCGCTCCCAGTGTTAATAAATCCACCACTGGTTTGCACCTTCCTGGCCTCTGTTTATGTACTTTTTCCAATCGCTTCAAGTCTCTCGAGGAGAGTTGTTTACACGCAAGCAAGCCACCTTAAACATTGTGTTAAAATGTGCGAGTTGGATACAGTCTCATTTCCACGTTTTTCTCACCAGTGTTCTCTCCTCGGGGAATCTCTTTGGGATACGTTCCCACAGCCCACATCACCACTGCCACCTTGTGCTTTCACCGAACAATATTCGCCTTTGCAGCTTCGAAGAATGTCCAGGCAGAGGCGTGTGCGCACTATCCGTATCATTCGGGGTATCGCCAGTGAGCAAAGTAGCTATGCACCACTCAAAATCAGCAGTGAGGACGTGCTCATTGTTCATCACTTGCTGCATGAGGAATCCAAAATCTCCCGTCACCTTCCAAATAGTTGAAAACGCAGGTGTATGGCGCCTCCTATAAACTGTATCACCTACACAAAGAAAGCAGGCAGTGTCGAGGAGGACAAGGGGTCACCCCCCCCCCCCCCTGCACAAAAAATCGAAAGCCGTGGGGAAGACACAGCGACAGAGAGGAAACATGGGCAAGGACAGGGGGAAAGAAATTTGAAGAGGGCCCTCCTGCATCCTCTCCGTCATCGATGGCTTGGTAAATTCGTATTGCGTTCACCTAGCAAGACCGTACCTGCCCCCCCCCCCCCCCCCACCCCATAGTTAATGGTCAATGGCTGGCCACATGCTATCCAATGCCTAAGATCCATTATTTTTGGTATTTCTATATCCTCATGATTGTCTCTCTCTCTCCCTCCATCCCACTCTCTCCTTTTTTTAAAACATTTCTTAAATCCTTTCAAATCTCTCTCTTCTCATTCCCTCCTCTCTCTCTCTTTGTCCTTTTTCTTACATGATTGTGTATACATTCCTTAAATTTATTTTGTGTTTTCCCTTTACCTCCCTTCCTATTCTTCTTTATATTTTGTTCTCTCTCTCTCTTCAGTTTCTCACTCTCTCATATCATTATACTCAAAGTATACTCAAATGTTATCTAGAATGAAGTGCTTGAAAACTTCGACATCAGTGTTTAATAATTGCACTACATACGTGTGCTTGTGTACAAAAATACATCGATTCTGTGAAAAATGAAACATGTAGATGACATAAATTGACATTGAGAAATCGAACTGGTGAGTCCAGAAAAGCCAGCTGGGAAGAGGAATTGGAGAATGTAAAGCCGACTACATTAAATTGTCCAAAAAACGAGAGCGATAATGAGATTAGGCCTATAGGTTTACCGTACTGTATGCTCTTGTCAAAGCAGGGGAGCTCTAGGGTTTACCTCTTATGAAAGTATCAAAGTATCTGACACTTTACTGTGAAAACGGTCAAGGAATTGATATTAAAGTTTGCTCTATACAGTTGACATGAAATACTGATTTAGTCTGTTCTTTCTTTCCCGGTTTTGGTCGATTAATAGGGAGTTTTCGGATGTGTCGACTTGAACGTCGTGCTAGATCCTCTCAGCGACAATGGACTGATTTGTGTTGACTGCATGCAAAGTAGGTGAAGGATGAAGCTAACAATGGGTGAAGTGAGGTTCACGTTTTAGAGAAGACGGCAAAACCATGTTTGACGCGTTCTCGATCTGACTAGTGGACGGGTGAGCCGTTCTTGCACAAAGCGCGTGTTATGCAACTAACACAAAGCAGTCCATTGTAGCTGGGAGGATCTAGGACGGCGTTCAAGTCCACACATTCGAAAGCTCACTAGGGACTTTTAGAAGCAGTGGTCTAGTACTTCGTCCCAGTCGACTAATTCGCGCATGTCAACGTCGTCGACTGCCCATGTTGACTACTGTACAGTTCTGATCATTTTAGATTTCACTCGACGTGTACGTACCGTCGACGTCAACCGGAAGTACACACTCAACGGATGAGCATAATACACTATGAACACGATGACAAAGAGAGCAATTTATGCAGCTCCTCATTCTACCCTCCACAATAGCTCTAGTAGACAAAAGGACATCCCTTCACTGCTATTATGTGACACCTGTTCTACATATTTTTACAGGATAGCAATGAATGGATGTTCTTTTGTTAACCAGTGCAATTGTGAAGGGTACAATGAGGAGCTGCATAAATTGTCCGCTTCTTTGTTCGTCATGTTCATAGTGATAGTTGAGCTGTTCTGATGACGTCATATACGTGAACCTCGTCGAAGATTTCGGAGCACCGCAAAAACGAAGTGAACACTTTTGCAAGTCAGGGAGGAGGACAGGGAGAGGGTGAGTGGCGCATGCGCAGTGGCGTAGAATGATGTCCTTGCGTACCAGTCGACTAAGTGGACGTGCAATTCTAAAAGTCCCTATTATTGTAAACACTGGACTGCCACAGACACAATCTTGTTTTGTCACACGTTAAGTGTATGTACCATACACTCCTAGCAATATGGCAATCTCGGGTGTCAACCAATAAGGAATAAAGATCCCCAAAAAAAAGCCCAAAACCGATAAAACCTACTTTCAAAAATCAACTAAAGGTCCCTGCCTATCACTTTTAGAAAAGTGCGAACATTACAATGGCGTATTGTGATTTCTATGGGCAGTACAATAGGCCTTTGAAATTGCCATTGAGTTTATTTGTTGAAAGTAGTTTGTGTCGTGTTAATAGGCCTGTAAGTCCTATATACATACAATCATAGAATGGGTGATTCTTTGTTTCAGAACAACTTGCCATTAAAGTTGAATTTCTTCTCCAAGGGGAAGTCCACGCTGATATCGAGTTGGTTTTAAAATATCGAAGCAGAACATTAAAAGAAACAGATTGATGAAAGTTCGAGCAAAATCCGATAAAATATAAGAAAGTTATGATTTTTTTTAAAGTTGAAATCAATCAAAAAAATAATTGGCAACTCCGTGACGTATCCTGCGAGCTCCTCTCCCATTTCCCCTGAATTGAAAAACCTGAGTTTCCACTATCTCTAAAGATAAAATACATGCACCATAGATATAATCAATATGCACATGTTTTTATATAAAACCTGTATGAAACAAATGGAAGTCCGTCATCAACAACAAAGAAAACGATATTCATGAAATTTTCTGTACAGAGCAAATTAATGGGAGAGGACCACCCAAAGATACGTCACGGAGATGCCAATTTCTGTTTGAAAAACTGTTTTTGGATTTGGGCAATTTTTCCTCTCATGTATTTAAATTCAAAACCAGACTACAAGCAATATAATGTATATTGGTAATGTAATCCAAAAGCCCTTTGAAAAAAAGCTGCTCTTTCGTCTCTCGCAAAATGTTGTATATGTATTTTCCAATAATATTTTGTGTGGTCACCGGAGCCAGTACCATCTAGAATAATGTGCTATAGCGCCATCTCTCAACGAGATGTATTCAAAACCGAACTGGGCGTTGTGGCGTGCGCCTGTAATCCAGCTACCAGTAGAAGTTACAAACTGATTCAGCGGACCCAGGTTCGAGACTGAGTCACGTCTTTCGGATGGTGACGTTAAAGGTCGGTCCCAGACGTAAATAATCATATCTGATTGATACACGTCTGTAAAAACCCAATTACACACACACACGATCTCGAACAACCCACAAATCCAGAATATACAACAGGTCAAAATATTTAGCCAATCACATAGCTCGAGGACCATAAAGTTTTTTTCCCCCATTTGGGTAAAGCAGTCTCAAGTTTAAGCCTGTCAATGCTTCTTGAGATAACATTTTAAAAACTATGGGTAACTTTTTTAAAGATAGTTTATGAACTCTTGAAAAGTCTGAAGGCAATTTTATTTGTATTATAAGGCATAATAACCTGTGTTATGTACGTCATTTCAGAAAGTTCTCTTGATTTTGTTATTTTGGTGTTCATACTAACAACCAAACAATACACCCTCTATGACTCTCAGGTTTACTAAATATACAAGTACATTACAATTCAGGACCCCAACGTTGCTTTTGCTATTTTGTTGGTTCCATACTTTTACCGAATATACCAAATGATCATGCCTTACTAATTTTACATAACTTTGAGCAGGGGCGGATCCAGGATTTTGTATAAGAGGGGGCACACAAATGTTGGATTGTCAACTTTGCAGAGATGCCAACCTCCCAGAGCACGAATCAGTAATGATGAAGCTGAAAATCAGTAATTTGGAGACAAAAATCAGTAATTTTCTGCGCGAAAAAAGCCAAAACAATTCCCGCGCGCAAGCGCATTACCGCGCAGGATGCGTATATTTTTTTTTACACAACTGTTCTGCCATTTTTTGCGAAAACATTCGTGCGCGCGACTAGAGACAGAGTCTAACATAACACTTCGCGGTAATTTTGGATCAATACCGCATATAGATATCAGAGCTGATCAGAGCGCGCGGGCGTGGGCGTGCTATAATGAGCGATACGTGTAAATTGCAGTGCATGATACTGATAATGCTAGTCTTTCACTATTGAGACGACTAAGGCGAACATAGGTCCGCGACGAAAATATCACAGAGATATGAAAATCGCTGTGCATGATCCTGATGGTTTTTTGACAAATCGCTGAGGGCATCTTGATTCCGGCGGCGACGCATTTTTTCGGATGCAGATGCGTCTGCGATGAATAGAGAGATGGCTGCGCACATCGCCACACGTGTATGGGCGGGCGGTGGCCGTGAAAGTAGGTCATATGTTTTATGCGGGTTTCCGTACTCGCGATGCCCATGGCGACGTGTTTGGGACGTCGCCATCGGCTGCGATGGACTTTCGACGGTTCGCTCTATTGGTGCACGACGTTGGCAATGGAGTTTCGATGGACCCTCGATTTTTCACGACGTGGCACGACGCCACCAAGACGGATATAGTCGCAACGCCAATTGTTAATGAGGGATTAGCTTAATTATGTGTATCGTATGCAAGTAGAATGTGAATTGATCGTGACTCACAATGCAGTGCTATATATACTGCTAGCGAGTGGGGTGACGGGTGCGGTATGTGCGCTCGTAAGTGCGCACATGCCGCACCCGTCTTGGCCATCTAGCGGTCATCGCCGCGACGTACGCCACATGCATCGCTTCCCACTGAGAGGCATCACAGTACCCATTGCTGAGCAGGCAGACGGCCAGCAGCACTACGCGACGCGACTAGTAGAGCGTACGGTCGATCTACTCATCGCGTCGCCGAGCGATGCATCTGGCGATGTGTGTCGCGATGTCAATTCCGGCAGCGACGCCTGCGACAAGCTAACCCCATTTTTAAACCGTCAAAAGATTTGCTGAGCGGCCTGCGATGCATGGCGGCCCGACCGCGATTTTTCAAGACGGAGTTTCAACCTCTGTGATGCGTGACGATGCATCTCTCTATGCCTACTGCGAAATCACGTAAAATGCCAAAGTCCCTACTTCGCAGAGCGTCGCGAAGCTCAAATCGCCACAGTGAAAGGCGGCCTTAAGAAGAACCAGCTGCCTGAGCCCGATGCTGAGGTGTGAAAAACATAGAAATACATATAAGGAAAGAGAAGAGGATAGGTGGAACTAAAACAAAGAAATACACAAGGAAAGAGAAGACGATAGTTGGAAGTAAAAACAAAGAAATACATAAGGAAAGAAAAGAGGATAGGTGGAAGTAAAAACAAAGAAATACATAAGGAAAGAAAAGACGATAGTTGGAAGTAAAAACAAAGAAATACATAAGGAAAGAAAAGAGGATATGTGAAAGGAAAAACAAAGAAATACATAAGGAAAGAGAAGAGGATATTTGGAAGTAAAAACAACGAAATACATAAGGAAAGAAAAGAGGATAGGTGGAACTAAAAACAAAGAAATACACAAGGAAAGAGAAGACGATATGTTGGAAGTAAAAACAAAGAAATACATAAGGAAAGAAAAGAGGATAGGTGGAAGTAAAAACAAATAAATACATAAGGAAAGAGAAGAGGATATGTGAAAGGAAAAACAAAGCAATACATTAGGAAAGAGAAGAGGATAGGTGTGTTTCATTCAGGAAGTATGTTCCATTTCGCACGGGAAAAGACCAATACAAAGACTTGAAGTACGACTACTCATTGACCGAGGAGTATAAGCCAGTTCGGGGTTAGCGCATGGTACAAACACTATGAACATGACGAACAAAGAAGCGGACAATTTATGCTGCTCCTCATTGTACCCTTCACAATTGCACTGGTTAACAAAAGAACATCCATTCATTGCTATCCTGTAAAAATATGTAGAACAGGTGTCACATAATAGCAGTGAAGGGATGTCTACTAGAGCTATTGTGGAGGGTACAATGAGCTGCATAAATTGTCCGCTCTCTTTGTCACCGTGTTCATAGTGAAATGACCCCAAATATCCACAGATATTTTAGATATGGAGGGTCCCTTTATGTACACTTCAGAAAAATAACTCTGGGAGTGATAGAGGTGCCTCATGAATAGCTTTTGTTTCCCCCTTTAAAAAGAATACTTCCACCTGGATATCATGGAATGCACCATTAGTGCATAATTGAATAATGATTACATGACATTCATGAGCACATATCGAATATTATAGTGTCAGTGGGTTTTAGAATTTGGTACAGATGACCTTTATCTGCTCATGCTCAGATTGCATCTCCGAAGTGGCTTATTGTCAGAATCACTTTCTTGCTGGGCTGTTGCTAAGAGAAGTGGGCGTGGCACTTCACGACGTGACGGAGGTCCATGGTATCAGAGTTCTCAAGGAAATCAAACTAAACCGAATACACCTGTTTGAAGACTCTTTTTTTTTTAGCGTTCCATAAAATTCAATTTCTTTGGCCGAATACAGTTGTTAAATATTCATTCTGGTCTAAGACCGCTAAAAACTGCTCCCAGAACTAACAGGACTTCTGGGTTAACATGTCCTCCAAATAACACGTTTCAGAATCTCCGAAGAAACCTATGGTATCTCTTAAAAGAAAATTACAAAATAAATAAGGTATCACTAACTTCCTCAATGAGAAGATAGAGCATAGCGCAAGCTTCATTCCTGGTTGAGACAAGCTTGGAGTTCAGATTTTTCAGAAGTGCTAGACAGAGGTCTCCACACAGATTGGCTGTTCCTTTGAACAGAGGCACCGGGAACCTGTTCAAGAATAGACGTAAGGAACTGAAGACATTCTTGAGTGTTGACTTCATGCATATCGTTAAAGGAAGATGTAGCAAGAGGGATATGATAGCAATGCTTCGTACATGTCTACATGGTAAGCCATTGGAGATGATTAAAGGTATCGGAGAGGACTTTGATGCAGCTATTAATTATCTGGACTCGATCTATGGAGATCCTCGTTTCATTGCTGATGCTGTAGTCCATGACATTAATTCTTTTAAGGCCTTGAAGAATGGAGAAGACACAAGGTTCTGCGACTTTGTACATCTTGTTCGCAGAAGTTACCACTGTCTCCAAGCAGTCAACCGTCCACAAGATATGGATAATAGCCAGATTCTTGCCCTCATAGAACGCAAGATGCATGTCGATGATAGACGGATTTGGTTTCGGCATCTGGAACAGGATGACAAGTCTTCATGTTTAAGCCATCTCATAGAGTGGATGACATGTGAGATGAAGTCTCGCATGAGAGCTGCTGCACCAGTACGTGTTGAAGAGAAGAAAATAGGAAGTGTGCACCATGTCAGCACAGAGAGTAGTTCCCCGAGGCCAGAGGTCCCATTTTACAAGTGTTGGCTCTGCATGACATCTGACTATTGGACTGATCAGTGCAGGAAGCTTATCAGTATGACACAGCCTGAACGTTTGAAATTGGCCAAGAAGAACCAGGCTTGTTTCATTTGTCTGAAGAAAGCAGGCAGAGATCACCGTATGGGCACCTGCATGAAAAGAAAGCAGTGTACTGAGTCAACTGGAGGTCAGCAGTGCAAGTATTTCCATCACCCTCTTCTTCATAGATCAGAAGAGCAGAGTAGTACTGTAGGGAAAGCTGTAATCACCAATACTGAGACACTATTGCCAGTAGTGACAGCAGAGTTAATCTCTCCCAGTCAACAGGGAAGGATAGAAGGAAATGTACTGCGTGATTCAGGGTCGCAGTTGAGTATTGTTCGACAGGCTGTAGCTGACAAACTGCGACTGAAAGGAAAGAAAGTCTCTGTCACTATCACCAAGATAGGCTGTGATGAGGAGCAAGTGCAGACTAAACTGTACAGAGTGCCTATCCAGGCAAAAGGAAGTAAGCAGAGGTACTTCGTGTCTGCAATTGGCCTAGCTGCCTAACATTAGTAATTACATAACTGAAGTGCCATTAAAGGAGGAGTTGAGACAGATGCACTTAAGTCCACATGAAGTGCATAGACAGAGTGGTCCAGTCGATCTGCTGGTTGGCATTGATCACACACAAATGCATACAGGTCAAACGAAGCAAGGAGTGAGATGTGTAGCCCGCAAATCACTGATTGGTTGGGTTGTGTTTGGACCTCTAAACACTGGACAACAGCTACCAAGTAGAGTACTCCACATGCAAGTAACGCAAGACTGATCTGTCTGATTTCTGGAGTACGGAGTCCATGGGTGTGGAGTCTTCATCCTGCAAGTGTCAGCCAAGCAAGCTGAGTAGAGTAGAGAGGGGTGAGTACGACATCATTAATGCCTCATGCCAGAAAGTAGGACGTCAGTGGAGGATCCCATATCCACGGAAGAAGGACCCTAGTTCTCTGCCAGATAATAAGATGCAGGTAGTGAGAATGCTTTCTGGGACGGAGAAGAAGTTAGCTCGCAACCCTGAAAATGACATGTTGCTTGGACGAGCGTCGACATCGGTGCTGCAAGGTCCTTTTCGCGAAACACATAACCCTCGACATCGAGTAGAGTTCGTACAGAGAATCGTAGACTCATTTTGGAAGTGCTGGATGTGTTTCCGCTACTAGTTCCAAGGCGGAAATGGAGTGTAGAACGACGAAATGTACGCGTCGACGATGTTGTGATGATCTCAGACCCAAACTCTATACGCGGTAAATGGACGCTTGGGAGAATTGTTCACGTGTACCCAGGGTCCGATGGCAAGATAAGAAATGTGAAGGTCAAGACTGTAAACAATGAGTATCGTAGACCAGTAAATAAGATTGTAGTTATATACCCATCAGAGGGTTATGAGGATTAAATTGAAAAGTGTGTATTTTGGAATGGGTACAAAGTTGGAGGGGGGGGGGGGGGGGTGTGGATGTTTCATTCGGGAAGTATGTTCCATTTCGCACGGGAAAAGACCAATACAAAGACTTGAAGTACGACTACTCATTGACCGAGGAGTATTGTCAGAATCACTTCCTAGCTGGGCTGTTGCTAAGAGAAGTGGGCGTGGCACTTCACGACGTGACGGAGGTCCGCCAGCATGGTATCAGAGTTCTCAAGGAAATCAAACTAAACCAAATACACCTGTTTGAAGACTCTTTTCTTTGAGCGTTCCAAGGTGGAAGTAAAAACAACGAAATACATTAGGAAAGAGAAGAGGATATGTGAAAGGAAAAACAGAGAAATACATAAGGAAACAGAACGGGGTAAGTGGAAGTAAAAACAAAGAAATACATAAGGAAAGAGAAGAGGATATTTGGAAGTAAAAACAAAGAAATACATAAGGAAACAGAAGGGGATAGGTGGAAGTAAAAACAAAGCAATACATTAGGAAAGAGAAGAGGATAGGTGGAAGTAAAAACAAAGAAATACATAAGGAAAGAGAAGAGGATAGGTGGAAGTAAAAACAAAGAAATACATAAGGAAAGAGAAGAGGATAGGTGGAAGGAAAAACAAAGAAATACATAAGGAAAGAGAAGAGGATGGAAGTAAAAACAAAGAAATACATAAGGAAAGAGAAGAGGATAGGTGGAAGGAAAAAAAAAGCAACACATTAGGAAAGAAAAGAGGATAGGTGAAAGGGAAAACAAAGAAATACATAAGGAAAGAGAAGAGGGTATGTGAAAGGAAAAACAAAGAAATACATTAGGAAAGAGAAGAGATGAAAGGAAAAAACAAAAAAATAAATAAAGAGAAGAGGATATAGAAGAGGGAAAGAAAAACATACATAAGGAAAGAGAAGAGCATATGTGAAAGGAAAAACAAAGAAATACATTAGGAAAGAGAACAGGATAGTTGGAAGGAAAAACAAAGAAATACATAAGGAAAGAGAAGAGGATAGGTGGAAGTAAAAACAAAGAAATACATAAGGAAAGAGAAGAGGATAGGTGGAAGGAAAAACAAAGAAATACATAAGGAAAGAGAAGAGGATGGAAGTAAAAACAAAGAAATACATAAGGAAAGAGAAGAGGATAGGTGGAAGGAAAAAAAAGCAACACATTAGGAAAGAAAAGAGGATAGGTGAAAGGGAAAACAAAGGAATACATTTAGGAAAGTGAAGAGGGTATGTGAAAGGAAAAACAGAAATACAGACGGAAAGAGAAGAATATTGGTCGGGAAAACAAAGAAATACACAAGTAAAGATAAGAGGATAGTTGGAAGAAAAACAAAGAAATACATAAAGAAAGAGAAGAGGATATAGAACAGCGCAAGGAAAACATACATAAGGAAAGAGAAGAGGATATGTGAAAGGAAAAACAAAGAAATACATTAGGAAAGAGAATAGGATAGTTGGAAGGAAAAACAAAGAAATACATAAAGAAAGAGAAGAGGATATAGAAGAGCGCAAGGAAAACATACATAAGGAAAGAGAAGAGGGTATGTGAAAGGAAAAACAAAGAAATACATTAGGAAAGAGAAGAGTTGAAAGGAAAAAACAAAAAAATAAATAAAGAGAAGAGGATATAGAAGAGGGAAAGAAAAACATACATAAGGAAAGAGAAGAGCATATGTGAAAGGAAAAACAAAGAAATACATTAGGAAAGAGAAGAGGATAGTTGGAAGGAAAAACAAAGAAATACATAAAGAAAGAGAAGAGGATATAGAAGAGCGCAAGGAAAACATACATAAGGAAAGAGAAGAGGATATGTGAAAGGAAAAACAAAGAAATACATTAGGAAAGAGAAGAGGATAGTTGGAAGGAAAAACAATGAAATACATAAGGAAAGAGAAGAGGATAGTTGGAAGGAAAAACAATGAAATCCTAATCTTTTTTGTTTGTTTTTTGTTTTTTAATAATGGACTTTTTTTTCTTCTTTTTTTTTGGATCGCATGACATAAACCACTCAAATTTTGAAAATGCAACCAATTGTCTCAATAAATCATGGTATCTTTTCAAACATGTCGGTTAATTTATACTCAAACTCGAGGATTTTTGTAATACCTGTGTACATTTTCAATGCAAAAAGACACTTGTCGACCCAATCGGGATATTGTCAGCACTGCGCATGCGTGGTTTGCATGACAAACGCCATCTGTTGGCGAAATTGCGTATTGGGGCAGTTCTGTGATTTGGGGTAGCGAGATGTGTGTGTGTGTAATTGGGTTTTTACAGACGTGTATCAATCAGATATGATCATTTACGTCTGGGACTCAGTCTCGAACCTGGGTCCGCTGAATCAGTTTATAACTTCCACTGGTAGCTGGATTACAGGCGCACGCCACAACGCCCAGTTTTGTATATACATGTATATACAGAATTGTATATACATGTAGCCTTAATCCTAATCTTTTTTTTTATATGTCTTTATTGGACAAAACGGTCGATAATACAAAAGTACAAAAAACATGTACATCACAAGTACAGAATAGAGGTCACCAGAAATAATGTGCAAATAAAAACAATACTAGTAACAATAATGATGCCTTAATCCTAATCTTAGACTAAATAATCAAATATTCTTCTTAATCCAGGCCGTGATGAAACTCAATTGGCCGGCCCATGCCACTCTGCCCGCGTGAGCTTTACCTTTGCGACCCACAATTTCCGTAGATTTTCCCCGAGAGTTTCATCTTTAGGAAAATGATGTAGGCTTACATCATTCTTTAGGGGTATTGCTACAGCCCGCAACTATACACCGATTGGCATTATTGATGAAACTTTTTCCCCAAATCAACGTTATTGTGAGGAATTAAACACGAAATATTCAATGCAAATGGTCGATGGTGTGAATATCATGCTCGCGCTCGGCACCGTACCGGGCTGGGCCTGTATATAGGTATGCATGTATATAGGTGGGTGGAATATTTTCCTTTACTTCTCATACGTCACAGATCACGTGATCAAGATGTCGCCTCGATGGGGTATTTTTATGACCGGGGTTTATGACTGTGTAAATCAGAAAAAAATGTACTTTTCAAATGATTATGAAATACGACTGAATGCATAAAAAAGTGTGTGATAGATATTTTGGGAAATTAATTTTCTATTTTAGTCACCCTTTAACTTGCTGGTTTTCATCTTTTCTTACTTCTTCTTGATCGAGCGCTCTTATCTTCATTTCTGCTTCTTGCACCAGAAGTTTACCCAGCTTAGGGGATAGCCAAACGGATAAAAGCCCATGACAGTCATTTGCCATACAGCCGTTCAGTTGTAAATTGGCCTCACACTCCTTTTTCGCGAACCACCAACCGTGGTATCCGACAAGGCTGAAACGCTGGCCAGACAGTTGGCAATTTTGAAGATTCATTACATCGGCTGTGGTTCCATTGAAAGATGTGAAGTTTGCTCGATATCTGTACACAGCCGAAATGGTGAATTCACAAAAAGAAAGGGAAAAAAAAAAATCATTTTTATGTTTTGTTTTTTAATCAAAAACTAGTCACAAACTAGATGTCCATTGCCGCGCAATGCGAATGTATCCCCCGGCACTGACAGCGATTTTGGCGTCATCCTTTTGTTCGAAGGAGGGACAAAGAACCTCCCCCCCCCCCCCCCCCCCCCCCCACTCCCCTCCCTGAAACAAAAGGATGGCGTAGAGATTGCCACCAGTGGCCCGGATTATTGTCAAGACTAGGAGCAGCATCACCAAAACAGTGTGTGTAGATTGGAGCATAATGCATCTCTATAGAAAATTTGAAAGAAATCAATCGACAAATGTGACCTCCAGAGTGCATGCAAGACAGCAACCACAATATGACATTTTACCCTATAAAAAGCGGAACACTGGGGGCAGCATCAGCAAATACTAAAGATGTGTAGATTTTACTAAGACACACCTCCATATAAAATTTGAAAGAAATCCCTCAAGAAAATATGGCAGTTAGAGGGCACACAAGACATATGACCTTTGACCCTATAAAGGACGGAACAATGAGGACAACATTATCAAAAAGTATAAATTTGTAGACTGTACCAATATACATCTCCATACAAAATTTGAAAGGAATCCGTCAAGAAATATGGCCTGCAAAGCGCACACAAGACATAATATAGTCGAAAATATGACTTTTGACTTTATAAAAGACGGAACGCTGGTTTTACATCACCAAAAACTAAAGATGTGTAGATTTGACCAAGATACATTTTAATACAAAATTTGAAAGAAATCCATCAAGAAATGCAGAAGAGCAACGAAATGGACAAATGACCTTTGATCCTATAAAGGACGGAACAATGAGGGCAGCATCACCAAAAAGTAAAGATGTGTATGGATTTGGGTTCTGCTAGTCGAAATGAAGATATTTTACCCAATATCACTTTGGGTAAACTGGTTTCCTTGGTTAAAGTAGTTGGGGTATATTTTACTCTTGACATTAATGTTAAAGAAGAAATGAATTATAAAGAAATTCTTAGCAAAATAAAAAGATTGTTAGGGTGGTGGAAGCAAAGGGATCTAACTCTTATTGGGAAAATTCAATTAGTTAAAGTTTTTGCTATTCCTAAATTGTTATATGTATCTTCAATAATGTCAGTACCGTCATGGGTATTCAAAGAAGTAGAGGCGATCTGCTTTAACTTCATTTGGAATGGTCACGATGAGATAAAAAGGAACATTTTCTTTGGAATTATGATATGGAGGGTTTAAAAATGTTGAACTTTAAATACATGGTCTGTGCTCAGAGGGTAATTTGGATTAAGAGACTTCTTATAGGTAATAATGACATGAAATGGAAACAATTTTTGATTTTATATTTCATAAGGTAGGGGGCAGGATGATATTTCTTTGCAATTACAACTGTAATTCAATTGACATAAAGGTACCCGATATTTATATGGAATTTCTGAGTATCTGGAATTATTTACAAGAGAAACAATTTATTGCCAAAGAAACTCGTAACGAAAATCAAATAATATTCAATAATACTCTTATTACAGGTAGGACTTTTCGGTTTAATGAAAAACTATACGATGCACAATTTTTTCAAGTTAAACATTTGATTAATACAGAGGGTGATATCAGATCAAGGGAATATTTCATAAGGAAAGGTTTAAATGTAGATGATATACTTCTGCTCAATGATATATACCATAAGCTACACGTTTCTTGGAAGGCGAAGAGAGAAAATGATGATACTTTGAACGATAATCTGGACTATTCCATCATTTTCTTTAACGTTAACAAAAAAGTGTATTCTCTGGAGTCTCTGACATCCAAAATGTTATATAATATTTTCATTAGTACAATACAAGATTCTTTTGCTTTTAAACATCCAGAAGTATTAGCTCTTAATCTGGATAAGTCGGTAGTGGCAACATGTTTTTCTGTCCCCAGGTTTTGCACTGTAGATTGGAAGTTAAGGGAATTTCAATACAAACTTTTACATAGCATTATATTTTGTAATGATAAACTACATACATTTGGATTTGATCAGTCAAATTTATGTTCGTTTTGTAAAAAATATATAGAAACGTATTTTCACATCTTCTATCAATGTGAACAAATATCAAATATATGGAAGGAGGTGGGAAATGAACTGAAAATGTTTCAGCTACTTAATATACAATGGATTGATGTATTACTAGGCTTCAGAGAAAATCTGAAAGATAATATTTTGGTTAATCACGTACTTATTATGGGCAAATATATGATTTACAACAGTCGTAAACACGGAAGGCTCCCAACTTGTAAAGACATCTGTAAGGCTATAGAGAACTCCAACAAAATTGAATATGAAAAAGCAAGAATAAAGGACAAACTAACAATACATTATAACAAATGGGAACATTTCATCCCTTCAAGATCGTAAAATTTAGGTTTTTATTGATCATTTTTTGTCTTTCCTCCTCCCACTCCTTTGAATTTTTTCGCTTATCCAACCATTTACAAGTCGTTGAGTGCTTGTTTTCAATTATTCTGAAACTAATTTGAAGATAATTTCATACAAAACACAACAAAAATAATCAGGGGTATTAAAGTAGCGCCTTCATTGTTTTTATTTCATTTTTAATGTATTTGAATATCATATTTAGATTGCATATTTTCCATTGTACTAGTGGTATTTATGTTTTGTGGGAGCAAAATGCAGAAGGCCACTCTGCATAATTTTTTTTTCTCTCGATTTTTCTTCATATATTGTATATGTATGTTTTTTGTTTGTTTGTTTGTTTTTTCTTTTAACTAGTGATAAATGGGAGAAGAGAATGGTCATTCTGTTAAATTTCACTATTTTGATGTTTCGAATGAGGGTAATAAAGATATAACATGATAATAACCATAATGAATATGATGATGATAATAGTAATATTAATAATAATAATAATAATAATAATAGTAATAATAGAAATACGAGTGTAGCACAAAGTATATTGCACGAAATATTATGTTCCTTTGATGTTGTGACATTGTATTAAAGATCTTAGTTAAGTAAAAATACAATGGCCTTCAAAAAAAATGTGAAAGAAAGGGAATATAATATACATTTTTACATAATTCTGTTATCTGTTTTAGATTGAATATGTTCAATGAAAAATATTTATTGGTTTATGATGTGTGAAAAATAATGTCACATTTTTAGTTCTGTGCAATTTTCTTTGTATTTTCTTTGTATTGATAATCTGAATGGAGATTAAAAAGAATAAAGGAATTTCGTGATAACATTTATGACAACAAAATTTAGAATAACAAAAATTGAAATTTTTAAATAAATGCGCCTTTTAATTCTCTGTCTTAATTTTGAAACTGCTTTATTTAGGGGGTCTAAATTAGTACCTTCACCTTTTCTTTTCTGCTTTATAAGAAAATCTTTATTCAGATTACCTAATTTGTATATAGTGATTTGATTAATTTTCATACTAT
This sequence comes from Heliocidaris erythrogramma, assembly GCA_025617745.1. Classification (NCBI taxonomy): domain Eukaryota; kingdom Metazoa; phylum Echinodermata; class Echinoidea; order Camarodonta; family Echinometridae; genus Heliocidaris; species Heliocidaris erythrogramma. The sequence continues at coordinate 28,154,273 of CM046870.1, forward strand.
CATGTATATTAATGAATTATTTTCTATAATGTATGAAATAATAAAATTATTTAGCTGTGTTAAAAATACTATTGGTAAAAAAGAATGTAAGGAAATGTGTGATGTACCAATATTATGTTCTTTATAATTGTACTTTTGATGTGATATATTTTGTATTTAAAATCTGAATAAAGGCAAAAAAGCTTTTAAAAAAAAAGTAGATTGTACCAAGATAGGTACATCTTCATACGAATTTTGAAAGGAATCTGTCAAGAAAAATGGCCTGCAGAGCGCACACAAGACATGATCGAAATATGACCTTTGACCTTATAAAAGACGGAACACTGGTGGCAGCATTACCCAAAACTAAAGATGTGTAGATTTGACCAAGATGCATCTTCATACAAAATTTGAAAGAAATCCGTCAAGAAATGCAGAAGTAAGAGCGCACGAAATGGACAAATGACCTTTGACCCTATAAAGGACGGAACAATGAGGGCAGCATCACCAAAAAGTAAAGATGTGTAGATTGTACCATGATACATCTCCACACAAAATTTTAAAAAGAAATCCATCCAGAAATGTGGCCTGTTGAGTGCACTCACGCCATCCTCCAAAGTTTGACCTTTGTCCCTATAAAAGACGGGACACTGGTGGCAGCATCACCAAAAACTATAGGCTTCTAGATTATACCAAGAGACACCTTCATGCAAAATTTGAAAAAAATCCGTTGAGAAATGTGATCGCGACAGCGCACACAAGAGTGCACACAAGACATCTATCAATGTATGACCCTCGACCCTATAAAATACGGAAAACTGGAGGCAGCACCACTCAAATCTATAAGCTTCTAGATTATACCGAGATGCACCTTCATGCAAAATTTGAAAAAAATTCGTTGAGAAATGTGACTGCCAGAGCGCACATAAAGTGTCCACAAAATATGGCCTTTTACCCTATAAAAGATGGAACACTTGGGGCAGCATCACCAGAAATTATAGGTGTGTAGATTATACCAAGATTTGAAAGAAATCCGTCAAGGAATGTGAAGCCGCGGCGGTGGCGTAACGCTGCTGAATCCAAAGTATCCGCCGGCATTCTGCCGGGGGATACAATTATCACAGGTCCGCGTGAAGCGGCTTTAACACATTCAAGGATCACAACACGGATCAACATAGCCTTTTGACAAGGCCCTCGTGACTTGGCTATTTTTCTCGGCAAGTAAGCTAGTAGTGGCTGCATAACAAGACTAGCCGCCCAGCCCGGTGAATGCGCGATCGAGCGACGTGAGTCCGAGGGCCTTTTGGAACCTAGCCTCTTGTCGAGGCCCTGGCGCTGTTGAAATCCTTGGCGATATGGAGGCAAAATTTCTGGCGAGCGCAGCGAGCCAGAAAAACCGAGGCGCTTGCGCCGAGGGCCTCTTGACACCTGATCTGAATTTCTTTTGTATTTCATTGTTTTGACGAATATTCCGACCAAATTTTGGTCGGTGAAAATCATCCAATAAGCGCGAGCTACCATGACGTAATGTTAAATATTCATGACTCGACTGCACGCTAGCCCAAAATGGCGTTCCACGTTTCTTCCACGACGAGTGATGACGATATTTGTAAGAGCTTAGAATATGCCGCTAGAATGTTGAAGATTGACAGATTCAAAGATTTGCAAGTTGATGCAATCAAATCTGCACTTAAAGGACAAGATGTTTTTGTGAATCTGCCTACTGGCTATGGAAAAAGTGTTATTTTTCACGCGCTACCGCTCTGTGCTGATTACCTCCGTGGGCCAGGGATGGAGAGCTAGAGTGAGACTGCTAGCTGCTTTGAATTCGCGAGCTATGCTAGGGCCTAGGCCAGGCGGATCCCCCGGCCCGGGGCCTTGCCGGGCAGTGAAGTTGCTGGTAACTCCTTGGTTACATCAGAATTGATGGAGATGCATCTATTGTTGAACGGTGACTTTTATTCATTATTCATTATTTGTAAATATATGATGATCTCTTGAGAAATATGTACATTTGTCTTATTTCAAATTACCATGGTTTGTAAGCTAGAGATCGAATTCTTCATAATGTGCTTGTCTGTGAATGTATTTTGAGCAAGAGATTTACGTAATCCCCCCCAAAAATAATAGACTAGTCCAGAACTGAAGTAAGAAATCCTTGAGATTTCATTGGCCAATTTGCTGGGCGATCGCCGCGGTTATCTAACTATTCACGTTTCATGCATAATTCAGTAGGAAATCGTGCCTCATGAATATATAATTCAGGTCGGGTGTCAAGAGGCCCTCGGCGCAAGCGCCTCGGTTTGCCTCCATTGCCTCCATATCGCCAAGGATTTCAACAGCGCCAGGGCCTCGACAAGAGGCTATTTGGAACCTGGCCTGTATTTCTTATGCTATCCTTTGTTCCTAGCGAGGATCTGCTACCTTATAGGTAGGAGCCAATCAGCAAACGTATCTTCGCATGACGTCAGCATACATTTGGTATGCAAATTCGCCTTCATCTCGAGCTAGCGCGGCCCGTGCAAGCTACTAGTACATCAATCATGGAAAGCAAGCCCGCAGATACCGTTGTGATTGGTCGATAATCCTCGGTAGGCGTGTTAGCATACGAATGTCAACTCGTGAATAATTCATATCGGACGATGGAAACCCAGGTTCCAAAAGGCCTCGCGACTAAAGTTGCTCGATCGCGCGTTCACCCGGGCCGTGTTGATTCTTTTCGTCGCCGGCTAGTCTCATCTCAGGCACAGCATGACGAGGAAAATAGCCTTGTCAAGAGGCTCGGATCAACACGGATCGTCGCCCTAGGCACTGTGAAGACTATCGGGAGGGATTAAACATGCGCAATTTTCCACTCCGGATTTACATACACGGGATGAAAATTATGCATATTACTTCTGGTATGCACCGTGTACCTCCGTGTAGCAACCGAACATCTCCGGGAGTCCCCAGGAAGCCACCAAGAACTCCATGTTGGGATGAAAATTTCGTGCACGTTGAACATGGTACTTGTAGCATACGGAATGAACACGGAGGTACACGGCCTGGTTACATGTCGTTTTTCCGAAGGTTCGAATTTCCGAAGGTTCGTTACTCCGACGGTTCGTAATTCCGAAAATAAAATATGTTTCATAATTCCGAAAAATGAAAAAGGATTTATATTTCCGAAAGTTCATAATTCCTAAAAGTTATGTAGGGCTCTATTGCATTTTCGGAATTACGTAGCTTCGGAAACATGAAAATCGAGTATCCCCCACGGCCCAAACACGGTTTGGGTCCGGGTTCACCCTGGGGGTTTCTTCGGCGACGCCCGCGGTTCTGTTTTGCTCATCCGTACTCGTCCGACTTCCTTCTTCTCCGTATTTGAACCCTATTAATTTGGACGAGTTCACACCGCTACTATCAGTGGTGGTTTTGCACTTCCGGCCCGTGCCCCCCCCCCCCTCCCCCCCCCCCCCCCCCCCAAAAAAAAAGGAAAAAAAAAGAGAAAAGTGTATATTGTGCCCCCTCTTCTGAAATTGCGCCCCCCTTTTAGAACTGATAACGTTTTTTTTTTTCGTTTTTTTTCTTGGTTGTCAGAAAATTTTCTGAGATTTGTGTGCCCCCCCCCCCCCCCCATTTTACAAAATCCTGGATTCGCCCCTGGGCACTATGATGAAAAACACGGTGTCGGGCGCCAGAACATCACGGATCAAGGGTCGTGTTGTGATCCTTGAATGTGTGAAAGCCGCTACATTTCGCTATATTCTAAACACATAACAAAATACATCGACGCAGTTGAAGTTGCAACTGCTGGACATGAAGTGCTTTCAAGGTTATCTCATAATACTAATTTATCCATAGCTATAATTCTAAATGTGCCTTTTTAAGATTCTGTAGTTTTACTTTTGTTCCATTATCGGAATATACATTTCGTCAGAGCTGGTCTCGTGGGCAATCGGTCTCGTGGGCTGTTGGTCTACTGGGATGACCCCCAAAAGAACTCGACGGAACAAGTTTTTCTTTGATCTTTGAGAACTGCTGATATTATTTCCATAACCATGACAACAAGACTTGCTTACCCGTGACGAGCATCTGCCAAAACGAAGTCGTACAAAGCAAAGATGTGGAAAATATCTGACTTCCAGTTGAGCGAAACCCACAAGTCCATTCTCAACCTGACAGGAAAGGGTCCCAGCTCCAGGATTCGCTCTAGGCCTAACCAATGATCTCCTGTCGGAGAAAGGAAACCCTTGTAGTAGTCGTCTTCGGTAGGCCAGATAGTTTGGAAGTGACTTGCGCCTGAATTATGCTTCATAAGGAGTGGTAATATATTTAATTTCAATTAGTATCAAATAAATATACAATATAAACAGGAAATGTGATTCTAGGACAACTCCCCCCCCCCCCCCCCCACAGGAAAACTACCCCAGGAAAATCGGGTCCGCTCGCTATTCATAAGGACCGCTATTCATAGAAAACCGCTATTCATTTAACACGCGTTATGAATAGTGGTCCTTATGAATGGAGGTCCTTATGAATAGCGAGGTAATTTGTCTATGGTTTGCTCGCTATTCGTAAGGACCGATATTCATAGAAAACCGCTATTCATTTAACACGCGTTATGGATAGCGGTCCTTATGAATAGCAGTCCTTATGTCAGTTGTCCAGGGGGTAGTTGTCCTGGGAGCAATTGTTCTAGGGGGTAGTTGTCCAGGGGATAGTTGTCCAGGGGGTAATTATCCGGGGGTATTTGTCCGGATACGAGGAAGAGTATAAGATTGAAATGGAAAAAAATATACCTTGATAGGATCAAGGATAACCCATTCATAGCTCATTACAAGCTTATTTTCAATGGGATATTGATAAATCATAGATTCAATTCAATTCGATTTATTTCTCAATCATTAAAAATCACAATAAAAAATAAAATATATCTTTCATGTGCAATAATATAACGATAAAGAAAAAGAAGCAAACTAAAGCAGAGCTTGTAATTGGCACAGTTCCCTTACTTAAATATGTATGCACATAATGTAACAAAAGAGATAATATAACACCCTGCAGTCATACACTACAAATCATAGATATATATATTTTTAAATTCATATAATCATAAGGCAACTAAAAGTATTGTTCAAAACCGATGAGGGAAAAGGAACATAAGGATAATATTTCCACTTAATCGGTTATCCAAAATCTTTTCCAAAGTCATCATGGTTGATATTTAGAGTTAATTCTTTAACGATTTTCAAATACGCCTATAGGAGTCGAACACCCCCCCCCCCCCCCCCCCCCCCCATCCAATCATTGGTTCCCAGAAATATGATTTCGAGAATCCCGCCAGCCCTTTCGACGTCCCAAATGGGTAAGCAACTACGTGTGGTTAACCTTTGAAATAGCCCTTTTTCACCTCAACAGGACTGAGAACTGCGATCCCTTCGCGCCCCGTCTCCACCCATTCGTTTCCACATGTGACCGGTTAACGTAATAATATTGACTTCCTGACGATTTCAAACACTGGGAAAACTGTCAGAATATACCTGAATGACTGTCCAGCCTCCTCCATCTGTTTCCATGTCGCACTTGACTACGAAGCTTCCACTGTCTCCTGGTTCAAGGAGGTAGATGCCAGTTTCATTGTTGCCAACATCATAGAGAGCTTGGCAGGATGTCGCCAATTCGCACAGAACTCCTTTGAAACCGGTGCTGCAGGCACACGAGGGTTTGTACTGATCAAATGGATGCCCCCAGCAGGAGCCACCATTCTTACATGGGTTACTGGCACATACATCTTCACCTAGATTGATCGTAACATGAAAGATCACATTAAATAAGCACCCCTTGCGATGACAAGGAAGAACTAATGCAAAACCCGACACACACGACGCGTCATTTCGATTGCGTCATTACCTGCGCTTAGGCGAGCTTGTGATGACTAAAATTAGTATTTGCACTATTTATTTTGCAGTCACTTTTAAAACAATATAATTTTTTCATGATACACAAAAGACAGTACCGGTCGCTGACGTGGTCCTTACATATCATCAGCGCATATGACGCCTTGCTTGAGCCGGGCTTTATTTCACTGCAGTGCTAAATTGAGTAAACCAATAAACTCTCGATCTGGGGAGCGTTTCATGAAAGGAAAATGTCAGATATTTTATCCGACAACTGTTATAAGCTACTGAAATCCTTGCATCTGATTGGCTGAGAGCAAAGTCCTTTCATGAAACGCCCCCCAGGACATCTCCGATAAAGGGGAATTAACCTCAAAATATAAATGTGCTTATATTCAAAGATGTCCTTTTTGTCCTACGTAGTTTTGAATTAAGATATACGAGATGGGTATAAATCAAGATTTTCTCAGCAAATTTATCGTCTGCTAGCAATACCTGGGGGCTGCCATTTTCTTAATGTGTACATAAAGATATTTTTAATCCGAACGCAAAATTGTCTTTCTTCCTGATACAAAATCCCATTTGAGATTTAAAATATTTAACAGATATATACATACCGGTATATTCTAAAAACGACAATGTGTTTTATATTTCTTTGAAAACTACTATTTTATTAAATATACATCTATTTTCTTGATACTATGACGTACGCGACGGAGCAAATTAATTAAAATTTATGGATGATAACTTCCCGAGCGTCAGTAATGACAAACTATGCATTCACCTGCTTTGAGATAATGGACTTCAATAGTAAGAATGCGCGTTGTATAAATTGTGTCAGGCAAGCTCAATAAATCGATTTCTATTTAGCAAAACCAGAGAATTTAAAAAGACATCTATAAATTTCACATTATAGAATATATGTATACACCTGTTATGAATTTTCCATAATATATGGGAATTTTTTGCAATGAAGAGAAGCAATTCAGCTCGAGGATTTTAAAAATCTTCCTGATGGGAACGGTTTCCAGTGGTTCATGTACAACTCCATATCATCAAGAAAATAGCAGCCCCCATGTAAACTGTTAGCAGATGATACCGTGTGCTAGAATGTCTTGATTTAAACCCTTTTCTGATATTTTAATTCTAAAGTGATACAGGCCAATGATTAAGAAGATATTACACCTTTTAAGATAAGTACATTTATATTCTAGTGTTAATTCTCCTTTAAGCGTAGCAATATACGCAACCAATGAATCGTACAGAATACTTGTTTTCTGAAAGCAAGGTCAGCCAAGTGCAACTGTCTCTATTTGTAGCTATGACAGGGGCCTATACTGCTGCATGAACCCTATATATTGAATTGAACAATGCAGTTGGCGTCACACCTAAGGTCCTAAGGTCGCGCATGGCTCGACGACAGTTATTGTTCCGAGGACAATGTCCCTCAAAAAGTGACCAAATCTCCAGTGACATGTGTTCCAATTCAAGGCAATATCTGCATTGTACATAATGTGACACTCACATGGGGCGTCGACGCATCCCTACGTCAGCAAAATTGAAGCTTCGTTTGCAACAGCAATTGCCGTCAGAGCAATAATCACCAAGTACCAATGGCGGGTGAGTATAACAATGAAATCAAATGATTTATTGACCATCAAGCTAATGCAAGATGCACATGAGGTGTCCTTTCGCTTGCGTTAATACCTGCTCTAATCCAACCTGAGAAAGTAATCAGCCCATACGCCAGTTATTGAAAAAATTGTCTTCAGTGTTCATTTTGCAATCTTTTTTTGTGTATGATATCACTCTCACATGACCTCAAAGGTCACTGACGTCTTCCTACGTCAGGCAAATGATGTCTCGTGTGCACCGGACATCAAACATGACTCACACGAAGCGTCATGCAGCTGACGTTACGATAGTGACTTGTAAGGAATTTTTTTGCACGCCATGAAAGAGTGATATCATTTAAAAAGTGATTAGTGGAAAATGAACGTTGCAGACAAATTTTTAATGGCGTATGAGTTACTAGTAATTGCCTACACTGGCTAAATTAGCGCAGTTCCGACGCAATCGAAATGACTCGTCGTGTGAGCCGGCCTTTGGGAAAAATCGATAAGAGGTGGAATTATGACAAAAATGTAAAAGGAGCAGAACTTTATTAAAAACCGAGACGTATTTCACCACTTGTAACAGCCACAAGTTATATTGGCCTACCACACACAACGTTGGCAAAGCTTTGCTCGTAGGAATCAACCATTTTCATTTGACATCCAGTGACATTGACCTCATCTCCCTCGCAATTGAGCTGTATCATCAAAATCGGCGGCGATCCCCCCGTCATAGAGGCGTCTGCTCCAACGTTGCTGTCGGCGGTAACTACGTATACGGCGGTAAACCCGAGTGAACGGCAGACGACGGTAGCACCGTAACTGTCCAAATGCCGTCCGCTAACAGGGCGCCAAACACCTTTGTGAAGGATCTCCACGCGGCCTTCACGCAATGTGAGTTCATCAGATAGACGCACATCTTCGGGTCGTTCTCCTCCATTAAATTCAACATTGGCTGGTATTTAGAAGGAAAGAAAAGATAATTTTAATTCGAATATTCCGGAGCATCAGCAAAGATATTGTTCAAAGAGGAGCACACGCTTTCCCGAAGGTTCATAATTCTGAAAGACAAATTTCCCGTAACAAGGGATTGATAATCCTGAAAAAATGAAATAGGGTTCATAATTCCGAACATTTGTTGCACTTCCCCTAAGGTTCATTTTTCCAAAGGTTCGCTTTTTCCAAATGTTCTTTATCTGAAAGTTCATAATTCTGAAAATGAAGTAGGGTTCATTATTCCGGAGGTTCGTAATCATGAAAATGATATAAGGTTCATAATTACGGAAACGAAAAAGGTTCGTAATTCCTAAAGTATTATTAGGGAGGTGGAAGAGAGAATTCTAGTGCATTTTTTGAATTATGAATCTTCGGAAAACGACATGTAACCTCTTCAAAGTAGGTAAAATGTTACAACGGGACATGGTTGTACCCAGCCAGGCCTGCCTGATCCTTTTTTTTTTTATTGCGCAATATCTTTGGACTATTATACGTAAGACCCATATAATGTTTTTGTACATTGCAAGAGATAGACAAGTAATTATATGAGAATTATATCTAGCGAGTGACAACAAACTCCACTTTCTTTAAGGAAAAGGGTAACTACTTTTGAGAAAAAACGCCTATATGTAGGGCCTAGTCGAGTCTGGGGCAATCATCCATGGTAATTCTATGGCCAATTCATCGTGAATAAATGAATATTCCTATATCATAATGTCTAAACTGTATGTCCGTCCTCATTTCAGTTTTTTAGAATATGTTTCTGGCAGGTTAAAGATAAAGTTGAGTTCTGGTCATGAAATTGAATTGTGAAAGAAACTTTCTCAAAACAATTAGGAAAGGGTAATTATAGAGCACATAGGAATTGGTGTATGCTGTAAGGTTTTGGAATCACCAAAATGAAAAAAAAAATGACTCAATCCTGCTGAGATTCACATGCACTGCACATAGAAATATATATATATATATATTGGACTACACACAAATGTTCGGCCCAAACATTTCAGCTGTTTCTTGTCATATTTTGAATGTGAGGGAATTTGAAGAGGAATCCTTTTCAGGGGACATATCTACTGTAATAATCTTCCTAACTAACATAAAAATTATTTTTTTACCTTTTCCAAGAACTCAAGCTTCACTTTAAAGATCACATTACAAGAAAATTCCATCAAAGTAAATATTGGCTTAATACTTTTTATTGCATAGATGGCATAAATTAAACAAGGTTATCCAAATTCAACGCTTGGAAACATTTGAAGTAATGATTATTTTCAATTATAAAACGGTAAAATACAGCCCCCGATATAGCAGCTGAAGAGCTCCTTGAACGCTGCTGAGATGTGTGACGACACACCAGGGGCCAGTCCTGTCTAAGCAGACGATGTCCCATAACATCTTACACATTTTTCAGTGCCTGTTTTGTCATCTCCTCTTCACTTATTTCTCTTACTTGACTAGCGTCAGTCTTAATGTTAGTCTGTTGCCTCACTCTTAACTTCGTGTATGGTATTATTTTGATGAAAAATGCAGCGTTAAAAAATAAAGGAATCAGTCACTTGTAAACAAAATAAGACGCCATTGTATTTTCAGCTGCTTGCACTGGGGCATGTTCGGCGTTTCAAGAGGGAACGAATACCATCCGTGCTATTATTCGGAGGGCTTTTCAATTTGAAAATGGGGTTTATTTCATTGATCACTGACCCTTCTCCTGTGTATTTACTATCAAACGGTTTTAGTTATCAGAATCAGTTTCACTTTCCCTTTTAGAATGGTGCGAAATAAGGTCATGTTTAAATATACCAAACTCTTTATAATTTGATAAATAATTGCATTGCAATTACGTTCATTCATTATAGGACGTCGTCTGCTTAAGCAGGATCGATCCCTAGTGTGACGACATCAAAACATCGCTATATTTCTGGCGAATCCTCGGATATTCCAGTTGCTTAGAAGAGCTTTTATTTATGTTGTTTTTATAATCATCAGATACGCAGTTGACATAAAACTTATACTGTTTCTTGTGATACATTAATTGCCATATTTGTGATTTTTACCTAAAGGGCTCCGTATGTTTGTTTGTTTGTTTGTGTACAAAAGAACGGGTGAACGGATTTGCACCAAATTTTCAGGGAATGTTCGGATAGTGACAGGAAAGAATCGATTAGATTTTGGTGATGATCGGTTGACCCCTGCAAATTCTGTGTGACCTTGAAGTTTTGACCCAAACTTCAGTTCGGATAGTGACAGGAAAGAATCGATTAAGATTTTGGTGATGATCGGTTATAGGAACTTCATTTCGGATAGTTTTTGTTTTGTTTTTAAGAACATTTTATTACTTCCTTTTTAAAAATAACATTTTTCACAATAATCAAGGTAAAATAAACAAACAAATATATTCACATGCAGTATCATTGTGCCAAATTACATAATAATAACAATAAGTAATAAGTAACCATAATATTTTACATGCATGTATTAAATAGTAGATTATGCCAAATCTGGAAGTCTTTATTGCGATAACAAAAATGAAAACAAATATAAAATATAAAATATAGTGACAGGAAAGAATCGATTAGGGAAAGAATGCAACTACTCGATCTGTAGCGCCGCTAAGGCGTGGGTCTGCCGCCTTTGACGGCCTTTCTAGTCTTGTAATGTGATCTTTAAATGGACAGTGAAGACAGGTCTCAAGATACACTCACTCTTCCTTTTATATTCCGTCCTTACCTACACTGCAGGAATAACCAGTCTTTGTTTCAATACACTTCTCAGTGGGTTGGCATGGAAACACCAAGCAATCTACCGGTGATACAGAGAAACAAATGAAAAGAGTTACGATGGTATATCTTTGAATTTTCAAAACCATTTTGTTATAAGTATTCAACAATATTGTATTGCACATTTCACATCATAATCTGTAAACTTCTTTTAAAAAGAGAAGGACAGCTCTCAAACCATGCATACCCGGGGAATTATACATAGACTAACCTAGACAGAAAAATCCGTCTGTTTGGAGGTGTTTTATAACATTTTTTTACTTTCGAGGTAGGAGAGGGATTCCGCGAAGCCAGACGTAAAAGTTAGTCTCAGCGGAGCATATCCCCGAACTAAATAGACTGATATTTCGGTGTAAGACTAACCCAGAACATCGGAGAGACAGTCTGAAAGCAAAGAGTATCAAAAGTAGTAGTAGCATGGCAAGTCACCAGCGTAATCCCGCAAGGGAGTCTCTTGGGACCACTCCTTTTTGTCAAATAAATGTATAGCTCTCAAGAGGGTAGCATAAATAGCCTCAAGACATGCCTTCCACCACGAAATAGTTTTTCTTCACTGACAGCTATACGCATAATTCTTTACAAATAATAAACGATAAGCAAGCCAACAAAATTGTGCGGAGGGTCTCCATAATACTGTGAAATATACTAAAGGAGACATCCTGTTAAAATAAAACGAAATGCATAAAAGAAAGAAAAAAGTATTGTGCGGGTGTCTGTACTCCCTGTCTTTTAACTCTTTTTTTAAAAAATCTTCATACACTTTATCACTTTACGGAGAGAAATCTCACAGAGAATTTGTCCCTGCTTTATGCGCTGCACTGAAAAAAGAAGATTGACTTCATTTAATTGAAGCCTTAGATGGTTGGCATGGTAACAATACAAATAGTGCCGATAGACGTGACGAAAAGCCTCAATATACTTCGAATGCAAGAAAAAGGCCTGAAATATTAATGATCATCATTTGCGTATCTAGACCTTGGCTTCAGAAGGGGGGGGGGGGGGGGGGGGGGGGGGGGGGGGGAGGGGGGGGGGGGGGGGGGGGGGGCAAGACAATTGTGACTCAGCAACAGGGAGAGGGGGTCATAATGACGGATGGTCCTATAAGCCCTCTGTTCATAATTTGTAAATTATGATTTTGAATGTATTTTATTATAATTATTAATAATTGTAAATTCGTTAGCAATCTCAATGAATTTATAGCAATTCGTGAGCGAGCAAAGCGAGCGAGCCAACATTTTGGCCTCATTTCGCTATGATTGGGATAGGTTAATTCATTATAATTCTTGCATAAACTATTGGTTTGTAGGTATGAAGATATTTCAGATTTGACATGCATAACCTACGGATGGTGTTTAAATTCCCTCTGTTTGGCTTGATAAGTGGCCCCCAATATTTCCTTAGCTTCATGTTTCGAAGGTTGGCTTCAAAACCTAAAAGACTTTGTTTTGCGAGATAGCCATACGACCTAGAGTGAGAAATATTTTTGAGAACTTCCCTGATAGCAGAAAGTCTTTTTTACGTCCTGTAATTACGTCAATAAGACGACAACTTGCACCAACGCAAGACGTCAAGAGGACGTCTTATTTTGACGTCATCTGTACACTGTAAAAACTGAAGTGCTGTATATAGCACTTTTTGAGGGCATGCATAGGGACTGCACTCAGAGTGCTATTGAATGCACACAGCGTGCTATTTCAGCACTTTCACGGGAGCTGGACCGGCTCCTTAAACTGCTAAACATTCATTAAAAAAAATGATTTGGGCGAGCGTCGAACCAGGGTCCGCTGATCGAGAATGGCTGGCATTACCGCTAGACTAAGAATCACACTGACATTGTACGATTTAGAGCAGATCATATTGTTACATAGTGAATTTACGAGGTACACCGTCGCTTGGTCTACCACCACTTGGTCTAATCACCAGTTCGTCGAACTCCACGCGGTCTAACTTCATTTTGTCTACAACCAGTTTGTCTACTTACCATTTCGTCTAATTTCCATTTGGCCTAATAACCAATTCGTCTAATACACAGTTTGGCTAACCCCATTTAGTCTAAAACCCATTTGGGCTAATTTTCACTTCGGCTACTTTTCACTTCGTCTATTTCCAAATAGTCTAACAGTCATTTTGTCTACAAGCCACATAGTCTAATATCCATTTGGGCTACACCTACTTTGGCTAATACCATATGGTCTACCTATCATTTGGTCCAATTCCATTTAGTCTAATAACCAGTTAGGCTACTTATCATTTGGTCTAATTTTCATATAGTCTAATGACCATTTGGCCTAATAACTATTTATTCTTCTGGCCATATAGCAGCAAGTTCAGAAAGGACTCGGGAAATGAAACTTTAAAAAATGAAATTTCAAAGAAGTCATCTACGTAAATGTGCACTATTAGAGTTATTCACCTTGTTGTTGCTTATATCAAGATCAATCAATATCCCTACATTTTATATGTTAATTATTTAATTCATTAAACTCAATTACATGTATTTAGTATTATTTTTTAGTAATTAAAACATTCATAGGTCTCCTCTTCCTTTCATGACTTAAGTATATAGAAGAACCTGATTTTGTACTGCACCTCAAATTATGTTTGTTTGGTTGATAATCTGTTATTCATGTTTCTTATTTGATCCGATGTACAAATGTTTGTGCAAGTAGTCAATAAAAGCTAGGGGCGGTGCAAGGGTATTTTCATAGGAGGGGCAAGACGACCCACAGAAAAAGGGGGAAACTTAATTATAAATGGTGAAGACAAGAATGGAAAATGGCGTTTTAATAGTTACGTTGCTGAACCCTTACATTGTATTTAACACACATTAAATTTTAAGGATATATTTTCTAATCTTTTTAATATGCAATTCTGCTCTACTCCTAACTTGAATGCGAACAACCCAAAATACTATGTTCTTGTTGAAGGTCATGCATGAAGCTTGCATTATACAGTGATTTCATGACGAAGATGCCACAAAAGCGTTTAATTTCAAGCACAATCTCTCAATAAATGAGATAGATAGGACTTTATGTCACTGACATGAGTTACAATAGATAAGTGCGAGAGAGCGTACCGAGCAAGCTTCGGGCGGGGGATATCTTAATTGCTGCAATATTATTAAACATTTAATTGGGCACTGTGTCCCCAGCTCTCGCTAAGTTCCTGCTCAATAAAGGTGTCACACTTTGTCATATCAAGAACTAAATATTCTGCCATTAAGCTTCCCAGATTCTTTTGAGCTATGCAAACTGCTTTTTTCAGGGGCGTCGCTACAGGGCGGGGGGCAGGGGGCGGTTGCCCCTATGATTTTTCAAGTGACCAAAAGAGAGAGAGAGAGAGAGGAAAAACGAAAAAAAAAGAAGGAGAAGAAAAAGAAAGAAGAGTATGCAACTATTATTATTATTATTATTATAATTATTATTTGTTCATCTAAAACGTAAATTAACTCGTTGGCAGGGGGCACAATGCCCCCCCGTCACCTTTCCAAGCACCCAAAAAGTGTCTCCTGCTACCCATAAAAATGCCGCTTTTTATACTTGTTCACTGCCTTCTTTTTCTTCTTTTAAGGCAGTGGCGTATCTATAGGTATTATGACGCCCTGGGCAAACAGTGAATTTGCACCCCCTCCCCGAGTCACATTATGTTATGCGAGAAAGCGAAGCGACCGAGCAGCAATTTTTATTTATTTATTTTTTCTTCCAGGGGGTTCCATTATTCATCATCAACATAACAATTTTTTACAAAAGATCGTACATATATATATGTTTTTTTTTCCTGATTTGTTATGTAAATACTTTAACAATAGAGTATATACCATAATATAAAAAAAATATGCAGCCCCACAGCGGTGTATTGGATAGTTTGACACAATATAAATTGTGTACAATAATATTATATTACGTACAAAACTAGAGAACATAGACTCTCACCATTTTTTTTTCTTTTTTCTAACAGATATCAGTATTTTTTTGTTTTTGACCTCAGCTCAGGATAGAGTAGAGTCAAGACAGCAACCCCCGCCCCTAGACCCTTTCAAAAAGCTCTGGCCACAACCTGTCCAGGGATGGCCAACAAAATGACGCATAGTGTTGTTGGTAGGTGCGTAGACGAAAAGGGAATAGCCCAACAGGCAATTAGCCTTACTGATAATTAGACAAAGTGATGTTTAGACAAATTGGCATTTAGACCAACTGACAATTAGACTAAATGGAAAATGGACTAAATGAAAGTTAGACCAACTGCACATTAGACCATATAAATGCTACGTAGACCAAATGGATACTAGACCAAGTGGATTTTAGACGAAATGCCTGTAGACCAATTAGTTTTAGACTGACTGGAATTAGACAAACTGACATTAGACGAACTGGTAGTAGACCAAGTGACAACAAAATAAAGTAGACGAAATGGTAATGAGACCAAATGGTAATTAGACCAAGTGATAATTAGCCCAAGTGGTCATTAGACCTTCTGGCTGTTAGACCAAGTGCAAATTAGACCAAATGAAGAGTGGACCAAAAGGGTTTAGCCCGAATGAAGGTAGCCCATCTGGAAATTAGACCAAGTGATTTTAGCCCAAGCGTGCATAAACCATTTACGACACCACATAGTTCATGTTATCTACTTGACTCCCATGACTAAACTGAAGCATTCGTTAGTCCATCGGTAACGTCAGCGCCTCTCAATCAGCGGAACCTGGTTCGAGGCTCGCCACGGTCACATTTTTTTTGCTGGTAAATTAGCACACTACAAGTGCTATAGACAGCATTTCAGGTGCAGTCACTATACATGCCCCTAAAAGTAGCACTTTAGTTTTTACAGTGTACAAGACGTAGAGGTGACGTCAAAATAAGACGTCCTCTTGACGTCTTGCGTTGGTGCAAGTTGTCGTCTTATTGACGTAATTACAGGACGTAAAAAAGACGAAAACCGCGACGTAAATATATCGTCATTTTTAACACTTTCTGCTATCAGGGAAGAGGAATGAAGACGTAGAGATGACGTCAAAATAAGACGTCCTGTTGACGTCTTGCGTTGGTGCAAGTTGTCGTCTTATTGACGTAATTACAGGACGTAAAAAAGACGAAAACCACGACGTAAATATCACGTCATTTTTTAACACTTTCTGCTATCAGGGTTTTCCATACTTCCATATAAGGTTTTAAGATCAATTTGATAATAGTTTACTTTGAAATATTATTTTCGTATTCTTTGAAATGTCAGTTATATTTGGCAATTTGCTTCTCTTGCTCCCTTCAAATACGCTAGTGATGACCAGGTACTGAATTTCACGGGTTCCCCATATTTTTTTATCATTCATCTAAAGGTTAATGGTCTTTCAAGATCAATTTCAAAACCAATTTTTAAGCAACTAAAGCCTGGCTCATGCACACTTAACGTGTAAGGCGTCATTTGCTTTACATATTATCAGTGAGTTTTCGAATGTGTCGACGTGAACGCCGTCCTAGATCCTCCCAGCTACAATGGACTGCTTTGTGTTAACTGCATACCGCGCTTTGTGCAAGAACGGCTCACCCGTCCACTGGCTTCTCCCTCGTCCACTAGTCAGATCGAGAACGCGTCAAGCATGGTATTGCCGTCTTCTCTAAAACGTGAACCTCACGTTTCACCCATTGTTAGCTTCATGCTTCACCTATTGTGTATGCAGTTAACAAAACGCAGTCCATGGTCTCTGGGAGGATCTAGGGTGTGTTTATCGGGGCGATTCTACCTTCTAATCGGCGACTCAAGTCCCTGATTAGTTTACCAGTTACCGGCCGTAACCCTCGATAAACACGAACGCGACTTGAATACCTCATTAGCTAACCAGACTTGAGTCCCGCAAAAAGGTGGGATTTGATTACCGTTTGAGCCAGATTCTAGTACCGGCGATAAACACAACGCGATTTGATTCGCGAATACATTTCGCAACTTCACACTCCCGTTTCCGGTTAGGACGAAAGCGCGCGCCTACGTACTAGCCTACTAGCTAACTAAACAGCACATAGTGGGCGCGGTTCGGAGAAATTGAAAAAGCGCGCGCCGGAATTGACCTTTACTTCCTAGGTCATTTAGCTGGATCCTGTGCGATGCAAAGCAACGGGCTATCCCAGTTTTGAGTCGTGACGATAAACACGGCATCCTGAGAAACCGCATTCATGGGCGCGATCGTATCCGCGACTCTACTCGCGAATCAAGTACCCCTTTCTAATTTCTAGAAAACGATAAACACACCCTAGGACGGCGTTCACGTCGACACATTCGAAAACTCCCTATTAGTCCAGGTATACTGACGCAATCGAAATGACGTATCGTGTGAGCTGGGCTCTACACACCAAAATTCTCAAAGAGCACATGCAATGTCACCTTCTCTGACCACTGTTTTACCGGTGCCATGAGAGCTACAAGCAGCTAATAAATCACATCACATATTCATTTCTTCATAGAAATGTTTGCAGAGAATTTTCAAACATGCAGAAAGACACGAAATTACCTCTTAACAGTAGATTAATACAATGTACAAATTTCACAAGTGCATGCCTATTCACTAAAATTAAATACCCTAAGTTAATTACAAGTTTTTTTTTTAACTTACGCGTAATTGAAAACTCGTTAGACACCTTTTTTGTATGACATACGGTCAGTATGAAATTGAAAGCTCAAAAATTTGAATTTAAAAACTTAACTTAAAGAGAGAGAAATGAATTTTAAAATCGCCTGTACAATTATATTCGCCTTCATTAAATTTCGCATGAAACTGAATGAACTTAATTCGTGGAACCTCATAGTTTAAAAGGCTTGAAATAATATCTTTGCAATCTATTCACCTTGTAGTCTAAATGAATCTGAATGAGCCAATGCCTTATTTTCTTCTCTAGTTTCCCCTCATCTATTGTATTTTCTTTCATACCTTCGATCTCCTTAGGTAGATGCAGAGAAGCGTATTCACATAATGATGTTCCTACAGTAGCTTTCTTTCATCAGTTCTGGGCGATCCCTACGCAAGTTTTACTTTTCGGGTTTTCGCTACCTTCCATTGTCTGAAACACATACTGTGTTCATTATTATTATGTTCTCCACATTGTACCGATCATGTCTTTTGAGAAGGAACTAATTGTGAATTTCAATTTCAATATGGATGGTCAGTTTTATGTAGTGGTGCTTACCTGGAGTTTTACACACAAGCTTCTTGGGAAAGCCGTGGCCTGGGAATACCCGTGAGGTGTCGTCAAGATATTTAGGCACTAGAAAATAAGGATCTCCATAGTCACCACCACACGAGTGGATTGGCGCCGATGCATGATTTGTTGCCCCAGAGACGACATGATAATCTTCAAGCATGAAGAGCGCAAATGGTAGAGGAAAACAATAGTAAACGACTGTTTAAATATGATTAATACATAGTTAGATTATAGACCTGCATTATATATCTCCCTCTAAAATAAAATAAACAAGGACAGCGCATGGCATCAGTGACCGGACAATAAGGATAACAAAAGAATAAACACTATTAAAAAGGAAAAATATAAAAGAGGAAAAGAAATTTGAAAAGTCTCTGCTGTTTGTTAGATTTGCTAATTCATCATATAGGGGAATGGTCGCTAGAAATAACGTCCATTCATTCATTTCATTGTTGTGATTAATTGATGGGAAATAATCAACTGATCAAAAGAACCAGTATGTTCCGTGCTATGTTCCTTTACTATAAAGTACATGAACCTTTGAAGTTATGCAGTGAAACTTGCAAGTACTCAAGTTGCACGTCTCTTTCTGTTTTCTTTTAATTCATGGACTGCAACTATTTTATTTTTTTCAAACAGGGGTTATGAAATACAAGCTATGTTTTCCTTAAATACAATTATAATGTTTACATTATACCAATTATCGCTTTATCAGCGTAAAGAATAACAAGTCCATTGAATTGAATTTTGATCTGATTTATCTATTACCAATTTATACTAGGTCTTAAAAAAACATGTAGTGGACACTTTTGATCGTTAATAACTAAACAATTATAATACATCGTATCAGACTGAGGCTTTTGCATTCTAACGTTCTAAGATGTAAAAATTATTGGGAGCAAGTTTTATGACGTTTCTCCGAATACTCTTCTTTAAATATCGCTTTGAATATTAAATCAGATATTTCACTATTTGGAAAATAAAGGCCACAGGATCTATGTGTATCAGTAATTAATTCACAATGCAACAGTTGCCATTGTGCATTGCAGCTGAAATTCCAGGGGGTGTTCCACAAAGAGTTAAGTTTGACTTAAAGTTATGCGTAAGTGCCAATGCGCATTATGGTATTAAACGCGTAATCTCATTGGTAGATTACCCAATAGCGCGCGTCCCCTGAGCATGATCTGACCAATGCGGTGATGTGTGAAATACCGCACGCAAGGAATTTAAGTGCGACTGTAAGTCAAACTTAACTCTTTGTGAAACACCCCCCAGAACACCTTTTTAACCCTGAGTCACGAATCATCAATGACATTGGACAGCAAAAGGTTTTTTTAACACGTAGTATTTGTTATGTTCCTGTTCTTAATTTACATACGTACAGTTTTAAAACAATTCCAAAGATATATACATGTTTGTTGAAATCAATAAACTTTGAAAAGTTTGAACATTTGAAACTATAATATGGGAACTTCAGCTGTAAGTCTGGAGAGGGAGAGGGGCAGCGCAGGGCAAAGGGGGTCTCAGGTAAGATCTGTCAGCTAAATATGGGAAGATTTTTTTCCTACCCCTTCTTTCTTATTATTGGTACCACCTCATCATTTGACCTCATATTATTTCTAAATTGTATAATTTTGTTTGTTACTGGGGATAGTCCTCCAAAATTCATCTTTGATTTTTGACTAGCCTTTCTGCATTTGCTATTTTTTTTTGAAAATTTTTTTTTTCATATGGAACCATATTTGTAGACCCGTGTTTTCTTTTTATTGTATACATTTTCTTTATATGCATGTACAATTACGTTTGGCATCTGTAGAAAATAAATTGAACTGAATGGAATTGAGATCAGAAACTGCAGCAAACTATTTTACTTTCAACTATGAAGATGACATTTTGAATTTTGGGAAAGCTAATTTTGTCGGTTAGACAATATAACTGCCCCATTTCCGGATCTTAATTACTCTCTATTGATGTAATAAAGGTAGGCCATGATGTAAAATTACATACCTGTAGCAATCAGTATCCAAACCAATCCAGGGAAAGTGTGGAGAATTCCACCCTAAAAAAAAAGATAATGAAATATTACTTGAAGTATATCATCTCTCAAGTTGTCTCTTCAGTTGTCATTATGGTACAAAATAAAACGACATATTCAGCTGCTGCAATAAACCACTTCCTTTGCAACTTCAGTCAAGTCTTTAAACCACTCGACTAGGACACCTTTAGCATATAACTTTTTTTTTACATCAAGAATGATTCTCGGAATTTTTCTTTACAGAGAATTAATAAGTTTAGTTATTTGCATTTTCTTGTTTGCGTCGTAATAATCCTATACCCTCCATCGAGAGATGTTTGAAAAAGTACCATTGACATACAAAATGTTTCAAAACGATAAGATAATGCCGGGGTAATAATAGCCAGAGAATTGTATCATAAAGGAAAAGCACTTAATAAATTCAGACATCATTTACTGATCAAATTTGCACAAGAAAGGAGACGTAGATGTTCCTTGAAGGAGACTCTAAATAGCACAGATAAACCCAAATTACGAGATTTTAAAAAGACATCTTGAATAAAAATAGAGTATGACAAATATTTTTTTTCTCCAAAATATCATATGGAAACAGTTAAAGGAACTGATATTCAATGGTATCTTCAGGTCAATTAAATGTAAAAAAAAAGGACAAATCCATCTACTTACCATTCTGCTTCTCTCTTGTTTCATTCCTTTGTCAAAGTACACCATACATAAACTAGCGTTAAAAAATCCTCTCTCTAAAGTGCTGTTATAAAGTTGTTTTTTAAATGCTATCGAAAAATGGCGAATCCTGTTGATTATTATTGTCTATATACCCGGTTATTTATACATGTATATACCTCGGCATATTACACGAGAGTGAGCGATGAAAACAATAATGCCATTTTGTCCGTTTCATATTTATTACCAAAGACCATATTCTCTTGAGGAAACCCACTAAAAGCGTTCAATATTACGTTATAGGTGACTCCTTTATCTTCCAATGAAAGTCATAAAACCTTTATGGCGTTGGATTATTATAAGCAGTGGCGGAGCTACAAGGAGCCCCAGGGGAACGTGCCATTTCTTTTTGTCGGCGAGGGGGTGGGGTGGGGGGGGGGGTAGTGAGAATTTTTTCCCCAGCCCTCCAAAACGGTGGGGGGGGGGGGTACAAGAGTTTATGGTGTCCAATTCTCTAACAAGCAAAAAACAAAAATACCAAAAAAAAAAGTTCTAGAAGATCGGGGGGTAACTATACTTTTTTTTGAGTTGGGTAAAAAGTTGTCGGGGGCAGTCTGCCCCTTTGCCCCCCCCCCCCCCCTCCCCCATTGGATACGCTAGTGGAGCAAGAGAAAGAAAGAGAGAAGGGGGAGAGATAATAAGGTGATACGACCCCTCCCCTCCCCTTAACCTATGGCCTTGTTCTCTCGCATTTCATCAGTCAAATGTTTATCCCCCCCCCCCCCCACCCGAGTACCCCCCTTAATTGCTGGGCCGACTCTACGCCCACTGATTACCGACATTATTAGACTGTGAGCACTCATCTGTTTATATTTTGTCTCTTTTAACAAATAACGATGAACTCAAAACGTGAGATTTCTCTATTTCATTCTCCCTCTCTCTATCTCTCTCTCTTTTGATCCCCTTTACCTCCCATTCTCTCTCTCTCTCCGTTTTCTTTACCCCTATATCTTATTCTCTGCCACCTCTCTTTCTCTTTATCTAGGCTCTCTCTCTCTCTTTAAACCCTCCCTTTTCATGCTGTCTCTCTCATTCTCTACCATCTCTCTCTATATTATGCCCTTCTCTTTCATTTTACTCTAAATATCCCGTTCGGTCTAAACACTCCCTTTTCATGCCCTTTCTCTCTCTCTCTCCCTTTTCTCTATAACCCTTTCTGTCTAAACTCTCCCTCTCTGTTGTTATCTCGTAGATACAAACAACACACACATACTCCCTCTCTCTCTCTCTCTCTCTCTCTCTCTCTCCTCCCTCTGAAATAATCAGTACAGTATAATTATGCGGTATACTCATGTACATCATTATTTTCCTCCTCCCTCTCACTCCCCTCTCTAAACCAATTCTGTACAGACTGATATCCCGTCATAAATTCAACGATTATATTTTTTTATTCTCTTTACTTCTCTCAATCTCTGTCGACTCGGAGGCGTGTCATATACTGGAAATCAAATCGACTACAAATGCAAAAAATATTACAACGCAAAAGACGACTATTTGGAATTTTTTTATAATAGATTTACTGATGGAAAAATTTTGCTTAATCAAATTGATATGCCACGGGAAGGTTTCATCATTATTTTCAATCACAGTTCAAATTACAGTACTCTTTTAAAAATCAAACACCTGCTTACTTTATTTATTTGAAGAACGCGGATTTCCAATAATTTTGTCATTATTTGACAAAAGCTCATGATGACAGCCGAAAATTTTCCAGTAACTTTTCCAGTAAACTTTTCCAGTAAATTTTCCAGTAACTTTTCTTATCCAGTAACGTACCTGTATAAATTGATGCAACATTATGAGAAAAAACAAAACAACAACTCTTGTATTCAGGTTGTTTTTTTTTCCTAAGTCAAGGCAGCATCAAAATATTCTCGAAAATTCATAAATTATTATCAAAACATACTATTCAACAAAGTTGCAAATATGTACATTTTCTGTGAAGCAAAAGTTCTGAATACCTATACGTCTATGGATAAACCTAGCTCCAAGTACTATCAAACAAGCACAATCCATAGTAAAATAAATAAAGCAGTCCGTCACTTTCTGGTAAAAGATGATAAATACAACTTTAAAATATTGGATACTGCACACGTCATATTAGCTATTCAATTATAAATACAAAATCAGATATTTTTTTCCTAACTAAAAGAAAAAGAATGATCAATCATGATTTTGTCACTTGCAACAATGAGCTAAAAACTAATGTCTTCTAGTCAAAAAGAAAATTAACATACGACGAGCCCATTTTGACGGTAAAAAAACTATGCATGACGTTGAAAAATCAAGCTTTCTTCTGAAATGGACCGATGTTGAGTGGACAAAATTAATAAATCTTTCTCCTGGAAACGACTAATGATGAAGGCTATAGTTCAAAGGTAAACTTCATGCCAGACCCCGCTGTCTTCTCTCGATATAAGTCATCAAATATTTCATTCTGAGCAACGGTAAAATGGTTCTTCCAGTCTCCAACTTCTCCTAAATAAGGGGAAAGAGAGCAGAGAAAGAAGATGAATTATTGAAAATGATATAATATATACTATTCATGGCAATTCTACTGTGATACAAAGCACAACAAAAATAAAGAGTGAATTATATATGCCTATTTTAGCATTCCATTTGTTTTCCTATACGCAACCCATTCTGTTGTGTAATATATTTTGTAACGAGTACCCCTCCCCCTCCCCCCTCCTCCTCCTAGACATGGTGGGGCGAGAAGGGGTGGGACTCTCGCAATCCTCTGGTCAGCCCCGCTTGCTGTAACATTATTACTAATATATACCGTTGTATTGTAATTTTCGCCCGACCCTTGGGGCGTACGCATAGGATTCTCAATAATTATGCTGAGTACGCCAATGGTGCCGCCCGCTCGTCGGGAAATATTTTATGACGGTCGCCAATATTGCAACGTACCTTTTCTCATGAAAGATCTCTTCTGTTTGACAGCTTCCTTGAAGGTCGGCATCGAGTCTGGATTCGATTTCGGGTCTTTCTTCATCGCATCGAACGTCGAGTTCTTGGTGATGACGTCAATGATGTCGTCAGAAAGATCTTTGCCGAGGAAATCACAGACTCGGACGATGGAGCCACGGAGATCCTGCGAATATAAAGAAAACTTGGCGAATGGTGAAAATGGTAATTTTGAAAGTAGTCCAGCATTTATTAAGAAAGAGGTGCGAAGACCGTCTCAAAGACTATCAAGGAATCAACTTAAGTGCCATTTCAATCCTATAAAAAAATATTGCATCGCCTTGAGAAATTGAGAAATCATGTTCGGATTATGTAATATGCCCTTGTATAAGGTTCGAATATTTCACTACTTAAATGCACTAGACCACTGAATTGATCTTTATTGGGTGATTTTTCAATAGTCTTTTTAGAGATAACGAGTAAAAATGAAACAATCCTTCAAACAATTATGGTCTGCTTAAAAACTGAATTGCTGACAACTTGTACATCAAAGCCGGGTTATAAACAGGGTGCAGTTCACCTGTACCCCCTGGATCCGCCACTGGTGAAGGTAAGGCTGGTTCTCGACTTACTTGTTTCATTTCTTCGTATGTGATGAAAAGAACGTTGGGTTCATATCTCTTCTTCCACCAATAGAGGACGTTATCAAACCAAGATCCTCTGGGAACTGATAGAGAGAGTAAGAGAGAGAGGGGGGGGGGGGGGTGTGGGAGAGCAAAAGAGAGAGAGAGAGAGAGAGAGAGAGAGAGATGGGGGAGGGCGAAGATAAAAAAGAATTCACTCTGAGAATGATCATAATCATGAATATATATATCTTACAATGAAAATGGAAATTATATTGATTATGATAATTATAAAACAAAGGAGAACATAGTTCTTGTGATATTGTTTGCTCGTTTTTTTTTGGTTGCCCGCATTTTGTATCTTATAGTGACAGTAAACTGAAGTTCCTAAATAGCGCCATCTTAAACTGGATATGAAAAGACAGTGTCTGTGCCTCTCATTTTCTCACCATGCCCCATCCTGGTTTGTAGAAGCTTTTAATGTAACTGCAGGCAATTTTCCACATTTGCCAAGTCAAAACTAAAAGTTTGAAACATGAAATGTGCCTATTATCCAAACAAGCTGTTTGTCAAATTCAAAATAAAATGCAATTAAATTTTGAATTATTATCTTAATTTAGCAATTACTGTAAGATGGCGCTGTTCGAGTTCCACCATTTTAAAGCCACTTTAAAACTACTATATCCATATTAATATCAATGAAAAATGATCGATCGCTTTGTTCCCTCGCATCCAATACTCTCCGAGACGAGACCGTATCAAATTAATATAACCTCACATGGCCGTCGTCAGTCAGGAGGGGGGGGGGGGTGCTTCTCAGGGAATTATGAAGGGAAACTGGACCCCATAACCCCCCACTGAGCGAATTTTGAAGGTCTGGCGAAAAAATTTGTTGTCACCACCCTCCCCCCCCCCCTCCCCCCCCCTCCCCCCCCCCCCTCCCCCCCCCCCCCCCCTGGCTATCCACTGTTGAAGACGTGGAAAATAAGAAATCAAAATCATATGAAACTTACTGGAGTCGTTGCAGAAATCTGTGAAGAAGTCGTTCCAGTCTTTGTACTGTGGCAGGTTGGGGGATACGTTACAAAAATGGAAGTACGATACAGCAGCATCTTTGGGTTCCTCGCTACGTATACGATCTGTCGTGTAATGTATTGATAAGAATTGTTACTTTATTTTGAAAATACAAGTTATAATTATTGATGGGAGCTGATGATGTCACCTTTTTGAAGAAAAAAAGAAAAGAAAAACACATTTTTGGTTAACTACTACTATATAAATGGCTGAATATAATATGGATAAATATAATATAATAAAATGGCTAAATATAATATACCTTTGGTTTCTTCTCATGGATCTGAGTCGGAAGGAATGGGGGTGGTAGCTGTGTTTTTAGAAGACGGGGAGAGGGCATCTTGTTGGCGATCTCGTACATGCCAATGTCACTTTCCACCTGTTGGGGAGGGGGAGGAAAAAAAATACATGGTCACACACACTGTTGTCGTTATCAGTGGCGTAGCGACAGTGGCAGAGGGGCAGGTACCCCCCGAACGAATTGCATAAAAAGGAGAAATGTCTTAGAAATGGAATAGAGGTGCAAGAAAGAAACGGGAAAAGAAGATGATAGGACATTCTCAGAAACCAATCCCTCTTTGGGGTTCTTGTTAATTCACAATTCATGACATGTTAAGACCGGAGCCCCCCCCCCCCCCCTCCCCCACCTATGATGCCAGGGCCCTTTAACTGATGGGCCCAGGCGACGCTACTGACTGTAATATGATAGACCTTCATCACCTCAACAAAATGATGGATCCAGACCTTTCCATAAAGGCCTTTTAAATGAAATAATATTTTTTTAAACACAATACTTGTCGACAAAAGGCAGAAATTTGATTTGTGGCTGCATTAACCCCCCAAAAATTTTTTTGAAGGTACCAATATTCTGGCAAACTTATATTTTCACGGTCAAAATGTTTACTTGCTCTCTTCGTTCGCTCGCTAAGATATAAAACTTGAAACTTGACATTCGGTCTGTCGGTCCCAGACGTAAATAATCACATTTGATTGATACACATCTGAAAAACTCTATTACACACACCAGTGTCGGATTTAGGGGGCAATTCCGGCTCGTGCCCCCCCCCCCCCCCCCGTTGGGATTGTGCCCCCATTTTAGAACTGGCAAAAAAAAAAAATCTTCTTCTCAGTGAATTCTGTAGGAAAAGTGGACCCAAAACAAATAACCCTCTATTTTTTTCTTTTGCCTGTCAGAAAATGTTCGGACAATTAATATGTGCCCCCTCCCCTTTTTTTTGTGTAAATCCTGGATCCGCCCCTGACACACCCATGCACAGTCAGGCAAGAGACGTCAGCCCTTGCGAAATTGTGACCATATGCCGATCTTTGTCAGCAATTTTGGGAATTTGAGGGTCTCTCCTTTTTTGTCATTTTTTTCAATGTTCGTTATTCTTTCAAAAATCGGGTCCCCCTCCCATTCACAATATTTTTTCCCACCCCGCCCCCCCCCCCTTCCGTATGTCACCCCTTTTACCGTTTTTATGTCAAATCCTTGGGCCATCACCAGGAAAGGGACCCTTTTGAAGAGGTGTTTCTCCCTGACTGCCTCCATATCTCCGTTAGCGAAGATCAGCGTAAGGATGTTCTGCATCCAAGTGGTTCCTGTATAATGGGGACATTATAGTATAGAATAGCATAGTTAAAATATAATAGTATCGTGAAGTATGTATAGTATAATATAATATAGTATAATTTAATGTATAGTATAGTATAGTATAGTAAATTATATTATAGTATAGTATTGTATTGTATAGAATAGTATAGTTCTACTTCTAGTATAGAATAGTAAAGTATATTATAGTATAATATAGTATAGTATATAGTATTGTGGTGTAAAATAGAGTAGAATAGTATACTAGTAGTCTTATTGTCTCTATAAGAAATTCTTCTTCCACTGGTTGTGGAAGAATGAATACAAAACAAAATCATTTTCTTCATTATCTCCTTTTAAATTCCTGTATCACATTGCAGATCCAGGGGTTACCTGGACGACAGCCCCTCCCCCGGTAAAACCAGAGTACAGAAGAAATGTGTCACCCCTAGTTGTGCCCCCCCCCCCCCCCCCCCCCCCCCCCGCCACCGCAGCAATATTCGACCCAAAAAGGCAAACCTGATTATTATTATTACAAATTGAATTGAATTGAATTGAATTTATTTTTCACATTTCACAACGAAAATATACAAAGGTGTCACGTCTGGACGAAGAATAATTTTTCACGTACAGTTCAAGCATATACATAAAGTACAAGGTAAGAATAGTAAAATATTCATTAAAGTATACAATGCACAAATCAAGTGTATAATTTAACCAAATATATAAGTCCATACCGAAATAAACTGCATGTGAAATGTGTAGGAACCAACTAAAAAGCAAGGCTTGTAAAGTGAAAGTTGGTTCCTACTGAGCTGGAGTGCATCCTAAACCAATGAGTGTATTTCAAATATACTTATAACAATATGCTTAGTAAACTTGAAATTCAAATTCTGCCAAGTTATTACTAAAAATAAAATAATAATACAGTACCATGTTTGATTTAATGAGCATCTAACCGGTTATTACAGGTTGAAGACTAATAAAAACAAAAAAAAATAGTATCAGCTTAAATCTGCCTGAACGCTGATGAGTGAAAAGGTGTTTAATTGTACGAATGATGTTATTATGGTTGCAAAGTATAAGTAGTATTAAACGTTATATTTTTGTAACAAGAAAGAATATTTCAGTCTATTTTTAAAACTGTATAGTGAAGGGCTAGTGATGAGTTCACTTGGAAGTTCGTTCCAGAATTTAGGTCCGTTATACTTAATTGTTTTCTGGGCGAAGACTGTTCTTGTTCTTGGAAGATGATAGGAGTGACTTTGTCGAGTTGGATAAGTATGGAGAAAATCATTTCTCATGAACAAGGTTGAAAATACATCAGGGAGGTCGTCTGAGGATAATTTATACATAAAAACACCAACATTGAACAAAAACAATTCAGTTATTTTGAATACTTTGTTTGAGAAGAATAATTCGTTTGTATGAGCAAGAAATGGTTTCCGGTTGACTATTCTTATAGCGCGTTTTTGGATGTAAAGAATTCTATCAAGAAGAAGTAATGTGCTATTTCCCCACGCGAGAATGCCATAATATATGTTTGAGTTTATCAAAGTACCATACAATGTTTGCAGAATATTGGTGGGAAAAAGGTTTTTACGTTTATAAAGAATGCCAGTATTTCTCGAGAGTAATTTACACAAATAATTAATGTGGGATTTCCACGAAAGATCACTATCAATATACAGACCAAGAAATTTGGTACATTCGGTTCGTTGTAAATTGACATTATTAATTATTATGTGACCGGGAAGAGGATTTACTTGGTTGTTATTATTAAACACCATATATTGAGTTTTTGTAACATTTAAAGATAACTTATTTGCATTTATCCAATCTTGAACGAATTTCAATTCATTATTAACGGTGTCAAAAATGATCTGGGGATCGCGATGTGAAAAAAATATGTTCGAGTCATCAGCAAATATGATAAAAGATAGCAAGTTTGATGAATTGGGGAAGTCATTAATATAAAGAATAAAAAGGAGTGGGCCCAATAATGATCCCTGTGGAACACCACATGAAATATCTCTGAGACTAGATTCGTGCCCATTAGTAGCAACAAATTGTTTCCTGTTAGATAGGTAACTCTTGAACCAGTCCAAGGCCTTTCCACGAATTCCATGATAACAGAGTTTGCATAATAAAATGTCGTGGTTTATCGTGTCAAAGGCCTTGGACAAGTCCAAAAATATACCGACTGTATATGTCTGGTCGTCAATTGCATTGGCGATCTTATCTATAAATGTTAATAAAGCATGAGAAGTAGAATGTTTTTTTCTAAAACCAAATTGAGAGTTGGAAAGAACATTGAATTCGTTCAAAAATGTTAATGTTCGTGAATACACTAATCTTTCAAGGATTTTAGAGAGAGATGTTAAGAGAGATATTGGGCGATAATTACCTAGTTCTTCTTTATTACCTTTTTAAAAAATAGGAATGACTTTAGCAATTTTCATTCGGTCAGGTACGACGCCTTTCGTCAAAGACATGTTCAAAATATGAGTTAAAGGTAAAATAATTTCATTTACAGTGTTTTTTAAAAGGAAGTTAGTTATTCCGTCAAAACCGGGAGCTTTCTTCGTATTCAAATTGTTTATTATATCGATTACTTCCTCTTCAACAACTGGATCAAAGAATAAGGAAGATGAATTTCTGTTACTTAAAAAATGACGAGCCCCTCGCCGCGCCGCCCGCCCCCTCCCTTGCCAATGATTCACACACATAAAGTGAGCTAGTTCCATGAAGTAATAGCAGGCGGGGTATTTCATTAAAACATATCCCTTCCGGAGGATTTGATTCTTTAGTCACAGCAGGGAAAAGCGAACTTGCAGACACGAGCAAAATCCTATAATATTTCGAGATATAGAGATACCCATCATGTCTATCATAGACTACCCCCTCCTCCTCGAAGCCTTCTTTTGACAACCAAGTTTGAGGCATGCTGTCTTTTAAGTTCTTTTGTTTTTGTTTTTTTCGGGGGGGGGGGTAGGATTAAGATATAAAAATTGCCTAATTGTATATGATTGTCAAAAATAGCCTGAACACATACATCACCATTCTGACAGATGGATGAAACGTCACGCTCCTAAAAGTAAAAGTTAGTCCTATGGAACGTAGGATTTCTATTGAGATCTCCCCTGAGCAACCCCACCCCTTAAAAAGATGATTTAAAGAAAATAATAATAAAAATAAAAAGAGTGAGATCGAGAAAAAAATAATCGCATGTCAAGAAATTCACAGAAAGCGCATAGACGAAATATTTAAATATAAAATATTACTTACCTGATTTTGGCCACGTGACGAGGTACGTGTCATCACCTTTGACCTCATATTTCTTGAGGTCGTCCAGATACCGCTTGGGCATGACCTTGGGCATGATCCAGCCATCGACCTCGTAGCAATAGTCCTTGGCGAGTTCGGGAAGGGCGTCGAACTTTGAAGATTCTGATTGGAAAGGTGAAAATAAAAATCAATCAATTATCATCATCATTATTCTCATATTGTTACTTACAACAACAAAAAACAGTAAAAAAGAATAAAAAGGGAAATTGAAGTTTAAACCGTTTTTTTTTTGTGGGGGAGGGGTCGACCTACAAATACACTATTTGGATGTACCAAGGAGTTATAACTCATTGGGATGTATCAAAGATTTATCACAGAAACTCCTTGGATGTACAGTCTTAAAACGATGTTTTCAGAAAATTGACTCGAACGTTTTGACGCCCAAGAATTAAATCAAAATTAGGGGGGGGGGGCTTAATTCATTCGAGTATTTATTGCACACAAATTCAGTCATTAATTTATTTCATGGGCTTTGATTCATTTGACACAAACATGGGTTGAACTTTCGGAAAAGGGTGACCATATCAATAAAACTCGGGTTCCAGTTAATGTAAACTGGATATCATTTTAATTCATTCGCTCGATCAAAACACGGGGTTATTTATACCCCAAAACTGGGCTGACTTCATTTTCCAAAAACGGGACCAAAAAGTTAACCATTTCAAGTCCAGTAATTCTTAGTAGAAAGTTGTCTTTGTTGTAAATCATTGATGAAACCAATAGTTACCCCCCCCCCCACACACACACACACACACACGCACACACGCACAGCCCTTCCTTAAATAGAACGAATAAGACTTACCTGACATATTGAAACTCTTTGTCGTATTTGAGGGATCTGAAAAGAAAAAAAAAAGATGAATATAAGATCATGTCGACATGAACTTCACTACTTAATGCAATACATCACTATAGAAGCAGTCATCTAGGAGTGAACTGTCAGGGGGGGGGGGGGGGCAGATATTATTTCCCCCGTAAATATCAATAGGCGATGAAAAATTCCGGCGAGGAATAAGTAAAAATAATATATTCCCGCTTTATTTTTTCTTCCTCGCCGCGGACAAAAACCCAATAGCACCCCTCTTGGTATCCTCGCCATGTTTTTTTTAAATGTATATTTCATTTTGTATTTGACGAAATAGCCTTAAGCACGAGACATGTCGCCGTGACAAAATGTCGGGTCACCCTGCTCATATTATTCTCTAAAATCTCATCAAAGTCACATTCGCGCGTGAAAAACATTCACATCGTAAAAACTGTCAAAACAGACAAAGTTGTAAATGAAAAAAAAAATAGTTATGTATTGTACTTACAGAAAGAAGTGTGAAAATGTGACGTCCGACCCAGCTGCAAAAAATGTGAGTGATCGATGAGACTTTATGAAGCCAAATGGAAAAGATTGCAGTCCAAAATTCGCTTTTTATGGTCATTGTAATTTTGTAACATCATCTTGGATGAAATTTGATGGTACCGTTTACACACGTTTCAACAAGAGCAGTCTACCTGTAGAAATGACTAACAGCTTATTGTACATGTAAAGGAATGGTACCAGTTACATGTACAGTACGGTAATAGCACGAATTAAAAATTTGTCTTCCTGTTTTAAGCTAATGCGCTGGTATATGACCACTGTTTGTTCGTCTTCATTCGATAAGAATGTGTTCATGTAGTATCTGGAGGTTTTCCTGAAAGAGTCACCCTATCAAGCCCGTAAGATTTGCCCTATTTAAGTTACTTGGACCGTTTATGTACCTGATAAAAATTGTAAGCCTAACCATAACCATATCATGACAGAAGTTCTATCCATAATGGGTTCCAAGAAGTTTAATTTTACTTGCCCTCTTGTAGAGAAATATCACTTCCGTATAGGAATAGGAAATGAGAAAAAAGATACTTTGAGTACTTTACGAGCCTTCTCCATGCAGGGTAACGGAAATACTGTCAAATTGCCATATTAATTATTGATTCCCATTTATACACTTGATCTAGACTTTGAAAATTCATAAATTCCTTATTCTTTGTCAGATTTTTGCAAAACATTGTCATTGTGCCCCCTTTTATACGTGATAACCTTTCTATTTTTATTCATTTATTTTTTGTTGTTGTGTGTGTGGCTTGTCAGAGAATTGAAATGACAAAAGAGGCCCGAAAATGTGTGGCGACCGTTTTTAATTTTTTTTTTTTTTTTTTTTTTTTTTTGCTTATCGAAATTTTTCAGAGATTTGGGCCCCCTCTTTTACAAAATGCTGGATCCGCCCCTACATACATCCACACGATTCAAGTTTTGATAAGAAAGGCAAGGGTCAATTTCCCTCTAACAATTTGAACTAGCAGAAGAGTTTCTTCACTGAAAATTATACTGAACTATAGTTAATTAATAACTAATAGTTAACTAATGCATTTTCATATTTTTGTTCTCCATTTCCCTCCCCCCCCCCCCCCTCTCTCTCTCTCTCTCTTTCTAGTGGGAGCACTGTGGTATAATGGTGAAGGTTCTTGCCTCTTATATGAGAGGTTTTGGGTTCGATCCTCGCTGGGTGGTTACAAGATGTTTGTATACCCAACTTTGTCCCTCTTGACCATGTCGACTCAGGTGTAAATAATAATGCCAGGACCTTCAGGAAGAACAGTATTGATGCTGATGAGGCTTCCCTTGGTAAACAATTAATATAATAATCATAATCATAATCATAATCATAATTATAATCATAATCATAATCATAATAATAATAATTATGATTATTGTGATTATTATTATAATTATGATTATTATTATTATTATTATGATTATTATTATGATGATTATTATTATTATTATTATTATTATTATTATTATCATTATTCCCTCCACAGGCTCTTTCCCTCACTTTCTCTCTCTCTCCCCCCCCCCCCCCCCCCCTCTCTCTCTCTCTCTCTCTTTCCATATCTTTCTCTTTCTCCCTCTCCTTCCTATCTTTCTCTGCTTGCATATTCTCCTCTGTTCTTCCTCTTCTCTCTATTTCCCTCTCTCTCCTTTCTGCCTCTCCGCTATATTTTGCCTTCTCTTCTACCCCTTCTCTCACCCTTTCCCCCACGCTTCTATAGTGGCATGAATAATAATTATTTCATGTTCCCATTCTGTTTGTTATGCCAGCTTTATGCTATATCAGTTTAATCGTTTAATTAGTTTTCAAATAGTTTTGTTGTTGTTGATTATTTATGTATTCTGTCATGTCTGCATGTCTTACATTTGTAATCTGAACAATTTCAGCTCTCGAGCTGCATGTTCTTTTTATTTCTATAAACCGAATGAATGAACTCACCAACTGTACAAAAATATTAGAATGCATCTGTAGTTAGAATTAAGAACGAAATTAGTCATTTGAGTCAATTCAGTTACAATAAGTTTATAGTTAGAGGCAAATTTTTTCTGAAATATGTAACAGACTGAAGGCTAATGGTGCTCAAATTTATTAATATTTCTATGAATGTAACAAATTGATAATCTTACAACGTTATTACAAGATCGCAGTAAAGAAATCTATTCTATTTAATGGAATAAAAAATCATTCGAAAGGTGTACCAGTCTGTTATTTTTTTAAATAAGGGTAAGTGCACTGAGAGAAAAACTTAATGGAAATCTCTATCACCTGAATTTGGCCAGTGTAGGTCTGTCGTTCTTTTTTGTTGCTGTTGTTGTTTTTGTTTAATTTGTGTTTATTTTTTGTTTGTTTGTAGTTGTTGTTGTTGTTGTAGCTGTTTTTGTTTTTGTTTTTGTTTTTGTTTTTGTTTTATGTTTTGTTTATGTTTTTTGTTTTTGTTTGTTTGGTTGTTGTTGTTGTTTTGTTTTTTGGGGGGAGGGTGGTTCGCATGTCAGTGGCGGGTGCAGGATCAAGGATTCTTTTGCGGGGGGGGGGGGGGGGAGCATGCAGTCCGTAAAACGAAAAGTTTAGTCATATTGCAGCCAGGTGTCCAATACTTTTTTGCTTGGGGGGGGGGCGCTTCCTCACGACTCAATTTTTTTTTTTTTTTTTTTTTTTTTACTCAACATGCCAGACTGGGTTTTTCCTGGGGCACGCGCTTTCATGCCCCTCCCACTGGATACGTGCTGTGTGTGTATGATTAGCTGGGTAAGGTTAACACATTGTGTTACAAAAGTCTGTTTCACCAGTAAAAGATTCGAATCATATTTTTTTATTTTATTTTATTTTTTTGTGGAGTTACTGTAATGTCTTCCTCACAAAAATAAGAAGACAATCTTTTGATTACTTCATTGAATAGGTAGAAATGTACAAGTTAAGACACCGCGCATGCAATATTCAGATTTCAGAATTCTTTGGGTTATCCCTGACTTACGATTGTGCAATGATGTTAAGACTTCCATGACAGTAGAATAAGTTTAAATTTTTCTCACATTGGATAGGTCTAATGTCTATGCCTATAATTAATGAGAACACTGTATATCCGTCTTTCCAGCCATCATATAGCCGACAGCAGTAAAACAAAAATAATATAAAGGGCCAATAATTCTGCAATTGATAAATTTTTTTTTTTTTTTTCAATTCAATTCAATTCAGTATTTATTTCCAATTCATAAAAATGAACAAAGTCATATACAGACAAATAAAAAGGAGAATTAAAACATGTCAATAAAACATGAAAAAAGCAATCAAAAGTAATAGAAAGAGTAGAGTTGTTACATGGTTGAACATAAATGAATGGAAAAGGGGCATGCACTAAAAAGCCAAGAAAAGGCTTGTATGAACGCACATGCCCAACGTGGATTGATGATTAAAATAATATTGCTACCATGGATGCGGTAATTAAGTACAGTACCAAGTAATAATAATTTAAACAAAAACTAAATACAATAAACCGAGAAAGTAAAACAGGACAAAATATATAAACACACAACATACATATAGTCATCCTAACATAAATTAATAATTGCTAAGTAATTTCTTTTTGTATTGTCTTTTAAAAGTATTATTAAACTGTGTATTAATTCTGCTAAATTCCAAACTATTCCATAAAGTGGGGCCTGTATGTCGTATGGAATATTTAGATCTATCATTTGAGAAGGCCCACCTGTGAAATTGATTACGTGATCTGGTAAAATAATTGTGAATATTAGAGTTAATTGAGAACATGTTCATTAAATATGGCGATAGATTATTTGTGTGGTAGCGTTGCATTATTGAAGCAATTTGAATCCTAGTAATATCTGGAAGTTTAAGTGTTCGTAGTGATTTAAATAACAAGGATGTTGGTGCATTATAGTCCGTTTTCATACATATACGTATTGCTTTCTTTTGTAAAATAATTAATTTTTGTAAATGGGAAGAATATGTGTTACCCCATATTGAATTACAGTATGATAAATGGGACAAAATATAAGAATTGTAAAGAGTGAATAATATATAACTAGGTAAAATGAAAGTCATTTTTATATAGCGCATAATAATAGATTCTCTATGCGCTTTACAACAATCAATAATTGAATATGGAGCATTGAATGGAGCATTGAATTATGGAGAATTGAATTGAATGGAGCATGTAGTAAATAACTCAGGTAGTTTAACAGAAATGATTATCATATACAATGATGAAAAACCCCACAAAACAGCCCTGTAGTTGTCTATTCTTTCCTCTTCCAATCAACAATACAAGCTGTTTCTAGGCCATGCAGCCTGCATATTTCATAAGTATAGCCTCTAGGGTTGATAATTTTTTTTTTCAAATGAAATTATAGCCTGCCCTAACCCCTGGCCCCCTCCGCTCAACCAAACAAGTATTGTACTCATACCGCAGCTTATATGCCTGTAACGGAATTATCAAATGTTACAAGATGAATTTAAAAAATGAATGGAGCAGATTCATATCTTCAGTTAATAGAAAGATATGCATGGAGATGTAAAATTTCCGATTCCCCTCAATGTGCACTGTCGTGTGCATGTACGTGAGGGACAAAAATTGATAGAGCGCTAGCGCCTGGAGCAAAGACTTCATGAGCTTCGCGCAAAATTCAGATATTTGATATGATTTTGACTGTCGAATGTCGTTGACGTTGATTCAAAGTGACCAAATGTGGTGAGTTTGGCTATTCCATTGCATTTTATATGACGTATTTCTAACATTATTTGTACGAAAGTCATTTCCACCCTATTTTGATTTAATAATGAGTTTGATGGTTCAAAATACTGTTATTTTAGTGGAGCAATTGAATTGTCTTGCACTGTTGCAGGCCAACCATCACCGACTGGCGACTGCTCACCGATCACCCAGGGCCACGCCTAGCCCTAGCCCGTCCGACTCGGCTGTCTCTCCACCCTCATGCACCCCTGCATTCTTCCGGGTGAAATCCTGTTTGTGCTGGTTCATCATGTTCATTGACACGAGAATGACGAGATTAGTCACAATTTTTTACCTGGTGTACAGTCTCAGTTTCTAATAGCTTGTGAGAGTAAAAGTGAGAGGTATTTTAGCTAGGCCTACTGGCATGACTGGCAATGTAAAATGTTACTTGTTAGCGTTCACGGCCGGCCATGACCATGATGACTTAAGTTAACATAGCGACAGTGCTGTCAATGGCTGTACGAATTGCCCATTCTCTACTCTAGCGTTGCGAACCGCGACTACCAAAGTGCGACTACACGCTTTTCGCCGAAATTACATATATTTTTCATCTAACATGTCTAAAAATTAAACTAAATAAAACTTCAAGTTCAACTATCAGACTAGTATTGATTGATTGCATTCATAATGTTCATTAAGTTAAATTTAGTTAGGCCCTAACCAACTTACAACTTACCAAAAACGATGTTTATTGCATCATCTGCCCACAGTCGAATGGCAGAATGTAATTGCGCTGCACTTTTTGAAAGGTCACACCCGTGCGTATACACATACACTATACACAGCGCTGTCGCGAAGCGGTACCGCGATGGATGTGTTTTGGCAGTCAAAGTTGAAATTTTATACCCTGTGGACATTGCCTGATGGCTTGCTGGGGATTGAACTTCAACAATAATGTAAAATTGGAAGTTTAACATACATTTTAAATTAATTTTGTACATTGTTTTTGGCAACATTGAGGGGGTCGCAATGAAAGTCTATGTGTCCTTGTCAGACGCTGTGCTTCGCACGGCGTCTGGTCGGGCTAGCCATGACCATGATGACGGCTAGCCTATCGTGATTTAATTTAACTTTACTTTTTTTAGGAAACCACCGGTTCGTTTGCACGTATGCACACTTTGACTTTGCTGTTGTGTTGTTTACTTTGCCTGTTGCTGGCGTTGGGCATGTAGATTGTATGGTGTGGAAAGAAGACACCATTGGTGTGTGACGTAATTAAGTGCTATGCGGAGTGAATAATGGTTTCCTCTTTCACGATAATGCCACTTGTACTCACATCAGCAAGCAATGGTCATATTGACCATTAGGATCATATACATGTGTGTATACTGGGTATTGGGGATACAGATGTAATTTTGTTTGAAATGGAGGTTTTTGTGGGCAAACTGATACTTAAGTATCATTCTTTAGATTTTAAGTTATCAGTTCGTTAAGATACAAAATGTAGAAAGTTATAAAAACTTACATTTACAGCCCTCTTTTTGGTACTTGTTACCCACACCTCCATACGGATGACGACTGCTCTCAATATGTTGCGCACTAGTGAGGCCGCTCTACATGGTTACGCACCGTAGATACGTACGCAGAATGTTACGCACACAAGCTATTCTACGAAGACCTGGAAGGGCCAAACTGACGACGTAAAAAAATTAAAAATATTACGTACGTACGTAGTAATTATTACCACATCAGCAAGCAATGGTCATATTGACCATTAGAATCATATACATGTGTGTATACTGGGTATTGGGGAAACAGATGTAATTTTGTTTCAAACAGAGGTTTTTGTGGGCAAACTGATACTTATGTATCAGTCTGTATATATTAAGTTATAACTTCGTTAAGATACAAAATGTAGAAAGTTACAAAAACTTACATTTACAGCCCTCTTTTTCCAAATTGTCACAGCATCATTGGCGACGTGACGACTGTTCTCGACATGTTGCTTACTGTGAGGGCGCTGTACAGTATGCCGGATACGGACACAATATCCGGTGGATAAGAGATACGACGGCGGGTGGCTATTTTCTCTCACAGACTTAGTCTTAGCTTACGAGGCAAAAAATGGCACGATATGCTTGTTGATACAGCCCCCATGAAAAAGTTTTTAGAACTTGATGGGCTATTCAGGCACTCATCACTCCATATTATTTTGGGGTTGTTTTCTGCTCTATTAACTATATTATTTTAATGTCATTTATTTTTATCTTTGATATTTATTAATGAGCTTCATGGGCGTCGCCAGGGGGTGCGGAGGTTGCGAACGCACCCCCCCTTTTTTTTTTGCTTGTCAGGGAATTATGGAGGAAACTGGACCCCCATACCCCACTGAGCGAATTTTTAACGTCTGGCGAAATTAAAAAAAAACATAAATCATTATCATCAATGATCACTTTGAATGCTTGTACAATAAGAACAGAAATAAATATCATCTTTATAATTATGGACTGAAAATAAAACTTACGCACTACTAGTAGGCCTATTCTACTTTAGACAGCATGCTCCTGCTATCCCGAATAATCTTACACTAGAAATAAAGTCACTTAACTCAATCAAATACATTGTATATTTAAAAGAGAACTAAAATTCCTACTTAATGAAGCATTTGAAATTGTGAATTCTTGATTTTACTGCTTTGTATTGTCCTGTGTTGGGGTTGTGCAGTAATATATTTTTTTGGTATGTCATAAATATATATATACATATATATTCGTAATTATTTATTCCTTTATTAATAGTAATCTATTATCTTTTAATTTTTCTATATAATATTGTATTTTCAGTGCAACTTTTTTCAACTTAGTTGTTTTAACAAATCCTTATGGCCGCCCAATTCCAATAATGCTCTATCTTGTGTTGTTATCACTAGTCTTGTATTGTTTTATTGTCTTATTATATTAACTTATTCTGTACTCTTGATGGACTTATAATGACTGTTATTCTGTCAGGATTGTATTCCTTTGTTGTTGTTATTTATTTTATTTAATTTGAATAAAATTGAATAGAATTGACTGTCTTATCTTATATTTTGATGACGATACATTTCCAGTCTCAGAAAGTGCCAAGATTTATAAATTGGTAAGTTGATAAATATTAGGACGAACCCCAGTACTTAAGTAATATGTACCATCAGTGGCGGATCCAGGGGGGGGGGGGGCACAGCCGGCCCGTACCCCCCCCCCCCCTTTTGGAAGAGAAGTATGAATTTTTACCATAGACGATCCGCCATTTTTTCGATTGTGCCCCCCTTTTAGAGTGAAGACCTCTTTTTGGGGGGGGGAGGGGGGGGGGTATATATCCATGATCATGAAGCTACAATGTAGCTGAATGGTAAGACTAACTCATTAACAACCGCCAAAGCTGTGTTGACAACAGGTAAACAACGAGGTGGAGATCGAGGAACCGATCGCGCTGGTACCACTACGAGCGCTGAGGGCTCCCTTCATCATAATCATGAGAAATACAAAATGGATGCTGACGGGACAGTCTCGATAGGAGTTTTCGACAAAAAGGACCCAAAATTTCAGGAAACCCTCTTCAAAGGTCACCAAACAAACTGGTAAGTTTTAATCATCTATTATTCAACATAATTATTTAGATTTAAGTAAACTGCATGATATCAATATCTATGAAATAGAGCCAAACAGGCACATTCATGCAGTTTAGGTATGGGATGCGTGTTGGCTGCGTTACTACACAGTCGGCAATGGCGTGTACCTATGAGTGATTATTACGTACGTACGTAATATTTTTTTTTTTTTACGTCGTCAGTTTGGCCCTTTCAGGTCTTCGTAGGAGATCGACGAACCGATCGCGCCGGTACTACTACGAGCGCTGAGGGCTCCCTTCATCATAATCGTGAAAAATACAAACTGGATGCTGACGGGACAGTCTCGATAGCAGTTATCAACAAAAAGGACCCAAAATTTCAGGAAACCCTCTTCAAAGGTCACAAAACAACCTGGTAAGTTTTAATCATCTATTATTCAACATAAGTATTTGGATTTAAGTAAACTGCAATATATGAGTTTCAATTAAATATAGCCAAAAATGCACAGTGATGCAGTTTAGGTATGGGATGTGTGTTGGCTGCGTTACTACACAGTCGGCAATGGCGTGTACCTATGAGTGCTTGTACTCTGTTACTTACAGTTTTTAATGCATTGCTGTCCAGGCTACATGTATGTGCCATGCCCATGGGCATGCCATGGACTACCGGTAATAAAATAATCAACTCATTCATTTGTAGGAGTCATTGAAAAGACAAGACGAGATAGACCTCTAGTCTAGATCTGTTAGATTTTCTCTTAAGGTTTCCATGGTGAGTATTCGCAATCGAAGGCTTTCGGTGACACCATGTGGTCGTCAATGAAACCCACTTATATGGGGCATTTAGAGGACTTTAGGAAAGTTAATTTCATTATCTCTTTCCTCCACCCCTAACCCCTTTCTCTTACTTTTCTTAACCCTAAAAAGACTGGGGTATTTTGGAGGCTGGAAAAACTGGGGGGGGGGGGGGGGGGCCTAAAGGGCCCCCCTAAGATCTCGGCTGTTGATTGTCCGATTGCAACCAAATTTGGTATACACATAGTTCATTATGTTTTC
Organism: Heliocidaris erythrogramma; assembly: GCA_025617745.1. Taxonomy (NCBI): domain Eukaryota; kingdom Metazoa; phylum Echinodermata; class Echinoidea; order Camarodonta; family Echinometridae; genus Heliocidaris; species Heliocidaris erythrogramma. The sequence goes on from CM046870.1 coordinate 28,195,724, forward strand.
TACATGAATGCATAGTCAAATTAATCTTATTATTCTTATTTTTGAAAATATGAAAATATAGTTTGAAAACAGTATCTGTAATATTCATTCCAGTCCCCATTGACTTTACACACAAACGAATGCAAAATGACGTAACTCTGTTATCGTACACGCGGGGCATGCAAATTTGGTATCAAAAGTTGCGCAAAACTCTAAAGAAAAAAGTCATGAAACAGCAGCGCGAAATCTTTAAGCGTTACAAAATAATCGCAGTTTATGTTGAGGGGGGGGGGCTTTTAGGCCCCCCAGTCTTTTTAGGGTTAATCCCTCTCCTCCATTGTGTTTGTCCAGAGTCTTGCCAATTTCATTTGAACAGTAATCTCCAATTACATACATGTAAAAAAAAAAACCTTTAAAGGGCAATCCAACCTTGGTAATGAAATGATTTGTGTGAAAGCAGAAAAAAAAAAGAAAAAGGATGGTAAAAGTTTGAAAGAAATCGGACAAGGAATAAGAAAGTTATGGATGTTTGAAAAATGAGATCACTACATTTATGCGAATCTCAAGTGGCAATTTGGTGAGTTGATTGTGACATACTTGTGGACAACTCTCCGATTTGTCGTACACAAAAATATCATTAATTTGCGGTTTTCTCCGAAGCACCTTTACCCTCGGGCCAGTACTCAAATTATATTGGAGATAGCATAAATACATGTAGGTCTTAATGAAAGAAAAAGATCCTACTGAGTAATTTACATTTTGAAAAAAATGACATTTTAATCATTTTGTGTGTTGGAGCGAATGGGGGAGTTGTCCGCAACTACATCACAGTGACATTACCTATTCGACCAATTTGAAATTCCCATACATGTATGTATAGTGATTACAACTTTCAAAAATTCATAACGTTCTTATTGCTTGTCCGATTTCTTGCACCAATCTGCTTCTCTGATTTTTCCTCTTTCATTCAGAGCAACTTGCCATTAAGGTTGGATTTCCGTTTACTGGTAATCTAACTCACTCATGGGACCAAATCTACATGTATGTGGGAATGTGTCACAAATTCACTGCTGCACTAGAGTAAAAACAGACAACAAAATTGCTCTAAACAAGATTTCATTTACTTAAATTTACTAGATAATATTACCAGATTCAGGGACTCTCCTTGAAACTCTTACTATGCTAAACTTTAGGGTTTCAGAGCTGAAAGTGAAATTTTAAATAATTTTTCTCTCATGTATGATCTAGACTGGACCAATCCCTGCTATTACACACAAAACTTATTGAAGCCTGTTCAACCGTTATAGCTACATGTATATTGGAAATTGTACATGTGTAAATCTAACCCAGAATATGGCAGCAGAATGACTTGGTGGAAAAATCATTTGATTTATTAATTTCTTTATAAATCAAGTTTTTATTTTGAACTATAATAGAGACATCCATGGATAAAGAAAATGTTTGAAGAAAGAATCAACTGTGACGGCACAAAATAAGTGGTTCAGGGTTGTTCGGACAGATGCGATTGACCACTACATGTAGCCTATTGACCACCTAACACTGTGCCTTAATTGCCCAGGTGGTAACTAAAAATCCTCATTGTGCTTTTTACATTGTACGTGAATTTTGTGCATTTGACTTTTAATAACCATCAGAAGTCTTGAGACAATCATTTAGATTGCCCAGCTTGAATCCCAGGTAGAAAACTTGGTTGAGACCCCTGTGTAATTGGAAGAGAAAAATTGGGATTCTTTTTGGTTGTTGCCCACATTTATGATCTTGATAGGTAAAGAAAAATGATTTGGTCTGAATTCTTATTGTTGCTTCTGTTCCTCTTTTCATGCATAGACTTACGTGGAGAAGTCGCAAGCATGCATAAACTATCTGGAGAGACGGTGCGACTTATATCCAGTGCTCAAGTCATAACATCCATCGCCAGCGTCGTGAAGGAGCTTGTTGAAAACTCTCTGGATGCCCATGCTGACAACATTGAAATTAAATTGGTGAGGAAATGATTTACCACTTTTAATATTAGTGATAATAATGATACTGATGTTTGCAATTCATGCTTGTTGTTCAAAGTCAGAACTAATATAGTTTTTTTTATAAATCTCTTGTGACCCAGGTTTTGAGACTGGGAATGAGAGAATTCAATATTAATAATAATAATAATAATATGAACATTTGTATTGCGGGGGAAACCATCATGAGAGATGCTCATGGCGCAGATATTATTATTATCCCCGGTCATTGGATTCTGGCACGCACGCACACAGTGTATGCACATTCTCCACTCCCTGGGGAGCAGTCAGCGTATCTGGCAGGATTTAGTCCTTGAATGCACTTTGTGCTGGTAAAAGATGCCAGAGCTATGGCCACAATGATGATTTTCAACACCTCCCTCGAAGAGAATAGGGACATTATAGAGTACCGAAGTGTGACGTCATACCGGCCAAGTTGTCAAGGTTGCTGGTTCTAAACAATTTTGTGCTAAACAATGGCGTGATCACACCAGCGCCAAACACTGAAATTGCCCGCTCCAGCCCGTTGCTCGAATGACTTCGCGGTGATCCTCATGCGCGGGCTCTGTTGTTTGGAACCAGTATCCTGGACGACGAGCGAATATGACGTCAGCACTTCGGTACTCTATATCACAATGTTATGTGTGCTATACAAAATGATTATTATTGTTGATGCTGTTGTTGTTGTGTTGTTATTGTTGCTGTTGTTGTCGTAATCATCATCATTGTTATTATTACTTCCAAAAATGTTAAAATTTCTCTTTGTGCAGGAAAACTTTGGCATAGACAAGGTAGAGGTACGAGACAACGGCGATGGGATACGGGTCGAGGACGCAGACTTCATGGGACGGAGACACTACACCTCCAAACTATCCGACCACGATGATCTTGAGAGTCTCCTGACCTATGGCTTCAGGGGAGAGGCTCTGGGTTCACTCTGCGCAGTATCCAACGTTGCCATAGCAACGAAGACCAAGGATGAAGAGGTTGGGAGATGCTATGCCCTGGATCACGAGGGGTTTGCTTCATCACCGAAGCCTTCACAGTGTTGTACAGGTGATTCATTTACTCTTATATCATTTTAGAAATCATATTATTATTGTAATACTTAAACCCTTTCAAAAAACCAATTATTTCATTTTTTCATTTCATTTCATTTATTTCCACTTCCAACAATATAAAATACATAGGTTTACATCGTACATAGCAAATCAATGAAACTTACAATTATTGTTTACAGCGTACAATATAGACAGAAAAACCAAAACCAAACTAGGTTGGTAGCGGAGGGGACTGCTAAAAAGCTAGGCTTGTAGATTGCAGCCCCCGATAACTTATAATTGCAAAATAGTGTATCGTTGAAAAGGGAACATATTTGCACATGAACCGGATAAAGAAAACATAACAGGAGTGAGAGACAGAAAAGGAAGAGAGAAAAGAACGAGAGAGGGTAGGACTCTTACCAAGGAACACACACAACACAACACAGACCGACCAGAACACGGATGACAGCATAAATTGAATAGGAACGTAATCGTGTACAATGTTGTTTGAAATAATTTGAAGAAGATTGAGGGATGATGAGTTTTAAAGAGCCGAGGTTTGAGAACAGTTACTCAGAAGAATTGTTTTCAATTTAAATTTAAAAGAGTTTAAACTAGGGGCATTCTTGATGCTATTATCAAGAATAGTCCAGAGCTTCGGGCCTGTGAAAGTAAAGATGGATTTAGAGAGCATAGTTCTAGTTAATGGCAGATGAAATTCGTCTGATTGTCGAGTGGGGTATTGATGTATAGTTTTGTTTTTATTGAATATTATATTGAAGATTGAGGGTAGAGCATTATTATTCAATTGGTACATAAACTGACCGAGATTATAGCGATATAAGTCAGATATCTTCAAGATTTTATTTTCTATAAATAAGACATCAGTATGGGATCTCCATGAAGTGTTACAAATAACACGCATGGCTTTCTTTTGTAGAAGCAATATTCTATGAAGATAGGAATTGTGTGTATTTCCCCAAACAATAATACCATAATTTAGATAGGGTAAAATTAATGTCGAGTAGAGCATTAGTAGTGAATTAGTTGGCAGAACAAATTTAACCTTATTTATAATTCCTATATTCCGGGAAATTGTTCGGCAAATTGTATCAATGTGTACTTTCCATGAGAGTCTATCGTCTATTGTCAAACCTAAAAATTTCATTGAAGAAACGACTTCAATATCAGTACTATCTAATTTAATGTTATGTGGCAAGATATCTATAGAATTGCTAAAGAGCATACATTTTGTTTTTTGTAAATTTACTGACAACTTATTGGCTCTTATCCATTGTAACAATTTGTCTAATTCAATATTTAGGGTATTAGTCAAAATATCAGGATTTGGATGTGAGAGGAGCACATTAGAGTCATCTGCAAATAACATAAAAGAGAGGATATTAGATGAGTTATGGATATCATTGATATAGATTATAAATAAAAGGGGGCCCAGTAAACTACCCTGCGGAACACCACAGTTTACATCCTGCATAGAAGAACATTGGTCATTTATACATACAAATTGCTTTCGGTTTGTTAGATAGTTGCTGAACCACCCCAAGGCCTTGCCACGAATTCCATAATTGTTCAATTTGTAGAGAAGTATTTTATTTAATTATTTGGTCTTCTACTAACATAGGTGCGTATTCTCGAAAGATGCCTAACTTTAAGCCCCCGCTTAAGTGTGTAGATTTAGGCCACTGAATTATGGAGAGCCAAATGTTATCCACTTTTAATCCTACAAAATCCCCATAGACTCCCTCTAGTTCTGGAACTAAATGCAAATGCAAAAACCTTGCGATAGAATTGATTTCTGATACTAGTTTCATGCCAGGAAATAATTTCTTTTGGGTTTTTTTTGTTACATAAATATAGTAATTTATGCGGAACTTAAGGGTTGAGAAATGGCCTTCCATAAATCGGCAGCCTAAGCTAAGCCAGGTTTAACTTCGGCCACTCTCAAGAATATGGGCCATAGGCTTTACGTTCTTTGGTTCTGTAAAAGGCCTGGCCTTTATCTTTTACATTTTTCTCTTTTTCATAATCTCCTCTATTTTCTTGTTTGTTTTTACCAAATCGTTTGTATAATACATCTTATTATTTTTTTTTTTACAGTTTATACCTTTTGTTTGTAGATAACTCATAAATACATAGCTCATGTGCATGAATGGAATTTTTTATTATTATTTTTTTTAATTTATGTGTTTTGTTGGATCATTACAATCGTAAAATTACAGGCAATTGTTACAGTGATAGAAAAAATAAGAAAATTGAATAAAAAGAAAAAGCAAACTAATCAAAAGGACAAAAAGGGGAGAAAAAAAAGAAGGGTAACACATCAGAACATATGCATACTCCACTGACCCAGTAAGCTGTCGAGAGGTACAAGGTAAAAGCCCAAAGAAACCCCTTTTATAAAAAAACAGAATAACCAAGCGGACAGAGCAGCCAGGAGCCCCATCCAGCCCAGGCACCTCCAATCAGGGACAGACTCCATGTAAACAATATGTGTAGTACGGAATCTTGTTATAGATACACCAACTTTGACGAGAAAATGGCAATAACCAAAGTTTGAAAATTCCTTTTACCTATACATGTGTTTGAATGTAGTGGAAAATTTATGACCTCTCTGCACACGTTAGATTAAGTACACAGAATGAAATGTGTTGTTTATACATGTTTGTCCGTTAAGAAAGGTCAAAGCTTTAAAATGCATATTCTATAAATCTATCCCGTGGCTGTGCATCCGTTCGCGTCCTTCAGCTTATGACAGGAATGAAACATATTTCTTTTCTTCCTCATTTGCCGTTACCTTCCAAACTTTTCCTATCTTGATCACTCCTTGCTTTCTGTTTCTCTTTTCCATTGGACCATATTTTTTGATGTATAACCACAAAAATAATAACCCCCCAAAAATATTCTTGTGTCGGTGTTTAATTACATTTTATTCCACCACCAACTCTACTTTCTTTTTTTCCCCTTAATTCTTCTTAACTCCCCGAAAGCAGGTTCTTTTGATGAAAGAATTTATCAACAGTCTCTTCTCTAAAGCTATCACATGGTGTTAATGAAAGCTTTCAGTTGTGAAAACACACTCACTGTGGAAACCTGCAGAGGACATCTAAATTATAATTCCTTATTTTTGCTATCATCCTCTTTTCTCCCGTAGGCACTACCGTGACGGCCTCACGTCTTTTCCACAACGTCCCCGTGCGGAAGCAGTACTACAGCAACGCCAAGAGACGCAGAGATGAAGTCAAGAAAGTGGAAGACCTCTTGCTCAGCTTTGGCGTGGTTTGTCCTGGGGTACGCTTCTCTCTCAGCCACAACAAGACATCCATCTGGCAGAAGAATAAAGTGCCAAACCTGAAGGCTGCCCTCTTGAATACGCTGGGGTCAAATGTCGTGGGTCAGCTGACTAGGGTTGAGAGGAGCGATGCAGAAACACAGGTAATGATACCTCCATGGCCAATGCTTTGAATGTCCCAACAGAGAAAATTTAGAGCACTCTTATGCCTTTTAATGCATTGTTTTGATTGAGAATTCTACAAATTTCACACAAGTGTGGTAAAAAAAATTAGCTGTACGTAAGAAAGGCTCCTAAGTGTACTCACTTATCCGGATGTTTTAAAATGAATAAATGTGAGTTGCACTTACAAAAGTGTCATTTTATCTTGCCTCAGCAGTTTTTATGAGTCGATATACCATGTCATTTTTAAATAAGGCATAAGTATATTTATTTTTTTGTTTGTTATAATATACCAAAATGTATGTTTATGTATGTTATTTAAGTTTGCTTTCGCACTTTTTTATTTATAGATATTTCCCATGTCATGAGTGAACAAGGGTTAAAGGGATATTCAACCGCAGATTGTGGACGTTTTTTTATGCCGTGAGAGGGTACCGTGTTCATTACCTGATCATGCCTTAGCCCCATAGGGCACAAACTGGTCGCCACGCAACATGCACACTCAGCCTGTGCTCGAGGTCTCGTGCGAGATTCTATCAGCTTTGTGCAGTCCGAAATGTAATTGCAGTAATATGACGGACGCGTTCAACGCACAAACTTTGTGTATGAGTGAATGGCCCTTATGCAATCCAGACTTTACCCAAGGCTGTCTGATGGCATGTCCCTTTAAGAGTGGGTTTTTATGCATTTCTACTTTCAGGTGAAAATTGAAGGATTTTTACCTAAGCCTGCCTCAGATGACCAGTTAACTACCAGATCCACTGACGATCGCACATGGATTTCTGTGAATGGACGGCCAGTAACCATGAAAGATATTTCTAAGGTAGAAAAATGATTATGATTGACTAAAGAAATTGGTTGAATTTGTATTTCAAATGCTGTTAAGTATTCATGACTCTGGGTTACAAGAGGTGCTCTAGAATTTTCAGCTATTTACACAATAGTATTGTTGTAGTCTGAATTAATAACTGATAGACACCAATTTTGCCCTTGATTTGTAGAAAAGTGAAAATCAAGGTTTAAAAATTAAAACATTACTGTTAAAAGATTATTTAAATATCACAAAACTTATTCCAAATAAATTTGACATCCATTAACCTTACAATTTGCAAGCCTACACTGCAAGTTTCAAACAAATTTTAACTTTTGAGGTAAGTGTCATTTTTTTTTACACTAAGTAGAATGAAAAATTGTTCAGTCATTCAATATTGAAATATGCTTCTTGGAGCACATATTTATTTACGGGCACATATATCTCTTTAATCCATTTTATATGTCTACACTCTTAGTACCGCATTAAAGCAGGAATTCCTTCAAAAGTTTGGAGAATTGTTTACAAAATGAATAAGTATTAGCACCTTTCTGTGTTATCTGACAGCTCTTATGAAAAGGGCCAAAAATATTTTCGCTGACAAAATTTTCGCTATTGTACAAGCCCTCTCCCTCTGTGTAATTATCTGCTAAAAATTAGAGACTGTCTTGAATATATTTTGAAAAACAAAGAAATATTATTTTGCATTGTTCTTACACGCAGGTCGTAAAGCAGTACTACAGCCAAGCTCATCCTAAGGCCGGGAATGTCCGTCATGTCGTCATGTGTCTTGCCGTTACCATGCCAACCCATCTTGTGGATGTCAACCTGGAACCAAACAAAACGAAAGTGCTCCTCCAAAATAATGTAAGTACTTGATGAAGCTTTCAGCCTCCTTCCCATATGACGTTGTTAACCACCTCAAAAAAAAAATCACTGCAGCAAATAGAATGGTACAGATGACCCTGAATTGACCCCAATTTGTACGCGCATGCGCATTTGTTTTTGTTTTAACATATAGAATCGTACTGGTACGCGCAACATGGTGTGTGCAAAATGACAGCGTATAAAGGTCAATTGTACTCGGTACAAAGGACCTTTATATGCACATGTGCAAATTGTAATTCCGAACTGGCTCATTGCATCTTGTAACGCGCAAATAAGTGAGTATAGGGGTCTTTGTTAAATTTGCAAATACTCTATTTCTTGCCTTTCATTTAAATGTAAATGAGTATTATTGTTTGTTGTTGTTGTTGTTGTTGGTTTTTTTTTTGGGGGGGGTGTTTCTTTCTTTTTGCTGCAGTAATTTACCATGACATGTGAGAAGAACCATTTACCTCACTTCATATGAAAGCATATTAAAGTGTATGCCTTTTACTCCCCTAACTTATTTAATAGTGAAGCACTCTTGCTCCATTGGAAATGGACAAAATGTATGTGCATGCAGCATTTCTATAGTTGTGTACTAAATGCAGTGCTATGTTATTCCTGTTTCTGCTGGTGTGGAAAAATTGTCTTAGCACTCTGCATCTAACAAAATTTCAATTACATCTTATTTTAGTAGTAGTCGGGACAATATAGGGCTTGACCCCAAAAAATTGCAACAAAAAGTTTTTAAACTATTTTTGGTACTGTTTGACATCAGGAATATTATACTAAAAATCTAAGAAAATCTGACCTCCGGAAAGTGGTTATTTTCAAAATGGCGTTCAAGATGGCTGCCAATACCTAAATATCGCAGTAAATCTTGACATATATATCTTGTAAATGTAATTTCAGTGTCTATACCTAGGTTTGGGGGGTCAAGAAATTCATTCATACCACTTACAATGTGTAATCCAATATGGCAGCCAAAATGGCCGCCAAACCCTTAAAATGATCGGAAGTGGGCTATTATTTACAGTAGAGATGCAATTATTACTTTTAAAAGTTAACTTTAGTGGCAGGGTATTCATTGCTCCACAGAGAGTATCATTGAGTATTATACTAGCCTTGATGCAAGATGATAGCTACGATAGCCGTCATGACCGTCGGAACCCCAAAAATAGCTATAAATCATTAAATATCCATCCTGGAGATGCAATTTTGACATTTATACCTATGTTTTGGTAGTCCAGCAACTCCTTTAGACTACTTAATATGTGTTACTGCGGTGAGAAAACCTAAAAATCCAATTAGATGGTGTTCAAAATGGCTGTCACTATTACCTGATATGATAGATAGTGGGTTACGCTATACAGTACAGATGTACAAATGATAAGTCAAAATGTATATTTCAGTTGTCAGGATATTCAATGATATACGCAAAATAGTATCATTGAATCATGTTGAGTGCAACAAGGCAACATGGCACCTCTTCATTGCAAGTAAGAAGTGTCATTAAAGTTGATATAATAGCCTTAGCTACAAAACAGTTTGCAAGATTGCCATCATTTTTGCCATCGTATTGCCATCCAAGATGGCTGCAGCATCTGAAAGTAGTCATAAATCAATAATTAATCATCTGTCTTATCAACATCGTTGTATGCATCTCCTGTTTAGGGGGGGCCGGAGGGGTATACAATCCCAACAAGACCAGTTTAATTGTCCTTTAGCCGACATGAACCATAACTATAAATCCCATATTGCATCAAAATGACAGCGAAATCCCCAAAATGACCAGAAGTATACTATTAAAAATATAAATGCCCTTTGCTAGTTGTAAATATAGGTATGTACATGTATGTCATTATAGCCTTATAATTCCAGATGGTATCGAAGATCCAATTATCTCATTCACGGCGGCCTCTTTATTCTAAGTGAACACTGCAATAATTTTAGGATATTGGGGACTTTTGGCCCTCTGGTTAGTTGTTTGATGTACGGGTCACAGATTTCACTGCCTGTTAAGTGCCAGCGACCGAATTGACTCGTGTGGTGAAACGTAAACATTACCCTAGCTCTAACTCTTCTTCCAAAGAAGATGGAAACAGAAACATATGTAAGACCAAATTATCGTAGGACAGAGCATTCGTATGACTTACAACTGACCAGCAGCATATAAGACCTGTCCTCGAATAGGATGGTATAAAAACTGTTTTAAAAATTCTACTAGGTCGTACTATAACTCTAAACTGTAGCTCTGTTTATATTGCAGAAGAGCTTTTATCACAGTGTTGACAATGAGTGAAAAATTCTTAACGGAAGAACACATTCAATGGAATATCCAGCATAGTAGGGCTGATGCACCTCCTCCCACATTAATTATGCAGACCCAGAAAGAGAAAGTACAGATGTAAATGAGGCATGGTCAATATTTCAACATGTTTTTAACTTAACTTTGAATATGATATCATTACAGCACAGGTAAGAATAAATCAAAGATCAAAAAATTGGATGACTAAAGATATTCTTTCCCTAATTCAAGAGAGAAATATAGAAAAAAATGAGGAAAACAGCAAAAGATGAGATGCTCTCTAAAAGATACAGGGTATTAGAAATATGGTCCAAGGAGAGGTGAATAAGGCTACACTCGAATACTTACAAAACAAGATAGAAGAAAATAAACAAGATTCAAAAAACTTTGGCAGAATCTAAAAAGCTTAGGATTGAAATGTAATAAGAGAAAAGAACAAGAATCTGTCATTACAATCGATGGGGAATTATGTCATGATAAGATGGCCATAGCTAATGAATTCAATTTTATTTTTACAAATGTGGCTGCCAAATTAGTAGACAAACTCCTTGCAAATATCTTTACAGCGCGGACAATGATTGTATTTGTGAGTTTTACGAAAGAAAAGGTGTACTTGAAAACAGCTTCGAGTCATTACCAATCAGTGAACAATTTGTTTTCAATGAGTTACCTAAATTAAATGTATCAAAAAGTACTGGCTTAGACGTGATTCCAGCTAAATTTCTGAAAGATGGTGTGAAGGTTTCATATAAGCCTTTAAGTTACTTAATGAACCTATCTATCTTGACAAGTACTTTTCCAGAGGATATGAAAATAGCAAAAGTGACTCCACTTTATAAAATAAAAGATAAAACTGATGTTAGCAATTATAGACCTATTAGTGTTTTAAACATAGCATCTAAAATTATGGAAAAATCAGTCTGTGTTCAAATTTAAAAATACTTCAAAGAAAATGATATAAGTCATATATTTCAATCTGGCTTTCGACAGGACTATTTGACTGAAACATGTCTAATTCATTTGACTGATTATTTGAGGACAGATACTTCCCAAGGGCGCTTTGTTGGTATGGTGATCTGCAAAAAGCTTTTGATACAGTTAATCATGGTGTCTTATTGATAAAGTTACAAATAATGGGTTTTAACAAGGCAAGTTTAGAATGGTTCTGATCCTACTTGTCTAATTGACACCAAATAGTGGCCATTCATGATATTCGTTCCAAACTAAGGCAGATAACATGCGGTGTTCCTCAGGGGAGCATTTTAGGCCCAATTCTATTTCCAAGTTATATCAATGATTATGTGTATTTGTATAAAAGACTGTAAAATATTATTGTACGCTGATGACAGCTTACTACTCTATTCAAATCCTAATCCAAAATTTCTTGAGGAAAAGCTCAGTGAACAGCTGTCTACAAGTGTCGATTGGATGACTGGTAATAAGCTTTCTTTGCACTTGGGCAAAACCGAAAGCATTTGTTTTGTTCTAAAAGTAATTCTAAAAAGTCATTTGAATTCAAACTGACACACAATAATCAAGTAATCCAGAGAAAAGAATCTGTGAAGTATTTAGGCATTGAGTTGGCTAGAGCAAGTAGAATCAGTTGTAGAAAAAGCAAATTCCCGTCTAAAATTTTTGTACAGATATCAAAATTGTATGAATTTAAAAGCAAGACGTATACTCTCTTTTGCTCTTATTCAATGTTTGTTTGACTATGCTAACCCTGCATGGTATAGTGACATCAAAAGAAGTTGAAAAGTATACAGAACAAAATGGTGAGATTCATCAACTGTTCTGGTCCAAGAACTCATGTTGGCTACAGCGAACTTTCTAAAGCTGGTTTTCTTGAAGTCAACCAAAGATCAAAACAACTTTTATTGCATCACGTGCATAAAATATATCATACTAGGTCAAATCATATTTGATCCAACTTCAATCTTGTTACTGACTTACATAATTGTAATATAAGAAATAGCAGATTCAACTTTAACTTACCAGAAAGAGTAGGTAGTGTTGGAAATTCGTTTTATTACATTGCCATAAAACATTGGAATTCCCTTCCAAATTATATAAAAGAAATAGAAAACTCTGCTCATTTGAAGAGGAAATTAAGGGAATCACTTGAGAGTCAGAGGAGAGAAGCGAATGACATGGTGTATGACAGCCTGAATACAGAACACTTTTCTTTTCTCTGTCAGTTCATACTGTTTAATTTTGTACAATGTATATGGTTTTGTGCATTTTAGAGATTCAACATATTCTGTATTGTTCTTTTTGCTCCTCCTCTTCTTCTTCTTCTTCTTATTAATGATATTATTATCATCATCATTATTATTATTATCCTTAATACTTTTTTCTTCTTCTCATTCTCAGTCTGTAAATGATACAATCTTAACTTATTAATTTTGTATGTTGGGGACCTTACTGGAAAAAAGCTCTTGAGCTATCATGGGTTATCCTGTTCAAGCTTACTTAACTTTGATCTGATATTCTTTTTATTGTTGTATATTGGAGACTTGGCGAAAAAAAGTCACTCAATCAAAATTAAAACTAATAAAATGTATGTCATGTGTATATGTTAATTTTTTGAGCATGTGCGTCGTTGTTCGCCAAATGGGAGAAATAAAGGCAAACAGAATGGTAAATTCGGAGTGATTTTTCTGAAAGAATGTGAAGTATGTAGGTCCCGTGGTCGTAATAGTATACTCTAGGGGGGGGGGGGTGAGAATGTGAAGTAGGTAGGTCCCGTGGTCATAATAGTATACTCTAGTCTGTTTCATATTACAGGAAGTTGGCTTGAATATACTGGTAGACAAATGCCTTAGTCATAATTATGATTGTAATTTTAATGTGGAAGGAATTCCAGAATTCACATCACTACTGGAGAATCAAAAACACAGTTTTTTTCAGATGAAACAACTTTGCTGGAGATATTACATCTGTTATTGACACAATCAAACCAGGATATCCACATTAAAGGGGGAAAAAGTTTAATAAATTGTAACAATGTGACCTAATACTGCGCAAGTATGAATGTATATCATTTATAATTCCGCTGATACAACTACTGCTAAATTTTAGTACTTTTTGATTCATAATGGTACTTTATTATTCATAAAGTAGAGTAACAACATTTTGAGGTATGGGCTCTACAAGTACTGCGTTTACTATTTTTATTATTACTGTTATTATTATCATTACGTTTGTTATCATCATTATCATTAATGAATATGGACTTGTATAAAGGGCTATAGCAATAGGCTTAATCAATGATAATTTTTTTGTGTATCAATGAATGTCTTTAACCCTTAAATATACTTCTACACTTAAACTTCTAAATAGTAAATAGTAGCCCAAATCCGGTTACATTAGGAAATTTGCGGCCATTTTGGATGCCATCTTGGATTTCCAGGATTTCTAGTATATATATGGATGTCTCGACCCCGAAAACCTAGTTGTAGACAACAAATTTACACGTCTGGGATTGATATTTCATGACTATGGCTATTTTTAGGTGCCGGCGGCAATTTTGGAAGGATAAATGGCGGCCATCTTAGCTACCGTCTTGAATATAAAGCTACTCAAACACTTTATATTTAATTTTGCAGGTACAATGAATACCCTGTCCTCAAAATGTTCTTTTAATCTTAATAATTACATCACCACTGTAAATAATAGTCTACTTCCGGTCAATTTTAGAAAACTGGCGGCCATTTTGGACGCCATCTTGGATTTCCAGGTTCCAAGACCACCATAACACATTGTAAGTAGTCTAAATGGATTTCTCGACCCCCAAAACCTCAGTATAAACACCAAAATCACACCTTTGAAATATATGTTTCATGATCTATGGTTATTTTTAGGTGCCGGCAGCCATCCTGGAAGCCATTTTGAAAATAACCACTTTCCGGATGTCGGATTTTCTTAGATTTTTAGATTGTTGTTCCTGACGTCAAACATTACCGAAAACCATTGAAAAACTATTTTTGCAATTTGTTTGGAGTTAGGGTACTTTTTTCCATAAATTGACCCGCCTATAGCCTAAAAAACAGTATAAAATAAAGAAGAGACTTCCAGTGGGTTCCTTGCAGGGGTTATTCCTTGGAATGCACTTTGCACTGATAACATCTGCTGGAGCTGGAGCTAGGGTAATAATATCCAAACCCCTCTGGAAGCGTGCATGGAGGATGTTATATCATAATGTGACATGCGCTATATTCTGTTCTTGTATGTTTCAGGATGCAGTACTCTGCCTGATCATTCAGATGCTAGAGGAATTGTACGACACACCACCACCAGTGGAATCGAGTCAACCGACAGTCCCATTCCAGTCTCAAAACCAGCCTCTTCCAGCATTATCAACTGAAACTGCAACTGGTACAACATGTGAATTGGACCTTAAACAGCCTGGTGGAGAGTCTACTAGAGTTACATCTCACGACATCTCTGAATGTATAGAACCTATAGCTTACAGACAGACACTCCCAGACCAGTCTGAAAACCAGCCTCTTCCAGGATCATCAACGCAGACTGCTACTGGTACAATACTTGAATTGGACCTTAAACAGCCTGGTGGAGAGTCTACTAGAGTTACATCTCACGATATCTCAGATTGCACGGAACATATAGCTTCCACTGCACCTAATGACAGTGAGGGAATATCAATGATCTGTGACATCCTAATGAACTCAGATGCATCCCCTAATGATGGAACTCCTCAGGACCAAGAACATTGTGACAAAATAAAAGATACCTCCATGCGCCCTCCGCTACACAACTTCTCACTCTTAGAAGAAGAGGGAGAAAAGATGTTGGCAACTTGCTTGCAGAGCACACCATCTATTCCATCCAAGGCTTCTATAGCACAAGTCAATGAAGTAGATGTTCCAGAGAGATCTGTAACAGTCATTGATTGTATAAAAAGCCAGGGATATGATACTGGTGGTGAGATACCAAAGGAAGACCATATGGCTAATCGCACCCAAGACTTGCTTAATGCTGTGGATGATGGAGATGTTGCAAAAGAACTTGGTGATGCTCTCTGGAGCAAGGGACATGGTCTCAGCGAGTCGAGTGGCAAGGCCATCCAGCCATCGGTCCTCCTCATCCCTGGCAGGCCAGAGTCCGCTCCAAGCGAGTCAAAGAAAGCAGCCACCTCCACAGAATCTTCTTTCCAAGCTCCACTACCATGCGTGATCCGACCACTGCAGGAGTCGATCAACAGCGGCAATTCCAGCTTTGGGGTTCCGCAAGCTTCTGCAAATTCATGCCTGTTTACGACGAGCGTAACAGATGTTGAAAATCAAAATACCTCAGTTCTATCTTCTAAAAGACAGCCATCACCCTGTAATAGCCCAGCCAAAGTGAATGCAAAGAGTGGTGCCATATTTTCTGGGGAACCATCACCCGGCAATAGTCCAGGGAGTATGAAGAGAACGGTAGAAGAAAGGTGTAGTCCTGCATCCCAGTATGACTTGGTAGGAAAAGCTCCAGTGAAGAGACCTGAAGATGCCTTCGCTTTCTTCTTCAAGGAGAAGAAGCCTGAAAGTAAGTGAGAATACCAAGATAGCATTTGAAATTCAGTAATAGACTTGCCAGCTACGAAGTTCACAAAAAATTTATAACAACTACATGTTTGTAATTCTGTAGTTTTTATAAATCCGGAACATTATTACAATATTTATTGTTCATTTTGATACTGACATTATTCCCTTCTTGTCTTCATGGGAAAAAAAGAAGATACCAAGGCAAAATTCTTCCTGACAAGGGTAAAGTAATCAATACTTTAGTCTTCCCATACTTACTTCCTGGGATTTTGCAAGACCATATTTTATTCAGTTTGGACCGATGGAGCTGGTGTGTAACACAGGCTTGCAGAAAAAGAGTTTACACATGGTTCAACTTCACAGAAATATGGCATTACTGAATCCCATGGGGGTGATCTCAGAGGACCAGAGCAATTTTGCAGGTTGAAAGTATGCACTGATACATTTATTGGTCCATACTGTGTGAAATGTGGTGTTATGACATCCCAGGGAGGTGGTTTGGAAGGACCAAAACAACTTTGAAAGTTTGAAAGTAGGCATTGACTGATTTATTACCCTTGTCGGTACCCTTGTTGGGGGAATCTACACGTGGTTTTTATTTTCTGAAATTCCTCACCCTTTGTATGAACACAAAGGGTGTTATGTACTGGCGAGAAGGCTGGTGTAACAACAAAGAAGTCCATGCTTGCAAGATCACGGCACAGTTTCATAAATCCTGTTATCAATAACAGCTTCCTCAATTCTATATTGAATTTACTCACAGCCAATCATATGGCACAATTTCAGTTGATTTTGGTATCAACCATTGTAACTTGTTATTGCTGAAAAGTTTTCTGAAACAGGGCCCTGGGGGGGGGGGCCTTTCATCAAGTGTCTTGTCTGTGATTTTTACTGACAAATTTGCTCTCAGCCAATCAGATGCAAGGATTTCAGTGGCTTATAACAATTATTGTAACTTGTTATTGATAAAAAAGTTTCATGAAACTGGGCCCTTGACTGTCTGATTTTCTTTGCTATTTTGTTCAGTTTTGAGACAGCATCCTACTCTGGATTTCATGTCTATCAACAAGATTCTGAAGAGACAATGGGAAGAACTTAATGAGGAGGAGATCGTTAGATATGAAGAACTGGAGGCTAAAGATCTTCAAAGGTTAGTTTCTGTTATCATGCAGTCTATGAAAGGTCAGATTCTTGTGTTTGTGTTTTTTAAAATACCATTTGCAGAATATTGTAATTGTATTTTTTTTCTAATAATGTCAAAGCAACCGCAAACAAGTTGTGTAAATGGCTGGTCACACTTGTCCAACAACGATAACAAGATTTTTCATTAAAGATGCACCCTAGAGTTTCCCTACTATTAACAGACACGAGCATAGTCATACGTGCACACCATATGGTAGGGTGTACCTTTAATTGAAAATCTCGTTATCATCATCGGACAAATGTGACCGGCCCTCACTACTAGCATGCATTATACCAACACATATAGAACTTTGTAGTGAATTGCAATCATTAAAATGCAATTTGATACTACATTTCATTTCAGTATTTGTCTCCCTTCCCCCGGACATTCTCACAATTACTCTCTTTCCACCCCTCTCCCTCCCCCCCCCCCCCCCTCTCTCTGTCACTTAATCACACTGTTGCTTACTTATATACTTTTCCCATTTGTTTGATCCTGCCTCTTTATATGTCATTGTTTTAATCTTTTCTCTGGCTTTTGTCTGTTTTTTAGATACAAAGATCAAGCTGTCTGTGCCAAGCAGTCTCTTACAGCAAAGGACCCTAAAACCGGACTGCCAGCTAAGAAAAAGAAAAAGGTTGAAAAGGTGATGTTATGCCCCAAAATCTTCCACTTTCCAGTTTAAAAAAAAATGATAACAAAACATTGCAACATTTCCTCTCAGTTGTGGTAAGATACAGGATACCGGTATGCCAAATTTTATTTCGTAAAATAAGTCTGGAATTTCCACCAGTTTGAGAAAAATATGATACAAAAGCACTTGTACATATATTTCATTATTGTAAAATATGTCAATACTCTCACCTTTTACTTGTAAAATACAAATTCTGTCCATATTTCCAGTTCATTGAGATAAAGTACCGGAGTTGAGCCATAAAGCTCCACAAACAAGAGTTAAATCCACCTGTACTTGCTACTGAATTACAAAATTAGAAGATTGTTTTAATTATATTTTCCTTCATGTTTGTCGAGCATTTTCTGGATGGATTTATTAACTGTAATCCTTACCTTGATCTTGGCAGCTCTCTAATCAGAGCTTGATTGATGAAATGTTAGCCTCACAACGAGAGAGAAAGCAGTTAGCCGAGGAGGAAGATAAGAGACTGGAAACAAGAATACCCTTTTCTGTCAGTAAACTCAGGGAAGCTCCGCAATTGGAAGAAAGGTGAGATGTTAGAAATGCTTACTTTATTTAACCCTTTCATGACAGGATTTATTTAAATGCTAAATTGATCACATTTTGTTCTTCAAATTGGCAACAATATTTTTCTTTTCGTGCTACATGGTTATAACAAAATGCAATGTCTTTGAAAACAATATACATCATTAGAAACTTAGTCGAAAAGTTGAAAAAATTGCCAATTTCGATAAAAAACAGTGATTTTGAACGACTCAAATGTGTTGCCAATCTAAGGATTTTGAAGATTATTCTCCTTTTAAAAATTACAGGCATCAAACGCAATATGGTCATGCAACGAACATGGACACAATGTTTGTAGAAATTTTTGCTTTTCCTACTCCTGCATCTGGTATATTTTTTAGAGCTCTGAATCAAAAGTTATTAAGCCAAACCACAAAATGTGGTCAGTTGTCTTGAAAGGGTTAAAGATATGGACCGTTATTTGGCTAGGCTTTTTGACTTTGTGTTAAGATGCAAAATAGTATAGCAAAATATCTGATATTAGTTCACAGAGTACTTTAATATCACTAGTTGGCATTTTTTCCGTATGTGGGTTTTTTCCAAGGTAAAGGTAATGTTGTGTTTGGTCATGGGATTACATTGTGAAAGAAACTGTCTCAAAGCAATTGGGAAATTATAGCACATAAGAATTTGTGTATGCTGTAAGGCTTTGGAACCACCAGAATGATAAGAAATTTACTAAATCCTGCTGAGATTAACATGCACTGCACACAGAAATGTGTACATGTACGTATGGGACTGCACACACATGTTTAGCCAGAACATTTCAATTGTTTCTTGTCATATTTAGAATGTGAGGGCATTTGAAGAGCAATCTTATTCAGGGGACATTTCTGCTATTATTATCTTCCAAACTGACATAAAAAGAATGAGAACTCGACTTTGTCTTTAAATATCAATATCTTTGTCTCCTGAGAATCGAGACTTATGAATTTTTTGACAATGTATATAATGACAAATCAAAAGGGTAATATTCTTATGAATTTTAGAACCCTTTTGGCTTCAGAAACAACAATACAATCTGTTGGTTCCTTTTTATTATATTTCATATGTTTCAAATTTTAAACAGTAGTGATGAAAAACAGGTGTATAAAACTCCCCAGATCAAATCATTTCCCTTTCAGTTCTCGTATCTTTATTGATCCGTTATGGCTTTCTTTTTACAAATCTATTTCTTGACTTTGTAACCCCTACAACAGTCAAGCAAGTCCTATCTAGCACACTGTTACTTATAAGATTGATAGATGATTTATTTTACAGGTCAGACATGGACGCATGGAGGTTAGTAGGGGGTTTGTCTGGTCACGGTGTATGGACAGCCATCAGGGGCAGTCAGCTGTCGGTGTTCAACCAATACAAAGCCCAGGAGGTGGTTCTCTATCATAGACTCCTAGCTACTCATAAGTTGCCATACCAGAAGCTCCCTGTTCCTATTGAACTGTCTGCCGGGTAAGTCCCTAAATTGTTTCCATTTTATGGTACACCCATGTAAATGTCTATGGACAGCCATTAAAGGCAGAGAGCCATCAATATTCCATCATGAGAGCCCAGGAGGCACAGCCTCTTCTCTATTCATAGGCTGTCCTACCAGAAGTTCCCTTTTTCTGTCCTGTCTTCAAATTACTTGGTAAAACTTTTGCTACATTTTCTGGTATATGGACAAATATTGAGACAGAAAATTTTCAATATAAAGCACAGAGCCCAGGAGATGGTTCTCTATCACAGAGTTTTAGCTATTAATTTCTTGCCATGCCAGTAGCCCCCTGTTCCTGTTGAACTGTCTGCCGGGTAAGTTTCTAAACTATGATCATATTTACTCCATATGGACGGCCATCAGGGACATTAAGCTGAAGTGTTATTAAAATCACTGCTTCCATATCACAGAATTTTAGCTATTCATCACTTACCATGCCAAATGCTCCCTGTTTCTATCCTACTGGCTGCTATTAAAGTAAGATTCTAAACTATGATTACATTTTATAGTGTATGGAAGGCTAACCATCGAAGACCCATCCATGTTCATTCATGACATAGCCCATTGCCTCACTTTTCTGCAGTTGATTAGTCTGTAGTAAATTTGACTACATTAAAAGCTACAATTTTGTTATTAATTAACTCTCCTAACGGAAGCATTGTGTCCCATCATGGCCTCTGACAATCCAGCCCTACTCTCTTTTAATAAAAAAATTAAGTCAATGTTCTCAACTTAAACAGAAAAACATATCTTATGAAGTTAAAAATGAAAGTCCATAACTAAATGAATTGTCAAGTTTCTTGAGCAAAGCAAGGTAGTTCATTGTCAGTGGGCTCAGAGAACAAGAAACTAAACTTGGGAATCAACTGGGAGGAATGGCAACAAAACATAAAACTCCCATCAGAAAACTATCATTTTGCCAAAATTTACTCTCTTCTTGAAGGCCTCCGGAAAGGATTTTTTAAAACTGAAAATTGGATGTTCTACATTGGAAACTCGCTATAAAGAGGTCTGATACTGTATAAGCTGTTATTTTCGCGAGGGTTTTATTTTCGCGAATTTCGCGAATGAAAGATCACCCGCGAATTTAACAACGCGCGAAAATATTCTCATATGAACATGCAACATTACGAGAGCACATTTTTACAAGACGAACAATACAATGTTGTATACATGTACATACTAGTAGTACAAACCATGCGTTGTCGCTTCGCGATCCCCTAGCTAGCTAGCCCTGCGATTGTAGTTTCCCCCTCTCTTCCCACTTCGATTTGATTGTTTGTAAATATTTCTTATTCACAGCAATTTGTCGAAAAGGAGTGCTTTCTCAGAAGGTGGAGGATTAAAAGTTTAGCAGTCAATTTACTGTTCCATGTTAAATGAACTCAAATACGATTGAATTGTCTTTACTTCATTCAGCTTTACAGTGTTTTCTCCCTTTATTCCTCTTGTACATAACGATATGCATAGCCAGCCTCGAATCCCCCAGCCAATGAATTGACTCAACGGGCTCCCCTTCCTCCAATCAAATTGCTTCAATTTCGTCCAACCCCCTCCCCGCCTTCGTACGCTGAAAGGTTCAGCATGACCATGCGGTCGCATTTACTGTGTGTTCAAAAGGGGATGACGTAAAGGGATTGCCCCACATTCGGGGTTTCCTTCTTTGGTATCCAGGGGTAACAACGGCGAATACGGGGCTTGCAAAGGTTGCGCTACACGTGTGTTAATATGCATAGACCGGGATTTGAAAGAGTGCGAGCTCGAGCTAGAGGGGCGTGAACGTGATTGTATTGTTCGGGGTTGGGCTGAGGGCGTGTACTAGTATGGGGGTGTGTGTACACTGCAAGCTCAAGAGATACGGGTCGAAATGAGTGAGTATATGTGACGGGAGTTGTGTGTATAGCGAGAACAAACTCGTGAGCTTAGTGTTTACAAACAGCATGATCGTAAACTGGTTGATGTCAGGGAATTTCCCTAGATCTGTTGTGTGGTGGTGAACGCGAATTTAACAACACGCGAATATGTGGCAGAGGTCGCCATTCGCGAAAATATCAGCTTATACAGTATAACAAGGTAATTTTGCTGGTGCAAGGTCTTTATGTTCCTTTGTTTTTTACCCTGATAAAAGGAGATTCCTGATATAGGTTGGGGCAGGCTTTCGTAACTTTCGGTCAGCAACCCTTAGAGCGATGAAAACAATATTTGTGCTTGCTCGAATCCTGCTCGAATGCTGATCACACAACCTGGTAACAGCTTTTGACTCTTATCAGGCCCATGATAGCCTCGTCATTGCGCTGGTCGATGATTCGGTCGAGCGAGCCATGTTTGATGGTCTGCTGATCATGCAAGGATCTCTGTGTTTTCATCGGTTGTCAGTGGCATTGAACGAAAGTACCTGGATGACCGCCCCGATCTATATAACAAGGTACCGGTAATTTTCATGGTGCCAAGGTCCTCATTATAGTGAGTTTCCACTGTACTTCCATTACAGAATGTTTGGTGAGCAGAAGAACTGGTACACACTTCTAGGCATGAAGAGCCAAGTCAACCCAGTCGACCAATCAAGACTCTTCATAGATGAACGTCTCATACTGAATGGATTTGAAATCAGGCAGCTGATTGGTCAGTACATTATGACATCTGTTTTTGTGTGTACTTAGAGATTCTTGTAAATATATGCCGCTGCTAGCATGGCATGCTGACAGTGGCAAAACTGATTGCATAGGGCAGACTGCATACCTTTGTTGGTTTATAGGTCTTGAAAATGTATGAGTGGTTTTGTAAAGATTAGGAAGCGATAGAGAAAGCAAATTCGGGCAAATGTAGCAGCAGTTGGATTGCATTTTTAGAAATATTTTTGCCCAGATTCTCACAGTTTGAGCTCATTTTTAATGTTCAAGGTAAAACTGCACATCTGTAACCTGTACTGAAGGGATTTTCTGGAAGAAAAATGGAGAGGGGAAGAGGGGAGAGAGAGAGCGACAGAAAGCATGCGCAGGGAGAGAGAGAGAGAGAAATAAAGAGAGTATGATAAAGAATAGTATAATCAAAAGAGAGGTGAATGAAAAATTGTCTCTTAAATAGACTTTATTTGATCCTACATTTAGACCCTGACACCATGGATGCGAGACTGGAGGTTGTTTCCATGTCAATGAAAATCGTCCCGTTCTACGGCTTGAAAGATCTGATTGAGATAGTGGAAACCATAGCAACGCAAAGAGTTCAGTCTGTGATGCAGTGCAGGCCTCTCAAGCTAGCTAATCATCTCATGGTAAGGATGTTGTCTGAAAAGACATGAAATGGTAAACTGCTTCAACAAACCACTGTGGGAAAACTGAGTTTACCTATACGACATATGCTCTGGCAACAATTGCTCCATTTTCAATATCCTACACTAACAGAATTCATAATTTTATACCTGGACCAAATGCTTTTCCTAATCCTAACGTAAACCTAGCCTTAAACCTAATTGCAGACCTTACCCTAACCGCATCTATGACGATGACAGAGCACTTAAAGCTGAACATGTGAGTGCATGGCAAAAAGTAGTGTTATTGGGGTAGAAAAACGGCTGTTTGTGAGTGCATGGCAAAAAGTAGTGTTATTGGGGTAGGAAAAAAGGCTGCTTGGTGGCATAAATTGGTTCTAACACAACTCCCAGATCTGTGAGTTATTATAAGATACAGGAGTGTTAAGCAGCACTAAGCTGATCGCTTTAGTGTGCTGTGGTGGCTTTTTGAAGCAGTTCATCAAGTAGTGTCTGAATCAGCCTTTGGTAGGCCATTTCACTTTGTAGAAATGTGAAAAATTATTAAAAAAGAGTTGAATGAATTTCCTTATTTTTGAGTCACAAATGTTATTACATCACAATCTCTCAATAATCTTATTTGTAAAAATTTCAAAAATTCAGGAGACTGTTTTCTGAGTAATTTTGTTACAATACCCTATGTTATAAAGAGCTGCAATTGCTTTTTGCAACTAATTTTTTATATTGATATCAATCACAATTAATATCTACCTTAACGCTAAAAAAGGGCAGGCTAGTTTGTCGCTCTCTGCCGGGGAGGGGGATGAAAATTTCTGCAACTTGGCACACAGATAGAGTATCTTATAAAGAATAACCCTGTACAGTTTCATATCTATATCTCAAACGTTTTTTTTAATTATCGCTAATTGATTTACATATTCGCGAATGGAGAATTCTGCATTGTGTACAATACACATGTATATATAATCAGTTTGGTCGCGCGCAGCATGGTGATTTTGATGCTGCGCTGTACCCGTTGGTCAAAATTTTATAAATTTGGTATTAAAGGATGTATAAGACTGTAGGCCATAAAGTCCTGAAAGCTCGCGGCGCAAAAAAAAATTATCCTCGAACATATCGCGGCAAACGTCCAGGGGGTTGGATTCCCCCCGGCCCTTTTAGGGTTATCCAGAACTAGATATTCTCTTGAATGTATTTGTTTTACAGGGAGAGGCAGTTCGCATGGCCAGGTCACTGCCTAACACCATGACGGAAGAGGAGGTCAGTGATATCTGGGAAGGAGTAGAACGTCTCACAATGTGGAAGAGTGAACTCTGCTTACATGGAAAGAGCTTCGTCAAGGATATTTATACCATTCCTGATGATGAGCCTGACTAGATACAGTCAAGCCTTTCTTGTGGGACGTCTCAGTGTTGGAAGAGTAAACTCTGCTTACATGGAAAGAGCTTCGTCAAGGATATTTATACCATTCCCGATGATGAGCCTGACTAGATACAGTCAAGCCTGTCTTATTAAAGACTGGAAGGTGTGGGACGTCTCACAGCGTTGGAAAGTAAACTCTGCTTACATGGAAAGAGCTTCGTCAAGGACATTTATACCATTCCTGGTGTTGAGCCAGTCTAGATTTTTCACAGTCAAGCCTTTCTTATCAAAGAACGGAAGGTGTGGGAGGTCTCACAGTGTGGACCTACGCTTACATGGAAAGAGCTTTGTCAAGCAAAGATATACCATTCCTGATGTAGACATAGACTAGATACATTCACACCTTCTTAAAGACTGCCCTAGGGTGGCCAGGGACAGATGGCATTTTTTGGTAGATTTTGCAGCTCATGTGTTCTTTCGAGGGAAGAGAGGAAAAGTGAACGTTAAATGCTCCTCAGGTACCATTACTGTGAGAGATTCTTCAACACGTATTGGTGTTTGAGGAGTGTAGGAGTTTAGAAGATTAGATATGCCTTCCATGGAAAGAGCCTTGACAAGATTATTCATTCCATTTCCTGATGTTGAGCTTGACTATCATTCCAGGTGTGAACACAGACTAGATACTGGAGGCAGACTTGATACTGTAGAAATATTTATCAATGCATATCATTCCAAATGTGAACACAGTTTAGATTTTTTTTAAAAGGATCAATGTCTAGGATATCTGAATAAGTTCGTCTGAAACTTGATATCTATGATAAATTACAGTTATAAGCTACTGAAATACTTGCATCTGACTGGCTGAGAGCAAATTTGTCATAGATATACATGTGGCAGTTGTTATTGATAATAAGTTTTATGAAACGGGGCCCAGGATGGCTTGAATGATTAGAAATGAGTTCTAAGAATGATTTAATTAACTTTTGATGAAAAAAAAATATTCCTGCACTTTTTATGCACTGATGTTTAGAAACTGCATAAAATCAGAAGAAAAAAATCTACTTCAATGCAAATAGCATAGCTACACTGTCCAATATATCATGTTTATTAATTATAAACTTGTATTTAATTCATCACAAATCTTGTGAAGAGACTGTTTTCTTATTATACTGTCAGGAAGAATGATGTTACGACTTTTCTTCAAAAATAATTCAGGGAAATGATATTTTGTCGGGAGGATTATAAAGTGATCTTGTGTAGGGAATATGTTTAGACATGGAGTAGTTGTATTTAAAAACATGTAGATATAACGGTTGTCGTCTTTCAAAATGTTCATAACTCCTAAGGTTCTTTATCCAAAGGTTTGTTACTCTGAAGGTTCGTCATTCCCCAAAATGGAATAGGGATCATAAATCCGAAAATTATATAGGGTTCGTAATTCTGAAAATGATGTAGGGCTCTATTGCATCTTTATGAATCATGAAAGCTATTTCATCTTCAGAATTACGAACCCTATTTCATTTTTCGGAATTAAGAACCTTTGGATAAACAAAAACCTTCAAAATGACGAATCCTTGAAATAATGAAACTTTGGAGTAATGCAACAAATGTTCAGAATAATGAACCCTATTTCATTTTCAGATGTATGAACCCTATGTCATTTTCAGATGTATGAACCCTATGTCATTTTCAGATGTATGAACCCTATTTCATTTTCAGATGTATGAACCCTATGTCATTTTCAGATGTATGAACCCTATGTCATTTTAAGATGTATGAACCCTATGTCATTTTCAGATGTATGAACCCTATGTCATTTTCAGATGTATGAACCCTATGTCATTTTCAGATGTATGAACCCTATGTCATTTTCAGATGTATGAACCCTATGTCATTTTCAGATGTATGAACCCTATGTCATTTTCAGATGTATGAACCCTATTTCATTTTCAGATGTATGAATCCCCTGGTATGGGAAAAACAAGTACCGGCTGACATAATACTGGCTCTACACATTACACTGTATATGATATCAGCAGCTGCAAGAAACAACATGAATTGTTATTTGTATTTAATTTGTACACTCAGTAATACATTATATATATATCTTTTTGAATACCTTGAATCTTTTAAGTACCTTGAATGATAGTTCATATAAAGAAAAGAAAAAATGATAAGTTCAAAAGAGAGTAACAAGGTTCATTGAATGCACGTTTATCTTACAGAGCAATCCAACCTTTGTGTGAAAAAAGAGAAAAATAAGAGAAAGAGGATGGTGAAAGTTTGAAAGTAATCGGACAAAGAATAACAGAGTGATGAATGTTTGAAAATGATATCGTTACATTTGTGCAAATCTCAGATTCGCAATGTGGTGAATTGTGTGTGATGTATCCATGGGGTGGTATTCTGAAAATTGTAACTTTCATCTTAAGTATTTTGATATTAATTGTCATAACAAATCAAAATTAGGACAAGTCATTGGTTAATATCTGCGCACAGCTGAAATACTTAACCCAAACCCTATAGCAACTCTCCCATTTGTTGTATACCAAAATCTCATTATATTCTGGTTTCTCCGGAGTGCCTTTTCCCTTGGGGCAGTACTTAAAATATATTGTAGATAGCATGTCATATGTCCTCCAAAAAGAAAAAGATGTTACTGAGATATACATTTGGAAAAATCAACATTTTAGTAATTTTTGGTGTTGGAGCGAGTTGGAAAGTTGACCCCACTACATCAGATTGACCGTACCGATATTGATTACAACTTTTGAATAGAATAATCATACTAGTAACTTTCTCATTGCTTATCTGATTTCATTCAAACCTTCACCAATCTGCTTCTCTGATTCTTCTGCTTTCACACAAATTATTACAAAGGTTTGATTGCCCTATAATAGTGTTACATCATTAATTAATGATTTTTGTGAATGTGATAGTGCTCTCTCCAGAGAATTTCATTTGTTGTATAACTAGGATTACTTACCTCATGCTTGATTCCATTACTAGATTTGATTATGTCACACTTTGTCCAACAAGGAATTAAAATGTAAAAAGTTCAGACATCTCCATTTTATCTTTAACATTATATATTCGCGGTGTACTTGTCAGCAAGTAAATAAAATCATTCTATCTAGATTATCAGAAATAAATTCTGATGAATACTTACAAATTCATGAGAATGTGTCATTTTTATTGTGAATTTTTGGAGTATTTGAATAGGTTTTTATGGTGAGTGAGTATTCACAATTGAAGGCTTTTGGTAACACCATGTGGGAGCCTCTGTGAAAAGGCTGTTGATATATTCTTTCGTGAGAAGTGGGTTATTTTGCACAAAATTTCACAGAGGCTCCCACATGGTGTTACCGAAAACCTTCAATATTTTTATTGTGAGTATTTGAATAGTTACTTTATGTATTCCATTAAATCACAGTCGGGGTGGTAGGTTACACTCATTTTTGTTTCTACACATAGACAACTGGGGAAGAAATTTTCGTGGTCCAACGAGTAACGTAACGATATGTTTCAACTTCATTGTGCAGAAGAAGAGCTGCAATGAATAAGCCAGTTCGGGGTTAGCGCATGGTACAAATGACCCCAAATATCCACAGATATTTTAGACATGGAGGGTCCCTTTATGTGCACTTCAGAAAAATAACTCTGGGAGTGATAGAGGTGCCTCATGAATAGCTTTTGTTTCCCCCTTTAAAAAGAATACTTCCACCTGGATATCATGGAATGCACCATTAGTGCATAATTGAATAATGATTACATGACATTCATGAGCACATATCGAATATTAGTGTCAGTGGGTTTTAGAATTTGGTACAGATGACCTTTATCTGCTCATGCTCAGATTGCATCTCCGAAGTGGCTTATTGTACACAAAGAGGAGTTTTGGTTCTGCTGCCATCTCTTGTCGTGTTGTAGGTAATGGTAGATTTCTAATGTACCCCGATAAATTTTGACAGAATGCCTTTCCAGATGTAATTCTTCGCTCACGAGACAAAACTTTTGTTCAAAACCTCCTCCTCGCTTTTGAAGAACGTCTGTAATGTGATCAGTCCTCTCTCCTAATACTAGAAAGGAAAAAAAATACTTGTATTAATGGGAGTGGTGGCCAGAAAGAGAGAGAGAGGGGGGAGATAAGGTGAAAATGTTTCGTGATATAAGTCACAATGCTGGCAATCTTTTTGATGTTGGAAAAGTTATAGGATTAAAGGGGCGACGTCACTTGAGAAGAATTCAATTCAATTTCAATTTAGAGCCTTATCGGTTAGTCACGGACGGACATTTGACAAATTTTGAAAGTCAGTTCAGTTCAGCTTTATTCAATTCCATAAAACATTAACATCAACATGCAAGAAATTGCAAGAAATGTAATATAATAATTGTATACTAATGGGGTGTTGCAAGAAAGTTGCGATTGATTGCAAGTTGCAACTGATCGATACTGACCAATCAAAATCATTGTTGCAAGCGCATCTTCTTGAATGGGCAGACCCTGAACCATTCAGAATGGTTGTTCTAATTTGCTTTACAATTTGCAATTGATTGTAACTTTCTTGCAACATCCCATAAGACACAATCATTAATTTTGCATGCAATTATTAAAATATTAAAATATTGAAAATGAAAATAGGAATTTGGTTGCTGTATAAAAACCCTAGTGGGTTTGTCTTGACAGCCACCATGACAAGAAAGAAATTCACATAAACAGTAAAATTTCGAATGGAATCATACAAAATGATTTATGATGAAACAACAAAAATAAATTTGGTTGTCATGGGTGCCTACTAAAATTATAATCCATAGAATATTAAATGTCACGGACGGACAGTGCCTACTCTTAACCGATCAGGCTCCTTATTTATTTCATAAAAATCACACGAGTTAGTATATACATCTAAAAGTGTGATGATCTAGCAAAACCGTTACATTAGCCACGATTTCACCTTTCTCCTTTTTCACGATCTCAACTTACAAGCATTCCTAAATTCTGAATTCTAATTTCTTTCAAACTTTCAGCATCCTGCTTTTCGGAGGGGGGGGGGGGGGCGGGTCTGTTTTCGCACAATTCACCTTTTTATTTTTTGTTTATTTATTTGTATTTACAACAACAAAATAAGTTTATTTGTTTATAATCAGTGTAACCTCAATTTTTATGCACAGAAAGTAAACAAGCGAGTAACTGCTCAAATTGAGTAAATTACACTCATAAATTGCAATTGGTAATGCCAAGGGAGGTGGAATGCATAGTGAGGAAATCTGTGTACTATGGGCCTGGGAAATGAATTTCACGAGACGGAGAAACCCGTGAGACACGAACAAGTGTACCCGAGAAAGATGCACAATAGTTCTTTGTCAAAAAAAAAAGCCTAATAGTCATGATCGCCCGAAAAAAGAAAGATCTTGTTTACAAGCTAAGGATCTCACTTAAACAAAATGTCAAAGCAGGACTGCTCAATCAATAACTGATTAACCTCTTATGGTCAAGTGACGCATAACTATACATATAGTTCTCCAAGTGAATACCTTTCAATCTGGGATAGGGCAATTAGGGATGATTTGAGCATGGTATCAACGTTACGTATCTTATTTAAATGACACGCGCGGGTCTGCTGCGTAACGAGATAAACACGTGTGGAGTTGCAGAGTCTATATTAATAGATACGTCTGTTATGTTCATTGCCAAAGGCAGGCAGTCACTTGGTTCTGTATATTCTTCCAAAAAGCGAAAGAACGGTTTTGACGTTTTATGCAGCATTATGGGTCACATTTAGGCCTACTTCTCTCCTGTAAGTCAACTTCTAAGAAACTTACAATTAAAAAAATATGTCCTAAATGTTTGTTTTTATTTGTTTTTGTTTATTTTTGTTTTCTATATTATATATTTAATACAAAATATACCGAATGCAATTGTCATTTATATTCGTAATTCAAATTTGAAGCTTTAGCATCGCAACTGCTTATAAGTAACATCCCACTGAAGGGGGGGGGGGGTCACAAGCACCCCGGTCCCTTTACCATATGATAATACATGGACCCTATGCCTCGGGGCGCTTTGCTAAATTTTGAGCGCCCAACTTTTAAAAATCGCTCCATGGTTCATGTATAATAATACCACATCGCACATTAAAAACAAAGTTTTTATTTGAAGATACATTTACATCTTTGGGTTGATAGTTTTGGGGAGGGGGAGGGGAATCCCCATTGTATATTCTTATACGCATATTAATACCCGATGTAGACAATTAAATGTAAAAGTTCGAGAAATTATTATTGCCTGTTCGAAAATAATTGTGTTTCTGTATAGGTAATCCTTGTCGACATGGTCCGCCACACTACAGAACAAAAAGTGCACAAATTTGTAATCACGCAGATGACAAAATAGTCAAGCTCAATCTTGTTTTCACGAAATTTAAAAAGAAATACATTTGATTCTAATTATACTGCAACATCAAAAAAGAAACTGAGAAAATTACCTATGAAATATTTGAGAAAAGAAAAAACGTGCACGTCCCTTTATATGCCTTCCCTTGTCAAATCAATGATGTCGCAAAATGTCAATTTAGTGATTTGGGGGGAAATGCAGAGGCTTTACACTTTTCACGATCCATTAGGATCCACGAACGCGTGTGATTACGATACCATACGGTATCCATTCTTCAAGTCGTCTGCCAAGAAAAGGGTGATTATTAGCAAGTATAGTAGCGCCATATCAATGTTCAAATCGAGAGAATATACTTTTCATCCTCTCCTGTCCTATAGTATGGATATAATTGATAAGAGTGTATGTGTCTCATGTATGTGTATGTCTGTTTGTCTTCTGGGGAACGTTTCATCAAGCGATTTGTCAGTGATATTTACCGACAACTGTTATAAGCTACTGAAATCCTTGCATCTAAGTTCGCTGAGAGCAAATTTGTCCGTAAAAATCACAGACAAAACACTTGATGAAACTCTCCCCTGTTTCTTCTGTCTATATGTTTCTATATCTGAAGTCCGATATTAACGTTTGATCTGTCTCATTCATCTACTTCCTTTCTTTCATTATTTCTCCCTCCCACTGACTCTATCTCTCTCTCTCTCTCTCGTTCTTTCCCTTCGAATTTTCTTTCCTATTTCATATTTTTTATACATCTTCCCCTGTCCCTCGGCCTCTCACTCACTCTCTGCCATTTTTTGCTCTTTGTCAATTTTGTTTTCTTTCCCTCCCGCCCCCCCCCCCCCCTCTCTCTTATTTTTTGCTAAAATAAATATTCACTGTCTTTTGCCTTAATTCCCGTGAATTTTGAAAGAAAATACCTCACTGTCTTGTCTCTCTTTCGAACTAAATGGAAGTACATGACGTATATCAAGGAGTTACGGTATTACAGATTCTGTGATACCTCATGTACCTCGCGATGACTCACCCCTTTGATCTGTTTCTCCAGCTTGTTTTCTACACCCCTTTGTATACTGAACTATTCCATCTGTGAGATCGTTCATGCGGAACGCCTACTGATACCCACCCAATGTCCCATTCACCTATTTCGGATTTGATACGTTCGGAGCGTTCTATTGTGAAGAAGAGGGGTGTAGCGGCAGACGCAGGTGCACAGAGAGGAAATATATACCAGGAGGAATTTGACGAATGTGTACGGCCAGTGCTTGTGCCTTACCACCCGTGCATCTCGCTTTGGTAGGGAGACAGTACATACTAACGGGACAATTTCTCGCTGAGATTTTTAAAACATTATTCTGTTCTTGGACTAATAATCGTGCAAACTTTCATTGGATTTGACTACCTTCGACATTATAACACACCGTATTCGTGAGAACACTATACAGGTAAGAAGAGAACTATCTATTTTAATGTGTGGTATAAATTTTATCAAACTCGAGCAGACATAGCAGTTACCGCATTAGAAGTATACCAGGGTATATTATACTGCGGCAGTATTATACCAGGGAATGGGATACGAGTGTATAGGGGTAACTGGTCGGCCAGCGTCCCGGCTGAGTACACACACGCCCTTGCTCCCACAAGCATGTTAATTTTATGATCCAATTTTCCAACAGCTCAAATCGTCCTCACGAATGGTCTGTAACATGTTCTGATTCATGAATGTCTAGTCACTGTGTGTTCGGTTTGAAAACATTTCGAATAATAGAGTATAGTCCTTTCAACAGTGTTCGCTTTGCAGAGTCTCAAATGCTTTGTTGCGCCATGTCAGCTTCCGAAAACTTTTTTTTTTTGCATTTGGGAATATATGTATGTATTATTTCTATTTCAACATATATGCCATGGAACTCGCATGAAATGAAGATGCATTAATTATGAAAATGACCCGTAAGTATTTAACTTTATCTTATCATTAAAAGTTACTAATCATCTTTAAAAACAAGAACAAAATAGTTATCTCATCATGGCCCTCTTGCATAAAAAGTTGCGATTAAACACAACTCAAAAAATTAAACGCTAGTCCCAAATACGCGATCCTGATTGGTTGAAAATCAAGTTGCGTTTAATGTTCTGAGTTGCGATTAAACGCAACATTTTTATGCAATAGGGTCCTTAACTATGATTTATTACAGGCCTACAAAACAGAAACTATGACGTATAGTTTGTAAGTAGTAATCTGTAATCACCTACACGAAAGAATGCTGTTTACTTTTCTAAGGTCACCCTCAGGTAATAGTGGCCAAATAACGTAGGGTGCGTTGGTGAACGAGAAATGACCTAAACGTAAAATAACACTTGATGACGTATTGACCTTTAGACTCCCGACGATCAACTTACATTAAGCATTCAAATTCTTGCTGGTAACCAATTTCTTCGGGGAAAAAAACTTTTTTTGATGTCGTTATTCTTTTTCTTTTTTCGAGTTTCAAGATATTGAGGTACATCACATATATATGTGTACAGTATCCCAAAGGGCCAGGGAGCCTCCTGTCTGCACCCGAGAGACATACGAAACTTGTTTTCCGAGAAACCTCCGTAAAGTTAACACGAGCCAGTTTGTCAGGATGGTGCCATTTTAGGACTGACATGATTCGGCAACCTGGCATGATACCATTTATCTTTGAACAAATTTAAGAAAACAAACTTACCTAAAACGAGAGAATTCGATTTGTATACATACTTTTTTCTTATTATTGAAGTTTATATGTATATATCAAAATATATTTTGTCGGTGATAGTAGTCAATATTGACTAATGGCCATTATAACAAAATAAATAAAACAGTGCAGAAATCTGATTTCGGCAAAATACAGTCGTGTAGAACTAGACATCAAAATAGAGCAGTGGTCCTGTGCCCGATAGGCAATTATACCAAGTCCCTATGATAGGATTCAAATATCCTCTGGTTGTTTATGTAGGAGCATAATAACTATTGTTAGCAGTGAGGTAAAATGTATCTTCATCTTCATTATTATAATCTTCATCATCATCATCATCATCATCATCATCAATGACATCATAATCACCATCACCACCATCATCGTTATCATCATTATGATCATTATCACCAAAATTATCGTTATCATCAGCATTATCATCATCATCATCATCGTTATCCTTATTATCATAATCACCATTATCACCACCATCATCGTTCTAATCATTATCACCATCATCATCATCGTCGTCGTCATCATCACCATTACACAATACTTTCATTTATGTCATCATATCACACGCGTATATCTACTCATAACACGTACAATGCTATTTTTACGTCCATGGTAATAATGAAACTTAAAGTGATATAATTGTTTCTTTCCATATTAATAATTCTTTAATTAATCTTCCCTAACCTATGATTGTTCAAAAAGGAAAGTGAGACCTGATTATTCGTAAACTAAGTAATTGCACCACCCCTTGTAGCGTTGAATATCCGTT
The DNA here is from genome assembly GCA_025617745.1 of Heliocidaris erythrogramma. NCBI lineage: Eukaryota > Metazoa > Echinodermata > Echinoidea > Camarodonta > Echinometridae > Heliocidaris > Heliocidaris erythrogramma. The sequence goes on from CM046870.1 coordinate 28,230,208, forward strand.
ACACCATTGTTTTCCTGCACGTAATTAATAACAAGTATAATTATCAACGCTGCACGCAGGCCGTGCTAATGAACGTTTTATAAATTTCGGAAGTTTGCACTTATTAATAAGTAAACACTGTTAACTTATTAATGATGCTTTCACCCAGATGTGTAGTCTTACATGGAATCTTGTATTCATACATTTGAAGGTGAAAATCTGTGACGATTTAGAATGAGATAATTGAACTGCAAACATGAAGCTATCTATCCCCATTGCGTGTAATGACGTTACGATTACAATCCTACTTTCTCGTGAATGAAAATAAATACAATTCATGCTGGAAAATAGCATTTAGCCTGGGTAGGCCGACACTGAAGTATAGTAGACTCAAAGTTATGAATCATGCTATTATTATTTCTGACTGACACTGAACTTTACTTCATTATGTTTGTGAATCCACGGGAATGCTCGATTTGTTTCCAAATTATTAACGCCGAAATTGTTGTTTTCGCGGAACAAATGTTCATCGGACACAGTTGGGTACAATTTCTAGATGACCTCCTTTTGACCTCATTTGGGTCAAACCAATGATTGAGCTTTAAATAATTAATGAGCCGCTTCGAGAAAAACAAGTTAAATCATCATAATTAAATGACTAGAGGTTATTGCTCAATAGATTCTCGCCCACCAATTTAAATGTTGTGATAGTGTTTATAATAATGACAACCAATCCTTGATAAGTAATAAAATAAATACAAAATAATAAGTACCTGTAGTTCCAGGACAAAAAATGAGCGGGCCTACGTTGTTCCAAGTTTGTTCCAAGTAGATTCATCCATGGTTTCTAACGTTCGGCATCCTTTAAGTTTAGGTTTGTAGGCCTATATTACAGTTGCATATAGTCATAATCCATAATGATGGATCCAAGATGTTTAAATGATAGGAGTTGGACGCTGATTATTTCATATACATATATAGGCCTACCTTCGGCCCCAATACAGGGGCGCATACCTCCTTAGCCCCCCCCCCCCCCACCTTCCCCATACCACCACCACCACGATGCAGATGATGTGCATGTTTCAAGGTAGTATACAAGCATGTATATGAGTAAGGTAAAGTAGGCTGTGCTGTGAAGCCTATGATAGTTTGTAAATACGTCTTCATCCTTAAACCTGTTACAAAATAGGCCTAAATGGCGATTGAATTAGGAATATTCATTGCGTGAATGCCCTCTCAATACAATACTGTACTTTATTTAAACTCCTAAGCTCTAAATCGGTTTATTGTCCCAGTAAGCTCCCTTTATAATAACAAGGGGGTATCGATTTTTCATCCCATTGTTATTTGAGGGCAGGATCAGAAAACAAACCCAGTTAATTTCAACAAAATTCACGCAACGGCCCGTATCACCAGCGATCGATACCAGACTCACGCAGCATCTATGAACCGACCGTCTGCTTACTATATTCAATGTCATGTTAGTTTCACCATCTGTGATGTAGTGACATAGCTTCGGGGGAACGGGGGCATGGTCCCCAATTTAATTTGCCAGGGGGGAACAGAGAAAGAGAAAGGGAGAAATAAAGGAATATGGGAAAGGAAACAAGAAAAGAAGACGAAACTACACCCTTCGTTTACTACCCCTCCCCCATATATGGCTTTATTTGCATTCACCAAATATTTCCGATCCCCCCCCCCTCCCCCACCGCCTCCCACTCTCACACCCGCCTTGACGACAGTGTCCTCTCAAAGACTGAACCTATGCTTACGGCACTGAGAACTTGCCTAATACTGCACGACGGGTTCGAGTGCAAACAAAATTTGGGAATATTGCCAATAGACAAATCATGAGTCAAAGACAGAAAATAACCACATAAACAAAAACCATAACAAAATAACAGCCATCGGAAGGCCATTGTTTATTTATTTATCTCGAGATGTTTTGCTTGGCCAACAGGACAATGTAAAATGACCAAAATCACCAAATAGCCCTAACAACTTCCTTTTTCATCAGAAAGAACAAAATAGTTTGATATTTTGATAATAATATCAGGTAAGTGGCCTATTACACTTTGGCATAGATCTTGAGGAAATGAATAACAGAATAAGTTTAACCTTTTTTCAGTCCAAGCGTTGAATGATTGTAATACATTGTATTGTTTTTAGAGTTTATTGGGATGAAAATTCCCCCCCCCCCCAAAGCCCTCAGCAAATAATAAAATAAAAATTATGATAATATTGATAATAATAATAATAATAATAATAATAATAATAACAATAATGATAATAATGATAATAATAATAATTATTAAACATGAACATATGAATTAATATGCATGTCATTGAATAATACCAGTATTCGGTAGGGGAATGCAATGTTGGTGACATTTTTTGGCATATTTTCTGCGCAATGATGATTGATTGACCTACCTCAAATACGGGGCTAGCCCCATGTCTCAAATTGAACTGGCATTCCTTCTTACACATTTAAATTCTAATGCAGCAAAAACAATGCGGTATTACCTGAGACGGAGCTCGTAATATTCATAGTCACGAAGGGGAAAATAACAAAAGCACCTGCTTTGCCGAGTTAACAAGTTCATGCCGGGTTCATGTTAGCTCAGATAGACAGAGTAATTGAAGTTGTCGTCAACGTTACAACGAGTGACAAAAAAGCCCAGATGAACGAAAATGCAGACTTCTTTCTCATCTTTAATAAAAATAACCTGTTAATATAAATTCCACGTGGTATTTGCGAGATGGAAAATAACCATGTTAACGGGAAGGCATTCCTGCACAGTACGCTAGTGACTACACGCCATACAGGCAGTTTCCACATTCAAGACATGGGAAGAAATGTTTTAGAGGTAAAATCAATATAAAAGTAGGAAAATGACCTTTTAATGTATTTCATACGGAATATGAAGTTGGCAGTGACTGAATCTGTGACTATTATCAACAGCAGCATTTATTAACCTCATCATCATCATCATCATCATCATCATCTTCTTCATAATCGCATCAAAAGTAAATTTGAAAAATAGTATGACTGTTTGCTGCATGTATTTATCGTTTGGATGAGATGTCATGGCTATAGGCCTTTATTATTTGGAGGTTAATTTGATAAACGTCCATTTTATGTTTAAACTTTATGTGAAACTAAACATAGCTAAAAATCTGCGTGAAGTTTTCACCGTGAAATAACGAAACTGTCTGAATTTGAGTTGACATGTTGACACAAATCTTAGAAAATCATTTAAACCGTTCAAGCTGAAGGATACATAATGGACGCCATTTTGACGTTGACGATAGTTGTATTTGCAGAGGGGATTTATATCAATTGACTCCAAAAATTTGGGAGCGAATATTGTATGGGATAACCTTGATGGTGTTTGGCTTCTCCTAATCTTAAGAACCTCGCAAAGTCGAAGCACAAGCTTGTTATGACATTTGATAGGGAAAGACATTTTTCCTATGGGGATGCTTTTAAAGAAAAATATCTGAATAAGTAGGGCCGCGTTATTATAGGTAGGATACTAAAGCATTTTTTTGTTTTTTGTTTGTTTTGTTGTTGTTGTTGTATTTTTGTTGTTTTGCTTGTTTTTTTTGTTGTTTTTTTTGTTTTTTTTTTTTTTTTGGGGGGGGGGGCTCCACTGCATCTTCTGATTCATACGCCACTGTATCCATTACAATGTATATGTAGTTACATAATACGATAAATTATACGGTACTATTCTTGATACACGTCAAGACCCACAATGTGAAGAGGAGATTGGCCAAACATGAATAATTCCTGGGTTAATTAGTATACTAGCGTAAAAGGGGTGCCGAGTGCCTGTTTATTTTTGCTTAAAACTTTAGAATCTCTCCTTTGCAAGACGAAGACAAAAAATGCTCTGTGGTAGGACTACAAACTACTGTCTTTTGACACGGAGAGATGCAAGTACAACGTATTTCGTATTGGGGTAACTCTCTCTCTCTCTCTCTCTCTCTCTCTCTCTCTCTCTCTATCTCTCTCTATCTGCAAGCATATTGTTTTCTCGTTTATTGATATCACCACCCCCGGAAATTTATGCTCTCAAAGTTGGAAATAGCTTACAAGTCATAATACAGTTACAGTAGAACAGCAGTGACAGTTCGAAACCGAAAATTCTCCTTTCCGCGGCCATCGAAATTATAGCCTGTATTGGGTGGAAACCGTGGAAACGGTTTCAAGTGTAAAATGTCACAGCATGTCTGTTTACATTACCCTTCATAGTACTTTTTTCTGTCTGTTCCCTGTGTACATTGTGCATGTTCATGTGCATGTCACTCGTCGCCTACTCCACGGAGACAAAAAGCCTCGTTCATACTAGTGAAAGTAATGAGTAGTAAACTATGATGACAGCGTTCATCTGCGTTTGTATTTGTGCCACAGCAGTGATGAATGCAGCCGACATATTCATATAAAGGCAGTATAGTTGAACACGGTTTAAACATGATTTAATGTACGAATCAATGTAGATTTTAATTCTGTAACAAAATGATTGTAATAAATAATTCCGAAAAAAAGATAACTTAAATTGCAAAATGATTTTTTATTTTTTTTTGCTTCTTCTTCATTTAGTTACAGAATCATGGAAAATGGGGTAGAGACGTGGCTCTTCATAACTCAGTGCACTAACTTTACTGACTTACATAGTACATGTAGTCGCGATTTTAACCTAGATTAAAGTTACGCTTTTATAAATACGGGCCATTACGACTTTAGTGGGAACTGTACCCATATGCATGCACCGTGAAATGGGGGAAAGGTTTTGAAAGCCCACAAAATATAGATTGGTAGACAAACAATTTAGGTAATACTTGAAGAAGCCTTTGACATTTCCAGACGCAGTTATCCTTTATTTCTCCGCCAAAGTGACCTTGAAAGGACGACGGTTGGATATGGAATATATAAAATGTATATTCATTATAATCCAACTTCAAGTATAATGGATATATTCCACTTTGCAAGGTAGCCGGGAATGATAGTGAAAGTAGCAGTGACAGGAAGCTACTGTCCATACAAACAGGGGCGGAGCCAGGATTCTGGAAAAGTGGCAAAAAGCTATCTGACAAGCAACAAAAACAATAAATAAAACCAGAAAATGGGATCGGAAAGTATCAAAAGGGGCATGTTTGAGTTTGCATTATGTTTACATGTACTACAGTACCAGTCAGAGATTTCAAGCTCACGTAGTCACGCTTTGTTGCGCTCGAACAGCAAAAGCCGGAACTCGTGAACGCTCCAGCTCATCACGCTGCCCTCGGCCGTTTCAGAACAATCGCCCATGCGATGACAGGTTTAGGTCCGCGAATCACGGTGTAGAAAATCGCCTCATTCTGTGGGGCGAATCGAACGTGTTATCGTACATTGTAGTAGCAATCACGTTCCGCGCGTGCTGCGCGGCTCAGACAGTATGCACGTACAGACTGTCCGTATGTCATGGTGGAAAATGACCGAAGAACTGGGGTACTGGTGTACATGTACATGTAGTTTATTTTCGGTATACAATGCCGTTGGTAGCAGTCTAACTTCTGATCGTGACATAATTATATTGATTTTCATTGATTTCCTTTGATACCAAAACCTTTATAATGTGACAACAAATGTTTATAAAATGACAAGAAAAGTTTATAAAATAGCGTAAAAGGGAGTAGCTGTTGAACGCAGTGTCTTTGACAAAAGCTCTTTCACATCGGTGCTACATATACATAAAATATATACGTAGAGTAATAAATATTGAATTAGAAATAGAGGGGGAATGACACAGAAGTGAGAGAGAGAGAAAGAAAGAGATGTCAAAGAAGAGAGCCAAATTAGACAAGGAGAGACTGAGAGCATTCATTTTGTTCTTATATTGAATTATATTTATGAAATGAGGTTCTTGAGCTTTTTAAAACAGAAAGACAAGGAATAAATATTGAATGAAAGATAAATGAACTGGAACATAAGATAAGAGAGAGAGATAATTATGTCAAAGAAGAGCCAATTAAGTTAGCCAAAGAGAGACCGAGAGCATCAATTTTATTAATCTACATGTAGCTCGGTTTGAAAATTTCTGCGTAGAAAATAACGGAAAGAACAAGAAGAGAGGGGAGCTGACAAAAGAGTTAGAGAGAGAGGGAGGGGGAGAGTATGGGAGCTTGTTTAGAAAGAGAAAGACCGAGGGAGAGCATGAATAAATAAACGATTCACTTTATTTGTTAGAAAACAAAAAGTTTTAAAAAGTAGAAATTCAAGATAAACATCAGATCAATACCACATCGCTCGTTAAAAACAAGCGAAAAAATAATTCTACACAAAGTCACCAGGGGAATTAAAACGCAAAAAGTTCTCGATCGAGTGATTGCGTTTGTTGACCCCCGAGTGACCTCATCGGAGGGTACCCTTACTATACATTCCATTGTACACCAAAAAGTTCGAGCGTGTTCGGCGCACGTTTGTTGTTCTTTGATCGCCCGCACAACGTGCATCCCCCGGCCCAGGCACTACATCGCATGAGTACCCCCGGCCAATAGCCGCTGAACAATGAGCCTGAACCTTGGTATTGTCCACGAGGAGAGTTTTATTGATCCAACACTCTTTCAATTGACTTCCTGGGTATCTTGGTTATATAATGAGGGTGTATTGAGTATTTTTTTGTACTTGTAAAGAACAGAATGTATCCCGAACGTGACTCTTTTAGTGGGTTCTATGAGATACATTTACAATACATGTAAAGTAGATCAATAAACTATAGAGAGTGAATGAATTATATTCAATTTGAAAGTGGAAAGAAAATATAAGAGCACCCAACTGTAATAGCTTTTAGTTTGCCAGGCAGAACATTTTGGACAGGAAAATGCTTTTGAAAATTATGGTGACTATTGACCCCTATTATTATTTATGTATATAATTATTGCTTGCTTTTACCCCGCCTGACAAGGAACGCCAGGTACGCCACTAGAAAAAAGAGAAGGAAAATGGATGAAATGAGAGCTAGAGGCGTGCGACACATTGAAAACGAAGAGAGGAAGAGGAGAACTGGGGGAGTAAAAGGGGAGGGGGAGAGAGGGTGAAATATAGAGATTAAATATGATGGGCAGAGAGAGAGAGAAAATCTGAAAGGGCAAGGGGATGAATAGAAAATGAAGGAAATAGGCCTATAGAGTAAAAAAAAACGGGAAGGGGAGGGGCAGAGAGAGGGGAAGAGGAGGGGGAGAATGAAATATAGAGAGTGAATACGATGGGCAGAGAGAGAGAGCTCGAGGGACAGAGACAAACTCAGAGAGGGAGAGGGATGTGGAGAGGGGAAATTAAAGAATGAAATAGAGAGTAAAAAACGGGAAGGGGGAGAGGGATTAAATAAAGAGAATGAATACGATGGGCAGAGAGAGAGAGCTCGAGGGGACAGAGACAAACTCAGAGAGGGAGAGGGATGTGGAGAGGGGAAATTAAAGAATGAAATAGAGAGTAAAAAACGGGAAGGGGGAGAGGGATTAAATAAAGAGAGTGAATACGATGGGCAGAGAGAGAAAGCGATATAATACTATCATCAATTCATCATGATCATCCTAATTATATCATTATCTTGATAATCATATCGTCAAAACCATTATCTTCTTCATCATAAAAAAAAATCAAGCCAAATTTTCTTCCCTACTCGACCGTAACTTTATCATTTAAGTTTAACACCGGGTTTAACACACATGATCAACACACATGATCATCTGATATGATCATTATAGTCATCAATATCATCTTCATTAAACTCATAAAAAAAATATCAAGCCAACATTTTCTCTCTACCCGACCATAACTTCGTCCTTTAACACACATTGGTTCCCTTTTGAAATTCGATCTGTTTATTCTATACACATTTCGCCCATTTCGCCCGTCGCGTTGTGAAAGGTCAAAAAAAAAAAAGCACATGGCTGGCATATTTTTGCGCGTGTCATGACATGTGATTAACAAATGAGGTCACAAGCCCAATTTACGAATGGAAATGTTGATCGCGCGCACTCTAGACATTCTTTGGTTCCCACTGCCTTGCTTTTCACTTTCACATGAATAACGAAGGATATCATTGAGGATTTATCGCTATGCACTATTAATCTGATTTCAGTTCTATGTTCCTTCTTTGTCAAAGTTTTTTTTTCAGGAAATTGTGTCAGATCGTGAGCGATTTTTGAAGGTTTTTGAAGGTTTGGCGAAAAACAATTTTGTCCCCCCCCCCACTGAGCGACTTTTCGAGAAGCTGGAGAGACCAAAAAATACGGGTCTACCTTTTCACAAACGTTCATTTTTGTACCCCCTCTTTTACTCAATCCTGGATCCGCCTTGAATATGCATGAGTTTGTAAACTTTACGCCCGCTAATCACCCTTCACCCGCCCCCCTCCCCCACTCAGTATTATTTAGGGTACGCGTATGCTTGTTCCCTCCCTTTGAAAGCACCTATCTCAGGGCTGCCAAAATTTCTGAACCCCCCCCCCCCTATCGCGGGCTTTTCCTGCCTTGGAGACCCCCCTAAATTTAGAACACTGCTCAATGTACCCCCTATCTCAGGTGAGCTCTCATTCCAACCCCATATCTCAGGACAGACACCAACCCCCCCCCCCCCCCCCCTCTCCCAAGTAAGCTGTCATGACAATACCTGGGAAGAGATGGGGGCCAGTGTTTCTACTTTTCAAAATGAAATAATCCTGGCTGAATGAGCTATCAAAACTAGCAGGAATTTCAGGAATTTGATCAATTTTTCAAGATATTTCATAACCCCCCTTTTTAAAATTTCTCAGGTGTCGAAGAGAGAGAGAGAGAGAAACGCCCCCTTTTTAATGAAATCTCCGGGTGAAAGATAAAAAAACACGCCCTTTTTGTCGCCCCCAAAATACCCCTTTACCGGAGATTTTGGGAACACGCATGCGGTCCGTTCTACCTCCGAGTGGGGGGGGGGGGGGGGGGGGGGGGGGCCGGGATCGTTCACTACTCTTTGCATGATTCTTGTCCTCTCTTTCTTCTCTTTTTATCCATCTTCATTTTGTCTTCTATCTTCAACAACAAGAATGCATCAAATCATGATCTCATAACAGATTAATTGTTAACGGCATGCAGATGGATAAAAGTACTCCACGCTGACTCAATCTAGAACAGTTTAAAGCGTCTGTGATACAGACTATTGCTGACAAATTCCAGACCTTCACTCTGACAGGTTGGTCGTCCGGTGCTCGCCAATAGGCCAATTAAAAAAAGTTGTTGACCGTGACGTCCATTTTTTCCATGAAATAATGTTAAATATAATAGACCAGAGAAAAAAGCAATATTCTATAATTTACTTAATTACGGAGAAAATCCCAATTACGATTTTCATCTATTCCACGTGAGATATACTAGAACCAGGGAAGTGTCTGTAACACTTCCCTGCTAGAACTAAGTCTTTTGTTCTGTCTATTCTTCTCTCCTTCCTCTCCTCTCTCTCCATCTTTGCTCTCTTCACGTCCTCTCCTTTCTCTCTCCCTTTTTAATTCTATTATTTTTCCATTTATTCTTTTTCGTATCCAGTTTTTTTTATCTCAAATCTTGTCTCTTATTACCGATTTACCAAACAGTTGAAAAAAATTGATTCTCTTTACATTATCATTCATGATTCACTTCGTATACCATAATTTTCTTTTCTTTTCTTCTCATCTTTCTTTCAGTCTCTCTGCACATCTCCCAACAATCTTTCTCCTTTATATCTCGATCGCTTTCCTCCAACAAGTCATGTGGCAGAACCAAAACAATGACATTCCTTATCAAATCGCATGGCAGTTTGTTTACAAATTAATACAGAGCAAAAATCAAAAAGCCTGTCAGACAGCTGGAACCCAAGCTGGGTGTCACATTACAGATACATGTACGGGCGACCTAAGCTAACAGCAAACTCTCGTTTGCTATTGGCTGGTGAAGAATGATCTTTGGACTTTGAAGCTACAAACCAATCCAAGCACATGATGGGTGTGCAGTGAGAGTGACACGTGGGCGTGGTCATCCAGACCACGTGGATGTTATAGTCTGCAAGACTGATCCTGAATTTATGTGGAACGTGGCTTGTCTGGACCTCGGACAGCAAGATCACGGACTGTGTGAAATCTATCACTGTATGGACAAGGGTCACAAGGCCGAGGTCACTATTGAGATTCAGTGTACATGTAGTCAAGTAGGTTTTATTGTCAACATTTTCTCTCATACAAAACATAAAATAAAATTGACATGAATATCATAGATGTAATAATTAAACTCGTCTAAAAAGAAAAAAATAATGAAAGAGATGATGCATCATTTTTCGATTGTCTCAAATGTGGCAAGAATGCTTCGTGTGCTTTGTCCAAAAAAGATCGTGACCGAGTTTTAAAAAAAGGGTGAATGTACGAAGAATTGCGTCATGCACTTGAATACATGAAGCGTGTGTGTGAGTGTGTATAGATCACCAATCATGACGGGAAATGAACTGCTTTGCGGATTTTACTTCTGTTGCTTTTATTTTTATCCTTGACTAAATCCTTTCTTTTCGTAACTAATTTTCCGTTAGAAAGTATGAACTGTAGTTTGGCATGAAAGAGCAAGCGAGTTTAATATGGGGGGGGGGGGGATTTTCACGGAGGCGGGTTCAGCTGTAGATACATGTAGCTTCTTAAAGAATTAAAACAAGCATATCAGAGAAGCGACCATGCTGCATGCACAGAAATGCTTCCTCGTGAAAATGTAGTATGATTATCAAACTTGACAGGCTAATTAAGTGAGAAAAAAATTATTGTCATGAATTAAAAACGATTTGCAGAGCCACACTGCTGAGTCAAATATAATCTGAGCGAGCCATGCCATTATTGGTACATGTTACTGGCATCTTGAACCGACGCAGCTCTCCTCCATCCTGACAGGCGCCACTGCACTGCACTTAAACTCTGCTCGTGACCCACGCCAGCGAGAAGGCGGGCTGAATTGCACATCCACGTTTAACGAGACGCACTTGTGCAATTTTACATCCGGGAATTTTGTCAATGTATCGAGGAACGCGCGTGCATGCAACGTGACCATCGCCTTTTCACCTGTTACATTTGTAAGCCGAGGTACGAAGCAGCGGACCGAATCATTTAACGTTCGTGTGTGTGCGAATCACTACCCGCTGTTCAAAGGCTCGCTGCTGCAGTTCCGTGTCCGATCATGTTACTCACGCTACCGACAGCCGGATGCGGGGATTAGCCCTGTGTGGTGTTAACGTGAGCTTGAAATCTCTGACTGGTACTGTACGTTTGGTGTTAAAAGGGGACCGGGTCGTGTTTTTTTGTCCCCAACCACAGTGCCCAACCGGAAGTGCCCCCCCCCCCCCCGATCCGCCAATGAGCAGCCATATAGGCTATACATTTTGTCACTCTCTCTCTCTCTCTTGGCTTGGAGGCATTCCGCCGCAGTTATGCATTTCTGGATTCGCCGCCATCTCTTGCCTATGCATGCTTAAGAAAAAAAATGTACATTGATTCTCAAAATAAAAGCCTTTCAATTTACCATTATTTATTGGGGCAGCACCATCCTTTGTACATCCTCAGTATCATGCAACAATAGAGCTCATCAATCATAGGTAGTCTTCTTGAAACCCCACCCCTGTAAGTAATTCTAAACTCGAAAAATATGGTATACCAATTTGGCTCGGCACAGTGGGAAACTTGTTCCAGTTTTACTCGTCTCTCATGTTGTTCACAAAAAAGCGTACACCTTGTTCTGTTTCACTCAAGTCGTTTACCGGATCGTGTTGTGGCAGGGTTTCCCACATCCGTTTATTTTGCCCACCTCTTCCTGACCACTTTTATTGAGGTAAAAAAATCACATATACCACAATAAAGGCAGAAGAAGAAGAAGTTCTAGCTCTTTCCGTATTTAAGGCCTACACTGACCGCTAACAACAAACGTAGGTGACACTGAAAGTGATCCATGACTAATTCCTTAACATGATAAGATATTCTCTTATCTTAAGAAGGCCTACTTCTTTTTCCTCCGGTAGTAATATAGTTGAGTAAGTATGATTTGTTAAGTAGACCATGACAGTATCGGGGGCGGATTCAGATTTTTGTAAAAGAGGGGGCACAGTGCCCTAAAAGTACACAATAAAAGGGGTCAATTCTTTTGATTGTGTACTTAGGTATGCCAGTTGGGTTTCAAAAAAAAAAGGGGGGGGGGGGGGGACACGAGCCGGTTTTCCCCCATGTATAGATCTGCTACCGATAGTATATCCATGTTGAGACTAACAGATCCTACTTATTTTGCTTTCATGCTTTAAAATGTAATGCAAATGTACGTCGAAGTAATCAAAATTGTAAATGTTGTATATAGGGCTTATTCATGTGTAGGCCTACTTGTAAAGCATGAACCATAGACCCACAGGAGCCAATAAACAGTCCTAAACTCCTAATGTTCAATATGTTTATACGTAAAATACTAGGTATGTTAACGAGATTTAAAAAATGAATTTCCAAGACCAAATTGAGAATTTAGGCTACACATTTTGATAACGTGTACGTGATTTAATCATATAATGCCTAATATTACGCGTTTCTATAACTCATGTCTGAATTGGATGCCAAGGTACAGCATGGCCAACCTATCTTCAGAATTTGGGGAGTTGGGGGGGGGGGGGTGCGGCCACATAAATCTGGCGTTTTCGCTCCTTAGGATAAACCGTCCATTCCGAAATTATTTGGACAGGGAAAACTCCCACCCCCCCCCCCCTCCCCCTTCCCCCAGAATAGACGCCCCCTGCCAGGGTTTTCTTATTTAATGTGTCTGTGTGTAGATTTGCTGACATTTCTAGCTCTTTTCGTCGTTTTGGATGAACAGTTTTGTCAAGTGCCCTCAGCCAGACTTTGAAGTACAAACAGGACGAACCAGGCGTGTCGAATGTTTCCGGGTTCTCAGAGTGAGAGGAAGTGATTATCCGGGTAAAAAACAAAATAATGACACCAATACAAAGAGGGCGAATTAGTGACTGACATGGCTGGCTGGCTGGTGGGCACAGATTTGCTACATGGATATCATGGATGTCCAACGAGCAACAGTATGTACAAAGCACTAGCCCGGTGGCGTATCTGGACCCTGCACTCTCAGAAACGTTGGTTAAAAATCATTAGGTTGGTTAAAATATGAACCTACCAACTGTTGGTTTAAAAAAAAAAATTTAAACCAACAGTCGGTAGGTTCATATTTTAACCAACCTAAAAACTTTTCTGAGAGTGTGGCTTCAGGGGACGCAAAATAGCCTCTGGTCATCCGGGAAAAATTGCTTTCCAGGTCCTAAATTGCGTCGGTAATGGGGGATGGGAGTAGGGCGTCTGATGTTCCTTTAATCCATATCTTTACAATATACAAATTATGATTTTCATTTAATATAATTTTTTATCCACTGTAGTTTATCATCAGTGATGTCATAGCTATTTGCGAGCGAGCGAAGCTTTTTGGCCTCATTCCGTCTTCATTGAAAGTGTTCTTGATATAACTCATGCAACTACTTTCTTGTATGTTTGAACTTAATGTTTTTAAGATTCTATTTAAATCCTTTACAGTGGCGTTCAAATTCGCATTGTTTTTTCCTTCACACGTGCCACAGGAATAGCTTGGCTCACAAATGTATCACTAATCGATGATATTTTAAGAGCAATTCGGCTGCAATGTACTTTAAAATAATAATTGCTTCACAATAACTAAATATGTCAGTGGCTGAAAATCTGTCAGGGGGCAACTTGCCCCCATGCCCCTATCAAATACGCTAGTGCACTAGCCTGAACTCCCGAATTTTATTCTGTTCGGATGAATTTGCTTCAACGTTACTCACAATATTCATATAGAGATCCCCAGATTATCATGTGTAGTTTTAAGAAGCTATTAAATCTATATACTGTTGCTCTTACTCTGTTAATTTTTGAAGAAATAACAATAAAAACAGAAAAAAAGAGAGAATATACACAACATTCTAACGAAGTAGTATTTGCAATAACTCTCTGTGACCTGCGGCCAAGTGGAGTACGACTTCTTAAAGAATGAGGAACACAATTAGCCATGTAGAGGACTATGTTAACACATTTTGCACAGCACATGTATTAGCTTTGTAAATACGTTAACACAGTTTACACAGTGTTACACTGTTAACGTACCGTGTTACATATGGAACTGTGTGGCATTATGACACACTGGACCTAAAAAAAGTCATAATTGTATACACCAGTTTGACCAAATTAGACTATTGAGATACTACCCTCCTGACTCTTGACCGTAGTTCCGTTGACAGTTGTCACACTATGCCACCAGGGAAAGTATACAGTTCACATCTGATCAGATATGATTTGGAACAAAGTCAATAGTGTTGATGGTGTGATTATTCTGTGTGCACAGATATATAGATAAAAGAATAGATATACATCATCACAGGACTGCACAGTTAGTGTGAGCAGATTATAGATTTGAAACACAGTCACACGTACATGCACGCACTCTGTCCACAGAATCAGAGTATAAACCTACATGTATACAACACCGGGTGACCTGACTAGATTTAGAACCCAATAAGAAGTGTTCACCATTTAAACAAATTCCTTTCACACTGTTCCACTCTGATACGTGTGGAAAACTATGTCCACAGAGTTACCACACTGTGTGACGCAGGATCGCACATTGTGGTTACATTAGCAATCATGGAATGTATACAATAAAATTTATGTGACCAGATATGACTTGGAACACAATTAGTGTTGGAGTGTTGGTGATATAAATACATTCTTTTCACAGTGCTTCCACACTGTGAAACTATTTTCACACAGTTTTCCTACTGTGTGACGCAGGATGACACATTTGTGACCACCAAAAAATCATGAAATGTTTACAAGATGACACATTGGGACCTGATTTGTTTAAGAACTCAGTATTGTTGACGATGTAAACACATTCCTTTTACATTGTTTCACATTTTATTTCATACTGACTGTGAATTGTGGAAAACTGCGTTCTTTCCAGTAGCATTGATGATACAGGAGGGTAGGGGAGGGAGTTGAACGGGTGGGACTAGGCAAAAGAAGAAGTCTTCTACATGTAGAAAATGAAAGCAAGGAGGGCACCTCATTGATGAAAGTGAGTACGTTTGTTGATAATGCTATCCACAGCAGGTGACGATGTCATGTTATCTTATGAAGATAACCGACCGCTTCCTATTTATAACGCAAAGAACACACCGATCCCTCCATGCGGGACAAAAAAATCAACCTGCCTTATCTTTCAGTATGTGTAATGCAGTACTGCTGATCCTTCGGGAAACCGCCCCGTTGGGAGGCCTACCATTTGTGGGTTGATGTCAGGGAGTCGGTACGCCAGGAATGTGGCCTGCCCGCTTCTCCTCGACCCGTGCGTTGTCGATGTCACCGGCATTCTGGCTCGGTCCCCCCTCACGACGTGAGCCGGACTAATTTGGTTGGGTGACCGCTGAGTTTGGGAGCTAGCGTCAACAACAACAGCCTTGTATCCATGCTATGAAGACCGTCATGGAAGATTAGGGGGAGCCTAGGCCAGAGTCATCAAAACGCAGAGTTTGGGGGCACAACATGGTGTATACATGTATTCTTTTATTGCATGCTTGCCTAACAAAGCAACATGCGCCATATTGTTACCTACTGGAGCCGAGTTGGCCAGACTCAGTATAGATGGTTCTGGCCTAGGCTATAATAGGGGTCCACCTAAGATTACGGTGACCCCCCCCCCCCCCCCACTCCCAAGTCATACTACACTCTTAAATGTACGTATCCAACTCTTTTTTAAATGAAGGGGATAGGGAGGGGCTGCTGAAAACAATAATGCCGATTATGCCGGCGTATTGATAGAAATACCACGGATCACTTTTTCTGGAAAAAATGTAAATAGTGGGGAGATGGGATGCATGCCCCCTCGTGAAATCCAGTGACGTCCATTCAAGTTGTTAAAAAAAAAAAATCCTTTTTCATTAGTTTTATTCTTGAAGCCCCCCCCCCCCCACGCACACACACAAAACGACAAAAAAAAAACACCTAACGTTATACCTGCCCCTGCTAATTTTCAGGCACCAATCTCATTTAAAAGCGCTTCATGGTTAGCGTAATCAATGATGAGTCGTAGGTGTTTTACCAAGGAGTTATCAACTCCTTGGTTTAACCTATTAGACTTGAAAGATAGGCCATTGCCCGTTGAAATATTGTCACCGAACAGCGTTTCATGACACAGCCCTACCCTTTACATACGAAGAAGTGTAAAAAAAAAAAGGGTGTCTCACGACCATAGTTTTGTCAGCGTTGAACTTTTCCAAATATATTTTGGGCTTGTTTCTGAGTGTTTTGTTGAGATTTCTGCAGAAATTCCCCTTTCAGTTATGGAAGTTAACGTAAGGTTTTTATAATTTGCTGGCCGTTGTATTTTTACAGGCTATAATTCATATGACCTATACTATTTTACATGCTATGTAATTCATATGACCGATACTATATTTACATGCTAAAATTCATAGGACCTATACTTATTTCCATTTCTTTTTTACGGTTAGCCTGTTTTATATGTCACTGTATGAAGAATGCTTCGTGGAGGTTAAAATTTGAAATTTAATCGCGACAATTGCTCAGGGCCTGGGTTGGAACGTGAAAATATGCCACCTATCTGACCCCGTTTACCGTTTACCAAGTTGTTTGATAACAAAATGGTAGAATATATCAACGGACGTGGTGCGATGTGTCTGACGTCGTTCATAGGCATACGAGGGGGGGGGGGGGCTATTTTTTCAGAAGGTCCACCACAAATCTCCCATACCAGGGCGTTCGCAATTCTGAAAATGAATTAAGGTTCATTATTCCAAAAATTAAATGGGATCCGTAAAATTCCGAAAAATGATATAGGGTTCTATTTGATTTTTCGGAACTATGAACATTTAGAATTATGAACTCTATTTCATTTCAGGAATTACGAACCTTCGGAATGACGAACCTTTCGAAATTAGAATTTTGAAATGTATCACTTTTCGGGCAACCGCTTCCTCACAGTCTATTCAGGCAGCTGTCCCTTCATATTCGGACAGCAAGGTGCATGGTCTATTTTTGTATTTGATCTTATATATTTTGTAAATTTTGATGACAAAATTCTCTGTCACAGGAATTAAGTGTCAAAAATATATGGGCAAGAGACTTCAGCCCCTCCCCCCCCCCCCCTTTACGGAATTGGCCCCCGCCAAACCTATACACAGACCTTATGACTGTAATTATACAATATACATTAGAATATAAGCATGCTTATGGGGTGTTGCAAGAAAGTTGCAATCAGTTGCAAATTGTAAAGCAAATTAGAACAACCATTCTGAATGGTTCAGGGTCTGCCCATTCAAGAAGATTGGTCAGTACCGATCAGTTGCAACTTGCAATCAATCGCAACTTTCTTGCAACACCCCATTAGTGTTACAATATTATTAACAGCGAGTTTCATGACTGAATTTTATTTCCATTCCTTAATCCATTTCCATTTCCATTGCTTATCCAGAATGGAATGTAGGCGTAGGCAATTCAAATGTTGATATTGACCGTACCCGTGCATCAATCTACGCAATAACATGGGAAAGTTTAAAACTGTATCAAGGAAGATAACATGAAAAGAGGACATTTGACGCAACTAGCGTGGCTTCAATGACAATAGTGACACTGAATCTTTTCTACGTTCAGGAGGTGGGTGCTATATAATATTGATCACCATGGTAATGTGAAATTGGAGAACCAAAAAGGAGTGACAATGCCGTGATAAGCCGACTCCCCTCTTTTCTTGTGGGCCTCTGTGTTTATATTCCCCATGCCAACATTATTCTGACTTTATACTGTACTTGATAACCGAGTCACTCTGATCTCTGAGCCACATTAGTGGATTAATTCATCAATGGACGAAGTTGATTGACCAAATTGATTTCCACATTATAGGTCCGCAATAATGGGTGAACGAGCGCCGCCAAATGATGCTTTCGCGCGCTAGAATCAGTTGCAGACGCATATCATTTTTGCTGCATCACATAATCATATTCCCCAGTTGTCTAGACTTTGATAAAGGTCGCATTAATTTCTTCACATCATAAATTTGAGAGCCTCCCAAATCCTTATCACGTTCTGGGGTATGAGAGATGACGGGAGGTTAAGATCGAATTCGGCACCGAAGTTGATCTTCATTCTACTCGGTCTGGAATTGAGGCTATAGTGGGTAAACGGCGTGTGATCGCTTGAATGAATCATTAATTCAATCAATTAATCTATCAACCGAGATACAAACGAATGATTCAGCTGCCTAATTAACTCATGAAATTGATTTGTAACATAGATGTAGCAGAAAAAAACCCACTAATTAATGGGGAAAGTCGGTACAACGAGTCCCTGGTGAGAGACAAATCGCACAACAATTTGATTTAATTTCAATTTTGCAACTTTAACGAGTGAATGTATTAAAGGTTATCCTTTTTGTAATGTCAATAAAGAGACCAATTGATCGGTGCAAGTTGCAGTTCCGTTTGATTTCATTTCACTTTTGCAACATTGCAACGAGCTAATTGAGTGAACTTGCCTGCCTCCTATATATATGAAACGTATCTATTTTACATAATCGGCATTATATCCTGGAGGGCACTCTTTCAATAAATTGGAAAAACAATAACAGTAATTAAAGCACATTAATTAGTGAAGGTTCCAATATGTCCCTCTCACCATACAATTCGGAGTTGCCAAAAGGGATGACAATGCCCCCCCCCCCCCCCCCCCCGCCTCTACTGAGAGCTAGAGATTCTACGAACACATTGAAATTATGTCGACAAAAAAATGAGCAAAGGTGATTATTGTACTTTATCGGCACATTCGATTGTGGCTGCAATAACCACAACACGATAGAGCTGGCTACGCCACTGACGAACTCTTGACAGAAAAGTTGATGCGTGAGGTCTTGTGGTCTCACTGTTATGGGATGGGTTGGGGGAGAGAGAGAGAGGGGGGGGGGAAGAAAAACACTCACTCTTTGAGTATGATTATATGCCCTTAAAATGAAAATGGAAAAAAATGAATGAGATAATCATGATAATAAATGATAAAACAAAGCAGAGCATATAAATGATAGCTCTTGTTTGAGAGAGGAGAGTGGAGAATGTGGTCGGAATAGACAGGTGGGAATAGGGTGGGGATAGAGAGAGAGAGAGAGAGAGAGAGAGAGAGAGAGAGAGAGAGAAAGAGAAATATGGGGTCAGGTTTACCCCCTCCAAAAGTCACATTCAAGATCACTGGTCGACTCCAATTACTCTGATTGGACTCGCTCAGTAAATGTCAATGCAATTAAATGTCTCCAGATCGATTTCTTCCCGACGAAGTGGCAAGGTTTCCTGCGTGAACATGATTTAATGTAATCGAGAATGTCATTGGCAAACTTGGTATCGCTTCTGGTGTTCACAGTTCACATTTAATGAACCATTTCATTTTACACGACTCACAAGCAAAAAGAAAATTTCCATTCAAAAAGGGGGGGGGGGCACAATCGACAAAAGGGCGCGGATCCTTTATGGTCAAAATGCATACTTTTCTTCCAAGGGGGGGGGGGCACGGGCCGGAAGTGCCCCCCCCCCCCGGATCCGCCACTTGGGGGGGGGGGGGGGGGGGCAAACATGCGATCCATCCATCTATTTCATCAAGAAAACAAAAAAAAATCGCTTTTCTGAGACCTAATTTGCCTGTAGGTATGGGAAGGGGCGATCAACGTTCCTTCACTCTCTGCAGTTTTAAGTTATGGTTGATTATCAATGATATATTATTTTGCACAGTAGTATTGTTCTTCGCAACAACAGTGTGCAAATAAATTAGCTTTTTGCAAACGAGCTACCGAAGCAAGCAAGCAAAATCGGAGCCATATTTCGTTTTGATTATAGACAGGTGCATTACGATTACCTGTATCTATACATCTTTATGTTCTTGTGATATCACATTGCGACCAAGCAGAAAATTTCTGAGAAAATTTTAGTCGTTGAAAATTTGCCAGGGGAAGGGGCAAATTTCCCCCTTGCCCCTCCAAATTCGCTAGTGATTACTCATAACAAAACGAGAGTGGACGTAATGAAATGCGATTGTTACGATCAGGGATGCATCTTCATGATAGATTCGGTTCTGAATGACAGCTGAGTTAGTTGAATCGGGATAATTGTTTTAATGTGTCCTAGAATAGTTGAAGTAGTTTTAAAAGTCTAAAATATAGCATATTTTCTTGACAGTTATAATTGATTACCCGACAGTGTGTTTCATTTTTTAAACTCTCACATTCACCCCACTATACTGACATCCCAACATTTATTAAAGTGAATGGACTTGAGTTATGGTTATGTATTTGTATTCATTGAGGAACCACACAGTATATTCAAATGATCATTTAATGGATTGATTTGATTTATTCATATGTGTACATCTGATTCATCATCTTACGAAAACCATCAATATCAATGACGTGGTATAATAATTCAAATGTAACATGACTGAATCGTCCTATAATATTACCCAGCTTTCAAAATCAACATCTTAGTTTTCATCTATCTATCTCAGACAACGTATATAAGACTATAGTGTTTCCAATAGCGCATGTCGCAGTTTGTTTCCCAGTAAGCATAAAAGCAAGATGTAAGTGGTACATCTTGGGTGATAATTATCCACATCTTACGTAATCCTTGTCTGTATAATTAGCATGTCACTTCCTTCTACATGGTTGTTCCCTGTATTTGAACTGATGAAAAATTGCTGTTGAAATATCGAACCTAGCAACCTGCAAATAGTTGCCCTTTCATCAGGCAATGTTACGCAACAGAGAGCTTCAGGATCTCGACTTGATCATTCCACGTCCAGTTGTATCTCCCATGATTTGATTGAGAGGTGCTCCGACATTTGCTCTGGCGATGATTGCTCCTGGCTTTATTTCGTCACAGATGTAGGGTTAGGGTTAGCAATTGAATTTTAGGTTAGCGTTAGGGTTAGGCAAGGTACAATGTTTGGTCCAGGGTTGCCAGAGGATGTGTCTTCCAACCTCTTGACTTGATCATCAGTCCAGTTGTATCTCCATGACTCGATTAAGAATGACACACCGCGAAGTTACTTTCGCTTGAGCTGACTCCCAGCGTGCATGGAGTCCGTGATGTCCCATCGAATTCGGATGATGAATCTTCGTAACTCGTATACATGATTGATGATATACCCCCTGCATGTTTGATACATGCTTTCCACGTTTCTCATTCGGTTTTAAGGAAATTACAGTCATAACCCATCAATGCTGGGTGCCCCTATCCTTTTCATTTTTTTCAAGGAAGTTTAGCCGATATATTAGCTAATGTAGAAATTGCAACCGCAAGGAAATTCAGTAAAGCTAATATTATATTCTGATAAAGAAAAATTACATATTTCCACTTTGAAATCAATCTTTTCTCACCTGCCTTTGTATGGCCCATCCGAAAAATAAACAGTCGTGACCTTTCTCTCAGTCCCCCTTGTTCTTTGTCGCCATTCGATGTGTCCCCCCCCCCCCCCCCCCCCCCTCCCCCTCTGTCCCTATAGCTACACCGCTGCAAACGGCAGTTTATCTCAGAACTTCCATCACGGCCTACCCCTCTTATAATGTGCACGGCGCCACGAAATTGAATTAAATCATGCTCCATAAAATCAGTGGTAACTTTTTATATTTTTCCCTTGATGGCCAGTATCATCGTTGCCATAGTAACAAGTCAAAATACGTCGTATCTTTCAGTCTTTATACTATAGTGGATACATCGTGTGTAGGTCTATTTGCTTGACTTCAAGAGTGCACCGTGAACCATCGTGCAGCATCTCCGGAGAGTCTAGACTAAAGTAGCAATTTATTTTATCGAAGAATGATAATGCATATAGGAACTTTCTTTATTTCGTAGAATTAGAGACATCACGATATCCTAATAGTATACGAGTCAACTTTTGCTTAATCGTCTTAACTTTGGTGATTGTCAGATGCTTGTTTTCATAATCGTCTTTCGTCATGTCATCCCTGTTGTGCGCACCTTCTTTAATGTTGATATTTTCATGGAGTTGTTACATCTATGTCACCCTGCCTTGGTCGGTCTCCCTGTCTTTGTCTGTCTTTATAATTTATGCCTTTGTCGTGTGTATGTCTGTTTTGTCTGTCTCTGTCGAACCATCTGACTGTCTCAGTCTTATTACATGCGTTGCCTTTAAATTGTCGTTTGTCTCTGTCTGTCTATTTGTTTGCCTCTGTCTGTTTCTCTATCTCTGTCTCTCTCAGTCTTTGTCTCTGTCTCTGTCTGTCTGCCCCCCCCCCCCCCCTCTCTCTATATATATCTGTCTCTCTGTCTCTCCCTCCTCTTGACAATGTTTACACCCCTTAGACTTCATGCACGGAGTATCATTCTCATAAATCTTAATTACATCCAGATCATGCGGAGATATCACACCGGTGCCCAAAATGTGATACCATTGCATCCCGCAGCGTCTTTAGTTATTACGTTTACATCTCAGTCCTCCTTCACAACACAGACGTGTATCAATCAGATATGATTATTTACGTCTGGGACCGACCTTTAACG
Source organism: Heliocidaris erythrogramma (assembly GCA_025617745.1). NCBI lineage: Eukaryota > Metazoa > Echinodermata > Echinoidea > Camarodonta > Echinometridae > Heliocidaris > Heliocidaris erythrogramma. The sequence continues at coordinate 28,252,841 of CM046870.1, forward strand.
TCACCATCCGAAAGACGTTACTCAGTCTCGAACCTGGGTCCGCTGAATCAGTTTATAACTTCCACTGGTAGCTAGATTACAGGCGCACGCCACAACGCCCTGGAATCAGTCCAAAGGGAAGTACTGAAGCTATTTTTTTTTCACGCTCAGAGTCAGAGCAGACATGGCAGATGTGTAAATTCTACAGATTGATTCCAGAGAACACTTCACACCACTTGAAAGATATGTGTTAAACACGAGATTAAGTTACAATTGTATATCAACGACCGTTCTACTTCTAGTCTGTTCATATCTCGCCCTTGACATACTAAAAAGTTAACGCTGGTGTTTAAATTCATGCGCTCAGTCATCCAAACATAATTATACATGTATAGGCGTACGAAATGGGGAGCAATCCTCAAGAATTTTGAAATTCGGATCAATCGGGCACTTGATACCAGTAATATTCTTTTTTAAAGAATATTAAGACCATAATATTACATCGTCACGTAAGTGTCATCGTTTATTGAAACCGGGAAGCTGATCTTTGGGGAAAAAATTACCCCCCCCCCCCCCCCCCCACCTCCTCGGCGAAATTGGGCCTTTTACGCTTGTATGTCTCCATCGTGTCCACACAAGGAGTTATCACTCCTTGGTCCATGTCTTTGGTATCTTGATTTATTATGTTTGCGTCGCACTCATGTAATGCACACCTTTCCAATTAACGAATGTTCTGTCCCACTACGCCAACGTGGTTTAATTGAGATCTGGTTTTGATTTTCTTTAATAGGATTATTTACGCGGGCGGACCACTCACGCCGAGACCCGCTGGATCAGAATTCTAGTTCAGAAGGACACTACCTAGTATACGGAGGGTAAGTTGAAGTATTAAATTTAAAGTGAACTACTTTCAATAATTTGTGAATGCAAGCCAGATTATGAATGTTATTTTAGCCCTGGCTTCTATAGGCCTACTAGCATGACTGGTGAGCAGGGTCATGGGGGCGGCAGTGGTCTTACTAGCTGGTTAAAATGCAATGTAACAAGACCGTTGAGTGGGATAAATAGTTGTTCATGTTGCCCCTCTCTTTTTATTTATTTTTTTTCTCTCTCCCCCCCTTTTTTTACATTTGTTTGTTTCTGTTGTGTTGTTATTTTGTTTTGTTTTGTTTTGTTTTGTGTTGTTTTGTTTGTTTTGTTGTTGTTGTTGTTTTTTTTTTTTTGGGGGGGGGGGGGGTGGGGTGCCGTGTCCCATAAACTCCTGTAGCTACGTCACTGTTGGTGGGGTTTTATTTGAGGAGCAGCTAGTCCATACCTCCCCTCCCCCAAGAAGGGGAATGTTTGAAGAAAAAGAAAGAACAAAAATTCTTGCTTCCTTTACTTCCAAGTTCTAGCATTTAGAATTCAGCTTGAGAAGGACACGACATACAGACGGAGACGGTAGACAATTATTCTAAATGTTGACCAGACCGTGAATGCTATTTCATTATTCGAGCATTGGCTTATTGGTTGGGGAGGGTCTTACTCTTACTCTTCCTCTTCCACGCAACTTCGAAAAGACGTCACATAAAAACCAAAAACTTCAATACGTGTATGAAATAAAATGTTGACAGAGCTCATGTTTCGCTTTCATGTAGACATAAGGGGCTGGTCAGACTTGACCAATAACGATAACGAGATATTTCTTTAAAGATAAAGTTGAGTCCTGGTGATGAGATTACATTGTGAAAGAGGCTGTCTGGAAACATTTGGGAAAGGTTGATCATGTCTAAATAAGGATTGGTGTATACTGTGAGGTTTTGGAATCATCAAAATGATAAGAAATCAACCCAAACTCGCTCAAAAGCACATGCACCGCACACAGAAATGGGTATAATTATACGACTGCACATAGATGCGGCATGATTGTTCGGCCCGAAAATTTCAACCATTTTTCATCATATTTCGAACAAAAGGGCATTTGAATAGAAATACGTTTCAGGGGACATTTCTACTATGATGTTCTTCCAAACTGACATAAAAGGAATGAGAAAGCTCACAAAGTATTTTCCATATTTCCCAGAACTAAACCTTCCCTTTAAAGGTCCATCCTACACCTGGCCTGCTATAAACATATACACGAGCATACTCACATGCATGTACACAAATCTTTGTAGGGTGTATACCTTTAAGTGAAAATCTTGTTATGGTTATCGTTATTGGTCAAGTCTGACCAGACCTTAATTACTGTGCATGTTCTTGACGCGAAGAGAGTTAGGCCTGCTGTTACTCGTTAGTTTAAGTAGCACTTACATTGGACTTTGGAGTAGTACACAAGTCCTTATCACCAAATGAGGAAGTTGAAGGCAATTAGGAAATGAGAATAAGATATATGAAGATATCTTACACCCGTGAGAATAGCAATTAGATCAATCATGTTTCCAAAAGGATTCATATGCATTCATTGCCGAATGTATGTATCAGATAAACAAGTGTATCATTTCTTTGTTAGTAAATTGCTTTCAATACTAACAATAATTGGTATCATGCACGTCTAATCCCTCTTTTGCGTGGTATTCCCACGAAGGATTTGTTATTTAATTGGCTGACCTATTTTACGTGACTGTTGAATCCACTGGTAATTTTGGAATGCTTATATAGAGAGCAATCATTTTTTTGTTTGTAAAAAAAAATGCTTTTATTTTAACCATGTTAACAATCATTTTGTTCTGATCTAGTCTTTACTTGGGGATTTCAAAGGAAGGAGGAAAAGAAGAAATTGAGTTATTAAAGAGATAACGGTTGAAAAGTAAGAATATATTCATAACCTAGCTACGTCATTTTCATTGAAATACAGTCACACGGAATTATACATTATACAACAGTTATATTGGACGTGCGGCTTGTCTAGTAGCTCCTTGATTATACACAAGGAGGCTATAAATGCAGCATAAAGATACGTCACAAACATGACAAATGAGAGTTCAGTTTATAGCACCATGTGCTGATCTTTATACTTAGAGATATATTGACCACCCTCCACCTGCCGAAGTCAAAGCAACATACGAAGCTGCAAACGCGGCAAATAATAATTAAAATCATACCTATTCGGTATATATGTATTAGCTGTACTTTTGCATATTTTCTTCTCAACCGTGATTGAAACCTGACCGAACATCTTTATTACAGGTGGGGTATTCTACAGGCAAACGAAACACCTACAGTAAGTAAAATCCATTCCTTCAGATGTAGGGGTTCGGATAAAATTGGCGCGTGTCAAAAAGATAAGAAATTGGGAGATATCGAGACGTAAAAATAGTACGTTGTGACGTACGGTATATATTGGTTGATAACCAGTTCGGTTGCAGACGACGGATGACGCAGTGAGAAATGTGTGTGTTTTTTTCTGGCGGGATCTTGCTCCCATGGGGCACTATTGACCGCGACGTGACCTGACTGAGGTCAAACAGGTATTGTTTACTGGACCCATTGCGTTTTTTTAAAGCCAGATTGAGTGGGTGGGGAGCTCTGTGATCTTACACCTGCAGTGTTTATGACACAGGTAATTTTTTATGGGCTTACAACCCACAACCCTGTACTAGCTGTATACTGTGCCTCTACCTGAAATAAAATTATGCTGCTTCATTCATTTCATGTATGAATTTAACATGTCAAAGGTTCAACTACAGAAGGGGATATGAGTTGTAGTAGGCCTTGTATCTTTGATATTTTTTTGTCTTTGTTTTTGTTTATAATTGGGAATATAATATAATTATTTAATCCAAATAAAATTGTAGCAAAGGAAACATGAGACCATGGCCTTCAATGGCTTTGATCATACCTTCACGTAGCAGAATACAGTGCAAGATATTGTGAAAGAACATCGAAAAAAAAATTGAATCCTACCGTCTCCCTTGCATTTGGGTCAACTTCACACACCCATGCACAAACCGCGTTCACTCTAAAAACTTAACTGTTAAATCACCATTTAAAAGGGCCGAGGAGTTACCATTTTTTTTCTTTCAACATGGCAGATTAACTCCTTTAACCTGCTTGATTCAGCCTTTATAGTGTTGCATCCAGCATGTTAAAAGTGTTAATCTACCATTTCGAAAAAAGTGGTCACCCCTCGGCCCTTTTAAACGGTGATAAGACACTTTAGTTTTTAGAGTGTTGAAGGCAGTCGTGAAAATGCTATTCAGCTGTATCCAAAGGATGTTCGTTCCTCCCAGTGCGAAACAACAGCAAACAATAAAAAGAATAATTTTAATTCAGAAGGGACAGGCGAGAAGCATAGGCCGATGACCGTTGGATTGGAATGACGGCTAATCAATTATCCTTCCATTTGACAACGTATTAAATCGTGATGACAGAGGTAGCGAACAGGTTTACCATGCCAAACTGTCCAACAAGATGCCATTTTTTTTTTTTTTTTTTTTTTTTTTTTTTTGGGGGGGGGGGGGGGGGGGGTCATAGAGAGTAGCGTGTCCGAAATTGATATACGGGGGCATGGGCGGAAATATGCAGGAATCTTTTTTTTTCATCAGGGGGGACATAAAAATAGGTCGTCCCCCCCCCCCCCCCCCCCCCCCCCCCCCCCCCCTGATGAATAGAATTGCGTAACAAATCTCCTCCACTGTACGGGGGTATCTAGATGAGGCCGTTAAGTTTCTGGGCAGCCCCACATGCTTTTTAGACACTCTGCAAAATGTATTAATTTTACTTTTTCCTAGGCCTTCAGATTAACATCATTTGGCGTACGCCGCCTTCTCCTGACGCTGGATACGCCAGTGAGTGGAGGGGGGGGGGGGGGGGTGGGTGTGAGAACAGAGATTCTATAAATAATTATGTGTACTTTTGCCCTTTGGTGGTAACTTTATGCATGAACAATGATGGAAGCGATCAAAATCACCCCTCTTCCTGAACATAATATTCGGAATTTTATCTCCTCTGGGGGGTGTTTCATAAAGCTGTTCGTAAGTTACGCACGACTTTACGCACGACTAGTGATCAGTTCTTGTGCTAAATGATTGAGAATCCGATTTGTATAACACCCAAGAACATGTTCCAGTCGTTCGTAAAGTCATTCGTAACTTTACGAACAGCTTTATGAAACACCCCCCTGGTATCTGATATTTAAACATATATTTTGTAATGATAAAAGATGTGAATTTTAATCAGTGACAATGGGTCACGGATCATCTAGCTGGAACATGGGTTTCTTATGTCAGTAATGGATTCAATAGTTCCATGCATGGAGAACCCAGCATCTGCAGTGCACATGTGGGACCGAACTGCAACTGTTTCCCCGGTCACGCTCTGCCACTGATGATACGAATAAAATATAAGCGAAATGATCACTCTTGAGAGTTCTCTTTTAGATTAATTATTCACTAATTCGGAGAGGGTTAGCCTCGGTATAATGGAATTCAACCGTGAAGGGAGCGTTTTAATTATTAAACGAAAAAGAGGAATGAAATAAGTGCATGAGCGCACATTATGCGATTAGCATGAAATCTGTCTCTCCTGCATGGGCCGACGTAGAACTTTTTTTTTTTTTTGGTTTGGGGGGGGAGGGGGTGAATGATATTTGTGTTTAGAATTGAAATACAAACGCATTCATTATTTGTTCCTCATAGAAAATAATTTGATTAAAGAAGACAAAGAGGTATGTATGCGTGTGTGTTGGGGGGGGGGATTCAGTTAGTCCCTTTCCTTCTCCGAATGGAGGTTTTGGCTTCAAATCTATATCATTGTGTCGGCATCTTTTGGGGTCGTCAAATGTGAGTCTAGGTTATTTATGTATCAGTTTGTCGACACATTAGCTTTTCCTGCCCAACCAATTAAGGGGGGAAAGGTGACTTTGCTAATGAAAGGGGGTTCGGATTGTCATATAAATTGTATTAGCCTCCCATGGCGGAGTGAAATATTTCATTGTGAAGTGGAACTCGTTCCATTCCTATAATGACGTGTAGGAGACTGCAAAATAAGCCGACAGGGTGATATCTAAATTGATTTGGTTTGAGAGCAATATTTTAGGTAAACGCGACGTTTCGAAACCTTTCAAAAGTCAGTGTGCATCATATTGTTGTTTTCCAATATCGAAGATATCTACCGCTCTCTAAAGTTCTACCACTTCTCAATCCATTAAGCACTTTACGGTAATATTCCGTCTGATAAATCACCAGGTAACATCGGGGAATGAAAAGTGACGGGCGCGATCGAGGGCGCACTAATCCTTGTCTGTCGTGTGCATGAAATTTAATCAAAGGGCTAACCATCGGAGAAAGTACGAAAGACGAATGCAAAGCATCGTCCTACCAGGAGTGTGTTCACATGAACATTTAAGTTTTTATATAAGTAATGGCTTGATGCAGTGGCGTAGCTACACGGGCACGAGGGGGTGGGGGCACCATGATCCCATTGTAATCAAAGTGCTGCCCATCGAAGAAAGTAAGAAAGATGAATGCAACCAGGAGCACACAGTCATGAATATATAAACTTTTGATGTAAGATAACTTCGTGACATGCTCATGCTGAAAGATTTGCAGCTTGTGTTTTTTTGTGTTTTTTTGTGTTTTTTTTTTTGGGGGGGGGGGGGTAGTGGTTGGTGTTGGGGATGTCACAAGTCCGATAAATGTCTGACAAGCCACTAAAATTTCAGGTGCCCTTTTGCTCTAAAAATGGGGTACACGGGCCGGTTGTTATTTATTCATTCATACGCTTGTTGTTATTTATTCAGACAAATAGATGTTTGTGATGATAACTATGATAGATTCTGTAAGAACTTGTTCTTGACCGTTTAGAACTCACGATTTTCTTTAATCATCATTTTCAAGGGATCTTCGCCACTGTGTGAACCCACTACGCAGACGACTCAGTCGATTCGCCTATAACAAATCACACTTGACACGCGCGCCAATTTATTTTCGAACCTGAATCTGGAATTCATTGCCAAAACAAGTCTACTCAAGAGACTATATTGATAAGGGACCATAACTCTTCCCAGAATGCCATGCCCTCATGATGCACCCCAGAAAGTGATACTGCATGATGTTAGTGATGTTAGCGGTAGGTGTAGGAAATAGTTCACTCCATATTTGGACATCATGTGCCTTGCGCAATACTATTTCTTCGACTAAATACATTCTTTCATTCAATGTGGTTTGGGCATGAAATTGCATGTTTATTTAGTACTGATTAGGCAAAGTCGCAATAATGATAATTTCCACGTTAGCGGGGGAGGGAGGAGAGGGACGAGGAACGAGGGGTCCCCCTTGCTCCCCTCCCCCTCCTCTCTCTCTCTCTCTCTCTCTCTCACTCTGTCCCTCCCTTTAACTTTCGGTCTGTCTGTATGTCTGTCTGTATATCTCTGTCTGTCTGTCTGTCGGTCTCTCTCTCTCTCTGTCGCTATCTTCCATGTTAAATCCAAGTGCTACTTAACTGGATGGGCATCTTATGTTCATCATTTATGTGTTATTATCCTAATAAATTGGTGACATCGAAGTATGATTGAACGATAATTAACCCGTGGAAGTGTGATACACAAGACGATCTAAGCTGCAGAAATGCAATATAAGAAATGGCGCCGTGTCATAACCGGCTTCGTTATTTAGCACACGACATCAGCAAGGCGTGTTAAGAAAGATAAATCTATACTCTTCGTTGTATCCATTTTCTTGTAGCATATTTCAATTTGAACATGTATAGTCAGTCCCCTTCACTTTGATTAATTGTCATTGTGGTGGAAATTTTGCTTATATGCAAGCTGCCTTGTCCAACAGATTTAAATACGAAAGGAAGAAACTTACAGACTAAATGATATTGATGGTGAGCTGTAATTTCATAGGAAAATTTTTTCTGCAATTTTCTCTTTCAAAATATCAGTCGTCCATGCGTGGGCCATGCCAAAGGGGAAGGTTGGGTGTAGGGGTGTGATCCCAGTACCCCCCCCCCCCCCCACAAAAAAAAATAATAATATAATAAATAAATAAATAAATAAATAATAAAAAAAAAAAAAAAAAAAAAAAAATCAGCTTAAGACTTTCTGTCAGTATAAATTCACAAATGTTGTCGACGAATTAAACTCTTTTTAAGATAAATATATTGAACTGAATAAACGTTTGTTTTGTTAGAAGAGCTTTTAACCCTTTTAACTATAACAGCGATCGACGCCCCTGCCTTCACGAGCGAATTTTACCAAAATCGGTTCCGCGGCCTTCATAATCATATGCCGTTCTCGTGGCAAAGTACTTTTCGTGCAATAATCTACTTTCTGCATGTGAACATCGAAAACTGCTATTTTATGTGAGTAGATGCTCTTGTTGTTTGTATCGGAAGAGGAGGTACTCCAAATGAAATTGAAAATCCAGCCGAGAGGTGATCGGAGAAAATAAAAACACGAAATAGAATTGCGGCCCAGGCTTCAACATAATAACCTACCTTTTATATCTTACCTGCATGCTTCTTCAGAGCAATTCAAAATGAAATTGAAAAGGCTATAAGTGTGCGGTTGAGATTGCTTCGAGATTGACATCGAAATTTGCAGCAATAAAGAAAAGACGCTGAAACGACTTTACAATAGGGCCTATATATATCTTGGAAAGTGAATGACGATACTTGTATGGAAAGTGTAATAACAGGTTGCAGTTTATGGAAACTTATTGTTGTACATGTATTTCCAAACTCATTTTTGTATTCAGTACAGAAACACCTACCCCATTAGAAATTTTCCTTTCGAATGACTCTTATGCTCTTTATGGAGTGAAGCTTTCACTCTACACAAAGAATGGTACGAGTCCACGACCAAAGTATTACATCAAATTATACAGTGAATATAGAGGAAAAGAAACTAGATTTGAACAAAAGCTTGTCAATAGGGCACTCTAACGAAAGCATCACCTATGACGGAATTAAGAGTGGTATGTGTTCGTCTTTGATGGTTTGTTTTGAACCCTGGGACGGAAACCGAAAGGGAACCAATTAATTCCAAGTAACATTCATTAATTTTTTTTAAAACAAAGTGAACCTCGCCCCTGAGGAGATTTATTGAAAATGTTAAAGGGATACTCAATCGCCGATTGTGGACGTTTTTATGCCGCGAGAGGGCACCGTGTTCGTTACCTGATCATGCCGTTGCCCTGCGGGGCGCAAACCTCGGATAGACAGGTCGCCGCACAAACATGCACGCTTCGCCTGAGCTCGAGCTCTCGTGCGAAATTCGGTCGGCTTCGTGGAGCCCGAAATATAATCCCAGTAGTCCAACGGACGCGTTCGACGCACAAACTTTGTGTACGAGTGAATGGGGCTTACGCAATCCCGGCTTTCCCCACAGCCGCCTGGTTGCGTATCCCTTTAATGATACTTCGATTGAGCCTTCACAAAATAAGATATTCATGCGCAATTCACTTTACTTTTAATTTCCCTAACACACATTAACCGTAATTTCAAGTTTTTTGATGATGTACTGTGCATTTAAGGATAGACAACATATGCATTGGTGTGCTGATGAACTCCGCTTCGCTCTTGCTTCATTCTTATTTACCCAACCGTCTGGGCACGTAATATTGGGAATCACTTAAAGGTGTATAGTTCTGGTAGTTTATGAAAAGTGAAATTTTCACAAAATAAATATGCGTGTGAAAAAAATATTTAAAAGCCTTTTTATCTGCTTAGCGATTTTGACAAAAAAGGGAATAAGAACTGAGTAAAAAGGAAGCAAAGATGAAAATAATTATGATATTTGAATTTGTCTGCAAGGCTTTCCCAGGAGAATAAGTCTTAATCTCATATTATGTGCAGGGATGTGCACACCTTTGGCACGGTTGTGTTTTGCAGTACATGTAATTTTCAATATATATATATTTTTGGCTCTAATTTTGCTTACAATCATTTTCCTGATCCAACCTTCCTATACATGATTAACTGTGCAGATTGAATTTCACTTTCTCTCGAAATAAATTTTCATTACCACTTCTGGAGATTTTTGTGAGTTGACTCTCCGTTTGCGCTTCCTCAATTACCCAATATCCCATTTTTATCCCCCGCTCTGATCAGCGCACGCTCTATCGGGTTTAATATGAATCCGAATAACCGGAAAACCTGAACGGATTAAACCAACAAGAGAGTGTTCATCAAACCTCCTAGATTTTCCCGCTACTTGCCTTCGTTATCCCGTTAGGGATTGTCTGCACTTACAGGTAAAAAACAGGGGGGATTACCACCCGCATTTCATATTCTAAGATTTAAGCACTCCTTGTTAGGCACTATTTCTTTTCGTGAATTCATGATTTTCGCAAATTGCGTTGAATTGTTTATTTTTAATTTGTGTAAATAGAATATGAACAAATGAAAAATGTAATTCTATTGAGTTCATGGCACTTTTTAATTATACAACGTGCAAACGAGTTGAGAATATTTAAATAAAATACAATTTGGTTAAGATAGAAAGGATTTTGTTTCATGATATAATGAAGAGACGTAGCCTGGTACCGTATGGAATATCTTTTAGCTGCATATGGCCAAGTTTTGATTAAACCATTCAATTTTTAATCATAGTTTGTTCTTTACTTGATTGAGGAAATAGGATTTGCATTTCTGCGGGTAGAAAATAGGAATGCAGACAACATTCTCTACAAGATCGAATGACAATTTTGACGCCACAAAAAATTAGATGATCTACTTCCTTACGAAAACGATCCTTCTCACCTTCCATTTCCACGATTCGAATGTGTAAATCTTCGGTGACTCATCGCGTCCAAATCATTTCAATTCTCGCAAATATTTTCGGTTTCTCATCTGCAGACAACAGCGCGGGCGCCACTTATTTCCCCGCGTTTTCCCCCCTCTCGGCGATCGGGCAACCATCTTGACATGAAAAATCAATATCGCGTTTAGGATTCATAACAAAATCTGTTTATTCATACTGCAATAATATTTCGCGTTTCGGAAATGTTTGAGTTATGATGTCTAATCCGAATCCTACTTGGTATGTTGAAGAAGAGAGAGCCCGAAGCTTCAAAGCATCTCCCAATGGACTGCTAATTTCAGTCGACCATGCACTGATAGGAGGGGGAAAGCTAGTCAAAATAAGTGTAAAGAGAAATTGATTTGTGTGCTGTATAACGTGCTAACAACATGCATTTTGTAATTGGATAGTAGCCATATAGTAGCCATATCTTTTTCAAGAGTATTCATTGAATACGCTATTTTTGTTTTTATTTCTCTCTTTTTATAAATTATATTCAACACCTCTATTTTTTCCGGACGATATGTGTCGCTACATCGTACTTATAATAATTATTGCGTATCAAGCTGTATGGTTATAAATAAACATTCAAATAAACGACTGCTGATATCTGCAATTTGACTTGTTTTATTTGTAGACTGAGCATTACATTTTACAATGTTTTGAAATTTGTTAAAAGATACCTGCTAAGTGTGTTAGCAATTAAATGTATGTGTATTCTTGTAAATATTTTGATTTGATGGCTAGTGCCTATATGAATCAATAGAAAAACCGCGAATGAAACTTAAAAAAAAGAGGTGCTTGTAGTAATCCAATTAATTATTTAGACCGGGCATTTAAGAAACAAAATGAAAACTATATACGAAGGGAAACTAATATTAATATACAAGTCTATAAGAAGATAAGAATGGTATGAATCACTTAATACTTATTATATTTTCAAGTACATGCTGGAGACAGTTGAAATTAATTTTCATCTATATCGATTTCATGATTTCACTTTCACCATACTTACTTTACCATTCATCTGCATTGTAGAGCGGGACATATTCATCAAAAATATTTGAGCGTGCACGACCAAGCTGCGAGAAGCTCCTCAAATTCTTTCCGTATCATTCTGATATAGTTACCGCGAAGTGAAATGCAAATGAAACGATGAATCACCGGTTATATGGACCATTCATCCATCTTATTCATGGCTCCCATCTTAATTCTGTATTGTCTCGAAAGAGGGATAAATCTTTTCCCCTCTTTCCATCGAATAACTTGGTCTTTCCTCACTGTCAAGATTTGTAAGGCAACACGAGGAGTGGTTAATATTCATGTCGTGCACGCACCAGAAGAGGGTGACGAGAGCTGGGTTTTTTTAAAGGAAAAACAAAAGTTCCCGCAAGAAACTGACTTTGTCGGTCTTAATCATTATAATGCAAGCGGATACCTCTGTTATATAGTAGATAATGAAGGTAATACTATAGAAAGAGACGTTTGGAATGGATTTCGGAGAGATGCTGCAAATTTGTCATATTTTATGCTGCCATTTTCCTCCTATTTTCCAGCGGGTATAGGGACGAATGGCAGTAATCAAACAGCTATCGATCTCCAATGGTGTTTTTTCTCCCAGTGAGATTGATAAAGATGTATACTTGTAGTGAAAGTATTGTATCTCAGTAAATCCGCTAGTTACTTGCACAATAGGGGATCGCGGATTTCTCTCGTCGGTGGAGGGGCGGAAGTCCAAAGTTTTGGAACAAATCGACTGCATGCATAAAGACAAAAAAATCCTCACACTTTTGTAGGTGCATCTTTCGTCCAAAATATATTTGCCGGGGTCACGCAAGCACCATTTTGAGCACATTACTAGTATTTCCTTAGTGTGTTGGAAAATATTGTCAGATTTGGTTTTGTCGGGGCGCACGTGCTTCCCGTGCCCCTCCCCCCCCCCCCCCCCCCCCCGGTTCGCCCCTGATATAGGACCAAGCATTTCTCTGTTCTACGTAAATTATTCAGACCCCCTTCAAGCGGTGGGAAAACGAAACCGTGATTAATTCTGGCAGTGATGCTGCCATCTTTAGTGATGTCATCCGGGTTAGGTGATGAGCAGTCGTAACAAGAGACATTTAGGGAAACATTAAGAGTTGATGCTTGTAACTTAATCCGAACGATAGTGATGCATTCAGCTCACGTATGCTTTAAATGCACTTTGAGATGTTCATCTAGTGCTGTGTCTCCCTAATAGTGTTTGTATTAGAGCAAATTTATAATGCGCTCGTTCTAGTTTTGATTTTATTTTAGTCCTCCATAGTCCATACCATTTCATTTGGATTCCAGGAGGCGCTGCAAAGCTAACATCATTTTTTGATAGAATAATATTTCCGACCTTTTTCGTTCAACCGTCAACGCGATCAACCATCTATTCTTTACATCTGCTAAAGCTGGTATAGGGAATGCTGTATTAATACTCCATTTTTTGGCTTGATATGAATAAGTGGTTGGATGGAAGGCTATGAGAAAAATGAATTTCAATGTAAAATTTTCTTATGACCCAACGTTCGAAAACTAAAAAGGACAACTTTATCACTTACTCCAAATTCCCTGCCAAAGGTCACAGCTTTATATCTATTGGTACGAATATAACTATAAAAAATGTGTATAATTTTTATTTATAAGGGACTTCATCGAAGCCCTCCTATGGCGTTCTAAATGTAAAAACTATTTTCAGGCTATCCTCAATTTTTTTATTCAGAGCTCATCCCCTATTTTCCAGAGCTCCAAAATATATATCGTTCTTTGCTTCCGTGTATGTTTTGCACTGCTTTGGTCCACTGAATTCATGAATGTAGTTGCCTCATAGATGAGATGACTGAATGTTACATCCAATTATGAATGAAAGGATGCATTCATGAAGGTGTTATGTTACATGGGATGGAGAATGATGCGAGCGGGATGAGTCTTTTGGAAGATGGGAGACTCGACTTGTCTTCTTTGAAGAGATTGAAAGTGAGTCATTCTGTCGATGCGTTAAACTGGCACTTGAATAATAGACAGACTGGGCATAGGTCGGATTACGCCGAGGAATGCTGTAGGCCCACGGAGAATGGAACCGTTATTTGATAGGGTAAAAATGGGGAGGGGTTGATGATGATGCCATCCTTCTTCCATCTTTCATCTTTCAAGAATGTCTGTAACGATGACAACCCATCATGGTCATCCATCTTTCAATAATACAGAATAATGTTGCTTGTAATTTAACTCGACCTGAAATTCTGCGTTGTGAATGGGGAGAGGAAAAGAAATGGGGAGGGGTTGATAGTAATGTCACCCTACTTCCATCTATCAAGAAGGTCAATTACTATGACTACCCGTCATCCCTTTTAGTTTAGATACATGATTGTGATGCAGCATAGTGTTGGCTTTAAGTAAAGCACCGCCTACATTTCTACTTAAGATTATGTTGCTCCCCCATTTAAATATGCCCTGAAAGCCCCAAATGAGGATGATCATGTAACCATGGCAACCCATTATTTTTCTTGCACGGATGTATTTCTAAGTTAAGATTTTTGTTGCTTCCCCCATTTAAACATGCCCTGAAACGCCCCAAATGAGGATGAGTATGTAACCATGACAACTCATTATATTTTATTGCACGAATGCGATACATCACAATGTTGCTTGTGAATAAACAAGACCTACATTTCTGTGCATGTTGCGATAACCATTAAGTCCCCTCCCCGATTCCATTTTCCACCCATCCCCCATTCAAGATGCCCTGCTACGCCTCCATGAAGAGGATGAATTGCAACGTGATGAGACTATCATCACCTGGTAGTGAAGCATTCTTCTTCAGTGATTCCGCACCTGAAGGGAAATCTCAAAAGAGGAACCGTAGGGTAGACAGTTGGCTCAACTCGACAGAGGCGTACATACCTTGGGGCGTAGGGAATGGTCGCCCTCGTCCACCCCCTCCCAAGTATCTGGTAGTGCTATCCATTCCCCTACAGCATGTTCAGTGATCATTCTGCACCTCCAGATTGCCTGAACTTGTTGCGCATAGGGCGTAGGCGGCGTTTGCCCCTCATGTAAAGCACCCCCCCCAAGAAAAAGGAGTATTATCACCTTGCAGTGATACATTCCCCTTTAGTGATCCTGCACTTGAAGGGAAATCTCCAGTGAAGAACCTCAGGAATGTACTCTAAATGACATTTGCTTGAACTCGACAGTGGCGTATCCATCGCCCCTATGCCCCCCCCCCCAAGAAAAAAAAGAGGGGAAGAAATAAAGTGGGTCTCAGCACAGGTGATTCGAATGCCCAGGTAAACCCCCGTTCATCTATCTCTGAATACGCCACTGTCCGATAAAGGTCTCTATTACGCCACTCCACATACATTGTCTTTTTATCACTAAATCCTTGCTTTTATATCACTAAATCCTTGCTTTTATATTACCCCTTTATGCACACGTATACACCCATTTAATTTTGATACCAATATGTCGGTTTAGTGGTGTATTGCAAATGATATGGGTTTTCAATTTCCATTTTTCTTTGTAAGCGCTCATTAAGTTCAAGCTGTACAATATTAATCATTGTTTTCGTGCCGTGTTAGTTTATTAGCTAGAAAATATACATTTTTAATGTAACATGATAATCTTCTCCGGCGTACCCCCAACATTTTAAGCTCTTTTCACCTCGTCCCTTTCTCGCCTAACCATAAATGGTTTTATTATCCCGAATTGTCACGTACCTTATCAGTAACAGACCCACATATGACTTTTTGGTCGTGGTATCACAACTTTCGCATAACGTATTCGTGATGTATAGCTTCCATTTTGAATCAGCGCTGTCAAGGTGTCATGTTTGGACAATAACCATGGGCATTAATCGTTACGTAACTCTATTCATCATGGGGGGACGGCTATTGTGTCGTCCCCCCATGATGAATAGAGTTACGTCACGATTAACGCCCATGACAATAACAGTCATTATGGTTCTTCATTGTTAAAAGAGGAGACAGACATTAGTGCACACTCGTTCCCTTAGAAATATTTATGTAAAGCACAGTTCATAATAATATGCACTTTAGGATAATGGTATTTATTTATAATTATTCAAACATTAAGCTTCATTTGAAAGACTGGTAATGCAGTCGATATTGCAGTTCCTTATTGTCCAATATGACTATTACGATGTGGTATGCACTGTTAACAGCATGATATAGCCCAGTGACCAATTTTCCATGTAATTTCATATGCAACCCCATTTCACTGGAAAAGCGATCGTTCGTGGGTCGATTCTACGTATGCTTTGTTCATTGGGGATTAATAATTGCTCCTCATTATGAGCGGGTCTTTATCCTTTCTTGCGGATAAATTGATTACGTCACAGTACGTTCATATCGCCTTTAGATATAGCCTGTGCTCGGCTTTGTCCGTGTGGCGCCAATTGTGCATTGCTATAGGCTATGTAATGTACGGATCATCCTGTCTTATAGTGTGTGTGTATATTGTGGATGCATCCTTTAATATCCTCTGTGTTGTAACTTGAAGATGTTTAGTCTAACTTCGCGGTCTTTATATTATGGATTTATGCTGACCTATCTATCTGTTCTATATTTACAATTATGAGGCTAGGTTTCTAGATCATATTTTTATTAATTTCAAAGCATTATGTTAATGAATAGTTCAATTATTCATCCGAAATATTACTTGTAATAGAATCCCATTACGATGTAGGCCTATTTTTCCTAGTTGTTTCATAAATGTACTCAAGAATACACATTTTATCTTGGGTATATACGCAAGAATGAATTCTGAATTAGAAGAGAATATATGATAAAGAATGTTATAGATTTGATCTCCAAAGATCATGAATATCCACATCAGTGTTAGTCCTGCACAAATTCCTCTAAAGTACGAACTCTAGTTCCGATATTTGTTTTAAATTATAGTTTTTGAAACACTTCCAGATTTGTTGGCTCCATATCTCGAATGTAAACTGCAATGCCATGCAAGAATTTTATGTCTTTATGACCACTTCAGTAATAAATGAATAAATGAATGAATAAATGAACAAACAAATAAATAAATATATATAAATGTGAAAAATATATATAAAGTGAATAAATAAATAACACACAAGATGAAAGTCAAAATCATACAGTAATAACAAAAAGTCTATTTACACGACTAAAGCTCCCCGGAGGTGATGAGGGACATTTATAATTTAACCCGGTCACCGAGACATCAGCTTATGTGACCTTGTCCTAGGATAATACACTGCAGTTTTTATCTCCGCCTAAAATAAACGTTTATTAATTATTATGCACTGTTAACGGAGGCCAAACGAGACATGCGGATTATTTAGTGTTTCATCTTTTTATTAGAACTGTTTTATCTCCGGCTAGATGTAAACTGTTTTCATTATGATGGACTCCGTGCACTGCATTGGAGGCCAAACAATGTGGACTATTTGACCCCTCGTCATTTATCCAACCACTGTCGTTTGTCTGTCCCGTTTTATACCAATTTCTTTTCTGTTCGTCAGTAATTGTGCACATCTTTATATTATCCTATTTTCTTCAGCTTGTAATGATAATGGGCTATATCCTCTGATCCTTCGTCATCTATCTCTATATCTATAGATCTATCTATCTTTATATCATCAGTGTTTTGTCACTTTTTTGTATTTGCATTTATGTTTCTCGTTTTAGTTCTGAATAAATATTTGAACTTGACTTTGAATTTCATTTAATTCGGATAGTTAGAAAATGAACTTGACAGTTTATTGTGATATTCTGTTGAATTTGATAACTTTTAGGGTAAACTGCTCTTTGTTTTCTGTAATAGTCGTTTTTAACGAATAAGAAAATTATAATGCAAATACATTAAACTGTTCACCTTTATCATTCACAACACTAATATACCGCATGCATTCACGTTTAATCTATATCGATCTTTATCAGTTCATAATGATAATAAGGTCTCTAAAAATTTTCGTGTACAGTTTGTTGTTCATGTTATGGGGGTGATTTAGGCCAATATCACTTTAATTATAGGTTTGCAGGGTCCTGTAATTGGAGATTATGTACTCATTTACATGCTCGATGACATGCTGGTAGTGTGTTTAAATAATAACTCAATGTCAGATTTTGTTATCTGTTCTAGATTTATGTGGGGATATTAGATCCTCTACTGTAGAATATATATTTCCTATTGGTCTGATATTTTTATTGGTTTAATGTTACATTTCATGATACTCCAAAGGTCATATTTCCTGTAACCATATACGATGGGGAAGAAAGCTGGGACGATTTTTGTTTAAAGACAGCCTTGTTTATTACACAGTTGACAGTTTGCAATTTTAATACTGCATTTTAGGGTATAACATAACTCCATATGTAGCATGGTATTTTATGATGTCATTCCGCTGTGACGCCATGATTATTGTTAAACTGTTCAAGTAACTTTCCCAATGGAAAATGCATTTTTTGCGCTAATACTTGAAAGGACCCTTGGCTATATCATTCCCCCTGCTTTGGGCCTTCTCCCGCGTATAAATCAAAACCCCTACTTCGCCAGTACTCAGCGGCACCCCTGAAAATTCTGGCAACCGCTTACTTTTCTTATTTAGATAGTTGCGAGTTAATAAATGTGTGCTTTTAGCTAGATGGGAGCCCTTCGCTCTCGCGCAAAAAGTAAGTAATTGATGCAGGAAGATGCCTTTCATTCCCGTAAGGTTGTTGGAAAAACCCTCTTCCCCCGTCTCATGACTCACGCAGATTTCTAGGCTTGCTCGCAGGAGTTTTCTCGGTGTCTTATTCATGACCGGGAGAGCGTTTCATCAACTGTTTTGTCAGTGATTTTTACCGACAACTGTTATAAGCTACTGAAATCCTTTCATCTGATTGGCTGAGAGCAAATTTGTCGGTAAAAATCACTGACAAATCACTTGATGAAACGCTTCCCGGCTGCTCCACGATTATTATTGCTTCTGCTTGATTATGGTACATTAATTTTGGAGGGATATTTATTGAGATAGTGAATGGCATTATTTTATTTTCCAGTAATTCAGATTTTCGACCACAAATATTATTATGATATTTTGTTGCAACGGAATCAATATAATCATGGCAGAAACATTTCAGGGGATATGCATATGCTGATAGACTTTGAGTGAACCGTATTATGGTCAATGGATATAGCCTCCAACGAAAGTACTTGTATTTCTGAAACAATGGATGAATTACCAGTTTTAACCTTGGCCTATAAGTATGACTATTTTAAGGAGAAACCTTCTAAACAAGAATGACCATAAATATTGGAATTACAGCTACATCACTTTCATATCTAAAGAACACGCGATGAGCCTACATGATTGATGCCTTCCCTTGCATCTAAAAATGACCTCACTCAGTCAAAATGCCAATGGATTACAGGGCGACTACGAATTTAGCGACTGGGTGACGAGTCTATGTTTAGATGAGTGTGTAATGCTGTCATTTAAGATGCCGTCACCTTAATACTCGCTACCGTCAGAAGCATATCACAGCAAAAGGATACGCTGCTGGGCAAGGGAAAGGAGTTTGTATCTGTATGTCATCATCTCGTCTTTTGGATTATAATCTACAGTAGATTGTAACTTCGTATATCGGAATTCCCTGAATTCAGGCCGGTATGTTACTTTGATATGATGATGTTTGTGATGTTTTGGGGTTTGTTTTTTTTTTGCTGCCAAGCATGTAAAAATTTAGTCGCTTTCTAATTCTTAAAAATGAAAACTGGATTAAGAGTTTTTTCGGGATCACCACTCGTGGTGTAAGCCTATATAAACCGGATGTACCTATATAATGTATTTACATGTATATACTTTATTTCTATTGCTGAAAAATAAACGCTGGATTAAGGAGTTTAAGTGATCACAAAAGTCATAATACGTGGTGAGGCAATATAACACGAATATTACTATTTTAACTGGTGGAATCATGAACATGTGTATATGTTTGTCTATACTACCGGTATTATCACTTTGGTATAGGCCTGTGTAAAGAAACTATTTTGACTAGATAGCGTGTAGTTATATGCTGTACGATTTTTAGTCGTTGTACTTTAATGCTTATTTTAAACTTGGTAGGATAGTATATCCATGGTAGGATCAAGAAAGGACACATAGTATAAAAAGTGCCAGCACCTCACATCTGGCTGAGAAGGGCACGGTAAACCGATAGAGACGAGCGAATTAAGCGGGCTTGGAGAGGCGATAAAAGATCTCTCGCTTGCAGCCTTTTCGGCAAATTCGGCGTGCTGCCGAAGAAAAGCATGTTTTTCTTGATTGTGCGCGATGGGATTTGGTTAGGAGCAGTGGCGTAGCGTGATCCAGCCATTGACGCCATTGAAGGGGGCACTGGTATTCTTGGGGGGGGGGGGGGGGGTGGGAGGGGCGCCGATGTTACTCTGTGAATGAAATGCGAATAAACAAGCTACTGCTCAGAAGAAGGATGTGCGATAGGGTCTTTATCATTTTATTTTCTCGTACTTCCCCCTCTCCCTTTCCTTTCTTCTATTTTCCATCTTTTTTCACAATTCGATCATTAGACCACGTGGTCCTCCGTGCCCCCACCCCCTGTAGCTTAGCCAATTGGTAAGAGAGGAGAATAACGTGACAGAGCAACATCCAAACGTAATGATGGAGGGATTGTATAACGAAGAAGTGTGTTTAATTATGGAGTTCGATGGTTTAAATGGTATCAGGTGTTTAGAAAACGTGCCTCGTGCATGCGCAAAACAGCATTGGCACTTCGCATGGAGAATAATTTTGAAGGAATTAGGAATATATTTCACGAGGCTTTGTTGGTCTGCTATAATAATCTATGAATTTCATGAACGTAAGAAGCTCTTTGATTAAAGATAGTACCGAGACAGATGCTTTATTTATAATGAAGTTACCGATGTTTTTGTTTGACATGCCTACATTGTTTTTTTAACGGACATTTATATATTTAGATCATTTATGTTGATGTTAGTGTTTTTGAACTATATATTTTTATCAACATGAAAACTGTTATCTGTTACTGACATCACCTCTCATCCCCCTTCCCCCTCCTTTTCCAACATCATCGATTTTCTTTCTCGTGATACCAATCTCCCCTCCCCCCTTTCTCTTTTCACCCTTTCTCATTATCTCTCTCTTCCTCTCCCTCCCTTTTTTTTTCTTCTTTTCTTTTTCTGTCTGTCTCTCTCTCTCTCTCACTCTCCTTCTCTCTCTCTCTCTCTCTTTAATTTATTTATGTCTATCCCCATTGCCTTGCAGTTTGCACATTCTACAAACAAAATAATTATATTCAATAGTCCTACTGTCACTTTGCATCATGGTCCACATTCTGTACTCCATCGCTGTGGTCTGCACGCTATGATAATTATGCATACCTCATAAGTGATACTCTTGCCCCAGCATATCTCTTCGAGGATAACATCTCCCCTTCTTGATGCTCTGGGATACTTTCTTGGAGGATAACCGCATCAAGTCGGAGAGGATGGCTCACGGAGGTGAGAGATAAAATTCTTTGTGGCAGGAGGTGTCAGAACACTGCTCCTTGCTTTAAATCACACCCTCATCATGCCCGTAGCCTGATTTCACAGACCCACCCTCTGATTTTTTGAGACAAGCCCCTTTTACCCCCCCCCCCCCCCAGATTTTACCTCGAGATCTTCAAGCTGAAGAATGATTTGTTGGTACAGAAACAGGAATGTATGTGTTAATTTAGTTCATATATTATAGTCACGGTTTGAATATTCGATATCAAGCATATAGAAGTATTCATTGTGAAATTTTGAGGGTGTTTATAGATACATGACTTCGGAGGACCACAGATACGAAACCTCTGCATGATAAAGATGGGGTCTTTCCTAGAAGACTACAAATCGTCTGTAAAAACGTAAAAGGTTCGCGTCAGGTAAATTTCACACTCGGAAAACCCTGATCCATTTTGGCGCTCTATCCAATTTTACAAGATGACGTTGAGGCGAAAGTGTGAAATGATTGTGGAAGGACAGATAAATATGTGATTCATGATTTTGATTCACCTAGCAAGGTCCTATTCAGATTTTAATGAATAATTCTTCTCTTTGTTGGTCGCTGACAATAAGTAATTTTCCGCCAACAACCCCCGCACATAGCATACACAATCGACAATCATGACAATTGCTCGATGAAATTAAAATTACATTCCTTTTTGATTGGATAGATTAATGAAAAAAACAGTAGGGGAAAAATATTTCGCTGGATATAAAGTTGCAGATCACAGGATGCTGGGTATTTTTGTTCATTTCTTTCACATGACTGTATTACATAACGAAATAAAACGATAACTCAAAAAATGTGTAGACTCCTGAAAAAGGAATGCACAAGGCAATACATAATGCATTGAAATATTTTGTGTCGAAAATTTCATAAGAAGTTATGTGCCAATATTATTTCAGGAATTATTGGATAAAATGTTATCATCCTCATTCAAGATGTTTTTCAGACAGGACGTTCGTCTAAAGCTGATGTGAAACTATTGCTTAAAGAGCTCTTTCTCTCTCTCTCTCTCTCACTCTCTCTCTCTCTCAAATCTTGCTATACCGTTGATTGAATTATTACGATGCTGGAGGCATTCAGTTCTGTTCATCCCAATAATTAACCAAAAATCCTCAGGCCTGTTCACGTGTCATTTTTTTCTGGATGGCTGAGGCTGGGGGTATATCTGCAAATTATGATATTGGAATGACAGACACGTTAATGAAACTTTCTGAAACCTTTTTCTTTTAAAGAAGTTTTTAATTTTGAGCTCTATTTCACGATTCATAATCATTTTTTGTGATCAAGATGAAGCTGGTGTCTTATATACCATACACTTTCAGGATATATCAACAATTGTTTTTAGCTGATGCATTTTATCGCAGTCTGGTCTTAGTTCATCAACTACCTCATGTACTGTGAGAAAACGAAATGCTGGGCTAAATTTAATGAATCGGCGACGCTCCATCAAAATTGGCTGATGCCATTTTCCGACGGCGGTTACTGGGGCATGCGATTATTAAAGGCGGATCGAACGAGCCATGTTTATTTTTCCAATAACGCTCCGCTTACTAGCCAAATATCGTCCCCTGGTCGTCTTGTACTCGACGGTCTGGACGGTCAGCTGATTTAAAGGATTTGCTCAATGGGAGTTAGTGGACTTCGGAGGTCCTATTAACGTAGATTTAATTGACGGAGGGCATGGCGATTCGGTAGAGGACCTCGGTAGATGACCGATAGAAGATATTTTTAGAGAAAACAAACACAAAGGGTATCTTGTGAGATATAAAATATAAAAAATGTTAACAGAGGAGTGGAATTTGATAACTCAAATTATGGGTATCTTGCGAGATATAAAATATAAAAAATGTTAACAGAAGAGTTAAATATCAATTTTTCAGGCAGATGATTATAATATGAGGTGTAAATGTCAGATTATACCAAAGTTCGAATAAATAGTTTCGCATCCGTTACCAACACGACCAACATCCAATGAATGAGAAAAAATGCTGTTTGACTTGACTATGTCTCTTTTTACCTCCCCTATCAAATATGTAAAAAGTGAAAGAAAGAAAGAGATGGAGAGAGAGAGAGAGAGAGAGAGGGGGGGGGGGTTGCAGGGGGAATAGAGAGGTGAAAATTTGCTGGCAGACATTGCTTTTTTTCCTCAACGAGATCATACACATATTCTGCCATTTGTTATAAATACATTATATGTGTATAACTTTTATATTCCATTGTAACATTTACATAATCGTAAATAATTGTTTAACGTTATTTTATCCAAAGTCCAGAGAAACAAGAAAGTCAGTGATTGCTATATTATGTGACATCGTTCAATCGAGAAAGTCACTTAATACATATACGTCTTAATAATATTGAGGAACTTAATAGGTAATTTAACTCCTTTCGTATATAGATCAATGTTCATTCACGTGGAAATGGACATTGCAGTTAGCAGCTACATTAATATTAGGGGCGATGTAGTAATGGCATCCTCATCCTTTAACATTCATTGCCACCTAATGAAAAAGACTTTCGAGGAGAGGATTCCTCGGTCGCCTGGAGAATGTTTGCCTATGCTCCTTCCCATGAACCCAGCGGCGGTGATGAGACCCTCTTGACGAAATTAAATATTAAACCGGGTTTGTGTGGGATGTGGCGACGGCTTGGGCTGTTCATTCCTCCCTCCAAGGCGTAGCGAGTAGGGGGTGGTGTGCCCCCACCCATCGAATGGCAACAAAAGACTGATGAGACCGTCTTGACGAAATTAACTATTAAACCGTGTATGTGGGATGTGGTGATGGTTTGGGATGTTCATCCCACCTCTCAGACAGTGGCTAGCGATGCGGGCGGCACAACAGGGACTCCCTAAATCGAATGCCAAAAAGAAATCGAAAATCGAGGAGGATAATAGTAAAGTAAGAAATAGGGGAGGGGGACAAGAAAAGAAGATGATAAGACCCCTATCCGTACCCCGTAATTCGTGGCCTTGTTAATTTGCATTTCCTTCACCGAGTGAGACCAATGCCCCTTCCCTAAGATGCCATGCCCCCTCAATGGATGTACCCATGCTACGCCACTGTGCTCGCAGACGAAGAATTTACAGACAACTCGAAGCAATGAGACTTGAAGATTTATGGAAAATATTTATAGAGGAGAATTTTCGAGCACACGCGTTATTATCTTCTAATGATTTGATCTTTCAAATCTGTGATGATATTCGGCGAGAGCAATAACGGATGGGGACGAATTGTCAAGAGAAAAAAGACGCATGCTAATATAAGGCCTAATCGTCAATCGGAGGAAAGCCTGACATGCCTGAAAGGGAAGATTTTTTTTTTTATTAGGTTCTCAAGAATTAACTATGTGCGAAAAAACAAATACTAATAATAAGGAAAAGAAAACATGATCGTGGTATATATCCTATATTCCTAGAAGCTCATTTAATAATTCAAGATCATCGAGAGTGAGATCTTGGCTTAGAGGCAGGAAAAGGAGTTCGAAAGAAATCATACCCCCTCTTATCCCCTCAAATATAGCTCCGTCGTCGCTCGATACCACTTATTGAATTGATGGCTATAGCTCTGAGCGAATTTCTCACTTGACTTGACAAAATAACAGGTTTAGTTGATCGAACCAACACGACGGCTATCCCGATATATATAATCACATTTTTTCTTTTATTTATAAGCAATAGCGGATGTCTAGGAAATTAGTGTGAAGATTCTAGAGAGTTTCATTAATTGAGCTTATTTTATTCAGAACTTAAGTGACTGGATTAAAACACATTTCCCAACCTCTTTCTTTGATTCTCCTTCTTTCCCCAAAATTATTTTTGTCTTATAAGTTTTTGGAAACAACTCACATTCACTAAAGGGATAATTTAATTGAAATAAATAAACGCTGTCATAAATACGAGTACCCAGAAAAACCAGCTGCATGAAATTATTTTATTTTTTATGTTTTGCCTACCCATATCTGTTAATTTCCTTTCTCAATATGATTGTTAGTCATAAAGCAATATTTCACGTTATGATATAGAGGACCAGCAAAGTCCGCAAGAGTTTCTGAACCCCGCTTGCCTTTGTGAAAAACGAAAGGCATTTGCTACCATTCCATTACTTCACGTACTGGGTAGGCCCATTTCGCAGAACTCACTCTTCGTCATTGATAACGTTGTGTTTACATACGGTAGCGCAACCTTGTCAGAATGCCATCACGATTATCTATAATATATCTGATTCTGATTCATAACTACCGTTCTTCTTGGTATACGTATATAGGCCCCCTCTGATTCAGACACAAGCGTAGGCCTATATAGTCACTAAAACAGAACAATGAAGGTGGGTTATAATGTGTAAGAGGATAATTATTTTTATGGAATGGATGCGTGGATGCTCTATTTATGTATTTATTGCGGGTACTTTTTTAACGTATGTTATTTTATCACATGTACTGTGAGTTATGGAATTATGCCGACATGTTCATAATGAATAGGGAATTTCAGCAACATACCCCACCATGATTTTTAAGGTTATTGTTCGGGTTACTGGTATTCCTGACTGTCCCTATTTTTTATTTTTTTAGTTTTGTTATATATTTATTTATTGTTTCCTAGCATGACCTTTGATTACTTGAAACTGATAGTTTCACCTTTAAAATGAATCTCTTGAAAAGGTATACAGTCGAGGGTCCAGGAGAAGGGAGAGGGGCAACAGGTGACACGCGTGCCCTATCCTTCTTCAGAGCCCCCCCCCCCCCCCCACCCCAAAAAACACCACAAAAAAAAAAACCCGAAACCCCCCCCCAAAAAAACACAAAAAACACAAACAAACAAAAACAAACAAAACAATAACAACAACAACAACAACAATGGTAACTTCTGTACTTTTATATAAACTTGTAAGCCCTCGGGTCCCTTTTTAGGTTTTCGATGTATAGTTACGCATCTCTGAGAAAGTGATGAAGCCTTTTTTCCCTTTATGAAATATTATTACAACCCCCCCCCCCCCGCCGCAAAGAATCCCCGATCTACCAATGGTCAATGGTTCACAGGTGTGTATCGACATTGTATACACACATTCATTAGAGCTTGTCGATGGCAGAGGCACATAATACTGTTGTTTATGAATATTAGGTTTCCGGAAGCCAGAGATAAATATTAAATTCATGTAATAATATATTCATGACACAAGTAACGATCTCGGTCGTGGACGCTGATGGGCCCTGTTTCATCAATAACAAGTCACAAGGAGGAATGTTATAAGCTACTGAAATCATAACATTTGATTGGCTGAGAGCAAATTTGTCATAAATTTGTTGCAATTATTGTTATTGATAACAAGTTTTATGAAACCGGGCCTTTTTAATAGCTAGGTTTGTCAGTTTTTCGCCTCCGAATTGGCAACACTGTTTTGCTTTTTTTCTTTGGTTGATGTAGTTTTATAATAGAAATTAATGGCTCAAAATAATAAAGGCCTAAACATGGATATAAACTGTGTCAAAAGTTGAAATATTGCCAGTTTGTACTAAAATATATCATGAGAGTGGTATTGAGCTTATCAGTATGGAAATACGTTGCCAATCTACGGATTTTATGCGTATTTCTTTAAAATTCAAGGCGTCAAATGCCACATTGTAACAAAAGGATACAAATTGTGGATTAATATGCATGTGCTCTTTCTGTTCTTAAATCTGGTATATGACTTGTGTTCGAGCTCCGGATCCAAAATTGTTGAACTAAACCACAAACCACAAAGTGTGGGACATTGTCTAAATGGGTGAGAAAGCACAACCCTTTCAATTCTCTGGGAGCATCCTCCATGGTTACAATTGAATAATGGGAAGAATAATAACGCTCATGTTGAATTTAATTTTGAAATATGCAAGAAATAAGGAAAGTTCATCAGCATAGGCTATTAATGTACTTTTTTTTAATATTCTCATTAAAGTTTACGAATGTACCTATTACACTGGAGAATGATTAAAAGATATTTCAAAAAGACAGACCATCTCGGCTCTCTGTTGGACGCGCTTCTCTTTGTGCAAACAGATTATACAATTTTGTCGCCTGATCGGCTGCGTTTCTTTCCATGCAATCTTTGCTCAGTCAATAAATCTCGCATTTGCCCTCTCTTTGAGTCAACATACAGAGCAAACAGAAAATATGACTGATATTAATGCCGTGATTAACATGAGTGTGTGGTTTCCCCTTTCCAGTCGGCCTGTTTGGTGGTTTTACAATGTAGCCGGTGGCTCTCTCTCTTTTTTTTTAACTTTATTAAAAAATTGTAATACCCTTAAATTTTGTGCTTCAAAATAATGAAACTTAAATGTCCGCATCATATCTCAAAATCCTTCTTCCGGTCTGTCCTCTTTCTCCTGCCCCCCCCCCCCCCCCCCCAGCTCCCTCTCTTTCTCTCTCACTTTATCATGCAAGTCATATTCTGCAAACTACGGAACAGTAGGCCTACATGATTAATTTCACCTCTTATTTTTGTACCTTGTGATAGACAGCTTCAGATACAGTCATCAATCAACTATTGATGAAACAATGTATCACTAGATCATCTCCCTGTACACTCTCTTGACGCTTTCAAATTTAATCTTAAGTTTTGTATGTAAACGAACACGACTTTCATTCCGAGCATTTTATGACAACATAAGGACGATGAAATAATCGTCCTTCATTAACTTCATGTTCGCAGGTTTGCAAAGGAGGCAGGCAATTACGTCGGGAAAATTAATTGAATTGAAATTGTATCGTGTGTACTGTTGTGACAATACAACAAATCAATAACCTAAGCTCCTACTTTTATAAAACGGGATTGAAGGAGTTCAGTAACCGAGGATAAGCTACAATATGTAGGTGGTTTCTTTTACCATCAATATAACATCATTAAAGGCATTTCGGTTCACGTACCAGCATTCCATTCTGACCGAAATATGGTTCTTAGTGGTGTGTTTGTTTTTTCCTCAGCATCCCAGAATCATACAAATTCCCTGACCTATATTATTTGTAGCCGACTAAAACTGCTCATAGTCTGACTCTATCATGCTACGTACAGCTAGTACTATAGCTAGCTCTGAAACCAAAAGCACATGGGACTATATAACGTTGCTTTCCTAATTGAAACAACAGTCCCACAACTCTAGTACGTGATGAAAAATTACTCGAAATTGGTACTGTCAATGGGCTTACCATGTGCCCAAGGAAAAGGTTAAACACTCCACCGCGTCATATTGCGATAGGGCATATCATTGACATGACTGGCCTGTTGGCAGCAGATCAACAGAATTCCAGTACAATGCATCAGGTATGGATGAGTGTGTATATGAAAGCCTGTAGAAGATTATGAAAAGAAGAAATATGTTCTTTTTATAATTGTTGGTAAAGCGAATTGTCATGAGTGACCGTAAATACATGTATCATCGTCTCGAGAAACATATAACTAAAAAGAACATGAAAATTAATGCTGCCCCCCCCCCTCCATCTTATGAAATTGGTAGCCCTACGTATAGGCTACATGTATCATACCCAGTACCCAAACAATACATCAACGATCATATGAGTCATTTGACGCCGGGATTTTAATGTAATATCCCATGATAAATTGTTTCTGACTTGGAACTTGCAAATGAAAATATCGTGACATACTTAGATGCATTAACAAATGTTTTAAGGGGGGGGGGGGGGGTAGTAAACATCCATTCTAAGGGTGCGTCAATTACCAGTTGATAGTGTCCAAATATCCGGATATATAATATGCACCGGCACCGGCACCCATGCATTGTATTATTTCAGCATTCAAATTTTCTGTGTTCTCAACTAACTTCTCACACATGAATTGCGCTAGCTGCCGCCGAGAACGGTAGCGTTTTACAGGCAACGGCAATCTCAAGCTGTAAATATGAAGTAGTTTTTTGTTGATTTACTACAGTGATAATTGTTGATATACCTCTATTGTATGGTCTTATTACTGGTATAAGCATTGTGATACTTGTGCTTTCAAAAGATACGTTTTCAGTGATAGTTCGAGCAGTTGTAAAGATGCCATGTCAAAGGTTGTCCCACTAGCAGGAATTCATGCAGTGCTGCATTGTATACGGGACATTGTTCAATCTATCGCCAGAAGCGCCCCGATGAATGAGCAGGCAATCTTTCCGAGGATGCACATATATTTGTCTTCGTTGTAACACCCCTTTATAGAAACGGATATTCTCCTCTTTTCAATAGATTTGAAGCTAGTAGTATCAAATAATGTTATGATGTGCAATCAGTAAAACGAATCAGAAATCTTTTTCAATCAATGCTTGTTTTTAATGTTATCTTGATTATTTCTGCCATTCTGGTGAATGTTTTTGTTTTTGATTATATTTTTAATGTAATGACTGTTGTGTCATTTTCTTTCAAAATTTTCTCTTTTGCAGAAACTGGGAACATCACAATTTCTTCACCATGAGGTTACACAGAAGATCACAGCTTTCACTATTACAGTGGACATTTAGTGCATTTATCTTCTTCCTTTCGTTACATGTATGTTTAGATGCACAATCAACAGGTATGTCGTTTTGTTATTTCTTTTTTGGGGGGAGGGGGGCTTTATTTTAGTTTAAACTAACAAAGAAAGTTTGATATGCATTATTATTGAATTTATTTAACCATTTAATTTTCTTCTTTCCAGTAATTTTCATCTTCCCCTTATCATTTGCCTTTACCCTGTCTATCTTTTCACCTCCATCAACATCTTTCTGTCTTCCTTTCTTACATTTGTGACCAGGCACCACCAAAAAGTCGCCAGATATGAAATTTTAGTTAAGATCTGATTCTGAAAGAGCAGATTCTCAGCTTTAAAATGATATATGATTCATTAGCATTGGATGTTCCTAACTCACTGTACAAAGAGAAGTCCCTCATAATGTTACTTCTGAGAAATAAGGGTTTAAAGTTTGCAGTCTATTGAAGCACTCTGACTTACAAGGCATTGTGTTAAGGTGACAAAAGGAGGATTAGAACTCAAAATGAAAATTTCTATGAAGGGATTATCAGATTGTCCTAAAACTTGGCATACTAATTAGTCATATCCTGTTCATCATAGTGCACAAGTATCAATGCAAGAACTTACTCTGTTTAAAATTTATGGGAGATCAAAATGAGACAAGTATTCAGGGTCGTAAAAAAGAAAAGTAATACAACAAAATCCAGAGAAGACACACATAAGTCTAATTAAAAAACTGTCAAAAATACCAATTTTAGATTGTTTGGTGCCTCCAAATTTTTAGATTACTTAGAAAAATGTATACTCTTTCAGGAAATACCAAAAACTAAAATTTGACCATGCCAACCAAAAACACATTGATTGAGCTCTAACTGAAAATCACACAGTGTGACTTTTTGGTGGTTTTGTGGTGCCTGGTCACATTTAATTATGGTGAGAACATTACTTTCATTTTTTCTGGGATCAATGGTTCTGTACAATGCAACAGAGTACATTGTACATGTACATGTATTTAATTTTGTATATTTAATGTCGCTGGAAATACCCTAAATTTTAATCCTGTGTTATGAAACAATCCTCAACAGAAGTGAGACAGAGAGACTGGGATTGAGAATTATTCTTAAGAGTAATAGTGTGATGTGTTTAGGGGAAGGGGGTGGGGATAATTTGCCTTGAGTTGAGAGAAACCAATATGTCTATATTTTGGAGAGGGGGAATTAATTGTAGACCGGGAAAAAATCCAACAAACAAACTTGCCTGAAAGGAAGTCCAACTTTGCCTGTATCCCATTGAAACACTGCTAAACGCGGTTAATAAAACCAACGTGCATGTCAATGGGATGTCAGCAAACTTGTACTTTGGACAGTTTCCTGATATGCTGCCTAGTTGATCAGGTTGAGAAAAGGGAGAGGGGTGGAGACAGATGGAGAGCAGTTGAATTAACACAGCCTTGTAACCTGATGCAGTCAAGTGCACTGTGGGAATGTGTCTGTTGTTGATCTTTGACCTCAAAAGCTCTCTCTCTCCATCCCCCCCCCCCCCCCCATAGGGTAAAACGACATGTTATGATTTCAGCCTAAATAGTTGTACAGGACCGGTGACATGTAGGTCATAATAATGTAGATTAACCCATGGAGAGAAGGAGAAGCATTTGAGACAGATACATGTAGTTGAAGATAAAATGAAAATGAATGGGAGACAGAGGCAAATTAGTGTAAAGTGGTACAAATATGGGAACATATAAAATACAGCTTCAGCCTTCAGAATATGAATGAATTCTAAAAAAAAAAAATGAATTTCATTTTTGATCAGTAGACCTGTCTTCTCTTCTCTTAGAAGAAAAAGAAACGAAAGAAAAAGGATATTTTGTGCATGATTTACACATGACCATTACATGTACACTTACATTGTAGTTGTACAAACCTGAATACAAATGGCACAGTCTGTCCATGTTACTTGAAGATTAGAAAAATAGGTTGGTGATATTTCTTTCTGCATACTAATTTAAGAGACAGATGGAATGTCATCATCCCATGGTGTTGTCCTAGTGTGTCATCCAATTTAGCCCCTCCAAGAGACAGAGCTTAAAGTTTAATATCACCACACCCCTGCCAAGTGACCTTTTGCTCTTCGTCTAAAGCTAGAGGTCATCTAGAGAGAAAAAGGGAATATTAGGAGAGATATTATGTACTAACTACATGTATATGTACCGTCTGACATTTTCAACCCAAGAATAATGGACAGTGAAATAAAATTAGTCCAGACCATTGAAGGTCAAGTAAAACTGAATCCTATTCATGACACTTGTTAATATAGCTTGAGAAATATGTGATGAAATTTTTTCATTCAAAAAGCAAAATATGCAGAATTTCCTTACCCACAATTCGATTGGTAATTTATGAACTGTTGATTATGTTTCCATAATGAAATTATGGTTTTTATTGCAGTCAGTATGAGAGAAAAAAGGTTGCACTTTGCATTTTCTAATGCAAATTTATCGATCTTTACGTGAACAAAAGATAAAAAGAATTGACATGCTTATGCCCATGTAAACCCTGCATTGCATTATGAAACGAAAAGTGCAACTATTTTTTTTTGTACCGACTGCAATAAAAACCATAGTTTTGATATGGAAACATAATTAATCATAAGCAAATAACCAACAAAAATGCAGATAAGAAATTCTGCATACAGGTACTTTGCTTCTTGGAAGAACAAAGTTCATCAAATATTTATTGAGTTTTTTTTTTAAAAAATATCAGGGAGGATTTACTTCTTTGGTTGTGTAGGCCTATAGTTTCTCATCTGGATTTTTGAAAAATGTTCAGCTAATAAAGGAGTTCTATGCTTTTTGATATTTTATATTTTACCCCTGTATACAGTGTACAAACAAATCCTATGGGGTGAAAATTTCAGCACAAATTACTGTTTATAAAATAACATTTGTTCCTGCGATACAGAGGCTCAAAATATGTTGAAATTGCACTGTATCCATGGTGCTCCTTACTTTATTGCCTCGATTAAATTTCATATTTTTAAATTTCATTTCCAATCAAAACTAGATAAAGTTGAGTTCTGGTCATGAGATTGAATTGTGAAAGAAACTGTCTCAAAGCAATTGGGAAGGTTGATTATATATCACATAAGAATTGGTGTATGCTATAAGGTTTTGGAATCACCATAATGATAAGAAATTGACTCAATCCTGCTGAGAGTCACATGCACTACACACAGAAATGTGTATATGGGACTACACACAAATGTTCGGCCGAATATTTCAGCGGTTTCTTGTCATACGTGTATTTTGAATGTGAGAGCGTTTGAAGAGCAATCCTTTTCAGAGGACATACATGTATCTACTACATGATAATCTTCCAAACTAACGTAAAAAGAATGAGAAAGCTCACAAATTATTTTTTACCTTTCCCAGAACTCAAGCTTCCCTTTAAAGTTTACCAATCACCTGAAAAAGTCATTTGTGTACCGCTAGAAAGTATAAAATCAACCTCAAAGAACCTTATGTGGCATTCTATTGGTCAACAGTTTAGGAGTATGAAAGAAATAAAGATAACACGAAGGTGCTCCCGTGGACCCGAACTCAAGTTGGGTTCCGCACAAGCCCTTAACTTGGCCAGCGCAAACAGGTGCGTTGAGTAGTCTCAAGAGTCGCTTTCGCGCTTATAGGGAGTGTAATTAAACTTGCAATATATATCTTTATAGGAGTAATATTTGAAGCCCATATTTCTTGTATAATGACATGAAACATCTAACATACAGGGCAAAATATTTTTTTGGTGATTGGTAGCCCTTTAAATAACAAACAAAAAAATCAAAATAATAATGAAAATAATGAAGTAGGCAGAGAAAGTAGGAATCAAATTTACTCGGCCTTGTATTTCTTTAGTGTGTTTGTTCTACAGGTCTTTGCGACATGTACATTTATCACCGAAACATCTCCTAGAACATAAAACATGTTCATGATGTACGAGTGTTGAACAGTGGTTTCATTGTACCTTGCAAATAGCTACCAGAATTTTTTTTTATTTGCCCATCCCCCATATCTCATGAGAGTTGGGGTTTCTTATTTCAAATTCAGGGCAAGAGATGTCTCTATTCCATATTGGTAAATGTACAAGTCAAAATTTGATGGAAATCAAATTGTTATAATGTTGAATGTTTAATGTGTAAGTTGTGAGTAAGGGCGTGTACGAAGAGGTTGGAGACTGTAAGAGAGTTTGTGTGAGTAATCATGGGACTGCTTTGCTCATCCTTGAACTCACTCATGTTTCATTTAGTTTTATTTATCAATTTATAAACATACACTGATATATAATTTGATCTCCTTTACCTATGATCTACACACACAAAACTTGAGTTGTTTTATACTAGACTTTATGTAAACAGTATTTTTTTCAGTGTTTGTTGTTTTTAAGCAGTTTTACACCATGTCATTGCAATACTTGTGAATTGTACATAATTCAGCCTTTTGGCTGTGTAGTGCAATCAATTCAATTCAATTCAATTCAAATTATCTTGGCACAGGCGGCCAAAAAAATCACTGCTGATTTGAATCACCAATCAATTCAAATCCTTTTCTTTCTTTTTTAATCAGATATAATTTGCTTTAAAACTGCTACAAACTGCTAAAACTGTCCAATGTGATAACAAGTTGATTTTAAAAGAAGCAGAAAAATTAAAGAAACAGATCAGTGAAGGTTTAAGCAAAATACGATATAAAGAAAATGAGAAAGTCATGAATATTTGAATTTGTAATCAATCAAACCAAAATTGCCAACTGTGTTACATATCTTGCAAGTTCCTCTCCAATTTTCCATGTACCCTCAAAAATCATTAATTTCCATTTTCTCTAAAGAAAATATATATTCAAATATGTACATGCACCTTAGATATAATCATTGCTCCTACATGTATGTTTTTACACAAAACCTGCATGATACAAATCTGCATTTCACCCAACTCGATAAAATTCACTCTTGAATTACTAGATGCTGAAACACAGTAATCGTCAGTTTCCTTGCTGAAGTGTACATGTAGTTGAACCTAAAAGGGCCTGCATGTATGAAGTTGAATTGTCTTTTCAAAAAATAGTGTGATATGAGATGGAGGGATCATAATGATTTGAAGGAAGAAAATGTGACAAAACAGAAACCCTATGAGGTCTGTTTTGTACCTCACCAACAGATTCATGATAGGTCTATGTACAGGGCACAACAAAATACCTCCATGTACAAGGTATCAACATGTAATTTATTGGTTTTGGTTACATGCACAAAAGGTTTTTGTAAACATTGACAGGTAGATGTACTTCATACATGATACCTGTCATGTATGTATAGAAGTACCATATACATGTACTTTAATATTAACCCTGCGTTTGTATTAATGTAATGGTAGTTAGATACATGTACATGTATGTCTGTACAGTTTTCCTACCTGGAATTACATAACCGCCATGCTACTTCGAAAGGACAGAACCTTGAAAAGAACCCTTTTAAAAAATGTAAAACATTTATTTTAGGCTATGATATAATCATATTCCTTTATTTTCTTTTTCTTTTTTCTTTTGTTTTTGTAATACACGTACAAATTTGTACCAATGGAAGACAAATGTCAGGGTTTAAGTCAAGATAGATGAATCAGTATATTCAGAAATTCAATTAAAAAGCTTTTTGGGTAATTTTTACAAGAAAAAGACTTAAAGTGACAGTGAACTGAAGCTCGCAAATAGCGCCATTTTTCAACAGGATTTGAAAAGTGTCTGTGCCTCTCATTTCCCCACCATATCCCTTTCTAATTTGTAGAAGATTAGAAGGGTACCTGCAGGCAATTTTCCACATTGCAAGTCAAAAATAATAGTTTGAAATATAAAATTTGCCTATTATCCAAACCAGCTGTTTGTAAAAATTCAAAATAAAATGCAATCAAATTTAAAATTATAATCTGAATTTAGCAATCACTGTATTAAAAGTGGCGCTGTTCAAATTCTACAAGTTTAATGCCACTTTAAAAGCAAGATATGATATTTAATTGTTATTTTCATGTCTGAAGTCATTTCATATTTCTGAACACGTCTCATTTTTCCCCTTTTATTCCCAGGAACAAGTGCCTGTTTGGGAGCCAAGACTTGTGGAGATTGTATAAAAACAGATCCAAGTTGTGCCTGGTGTGCGCAACCAGTGAGTATTACTACTACGTGTAAATTATATGTGTAACGTTATGAGAAGTGCTGTCAAAACAGAAACCTACATGTACAAAGATAGGACTATATTCTTATGAAGTCTCAATGGCCCGAATTCACAAAGGAGGTTTGGTTTAAACCATGGTTTAAACCCCCTCCTGGGTTTTTTAAGCGTACATGCACATGGAATCCAATCCAATCATATATTTTCTTTGAGCCCGCATGGGCAATATGCGCTTATTTACGCTTATTTTAGTAGCTTACGGAGGTTTAAACCTTACCCATGGTTTAAACCTCCTTTGTGAATTCGGGCCAATGGGCCTGTCTAAAACCTCAAACTTTGGTAAATACTGTCAGTTAACTTTGAGTTTAGTCGAATCTGTTCACTTTGGACCAGGAAAAATAGTTTGAAATGCAAAATTCAACTTAGGAAATGTTTTGTATACCGGTAGTTAGGTTAAAAAAAATTGAATCGACTTGGGGAAAGTTCGTCTTATGTGACTTCGAGTTTATAAGTTAACCATAGTTTTAGTAGGTGTACATAAAATCTTAATAGCCACATAAACTTTACATGTATGCCTTGACAGTGAAACTCTTTTGTTGTTTCTGTTTCTCAGGGAGAAGGAAGAGTTTTGCTCATTAGTTTGTTATTTTTCTGTAGCTGCATAGATTTAATGTGTGTATTATCTTGTAATTTGAGATTTCTTAATTTCCTTTTTACTTGGAACCCTATACACATTAAATCATTTGAAAATGAAACCATACTCTAAACCACAAATCCGTGCTTGTGAGCATCAACCATAGAGTGAGAAAAACCAGTTACGGAAATGTTTATTATCTTGTGTCAGAATAATGGATAATTGTGCTACATGTATGAACCTCTCCCATGATGAGTAAAAGTACTATTAGTAGATACATGTACCAGGTATTCTCCCGTTCCCTTTTGATAAATAACAGTTTCATATTTGGAGCTATATGTACACCCCAAAGTACAATATCTTGTAGAATGATTTTGATTGGTTTTAAAAGTCAATACGTATCTCTCAGAATTAAGTTAATTAGTTTGTAAAAGACAATTTCTTCATAGAAGTTTGAAGTCCATGTACATGTACATATGTAGATGACGACAATACATGTAAGTTTCTTTTAGAAGTGTGCTGGGTTGGATACTTAATGTCTTGGTGCACATTGGCCTCCCAATTTCTAATCGCACCTCCTAAATTTTTGAAATTTAAACAGGGGCCCCATGTACACCTATATGTACATTTAAAATAGCAGCCTGGCCCCCCTCTGGAAAAGGGTCAGAGAGGAGCCATAGAGTATGTTATTGGACTATTGGTGGGCAAATTTTAAATTATTAGCTATAGTTATAGAATTTTGGTTTTGATGCGTGGAGGTAGTACTACAAATGTCAATTCAAGTGTGACTGTATTTTGATCTACGTGTATCAGTTAGGGTGTTACAATTGGAACGAAATGCAAGGAAAGTAAACTTGACTTTTGTCACCTGACCTTCGCAGGTGGGAGTTAGACGCCATTCTGCTCATGAATTGATAGGAATGCTGGAGAGCGTTTCATCAAGCATTTTGTCAGTGATTTTTACCGACAACTGCTATAAGCTACTGAAATCCTTGCATCTGATTGGCTGAGAGCAGATTTGTCGGTAAAAATCACTGACAAAACACTTGATGTAACATTCCCCTCTTCACCCTTTCTGTGAATTCTGTGTGAATGAGTAAAAAATTATACTTTGTACAGGGAGTAGCATGAATATTTAGTTTATTGTACAGGGAGTACATGTATGCATGAATATTCAGTTTATTGTACAGGGCGTATGCATGAATATTCAGTTATTGTACAGACGGGATGCATGAATATTCAGTTCATTGTAGAGGGAGAATGTAATGTAGGCCTGTAGAGAAAATATTTATGTGTCCCATGGGCAAATACAAGTACATGTACAAATTGTTTTGATTTGTGTCTGGCAAATATTCTATATATTTTTTTCTTTTAGATAGGTCTACATAAGTTTCGGCTACATGTACATTATTATGTGGCATGTTTAAGGAATATTTTGGAAGAGGGTCACACCATCACAGGTGACAGTTAAAGGGAAATCCAACCTTAATGGCAAGTTGTTCTGAAAGAAAGCAGAAAAATCAGAGTAAGCAGATTGGTGAAAGTTGGAACGAAATCGGACACGCAATATTAAGAAAGTTATGAATTTTTAAAAGTTGTAATCACTATACGTATATGGGAATTTCAAATTGGCCGAATATCTTTGTCGGATTTCTTTCAAACTTTCACCATCCTGCTTCTCTTACATGCATTTTCCGGCTTTCACTCAAATGAATTTTCTACAAAGGTAGGATTGCCCTTTTAACACTTTCATATAAAGTGGTGAAAGACAAGTACTGTATGTAGCATCTTAGCTTTATCAGAATAATGAAGGAGAAGGGCCCTCATATTACAAACATCTGCATGCATGCACTGCACAATATTAGACATACATGTACAACATGTACAGTCATAATGTATAAATTTAAATGTATTTTTACATCCGTTTTATAGCCTGTGGTACTCTGTGCCTCTAGTTCCTATCAGAAATGCAGAAATATTTGTTACTGTTACAATTACTTGAGGCAATTTGAAATATGGTTAGCCATTAGGAACACATGGTAAAGTCAGGTCACCAACTTGGTTTGAACTCTCAGGATAGCAGTAAATCTGAAAGCTGGAGGCTACCAAGCATCTCACTGTAGAGTAAAGAGAGAAAGAGAAAGGGATGAAAATATGTGTAGTGAGAAAGAGAGACAGACAGACAGACGGCAGACAGAGAGAGGGAGGGAGACAGAGAGAGAGAGAGTCCTACAGGTGTACATGTATGTATTCTGTGAAACCATTTTGGCAAGATACAGTTTAAGAAAGGGCAAAGCATTAAAAGTAGACAAAGGGATGGATATTTGAGGGACAAAAAGAGAGGGGGGGTGGAAATACAGTTTAATGTGAAGAAGACGACCATGCTTCATAACGTTTCTCTTTTATGACACAAGGCAGATATAATGATCAGAGTAATCATTTGTGGCAAATTATGCATGAACGTCTCTTCTTGACTATGCCATCGCAGCAAAAAAGCTAATCATCATCTGCAGGAGGCCCTAAAGTAGAGAATTATATTCTGCATCTTTCCTTATATTTTTCATCAATAAAATACAAATACAAACATAAAGTTATAAAGCACAGAGCTCCTAACTATGTAAAATTTATTCTACACACATACATGTGTACTGTGCTGCAAGAGCTCCTGATATGCATAAAGCTGCTACTCCATGCATATAAACATGTACATGAAAAGATGTGCTTTTAGTTTTGATTTAAAATTATTTAACAATTGTGATTTCCTCATATCTAGTGGTATTAGTCATTCCACAGATTGGGGGCTGCACATATATGCAAAAAATTATGCTCGATCTCCTAGAGCGTGATGGAGTTTGCAAAAGTAGAGTATCTCTGGAACTGCGCAGGTTGTGGGTACATTGTATGTTTGTGAAATTTGAGTTTTAATAGATCATGACAGTAGCCTATTTGTATTACATTATGTATCTGGGCCCGCGTTTCATAAAACCTGTTATCAATGACAAGTTGCCAGAATTGTTATAAGCTACTGAAATCCTTTAACCTGATTGGCTGAGAGCAAATTTGTCATAGAAATGGGCCAGTTGTTATCAATAACAAGTTACAAGAATTGGTATAAGCTACTGAGATCCTTGAATCTGATTGGCTGAGAGCAAATTTGTCATAGAAATGGGGCAGTTGTTATCAATAACAATTTACAAGAATTGTTATAAGCTACTGAAATCCTTTAACCTGATTGGCTGAGAGCAAATTTGTCATAGAGATGGGGCAGTTGTTATCATGAAACAGGGCCCAGGTGTGAATTATCAAGAGTACATGTACAGCGTTGTGTTTGTCTTGTTTGTAATACATTGGCTTGCCACATACTCCTCCATGAATGATACATCCACGCCTCTCTCTATGGACATAACCCAGATTCTCTGAATTCTCAAGACGCAGGTCATGTTAGAATGTGCACCTCATTATTTCAAGGAAATAATGCCTCTCTTTATATTGGCTGGAGGCATTGGAAGGGGGTGCCTTTTTTCTTAGTTTTTTCTTTATACCAGGTAAAACCAGCTATTAGTATAAAGCTAAGAAGCTGTGTAAAGCAAAAGCCCAAGAACATTTCAAAGAAAGTAAAATTTACTCTTAAAATGTAAAATATCACTATGAATGTGAAAAACACTATGAATTTATATGTATATAAAACTATTTTTGTAAATCATTTCTGGTTTGCAAAAGAGAATAAAGAAAAGACAAAAATTGTGGGGGCAGGGTTTAAATTCTTCCCTTTTTAATTTATTTGTATTACATGTATTTTACAACCGAGGGCTGCAAGCATTTCAAGATCTATTGCTTAAGCAGTAGCCCTTCTATATCTCATTTTGTATTATGTTAGTCTCATGTTTGTTTGTTTTTGTTTACTCATGTATGATGTTATTATATGTTGTATTGATTCATCTGAATGGAATGTAATGTGATATAGAAACCAATAAATTCAATTCAATTCAATTCAATTTTCTCTGCTGCTTACAGTATTAAACTGTATGGGTGTACGCTATACATGTACAGGTAGGCCCCTTACAAACATAAAATGTCTCTTTATTGCATGTGTATTGTAAACTACAGTG
The DNA here is from genome assembly GCA_025617745.1 of Heliocidaris erythrogramma. Classification (NCBI taxonomy): domain Eukaryota; kingdom Metazoa; phylum Echinodermata; class Echinoidea; order Camarodonta; family Echinometridae; genus Heliocidaris; species Heliocidaris erythrogramma. Next base: position 28,293,542 of record CM046870.1, read on the forward strand.
CAATAAATTTGACTTTCACTGCCTCTGGCTTAGAATTTTGTAAATTATTCCAAGTGAAATTGTGTAATTTAAGTAAAGTTGGCCTACATTTGATTTAGACTAGCTACATGTTGTAAAATATGGTGTAATTTTATACATCGATCGATGAATTCATTTCACTTGAGTATGATGTGAGATGGTAATCAACTATGCATGTGTCATGTGATCAACTGAGAAGCAGTCAGTCATCCATGATGTATCAGGTGATCAATGTAGAACAGCTGATCTTGGCCTTGTGACTCACTGTTTATAGATCCATCTTTCTGTCATCTCGGGCTCATCTATGATGAGGTCAATATTTCCCTTCCATCTTCTCTTTCTTCCCTCTTCTCTCCCCCTTCTCTCCCCCTTCTCTTTCTCTCTTTCTCTCTCTCTTTCTCTCTCTCTCCATCTCTCTCCATCTCTTTCTCTCTCTCTCTTCCTCTCTCTCTTTCTCTTCCTCTCTCTCTCTTCTCTCTCTCTCTCTCTCTCTCTCTTCCTCTCTCTCTCTCTCTCTCTCTCTCTCTCTCTTGTTTTGCTCCTAATGGGACTCTGTGTACCGGTAGTATCCATCAAGTAGGAGAAGAAGATTGACATTTTTACATGTAGGGTCTGTAAGCACTGGCGCCCTGTTTTAATTTGGAAATTTGGTGGTTCCATAATTTTATTCGCCAAACCCCTGTTAGGGTTAAGCCCTGCTTTTGGGGTGATGAAAAATATCACAAAAAATAATAGCATTTCATTTGCTGTTCTGGTCCAGTTTCATTGCATTCATTGCATGGAGCAGTACATTTGATAGTCTTGTAATGTAATGTAATGTACATGTACCTGTAGTACTTCTTTGTGAAATGGCCTCATATTAGTCATAGTCATGAAATCAAGATTCTTAACTTCCCGGAGCACCTGACAATCAGTGTAAACCTAAAATTATTCATTCATGAAAAGAACATCAAAAATTGGAGAGAGACAGGTACATATGTAGCATACCTTTACTCTGGTATCATGTATTGTCTACCCATGATTTGTTGACATAAAACTCTGAAACAACTTGTTAAACAAATTAGCAACAAGTATTAAAATTCCAAGACCCAAATATGCTGTGTGGACTTCCTCAATTCCTTCAGTGCCATTCAGAAAAAGAAAGAATTTTATAAAAAGAAGGAGAGACCACAAGAATTCTGTCGGGGAATTTGAGTGCTATGGGGGATAGGGTTCATCGGCCATGCATTGTAGCTATAGTGCGGTTGTCCTCTGATTACTGACGCAAAACTTCTATTGAAGAAGAAGTGAGAAAAAAAAATTCTACTGTATCATTTTAGGACCTTATTGCAGGCATTTCAATAAAGTTTCCATCCTTCTTTTTTTTTTTAATGGAATCCCTGTTGTACCAAGGCTTATAGCTGATTTTTAACACAATTAAGTAGATCACCTTATCCAGGGCGCGATACTGAAATGTGTATGATGGACATGGGCCTTAACAATTTGATTCAGGACCCCTAATGTTTCAAAACAGAGCCCTCTGCTGACCCTTAAAATATGAAATGTACATGTAGCTGGACCCCTGTGAAACAAAAAAGTTTATACTTGTAGGGAGAAGCGCTGCACACCACATTTGATTGCAGCTTGTCAAAATGAAGTGTCCTGTTTAGGATCTAATAGGATCATTTCATGTCTTCCTGCAAACATGTATGTCCATTAGTCATGTTTGGCCAGCAAAAACCCAAAGCAATTAAACTTTGATACAGTGAAACCTGTATATAAAGACCGCTCAAGGGAGACTTGTAAGCAAAGTGGTCTTTATGAGCAGGTGGTCTTTAAGTACAGGTTCCTTACTTCCTTTAATAATACGCATTTCAATGAGAAACAAATTTAAAGGGCAACGAAAACTGTGGTCTTTATAGACAGGTGGTCTTTCTATACAGGTGGTCACTAAAGCAGGTTTGACTGTACTTCACATTTATACAGACTATACTTTTTGCAATGGGGACGAAGTTACATTGTATGTACATGTATACTATACAGTAGACCTACCCGTAGCCAATACAATAGGATTTATACTGCTTGGTTGTCTTGCATTCTATTGACAACCAACCCACAAGTCTTCTGTTCTTATTGTATCTATAGGAACCTTGTCTATCAATCATGCTATTATGTCGTTACCATGATTGACGAGGGTTGTTGGTTTGCAGAGAAAGACATTATGGGAAATGGGAATCATAATAATGCAAAAAAGGATTGTTGTATCATAGTATAATAAAACTGTGGACAAATCAGTGCACCTTTTGGCAAGATGGTAATTCTAAATCTTTCTGATACCATTTATATACAGTCATGTACACACTAAAGTTAGGACTACCAGTCAGTTAATATACAGTACATATTACTTTTTATTGAGGTGTGATTGTGTGTAGGGCCTACAGCGATAAGATGGTGTCTGATATCATTTATAATCTGTTTCTTATTACAAGTACTTCTTGAGACAATAACGTCGGCCTGTATCTTGAAAATTACTGTAACAAATGACATGTCGGTGGCATTCTTTTTGATTTCCTTATTGTGCTTCTACTGGCCCTTTGCAAGTTTGCACTACACTGTATATTGTCTGTTGAGCGCTAGGAGGGCACTAGCTCTGTGTGTTAAAGTGTACACCCTGCTCCATCTCAGCAGACAATTTTTCATATGCTCAGTGTTATCCTTCTTTCATCTACATGTATTATGTGTATGTACATGTATGTTCCCTGAGTATTAATTCATCATGTTGGTGTGCTATTATGCTGTGCAAAAATGGATCATCAGTCCAATTACATGTCTTTGTGCACATCCAATATCCTTGAAGATGAGAATACATTACACATGTAGGTACATGTAGGACTACATGTAGTCTATATGGTGCAGCCTGTGGAAGAGTGTCCTGTGCTTTGCATTTTATGCAACGTAATTATCAGCTAAATACATAATGAGAGCCTAACATCGATGGGTAGAAAGGTCATTCAGATTTAGGAAACGAAAGGCAAAACAAACAGTGGTCAATTTTCTTTGACATTCAACAAAAGAGAATGTTCCCCATGATTGAAGCTCCAGTGTTTGTAGGTTTAATACACCAGTTGGCTTGCATTTATCACTCCTGGCCTGCAGTAGTTCCAGGTTCTGCAGATAACATACATGTACATGTATGTAGAATAGAGCCTTATTCTTAACCCTTTCAAGACAATTGTAGTTTGGCTCAATAACTTTTGTTTCAGAGCTGTAATAAAATACCAGATGTATGAGTAGAAAGAGCAGAGTTCTGCACACACTGTGTCCATTTTGTTGCATGATCATATTGCATTTGCCAGGAATTTTAAAAAGGAGAACAAAATCCTGAAATTGGCAGCACATTGAGAGGTTCAAAATTGCCATTTTTTTTCAACTTTTAGATGAAGTTACTAACCATTTAAATTGTTTTAAAGACGGAAAACAAACTGCTGAAAACTGCTTTAAAGACATTACATGTGATTATAAACATGTAGCACTAAAAAGAAAATATCACTGTTGCCAATTTGAAGAACAAAATGTGATCAATTTAGCCCTTAAATAATTCCTGTCATGAAGGGGTTAACAAACCCCATAAGAGCAATAGAATTGTCTTGTGATATTGAAATATTTTTTATCAGGGCTGAAATAAAGGAATACAATGAATTGGAGCATCAGAATTACTGTTTTATAATGAGACTCTGTTATGACAGTATATGGACGTTCCACTGTTATTTTACTTGTAGGTAAGGAGCAAGCAGCAAATATTATGTTGATAAGACAGAAAGAGGAAAGAAAGTAGAGGGAGAGAGAGGGAGAGACTACATGTAACTTAACAGATCTTACAGATCGAAAATTGATGAGGGAATACCAAGGTCAAAGTTAATATTTTATGATACTGTCCTGGGGATCAATTTTAGAAGGCAGTGTGGTAGCCATAGATCATCCTATTGAAAGCAATACTGTCACCACCAGGTGAGAAAAATCAATCCAAGCAGCTGGTGACCTGTCTCATACCTGTAAAGGAATAACGAAAGAAGTGCAATAACATGTGTACGCCTTACATATAATATGGAGGTATAGTTGTAAATGTCCTTTGGTCTCTATATGTACTGTATGCTGCAGTCTGACTGGTGACTTCTGTAATGTAGATCCAGTAAGAAGATTGTATGATTTACTGTTGTTTTTAGTATTTTCATGGTCTTCTGTGATTATTTGTTGTTGCATAAATCCATTTTTAAATCATTGTTGAAAAATCATATTGGGTCATTTCAGTTTGTGGAAAATCATATCAAGTAAACAATACAAATAAGTAAGAAATTCGAATTTTCTCAATTAATGCTTTGTACAACCTGTAATATCTACGAGATTCTGCAGACTAATACTCAACATGTACATGTACATGTAGGCTATTTATCAATGAAGGAATTCAATATTTCATTATTTCAGTTCGGTCACTAAGAAGATTAATGAAAATAATTGATTATATATTCTAATTGTATCTGTTCCATGAGACTCCACATGACATGTGAAATCAAATTCATTATTAATGTTATACCATGAAAATGTAATACACCCTGTAGTAAACACAATAACCTTATTCCTTTGCAAGTTCCACATTAAAGCCTATAGGCCTATTTCAAGGGTTATCTCATCGTGCTCTGATATTGCATGTACCGCAAGGCTAATGAGAGTACAAAAGCGAAACTCGTTCATTGTGCTTCGTACATGTAGGGGGTATGGTATGTATATCTGGATTTAGTGTGTGGTCAGTTATGCAAATGATGAGCCCACAAATTACACAAATATATTATCCCGCAGTCATTCCCAGATCAAACAAGGAGTTCAATTTAGTTGTCATGATTACACAGAGCGGGGGACACTGATGGATGATGGTCATTAGGGATGATGATGAAGAACCTGCTAAAGGAAAGGAGATGAAATCTGTAGCAAAGCAAGACAAAATCATTAGAACATGGAGAACCTATGAGAGAGAAAAGGGAGAGGGATAGAAGAAAGTTAAAGGAGAGTGAGGGAGACAAAATGATGGATTGGGGGGGGGGGGTGAGGCATGATTCATTTAGCTTTTGGGATGAGGACTGGGGTGATTAAAAGTAAATATGAAAGTAGAAGGGAAAGAGGGAGGGAGTGGGCAAATGAGAGAGAGAGAGAGAGAGAGGAGCAGAGAGAAGAGAAATGAAGATCGAGTGAAAAGAAAAGAAAGGAAGATAGAATGAAGAGAAAAGAGGGAGTGGGAAATAGAGAGAGAGAGAGAGAGAGAAAGGGGGAGAATCAGTAAGGGATAACCTTTTATTTTTTGGAGGGGAATGATGAAAAGTAAACAAAAATATAGAAGGCAAAAAAGGAAGAGAGTGAGCAAGTGAGAGGGAGGGACAGAAAGAAAAAGGAAAATAGAGCAAGGAAAGGGTGAGAAAAAATGGAGGGGGGAAGAGAATTGCAGATGAGAAAGAGAGGAGGAAATCTAGACTGGAGGGGTGGGGGAGGAAAAATGAAAAAAAAAGAGAAAGTGATCAAGAGAGAGGAATAGGAAGAGTCAGAGAATAGAGAGAGGAAGGAATAAAGAGTAAGTAAGCAAGAAAGAGGCATTATTCATAAGGGGTGTATTGTTATCTTATGTTTATCTTTTTTATGTTATAAGTCAACCATGCTTTATGTGGGGTTTGACAGAATTGTGTCTCTCACTATATGGTCTGCATTTGGGTGAAGATTCTGGCTGCATGATTCAATAAATCTTATCGAGTGTTCTCAAAGTAACAAGTAAAGAGAGACTTTTTAAAGAGGAGGTATAATGTTTAAAGGAAATATCATATTTATGAGGAAATACCATGTAGATTTTTTTAAAGGAAAGTAAAAGCCCCCCCCCCCCCCCCACAAAAAAAAAAAAAATATTACAGGAGGGATTACCAATCCTTTGCTTGATGTTTCAAAACTATATCATGTACACAATGCTGGACAAAGCATGATGGAAATGAATTTTCTCAAAGTCTTGATTCATGTATAGACATGAACTACACTTCTAAATAGATCATCTTTTTCTTCTCAAATTGTCACCAATTATTTTTATTTTCCTCTCCTATGTATTCTAAAAGAAATAAAAGTATATATTGATTTATTAAATGAACCAATGTGAATAAAAATGACTCAAATCAACAAAAATTGCCAATTTGTACATGAAAATAGTGATTATGAAGTTTATGGATATTTACATTAAACTTGTTCTTATTCACTAATGGCTCTGGGAACCGTATTAAACATGGACCTCAAATTTTCAGTGATTTTTGCTCTTTCCTCTCATGCATGTGTGATTCCTAGAATTAAAAAAAAAAAGCTCACTGTCTCTAAAAGGAGACTGAACGTTATGGATTAACAAAGAAAGATTATCCCATTTTGTTTTTGTGTATGTTTAGTGTTATATCTGTTCTTTCTGTGTTTAAGAGTAAGCCAACGTGTCTTACAGTTTTAAATACTTCATTATGTTTCTTTCATTTCTTCTTTTCTTCAATTTTTTTTTATCAGGACTTTCAAGATGTAGACATTTTTCCAAGATGCGACAGTCCAAATACCTTGAAAGGCAGGGGATGCGAAGATCGACACATAGAAAACCCTCTTAGTACAGTCGAAATAACCGGGGTAGGTTGCAGTATTTTGATTAGATTTCATTTCATGTACTGGTTCAGCTATTGTTTTAGAAAATGATAGTACAGTAAAACCTGTCTATAAAGACCGCCCAAGGGAGACAAGAAAAGCGGTCTTTATGAGCAGGTGGTCTTTATGAACAGGTTGCGTTAATACACATTTCATTGAGAAACACTTTCAAGGGAAACAAAAATTGTGGTCTTTATAGACAGGTGGTCCTTCTATACAGGTGGTCGCTGGAGCAGGTTTGACTATAATTGACATTTTCAGGGGTACACATGGTGTGAATCATTCCATTTTTTTCAACAAAGAGAATAGATAAGATACCATTGGAAATGAATTGAAAAGTAATTTTCTTTGACCAAGATTCAAGGTGACATTGCATCTCCATATGTAAATCTTCAGAATGAATAATGAACAAATGTGAATGTTTTTGTTACGAGGTAAAATATGTTTTTGATTGAAAGAGCATTTCCAGAGCTACCAGTGGTTATATTCAATTATAGTGGTATCATTGGTTTTATAAAGTTGAGTTCTGGTCATGAGATAACATTGTGAAAGAAAATATCTCAAAGCAATTGGGAATGGTTGATCATGTCTATGTGTAAGGATTAGTGCATACTTTGAGATTTTGTAATCATCAAAATGAAAGAAATTGACCCAATATCGGTGTAAAGCACATGCACTGCACACAGAAATGGGTAAATGGGACTGCACACACATGTGGCATGATTGTTTGGCCCAAACATTTCAGCTATTTCTTATATGAGGGCATTTGAAGTGCAATCATTTTCAGGGGACATTTTTACTATGATGTTCTTCCAAACTGACATAACAAGAATGAGAAAGCTCACAAATTATTTTTCACCTTTCCCAGAACTCCACCTTTTCTCTAAAATAAGAGAGGGGTGGGGATACAGCTTATTGCTTTGGTCTTGTGCTTTATGTTTCTTTTGAAGGCATAATTCTTCAACTAAAACCCTTAGGTTATGTATAGTAAAAAGCAAAAATGTATTGAGAATAAATCACTGATTAACTATTGACTTAAATAGTACAACCTGTATATAAAGATCGCTCAAGGGAGACTAGAAAAGCGGTCTGTATGTGAAGGTGGTCTGTACACGTTCCTTTGATACACGTTTCAGTGAGAAATGCTTTTTGAGGGAAACAACAATTGTCTTCATAGACAGGTGGTCTTTCTAAAGAGGTGGTCGCTAAAGCAGGTTTGAATATACTCAAGTATTGTGGTCACATCCTTTGTACATGTCGTATTTATTGGATTTATAAATTGATGAATTTTATATTAAGTTATTGTAGTTAACCCTTTTTTCTTTACCATGTCTCTTCTATTTAATCCCCTGCATCAGGATACACCATTAAGTCAAGCAGAAGACTCTGGAGAACCTGTGGAGAATCTAGTCCAGGTCTACCCTCAAGAGATAGAGCTCACAATGAGACCAGGTAAGAGATTTTGATTTGATTTGATTTGATTTGATTTGATTTGATTTGATTTGATTTGATTTGATTTGATTTGATTTGATTTGATTTGATTTGATTTGATTTGATTTGATTTGATTTGATTTGATTCCTACATTGTGAGTAACTTGAAATACACAAATAATTTCTTGGTACTACAAAATTTCAATATGGCACGAAAAAGAGACATGATAACGAAGCTTTTCGACCTGCACTCATCAGGTTATCACGCAGGTATATAACAAATTACTTGAAATCAACTATATTATACTCGGTAAACCCGGACGCAACCTAGACGCCGTAATTTCAGAACAATCGCAAAGCTTGGACGAACTCCTTTTGTCTGCAGAGAAGAGGTTCATGCGGGCCAGAAGCTCAGCACATTTATGCTTTCTGGAAGCCGCTTACATTCAATCGCATGAACCTCTTCTGTGCAGACAAACGAAGTTCGTCCAAACTTTGCGATTGTTCTGAAATTACGGCGTCTAGGTTGCGTCCGGGTTTACTGAGTATAATATAGTTGATTTCAAGTAATTTGTTATATACCTGCGTGATAACCTGATGAGTGCAGGTCGAAAAGCTTCGTTATCATGTCTCTTTTTCGTGCCATATTGAAAACTTGAAATATGTTAACCATCTACTGAATACACCTTGCCAGGAAAGCCCAAAAGGGCTATTGCCCCCTAATTCTAGAAGAAAAAAAGAGCACTGAGAGCCCTTGCAAATTAAAATGAACCTCAGTAAAAACAGTAAAATCAATTTCTGTCAGTTGTATTTTAATGCAGAAAATCAGTGAACATCAGGCATAAAATCGCCAAACGGGCGATTCTGTGCAGTGTCCTGTATGACATATGACATTTATCCATGCATTTCATCCATAAATGAAAATTCTCTTGATATGACTATGACTATTGATGGTGATCAATACCAGAAAGCACTATTATTCAATGGTAATCTTGAGAGATTCTTCAATTTAGGATGAAATAGAAAAAAGGTCATATGTGACCCTACACCACAAAACGACCAGTCGGAAATTTTGTTTTTTGAATTTCAGCACAGTTTGAAAGCTTAGATTCTAAGCTTTACAATGATATACAACTTGTCTTGTATAGACACAGCAAACCCAGACAGGCTAATAACCAAAACAATAGAGAAAACGGGCTCTAAAGAAGAGTGACCATTTAAGAGCACCTAATCTGTGTCCTATTGTTTGTCGCACAAAAGGTTGAGTCAAAACTCCAAAGCCTACACTGTGAAGTACTCATTGGATTGGGTTGAAACTTTCCATACCTTTAGAATAGATATATTTCTTTCCTTCTGTAGATTTTGAATATCAGACAGTGCAAAGTTTTTGAGTTATACCAGAAAAGCAATGTGAAGTACGATCCCAGCAAGCTGACTCACAAAGTTTGAATGTCCATGCAAAAATGGTCATTTTGAATGAGAGTAAAAACATATTTCAATATGGTATTTTACTCCGAAATTTTGTCAGATGGTAGATTAATATCTATACTTTCAGAAAATACCAAAAACTTACATTAAATATTTCCACCCCAAACAACCTTTTCCAGCTGTTTACTCTAGAACTTCCATTGCGACTTATTGGTCGTTTTGTGGTGGAGGGTCACATATGTTGTGTGGGACAAATTGCCCTGAATTGCCCAAACATGACAGACAGTCCAATTTAAGACTTCCATATGCCCTTTGTTTTCATCCTTCAGCACAACACATAGTTTTGCCTGACTAACGGGGGAGTAAAATGAATATCATTTATTTACATTGCAGGGGAGAAGATATCTGTTGACCTTCAGATTCGACAGGCCGAAGACTTCCCTGTAGATCTGTACTACCTTATGGACTTGTCAGACTCCATGTCCGACGATTTGGTCCAGCTTAGGTCCTTGGGAGGAATCCTAGGTGAGTATTCAATGGAGAAAATGCCATTATAGACCACACTTTTTTTAGTGAAATGAGTTCCTAAAGTAAACTTGTAGATGAAGACTTCCCTGTAGATCTCTACAGACTTATGGACTTGTCAGACTCCATGTCCGACCACTTGGTCCAGCTTACAGGGGAGCCTTTCATCAAGTGTTTTGTCAGTGATTTTTACCGACAACTGTTATAAGCTACTGAAATCCTTGCATCTGATTGGCTGAGAGCAAATTTGTCAGTAAAAATCACTGACAAAACACTTGATGAAATGCTCCCCAGGAATGAAGGTGAGAATTTAACCCTGAAAGGACACGGTAGAATCCTCCCACCCCTGGATATGCATCGCGATATGTTGAGGGTGATCTCTTCTTTGTAGCTTAGAGTCTCATGCATATTTTTAGTGAGCATCGTGGTATAGTGGTTCATTCACTTGTCTCTCAAGCAAAAGGTTGAGGGTTCAATCTCTGCCTAGTGGGTGCGTATTCCCTTAGACAAGGTATTTTTTCTACAGTTGTCGCTCTCCACCCAGGATTCATTCCTGAAAATGAATCATGCGCTGATAAACAGCTGACAGAGCTATAGCTAGAGTAATAATAATCCAAAATCTTTGAAAGCGCATCTAGGCACATTAAATCATAATGTGATATACGCTGTACAAAAAATGTTATATTATTGTTATATATTATTATACTAAAACATAAAATTATTAATTTTTTATTAGACCAGTGGCAGGTGTTGTAGAACCATACATGTAGGTTCTGAATTTTATTTCTGTTTCCAAGGTCAGAGATCCTTGGCATTATCACACTTTTCATTTATCTACTTGTTAAAGTTTGACATGCTTTCATCGTATTCATTGTATAATGTGTGACGTTTCTCCACTTGTTGCTTGCAGCTTCTGAAATGAAGAACATCACAAACAATTTCAGGCTGGGCTACGGTGCCTTTATCGATAAAACCGTTATGCCTTACATCGATATCTATCCAGCAAAGTAAGTATACGTAAAATGTGTCGCAAAAATAGCAAAACAGCATGTTTGTTTGTTTGTTTTTCAATTAATGTTGGATACCTAACCTAACTGCAAATACATGTAGTTTGTTGCTGGCATCAGCTTTTAAAGGTCATAGGCCTGTGCGGTGTTGGTTAATTTGTTTTTCCAAAGCTTATGTGAATTCGAACAGACACAAGTGAAAATTTTAAACTAAGGTGACTGAAATCAAAGATTCATATTCATGTACTGTAAAACCAAAAGATTTTTGTGTTCAAAATTGTCGAGTGGTCAAGATTCTCAAAAGTTTCATGCCGCCAAATTATCAAATCACAGTTGAAACAACATAAAATTATTGCAATTCGTGAAAGTTTATTGCTGCAAAATTGGCTGTAATTAACAAATTGCGAAATTTATATGTTGCGAAAGTTGCTGGTTTTACAGTAGTTCGGGAATGCAACACATGTTGCACATTGGAAGTTATTTCACATTCAATCTTTGAACGAATGTTTGCAAACAGTATTGTGCTCTTAACCAATTCTCAATGTTTTTTTTTGTTTAACCCCTTCAGGTTACAGAATCCGTGTCTGAACAAGAAGTGTGGTCCAGCTTTCTCCTTCCATAACGTTCTTCCACTCACACTTCAGACAGACAGATTTACTGTAAGTCACTGCAGGTTTTCATATAAATATACATTGCATGTCAATGACTTAGATCTATAACATTGTGTGTTGAGAGCCAGAAGGGCGTTAACTCTGTGTTAAAACATATGAGTTAACGCCCTTCTGGCTCTCAACACACGACATCTTATAAGGTTACTGTAAATGCAGAAATATTCACGGTACATTAATTTTCGCGGATTGCTATTTTCGGCGGGCGCGAATTCTAGAACACGCGAAAATATTAGCACGATTTCTTATGCATGTTTTCAATGGACGCTGTTTTGCGCGCTTCATCTGATTGATACATGTTTGCATCCAATTCATTTTAGAGTGCGAGTGAGTAATTGTGCAGCGCGAATTCAAGACCCCGCGAATATGTTTTTGGGTCGCCCAGCGCGAAAATTTAATCACGCGAAAATAAAAGCGTTTAAAGTAGCTTTATGTAGCTTAGTGAAACAGAGTGGCCCGTGAAGACGCACCCGGAACGCAAACCGTTTGCAAATGGGTGGGTGATAGTGGGGAATTAAAAGTTGTAATTTGACATATGGAATGACAGTTTGGGTAAAATTAACCCTAAAAAGGCCGGGGGGGGGGGGGGGGAGGATGGAATCCCCCCCCCCCCCCCCCCCCCCCCCCCCCCCCCGGGATCTCAGCCGTGGAGTGATGAAATTTCTGCAACTTGTCACACAGTTAGAATAACTATATCTCAAACTGTTTTTGAATCATCGCTATTTGATTATTTACATATTCACGAATTGAAAATTCTACATTGTGTACAATACACATGGAAAAACCTTATTTTTCATGCAAATTTTATAAATTTGGTATCAAAGGATGTGTAAAACTGTAGGCAAAATAGTCATGAAAGCGTGCGGCGCAAAAAAAATTATCCTCAAACATATCGTGGCAAACGTCGGGGGGGGGGGGGGGTGGATTCAACCCCCCAGCCCTTTTTTAGGGTTAAATTAAGGTAGATGTACACGTAGTAGAGGTATTTTTACCAGCTCTGTGACTTAATGATATAAAATATAAAATTCTGATTTTCAACAATATGCATTTCCCGTTCCGAACGTGTCTTTTCGTGCCACTACATTTCGCAAAGCTACAGTGACCTAAAGATATTAAACATGCATGCCAATGTCTTCCTCGGAAATAAAATTGTGCTGGAATCTACATGTTCATGTATTTCAATTTGCTGGGAAAGTATTAAGCAAATGGTTTGCTGATTAATGAGTTTAAGTAAAAGTCTGCCTCCTTTTTGTGTTTCTTTTATTTGTCCGAATCGCATGCTCTCATAAAAACCTTGGCATGGAGATTTTTTTATTGTAAGGAAATAAAGGTATTTGAGCAAGTCAAGCTGCACAGGACCTACGTTTCACCGCATTTTCAATGAGGTTTTAAAGGCATGATCTTTAGATTCTAACACAAAAATACATAGCTTCCTTTAACACTGACATTTATTAGTTATGAAATTTGTTTGATGTACAGACAACAAAAAATTGTCCAGTATTCATCTTGCCTTTAATAGAGGATGTATAAAGGGCTTGATCTTGAATTAATAATTTTTTTGAAATACTGTTTATTTATATGTATGTAGACAGGGTGACTCATTATCACCAATGGTGATGTTCTTCCATGGGCCTGTTTGGTAACGGCAATAGAAATCATGAATATAGACTCCGGGGAGCGTTTCATCAAGCGTTTTGTCAGTCATTTTTACTGACAAATTTGCTCTCAGCCAATCAGATGCAAGGATTTCAGTAGCTTATAACAGTTGTCAGTAAAAATCACTGACAAAGCACTTGATGAAACGCTCCCCAAAATATAAACATTGATTCCTCATTTTACTACATTTGCCACTCTCCACCCAGGTGAAGGAAGTGGGTACCCGGTAGGAAGAAATTCTTTGAATGCTTCAGCGCCTTATCATGGCAGCTTGGCTAAAGCCGGGGTAATAATATGACACTTTGTAAAGCGCAGTAGAGTATATTTGTGTAGTAGCTGCACAGTATTATTATTGTTATTAGTATTATTATTTTTAATTACTCAAACTTCTTTGTTTGTCTTCCAGGAGGAGGTTTCAAAGGTGAACAGCTCAGGGAACTTGGACAGCCCTGAAGGTGGCATGGATGCCATGATGCAAGCCACCGTCTGTACAGTAAGTTACTTTGTTTCAATCTGCAGTCCCATGCATTTGTTTCTGTGTATTATGTTGTCAGCTGATATTGTTTCCCCCTTGCTTTGAATGCCTTTATCTTGCAATATGCAAGTAATTTTAGTTAACCCATTGACGACAGAGTTCTTACATTCCCATAGACTTATTATAGGGATCACTCAGTACCCGTAGGCAATGAGTTAATATACTTCAATTCTTCTGAGCCACTGGTCTACACTTTACATAAATGAACTTTGGGGGTCCAATTCTTGGTTCTTATACTCTATTTCCATGTTAAAATTGGGGCTCGTAAGAAAAATGATAATCACAATGTGCTCTTTCTTATCTCCTACTCTCGTCCTGCCTTCCCTCTCCTCTACATCTCTCTCTCTCTCTCTCTCTCTCTCTCCTCTTTCTCTCCTCTTTCTCTCCCCTTCTCTTCTCTCTTTTTTCCTCTCTCCTCTCTTCCTCTCCTCTCTTCCTCTCCTCTTTCTTCTTCCTCTCTCCTCTCTTCCTCTCTCCTCTCTTCCTCTCCTCTCTTCCTCTCCTCTTTTTTCTTCCTCTCTCCTCTCTTCCTTTCCTCTTTCTTCCTCTCTCTCTCTCTCTCTCTCTTCCTCTCCTCTTTCTCTCCCCTTCTCTTCTCCTCTTTCTTGCTCTCTCTCTTCCTCTCCTCTCTCTCCTCCTCTCCCTCCTCTCCTCTTTCTTCTCTTTCATCCATCCCTTCCCCATCCCTCCTCTCCTGTCCTTCCCGTATGCATCCTCCAGGATGAGATTGGTTGGAGAGATAGAGCCAGACATCTTCTTGTTTACACCACTGATGCTAGCTTCCATATTGCTGGAGATGGAAAGGTAAGTGTGGTACTTGGTACTCTGACATCGTATGCTCCGGCAACAATTGCTCTGGGCTTTATTTCCTCAAAGGGACATGGTTAGGGTTAGGGTTGCAGTAAGGTCAAAGGTTACTCTATACGCCTTAATGTGATTAGGTAACTTTGTGGAGGCTTGATAAAATCTGAGCTTTCTGGCCTTACATCCTATCAGTGTATGTAATATGGTGAAAAATGAAGCCCATGAGGAAAAAAGCACTTCAAAATCGTCATGTGCTTCACAAAAGTAAACATATGCAAGTGGCCGGAAATGCCAGACTCATGTTACGCTTTCGTAAATGGGAGTATTCAGTTACATATATCTTAATAATAGCATTATATATTTGAAAACCTTTCTATGCCTGGCTATTCATTTATCCTTCTGAACATCATTATACAAGACAAATATAAAAATTCAACACTTTATTAAATCAATCCTCCACAAAGTTACCGAATTTTGTACGTGGCCTCACGACGGCTGAATCTTTCGCGCTCAAATTTCATGACTTTTTTCCCTGATGTTTCACGCACATTTTGATACCTCATTTATGTGGATCGGTCATATGGTTCTGGCAAAAAAGTAACCATTCCTAGTAATCATTACAATTTCTTGTTTATTATCACAATATTCATTTAACAAATATGCTTTATGGTTGGCAAACAATAGAATACATTAAAATTCAAAAACAAAAAAATACATAAGATTAAAAACAAAAAAAATACATAAGAATAAAAACAAAGAAATACATTATTGGCTTGTAATACACATGACACAGCTAATTTGCATATTAATAAATATTAATGAATAAAACACTGTTTTACCCAATTTTCTTTCTTTTTATGTATTTGTGAGTCTTAGAGGTCCAGTTACAGCCAATATTCAATCCATTTTCATCTTCATATAGCAAAATTTACCATTTTGAGAAAATAAAAATCGAAAAAATTTGCATATTATGTAATAAAAAAATTAATACATAAAAAATGAACAAGAATATTGAAAAAATTACACCGGGATTGTGTTCTACACAAGTTAATCTACATCTGTGCCAAGTTCATGCGTGCAGAGTCAACCATTGCCGAGATCTTAGGGCGAGGGGCCTGGGAGGCCCCCCCCCCCCCCCCCGGCCATAAGAACTCCCAAAATACCCCGGCCTAGTTAGGGTTAAAATGTTGTGAATCGTACTAGCAAGGCTCACTATGAACATGATGACAAAGAAAGCGGACAAAATATACAGCTCATTGTACCCTCCACACTTGTTCTGGTAGACAAAAGAACATCCCTTCATTGCTATTATGTAAAAATATGTAGAACAGGTGAATATGCATGTGACACCTGTTCTACATATTTTTACATAATAGCAATGAAGGGATGTTCTATTGTCTACCAGATCCAGTGTGGAAGGTACAATGAGGAGCTGTATTATATTTTGTCCGCTTCTTTGTTTGCCATGTTCATAGTGGCTATTTCGCGAGTGGTTGAATTCTTATTCAGAAAATTCTCAGATTCTCAGCACTGACGATTTCTGACCAGGAGACAGCAAATCCAACTGGCTACTTATGTCAGCAGTATTTTAGAGTGTTGTTGAATTTGCGACCCACTCGCTTTTCGTAAAATTCACGAAAATAAATCCTCTGCAGATTATATCATGGTGTATACAGTACAGTGTTTGGTCCAGGGTTAAACTTTAGTATTGGGTTAGTGTATAGAAGTGATGCGGAGCGGCAGTTGTCGTACAACTGTGGTTCTCTGGCACTGCCTCTCGCTATCCCAATGAGTGTTAACCCCTTCCATGCCACCAGGTTTTTGAGCAATTGTCAAAAAAAGAACTTTTAAGAGTTAAATATCAACTTTCAATGAGTTTTTTTTTCTTGAGTCAGCTGGGAAGCATAGGAATAAATATTATATTGAAGGCACAGGTTACTGTATGAGAAAGAATTTTCAAGCCATTCTGAGCCTAAACAAAATGTTCAACACTCAAATTTGGGGGCGGGATTTGCCGCCCACGTCATGGGAGGGGTTAAGGATTGAAAGGAGTGTATCTGTTTTGCAAAGTTCTTCAAATGTCATAAAACATGGCATGGATCAGCATTAATGAGCAGAAGAGCAAAATTCACAGAAAATTTTGAGTCTATTTCTAACGCAGTACATTGTGCAGTTCATGTAAGAGCAATTCAATAGTAACTAATCCTTAACCCTAAAAAGACTGGGGGGCCTAAAAGGCCCCCCCCCCTCGACGTTTCGCATGATAACTCCGGAATGCGAAAAGCTTTCACCGCGCCGCTCCGTGACTTATTACTTTCAAGTCTCGCGCAACTTTTGAGACCAAATTTGTCTCGCTTGTGCGTGCCGTTTTTAAGCCACGCCCCTTTGAAAAAAGTTTGTCAACCCCAAAATTGCTCAGAAACGTGATTTTGTGTACAAAGTCAATGCAAATTGTGTTTTTACAATTAATTCATATAAAAATTCATACTTTTAATTTCAATGGCTGAAATTAATTGATTTTAGCATAATTATGCTTCTAAAAATGTTTGCAACAAATTTCGCTAAAAAAAAACAAAAAACAAACGGTCGAAAAAACAATGAAATACATAAGAAATTAATAAAACAATAAAAAAAAAAAAAAAAATTGTTGATTCCGAAATTTTTTTATGTACAATTGTTTGGAATGTAACAAGGAATATTTACACCAAAAATCAGCATCCTAGAAGCTTTATTTAGTGATTGAGGGCAAAAAGTATGCTTTTACGCATAAATTAGAATAATTAAATAATTCAAAATAATTAATATTTTTCGAAAATCTGAGGATGCAATTTTGTAGTTTACGCGAGGCTTTACGCGCGTGCAAAATTTTGCGACGATCACGCAATCAGCGGCCGAGATCTCGGAGGGGCCCTTTAGGCCCCCCCCCCCCCCAGGTTTTCAGCCTCTAAAATACCCCAGTCTTTTTAGGGTTAAAGTCTCTAAATTGGCAACACAGGGTAAAATATATAATCATTATTTTCGTGTACAAGTTGGCAAATTTTCTGATTAATTTTGCCACTTTCGTTCACAGTGGTTCATTTAATAGACATTTTTATATTTTCAAACTATGAAAAAATTATTGGTGCCAGTTTGAGGAGGGAAAGCTGATTGATTAATTTAGACCTGAAAAAAAATTTGAACTGCTATGGGTTAATCTTTTTTTTCCCCCCACTAGTTACATTTACCATCTATCCCATGTTTTAACCTACAGCTTGGTGGTATCGTAAAACCCAATGACGGCAGATGCCATATGGATAATACAGGCTTTGAATACACTATGGCAAATGAAATGGTAAGATCATGGGAAGAATAGCTGCAATACTTTTATGATCTACAAAAGGTACATATAATGGCTGGTTGTTTCCAGTGTTATTGCTTTTTGGAGAGAAGTGGTTCTGACTGAATTGACAATCTTATACTATGCAGGAACCATGTATTGTAAGATGGATGTAGTTTGGACTAGAAATATTACCAACAGGCTACCTATTTTGTTTGTTACTGGAAAGTGCAAACAGAAATATGTAAATATGAGGCTAGTAATTGAAATTGGTTACTGTTAGTAGATTTGATATTTTTATCTCATATTTAACTCCCAATTTTCTAATACAGTTTCAAGAATAATCCTTACCATGATAACTTTGCTAGTTAAATGTTCCTCCCTTTAAAAATAATTAAATTTATATCTGCAGAGATGTCATGGTCTAGTGGATACGTCACCGGAGTGTGGATCACATGGTTCGCGGTTCGCGTCCTGCCGTTGCACTACTGTCCTTTGGCAAGACATTAATCTGTATTTTCCGCTCTCCACCCAGGGCCCTCTTGCATAAAACACAACTCAAAAATTAAACGCACGTCCATAATACGCGATCCTGATTGGTTGAAAATCAAGTTGCGTCTAATTTTTTGACTTGCAATTAAACGCAACTTTTTATGCAAGAGGGCCCAGGTGTAGTAAATGAGGACCTGGTAGGAATTTATTCCTTGAATGCTTTCAGCGCCAGGGTAATAATACTTTGTAGGCGCCATGAGCATCCCCTGGGATGGATACGCACGCAATGTAAATGTAGCTATTATTATTATTATTATTGTTGTTTTTATTATTCTGTATACCTTCATGTAGGACTATCCTTCCATTAGTAGACTGAGCCAGAAAATGAAGGACAACAGCATTCTACCAATCTTCGCCATCGGTAAAGCTGGAGTAGATAAACAGGATCCGTTTGTCTTCTACGAGGTGAGATAAGCACCGCCTTACTCTTGATGAAATTGATGGATGCGATAATGGTGTCCCCTCTTCTCTGTGTTTTCCCCCACCCCTACTTCTCCGCTTTGAAAAACATTCTGCCCCCGAGTGATCTCGTGGTGGTGACGGTGGTCATGATGATGATGCTAGTCATAATCGTGATAGTATCATCACCATCATGATCATTATCGAGGGGTTACTGACATGATGACACTTCCTCCGTCCACTTCTTCTTGTCTCGAGCATCCTCCTCAGTGAGACCAACCTTTCTTCCTCTTTGGCCACCATATCTTTCCATGTAATCTTCGTTCTTCCTTTGACTCTTTGGCCATCCACTTCCAAATCCCACGCTCTTTTCATTTTCCCTTCCCTTCTCATTAATAATGGCAAGATGTTGATGGTGATGGTGATGGTGTTAGAGGTTTTAGTGGTGGTGATGAGGATACATGTAACTATGATGATGGTGATGATGATGGTGATGATGATGTTTGTAGTGGTGGTGGTGATTTAGGTGATGTTGACGATGGTGATCATAATTATCAATCATCTTTTGATCATAATGATAAGATGTTCATGATGTTCAAATTGTACTTCAAAAAGTTATTTTGATTATGATTTAGTACTTTCTTTTCCTAGACAAGAAGTCAAACTTCACGTTCACCCCCCCCCCCCAATTCCTCCTGTAATGAAAAAGTGATGAAGCAGGTTCATTATACCCTTTTTCCTCCCTTTAATTTCAGGATCTTCCACAGTATTTTGTAGAGGCCAAAGCAGCCAGGCTTTCTGCTGATTCATCAAACATTGTAGATTTGATCAAGAATATCTATTTGGTAAGTTTCTGAATGTTTTACGGCAACTCTTTGACAAATAAGACTACAATTAGCTTTTAGCTTTTTCATTACGTATTTCCTTTTGAGAAAATGAAACTGCAATGCAGTGATTTCTAGAATAGTTTATCGTGCTGAAGATTAATTGTTTGGACTACTAGAATATACATATAAATAGATTAATGAAAACTGCTGGATATTACTGAACTACTAAAATGACATGTTCTATTATTGGGCACCTGGATGGGACAACTTGCTAGATTTTTCTCTATTCTGTTTTTCCCAAATCCATTTGCCATATTGTCATTTATTTGTAGTACTGAACTTAAAGTGAATCATCAATATTTTTTTCTCCGGTCATTACCGGAACTCAAATTTACGTTTGGGTTACTTATCAACACCATTTGTAAGGAAAATTTACATTGAATTGACATTGTCCTTTACAATTTATACCCTTCCTGGTGTAGAATATCACGTCAGAAGTGAAAGTAGAAGACGATGCCGACAGAGAACTGTTTGAGGTGGACTACGTGGCCCACTGCTTGGACGGATCGGTGGCCAAGGGTGTTAGTAACTGCAGCGGGCTGAAGCTAGGAGACCAAATCAGCTTTGATGTAGAGATCACCATGAATAACTTAAGCTGCACAGAGAATGATGGAATGCATACGTAAGTACTCTCTCTCTCTCTCTCTCATTTCAAGGGAAGGTTGAGTTCTGGGAAAGGTTACAAAAAAATAATTGTTGAGCTTTCTCATTCCTTTCATGTCAGTTTGGAAGAACATCTAATGCCCTCATCTAATGCCCTCATATTCGAAATATGACGAGAAACAATGTTTTCTTTTGTTTATCCACTATTCTACCTCATTTTCCTCCTGTATAATTTAGTTTGTGCCAATTCTAGAGTAGGAACTGCTCAAAATGCCCAATGTTGCGGGGTCTATACATGATGCACCACGCGTTACCCCGGGGTATAGCGTTGTACCCCGGGGTACCATAGTGTCCCTGTATTAATTAAAGAGTTGCGACAACTGGGGATTTGAACGCCATTTTGTTTCCACTATTACATAACATTTCCATTCAATTCCGATGAGCACCTGGGTGTTCTCAATAGAAAGAATTCGAACGGCATTTTGTTTCCAGAAAAGTGAGACGTCCATGTCGCAACTCTTTAATACAGGGACACTATGGTACCTCGAGTACAACGCTACCCCGGGGTACAACGCTACCCCGGGGGAACGCGTGGTGCATCACATGGCCAGCAAGTCATTTGATATAAAAGGTGAGGACCGATTAAGCACTCTGAGCCCCCCTTTTCCATGTTTCGTTCTGTTGTACCAGATCTCGAATAGAAGCTGAGCATAGATATTACCACACATCTAACTCAATTTGTTTTCTCCCTCATATTTTGTTTTCTGATTCTCAGGATTAAAATAGGTCCGACCGCCTTCAAGGAATATCTTGTCCTCAATATCAAAGCCCTATGTGAATGTAATTGCTCAAGCAGTGAGGTATGTATACAACAGTTTGTGGAGAGAGGGGTTTGGGGGGGTGCTGAAAACAGACTCTATTCCCCCCCCCCCCCCCTCATGTTTACAGTGATGGGATTGGAGTATTGAAATTTGGGGGGAAATATAGTTGAAATGCCTTCATTGATAATTCTGTGATAAATAGTTGCTGAAGGGGAACAAGAAGTGGTATGCCCCTCCCTTGATATTTATAGAGATGGAGTTGAAGCAATAAATAGATATAGGGGGAGCATGAAGGAGGGGGGGGGGGGAGAGTCACCACTTTATGTTTGTAGAATAGTGGTTTGGGTAACAGGCAGTTACAGGGGGGACGTAGAATGATATGTCCCCCTCCCCTTCATGCTTGTAAAGATGGAATAAAGGAATAGAGATAGATGCAGGGGAGGGGGGGGGGGGGCAGAGAGGATGTGCCCCTTCACATGTCCACAAGTTTAGGCATGGTTAATCCTATCAGATATCCTCCCCCTCCAATGTATTCTCCAATATGTTATTTTCACTATCTAGGCATTGGACACAGTGCAGATTATCATTACATGAATATTAAAAGAGTGAATTTGTAATAATTCCAAAACTGTTTTAAATATAGATGTGAAACTGCATGGGCTTATTCATTATAAGATGCCCCTTACATTTTTTTACCTATTTGATAAGTTTCAAAATTGTATGACGCTTTATGGCCGCGATCCCCAGAAGAATCAGTATCTTCCCGTCTTTAAGATCACCAGAATAACCTGATCTCTTAGCATTACAGCTGATTAGGACTTTATTCGTTCTGTATTTTCTTTATGTAGCCGGAGCCCAATTCCAGTAAATGTAATTTCCATGGTACGTTCACGTGTGGAGCCTGCGTATGTAACGAGGGACGATCAGGTAGAACCTGTGAATGCGATAGAGCAGAGGCTGAAGGACTCGACCAAAGCTGTGTAGCGTAAGTATTGTATCGTGTAATCTTGTAACAGGGGTTATCAATCACCGACGGTGGACTTCTCTTTTACGACCGACAGGTCTTACGCAGTGCTTGAGACCTCCCCAAGGTCTTAAGTTCCGCCCTGTTAGGAAAAGTATTCATCATAAATGAAGCATCCAAAAGAAAATTCTCATTTTGGCAACCTCCCCAAGAAAAATCTCCCATTGTACCATCCAATTTTGCTGGTGTAGGCCTACACACATTAATTCAGTTCCAACCAGTCGGGCGTATGCAAACTATGAAGCACGTGGAAACTGGCGACTTGATCTATGTTTTTAATATTCAGGTGTGAAATATATCAGTGCATGCATGGAATAATGTTGTACTTTGCTCATGTTGTTGTGTGCCGGTAGAAAAGGTGCTTGGTTCCTTTACTTCCTGTTTGTATTGTTTGTTTTCAAATTTCTGTTCATTCTTGCTTTTTACCGAAATGCAACACAAAAAGCTCCAGCACATCTTCATTTTGAAGTTTAGTTTAGTTTATTTACATGTATTTCTCATTTCTCAATATAACAAACTACAAATGAAATACATATATTCATAGTACAAAAATAGATAACAATATATAACAATATAGTACGGATATAGATAAATAATAGTACAGATATAGATAATAATAGTACATATATAGATAACAATAAAGCTGTTCTTTGTCATACATGTAACTTGTTTTTTTTTGAATGGATATAGATTTTGCTTATGTTAGCGATCTTCAATATAGAAGTAATGTTCTTTATCATTGTTACGGTTATGTGATATGCAAATATGTTTGAACTTGGTGAATCATTTCAAATGTGAAGAAAGACTGTTCTCATCAAAGGCAATGAAGGAAAATGGGGGGGGGTGGGTGGTGGGTGGGGGGGGGGGGGGGGAGGATGCATATCCATATGAATCCGAAATCAGCTGCACTTTTTATTGCGTCAAATATGGAGGGTTTAGGCTTGGGTTGCATTTGGGTTTGAGGTAAATAATAATAATAATAATTAACAATTCTTATATAGCGCATAACACTTTGCGGAGCATGTCTCTATGCCCTAGGTTCTTAGGGTTAGGCTTATAGTGTTTGGTCCACAGTTGAAGTCGGGGAATTCAGTTAGTATTAACCCCTTCCATGCCACCAGATTTTTGAGAATTGTCGAAAATGAACTTTCAAGAGTTAAATATTAACGTTCAATGTTTTGTTTTTTTGAGCAAACTGGGCAAAGATATGTTGCATATGAAAAAAAATTAGATTGAAGACACAGGTTTCTGTATGAGGAAGAATTTTCAAGCCCCGTGTAATCACCCAGGCATGCTGTGTCTTACCACCCGATCGTAAGCTCTCTCTCCACTTTACACCCGTACAGACCAAACTCTACAGTGGAATGTTCTGGCAGAGGTACCTGCGTGTGCGGTGTGTGCGAGTGTGACACGCGTGGTGACCCCAACCGCATCATCACGGGAGCGTACTGTCAGTGCGACAACTACCTCTGCCCAAGAGCAGGGGGAGAGGTGTGCGGAGGTAAGTCTTCTTCTATTTCACCCATGGAGGGCTAGAAAGTCCTCGGGAGTCATTTTGTGATTCCTACAATACCATGAACGCCCGGTATTGATATATTTTTGAACAAAATTGCCCTTCTATTTCAACGTTTAATGATTCTTGTTCGTAGTTCCAGTAAATCAAATCGATCAGCCAACTTTCGGTTTTACACGTAGAGTCACACCTGTCTAGTAAGGCCACCCAAGGAAAACAGAAAAAGTGTCTGTCTTTCTTGACAGGTTCTGTAACACATTTTGTCTTGCTAAAAGGAGGCAGTGTAGGTGACCACTATACACAGGTTTTGAAACACACATTTCTTCCTTGAGGGACACAATATACATTTGTAGATGACCACTATAGTCAGGAGGCCTTTATACAGAGGTGGTCACTAAGACAGGTTTGATTAATGCATTTTCAGTGGAGTCTAGGCCAGGTTATCTTTGGCTTGCTATCCAGTGAGGATCATAGCGGTAGATGTATTTCAGAGAAAACAGCTAGAAATGTGTTATGTTTCTATGATCCTTGTAAATTATTGTAATATTATCCGTATCAGACATCTGAGCTGTGGTTTTACAAAATTGTATTCCCCCTGTCTTTGGTGCAAACCGGGCAAAGAGGGTAATATTTCTGATATCACCCTCTTTGACAAAAGCCTGTGGACTTTACGCGTTATAAAAGCCAGACAATATCAGCTTGTATTGCCTGGTGGTGCAGTGCGCAGTATTTTAGCATGCAGTTTGTTGTTGCGCACAGTTCCTGGCTCTGTGCAGTGGGAAAATTGGATTTTGCAAATTTCGACAAAAAGGGATTAAATGATCATTTTTGGGATGCATTTTGTGATAATGTTAGTCTTGTTTGCTCTAGATGTCTGATGTGGATAATAACAACAATATTGACTGGCTCCTACTTTCGGGAGATACAACATAATTGCCCTCACTTCATAATACGAATCTAGTTCAGGGAATATATGTCGTATCCTCCTCCAGGCCAGTCGGTATTATATAAATGTCTCATGGACACAGAAAGCAAGGGTAATATAATGCCACCATAAACCCCAAGTATTTAACTTCCACTACGTCGTAAAATTTGTACATTGCACATTGAGTGTTGGAGAATATTCAAGAATTTACCTCATTCTTTTCCTGCTTCTCTTCCATGCTCAGGCAGCGATCAAGGAACCTGTCATTGTGATGAAGAAACCGGTCGCAATTTTTGTGGCTGCACTGAAGGGTACAAAGGCAACGCCTGTGAGTGTCCGACATCTAACGATACCTGTAGAGCTCCAAATGGGGTGAGTATCTCGGTCTTTGTGTCAGCAAACAGTTGATGATGTGCAGGCATTTTGTGACTTCTGGGCCCTGTTTCATAAAACTTGTTATCAATAACTGCTGCCCCATTTCTGTGAAAAAATTTGCTCCCAGCCAATCGGATTCAAGGATTTCAGTAGCTTATAACAATTATAGTAACTTGCTATTGATAACAAGTTTTATGAAATAGTACCCAGATGCCAGGCATAAAGATTAAGTCCTGCTGAATCATAAACTTTCTCAAGCGGGATACCTTTGTGAATTGCGAGCACTTGAGATTCCTATAAAGTGCATGCAATGGAAATGCGCAACATGGAATATTGGCAGTTCTTGCAAAGAATCAGCAGTCTTCACAATCTGTGAAACTTCCATGTCACAAAAAAACTCTCTGGTTTTACAATACCTGACAATATTCACGTAAACAGTGACACTTACCGACAGCTGTTATAAGCTACTGAAATCCTTGCATCTGATTGGATGAGAGCAAATTTGTCGGTAAAAATCACTGACAAAACACTTGATGACACGCTCCCCAGGAGTCACAAATTGAGTCTTTTTCAACTTGCATGCATGTACCTAGGAGCAATTCACAAGATTAAAGATAACGTTGAGTTCTGGTCATGCGATTATATTGTGAAAGATACTGTCTGGAAGCAATTGGGAAAGGTTAATCATGTCTAAATAAGGATTAGTGTTTACTGTGAGGTTTTGGAATCATCAAAATGATAAGAAATAAACCCAAACTTGCTCAAAAGCATATGCACTGCACACAGAAATGGGTATATGGGACTGCACACAGATGTGGCATGAATGTTCGGCCTGAACACTTCAGCTATTTTTCGTGATATTTCGAATATAAGGGCATTTGAAGAGAAATCCTTCTCGGGGGACATTTCTACTATGATGTTCTTCCAAACTGACATAAAAGGAAGGAGAAAGCTCAAAAATTATTTTTCACCTTTCCCAGAACTCAACCTTCCCTTTAAAAATATTATTCAGAAAAAGGTTTGCGGTACAACCATGTGAGTTGGAATAACTCCACGTTCCGGTCAGAATGCTCTGGCCGTCGTCGGGAGAATGAGAAGAGCGAATAAATCAGCAGAATTTATATATGAAGCAGCAATTCACTTATTAAAATGGAGGCAAACAATAACATCACGGAATTAGTATAGAAAGAAATAGTAACAGTAACATCAAAGTACCTACATTGAAAGGATAAATAACATCAAGGTACCTGCGTTGAAAGGATAAGTAACATCAAACGAATCCCGCGTTGAAAAGAAACATTGAAAACAAGTGAACAGTAGGACTAAGAAACCAATTAACCATCTGGATAAGCTGGAAACAAAAGGGGGATTAGGACCGTAGGTAATCTGTGGAGAGAAACATGACATCCTGTTGAGGAAAGAAATTAAGGTTAAAACATACATATGGAAAAAGGTGAAATATTGACACCAGAATGAGTATACTAATAATAAATGTTGTGAATGAAGTGGACCGGTGTGGCTGAATTACAACTTCACCATGCAAACCTTCAAATCCTATAAAAATATTATTGTTTCTATTCTTACCCTTTTACAGGAGATCTGTAATGGCTTCGGAACATGCGAATGTGGCAAGTGTGAGTGTAATGATCCCAAGTACTCGGGTGCTACTTGTCAGATATGTCCGGTAAGTAAGCGGTTTCTACAACACGTTCTCTGGCAAAAATTGCTCGGTGATCGATTTCCTACACTAATGCCATTCTTAACCCTCTCGAGACAATTGACCACATTTTGTGGTTTGGCTCAATAACTTTTGATTCAGAGCTCATATACCAGATGCATGAGTGGAAAGAGCAAATATTTCTGCATTATGTATGTCCATTATTCTTGCAAGACCATATTGCGTTTGATGCCGGGAATTTTAAAAACAAGAACAAAAATTGCTGGTTTTTTGTGATGGTCAAGCAATTATCAACCTCTAAAATCAGTTCTACATGTCCAACCGGGGTGAATTATATATCAAAATATGCGTGAGACTTGAGAGAAAAAAGTCAAACAGTCTAGAAGCACGGCGAAAAAAACTACAGGGATTAGGGTTAAAATCCTCAAATTGAACACACTTCGAGAGGTGCAAAATCATTGTTTTTTATCAAAATAGGCAATTTTTTCAACTTGTCGACAAAATTTGT
Organism: Heliocidaris erythrogramma; assembly: GCA_025617745.1. Lineage (NCBI taxonomy): Eukaryota > Metazoa > Echinodermata > Echinoidea > Camarodonta > Echinometridae > Heliocidaris > Heliocidaris erythrogramma. The sequence goes on from CM046870.1 coordinate 28,320,893, forward strand.
AGCCCCGTATATTGTTTTCAAAGACATTACATCTTATTAGAATCATGTAGCACTAAAATAAATTTTACAGTGTACAGTGTACAGTGTAGGGTCTTTCACACCAGGTCTTACAGCAATCAGTTATCTCAATACTCATGTTTTCTTTTCAGGTTGTGCTGAGTGTGAAATTAGCCTGCCCTGTATATAGTGTAGGGCTCCTGTTCTTAAAGTGCGGCCCGCCAAAATATATAGTAAAAAAACAACAAAATTATTGTTTTAACATCATCCTAGCTTATTGGTATGAATAAAGGTATCAAAAATTTTGCTCGCTCGCTCGCAAATAACATCAAAATTATCTGTTCCCTGTCCTACCATGTACATCAAAAGAAAAAAAAGAGGATAATAATTATTTATGATATAAAACGGGAGGGGTATTCTAAAATTGTTTAGCCGTCTTTAAAATAGATGGGGTATTTTGGTATGTTATGCATAGGCGTGTGAAGCAGCCCCCTCCCTCGAGAATATCAAAATTACGTGGCCTTTGGGCACCCACCTCCTCATTTTGGGGCACATTTTTATATCTTATTTAAATTAGCACATTTTGATGACGAAATTCAATTTTCCCAGTTCTAAAGTGTCAATTTTTGGGCGCGCTGGCTTCACTTGCTGATTTGAAAAACCAAAAGGTTAGTACACAATGTATTCGGGCAAGAGATATCAGTCTCATGCATCTTTGTTATGTGGCCCGCGACATAATTTCAGGAATATTTGTGGTCCGCCTGACAAAAAAATTAACCCCTTGCATGCCACCAGATTTTTAAGCTGTTGTCGAAAATGAACTATCAAGAGTTAAATGTTAACTGTCAAAGAGTATTTTCTTGAGCAAACTGCACAAAGATATATTGCATAGGAATAAACATTACATCAAAGGCACAATCTTCTGTATGAGAAAGAATTTTCAAGCCATTCTGAGCCTAAACAAACTGTTCAACACTCAGATTTTAGGGCGGGATTTGCCACCCACGGCATGGTAAGGGTTAAGAACCTAAGGTGTAGGGTATTTCACACTAGTTTACTACAATTTGTCAACTAAATACCATTGACCTCTTTCAGGATTGTGATGTTGAGTGTGAAATCTGCATGCCCTGTATAGAGTGTAGGGCCTTTCACACCAAAGATGAATACAACAATCATTTATTTCAGTTATATATTCTTTGGGTTTTTTTTTTCTTCAGGATTGTCCCGGCGAGTGTGACATCAACCAGCCGTGTGTACAATGTAGGGCCTTTCACACCGGAGCATACAACAAATCTCAGTGCAAGAATTGTCCCCACCCAATCTACGTAGTCAAGGAGCTTAGGAGAGCAGAAGGTACGTGTAATCCTCTTTTCCCTTTCTTCATACCTTTTAAAGAAACCAATTTTTGTGCATCTGCAGAGTTCAGGCCATGTTGTCTTTGGTTTGAAGCCTTTTTCTGCTCTTTACGTATTCCAACCATCACTCCATATGATAAAGACATTTATTTATTTATTTATTTATTTGGTATTTATACAGCATTTCGAAAACAATACAGAAAAAATAACAGGAATAACTATTACATAGAAAGGAACTGGATCAGAGTTGATGGGGCTGCCTGGGTTTAGAAAAGGTTAACTCAATTACCCTGACCCACAGGTCTTCCTTCCCACACCCCCACAACTCCACCAGGTCAGAATAAGAAATTTAAAAGAAGAATTATAAATTAAAAGTGTATCACTGGAAATTGGCTGCACATTAGGTGCAATAAATGTGACATGAGTATCTCAAGCAATATCTCATTTTAAACAGATCATTTTAACATGCATGAACATTCAAATATGATTGATTATAATAATGATGAACATAACATACCACTAACCATCTAATTTGTCTGCCATCGGATGTACTTTATAATTCAACTGATTCGCAAAGAAAATTACTTACAAAAAACATTATTAGGCATTAATTCCTCAATAGTTGTTGAGAAAATATATATAACAATTGAGATCAAGAATATCCTTGCAATTATACAAATAAAAATTATGATTGTAATTGATAACAGATTCAGAATAATGACACTGGCAAGAACCGAATTACCAAATGAGTTACTGCCAGAAAGGTATACCGGTAGTGAAAAAAATCATTCTAGTCGATTATGTTAACTGTTATAGAAAAGAATATTATAAAATATAACAAATAGATAGAATTTCCTGACGAAGAAGAGTGAGAAGTTTTGACATATTTCCAGTTACAATTTCATTTTTAACATGTGGGGGAAGGCTCTCCCCAAAAATGGGGAATCTGTGAACTGTGAACTGGTGAAGACGTTCAGTTCTTGCCCTGAGGTGTTGGAACAAAATGGTATGTTCACTCTGGCGTGGCCGTATGGCTACATTCTATTTCACAGCTTCACAATACACGATACTGTAAAGAGTTTTGATTACAAAGGAAATCATCAGATATTTTCTCCTTGATTCGAGAGTAAACCATGAAAGGTTTTGGAGACATTGTGAGTAAGGCATTTCTTGACGCCTCTGATTCAAAATCACTTGTGTTGCCCTCCGCTGAACTCGATCCAAGGCTTCCACGTGTTTTCTTGTGTATACATACCAGGATGGAACTCCATATTGCAGGATGGGCAACGCGAGTGATTTGTACAAATATTACAATGCTTGCCGGAACACGCCCCTCCCCAACCTAGAGATGAGACCAAGCATTCTATTTGCCTTCTTAATGACATGGTAACTTGATCATCCCATGTCAGTTATGAACAAGTCTTCACTAATTTGCTATTGCTCCCCCCCCCCCTCTTTCTCAGGCTGGAGTTGAGTAAGCTTCCATTATCTTCACCCGAAGACTCGCTGAGAGACCAGGGGTTATTTCTCGGCTGGACAGCAGGGTTTGCTGTTTCCCGGACTTGTACACCCATTAATATTTCCAGTGTTTCCCACCAAGTCTGTTGTCAGCCATTGTCAGCCATTTATGCCCTGTTGCACATGGACACTGCCTACATGTACCATATGCCTTTAAATGATATGATAAGTAATGAGGTTGAGAAAGGTTCAAAAGGTTGAAAAGTTTTGACAGTTTGTTTTACCTGACTGCTAAGAAAGCATGTGTATGCTTGTAAGTAGGCAATCAGGGGACCGACGGCTTTAAGTCCTCTCCGAGGGACTTGGTAATGAGGATTACTGCCTTACCAAAGGGCACTACCGCATCCATGTGGTTTTGAACCCGGGTCCTTCAGTTACAAGACCACTGCTCAACCACTGAGCCATCGCGCCTCCATGATTATGTAACATGTTACCATCCTTTTCTTTGTCTTTGACAGGTCATCAAGAGTGTAGATTTACAGATGATGATGAGTGCCATGTAATCTTCACCTATGAAATCCTACCAAATGGAACCTATTACATAGAAGTACAAGAAGATAAAAGTAAGTATGAGCAAGTCTTCACTAATTTGCTATTGCTCTCCCTCTCCCCCCCCTCTCTCTCTCTCTCTCTCTCTCTCTCTCTCTCTCTCTCTCTTACTCTTTCTATTTTTCTTATTTTTCTGTCATAGCCTGTGTAAAGACATTATTTTAAAAAATGGTGTGAAACATTATATGAATATGGACCACACATGAATTCATGAAAGTTTTGTGACTGCGTTAGTTTCTGTTTATTCAGTAAATGTTTAGACGAATTAAAACCTCCTCATGCAGAGTTTTGGTAAGGCTTCAAAAAATTGTCCTCACATTTTATTGATTTTTAGTTGTTAAATAGCAAGGTACCAACAATGCAATGCTGTTTTGAACATCAATCTATGTGGCACATGTATCTTATGATACAATATGAGGACATGTTCAAAAAGTTTTATGCCAATTGCCTTTTGAGTACCAAAATGAGTACATTGAAACCTGTGTACAAAGACCACTCAAGGGAGACAAGAAAAGTGGTCTTTATGAGCAGGTGGTCTTTATGGACAGGTTCCTTTAACCCTGTCAAGACCAAAGTCAAAAACACTATGTACAAAGTGAACAGTATTTTAGTCTTGTGGTAACGAGAGGGTTAATACACATTTCAATGAAAAACACTTTTCAAGGGAAACAAAAATTGTGGTCTTTACAGACAGGTGGTCTTCCATACGGTTTGATTACCAGAATGTTTCTTTTGTCTCCTCTTCTAGTTTGTCCTGGAGCCCCTGAGATGCTATGGGTCATCCTTGGCATCATCATCGGCATCATCCTGGTAGGCTTAGCCCTCCTCCTCATCTGGCGTCTCCTCACGTACATCCACGACAGGAGAGAATTCCAGAACTTTGAGAAGGAGCGAGCCAACGCCACGTGGGAGGGCGGCGAGAACCCCATCTACAAACCCTCGACATCGGTCTTTAAAAATCCCACCTACAATATAAAATGAGCTTTACCTCATAGTCTGCCAGTAGTGTTTTCTTTTTAAATTTCTACTTTGTAAACTGATTAATCGTATCGATACCACCACCTCCTCAGTTCCCTGTACTGCATGCGAGAATGCCAAGGACTACTTTTTTGAAGACATTGGATGTTTCTTCATTGCATTCTAGGTGATGATTGTGGGTTTAGGATGACAGTGGTTGCTGGATATCCTTCCGGCGGCAACCGTTAAGTTATTAATCCATTGCATCCTGAGCCTGAGATGTCTTTGGTGAAATCAATAGGAAAGCATGATAGACAAAAATTAATTTGTCTCTAACAAGTTGATAACGTGAGTGATAGTCCGTGGTATGTTTAGAAAAAATGGGGATCTGTATTCGATTCCGAGAGATGAGATTGCACCTTGAAAAGCATAAATTGAAGAAGAGAGACACTCCCTAATTACTCAAAGGACAGCAGCATCGTTTGGATGGCCACATTAGATGGTGATGTGGCAAAACTGCACTGCATGAAAGCAACGGGCGATCACAGGACAAGACATTGCCTCAATGGTATTCCTGAAACTGAAGAGTTTCTTGCGGTACAGTGTATGGAAGCTCAATTTTAAATGGAGAAGAGACTAGATAAAATACTGGCACTACGATTCAGGGGCGATGGCAGTAGAGCATGATTTGGCACCCGTAAAGTTGTTTATGATGCTACCAGTCACACTGCAGTTGGATGACAAGGATAGAATCGTGAGGTCGGCAAGGAAAGGGTTAATGGTCAGCAAGAGTAAGGTCAACGGTTAGCAAGGATATAGGGTCAGAGAGAAAAGGGTCAGAGGTCATGCCAGTATCCAAAAGCATTTTACCATCATCTCCCATGAGCAGTGATGCATGATAGAACAACAACCAAGATGACACTACAACTTGTAAAGGCGGGGCTGTAGAGTCCCACCTATAGAAGTTTTGTACCATAAATTTCCTTGTGGTCAACCTAATTTGCAATTAATTGTGATAAAGATGACACGAAAGGGAATTTAAAAAAAAACTAAAACGACAACCTGATATAGATGTCAGTCTCAGAGATACTGTGCCTGAACCTGGACCAGTTTATATCCAAAATGAAAATGATTTTTATTTTCTCACCGCCAAGCACTGACTTGTGTGTGCTATATCATGTTTATTTGAAAAAGAGATAAGATGATAAGTGAAAGAATAAAATCTAAAAGATAATTTCCACTTTCATGAGCAATAGTCGAATCCATAAATTGAAGCTATTAGAGAAAAATTGATTTTTGCCTATTATGATATTAGACTCCCCTATTTCAACATGCCACTGTTTAGTAGCAGAAAGAAGGTCACAACATATAGGACTGGTTTATCCAATAACATTTTAAGAAAATGGTGCTGACAATGTGATTGTCTCTTTTCAGTTATATTCTCTCATTTTCTCTTCATTCTTTTTATATGATGATTGAATGAAAATCTGTGCAAAAACTGCTTTATATACATGTATTATTAAATAGCTGTATATATACGATCATCTATGCTTTTTTGAAATTGCATGTATGTTTTGTTTTTTTACTATTTTTAAATCATTGTGATTCATATCTTGTACTAATAATATTATTTAAAAGCGACTCTCAGATAAGCCTATGATGTAGATAGTACTACTAACTGATGTTTTATATGATTGATATTGACTTGTACTAGAATATACATGTACTAAAGGTCGCATAGGGGCGTTTTCTCTGTAAATATGTGTACAAGATTTTTGAGAAGAGTAGGGGTGTGTAAAGTACTTTTAAGAATATTATCATTGAGAGAAAATACCAAAAAAAATATTGGAAAATGTATAAATCAGCATGGTGTGTAAAAATGAATGATTAAAAAAAAATGCTAGGCACCTTTTAAAGAAGATTACCTTATCTCCCTCTCTCTCGCTATTATCGAGTTGATTCTTTACCACGCAGATGAATAGAATTGCTGCTTTTTATAATAGTTTCCCAATAATAATACATATAGTTATAAATCCTCCCTTCAAAATTCTAGGCAGTGTTGATAATAAAAGGTAAGTTTTGTTGTAAAAGTGCAATGTATTTTCTTTCTATTTTTTAATGGGGCGTAGAGGTGTATAGTAAATTTATGTTTAAAATAGTATTCAGTGATTCACATCACTATTTCCACCTATTATTTAGAAAAAATTATTTTGTGTGTGAATTTGGGTCTGTTTTGAGTCGGCTTGGCGGTGCAACTGACGTATTAGTTGACATGTTGGTTTTAAACAACTTTGAGATAGGAATATGGACTTTTAAGAAGAAAGGAAATCATTATAGGAAATGTGGCACAAAAATACCGGTCCGGAACACAAAATGCATATTGTTGAAAAATTGTAATTTTTATTGCATTAAGGTAAAAAAAAATTATCATTGAGCCTTAGAGCGGGTAAAAATACCCTTACTCTCGCGATTAGGCTTAATATTACAAAAACTGTCTTTACATATGTCAATTACAACTATTAATTTCATTACTATCATCAACAATTTCGAGTTTGTGTTCCAGAAGCGTCTCATCGTGCCACTAAATTTCGCCAAGCTACCTAAAGACAAACATGCTTTTCAGCACATTTCCCCCACTCCAATCCTAAGCGCAGTTCAAAAATATGATATATATGATTCTGGATAGAATGATCAGTTATTGACTTCATCATTTATCTTATATATGTTGAATTTATCTATATTTTGAATGATAAAGTGCCTTTCTTAGTTTAAATGGAGTTTTTTTGAGAGTACTAATAATTTAGACTTTTTGTGTTGTGTCATCATTTTCAAGAATTCTTTCTTTATTATTTTATTGAAATATGTAGATCAGGAAATATTTAGAAATGACCTGATTAAGTAGTACTAAATTTTTTTGTGTTATGACCCATGTAATATGGTGTAGTACTATTGCATGCTGATGCTTTATATTGTTAAAGGTCAAAACGCTTCTCTTTTTTTTCCATGCATAACAGAACTATTGATTGGGCCCCCACATTATTGATGCCTTCATGATGCACTCGTCTATTTCATTTGCAAGGAGAAACTTCCCCTCCCCCTCCCCCCCCCCCCTCAAAAACACCAATAACGAAGGAAGGGTAAATAAAATTTAGTCCCCTGCTTTTCAGCACTCATAAGACAATGGGAATGTGGGAAAGAAGAGGGTGTTATTTATTCTCCTAACCTAAAAAAAAAAAATAGAAAAAGGGGCAGTCTCCTCCCCACTCCCGTAGGAAACCATTTCACACTTGGGTTACATCTGCATACATGTATATTCATGTACTCTTTCTTGTACTTAAAGCTAACAGATAATCTCAAATATGAGACCAAAAAATGGCACATAGTCTTTATTCCGCTTCATGCTTTGGGCTTTCTGTTCTGTGGTGTCACTTGAAAATGGGTTGTTTTTGTCTGTTTTAACCTTTCGTCCAAAATAACAATTCATGCAATTATATTAATGGAGATTAGAAACAAAACTTAGTTAATTTTTTGAAAATTCTGAGAATCATGTTATGTTCAACCTTATTTTTTTTTTAAGGAGGATGTTGTTATTTGTATTCCTTTCTTATAGTTCTTCCTTCGTTTCTTTCTTCCAGTAACAGTAATGTATAGTGTGTAATATGTATGTAAAACAGTCTACAAAAGGCATTAAGAGCTGTTATTTTGAAATATAGAATTTGCTGCAGCTACATGAAGATCTCTGCATTTAAATAGTGAATTGAGAGCCCATACAACCTGAACACAGTTCATAGCTTGGACATGGCTTAATTTGATAATCTCTTTATGAACCAAATCTTTTACAATTAGCACAAGTGGTTGAGGCAGAGAAAATATGTGTGCTAGAGAAATTATAAGTTGTATTCTTAATCTATGCATTTTTCGATTAATTTCGGTTGAATTGAAGGAATAAATCAGTACTTTGATTTCAGTACAAATGCATTGAATTTAATGCAAGCAATTGCCATCTTTTCCAGGAGTTTTTAGAGTATAATTGATGTTGAGAGAGTGAGATGAGTAAACTGATCACTGCATAGTACTAACAATAACTCATGCTGATATTGTGAAAGAAAACAAATGTACTACATCAATGTATTACATCTTCCAGTGTATATTGAGTGATTCATTTCTGTATAGTACATCTGGAAGAATACTTTAAATTATGCGTACATTTTGAAAAAGAACTGAGCCAAGTCGGCATTGCAAAAAAAATGCCTCATGTTTCGTGTATTTGTATCGTATCTTTGTATATTATTGTACAATATTCAAAAGAAAAGCCAAATGAGTGTATATGGAAGCAAGGGTTTGATATAGATTTATTGTAAAGAAATATAAAACTGCTAGAGCACTAGTACTAGAGCTGCATAGAATAAAAGTGTGTTACATTATAAAAGGAGAAAAAAAGCTAATTCTATATAAAGGGTAAAGTATAATGATATCTTGTCATTTTTTATTTGATGAGTGTTATTGACTAAGAAAGAAGAATAATTTGGAGCACATTTTTAGCTTGAAGCTATTTCTTTGCCCTTTTTCTCTCTTTTCCTCTTATCTATGTAATAGACAGACAAATAATTTTGCTTAGTTGCTATGCAATTTGTAAATCAACTTTGATTTTTTTGAGCAGAGAAATAGATTGTGATTACACTGATTAGATAGAAGGCTTATCTGTACTGTCAATACCCCTGAATGTTATCAAGTGAGAGCTTTGTTTTTCTTGTATATCTTGAGATGAAAATCACGATTGAACGTGGTATTTTAAGGTCGTGTTGAGATATCATCATATCATTATATCAGAAAGCACCCATCTGAAGCGAAGAAGTTCATTCTTGCACTGGGCTTTGTTGTCGCTCATAGTAGGTGGGGTAGTGTATTTATATTTCACTTATATTTCAATGTAGACAGACAAATTATTGCTCCCTCTGTTTATACTGTGAGATACCTGGCAATAGAATTTCCGTCCATGAGATAAGATTTGTCAGGTGGTTCTCTCAGTAAAATGTCCAACATCATTATATAGAATAGTTTAAACCCACCCTGGCATAACTCTGTTAAAAATTTGGCTTCACTCACAACTAATCTTGGGTGTCTTAGGTTGATATTCATAGCGTGAATGTAATGGATGATATATATATTCAGTTAGAATTTCACACCTTTGTTTTGCCATTATGAATTTTTAAGAAATGACCCGTTTTTTTTGTTGTGTGGCTGATGAATTTATAACTTAAACTTGAAACAGAAATGAATGCCACTGCAATCAAGAGAATGTGGGTTAAAGGTTGAAGAACAGAATTCTCTTAGAACTCGTGTGAGAGAAAATCACTCAGAATCAGTTGGTGTTTTTCTTTTCTTTTCCGTCTTTGTTGTTGGTACATGTATATCTAACTTCGGTATCGAGTGCACCTTTTGCACTTTTCCATCGGTACTTTCAAAGGTGTGAGATATTTTCAAAACAAATATAGTATCATAGTCTTCAATCTAAGGATACCTTTGCTATATGCTGTGAAAAATACAGTTCATCTGTGTACTGACATGGTTTATGAGGTGTATATGTCACATGCAACAAGATTCATTATGATGACGATTATGTATATTGTGATGTGAATTTACATGATGAATTTTGCAACATTTTGTACTTCGGTATAGTTCTATCCAACAATGTTATACATATTCAACAATTTTATCCAAGTAGTCATGGCATATTTATTTAAAGATATTGGTTTTTAATGGGAATAGCACACACTTTTCTGCAAGTTTTCTGTTTTTCACTTGGATAGAGTTTGAAATCTTTGCTGGGTTAGACGCACTGCATCATGGAAGGGGTTATTGAAACAAAGTCATTGATTAGTAAATTAATCCATTATTGCTTTCTTTTACCAATTAATTTTTGGAAATCTTGAGTTGATAGCTCTTTTATATCACCTTTTGCTGTTGGGAGAGTTTAGTGTCGGTATAATTTTTTTTTAAATCTCACATATTGCAGACATTCACTGCAACATTGCAAAGAAAAGAGTATAAAAATACACAGTAAGACTCATTTTATTCTAATTTGTAGTGATGAAGTGAGCAATAATATTAAATTTTATGCATTGTGATATGTGACAATATTTTTATATTTCTTTTCTCATCTATTTGTTTGCTCATGAATTTATTTATTTCCTTTTTGATTTTTTTTTCTTGCATATTTGTGTTTTTCATATATAGGTAGCAGCATGCATATCCATAGACTAAGTTTTAAAAAAAAACTGTATAACCGTTTTGTTGCCCTCGCATTTTTAAAGATACTTGACATGCTTTTGAATCGAATTTTACTTTGTTATTTAAAAAGTGAACGAATAAAGTTTTAATATGCATAATTGAAACCTTAAAAATGAAACACTGTATTGCTTTGTGCTTCTGTTTAATTGGTCTTTCTTGCATGTCTTACATAGATTGCATTTCTGTCAATTTGTAATTCTCTTGGGAGAGATGATGGACTCCTTTGGGGTCACTAGGGTCAAAGCATATAACTGAATAGAGGGTATGCATTGGGACACGCCCCCCTTCCTCTCTGCAGGCCCAGAAAAAATTGGGTTGCATTTGTACATTCTGCACCTACTCCGCCCCCGCCCCCCTCTCCCCATCTCTCAATTTGTGGATACGTCACAGTACATTATTGTCATCCATCGTCAATGCACTTGGATGACGTAAGAGAGGGGATAATGCGACACCATAGGCTAACGTCATTTTCTTGAAATTTTATTAAAAGTTAAAAGGACAACTAATTTGATTTGGTATCCAATGATAGTAAAAGTTGCAGCCGGAATCGATTTAATGAGATTAATCCCATGATTCTTCAACACATTGATTGCATCTTTTGCATCCTCAATTAGAAGAGTTGAAAATGATCTTGTCTAAGGTGAAAATCATGTTCCTGTTTCGGTAATGTGAAAAAAAGTTTAGAACGTACTCGTCCTCGGTATAACCAATTTAGTTAGTCCATTACCGTGCGTGCCGAGCGCCGTGGGACTATAATTATTACGACTCTCGATCAGTAGTCGTCATCATGAGGTAATGTATATTTAACGGTGAGAAGGCTTACGTTTCACCATGTGGTTAGTCCTGAAAATGACTGCTGAGTAAGAAGTAGAAAGCGGAGAATTTAAGACAGTGTAAGAGGAGAAGAAATGGAAAGGCGAGATAGAAAGTTAAGAAAATGCAGAACCGTAAGCCTTCTCACCGTTATCAGTACCACCATGTAAACCTCTACCTTCAAAGATCATCTAATGCACTTTTATAGTCAGACAAACTATCTCCCTTTCGTAGAATCACTCGTCTACATTTATTACAAATTAGAAATAAAATTAGCCTTCAAAAGGGAGTGCCGTCTAACGCCTATTGAAATTGCGAGGATATTTTACTGCACAATGACATGAAAACTAACCCGATGAAAACCCAATGGATGTCAACTCGATGATTACGTGATTAATGCCTTTCTGACGTAGTGTCGAACATTGGGGTAACATTAGGCCCTATAGCCTTTCGCTGTTACTCTGTTGATCACATGGTCGATCCTAAAATCCTAAAATCCTCAAACTTCCGCAGTTAGAGGACTAAGCGGTTCTTATTTATCTAAAAGGTAGCCACATATCAGTATCAATACTGTTCTTAATGAGGTCTCAGCACTTATCATTAGCACAGCATTGCCAGGTATTCATTTACACATGGGTAGAGAGGGACAAAATAAGGGCAAAGCACATTGTCCAGGGATGTAAGCACCGAGCGAGGATCGAACTCAGGAGCTCTCGTATGAAGCCAAGAGCCACATATATATACCCCAGTGCTCCCACTGCGGACTATTCATTCCGTGCGTTTCGAAGATCGACCATCGGGATCAACCATAATTATGCATGAGATCGACAGAGCAGCAAAGCCGCCGTGAACACACTGCGCCCAACTCGCAAATGATTCTTCATGTGATCTTCAGATCGTATAAAATGTGTAAATTGGATTTTTACAGATGTGTATCAATCAGATATGATTATTTACGTATGCTGGACCGACCTTTAACATCACGATCCGAAAGAAGTTTCTAGCCGGGGTCCGTCAGAATCAGTTTGTAGGCGAAGACAGAGAGTCGACCGTACCACTAGACCAGCTCGCATCTCACATCTGCATTTTCAACACCTCACCACCAGCTTGCACCTTCCCGCCCCCCCCCCCCCCCAAAAAAAAAAAAATTAAAAAAATAATAAATAAAAATAAATAAATAAATAAATAATAATAATAATAATTCTATATATTGACAAATTCTAATGAAATAACATGATGACACTAAACTTAAATCGGAATCGGAACATGCTAGATACATGAAAGTTTCTAACCGTAATAAGTGAATGTAATCATTATTGCATTGACTTACAAAAAAAAAAACTTTCCTTGGTAGATTGAATTACCTTCCTAGAAATGAAATATAGAAAATTGGCCTTTAGACAAAATGTCGCCTAACGCCTACTAAAAATGCGAGGCCGGATTTCACGTTAGGAAACGATTGGGTGTATGGGAGACTGGGAAGGATAGATCAGTAGATGCTTTAACATGTTTAATACGTTTTATACTACACCTTTTCTGTCACCTACGCATGTCAAAAATATCCGCAAAGGTCAATGTATATATTATATCGATGCAGTAATATTTCTTTTTTGGGACATCCGATTCGTACATATGCACTTAGAGAGACGCCATCCTGGGGGAAGGGGGTGGGGTTGGGGCTCTGAATTTTGAGCGGAAATCTGATGTGGGAGTACCAGATTATAGTGGTTCATTCATTTGACGCCTGATCAAAAGTTAGAGTGTACGATCCCCAGCCCGGTTCGTTTGACTATATAGAAACACGGCATTTTATCTACAATTGACTCTCTCAATCCAGGTGTTAACCTGATAGGAATTGTTAGAAGCACATAGTGCAGTGACGTCATATCATAATGTTATGTTATGCATTATTTTTTTAAAGTCTTGATTATCATCTTTTGAACTTTTGATTGGTGTGTTTGCACCCCCCCCCCCCCCCCTCCTCCTCGATATAGAAACGACTCTCCTGGACTTGGATGTTCCATCAACACAACATATTGCCCTTGGATGTCTATAAATGGTAGAGTCATAGGTTATACGTCTCATGGAGAAAAAAATACAAGAATCCAGATTGCAGTCATGTAGGTAGCAACTTTAAATTAATTACGCGTGTTTGCTAATCCAATTGACCAGTAGTAATTCAATATCATTGAAGACATGTTGACGATAAACAGTGGAGTATCTAGAAATTGATAAGGGGGATGAATCCTCTCAGGACCGTAACTGCACTGTAAAAAAAATGTTGGGTAAAAAATTGTTCAACATGATGGTATAACTATAGTTTATTTGTGTCCGACCAACTGTTGGGCCACTCACTATTCGCCCAACTCGGCTACTTTCGGCTCAAACATTACCCAAGTTTGGCTCAAAATTGCCCCAAATAAATACCCGCATCTTGGGGATTTTTGTAAGAAGCATTTTTAAAACTTTGTAGAGCACCGTGTGATGTAGACCCACTGCGAGTTGTATTGAATTTTTTTCTAGGCCTTGAACCGGGGGGGGGGGGGTAGTTCACGGGCTTCATCCTCTTCAGGATACGTTACTGGTCTCGTGAGTTTGAAATGAGCACAAGCCACACCCTTATACTTTGTTGTGACGTCTTTTTTCAACGCGTTGTTTATTTCACGCCAAAAAGGATCATCTTAACCTCTATGTAAAAGGAAAGTACGTTATTTGCTTATAATCATTCCTACAATAAAGAAATGTATAGAGATATGGTTATAAAACATATAATGCAAGCACGATAAGATATCTCTTCTCTAAGCCGTTGATATATTTGATTTGGGGTTTGCAAAATACAAGCTTTGCTTTTTAGCATTCCCCTCCATTTTCAGCATTTATTTATTATAATTATCTTTGAAAATTACGCTGAAAGAAAAATATTGTTATTACATGCATTTTGTTCATGATATTATTTAGGATGTATTTACGTTTGTCTTTATATTGTTGAAAATGGTTCATGATATTATTTATGATGTAATAACGTTATATTTTGTTGAAAAATGTTTCATGAAATTATGATGTAATTACGTTGTTATATTCTGTTGAAAATGGAAAATAAATGAAATGAAATGAAATGAAATGAAATGATTTTATCGGGGGGAGTTTAGCAAAAAAAGGGGAGGAAGAGAAAAGGGGGAAAGAGAAAGAGGAAAAAGGGGGTGTGAAAAAGAAGGCGATTCGACACCCTCCCACCCCAATCGATTGCCTTGTTATCTATACATTACATTTAAAGAGTTAGACTGTTGTGCCCCATCCATGACACTAGTGCCACCCCCTCCCAGTGGCTGGACCCACGCTACGTCACTGTATAAACACATATTTATTCCCTAAAAAAGAAACTCCCCGGGCCAGAGAGTGAAAATAGAGTGAATATTCATTCTCATCTTTTTGAAGAGCACTCTTAAAATAAATGTATATTTAATTCGAAACAAGTGATCACTGACGTGACTCTTGGGGTGGTGAAAATAGAGTGAAAAATTTTTTCTTGTCTTTTCTTTTTCTCTTTGAAGAGATAGAGTTTGTATGCTTGTAGATCTACATCCTAGACATGGATTTACATGGAAAAGTGAGAGAATAAACCAAAACTTTAACGACTAAAGAAGGTAAACAGTGAAATGCTAGCTTGCCGTCTGATCAAAGTAAGTACAAGCAAGCTGTAACAGCCCTTGATGAATCGTCAAGCCTGAAATGCTCTTAATAACACTCCTCTCCTTTTCAACGGTCTACTTTGGTGAGCAATTTTATGATGAAAACAAAACAACGGAATTGCGTAAATGGCTGTATACGGTGCATGTATCTCTCCATTTTATTCCATTCCTAGCATTTGTTTTCATTAAAGCGATGTTCTCCAATTGCATATAACAGCAACATAATCATAATTCGTTTAATTAAACATTTCCCTCCCCTCTCTCCCTCTCTCTCCCTCTCTCTTTAACTTTTAATCTTTCTTCGATCTCTACTATACTCTTTCTCGAATAGCAATTTCATATTTCATCTAAACATAATATTTAAAAGACCAATGGGGTGTTGCAAGAAATTTGCAATCAATTGCAAATTGTAAAGCGAATTAGAACAACCATTCTGAATGGTTCAGGGTCTGCCCATTCAAGAAGATGCGCTTGCAACAAGGATTTTGATTGGTCAGTACCGATCAGTTGCAACTTGCAATCAATCGCAACTTTCTTGCAACACCCCACAAGATCGGAACTAGGGGGAAGATGTCTTCAGTGGGCCTAGATAGAAGCAGGTCCACTGCACTCAACTCTCACGTCGATAGTTATTTGTTTAGCTGGAAAATAAACATGGTCGATATTTTGAACAATATATACTAAGAAATGGAACAAGAAGGCCACCGGGATACATGCATATCCAATAATGGCTTCGTATGTAATTGCTCATGAATCTCAAAAAATGCTCTCCAACTAATTCGTTGAAATGGATGCCGTGGATTGCTATGCGGGAATTAAATCAAATTTGCAACATTTAACTTCCTGACGGCAGACCCCTATAATGAGTGCTAGAATGGCATTAAGTCATGTTATGTATTTGTATCCTTCTGGCTCGCAGAATAAACGACATTATATCGTTGTAATATTGATGACGAAATTAGTGTGCTCTACGTTAAAATGCAATTTTTTTCTAGTTGATAGAGCATTAGTGATGCAGAGTTTGGAAGCATGTGCTCATTTGAAGAGAGGTTATAGCTGCATAGTTAATCTAATTATTAATGTCTGGTCGTGGATGCAGGTCTATGACATAATTTCATTGATGAATATTGCTCCGGTTATAAATATAATTTCATTGACATTTCGAAAGACCACCTTTTCTAGTCTCAATTGCTCACATTTTTCCTTGAAAGAGCATATAATTATGATGCAGTGTTTAAGAACATGCTTATTTAAGAGAAAGTTGGCTACGTATAATTAATATAAATAATATCTGCACACGAATGTAGGTCTATCAGAAATTCATTGATGAATTAAGTAAGCCCTTCTCTAGTTTTGATAATCTCCTTGGCATATCTAAAGACTCGGGTTTTTTTCTGTTTTGAATTCCTCTCTCTCTATTTTCACATATTTCAGAGAATTTATACGTATGCCCTAATAATTACCTACAATATAGATACAGCAAATTACATAACAATGAATCTATTTCATCGCCTCAATTTATTGTATAGGAATAGTACCATATAACTGTTTTTAAACCATATTTCTCAATCAAACAAATGCATGTTCGCCCACCCCCGCCCCAGTCACTTTTTTAGAAAATATATATTTTTTTAAAATATTATCAAATCATCAAGGTGTGTGGAAGAAGAAATTTACTGACGATGGATGACAGATTTATATTTCAGTATAAAGGTGTTAGATTCGAATAATATTTTCAGAATGTCAAAGTACCCCGTTGCTTGGAAACAAGACGAACACCACTTTCTGTACGTTATCTATCGCTTAAAGAAGGGAAATGTGGATTATATTCACCCATTTCTACACACGATTTTTCTTCTCGATATATTATAATCGGCCTTTTACTTAAGGATGTTTTGCTGATATTATTCAATAAAGAAATCAATACTGTTAACCTTGCACCCAAACGCCCCTGAGTGTGTAATGGCAAATTTTACGCAAGATACTTATCACTCGCGGATCTGCATTGCAACAAGATTTGCCCAAACAAAATTAACCCGTTGCCTACCTACACGGGAACAAGGTGGTTCCTGTACTATGAAACCTATGTGAATGAAAGTGTTTAACCCCTTGACTTCTTAATTTACTCATTTCCATCGTCTTAATGCAGAGACCACTCGGTTCCCATAGGCAGTGTGTTAACGGGGAGCGTTTCATTAAGTGTTTTGTCAGAGATTTTTACCGACAAATTTGCCCTCAGCCAACCAGATGCAAGGATTTCAGTAGCTTATAACAGTTGTCGGTAGAAGTCACTGACCAAACACTTGATGAAACGCTCTCCAGGGCCCTGTTTCACAAAACTTGTCATCAATGACAAGTTGCGATAACTGTTATAAGCTACTGAAATCCTTGCATCTGATTGGCTGAGAGCAAATTTGTCGGTCAAAATCACCGACAAGACACTTGATGAAACGCCCCCCCCCCCCCCCCCCCGGTCTCACATGGACATCATCCAAGCCCTCACGATCTCTGGCGGACTGGGCACTTCTCCTTCAATTGACTGGCAAAAGGAAGAAAAAGAAAAGAAAAAGAGAGGATAATTATAAAAGCAAGGGAGAGAAAGATCAATTAGAATCTACTCTGAATCCCTTCATCAAGCTATACGCCACTTCACTGCTGCGTCTTAAATCATGATGTACTGTATATAAGGAATTATCACTCCTTGGTATATCGAATTGCGGTATAAATCGCGTCATTAAATATTGATTGATTTTATTCACATACACTAAGAGAAGAAATTAAATGAAAGAGGACAAATCCTATCAGATTCTGTGTGCTAACCTTTATACGTACTCCACTCTCATCTGTATTTATTTCTATGAAGATGGTATGCTCGTGGAATTTAGATTTGTACAAATTCGTGTTCTACTACTTCATACTTTATTCATTATCGTGATAACACCTATTTATCAGTCCAAATAACAGTATATTTCATTTATACATCCCGTTAGAAGACTTTAATTCAAAGCAAATCCGAAGTCCGTGATCCTACTTTATGATGGATAAAAAGATGCCCTGGCAGCTTTCATTACTGTTATAAAGACCTTTGCGTAAATAATTAATGAGAGTCCAATGATTTCGGCTCAAGGAATTCTGCTGAAAATTATTCGGTAAATTTGCGAAGGATTGGAATTATCATGGCTGATTACGACAACCTCGTGATGAATGAATATTTGATGCATGCTTTAATGCAACCTTCAATCTATTTCTTTATTCAATAATCTTTATTCAATATGGATATCAGGAAATGCCTTATGAAGAAGAATATAATTTAGATCAGGCAGGTGGCCAAATTTCAATGATCCATTTTGCAACAACCGCGAAAGAAAGAAATAATAATTTGGTCTCAGTTGTATAGGGTAGCAGCATTAATACTGCTCTTTATGCGGGCCCTGCAATTATTATTACCCCTGCAGTTATTAGTAGCTTATAACAGTTATTGCAACTTGTTATTGATAACAAGTTTTATGAAACAGGGCCCGGTGTCGGTCTGTTTGTTTGTTTAATTTTACTCTATTCATTCAATTAATATTATTTTCAGGCCGGATTACCCCTTTAAGGCGATTATTCCAATTTTGCAATTCTGGACGAAATGGGATATGTGCGCCCAGCTAAGAAAGAGCGTGATCCACGCATTACTCATTGTAAATGAAAATGGCTGATCAAAGTGTGTGTGCGCGCATGTGTGTGTGTGGATGGCTAGGAGAGGGGGCTAATTTATGAATATTTCATTAAATGCTTTCTTTATAGTTTTGAATTTCAGTTATCTATTTATAAATAGAGGATATTTCATGATAATGTGCTTTATTTTGTTATATACTTTCATTGAAATGTTGATTTATGATTTATGTATAATTATTGAGTGGAACCCAAATAAAGATCTTTGGAAAAAAAATCGTGCGTGTGTGTGTGTGGGGGGGGGGGGGGCGGGGGGAGGTTGTCAAGGGCTACTTGATGTATGAATACTTATTTGATGAATATTTGCTTGCAGCCATCCATGATGGTTCAATATTATATCTTATCAAGAAGAACAGTATTTAAGTCCAACAGGTTGTCATTCTGCAAAAATCCACGAAAACGCGAGAGGAAGAAAGAAAAAGAAAGCCCGCTTTTAAAACATTTAACATGCTCACTTCTTGAAAAGCACTTTCCTACCAATTTACCGCACTGACCGGTGAGATCTCCCTGTACATTATCATTAATTCATGAAGGCCTCCGATGTCCGGTTATTCCAATTTAGCCATTATGGACGGAATGGAACAGACCCGCGCCCAGCTAAGCAAGAGCGTGAATTACTGCAGGGACTCAAATTGAATGAAATTGGCAGATCGGGCGGGAGGTCTCGTTGAGGGCAAGTGTTCCTCCGACAAAAAAATAATATGGCATATTAAGTACACCAAAAAATGTGTCCCTATATACGTGAACTGCCTGACAACATGTTTATACGCATACCCCAAACGACACTTGAAAGAAGAAAATAATTTTGTTGTTTGTTTGGTCCTGGTTGCTGTTGTTGTTTTCTTTAAATTTTCTTCTTTTGTTTCGTTTTTCTTCTTTTTTTTATTTTGTCTCAGAAGCGAGAATAAAAAGCACCTAAAATGTAATTTCTTGTCAGAGATTTTTGCGGACTTATGCCCCCCCCCCCACCCAGTGCAAAAGAATCGATGCTATGCCACTTGTGCTTTAGCAAGGCATGTCGAGACACTTTGAATTGACCTGGCTTGAGTGTGCATTCCGCATGAAAGTTAAGATGCTTAAACATTAATCGCATCCATGCAAACGTTAAGAGATAGCAGTATATGGAAAGACATGGTCACCAATGTCTGGAACAGACAAAGCGAAGATGGTTTTGTGCATGCATGCTTACTGATTTGGACACTGAAATTCAGTGAGGCATTTTCGCGTCACATGCGATTATGATGTTAAAATGTTAAGTAGCAGGTGCGTCGTGTAATACCTTTTGTATTTCATAGTTTGGAAGGTTTAATATCCCCAGTTTTGCATAATTTTTCCTTATTTTATTTTACATCTTCGAATTTATTGGAGGGGGTGATGGGTATCTGGAACTGCACACACACACACACACACCTACACACATCCACACGTGGCATAAAATAATGTTCGACCAGAACATTTCAGCTATATGTCGCCATACTTCGAATATGAGGGCGTTTGAAGAGCTATCCTTTTCAGGGGACATTTCTAATATGATGTTCTTCCAAATTGACATAAAAGGAATGAGAAAGCTCACATATTATTTTTCACCTCTCCCAGAACACAACCTTCTCTAGGGAAAGTCCACTCACATGAGAGCAGGGGCTGGCTGGCCATGGGGAGTTGGGGAAGTTGTCCCCACGGGCCGCTCGATGTTTTGGCGTAAGGGCCTATCGATATTTTTTTTCTGGTCTGAGGGCCGGTTGATATGTATTTTATTGGTTTAGTGGGCCGGTCGCAT
Source organism: Heliocidaris erythrogramma (assembly GCA_025617745.1). NCBI lineage: Eukaryota > Metazoa > Echinodermata > Echinoidea > Camarodonta > Echinometridae > Heliocidaris > Heliocidaris erythrogramma. Next base: position 28,341,556 of record CM046870.1, read on the forward strand.
CGAAATTTTCCAACTAAATTTCAGTCCCACTCCACCCCCGGCTGTATGAGCGCGTCGCGTTATTCTGTGTGCATTTTTTGAGCATGGAGGGTAGTATAGTCCTGGGGATCAGAGCGAGAGGGATTAGAGAGAGGGAGAGAGAGAAAGAGAGAGAGAGAGAGCACGATAGTGACAGTGACGCAGTTTGGAATATTGCTTTGAATAATAGATGAACAATTTCACATCATACAAGCATCAATTTCATTGTCTTTCATGGTTTCTATAGTATAATCTGTTATCTTTATACGGACAAACAGGGATACATGCAGCCTCGCATTTACAAAATGGTTGATTTAATGGACACGAATGAAATTTCTTTATGAATTTTTAAAACCGGTAATCACTTAACATTTTAATATATAATAATACTAATAATACCACTATTCTTGTATAGCGCATATCACATTATAATATAACGTCCCTATGCGCTTCCAAAGGGTTTTGGATATTATTACCCTGGCTTTAGCTCCGACAGCCGTAATCAGCGCACTGTGCATTTCAAGGAATAAATCCTGCCAGGTACCCATTTACTACACCTGGGTGGAGAGTGGCAAATGTGGATTAATGTCTTGCCCAAAGACGCTATCGACTCCCTATGAAGGCCTGTAGTACTACTTTGATACAGATGGATGCTGTCACTCAAAACATGCAGTTAATATGGCTTTGGATTAATTCCAAAAATGCAGTTTCCATAGCTTTTCAACGATAACAACAGATAACACAAGAGGTACGTAACTATATCTCTACTGGAGATCTATTAAATCCACACTGACGTGCGCATCTCATCGGGACTGGAGAGAAGCAATGGCGTGAATATCGAACCCTTAACTTTATTTTTAGTCATGCTGTCCAAAACACCCGTCTACGACGACATCACGTATCATAATTTTAAATGCATGCGTGCAGTAATTATTGGTGTGGTTTTACCTGTTCATAATCATGTAGCCAACACAATTCTTATATACCCATAATGATCAACACCATAGCTCTTTTGTGATAATAAGACCAATTTCTATATATATTGATAACTATTACCTCTAGAAAACGTAAACAGGAAGTTATTTTTTTTCTTCCAAACTTCAACCTCCCAATTTCCAAGTGGTCCCTCTATTCATAACATCAATATTTCACGATATTAAATCTATCCCAATCAACAGGCCCTACTCAGTAAAAGTTATGACGCACACATGGTCATCTCCTCAAGTTTGAATACATGTGTCTCCATCTCGAGAATGTACCAAATATAAAAGAGATTCACTTTGGACTCGAGGCAGAATACAATCATTTTATAGAGATTATTCAGAAGGAAGATTCAACAAGTACTATCAACATCGTACGTGCTCTATCATATACCTTAGAGCTCATCATTATTATTACCATTTCATTATAGTATAATTCCATCTGTGTTTCCGTGGAACGCTCTCCGAACTGAATTGGCAGAGCTATCATCTTTATGTCGATTCCTCAAGGGCAGGGGATGATGCAGGATTTTGTGAAAGGGGAATCACAATTACGAAATTTTCTAACAAAGATACATTTTTTAAAGATCTTTGTGCGCGTGGGCGTGATATTTGTATGTGCTTGCGTGAAGGGATAGTTCAAAACAGAGATCTGATATACCTGCGTCATCCTGCACTATTTCTTTATTACATTATACAGTAATTATGGTAAAACCGACCAGTGCATGAATTCATGCGTACTCTCCCTATGTCGAATGACCGATGCGTTATGTATAGGACCTTGAACGATGATGGTATTGATGGGAATGGGGAAGAATGACAAGTGTCCACTAATTTAATAAAGTATTCGCAAGGGATAGATAATACTCTGTAAAAAAAATGGATTGATCACTGACGTGACTTCCGGGGAAGTGGAAATATTGTGTATATACAGTGAAAATTCGGTTACATGTCGTTTCTTCGAAGGTTCATAATTCCGATGGTTCGTTTTCCCGAATTACTATTTCCTAAGGTTCGTTACTCCGACGGTTCGTAATTCCGAAAATGAACTTAGGTTCGTAATTCCGAAAATTAAATTGGGTTCGTAATTCCCAAAAGTTATGTAGGACTCTATTGCATTTTCAGAATTACGAACCTTCGGAATTATGAACCCTTTTTCATTTTCGGAATTACGAACCACGGGCGTAAATATGCAAGAATTTCTTTTCAACTGGGGGGGGGGGGGGTTGACCATTCATGGAGAACAAAGCCATCCCCCTAATGAAAAGAAGGAATGCACGGATCTACGCCAATGTTACGAACCCTATTTCATTTTCGGAATTACGAACCTTCGGAATAACGAACCTTCGCAGTAATGCTCGGAAATGTTCGGAATTATGAACCCTATTTCATTTTCGGAATTATGAAACCCCCTGCTATGGGAAATTTGCGTTTCGGAATTACCAAGGAGCTTGTGTTTGAAGCTTCTTGGAATTACGGACTCTCAGAATTATGAACCTTCGGAAAAACCGAGTACTCCCCGAAAATTCACACTTTTCTTTTTAAGAGGGCACTTTTGAATATTTAGAATTTCCCTCGTAAACTAGTGACCACTGACATGACTCCCGGGCAAGTGAAAGTTGTGAGAAAATTCACTATTTATTTTTTGAGAGAGTAGAATAAAAGGGTGTGGTATTTCGAGAAGCGCAAAGATAAAGTGATAAAAGATAAACGTAGAGGGGAGAGAAGAAAGAAAGAGAAAAACGAGAGAGAGAGAGAGAGAGAGAGAGAGAGCGAAAGAGAGACAGACAGACATAGAGAGAGAGGGGGGGGGGGGGGAGGAGAACACAAGCTTAACATACGTAAATATTATTTTGTGGTGTTTAAAACGTGACAGCTTATATCCTGCAGAGTAACATCTAAAGGGAAGAGAATAAGAGGGTAGAGGCAATTAAAAGCAACCTGAAAAGAAGATAGTAAGCCCCCTCCCAAACTCGCCTCACTCGATGGCTTTGCTTATCGTATTTCACCTACCCCTGCGCCCCCTTAATATCGATGCCCCCTTAATAATGCCTGGACGTGCTACGTCACTACTTCCCATAGATCAAGCCAATGCGGTGTCCATTCACCTGTGGCATATATTCTTTACATTGAATGCGCGCGATCTACAAACGCGCGATATTATTCTCTACGGCCCATAGAGATCTATCTCTATGCTACGACCACCGACATCATTTTTACCAAAACACTTGTGTCGTCTGCAAGGTTTTGCCCGAGGCGGGATCGATATAAATCTAGGATAAGACGTCTGATGCTTTTGATGCCATGGATGGAAATTTTACCGTGAGTAACTAAACAAGGCTATCTTGTTTTGAATAGATATTTTTGCGAGAAATGTGATGACCAGAGCGAAGAAGCGATCGACGGTGATGTTGTTGATGATGATGATGATGATGACGATGACTACATCAAATAGGTAGGGAATGATGATGGCGAAGATGATGATGATGAGGAGGAGGAGGAGGGGGAGGGAAGGAAGGAGGAGAGGAATGAGGAGGAGGGGAAAAGGAGGAGCAAGATGATGAGGGTTATTAGGATAATGAAAAAAAAACCCCACCTTTTCTTACCTTAAACAAAGATAACCTTAGTTATCAGGTTTTGATTATCCCCCAATTCCTTAGACAGTATATATCTTTTTGGATGAGAAAGTATTATTAGGCCCAACATAATTTCATCATGAGTATAATAGTGGTGTATTCAAGGGGGGGGGGGCACACTTTTTGGATATGACTTGCACTTGTAAAGTGTCAAGTACATGTATAAAGCAATAGTTTACTTACTGGTCTCTCACATGCCCACATCGTGCCCTTTTAAAGGATACGAAATTCTGCCGCTAGAATGGCTACCCTTATTAATAAATCAGAACACATCGCCCCATCTTACGTTCACTTCATTGGCTCCAGATTCATGAAAGAATCATCTTCAAAGTTCTTCTTCTTATCTACAAAATCAGTCACATTCTAGCTCCATCCTACCTTCAAGATCTTATTTCTCTTCGTTCATCATCTTCAGCAACCAGACGTCTCCGTTCTGCTTCCACCACCCATCTCCAGCTATTTCCCGGACCCCGTACTATGACTCGTTATGGCGATCCCGCCTTTTCTTCTCTTGCCACAAAACTCTGGAACAATATTCCTATATCTACATTCTTGAGGCCTCCACCATATAGACATGAAATGTTACCGTTTCCAAATAAAAAAAACCTCTCAATATTTTCATATCAACAGGAAAATTAAGTAATCAGGATGATAACTCTCTTATTACACAGTATCTACTAGCTCCAAAAACATGAAAACTTTTTTTCTATAATAATGTATTTAAGCTCCTTCATTATAATATAATTACTGTACGTACTGTAAAAGTTACCTAACTTCAGTTAAATGACAGTGAACACCAAGGAAACACTGTCATAAAGCAACGCATATAGTACAGGTATGGCATAGAACAATCAAACAATGTGATATTATAAATCTGAATGAAAAGCAAAAATATTCACGATACAGGACAGTATCCCTTTTACAGACATCAATCTCATCGTTACACAATGCAAGTAACTGGTATTTGGCAGTAGCATGCAGTGCTGTGCTTTGCGTTGCGACGGCGCAATTGCAATATCAGTGAATATTGAGCGCGTATTTCCACTACTTACGGGCTGAGTGTTCACTCTCATGTTTGCTGATTAAAAAGTCATTTTCAACACTGAAAATGACCGCGTTTGTCGCTGCCTCGATCCGAGACATCCGAGACATTAATTAGCTTCCGAGGCCGGCCTCGAGGCATACAACACTGGTAATCTATGACAACAATTATCTATTTTCCATAAACTTGAAGTATTATGCTTTTAAACGATACCTTGATGGCATCCATCCGCACATGATTTACCGAGCAGCAGAATTTTGAAAATGACATGCAAAAACTCAGTTGTGCCGGATTTTGGTAAAACCGTGAAGACGTTAGTATCACATGCGAAAACGACTAAATAGAAATACCAGCTTTAAGAGACATGGTACGTGAGAGTCCCTTGATTGATGGCATGCATTCAATCAGAAATTCATGAAACACGGGTCAATATCAATTTCCAGTATTGGCAGGGGCATACGCCACTAAATTTCCAAAATCAGTAGATATTCCTCAAAAGATGAAAAAGTGCCCTTCGTGTGATGGAAAAGGTGCCCCTCTTGAGATAGGAAATTGCCATAATCTTGATATTTTCTGCCTCTGTGCCCTTTCTACCTGGTATTTCAATTTGACAATGGAAAGTGTCACTTACTTTACTTTTAGAAAAATATCACCTTTCTGTCCGCTTTGTTCTTTAAAATATCTTCAGTTCAGAAAATGCACAAAATTAATGTGCTTTTCATTTCGATTGCAGGTTCCATATCAATACAAAACATTTTTTTTTTGCCCCCAACATTGACCATCCTTTATTTATGATGATGGCAAAAACTTTGCCCTCATTATTGAAAGAAACAGATGAAAACAGTTTTCTCACAGGGTTTCGAAAGTCATGTTACATTTGGGTCATGTTCGCATGTGATCCTAACGTTTTCACGGTGCTACCCAAATTCAGCACAACTGAGTTTTTACATGTTTTACATGTCATTCCCAAAAAGCATTTACGGATGGATGCCATCAAGGTATCATTTGAAAGCATAATATTTCTAGTTTATGGAAAATAGATAATTATTGTCATAAAGCACATAGTGTGATCACAATAAACCTTTGTTTCAGGGTTTTTTTCTTTCTGGGACGCACTGTATAGTAGAATGTATACAGAGAAAGGGAATATCCAACAGTCAGTCACCCCTGAATGGCTCTTCTTAGACTTATGCATTTTCATTTATCTTCAAAAACGAATACCAGTTCTGTATCTAATGTGATTATTTTTGATTGAATTTATGATCATAACTATATTTGATTCATAATAAACAGGCAATGTATTTCTTTGTGAGATCAGAAATGTGTTAGCTATATCACAACATTTTATGTGTATGTCATGTTGCTACGTTGCTATTGGGGATTATTTCTTTCTTACATTGTACTTGAGCTTTCGCTCTGCCAGGGCTCTCTCTTTTAAAAAAAATCTTACCCAGAGGCGGTGGAGCGTTTTTCGAGTGGGGGGGGGGGGGGGTGGTACCAGCAAACGAGGGCACATTGGGGGGGGGGGGGGGGGGAGGGGGTACTAAAAGGGGTGAACATAAAAGCGAAAAGGGGAAAATTTTGTAACATTGGTATTACCCTACAGTCAAATTAAAATGATTAATACATTATCAAGCATCATATTCTTCCTTTTTATTGTGGTTCTGGACACGGTTTCAGCTTCCCTAATCATGCTAATTAGCAGTTGGTGTGATGGTTTAATGATCCATGTGTAAGCAAGCAAAAAATTTCAGACTTTTTGCTAAGGCTGAAGTCCTTTGTTTTTGCATTATTTTCAGCGATATAATGAAAATCCTTTTTATTGTGGTTCTGGACACGGTTTCAGCTTCCCTAATCATGCTAATTAGCAGTTGGTGTGATGGTTTAATGATCCATGATTGTGCGAGCGAGCAAACATTTTCAGGCTTTTTTCTAAGGCTGAAGTCCTTTGTTTGTGCATTATTTACAGCGATATCATGAAAATGATAACATCATATTAATTTGGTCGAATGATCTTTTAATTCATAGAGTAACTCTGTCGTTTTCCTTTAGGATTACATCGACATCAAAATACTTAATGAGATATGCTTGATTTCATTATGTATTATAAGAGCTAGCGAGTGTAGCGAGCGATTTTGGGCACATTCGAGCGAGCGGAAGTAATGCCCGTTACTTAAAGCCACACCGATTCTTTTTGAAGCTATATATTGGCTCTTTTTATTAGAAACAGTGTGAAATATAGGTAAAAGGGGGCATTTATCTGAAGAGGAAAGGGCGCTTATCAGAGGTGGAAAGAGGAACTTATAAGATGTGCAAAAGGGCACTTATGAGAAGAGGAAAAGGGCACATATTAGATAGGGAAAGGGGCACTTATCAGAAGGGAAAAGGGGCACCTAAAAATTCACCTATCCAAGGAGAAAAGGGCACAAATTAGAAAACAATTAGGGGCACCTAACAGAAGGGGAAAAGGCACTTATTAGAAAGAAAAAAGGAGCACCTATCCGAAGTCAAATAGCACTCATCAGAAGGAGAAAAGGGCACTTATTAGGAGGAAATTATCAGAAGGAAAAAAAAGGGCATTTATCAGAAGGAAAAAAGGCACTTATCAGAAGGGGAAACGGCACTTATTAGAAATGGAAAAGGGGCACTTTTAGAAGTAAAAAGGGTACTTATCAGAGAGAAAGAGGGGCATTTTTCAGAAATAAAAGGGCACTTTTGGGGAACTTGAAAAAGTGTGGGGGCACTGTGAAAATATCTTTTAAAAATACTTTTAATCAGAAATAAAAAGGGCAATTTTGGGGAACTTGAAAAAGTGTGGGGGGGGGCACTGTGAAAATATATATTAAACATACTTCTAATAAGTGCCCTTTTCTCCTTGATTAGAAGTATGTTTAAAAGATATTTTCATCATTCCATGCGGGAAGCATAATTCATGCATGTAATTATACGGAACACAAGTTATGATTTTGCGATGAGACTAACTAACAGTGATGCCTCCTTTGCTCCGGGGGACATTGGATCTTAGCTTTAACCCTTTCAATCCCAAATTATGGTGAAATGTTCAGATATGTTCTGTGATTTTTTTTCTGCACTATTTTCATACTAAATATGACAGAAATTTTTTAAAAAGTGGAAAAAAATGTAGTGTTAATTAAATCACTGAATAGGGACTCAAAAGTCCCATCAGACAGGAAAGGGGTGAAGAATGCATGGCATTTTTTTACAAACAAGCTTAGTCTGATCTGGGACTAAAAAGTCCCGTCGGCCTTGAAAGGGTTAATACGTCAAAGATGTAGGTTAGGTAGTTACATGCCGTTTGTTTTCCCGAAGGTTCGTATTTCCGACGGTTCGTAATTCCGAAAATAAAATTGGGTTCATATTTCCGAAGGTTCGTAATTCCGAAAAGTTAGGTATAGTGGTCTATTGCATTTTCGGAATTACGAACCTTTGCAATTATGAACCCTTTTTCGTTTACGGAATTACGAATCATATTTCATATTTTAGAAATTACAAACCTTTGGAGTATAATGCATCATTATAATTAGGAATTATGAACCTTCTTCATTTTCGGGATATGAACCCGCTGCTATGGGAATTTTTTGTTTGTTTCGGAATTACGAACCTTCGGAATTATTAACCTTCGGAAAAACGAGGAACCCCGAGTTAGGGTTAATGTTTCAATTGGGTTTTGGGGTTAGGTTTAGGCTTTAGGGGGTTATGGTTCGGGTTGTAGTATTTGATCCAGAGTTTAATTAAGAAATGCAGTTAGTGTAGGAACATGACTGGGAACAATTCGCCAGACCATGTTTCTCACAACCTAACTAATCCCTCGTAGATTATACTTCGTTGTTCCTAACGTTGTTACCTATTTTTGAACCCAGGACTTTCCGATGTCTTCACTGAACGCATCATCACCTTACATCAACCCCTACGCCGATCAGGTCGGCATCAACACTTTTATCCAAGTATGGACAATCGCCATCGCACTCATCGGTACGGTAGGAAATATCATGGTCATCGCCGCCGTCGCTCTCCACAGCAGTCTCAGAAACATCGGTAAGTTCTTATAAATAGTGGCCCACGGGCTCCATGCGACATACGAGACGATTTTTAATCGGCCCACCAAAAATATGACCTAAAACTTACCCCTCTCCCCAAACCCAGTTATTTAGTTCCTGTTGTAAATGATAAACGATACACCATGACAGACTATTGGCATGATTGGTAGCTCATGAATAAAAGTCTCAAATTTTCTGGTCGCTCACTCGCAAATAGCCCATCATTATCATTTGTCCCGTACGATATCACGTATGATTTGAAAAATAATGTTACATGCACTAAAATGCATTAAATAGTTATTAAAATATTGAGCGGGAGAGGAGGGATAGTCTGTATTTATAATACTCAGTGGCATGCGCTGCAACATAATTTCAGAAATATTTCTGGCCAGCCTGACACCCCTACAGCGGTATATAAAGGGTGTGCCTGGATAAAGGAAACCCAGGTTCACGGGTAAATTAGTTTATAATTCCTAATTATTTTTATATTATGGATAAATCACTGGAAAGCTCATTTTCTCTTCTTTTATTTTACACCAAAACACGATCGATGAATCCCTCATGACCGAATTCAGACAGTCTAAAGTGGCAGTTCAGTGGCAGTCCAAAATGGATGGCTGCTAATTTTGGTTCATTATATGATTTCAACAAGATATGATATAATTTACGATTATTAATCATTGAAAATACAAATCACTAAAAAGCTCAAAGTCTCTTCTTTTATATGAGACCATAATTATGATGGAAGGATCACGCGTGACCGAGCAAGCAGCACAGTTGGTATTATGCTGGGCATATTGACATTTTGTTTGAGGAAATTGAATTAGAAAGCTGAACAACTGTGCGTGCTCAGTCATGCATGATCCTTCTATCATGATGATTTTGTTTTAATTATTGAAGGTGAATACATGAGCTTTTAAATAATGAGTATCATTCATAAACCATAATGAATCAAATGCAGCATCCATCCAATTTAAAAAATTATTTTTTTGGACAATAGGGTTTCTGACACTGTCAATCGGAAATGTTAACTGATCATATTCTGGGTATCGGATGACAAGAGAAAATGAGATTTTCAATGGTGTGTACATTAATCAAAAGATAATCATTTCATTATAGTTATTGAGTTACAGTGTATATACCCATGAGTTAATTTTTTTTCAGGGACACCCTATTGTGAGAATTGTATGTTCTAATCATGCTAATACAAGTATCGGCAACTCCCATGGGTAAATGCATAAAATGCAAGCCATGAATTGAATAAGATAAAGAATTCCTATTTCCTTCTTTTTGAAGAAATAACTGCAAAAGTTGCAAATACCCTCTCTGAAATGGGGTCTGAGGCCATGTATGTCAAATGCCTTAACCACTAGACCACTAGGCAGTCAATTCTGATTGAATTCATTTCTTACATATATGTATGTATATATTTACGTAGCAGAAAACACATAAAGAATAATAGTAATAATAATAATAATAACATTTATGGAATTTGTAACCGTTATTGGTATAGTTGTACACATTATCCGAAGACATGTCTTGTTTTCCCCTTTTTATTATTTTTTTTTTAATTAAATTTAATTTATTTATTTTTTATTTTTTATTTTATTTATTTATTTTTTATTTATTTTTCTTTCTTTTTTTTTTTTTGGGGGGGGGGGCGGGGCAAAATTTCGACATGCATGCCTCTTCAGCAGCTAATCAGTTAACATACTGCTGAGAAAATTGCTATTGATATTCTCATCAAAGACAATCCCTGGTTAGGCATTAAAGTTAATTGCTTACTCAATCATGTATCCTGCCCTTTCAACATGATTGCAACATTTTATCAGAAAAATATATTGACAATAAATGTGCTTCTTGTATAGCGCACCTTTCCCCGCTATCCGAGCCGCTAATATTTTAACGATGTTTGATAATCCGCGCTCTCTGCGAAAATTAATAACGTCTGCATGATGCCGTCCTCCCCTCCGTCTTTTGGGTTTTTTTTCCTGTTGCAAGCAATCATGGATGTACAACTTAACGTACAATGTATTTCCTAATTAGAAGTTGCCTTGATGCGAATTTCAATAGCAATGGTCTGATATGTATACCCCTTCCAGGGGCATCTACATGGTATTGTAAAAGGGAGAGTCCGATTGCTCCAAAATCTGACGAGCCTCCCCCCCCCCAAAAAAAAAAAAATAATAATAAATAAATAAATAAAAATAAATAAATAATAAATAAATAAAATAAAATAAATAAATAAAAAATGGCATTTTGTTAATGTTGACTTAAAACACACACACACACACACAAACACACACACTCACGTTTACATGGCTTTACTTCCGAGGACAACTATTGTTCCTCTATTGTTACTCGTCCTCGGACAGTCGACGGAATAAGGCATAAATTCATTGTTCGACGTTCGAGGACTATTGTCCGCCTTCCGAGGACCATTGTTGTCATGATTTTTTTTTTGTTCTCTGTCCGAAAATGTCCTCGGACATAATGCTAAACAAACGCACACTCATCTCTGACAAGCAAAAATTGTTCAAAAAGAAGGGGAAGCACATAAAAAGAAAAGTGGATGGCGGGGGGGGGGGGGGGGGGGTTCCGGTTCCAATACACTCCAAAATAGAAATAATGACAATCTTAAAGGTATGTCCGTAACCCCTTGGTACCCTTAATCAGCCACAGACTTCAGATGCTAAAATTGTCATATTTTTTTAATACCAGGACCAAAATATACAATGTACAACTTCTAGAGGGAGAGGAAGATTCGAATAATAATGAAATATTGCAAATGTTGAGCATTTCCATTTAGTTGGTGACAAAATAATAATTAATTTCCCGCCAGGAAGGTCAAACACATTATCGTTATCAGCAGTGAAGTGGGATGTGTTATATTACGAGTAGGGGAAGTAAACAGGAGAGGGGTAAAAGAAAATAGTTGATTTAGGAACAAAAAATGAATACGTCAATTGATTCACCAAATTGCCATTTTGAGATTCGTCTGTAATGATCACATTTTTCAAACATTCTTATTTTTGTCCGATTTCTTTCAAACTGTCACCGTCCTGTTTCTCTTATTTTCTGCTTTCACACAAATCAGCTTTTTGTTCAAAGGTTGGATTGCCATTTAGAGGTGCTTGTTGTATTTATACTTATCTCACTTAACTTTTGAATTACAGTATAAAATATCATTTGTGTAGTCTTTTAAGCATCATTTGTTTTTATATTGTTTGATGTTAATCTTTCCAATTACATTCAGTTTTGTCAGCTCTCATAAACAGAATACATTGAGCACTGAACTTTTTAAAATAATTTTTTAAAGAGAGAAAGAGCGTGGGATGGGGAACAGAGAGAGAGAGAGAGATTGCCAAGTTTCAGTCGGGAGAACTCTAAATTATTCTAGTCCAAAAATGACGTACGAGAAATGTAACATTATAGGCCCTATATAGAATAATCAACAAAAAATTTCATGATTTGGTGATATTCATTCACTCAAGAATTACGTAAACCATAAAGTAAAATTTCTATTTGTATAAGGAGACACGATGAAAAGGTTCCTCTTTTGGGATGAAAAAAAAGCACAATCCGAGGTTTGAAAATTGCTATATTCTGATTATCTTTTGTATTAATTGACTCTTTATACCATAGAACTGCAATTGCTGACTGTGAAAAGGTGCCACTTTAGTTTTAGTTTTTACGGAGAAATCATCATGCTCTTTTCTCCTCTGTTTCCTCAAACAGTCGCAATGTTGAAGAAAAAAAAAGAAACCTAGCAAAAAATTTAGTATAAAATATATATAAATTTTCTTTGCACCACATCTACAATATAGCTTCCCATCTTTATTAATGATGTGGGTATTATATATTACCCTTATACCCTCATTTCTTATAGGTCTACGTTTCGTTCCTAACGTTTTCCTGGTTTTATCCAAAGCTGCAAGCCGTTTGCAAAACAATGGGACTTGATAAAGTTATTTTACTTGCGTCATGCAGGCAAAGGACACCCATGTATACATGTAAATGCACATACCCAGGTTTTTGCGAAATCTCTTGACGCGCAACCACTTGAAGCAGGGTCCGTGGCGTAATTTTTCAGATTTGTCCGAAAATTGATTTTCGACGGAAAACTGGCGTAATAGTCTTAATTCACAAACAAAGGAGTGAATACAGAACATGGGCCTATTGTTCGTCGCTTACTGTTGCATGTATTCTCTGGAATTGGACAATCGTCCGTTGGAATAATATTGGCGGTAGTGGTATAAACGCATGATGTGCATCGTGCTTACTCTCTCTCTAAATAGAGAATTAATTTTCGCTATATTTTCACTCTCCCTGGAGTGACGTCAGTGATCACTTGTTTAGGAGTGAATTTCGAGTGACTATCGAGTGCTCTCTAAGAGGAAAAGAGTGGATTTTCACTCTATCTTCACTCCCCAAGGAGTGACGTCAGTGATCACTCGATTTTAAGAGTATAAAAGGTATGGGTGGATGAATGCCATCAAGTTATCATCTGAAAGCATAGTTCTTCTAATTTATAGTGCAAAAACAACAATTATATCACATACTTCTTGTGCCACACGATCCTTTGTTGCAGGTTGTCATGAAACGCACTGCACACGTAGCTCATATTAGAACAGTACTTTCTTTTCTTGCATAGCACCCATTTTATTTGGAACCATCATTGGGATCAGGAGTTGGTCTAGCGGTAACGTTTACGGGCAGCTCTTTCTTTTCGCCTACAAAGTGACTCTGATCGGACCCAGATTCGAATCTCAGTCACGTCTTTCGGATGGTGACGTTAAAGGTCGGTCCCAGACGTAGATAATCATATTCGATTGATACACGTCTGCCAAAGCTCAATTAAACACGCACACACTAATGCTCTTTGAAACAAAGAAATTACTCAATTTGCTAAATGGCATTAATTAATTAGTACGGAAATAACACAGTAAGCTAATCGCAATGAACCAAGGGTGTCTTATCGGTTGTCATCCATGCATGTCAGATCAAAACCTGCATAAATGGAATTTTTTCTGAACCAATATCGTAATCGATTCCATCATGACGTCTCCTTGCGTGTGTACATGGAAGAACAAAACGCCCCTTCCCCACATGGTATTTTTATTACACAACAGAAGGAAAAAAAACCAATTACGAAAGGAGGAAAAGGGAGAAAAGGAACACAACGGTAACAAAAACCGATACCGAATCATAACGAATGGGAAACGAATTCAAGATAAACAGATGTATTCCAAAACGCCCCTCCCCTTTGTTGTTTTACTTTTTTCTTTGACCAGCAAGAAGGAAATGACCAAAGTAGAAAACGACAAAAGGAGGGGGCAAGAAAGAAAAGAAAATGGAGGAAACTAGAAGAAAACTGAGAACGAAATAAGAAGATGGTCAGAGGGGAGAAATCAAGATAAATCATTTTAATTATTTCAGTGATAAGAGTGTCAGACGTGTGGTTTGAAACATATTGGTATTTTTTTTAATATTTTGTTTTTAACAGTATTTCTTTATGACATCTAGCTTTAAAGTTAGTGAAAATATAGTACTCACACAAAACATGTCGCGATCATGGGGTATATATGCACTACAACATGAATTTAAAAAAAAGAAATGCGATAAAAATCTATCCCAAAGTAAGAAAATGTATCTACCTAAAGATATCTATCAAATACGAATGTTGATTAATAATTCGAAGTATTCTTGGTAGACGCACCGGTGACCGCCCCCTCCCCTTGCTCACTATAGTCACTAGGGAATGTGTCATCAATTTCTTACAGTGCTTTCAATCTGATTTCTACATGATATACAAAATGGTATTGTCATAAAATGACTTGCAAAATACAAGAAGGCCTTGACTCACAAGCTCGGTGAGTGACATAAGACTGAAGATACAGAAGTAAGCAACTGTAATTGAATACTACGTATGCTTAGGGCCAGAAGGGTGTTAAGACTCTGTTAAATGATATGAGTTAACGCCCTTATGGATCTGGGCAGATTTGATTTAATTGACTTCCTTTCCAATTCAACCTGTAAGTGTACATTAAACCAAATTTGTTACTGCAAAGGCATACCGTATGAATAGAGCGTTGCATCGAACATTTATTTTTAGATTCCCTCAACATGCAGAAAAGTGAATAATGTACAAGATGAGAGAGACATATTATGCACGTCATTTCAGAAAGAAAAAAAAGGGAGGGAGCTGTTATTATCGACGTTATTGTAATTGAATCAAACCTGTATACTAGAATGAATTCCAAGAAGAAAAATGAAATTGAAAAAAAAAATATAAATGTAATAATATAGACTCCTAAATTACTTGACAATAATACTGGATATTTGATATACTGGATATACATTTCAATTCTTGGCTAGTTGGGGAAAATTTTTGGATTATAGAAATAGTGTAATTTGTTTAAGGGTGGTGGAAGAATTTTTTAATGTGATAGTTGTCTCGTGGCTGAAAGAAGGGCGTTGGCACGCGCGCATGCCATAAAGCAAATTTCTGGTAACACACTTCTAAAGTTTTGATTGCTTTATGTTATACCATTATTAAAGTTGACAGGGATTTTTCTCTTCATTAACTAATAAACAAGTGAAAATGGATGGTAAATACCTAATTTTAGTAGTTTCGCATCAAATAAGCACATATTTTTGAACGACCTTTTGCTTAACGCAATTAATAGTGGACCTCCGTGTTCAGCAGAAGAGCACAAAACGCTTATACTCCTTTCTGAAAGCTGCACGACGATTTGCATATTGAAAATTTTAAAAAATAATTCGGTTGAAAACTGTAAAATAAAGGGTAATTGATTAATCAACACCCCCCCCCCCCCCCCCCCCCCCCCCCGCCCATGGATCCACTACTGATTTTCCACGAGCACTCACCAATAACAATAGCGTCATGCTGTATGCTCAGGGAAAGGTCACTTCATATCTGTGTAGTTAGCAGATTGTGCGCTGGACGTTGAAGGTTGTGCATGTCTACTTTTAAGTCTGTTTACAGCCAGAAGGGCATAGGGAGCTAGTCAGCGACCTTCTTCCTCTCAATAGACGATCTCACCTTGATGGATTGCAGACCGAGCATGCAAAAGCTGTAAACCATTGTAAATTAGATTTATGTCATTGGGGAATACACATATGGGAACATGTATGAACATATCGTTTGCGAAAGAGCGAAAGGGAGAGACAGAGACAGAAAGAGTGTGATATCGTTAATGAAATGGTCTTAAGATAAGAGGGAATAGACATGTGACATGGCAGGCACTACTGACAATAATCAGAACGAAACCTTGAAAGATGAGTCGCTGTTTTCCTCCCCGAGAGAATCATTTTAATATCATTAATGAAATGGTATGAATATAAGAGGGTCTAAACTTCTACCCTGGGAAACATCGGAAATAGCGCTGACCCACAAAGAAGGGGGCCTTGAAAGATTACTCTGTGAGAAGGAGAGAGAGGGAGAGAGAGAGAGAGAGAGAGAGATAAAGAGAGAGAAATTGGTGGGGAGAGGGAAGAGAAATAGAGAGAGAGAGAGAGATTGAGAGAGAGAAAAAAGAAGATAATATCATTAAGGGAGAGAGAGAGCACTGCACTAGGGAATGTGAGAGAGAAAAAATTGGTGGGGAGAGGGGAGAGAAATAGAGAGAGAGAGATTGAGAGAGAAAAAATAGGATATTATCATTAATGAAATGGTATTAAGCGGATCTAGAAAGCCATACCCTTGGAGACAACGGAATTAACACTGACCAGAAGAAAATCTTGGAAGTTAGATAGAGAGAGAGAGAGAGGGGGGGGGGGGGGGGGGGGGGAAGGGGGGGGGGGGGAGATGATTGGTAGGCCAAACCGAGAGTTCTTTTTTTTTTCAATCTCAATCGTGGGAGAGTTCTGGGGAGCGTTTCATCAAGCGTTTTGTCAGTGATTTTACTGACAAATTTGCTCTCAGCCCATCAAGATGCAAGGATTTCAGTAGCTTATAGCAGTTGTCGGTAAAAATCACTGACAAAACACTTGATGAAACGCTCCCCATTTGGGGCACTGGGTGGACAAAATGCAAAATAGCTGAACTGGGCATCGGAGGTGGTATCTCCTTTCATATTTAGAAATTTGTTTTTCCTACGTTTTTAACGGCTTTGTATAATTAAAAATAACTTAATTACGGACTAGATCAAATACACCAAAACATTGGGGTTCACGAACTAAGATGGATGCATCCAGATAAAATTAAGGTGAACCCCAACACATTTATGGTAAGAGTGTACAATCCTTTTTATGAATTAAAAACAGATATCTTTGTGTATTTTTTTTCGACCAGAAATTTATGGGAATGTGTGTCCCAATCAAAGGCTCCGGAGAATAACGCTAACTCTATGAGGAAATGATATTCATATGTCTACTCATTATGTAAGATTTTAATTTTAAAATATGAGTGATTTTTTATTCTATTAAACATTCTAAATCACACAGACTTTATCAAGAAGCTCACAATATTTCCTATTAGAAAATGCACATTTTTATCTAGTCTTTTTTAATTAGATGCATATAACATCGATCGAATTTCGTCTATCAGTATTTTTTTTATCGCTGTCTTGTGCCTAAAACACGACCCTTACAATGCTTTCAATTTTCACCAACAAAAGCATTTCAATCGCTACCCTAGTTTTTGACCTTATACATAATCGTAATGCTTTTTCACTTGGCATAACCTTTTGCTCGATTTCATTTTTGTCTTAACATCCTTTTTTAAAACAGATGAGACAGGAACATTAAAAGTCATGTATAGAAACTTTAAATGTCACAATGATGTTATCAACACTAAGTGTAAACATGTGCATCGCTTGATAACTTTAAGACAGCTATTTACTTGAAATAGGTCTACAACGTCCGTATAAAGGTTTGTCAGGAGTTTAGACATTTTGGCAAAATTGCATCGATTTCAGGTGGTAGTCAAACTTATCAACAGCTTTATTTTTATATCAGGGCTCCGTTTCATAAAAACTTGTTATCAATAACAAGTTACAATAATTGTTATAAGCTACCGAAATCCTTGAATCTGATTGGCTTAGAGCAAAATAATTTGTCATAGAAATGGGGCAGTTTTTTTTAAACGGGACCCAGATGTGGTGTAATCAACACGTGGGTCTAAGAATTAGAAGTGGAAATCAGGTTTTGTTCATTAATAAATATGAAACATTTAGTTATTGAATTCATAGAAGTAAAGTAAAGTTTTAGATTAATCATGTAAGATGAAATTTCATGACTTGTATTTCATTACGGGGAAATAAAAAAAAAACATGTCTTTAAACATTGATTCGGCTTCCTTATACATCGATACTGAAGCTAAAAGGAGGAACACAAAACATCTAAGAGAGAAATAATAAGAAATAAACAATTCTTCGCCATTGCGTCGTGTCTCCAGTCCCGGAAGATAACATTTGTTTCATATTCAGCCTTGAAATCCTCTCTCTCTCTCTTTCTCTGTCCATCACGCTATCATTGTATGAGCCCCAATTAATTAAGAACAAGTTCATTTCTATGGCACTAATGGACACGACATCGACTGGCAGATTTCGGGGAGGGGTGGGGACACCAGCTTGTTCCCTTTTTAAAACCTTATAAAATCTAATTAAGGACACAACCCCCAAACTGTACATGTCTCCTTTCTAATTCTAAACTCAAAATCAACCTGGAAAATGTGAGAACTTTTGTTTTTCTTGTCAGACACTTTTCTAAATTGTACCCCCCCCCTTTGTTTAAACATGGATCCGCCCCTGATTACATCTACCTACAATGGCATAAAAGCAAAAACGTCGTCAAAAAACGTAAGCAGGTAATGGTATCAGACTTTTTAATCATTTATCGATACAAAAAGCAAGTACAGCTTATAAACATATGAACACGATATTGAGTTAAATAAGAATTACTTCTCTAAAATCAGTCATCTCTGACGAGCAATTAAAAAAAAATCACCACATTGCTGGCACGATTTTACTCCAAAATCATTGCCAAACGAAAAAGGGGTATTACATTCTCCAGATGCTGTAGGGGCGGGGGTGGACAATTTGTACTTAAAGTGTACTTCAACATTTGTGTTCTGCCTTTGTACTCCCCCTTGCCCCCCTGCATCAACCAATAAACATGTTATTTTCATTTGTCGTTTCGTAATAAGTAGGCCTAACTCGAGTAAAACGTCTAACGAAATACATAACTTTAAGTGCAACGCGTTTAACGATTCTTAGGAGTATCTTGTTGCGAATTTTTGAATAACTATGCTTCACATATTACTTTCTTCCTTCTCGTCGTATATTATCTGAATACGGTAAAACCTTTTTTTTTCAAGCCAGGCGCAATTTATAACACCCTTGATCAAGGAAATTAGAGTTGAAGTAAACCTGAAAGGTCTCTACTTTCTCCCCTTAAAAACCATGGCCACAACACAAATATAATAAAGCACGACATGTAAATGCTAATAACCACTAGCTCATTCGTTCGGTTCTGTCTCTGTTTGCAATAATTCCCTTACGTTGCAACGATTTCTTTGTAGAAACCATGTAAAGGGGATTGTGTAATGTTGCCTTTTTGTGCAAACGAGTTTGCGGGGTTGCATTATGTTCGCCGGTGTCTGAAAATAAGAAACGTATTTTTTTGTGATACGTGTACGCTTAACATTATATTAATACATGTATTGAGTTGTTAATATCGAAGTTCCATGCATTATTTTTTTTCTAATTGAGCAACGGGTTCTTTGATTGCTTTGGGTAAATGCATGCATAACATATTAATGTTGAGTCATTGATATCGATTTTCATATTTGGGCCTTGGGAGATGATACTGAGCTGGAATATTGCCAGGCTTGTATTCAAAGATCAAGAACATTCTAATGACATACAGGGGCGGATCCAGGATTTTTCAAAAGAGGGGGCACACTGCCGTACACGATAAAGGGGGTATTTTTTTATTGCGTACTTAAGGTATGCCAGTTGGGTTTTAAAGGGGGGGCACAAGCCGGGTTCCCCCTATGTAGATCCGCCACTGAGGAGATTACTTTATGGCATAATAAGCATCAACGAGAATATAGAAAGTATATGTGAACATACAATGTATATGATCCCAAACTTTGACAGTTAATTAGAAATGCTGACCTTCTTAATTTCAACTTGACTATAATTATACTCTGCACAGAAGTCAGTAGCTGCTTTCTTTTCTAATCTTATTCACATATCTAGAATAATGAGTGAATGTGCACCAATAAAGCTGTAATAAAGTATTGTCAAAATATCACTTTAACAAATTCGAGCTGACGGAGAAAAAGCATACTGCATTTATGATCAAACCCATACTCTTTATAGACCTATAAGGTACTTAATTTTGCTTCAGTATTTTTGTTCGGATATTGCAATATGACGATTTCCTTTATTAAGTGCTCCCCTTTTGTCATGTTATTCTTAAGCATCTAAAGAGTATAAATTGCGTGCTACACCTATTGTGCATATATTTTTTTAATTTATAAAAAACCTCTTTAATGAGAAAAAAATAAGACTGTTCATGTAAAACTAACTGATGCATGAATTGAATTGACTTTATTAAACATCATTGACATTATGTACATCAATATTTTGCTTCAACCAGAAAGAGAGAGAGAAAAATAGTAACAATTTATATACATTTTAATAACAAAATATGTACACATATCAGTGTAACTATATCAATAATATTTGATTCGTATATATTACATGTATAAATAGATTGATATGATATAACTCATTTCAGAATTCCCCCCTTAATGGTATGATATCTATCCTTTATGTAATTTGCTAGACTGAGTATGACATATTCGTTGTCTAATTTCATTAAGAATATGCATTTTTCTTCTGCTCTGAGAAAAGCAAAATTAGGGATTTTTATCGATAACGCATCTAAGAGGTTTTTCTTTGTTCGTTGAATCTAGGGTAGTTCGCCACCAATCTCTCCTTCCTCACATTCAGTGCATATTCTAAGGTGTATATTGTTGTTTTCTCGGGTCTTCTGTGTCTTCCTGTTTCTATTACTGAATATTATGACAAGTTATTCTGAAGCGGCATATATTCTTCGGAGGCGAAAACTTTCGATAACACGAAGATATCTGACTTAAGTTTCCGTATGCTCTTAGTTTATTCCCCTCCCCACTATTCCCTACATCACTGTGCAGATATGTAGTGAATTGGTTTTTGAAAAAAATCCTTTATAACGGAATTTACTTCACTACCGGCAACCCGTTCACTGTCAGTTAAGTCTACAACATCAATACATTCATTGTTTTCACCAAGATATATTTTACAAGCTTTCAATAACGTATTCTTTAACCAGCATGCAGTGTATTTACTTGTTATTACTTTATTCATTTCATATACACATGTCATTATAGGGAATTACAATCAATACCTTTCATCCGTGACTAATACTTAGCTACACAAGAGCATATATCAATTAATAATGGGTATTCTCCCATCTCAGCCAAAATGGCTTTATTGTTACTTTTCTTATTTACACCAAGAGTATATCTGAGCACTGTAAGTGAACAGGTTCCAAAATATTTTTGAAGAATATATAGTTTTGAGTGACCTACATCATTTCTCAGAGGTTTTCCAAACTCTATGACCATGATGACAATAATGATCCCCAAGCAGGGGTGTCGATCCGTGTTCATGATTGAGGGGGGGGGGGGGGGTGACAGGCGAGGAAACGAAGCCAGTGGTGTATCTATGGCGCCCGGGGTAAACAATGAAGTTACGCCCCCCCCCCCCCCCGAGTGCCCAAACTTATCTACGTTATTGTACAAGCAAGGGAGCAAAACGACTGAGCGACAAATTTTTCAATTTTTAACCCTAAAAACGCAATTTCTTGCACATCTTATACCCAGGAAATTTTGCAATTGACCACCGCAGTTGAGCGGTAGAGAAGCTCGAATTTTATACATTGATAAACGGTTTTCTATTCACTCACTTCTACAATCAGGAGCAAAACGAAAACGAAAACCTTATAGGCTGGATAAAGAGTCGAGAAATTCAGCAAGGCGACCTGAAGTTGAGATTTCTTTCAAAATTTGAACCTTTGCAAATGCTGTTTTTATACACTTTATCCTATATTGGGGGCGCAATATTTAGCAGGAGTCATAATTATGAAACTTATATGATATAGCGAGCAAAGCAACTACATCTTTATTTTTTATACTTTTTGAACCCTTTAAGCTATTTAGGAACTACATACTGGGGGGGGGGGGGGGCGCGAAATCACGAGATCCTGAAAGAAAATAATTATGCGAGAGAGCATAGCGACCGCGCTTTGGAAAACTTTCGCATTTCAAAACTTCAAAAACTAGATTTCTAGTGCATTTATACCCTGCGGATTTGGGGCGCTTTTTATAATCTGTAAGGATTATAATTTTTTTATTTTCCCCCCTTTTTTTTATTTCTCTCCTTTGCATTTTTTCGCCCCCTCCAAGTGTCACCCGGGGCACGTGCCCCCAGGCCCTCCCCCTAGATACGCCACAGAGCGAAGCGACCGAGCGAGAGGAGGGTGTGGATTTTCGTTTGCGTTGTTGAAAGTGCCAGCAGCATTCATAGTAATACCTAAATAATTGACTTTAAAAAAAACTTCTATTACTTCACCATCTATATCAAAGTTGTGGTTCTTCAACATTGTTCCATTTTATTACGATTTAGTATTATTGTCTAACTCGTAGCAGCTATATTTGCTGCAATATTCTTGTAACCTGCTGAGCATTGATTTCATACCTTCTTGAGTTTTTGATATAAGAACTATATTACCAGCAAACATCAGACAGTTTACCCGTTTCCCGCTGAGATAAACTGGGTCTGTTCCAATTACTCCTATATCATTAGGTATAGGTCATTCAAGTACAAATTACACAACATTAGACTTAAAGTACAGCCTTGTTTGACCCCAGTATTTGTTGTAAAGCAAGGTGTAATTCCATTGTCAATTTGATACAGTCAACCTCGCCTAAGTCGATCATGACGGGACTGAGTGAAATGCGTCGACTTAGGCGATTTTCGACTTGTGCGGAAGTCGAAGAAAGTCCGACTTACGTGTGTACATTGTATACATAACACGGGGACGCCGCAGTGCGGACTGTAGTCTAGTTCTGGACTCTTTTTATTGATTTTTTTATTCGCCGACTATACGCGATAAGCCGAGTGATGGCACGATCCCGAGAACCTGTTGGCCCCGAAAAAAAAGAGTCCAGTGCAATTGCTCCACGCTGCGACTTTCCCTGAGATTTTTCAGGGAGAGCAATTAAAATTGGCCGCACCTCCCCAGCTAAAGCGCTAGTGAACTTTGGACCCCTGACGTCAGCGTGGACCAATTGCATTGGACTCTTTTTTTTCGGGGCCAACAGGTTCTCGGGATGGTGCCATCACTCGGCTTATCGCGTATAGTCGGCGAATAAAAAAATCAATAAAAAGAGTCCAGAACTAGACTATGCGGACTGTGGCCGGTGGCCCGGCGGCGTCTTTTTTTTTTGTAACCAAGCCTAGGCAGATTTCGCATTTTTTCATGAATATTCATGACGCAGGGTCGGGAAACGGTTACGATTGGTCTTCATGAAAGCACGGTCGCCGGTGGGGGAAAAAACGTTCAACGTGTACGCGCCTAGCCTACGTTCATGTATGTATTGTTTAATTTTCAACATATTCACCCCACCTATGCAATGTGACACGTAAAAAATTGGATTGAGCAGTCAATTTCAAAATCAAGTTTTGCATTAATTTATTGCATGTGCGTAGATCTAATTTAGTAATTAGCTCTTTTGAGGACACCCTCCTTTTCCGACCAAAATTGACACTGCAGTTGTAGTTGGAATTACTCTGAAAATAGGTCTAGGCCTAGGCTATGCGTATATTGACAATTGCCCATCGTAATGTTCTCCACAAATGAACTTTACAACAATATGCAGAATCAAGACACAGACTCTAGGCTAGGTCTAACAACGTTACGTTAGAGTCTTACTGTTCACGTTAGAAATTACATTTCCTTGCATGCACACTGTAATTAGCACTTGCACCCTGCTCCTGTAACGCACATTGCCCTGAGGTAGAAGAACTACAAGAGTCTTCAGGACTGAAAGAAGCAGACTACTACTAACGTTCCAAACGTTAGTACACCAAGAAAACAAATTATTTTGGTGACCTTTTAGCTGATGAAAACAAAGTGCGTAACTAGTTATTGTAGGTAGATCTAAAATCATCTAGATGTAGATCTACCCCCATCATCAATCATTTACTAGTACTGATTAGATCTAGGTGTAACTCATCATGCTCATTGACCTTAAAATAACATTCACTTAATCTAAACTTAACTGAAATTGAAAATTGTAACAAAATTGGTCTAGTTAGAGTAGATCTAGAGTAGAGTCTTGGCTAGACCTGCAAATTTGATGATATCACACCATCACATTCCGATTCCATTTTGAAGTTGGGTCTACCACACGTCTATTATTAGGCCAGCATTTTGAGGGATACGGGAGGCAATTCTAACTCTTATAAAATTATTGAGATCTAACTTAGATCGATAATAAATTCAGTGCAAAAGTTAAACGTAGGCTAGGCGCCTACACGTTGAACACATACGATCATAATATGCGTACGTGCGTGCAGGCCAGGGACTTTTTTCCCCCACCGGCGACCGTGCTTTCATGAAGACCAATCGGAACCGTTTCCCGACCCTGCGTCATGAATATTCATGAAAAAATGCGAAATCTGCCTAGGCTTGGTTACAAAGAAAAAAAGACGCGGCCCGGCGGTTTGATTGATTGGGAGTTTTCAAGACATAATGTACCATGATTTATATTGTGCCGACGCGACATCGAGAAAATAAGAACATACATGTACTGTACCTTTCATGTACCCAGTTTATTACTTTACACTCCTGTTACAAGTTGGACAATAAAGAATAAAAGCAGACACGTCCAGTGATTAGTATTAAATCCTCCCTTACATCCATTTATATGCACATGGCCGTGAAGGCAATAAAATTGCATGCAGTGCATGCAGGTACGGCGGCCGGTCGTGCTCACATGACTCAACGGTTACATGTCGTTTTTCCGAAGGTTCGTATTTCCGAAGGTTCGTTTTTCCGAAGGTTCATAATTCCAAAGGTTCGTTATTCCGAAGGTTCGTTACTCCGAAGGTTCGTTTTTCCGAAGGTTCGTTTTTCTGAAGGTTCTTTTTTCCGAAAATGAAATAGGGTTCATAATTCCGAAGGTTCGTATTTCCGAAAATGAAATGAGGTTCGTATTTCCGAAAATAAAAAGGGTTCGTATTTCCGAAAATGAAAAAGGGTTCGTATATCCGAAAATGAAATAGGGTTCGTATTTCCGAAAATGAAAAAGGGTTCGTATTTCCGAAAATGAAAAAGGGTTCGTATTTCCGAAAATGAAATAGGGTTCGTATTTCCGAAAATGAAAAAGGGTTCGTATTTCCGAAAATGAAAAATGGTTCGTATTTCCGAAAATGAAAAAAGGTTATAAATTCAGAAAATATGGCGTCAATCCGTATTTCGGATAGGGAGGAGGGGAAAGACGGCCAAGTGTAAAGATATTCATTTCGTACTCAATAATCATAACAATGATGATAACAATTATAATAAAATCCAGAGAAATAGCCATTATATTATCGTAATTCCTATCAATATTATGATTATTATTATTATGATTATTATTATTATTATTATCATCATTATTGTTATTATTATTAATATTATTATCATTATTATCATTGTTCCTATTATAATAACCAATATTTGTGAGCGAGCGTAGAGAGCGAGCGCCTCAGGAATACATGTTTCATTTCTCATAAAATGATATTACTTCGGTGATTAAAATACATACTGATGTATTGAAGATAGTGAATGATTGGATTCCGGATTAAATTTGCTACAACGAAATTGGCTTGAAGGTATTTATATAATGTATATACCGCTTTGGAAAATGAGACACACCAAAGTTCCAAGTAGATCTTTACAAGCAGAAAATGGCCACGTAATGTTTTTGAAAGGGGGAGCTGATGCCTCTTGGCAGAATATCATATTCCCCGTTTCTACAATTTGCAAGCGAGCGAAGCGAGTTAGAAAAAAACATAAAACCCTTTTTTTATTGTAATGGAAATGCAATTTCGCCATCAAAAGACAAATATAGAACATGTAATAATGAGCCATGAATAATATTACTTAACTGCTGCCGAATATGGAATATTTGGGCACTTCATTCGCCCTAATGAAGGGCGTTCCCTGTCCCAAACTATTCCGTTTTTAAATCTTACGCGCTAGTGAGCAAGTAAAAAAAAGGAGATATTGTCTATAGAATAATGATTTTGTTACCAGATAATCCAAACAACGATAACATTTTGAGTACCTTCCCGCCCACAGATAAGGATAGCCGACCATCTCGCTTCCCAAAATAAAAGGATGTTCGGGCACCACGCTGCTGGATTCCAGCGAGCCAAACATTGACACTTTATTATCTTTAAGACATGTAAGATGTAATTACTTCGTCAAAATTCAACATAAATTGTGATTAAAAAAATACTATGAAAAGTGTATACTAAAAATAAGGTGGGGGCGTCCTGCATCCCTAGCCCTCAGAGCCATCTATTACAGAGTTTGGCCAACTCGGCTCCATGTAGGTAGCAATATGGCGCTTGTTGCTTTGTTAGGCAAGCACTAAACAAATGAATATACGCCATGTTGTGCCCAAATAAACCGAGTTGGCCGAAGTCTGTAATATGGCTCTGTAGATGACTCTACAAGCCCTCCCCTCCGGTCCCCAAAACAACAACAGCAATAAAAACAACAACATAATATTACAGAGAGTTCATAAAGGAGTCACTGCTATGTTTAATAAATAGCCTGGCAAGTAGCACAACATATTATAACAAGCATATTATTGATACGTATAGGCTATAGGCCAATTATACGATCATGACAAGGGAAATAAAAGAAGCAATAGTAGAGTAACCGGTGCAATATCTAAGTCTGGTCGCATAACTCCATCCAAAATGACATCGTCATCGTAATTCTGGGTAGTCCACTTCATAATAACAATTGTAATAATAATAATAACAATAATAACAACAACAACAATAATATTATCAATAATAAAAATTATAATACTGATAATATTAGTAATAATAATAAATATGATAAAACAGATAATACTACTACTACTAATAATGATAATAATGATAATTATAATAATAACAATAATAATAATACAAATAATACTAGTAATAATAATAAATAAATGAATAGATACCATAAACAACCAAAGCCGAAGAAAGATGGATCGTAACAAGTTAAAGAAGGAGTCTTATCATCAGGCTGATATGATTATCATAAAAGGAAACAAAAGTAAAACCAAACTATAATGCAAAATATCTCAAACAATTTATGCAGCAGGGCAGACTGAAATCATTGAGCATGTTTTATAACCTTGCAAAAGTATTAACATTTCTTAAAACAGATTAAAATCTTAAATTGTAGAGGTAAATGAATGAAATGCAGCAAAGTATATACTGTAAGTAATGACCTTGCTTACATAACTATACAGCATTTTGTTTGCCGCATATCTGAAATGATCTATGACGCAGATAGTTTTCAAACACTTTACAATTCCAACAGAACTTTACAAAAGCCGTGCAGCAGCTACTTCTTAAGAAAACCAAATTCAAGAAAAGAAAGATAACAAGTGAGCAATAACAAAAATGTTAAAGCCACTGCTATGTAGCACACCGCATCTGAAGAATAAAAATAACTCTTTATACTGGCATATTATGTGTAAGTATATAGGTCAGGTGCAATCGCTAATTGAATATAATGATAATGATTAAAAGCAACATACAACCAAATTTGAAGAATAGTGGATCAAAATGTTAAGTTTTCTTTCAGTCGGGCTAAAATAATTATCATACAGGGAATAATCCTAACTATCTATGCCGCGTTAATAGATTAAAATCATTGAACATGTTCTTTAACTTTGCCAAAATACCATCATTTCTAAACATGGATGAAAATCTTTCATTTTATACAGCTGCTTACAGCATTAAAAAATTGGACAGATTCTAATGAGTTGCTTCATTTTACTGCACAGTCTGCGTTTTTAACAGTTACAACCGCTGACCTGAAGTTTGAAATAACTTTTACAAGCATAACGAATTACAAAACACTAAAAGACATTGAGAGTAAAACAATCCTCATCGTAAAAAAATAGAAATAAGGAATTACACATGGAGAAGAAAACATTCTGACCTAAGTTAATGGCTTTTATCAACCAGTGCCCCGCCTTATAAGGAGTTGAAGCGATTTATTTGAAACAATCGCAAGTTAAAATCAATCGCAACTCTGTACTTAACATAGGCCTAGGCATAGGCGTACGAGAAGGGGGGCTGCTGCAGCCAACTCCCCCGGATTTTGAAAGTGCAGATATTCCGGTAACTCACACCTCATATTCAGGGAGTGAGGTGCCCGAATATCCTCATATTCCAGTCATTATATGCCGAAATACGTTATTTTTATGATTTTTCACAACGGAAAGGCATAATTATTTTTGGTCGCTAGCTTCGCGCGCTCGTAAATTAAAAAAAAGGAAAGTTGCTATATTTTTTACAACAAAAAGGCCATATGTGCCGTAACAGGGATCAAACCCCCAACCTTCGCGTTTCCAGTCAAGCGCTGTAAACCGTTCGACTACGACACCTCCACACACGCACACACACACCCTCACACACACACACATAAACACTTATTCGATTTTTCTAATCTGTCCTCTTATTTTCGTCTCTTTTCTTTTCTCCTCTCCTCTTTTATAAACCTTCCCAGTTTTGTGTCTCCATTTCATTTTTTTTATTCATTGCGGGGGTGGGGGAGGTGCTTTTCGTCGAAAAGAGATCCGCTTTTTGAAGATGGCAATTAAAACCATAATATCCTATCGTTACCCTAAATTTTCCCTTTAACGGTGGCGTAGCTAGAGTCTAGCCATTGTGGGAGCACTGGCACCATTGGAGGCACAAGTCTTTTGGAATAATCTTAAAGCTAATCTAAGACGCCGCTGGTGGAAGACGGTTGGGGGGGGGGGGGGGGTTGCCGGAAGGGGTCCAACCGTCTTCTTTCATATTCCATTTTTTTTCTTATTTTTTCGCCATCCGATGAGGGAGGGGTGGGGGCGTGCCCCCCCCCCCCCCCCCCCGTTGCTACACCTGTGCTCCTGATGAATTCGCCTTTTTTTACCAGGAATTCTGAACCCTTTTTCATTTTTCGGAAATACGAACCCTATTTCATTTTCGGAAATACGAACCTTATTTCATTTTCGGAAATACGAACCCTATTTCATTTTCGGAAATACGAACCCTTTTTCATTTTCGGAAATACGAACCCTTTTTTCATTTTCGGAAATACGAACCTTATTTTATTTTCGGAAATACGAACCCTTTTTCATTTTCGGAAATACGAACCTTCGGAATTATGAACCCTTTTTCATTTTCGGAAATACGAACCTTCGGAAATATGAACCCTATTTCATTTTCGGAATTATGAACCTTCGGATAAACGAACCTTCGGAATAACGAACCTTCGGAATAATGCAACAAATGTTCGGAATTACGAACCCTTTTTCATTTTCGGAATTATGAACCCCCAGGCATGGGAAATTAGTGTTTCGGAAATACGAACCTTCGGAAAAACGAACCTTCGGAAAAACGAGATGCCCCCGACTCAACACATGACATTTTGTTCTTCACATGGAGATCCGCCAGCAAGTCGGGGAATTTTTGTAAACAAAATCGGCGTGTGGCAGTTTCGACAATGATTGATTTCACATCGCCGTCTAGTTCGACTTGCGCGGTGTAAATTTAATGCTTTTTCATGGTATTGTTCTGAGAATTTGATCGATATAGGCGAATATTTGACCTTCAAAAATCGACTTGTACAAAGGATTAACACACGTAAGTCTATGAGGATAAATTGGGACTTTTTATTTTCATCGACTTGAGCGAATATCCGACACTTATTCGTAACTTTTTATATATACATGTATCAGTAACGATATCGTAAAATTTCCCCCCTATTCCATAATGCAGTAGCTTATAAAAAAAAGACCTTCCCGCCAAACATTATCGACTGTTTTTTTTTTCAGATCTACAAAACATAGATAAATGTGTCTAATTTCTTCTTTCTCTTTTTGTTTTACATACCTATCAATAATATGGTCTTTAGCACAAAGATGTGATGTTCTATTACTCTCTTTAAAACATATTTGGTTACAAATCTTTAAGTTGTTTTCATTGAGATATTTTACTAGTCTCATATTCAGAACACTGTAAAATAGCTTTCCCATACAGCTTGATAGAGATATTCCCCTGATCAGTTTTGAAGCCTTACTTGAATATCAAAATTATATAGCTTTCAGACCACTTTGGGGGAAATTCGCAATTTATGAGTATCATATTGAATACTTTTGCCAGAAATGGGGGAAATAATACTTTCCCGCTTTCAACATTTCATTCAGAATTTTATCACAACCAGGTGATGTTTAAAAAAAATATCTTTATACATTCAAAAACTTCTTCTGATGAGAATGAGAAATCCAAGGTACTAAATGTCCTTTTTAAAGGGCTGTATTTCATAGGCTTGTCAATTTATTTTGTTCAATATTAAGTATTTGTTCTATATTCCTTAGATTACGAATGCATTATACTCTTTTGTGGGAGATATATTTTGTCAGAAAGAGGTTCGCTTGACGTATTCAATTCATTAAGTTCCTCTATGATATTCCACAATTCTTTTGAGTTTGTGTTTTCGTTGTTTTCCATCTGGGTTAATAATTTTTTTCCTTGCTTTCCTGATATTGCCTTTTAGTCTTTTATTGAATAGTTTTGAACATTAAGATAACTATGCGAATTCATGAATATGTATGAAACTTCAGGGGCGGATCCAGGATTTTGTAAAAGAGGGGGCACAGAGCCGGAAAATATTAAGGAGGCATTTTTTTTATTGTGTACTTAATGTATGCCAGTTGGGTTTCAAAATGAGGGGGGGGGGGCCGATCCGGCCTTCCCCTGGATCCGCCCCTGCACTTAAATTTCGGACTGGCAGGTCAGGGATTATTAATATAGGTTTTCCCGCTCGATTTCATATTTTTGTCAGTCAAATTAATTTAGATGCATTCAAATTCAGACACTATCGTCTAACGATCGATATCGGTCTTTCATATTTTGAATGGAGTCATTGAAATTATTTTCGAGACAAGCGGATAAATTTATGAACACTGAAATTCATTTATGGACAAGATTATTTCATTTAATATCATTCCATTTTTCTTTATCCGCATTCGATTTATTTTCAGGGCATTCAAATTAGGGATCGTTCTTCCGAATTCGTTTCAGTACTATACGGTTTCAAATTTCGTGCATTAGATTTCAATGTTCATGCATTCAAATTAAGAAAGTACCCCAGATAGGCCTGTTTGGGCATTCACTTTCATTTTAAGGAATTCATTTTTAAATCATCGATTCGTTGACCAACTTTCACGGATTTCGTGGTTTTTAATGTACTCAAACTTATACTGTCTCGTATATATAAAGGGAGGGAATTCCAAAATTTAGGAGCTGTATATGATAAAGTATTCTGGGTTAATGCCGTACGAGTTCTTGGCAAGTGATATAGATTGATTTGTCTGGTGGGGTAATGATGGATCTCATTATTTGCTGTAAATATATAAAAAAAAACTCTGTCTAACAGGCATGTCGCACTGTTTCCCAAGGCTAATATTCCATAATTTAGATATGGTAAAACTATTGTGGAGTATATAGTTTTCCAAACACTTACAATACACATTAAATCGAATGCACTTATTTAAAACTTGCCAGCCGTTTGATGAAATTGAATGACCGAAGAGTTACAGAAGCCGGTTGCATGTGAAATTGGATGCTTCGATTTCAAACTTTTGCTTGTAAGTCAAATTTGAATGAAGAATTTTAAGAATCTGTTGCACAAAAAGTTAATTTGCATGTGTATAAATGAATTTGGATGCTCATTGGTTATATCGTTTCCTCTTTCTTCAGATGAGAATGAACCATTTGAAGAATTTGTTGCACGAATAGTGAATTTGGACGAATCAAAGTGAAATTGATTGCCCGTTCCTTAAATCGTTTGCTCTTAATAGGAATCTTGATGACCCATTTGAAAAATTCATTGCACAGATCACGAATTTGAAGGAGCAAAAACTAAATTAAATTTACATGTACCATGGCGATCATATCGTTTGTGACTTCGGATGCTCGAAATATGAAATAGATTGAACAAATTGTGAAATTGAACGGGAAAACCTATATTTTACATGAAAAGTGACCTTTACACTCGCTTGATTGTTCTTTTTTCAATCCCCAGGCAACTTGTTCATCGTGAACCTTGCACTCGCTGATCTGGGTGTTTCTATCGTGGTCAACCTCGCCTCCGTTGCCGGTAGCATTACCAGCAACGAGGGGATCTTCCTCAAGTACGAATGGCTGTGCGAAGTCATCGCTGTCGTCTGTATCGTTACGTAAGCTTTCAGTGGCAGTATTTTGTACGTGCAAAGCAGACAAAATTATAAAAAGCTATTTAAAAAAAATGATATCCCATTTTCAGATGCCTTTGGGTTTAAATCGAAAATTTGAAAAGGGGGCACATTCATTTTTTACATGAATTGTGTACTGAGTGCATGCCACTCGGATTTCAAGTTGAGAGGGGGACCAGCAGTGGCGTATCTAGGGGGGGGGGGGGCACGTGCCCCGGGCGGCGCTTGGAGGGGCGCAAAAAAGGCAAAATAGAGAAAGGGAAAATGAAGAAAATCACAATCGGATTATGCGCCCCCCTCCAATCGGTATAGGGTTAATGCATTAGAAATACAATTTTTAGGGTTTAAATGCGAAAATTTTCTAAAGCTCAGCCGCTTTGCATAAATTATTTTTAAATAGCCTTTTTTAAGGGTTAAAAATTTCAAATATAAAGATGTAATTGTCGTTGCTTTGCTCGCTATCATGTAAGTTTCATCTGACTCTTGCTAAATATTCCGCCCCAATAATTTTAGGATAAAGTCCATGAAACAGCATTTGCAAGTGTTCAACATTTGACAATATCTCAATTTTCGGTCGCCTTGCTGAATTTCTTAACTATTTCGTAAGGGTTTTCGTAAATTTTGCTCCCAATTTTAGAATTGAGTGAATAGAAAACCGTTTATCTATATATAAAATTCGAACTTTTCTACCGCTGAATTTCAGTGGTCAATCGCGAAATTTCCTGGGTAAGATGCACAAGAAATGGTGTTTTTCAGAATTAAAAATGGAAAAAATTTGCCGCTTGGTCGCTTTGCTCCCTCGCTTATACAATAACGTAGATACGTTTGGGCACTTGGAGAGGGGGGGGGGGGGCAACTTCATTGTTTTTCCCGGGCGCCATAATACCTAGATACGCCAATGCGATATTACAGTGTGCATGGCATCTCTGTAAATATCATAATAATCAAGTACAGTTCTTAATTTCCGCTTCTCTGCTCAGTGACATTAAGTTATATTCACAATGTGGAAAAAGGCGAATGATGAAGCTTTTTACACTCGATTTCGCACCTTCACCGAACCGTGTAGATGATAACCACACGGTAACACGATTGGTGTGCTTGCGCAAGTTTATGTGAACCGGGTTAAAGATGTGATGGGTAAATCCACAATGACCCCCCCCCCCCCCCCCCCCCCCCCCCCCCCCCCCCCCCCCCCCCCCCCCCCCTCGGACACAAAATCATCGAAAAAACTAATAGTAACGTAAACATCACCACTCCAGTGCCACGAATCGGTGGATTTCCAAACACTTAGGATCCATATTGAAAAGAAAAGTAACAGAAATAATAATAAAAGGGGTACAGTAGTTGGATTGAACGGGATATTTCCATCTGCATGTAGTACCAACAGCTTCCAAGGGGACATGCTGGATGACTAGATGAAAAGCTCAATCTTGAGACTGGACTCCCCAGAGAGTGGATCCCCTCTGGATCCGCCCCTGAATATTATATTAGAAAAAGTCCAAACGCACCCTTTCGGCAAAACCGGGGGGGGGGGGGGGTGGCTTTGGACGACTGGTGGCATTCCAGGCAACACGACTCAACGCGACGCTCCCAACGCACCCTTTCCGCAAAACCGGGGGGGGGGGGGGGCTTTGGACGAATGTTTGCGTTCCAGTCAACGCGACGCGACGCGACGCAACCCTTCCGGTACAAGCCTTGTGCAACTAAGTTGTCTAACCATCTTCTATTCACACCTTGCATGATTTCCAAGGGTATTTTTTGGATTTATTGACTAGAGTTGATTTAACTTTTGCATCTCTTTCCTGTATTCGAGCATAATCGACTGAGCAAAGTCGACGGATGTGGTGATTTACGCTGAATTTGGTACCTTGACACAAAATGTAATTGATTGAGAAAGTGTTGCTCAAGATGTTAAAATAATGGGAAGTGTTGATCTGTTATATTATTTTGAGCGACTTTTCCATTTGTGATATTTCAGCGATTTTCCAGTCTAGTGTTTAATGTTGATTCATGTTAGAAGTTCAGCTTCTACATATATGTTCAGTCAACCATACTTAGCGTAATGGACGAAGTATTATTGCATATGTGAATAATGGTAGTTCAGTGGTCTCGTTATGACGTTATCTAAAGGTCACGCGCTCGAAAACAAGTTGATTCTCTGGTATAGGCATTAACCCCGCGAATAGGACTTAAAACCGTAGATTCAATTGTTGCATAACTATACAAGTCTTATTTGCGTTACCAGTCAGACTTGAAAATGGAATTGAGATCGGACTCTCTCCAGTATATTCATAATCAGAACAAGCTCGAGGAAAAACGACATCTTCGTTAGATATGAAATCATGTCTTGTCAAATACAATGCTCAAATAATTAATACGAATGTTTAGCATCTTGTAAATTCAAGTTCAATCTTTGACGGGTGAATGAAAACAGAATCATTATCTCTTTCTTTACTTACTAAAAATGAATAAAACATGGGATAGAAAATTGGTTTTAGTAGAAGCACAACATTCATAAGCTTATCAGTGAACACTTGAGAAAAACTGCATCAAGAAAAAGAAAATCTTGCAGCTTTTGAAAATTCAGATCACGATATGGGAACTATCTTTCTGGTACTGCAGTCATGTACATTTATGATATCATAAAAAAGAAAATTCTGATATTTTGGTGTGTGCAAAGAAGAGATATTCTACATGTTCTCGGTTAGTAAATGAAGAAGCTTGATGGGAGGAATTTAATTTGTAAACAAAATTTGTTAGGCATTTTACTCCCAGTGTTAAAGATCGTATGCTCGATCTGTAATGAAAAACACAAGTCAGAAAAAATTGGAACCAGCGGGATTCGAACCTGTCATCTACTGCTTGCCGGGCAGCGACTTAACCACCAGGCTATTCTGGTTCACGGCCAAGTCACGATGAACTGGAATCAAATACCCAAGATCCTCTTCTTTCTGACTCATTTTTCTGACTTGTGTTTTTCATTACAGATCGAGCATACGATCTTTAACACTGGGAGTAAAATGCCTAAAAAATTTGTTTACAAATGTTCTAGGTTCTTTTCCATTCTGTTGAAACAGGCTTTTTGTCTATGATACATAATGGCCATGTCCTCAGAATAGTTTTTACTAATAAATATCAATTTATGCATGTTTCTCTTCAGATATCAAAATATACCAAATATCTAGTGCACCTGCTACGCATAATGGCATCTCTATGGATGGAATCCATTTTGGATACATTGGATATTGCTGTGTCGGGCAAGCCTCTGACAAGCTATTTGAGTCGTCAAGAAAACTATTGTTCAAGAAGTATGCATACAAATAGTAAACAGGTCTAGTGAGAAAACGGATACTTTGAGGAAACTGTGTATAAAATGTGAGAGATTTCCACGCATGACATCACACAATATCAGTTCATTGCTATAAGAGAAATTCCTGTACTTGGTGATCTCGGCTTTTGCAATTTCATAAATGTCTTCATTCTGTCCAATTTTTTTCTGGAACTTTCATTAAGTATGTATCCCTGATTTTTCTGCTTTCTAACCAAGCAACTTTGCTTGAAGAGGTTAATTCCCCTTAACATTCCATCATGAGGACATTTTTTTTTAAAGGGAAGGTTGAGTTCTGGGAAAGGTGAAAAATAATCTGTGAGCTTTCTGATTCCTTTTATGTCAGTTTGGAAGAAAAGCTTAGTAGAGCTGTCCCCTGAAAAGGATTGCTCTTTATATGACCTCATATTGAAATATGACGAGATTCACGAGAAATATCTGAATTGTTCGGGCCGAACATTCATGCCACAGATTGTGTCAGCAGTCTCATATGGCCATTTCTGCGCGAGTGCATGTGCTTTTCAGCGAGATTCTGTCAATTTCTTATCATTTTGATGGTTCCAAAACCTCACAGTATACACCTATTCTTATGTAGACAAAAGTCATGATTAACGTTTCCCAATAATTACTTTGAGGCAGTTTCTTTCACAATGTAATCACATGACCAGAACTCGTTTCGGAGTTAAATAATGATTGATCTGAAGACTGGTATTTTGACCTCTCTCTGCTCCATTCTCCATCCAAGACCTCTGCTTTTACTCATCATCTCTGCCTCATTCTCTCTCTTTCTCTCTCTCTCTCTCTCTCTTTCCTTCTTCTTCTCCCTCACCTTAATATACCTTTTTATTTTCATCTCTTCACTATGAATGTCATTGTTCCATCCAGTCGTTCACCTGGAAAAGTAATAAACCTTCAATATTCTTGATTAGGTTTCACACATTGCATGCCTTAAATATTCACATTACCTTAAAAACTATAAACTCAATCATACTGAAATCATTGACCCGTCGTGGACTGTCTTCATCTGGCGGTCAAATCAAGGCTCGATCGAGGCAAATTACTAAGAACCATTTTTATAAAATTGTTATTGGAAAAGTTATATTAAAGTTAATCTTTTCCTCATATCATTATTTATAAATATTGAAAGTCCCTTAGATCTATCTATGACATTCAATGCAGCAAGATTATTGGGAGGTGCAGGGGTTTGAAAAGTATTTTGTAATTTATGAAAGTACTTTTACATCATTATATTTTTCATATTCACTTTAATCTATAACTTTGAACTCTCCTTTCAACGCTGTGTTTTATTCATATTCCTCGTCGATTATCCAACATTCCAACTTTTCTTCCTCATCTTCATTGTGTTCATATCTTGATATAATATTATAGACTTTGATAATACAGTCTGTTCGAATCAGTGAACAACATACCATTTCGCAGATTGATTTTCCTCCTATCTGGATTTTCAATCGGATTTTGGATTGAAATTTTGAATACAGAAATGAATTATTAGTATCATAAAGTATTTCATGATCTAAACAGAATTACAAATGATTGACTTACGATGAAATGATACACTTGTTTACAATTAAGTAATAACGTATTGATAATCGTTCTCACAGAAGAGTCTAAATAATTCATCAATATATTCTTAAGGAGCACGACATTTTCTTGGTGGTCTCGATTGCAGTCGAGTCATAGCCCAAATTTACGAATACCATCATCAAGTTTAAGACCATAATTCCAAAATGCAATAAGTCAAAGAAAGACAATGAAAGAAATTTAAAAACATATTTTTCAGACATACAATTATTTTCATGGCATAACCTATGTATCATAATTGAACTAGAGGCTTATACCATTACTCTTGTGCTACTGATCACTGTAGTAAACATGCTATGTAATCATTCAATGAGACAAAAGAAAGTATTCCAAATTATTGAAATACCCACAAATCCCGAGGTGGTCTTAAACTTTTGCAAATGATGGTAATTTCCTTGCATGGTTTTCTTTTGATTAGATGTTCATGTTCACTGTGGAGCATCGCTGCCATCGCCTTCAACCGATACGTCTGGATCTGCCACTGGCAAAAGTACAGACAGATCTTCAACCGGCGGACCGTCCCGATGATGATCGCGGGTCTGTGGCTCATCGGTTTCCTCATCGATCTCCCCAACATCTTGGGATGGGGAACACACACATTCGACTGGAAGGTAATTGTGGTATTGTTATTATTGATTCCCTAATACCTCAGTAACACCTCTAGATCGACTCCAAACCGACCTATAACCGACAAAATTTGGGCCATCCAGAGTTATTAAACTTCTTGTTTGGTCTCGTCGGTGTGAAAGTGATATTATTGAAATAATGTATCAATCCGCAGTTTGGAATAAGTGTGGAGACAGTGTATAGCAACAGTGTAGAAACAGTGTAAACACGGTGTGAAAATAGCATGGGAAACTTTGAACACTGGAGACGGTATATGAACACGGTGGAAAAAGGATTAATATAATGTAGAAACAGTGTGAACAAAGTGTCGAAACCGTGTAAACAAAGTGAACAGAGTGAACACAATATGGAAACAGTCCCGATGATGATCGCGAGTCTGTGGCTCATAGGTTTCCTGCTTGATCTCCCCAACATTCTGGGATGGGGGCACACACTTTCAACTAGAAGTTAATGCTATTCTCAGTTTTACTTCCGTAGACTCAAGTATTGCCCCCACAGTGTGGAAACATTGCAGATGACAGTGTGGGCACAGTGTAAACAGTGTAAAAAACGCTGTGAACAGTATGTGGAAACAGTCTGTAAAGTGTGAACTGTGTTGAAGCAGCGTGGGAAGTGGGAAAACAGTGCAGATAGTATTTTAAAAACAGCGTTGATCGAAAGAGTCTGGAAAGTGTGACAGTGTAAAAAAAAGTGTGAGCACAGTCACGCATTCATTATAAAACAATGTGAACAGAGTGTGGAAACATTTTAGAAAGTGTGATCTATAATACATTGTGAACACAAAGTGGAAAGAGTGGAAAAGTTGAACAAACTCTGGAAACAGCGTAGAAACCATGTTCACAGTGGATAGAAACAGTGTGAACGGTGTGGAAATAGTGTGAACAGTGTAAACATAGTGTGGAAATAGTGTGAACAGTATAGAAACAGTGTAAACACAGTGTGGAAATAGTGAGAAGACATTGCGGTGATTGTGATTTTCTTTTTCAGTAAACGGGACATACTAGTATTAATGCAAGAAACATGATCCCCAACTTTATACCATATCTTTTCAGGTGATGTCTTGCACGGGAGGGATGTCATTTGTTTACTCCTACGCCATCTTCTTCGCCATGACCGCCTTCGCTGTCCCCCTTCTCATCATCGCCTGCAGCTATATTGGCATCTTCCGCTTCGCTCGAAAGGCCGCTATCGCTCTCGACCGCATGCGCGATAAAAATGGCATCAAGAACAAAAACGACAAGAGCAAACCCGGAAGGGCCGCTCGGCCGGCTGACCTACGCCTGGCCCGCTCCGTACTTGTCATCGTCATCATCTACCTTGCTATGTGGTCGCCCTACTCGCTGACCGTGCTCATTGACCACCGTGTCGTGTACGACCGCAAACTTTACATTCTGTCGTATACCTTGGCGCATACCAACAGCAGCTTCAACTGTGTCATATACGGCGCCACCAACCAACAGTTCCGTCGCGGTTACATGCATTTTATCAGATTGCTTCTCTGCCGCGCGAAGAAGGTGGACTTGTTGGCTTCGGTGACCGGAACGGCGACTTTACGAAACAACCGAGTTCATCCTGCCGAGCAGACATCTCCTGCGACTCAAGAAAGTGCCGTACCATGAACTCAGAGAGCGTGAAGATGATGTCCAGGAACTGTTACTTAAGAAAGAGCAGTGGCGTATCCATCTTGAGCTGGCGTACGCCCCCGGCCCTCTCACCATTCAGACACATTTTCCAACGGATTAACCTGGGACAGACCGAACAATATGTTGTCAAGAATGTCCAACGCTATGGTCGCGGAGGCAGATTTAATAGATAATTATGATAGACATGACTCAATGCAGGAGTGGTAGTGCAACGATTTCGGATGTAGCTTACTTTACAAGACTACCCGAATTGCTGAAAACAATAAGCCTAATATCAAAATTTTAAGAAGCTTTATAAAAACTTTAATAAAGAGTAATAAACTTTAGTACCTTTAAAGCTTATTAAACAGAAGTAAATTTTAAAATAAGGTACTATTTCACTTACGAAAAATACCGTGTTGACAAAACAGTGATTGAAAAAAAGAAAATTATATGGGTAGTGACTAAGGTATGGGATTCCTTGGGAATCATAATTCATGTTTTGATGGCATATATATTGTTCTCCCTTCGTATGTACGAATATGATTATATTTATCACGATGTTATCGCGATGTCATCACTAGAGTG
The DNA here is from genome assembly GCA_025617745.1 of Heliocidaris erythrogramma. Taxonomy (NCBI): domain Eukaryota; kingdom Metazoa; phylum Echinodermata; class Echinoidea; order Camarodonta; family Echinometridae; genus Heliocidaris; species Heliocidaris erythrogramma. The sequence goes on from CM046870.1 coordinate 28,381,665, forward strand.
CAAATGAAATTAAAAAAATGAAAACCTGGTTACCATTAAACTCGAACTGTAATAATTCTTTATATTTCTCCCCTTTTCGCTCTATTATATTCATATATCAAGTCTCCAACTCTCTCTGTCAATAGCTCTCCGGTTGTCTTACCTTAGCTCTTTATATCCCCTCCCCATTCTCGCACTCCTCTCCCTGGACCTTCTCTGATTTTATAGGGTAAGGGAAGTGATATATGACCCCAGTCTCGTCTCGAGAGGCCAACGCAAAGAGAATTTGATTGATGCAGTTCTACACATTCATTTCAAGTACCGGTACATTGTTCCGAATATAAATGTATTCATGTTTTCAAGTGCCATATATCTATTGGTTTGATATCAAAAGTCGGGAAACGGGGACAGAGTTACAACTTAGGAGGTAACAACGCGAAAATGTGTCGTATGATATGTCGCTGAATAGACCGCTTCGGTAATGTATGCAAATTGTGTACATACCTTTCAAACAAAGGTTGCTCTTGACAACCTGAAAGCTTGCCGAAGGCTTGTTGGACATAGCAACAAATAGTGTATGCAAACTGGATTCCAAGCATTGAGGCTCATTTATAAACATCAGGTTAATGGAATAGCTCGTTACTAGGTGCTCTGAGAATTTATGTGCATAAATTTGTATACATTACAGAAGCGGTCTATTAGTTCACTGCTAAATGTATTGGCAATACAAAATGGTATTGATGCTTCAAAAATTGTCTTTAAGACATCTGTCCTTGTTTCAAAGGATAGCACATGTGTAAATTGAAAAATGAACATTCTTTGGGACATTTATTTTTGGGACTTTGGTACAGATGATGATAGCAATAAAGTGGTCGGCATTCCAATACCTCACAATTGCAGTAAAGTGTTCGCAAATACTAAATCGGGTCTACTCCAAAACCTCTAGTCCATCTCAACACACTCAAACTCGTTTGCTCTCATTCTGTGAATTCATTTGATGAGAGAAGAGTTGATGAAGATAGATGATCATGACTTACATGTATATTGTTGATTAGCTGAAATCAGAAGAAACTAGAAATATCACTGGAGATGATGATTAATACCCCCGCCCCGTGACAACAGCCTTTCTTGACTTTTGGTTGAAAACTGAGGAAGTAGTTCGATCCGCAAGATTTTTTCCCTGATTTACTGCCATAGATATGCCGTTTCCATGGCAACGCAGCTTCCGACACATCAAAAAAATATGTTGTACACATCTTCCCAGTAAGACCAATGTGTGTACCAAATTTCATGACTTTCGGTCAAAAACTGAGGAAGTAGTTCAATCCGCAAGGTGTTTCCTTGATTTTCTGCCATAAATATGCCGTTACCATGGCAACGCAGATTCCGACTCATCCGAAAAATATGTCTTGCACATCTTCCCACCAAGACCAATGTGTGTACCAAATTTCATGAGCTTTGGTCGAAAACTGAGAAAGTAGTTCGATCCGCAAGATTTGCAACAGACCGACCGACCGCCCGACCGCCCAACCGTTGACTGATTCCTATACCCTTCAAACTTCGTTTGGCGGGGGGTATAATTATGACAAAATAAAATGAAACAATAGATTATAATATGTGGGATGAAAAAACCGTAATGTCAGATTGAATTCTTGGAGACATCAAAGAAATTCACTTCTGATTAAAATAAATCTAAAATAAATCTACATGTACTGTAATTAACTACATGTAACAATTGTTGTTGTTGATTTTTTTTTTTTTTTTTTTTTTTTTTACTAAGAACGATCATGTAATGCAGGCCCCTGGGAACGATTTTGTTACTGGGGGTGCTCCTGGGGGTGCTCAGCGTTTTAGGGTCTCCTTTTAACTCCAAAAGTATCTGACAAGCAAAAAAAAAAGTGCTACAGCACTCCCAGCATCCTGAGCCTTCTACAAAAAATATGGGGGTGCTGCAGCACCCCAACACCCCCGGCTCCAAGGGACCTGATGTAATGTTGATGGGCCAAATACATATATCATGTATATTGTATGACATTGATTTAAAATGTATGTGCCTCTAAACGTACTGTTTTATTATTATGTGATATATTTAGTAACAAAAATGAGATTGTGAAACTTATCTAGTAAAATTATGCCCTGTGTAAATAAATAACTGCATCATTATCTTCAGAAAACTGTTAAAAATTAAGGCTTTCCTTTCTTTTCTTGGAGGCATTTTGACTGGCACACTTTCTAATGCTTGTTAAAGGAGTTTTAAGATTGATACAACAACTCATTTACCCTCCTTTAGTTTCCATCTCCAAAATTTTAAAAAATATTTTGGGGAAGGAAGAAGGAGGAGATGGGATCAGCTGTTTAACTATAACATTGAATTAATTATGTACCCAATTAATGTGTTTACTCTCTCTCTCTCTCTCTCTCTCAGTCTCTTTCTCTCTCTCTCTCTCTCCTCAGCTGTTTCAGCGTGTCATATATTGTATGGGATATTATTCAAAATTTCTGGAGCACCATGCTCAAAGCCCCATTCACTATATAACACTATGTTTTGAATACAGGAATAACATATAAATCACATATAAATCCTGCTGTTATAATAAATCCTGCTGTTATAATGACCCCGACTCCTTAATACAGGTTCACAACTTCACATTTTGTGCCTGAGTAACTCAGAGAGATAAGATAGAGCCATGTCATGAAAACACTGGAATGTTCGAAGGAAGATCATAAACTTAAAGGGAACTCCACCTTGGTATTAAGTTGATTTGAATAAAATAAGAAAAATGAGAGAAACAGATTAGTGCTAGTTTGAGCAAATCCGATAAGAAATAAGAGTTATGGATTTTAGAAGTTGTAATCAATCAAACGTACATTGGCAACTCTGTGACGTGTCTTGCAAACTCTTCTCCCATACACCCTGTACCCCGAAAATCATTAATGTTAATTTTCTCTAAAAAAATATTAAATCATACATGAACCTTACACGTAATCACTGCTCATGTGATTTTACACAAAACTTGTATGAAACAAATATATTCATTCATCAAAAACTAAGAAAAATGAAAATTTATGAGATTTTCTGTACTGAGCAGATGGGAGAGAAGTTCGCATGATACGTCAATTTGTGTATGATTGATTACAACTTCAAAAATTCATAATTTTCTTATTTCTTATTGTATTTTGCTCAAACCTTCCGTGATCGATTTCTATGTTTCTGCTTCTTTGAAAACGAACTTGCAATCAGGGTGGATTTTCCCTTTAATACATAACTGAAAGGCTCTCAGTAAAATTAAATCTCAGAAATTACATTTGCAATTGGTTTTTGTAAACTTGATGACTTGATAAGTTAAAGGGAAGGTTAAGTTCCGGTTAGGTTGAAAAATACTTCATGCTTTCCCATTCTCTTTAAGTCAGTTTGGAAGAATGTGAGAGACGAATAAGCGATTTCGTAATTAGGATTTGCGCATGAGCAGATAAAAGGTCGTTTGACATAAACTGGCATGTTCATTTAAAATTCACTGAGATAAGCATCGACTGTGATGTAATGATTATTCATATATTCATTTAATTATACCTTTCATTAAATCCACTGAAAAGCAACAAAGTGTTCATTGATGGTTGGTATTTGACAGTCTGCCAAATGATAGCCAACTTGCAAACAATGCGCTTTCCCAAGTGTTCATTGACGTGCTATTCTAGTCACCTGGTCTACGATGTCTTTCTTTCGTAGAGTTTGAATTCTGTAGGTTGCTATGTCGGGCAAGCCTACATATTATCTTTCTTTGAAAAGATGCCTATCCTAATAAAAAAAGGTAAAGGTCATTTGCGAAAAGTTGCTCATGAGCCAATTACGAAATCGCTTATTGTCCCCTAAAATGTATTGCCCTCATTTTTGAAATATGACAAGAAACAGCTGCTATGCTTAGACCTACTTTTCATGCCACATGCGTGTGTAATTTAATCCACACATAATTAAACTAGGTGTAAAAAAATTGGACACTTTTGATCGTTAATAACTCAACAGTTCAAAGTCTTTTCAGACTGAGGTTTTCAAAAATGTAAAATTGTAGAATGGCAGATTTATTTGGAATAAGTTTTGTAAAATTTCCCTCATTAACATTCTTAAAATAATGCTCTAAATATGTAATTAGATCTTCCCCTTTTGAAACATGGAGACCAAAAAAATCTGTGTGTGTGTGTCAATAACTAATTCAGAACACAACAATTGCTATTGTGCATCGCACCCGTCAATTTTGTCAACACGTTGCTATCCTGCTTCATTAATGATTCATGACACTGCGTTAAAAGGGGTGCTATGGAATTCCAGCTGCAATGCACAATGGCAGTTGTTGTGCTCTGCAATGATCGCCAACACAGACTTTGTGGCCTTGAATTTTCAAAAAGTGAAAATCTAATGAAATAATCAGAACATTTTTTAAAGAATAATACATGTAGTATTCACATATATGTCATATAACTTACTCCAAATAAATTTTGACATCCTTCAACTTTACAATATGAAAACCTCAGTCTGACATGAGTTTTAACTTTAGAGTTATTAACAATCAAGTGTCAATTTTTTTTGACACCTAGTGTAATTATGTGAATATTGTTCATGAGTTAGTCAGGGGCGGTGGAGCGTCTTTTAAAGTTGGGGGGGGGGCACCAGCAAAAATGAGCACTTTTTTTGGGAAAGGGGGCATTTACAAGGGGTGAAAAGGGGGACCATTTTGTGACATTTGTATTACCCTACAATCTAATTAATATAGTTATCATCAAGCATCACCTTCTTCCTTTTAGTGTGGTTCTGGTCACTATTTCAGCTTTCCGGACTAGTATGTAGGCCTAATGGTCTAACGTCCTTGAGTCGTACATCATATACAGCTATATAATTAAAATGATAACAGCAAATTCATTTTGGGGAATGTCGATTGATCTTTTAATTTGTACATTAACCCTGTCGTTTTCTTTAGGATTACACCGATATATAACATACTTTATGCAATCTGCTTGATTTCATTATATACTGTAAGAGCTAGCGAGCGTAGCGAGTGAGTTATGGGGAAATTTTCAGAAAATATTGCCCTTACTTGGTGTAAATTATTGGCACATTCGACCAAGCGGAATGAGAAATCCTTTGCGGGGGGGGGGGGGGGATTGTGCCCCATTTGTCTCAAGCTCGGCTGCCTTACATTGTAGTTGTAGTAATATGGGTACCTGTAAAGCCGCACCGATTCTTTGAAGTAAGATACGGCCCTTTTTGTCACAAAAAACCCAGTTGGAAAAATAGGTAAAAGGGGGCACTTATAAGAAGAGGAAAGTGCTGTTCTCAGAGGTGGAAAGGGGCACTTACATGTATGTCTCATTGAGGCCTGTACGGCAGCCGCGTCCATGAAAACGAGTAAAAAGGGTTGTTTTTTCCACCACCAGACGGGTAACCCGGGGATCTCGTTTAGGGTATCAAAAACAGGAATATTCTGAAAAAAGGGTATCAAATTCACTAGAAATGGTGATAAAAGATCCTCGAAAAGGGCAGGAAAGTTGACAGTAGCAGTCAGGAGCTCAAATAGTGTGTACAATACTATGCAAAATCTAAAATAAATCCCTGTTAAAGATATAAAATTCCGACATTTTTGGCGGGTTTCCCTGAATAGGGTATCAGAAACCTCTCGACCGAATTCCTTGTTTAGGGTGCTTTTCAGAAAGTCATGGGCTACATCTTGGTGATTACAAAAACTCACATCATATACCAATTTGTATGTACCATGTACTAAATCATCAACCTTTCCCCATTTCTTCCAGACAGTTTCTTTCAAAATGTAAATGCATGACCAGGGCCCCGTTTCATAAAACATGTAATCAGTAAGAAGTTACAATAACTGTTAAAAGCTACTGAAATCGATGAATTTGACTGGCTGAGAGCAAATTTGTCATAGATATTTATTAGTTGTTATCAATAGCAAGTTTTATGAAACTTGGCCCAGAAATCAATTTTGTCAGATTGAAGCATGAAAGAAGGAGATGTCCAAAATGGCATATAAGAAAGAATCATCTGTATTTTATTATTTCTCCACTGCTCAAGCTCACTGATTATACATCATTAATATCTCGATGGATTTTACAATATTACAATGTTGTTATCTAAACCTTGGAGTACCTATGCATGGCTAAAATGGTAAACATCTCTTTGTTCACGGATGTTTTCAAAAACAAAATCACACAAAAAAAATCTTTCAGTTTACCTTCATTTTTCATTAAAAAAAACCCAGATTTTTAAATAATAATAACAATAATAATGGTGGCTTATTGTATACATGTAGAACTCGGGTTTTATTGTGTTCATCTAAATGTTGTTGTCTTTTGGGCTGTCCTTAGTAAATCGGTAAGTTAGGTGATAGGTTCGACCCATGTGAATTTGGGGTAACCTTGCTAGTCATAATGACTGCTATTCATAAGGACCACTATCCATAACTCGTGACTAAATGAATAGCGGTCCTTCTACATGTAAATAGCGAGCAAATCATAAACAAATTACCTCGCTATTCAGAAGGACCTCCATTCATAAGGACCGCTATTCATAACGCGTGTAAAATGAATAGCGATCTTTATGAATAGCGAGCGGACCCCGTGAATTCATGCCAAGGAGTTCTAAGTGGACTGAAGTATATCCGAAGTATTGATATTATAATTCCTTGTGCAACAGGCCAACTTGATAACACATTTTTTCTTACAAATGCATTGTATTTGCCATAATTTGAATAGGTAAAACATATTTTCACCAAATTCAATGGTATTAAAACCTTCACAAACACTATACCATGGGCATGAAGCACACTTTTTCATGAAAATAACCTACTTCAAGCATGGTGGTATAATACTGCACACTTTAATACTTGGAATAAAATTGCAGGTTTTCATATAATGCCAGATCACAAATGTTTTCTTTCTATGCAATGCTGCCTATTATGCTGGGGCATGCACAATATTGCCTTATGGATTAGCTAACCCTGGGCTATTGCAGGGCTTTGAACTTAAAGCTCATTTACGGTTTTGGTAGCAAAAATGAAATTGGAAATAAAAGTGTTAAGAGTCTCATGTTGTTTTCCATGTATCAAAAGATGTTAATACGAGATCATTTGGTAGTCCATCAATGCTTTCCAGTGAATTTTACCGTAAATATATGTAAGGAATGCTTGATCACGGCAATATACTGCCCTATGCTAGGACCTTCTCACCCCGACCGCTCCCCGCAAATCAATCTCGAGGCTTCGCACAGCGATAGCATGTGTTTTGAACGTGTGTATGGTGTACAGTAGACGCTGAAGTTACTGGGAGTTTATATCCCTGACCTGGCAACTAAACTATCTTTTGCCTCTCATTTGTTTAATATGCCACTTTAAGACATGAAATCTTCACAGCATCTTTGTATTGCTAGTATCTTGCCATTTATCAACAAAAATCCAATAAATCTGATAAAAAGTTTTTGAGGGCTTATCAAAACTAAACATTACCTTCAACTTATTTTCACAGAGGGTCCAGACTGAAATTGTTAGGGTCTATGTTCATGGGCCCTTTTTTAAATTTCAAAATTGTGGGGGCCTAGAATTCAAGCTGCACCGAAGGTCCATGAGACCAGCAGCCAAAGACACCAACGATTTTCTACCTTTCCTTCTTTGTTTTGTCCGCCTCATGGGCTATCGGTCTCATGGAGCTTTTCGAACTATGTGGTTCTCTATTTTGTTGGTCTCATGGGCTGTTGATGATACAGGTCGTCAGTCTAGCGGACCTTTTGGAAATCTCTGTCTTGTACGCTGTTGATCTATTGAAACATCCGTGATAAAAAATGGCACCTCTGTATCTAGTCCTTGACAGGTTCCCATCTTTTTTCACATGGATTGGAGCTTGGAAGTACTCACTGGGTGCGAGACATATCGCTCCTAACTGCGTCACTATCTCATCATGAATCAAGTAAGGTATGTAACCAGTTTGTACAGTTCAATTTTCCTGTTCAATAGTTTAGTTCTCAGGACCTCCCAGTCTGTAGTACTGTGGGAATTCATGAGTGATCTTCAGAACTTCATCATAGAGCTCCATATCTACAGAGAAAAGAAAAAGAATGATACATGTATGTCTTTATGTCACAAAAAATGAATAACAGTACATGTACTTTGGGCTACCTGAAGGACCTTTAAGAGCCTTATAATGTTCCAGAAGTACCTTAGAGGAATGTTTCACTTCTCTTTTAGAATAGATTAGGGGGAAAAAAACAACTTTAGAGGCACAGTTAAGTTTGCAAATCTTTGGCATTTCGACAAAGAAAAGACTTAGCACACATATATCGCTTAAAGTAACTAACTCTAAATTGTTTATCATCCAGTTAAGCCAGCAAAATACAAATTAATGAAAACATGTTGGAAATAACATTTGCAGAAAAGCCCAAATATTCCCTGAAAAGCACAATACATATTTACACACATGAGAAAGCTTATTAGGAATTACAAATTTTCCATCAAAATAAGCCAGTTTGTAATTACAATTTGCACATGTGCAGATAAAGGTCATTTGTACCGAGTACAATTGACCTTCATACATTGTCATTTCGTACGCACCACGATGCGAGCACTAGTATGATATTACACGTTAAACAAGTAGCACGTACACCAAAACAAATGCGGATGAGCGTACAAATTGGGGTCATTTCAGGGTCATTTGTACCATGAACTAATTACGAACTGGCTTCTTGATTTCCAGATATCATTCAGTTGGAGTTTTGAACATTCAGTGTACATCTTGTTTGATTTTGTGAGGATTATTATCTTTAATGAGAAATTAACCCTTCATATGTGAACCTCCACCACAACAAAATGACCAATAAGTCGCAATGGGAGTTTTAGAGTAAACAGCTGAAAAAGTTGGTATGGGGTGGAAATTTTGATTTAAGATTTTGTATTTTCTGAAACTTTGACAAAATTTGAGGGTAAAATACCATGTTGAAATATGTTTTTATTCTCATTCAAAATGACCATATTTTCCTGAACATTCAAACTTTGTGTGCCAACTTGCTGGGATTGTACGTCACATCGCTGTTCTGGTATAGCTTAAAAACTGTGCACTGTCTGATATTCAAAATCTAAAGAAACAAAAAAATATATCTATTCTGAAGGTATGGAAAGTTTCAACCCAATCCAATCAGCACTTTGCAGTGTATGCCAGGGAGTTTTGACTCAACTTTTTGTGCAACAAACAATAGGACACAGATTTGGTGCTCTTAAATGGTCACTCTACTTTAGAGCCCGTTTTCTCTATTGTTTTGCTCATTAGCCTTGTCAGACACGTTGATATTCTCATTCTAACTTACAAGGATTTGCTTAGTCCATACAAGACAAGTTATTTATCATTTTAATTTCCGACTTATTGGTGGTTTTGTGGTGGAGGGTCACATATACAAAAAACAGGGAAATAGACTCATGAAAATTATTTTTAAAATGTCCCCATATCATTAGTGATCTTGTCTATCAAAAGGTCAAAACTTTCTTGCTCTTTGTCCCATTTAAAAGGATTAATTCCCCTTTAGCTACCAATCTTACCAAAATCTTTCTGCCCATGACTGATAAGGTTCAAGCCTGTGATTTGTCTCGGATTGGCTCCAACTTGACCTATGACCTCTACCAATCCTTCAATGGGACGATCCAGCTAAAATAAAATGAGACGACAGAGAAGATTATAATTTTATTACAAGGAAAATCAAATAGCATTAAGGTGACTTTATGTGGGAGCAGTATGGCACAGTGTTTCATTCATTTGAATCTCTGCCCAGCGCATAAATAAAGACAAGGCATTTCACCTGCAGTTGCCTTTCTCCACCCGGGTGTTCAATGAGCACCTGGCAGAATTTCTTCCTTGAATGCACTGTGCACTGATAACAGCTGCCAGAGCTCAGCTAAAGCTAGGGTAATAATTAAATTTCTGAACCCTTCTGGAAGCCCACCGAGACAAATAGTTTATTATAAATTCATTAATAACTAGAAATGTGCATTGCTGGGGCCGCGCAATGCTAAATGTATCCCCCGGCGCTGGCAGCGATTTGAAGGAAGGACAAAGACCCTCCCCCATCCCCTCCCTCAAACAAAAGGATGGTGTAGAAATTAGATGTGTAGGTTTCACTAAGACACATCTTCACATAAAATTTGAAAGAAATGTGTTGAGAGATATACCAAGATACATCTCCATACAAAATTTGAAAGAAATCCATCAAGAAATGTGGCCTGCAGAGTGCACTCACGCCATGCCCTGAAGTATGACCTTTGACCCTATAAAAGACGGAACACTGGTGGCAGCATCACCAAAAACTATAGGTTTTTAGATTACACCAAGAGACACCTTCATGCAAAATTTGAACGAAATCCGTCAAGAAATGCAGAAGAGTGCAAGAAATGGAAAAATGACCTTTGACCCTATAAAGGACGGAACAATGAGGGCAGCATCACCAAAAATTAAATATGTGTAGATTATACCAAGATACATCTCCATACAAATTTTGAACGAAATCCGTCGAGAAATGCAGAAGTAAGAGTGCAAGAAATGGAAAAATGACCTTTGACCCTATAAAGGACGGAACAATGAGGGCAGCATCACCAAAAATTAAACATGTGTAGATTATACCAAGATACATCTCCATACAAAATTTGAACAAAATCCGTTGAGAAATGTGGCCTGCAGAGTGCACTCACGCCATGCCCTGAAGTATGACCTTTGACCCTATAAAAGACGGAACACTGGTGGTAGCATCACCAAACACTATAGGTTTTTAAATTACACCAAGAGACACCTTCATGCAAAATTTGAACGAAATCCGTTGAGAAATGTGACCGCCAGAGCGCACACAAGAGTACACACAAGACATCTATCAAAATATGACCTTTGACCCTATAAAGACGAAAACACTGGGGGCAGCATCACCAAAATCTATAGGGTTCCAGATTTTACCAAGAGACACCTTCATACAAAATTTGAACAAAATCCGTTGAGAAATGTGACCGCTAGAGCGCACACAAACTATCCCCAAAAATATGGCCTTTTACCCTATAAAAGACGGAACACTGGGGGCAGCATCACCAGAAACTATAGGGGTCCAGATTTTACCAAGATACACGTCCACAGGAAGTCTGAAAGAAATTCGTCGAGAAATGTGACCGCTAGAGCGCACACAAGAATGTGACGCGGCGGCGGCGGCGAAACGCTGCTGAATCCAAAGTATCCCCCGGCAGTATGCCGGGGGATACAATTACTAGTATAATGGCCCCATCTCACGAGAAAGGCGATCATGGCGACCATGGCGATCTGTGAAAATTTTGCAAAGCGTGGCAGAATCGTCCTCCAACTCCATTTTTGGCCTGCGCGGCGATTGCGCTGCAGCGTCGCTGCGATCTACCTGCGCTGGAGACAATGGTAATACGATGATAGTGCGACGCTGCTGCCTTCTTGGCCCATTTCGAGGACGATGAGGGCGCTGCTTCTGCGCTCAAGACGATGGTATTACGAGGCTCATACGCTTATTAAGACCTCGCTACAGTGCTGCTACGAAAGGGGCAACTGTGATACGCTCATGCTGGGCTCTTGCGACGATTTCAAGCGATCATCATATAAAGTGGGAAAGATGACATTTCTTCAGTCGATTGCCAGCCTCCGACCAAGATTTATAGCAGCGTGGATGGTCGTTGCGCCATCTCAGCCTAATCGGTAGCAGCGCAGCGCGAGCACTGAAGAAGCGCAGCGCGTACGCCTTCAGTGTGATGGGAGCGCGCTCCAAGCACCATTCAAATAATGTCGCGTCGCGGCGGAAGCGGTTTGAAGCGTGCCAAGCGCGAGTCCATCGTGTTGTTAACGTAAGCAGCGTGGTAGTATCGTCTTGGGAACGGGCCTGAAAGCACCGGCGAGAGGAGCCGCTTCCAATACGCTTGAAGTACGCTTAAGGCGATGCTGATACGTTAGAGCTACGGACATGTCGCTTTTAATACGCTCTTGAGACGATTGTGGCGTGCTTTGCGACCTCGGCGCTCTCGCTACGGAAGTTTTGAACATGTTCAAAATTTGTGGCGACAAGGAAGATGGTGGCGATCATTGACGCTTCAGCAAGGCTCAAGATACGACGGAGAAGATTGAAGAAGCTCAAGCCACGATCCACCGCGCTTTGTCGATTTTTGATGATCGCAGCGGAATCGCCTTCTCGTGAGATGGGGGTATTACAAACTCTTGTTATAACAAGGTAATTTTACTGGTCTCGCTTCTTTTGTTTTTTAGCCCTGATATAAAATGGTTTAGATATGAAGGGGTAATGTCACTGCCACTGGTCCCAACAGTTTGTTATAATGAGGTTCCACTGTATTACTATTCAAATAAACATGTACAGTATTTTCTTTTTCTTACTGGCGTTTGAAGATTCACTTGAGCGTCGACTCCATCACTCAGTGTCAGGGTTAGGCTTGAACCATTAGGATCCACCTAAGCAAAGAAAATAGAATTTAGAAAGAATACAGATCTAATGATTCATTATTAAATAAAGATCTTGTTCACCTTCAATGATAAAGGTGATTACATGTACCTGTCATGCAATTGCAGAAGGCAAGACAAGAAAATACTGGGAAGGGTTGATAAAAACTACCCTCACTGGAAGAAAGGAGAAAGGAGAAAGGAGAAAGAAAGGAGAAAGGAGAAAGGAGAAAGGAGAAAGGAGAAAGGAGAAAGGAGAAAGGAGAAAGGAGAAAGGAGAAAGGAGAAAGGAGAAAGGAGAAAGGAGAAAGGAGAAAGGAGAAAGGAGAAAGGAGAAAGGAGGAGGAGAAGAAGGGAGGAAGAAGAAGAAGGAGGAGGAGGAGGAGAAGAAGGGAGGAAGAAGGAGGAGCAGGAGAAGAAGGGGAGGAGGAAGAAGAAGAAGAAGAAGAAGAAGGAGAAGAAGGAGGAGGAGAAGAAGGAGGAGGAGAGGAAGGAGGAGAAGGAGGAGAGAAGGAGAAGAAGGGAGGAAGAAGGAGGAGCAGGAGAAGAAGGGGAGGAAGAAGGAGAAGAAGGGGAGGAGGAAGAAGAAGGAGGAGAAGGGGAGGAGGAAGAAGGAGAAGGAGAAGGAGAAGGAGGAGGAGAAGAAGAAGAAGGGAGGAAGAAGGAGAAAAAGGGGAGGGGGAGGAAGAAGGAGAAGAAGGGAGGAAGAGGAAGGGGAGGAAGAGGAAGAAGGGGAGGAGGAAGGAGGAGAAGGAGGGGAGGAAGAAGAAGGGAGGAAGAAGGAAGAAGAAGGGAGGAAGAAGGAGAAGAAGGGGAGGGGAGGAAGAAGGAGAAGAAGGGGAGGAGGAAGAAGAAGGAGGAGAAGGGGAGGAGGAAGAAGGAGAAGAAGAAGGAGGAGGAGAAGAAGAAGAAGGGAGGAAGAAGGAGAAAAAGGGGAGGGGGAGGAAGAAGGAGAAGAAGGGGAGGAAGAGGAAGAGGGGAGGAGGAAGAAGGAGAGGGGAGGAAGAAGAAGGGAGGAAGAAGGAGAAGAAGGGAGGGGGAGGAAGAAGGAGAAGAAGGGGAGGAGGAGGAAGAAGGGGAGGGTGAAGAATAAGGAGGAGAGGAAGAAGAAGAAGAAAAAGAAGAAGAAGAAGAAGAAGAAGAAGAAGAAGAGGAAGAAAAAGGGGAGGAGGAAGAAGAGGAAGAAGGAGAAGAAGAAGAGAAGAAGAGAGAAGGAGGGGAAGAGAAGAAGAAGAAGAAGAGAAGAGGAGGAAGAAAAAGGGGAGGATGACGAAGAGGAAGAAGGAGAAGAAGAAAAAGGAGGGGGGAAAAAGAAGAAGGGAGAGGAGGAGGAGGAGGAGGAGAAGAAGGAGGAGGAGAAGAAGGAGGAGAAAAGAAGGAGTAGGGGTAAAGAAGAAGGAGAAAAAAGGAGTAGGAGGGGAAGAAGACATGGGAAGAAGAAGAAGAAGAAGACATGAGAAGAGGAGATATCATTAGGCCTATTCATTATCATCTTGAATTTTTTTTAAACGAAATATTTCAATCTAGACTGTAGACATGAGTCCCCCCCCCCCCCCCCCCCCCCCCCCCTCCTTTCTCAACTTTCTCAGCGCAGCTGCGCCTTTGCTCCGTTGCTGGCCTTAGTTTGAGTTTGACTTTGTCATGTTTGTCGAAATGCCCCCTTAGCTCCATACCGATACAACATTATATCTCAGTCCCGAACGTACATTTTGGCGTAAGTTACATGGTTACTTAATAATAGACAAAGATATCAATAACGTGAGATAACTTACATTTTTCAGAAGGCCCAATAGACATACGATACTTCCTTGGTGCCTTGGAAGCATGGATCCGTTTACTCGAGGCTTGGGTTGGTTAAAAGCGTCCATTTCGGCAATAGATTTTACTTTTTAGCAGTTTGGTTTGGAAATCTCGGAAAACACCATGTACCAGTCGTCAAAATTACGCGCGTAATCGAATCTCGATCTCACCACTTCCGCGCGCGCTAGTCGCAGACCAAGGCGCTACGTTTTACAAGGTCCGGTCCGTGCATTATCGTTTTAATTGGCAAAAGCGATTTATATAACAAATCTATTTCATTTTCATCAAATCAAGGTCTAATATTCTATGATATTTCATATGAATTAAGTATTTGTGTCATAGTTTTGAACATTTTATCTTTTAATCGAGAGAAAATTGCCCACTGAATATTTGCCTGGCTGAGCAACAACCCCACCCCCCCCCCCCCCCCGCCCACCACCACCACTCTCCGGACTTTCAAAATCTAATAATTGCCATTGCATGAAACCCCCGTTTACCATGGCTAAACCAGGATGATGAAAGGGTCTACAATGAATTGTAAACTAGTTTTAAATGTACGGGGTTAAACTCTGCTAGATAGAAGCTAGGCGAACTCATTTGAGGATTGTGTGCAAATACAGTATTAAAATGTGAATCAATGATCAACTCATAAATCACGAGCAAAAACAACACCCCTTTGTTATTATCCATTTCTTGGGCCAATTACTTTTTTTTACTCCTGCTATCAAGGCATTTTTTTCAAAAATTTCCCTGCAAAAAATAAAAATTTCCACCAATACAAGGACAGTTGTTAACTTGAGATATGAATTCTCTATCAAACTTCTTACATTACAAATTTATTCCTCTACAGAGTGTGTCCCAGAAGAAACGAAACCAAGATTTACCGATGTTTAATCATATCTTAATCACAATTATGATTAATAAATGACACATATTTGTAAAGCTTGGATCCTCTTATTTCATTTGACGCCACTCATATACTTCACGCATGAGTGAATACAGACAATATGAAGCAAGGCTACCAAAAAGTTGTTTGGCCAACGATATCTGAATTTCAAAGAGATAATCACATTTCTAGAAAGTTCATTTCTGCCTTTTCATATGACACCTCAATCAGGTAAAATGAGCCAGGGATTACAAAGCTTTGTTGGTGTAGAGTGATGCTTGCATTTCCATGATATTTAATTAGCACTGGCTGCCAAGTCCTAGCAATTAACAAAGAAGACAAAAGACTTCATGCATGGCTGATCGTCAACAAAATTGAGTGGCGAGTACAAAATGATAAAAGCTGACTGATAGTGAGGTACATGTACGTTTTCATTAACCTACTTGACCATGCAGTTAACAACAGAGCAACAAGTATTTCTGGCAACAGAATGGGGACGATCTGGGAGCCTTTAATAAATCATGAAAATGCAAGGATCAATTATGTGTCATTTATTAATCATAATTGTGATTAAGATTAAACATCGATAAATCCTGGTTTCGTTTTTTCTGGGACGCAATGTATATTTCCAATAAACAGAAACAGATGCAAGACAGACTAGCAAGCTTTATTCCAAATTTTGTCATAATTATTTATTTTCAAATAACAATAAGCTAATTTTAGTCTTGTTTGGAACCACACAATATTTGTATCACTTGTAAAAGGATCAAATATACAATGTTTATAATATACATGTACATGTATAACGACTAATAGGCTTGGGGTGGAGAGTGAAATAGCAGCTATTCTTAATAACTGCTAAAAGGTCAATTAAATATACAAAGATTACGATCACAGTACACAAAGAAATATAGCATGATTCTGTTGGAAATGTGGTTCATTATTAAATCCACTTTTATAAAGATCTGCTAGTAATGCTAAGCTAGTGATTACAACAAGAAAGGAAAAAATGGGAAAACAGTGTAACCACCTGGAAACCAGGTAATCTAAAATTGTTCATATTTTATTTGTTTAATAATCCATTATAGAATTACAGCGATTTAGAAAGCTATATTCGTACTTACAAGCTTTGACCAAAGAATTCAGAAAAAAGGTAAATTAATTACTACCAAATACTATAACATGATAAACAACAACAAAAAAAGAAAAAGAAAGAAAACCTGTAGATAAAATGTTCAGAATGTAATACAGTGAAAACTCGCTAGTATAAAGAGCTCAATATAGCAGGATTCCTGATATAAAAGGTAATTTTGCTGGTCTTTATGTTCTTTTGGTGTTTTTTTTTTAACCCCGATATAATAAAGAGATTCCTGATATCACAAGGTAATTTTCATGGACCCAAGGTCCTCATTATAGTGAGTTTCCATTGTACAACTAATGTGGATATGTTCCAAGACCAGAAGAAATATATATGCTGACATATTATTGTAATGACTCAAATATACCCAAAAATATGATATGGGTCATCATCTATACAAAGTTTTCTCATTACAATTAACATGATTATATGTCTTCATCAGAAAAGGGGACAATAAAGAGTTTTCGGATGTGTCAACGAGAACGCCGTCCTAGATCCTCCCAGCAACAAAGGACTGCTTTGTGTTGACTGCATACAAAGTAGGTGAAGCATGAAGCTAACAATGGGTGAAGCGAGGTTCACGTTTTAGAGAAGACGGCAAAACCATGTTTGACGCGTTCTCGATCTGACTACGGTAGTGAACGAGGGAGAAGCCAGTGGACAGGTGAGCCGTTCTTGCACAAAGCGCAGTATGCAGCTAACACAAAGCAGTCCATTATAGCTGGGAAAATCTAGGACGGCGTTCAAGTCCACACATTTGAAAGCTCACTATTGTGTATACTTCAAATACATTTGAAAAAAAAAAAAAAAATTCATGAATACCTTGTGAGGTGTTTGAATCTTTATCATGAGTTACTTTTGCAACCAAAAATAATCATTTCCAGTATAAAATTATAAATACACTGTTTTATATTTGACAGCGGTACTGAGTAAAACTCCTTTTACTTTAAAACACTGGTTACTATATCAGATGATTAATGCATAATTTATGGTAATGGAATATGAAATTATTCCAGTTTGTGTAATTAATATTGTTCCCATTCTATAGCTCAACCATGATGTAAATAATTACTTAAATAACCGTATACTCTGTACATGTATGACTGACATACATCTGTAAAAATCCAATTACCCACCCACACACACACACACACACACACATATTGACCCTTCAAATTATATTCTGTTTGAAACAAAGACCTCTGTAACAAGAAAAACTCATACTCGGAGGCCTTTCTGGATCTGCAGAGCTTCTAGGAGAGTAATTCTAAATTATCACCAAACTCCACTTTTTTAACCCCACAATACATTTTCATGCAAACACCTGCACGTTCGTTATCAATGTATGAAGTGTTGCGAGTCAGAAGGAAGCTAACTCCCTGTTAATGAATACGAGTTAACCCTTTCGAGACAATTGACCACACTTTTGATTCAGAGCTCTAAGTAATATACCAGATGAATGAGTAGAGAGAGCAAAAATTTCTGCACACACTGTATCCATTTTTATTGCATGACCATATTGCGTTTGATGCCAGGAATTTTAAAAACGAGAATAAGCTTTGAAATCTTGAAATTGGCAATACATTGAGAGGTTCAAAATCATCGTTGTTTAATCAAAATTTTTTTTCAACTATTCAACAAAATTGCTAACCGTGTATATTGTTCTCAAAGACATTACACCTTATTAGAACCATGTAGCACTGAAAGAAAAATATTGTTGCCAATTTGAAGAACGAAATGTGATCAATTTAGCCCTTGAATAATTCCTGTCCTAGTTACTGCCCTTCTGGCTCTCAACAGACAGTATGATTTATGTTGTGAAAATAATATGTACAGTGTGAATTACACATGCCTAATGAATCAATCTCCCTGCAGGACTCAAGATACAGTTGTTAATCATCAACTGAAAACAATATTGATGAAATGTGTGAAATAAAAATACCTCATACCGAAAGAGTGGGTAGAGTCCTATAAACATCACTCAAAATAATCAAGTATTTAGGAATACATTAAAAGAAAATAATTAACTAATATTATTTTCATAACTACATGTACATGTCGCAAAATTACATGAGTGATTCCACAGCCTGGTGGAAATGGACCTAAATAATAAAAAAAAAATGATATTTGCCTTCACTAGCAGCGCATATTTTTTAATTCTACATAACCTACAGAAACATTTACAAACATTGAAACATCTTTTGTTGGTGGTTTACTATAAAAAAAAGGGGGGGGGGGATAAAAGTCGGATTGATTATTCCTCCAAAATACATGAGAAAATGATAAAAGTGAATGTACAGACATCATCCATTTGATTTTTATTTGTGATATTTCATCCACATACATGTGTACTTTCTAGATTTATATGCATCACAGACCTAAAACACATTCTTTTTTTTTTTTGGGGGGGGGGGGTAAATATTATTAATTAATCAAAAGGGCCACCTTTTGCTGGTCCCATACAGGTCTTTATGTCCTTTTGTTTTATAAGGATATAAAGAGATTCCTGATAATAACAAGGTAACTTTCATTCATGGTCCCAAGGTCCTTTTTATAGTTAGTTTCACCTGTAATATAGGTGAAGATCATATTGCCCAGTTTTCCTTTAAAGAATGACGAAAATCTGTAATGTAAGTAAGCATGTAACCTGAATAACCAAGATGTAACGCGAGCCACCACCCACGATTATGATTTTATACAGCACTGTGAAAAGGAAGGCCAATGAAAGTGCTGTGATTAGCCTGTACTAGTTTGCAGGGACAAATCCTGGTCAGGCGTAAAAGAGTGTCTGCAATGTAAGACTACCATAGACCCTGTACTATAGCCGCTCCTGACCTATACTGACATGACCAATAGATATCTGGGTTAGGCTTCTCTCAAGACACAATGATTTTTCTGATAAAGTGTCAAATTAGGGTCTGTGCTGGCAGACTAAGTCTCTACATTCATTCCCAAGTGTATGTAATACAATCATGCCTCACAGTGAATCATGCCAGCCAGCATACATCTAGTTTTCTATGTGGATGTGGAGAATTTGTAGCAGAGTTCATGCAGTTTTTCAATATGGTATACACGACTTTCATGAATGGTGAGTAACTGTATTTTCATAATTACTTTATCTTATTTCTGTCCTCTGTTTAGTAATATAACCCTCAATAAAGAATGTGAAATTTATTGACTTTATGTAAGATGGAATATTACAATGAGCAAATTCTTCATATATTTAACTAGCAAGCGGTGAATGATATGTAGTATGTGAATATCACAGTCTGGCCCATAGGAATGTTTTTATTTTTTTTGTGAAAGGGAGGGGGGGGGGGGGGGGGGTTGTTACTTTTTTAAATCCTACCCATCTGATGTAAATTGATGATTACATGAATCAACAGCAATCATGTTATTGTTTCATGAACTTTTCAAAATTAGCTGATTTGACTAAACAAACTATTTTTACGAGCATTATGAGATTAATTTCTTGCTATGAACTCAAAACAAAACTTTGACATCAGTACATTAGTATATGAATACTATTTGTAGAAATACATGTATATGGTATCATCCAAATATTCTAATCAAAGCATCAAGTGTTTCCTTAACACAATATCACACGTTTATTAACACATTGCCTATGGGGACCGGGTAGCTTCTGTATTGAGCCTATGTGAATAAAAAAATGAGCAGTCAACGGGTTAATGTCTTTACCAAACTTTACTTTTTATTCTAATTTTGACAGAAAAATGCCTCTCACCAATGCGGAAAGACAATGGCGCTTCAGGGCAAAACTCAAAGCCACAGGGCAATATGACGACTTCAAAGAGAAGCACAGAGAAGAGGTTCGAAAATACAGAGCAAGAAAGAAGGCAGGGGAAATAGATCTCCCAAAGGCTGACAGAGATAGAATACGAGAGGAGCAGAGGGAATCTACCAGGTTGCGGGTTGCAGCATGGAGGAAAGAAAAGAAAGAAAAGGCTGCAAAGGAGAAAGCAAAAAAGTCACCATTCAGGAGTGTCCAGGCCTTTGCCATAGCCACAGCCAGAGGGAGAAGATTACTTCCTCAAACACCAAAAAGAAAAGCTTTCTGTAGTAATCTCTATAATGCAGAATGTGCTAAAACTACTCCTCCTACATCTCAGCAAAACCAGGATTCGCGATCGGACTCACTATGCCTCAGCCAAGATATCATTGATCTAGTACATCGGTTTTATGAGCGTGATGACATCAGCTGCCAAGCTCCAGGTAGAAAAGATGTGATGACAGTGAGAGTAGCTGGCAGCGCAGAGAAGGAAAAAGTTCCAGTCAGGCACCGGACATCAATCCTAGAGACATACGCACTTTTCTGCAAAGAATACCCCAACATGAAAGTCAGAAAAAGTAACTTTGCTGAGCTCCGCCCCAAGCATGTAAACAAGCTACCACACAATGTTTGTGTGGAATGTTATCAATGCAGTTAATGCTCTTCATAAGGCCTCACCATCACTTCCACCATATTTCATTATACATGTATCATATTTCACATCGTATGTGAGGAGCCCATGAGAGAATGCTGGCTGAAGAATGCAGTTCTTGCAAGGGTGCTGCTGGTTTTAAAAGAAAAGTCACATGTATGAGGCAGCTAAGGCTGTTTGGTGCTGCTCAGCTGTTCCTGGCATCACTGGGATGCATTACACGGAAGTGAACAATTCCAAAGTATGCACGTTCATCCTCACAGAAGATGAAAAGATCCAGATTGCACAGAGGAATGATGACGCCAGATCTACACCGGAAAAGCATCACATCATGCTATACCGGGGACTGGTACGCCATGGAATATGAAGGAATATGAAGGCACATTGTAGTAACCCTGGAGAAATCGTTCCCACTGGGCCAGAAAATGACTGCATGATGTACAGTGGAAACCCGTTATACAGAGGTCTGATATAACAAGGTAATTTTGCTGTTCCCAGGTCTTTTTGTTCTTTTGTTTTTTACCCGATATAAGGAGATTCCTGATACAGCAAGGCAATTTTCATGGTCCCAAGGTCCTCGTTATAGTGAGTTTCCACTATATCGGGTATCCGTCATGGAGCTTGTAGGCGAATACTGGAAATGGCCGAACCCTCGTGACAACATCTTCTACATCAGAAAAAAATTAAAGAAGAAACTAGATGTACCAGCTGTTGCAAACAACCGGGGTCACGTTAAATTCACTGGAATGCAGTAATCTAGGAAGACATGTTCACAGATTTTGCGTCTAGCTTGAATGGACAAAAAGAAGATAACACATTTGGAGTACATGAAAACATTCACTTATACTTTAATAGCTGCTAAGTGCTACCACTTCCTTTTATAATTTGTTTCTTTGTTACAAGATACTGTTAAGTAAAAGCTTGTGTGTATATTCTACGTATTGTGTGTGTAAAGACAAACCCGCAGTGACTCAGAATGGGTCTAGGGACAAGCATTTTTTTTTGTATTACCATGAAAATTGCTTTTACTAAGGTTTAATGTTCATTTCCACCAAAGAAATACAAGTAAAAACTTAGATATATCATGGAAGAAATGTAACGTAAGTAACCGTAACATTTTTGTGGTATCTGCAAAAGTGAGATGTCCAGTGATCTTTTCCTATATAAACCGGTGAAGGTCTTCCTATCATTGCTCAAAGAAAAGGGCACCATCATTTTTCAGGACAGCCTCAGATGACATTTTTCACTTAAAATGTACCAATCACCTAAAAAAATAATTTGAGTACAGCTAGAATGTATAAAATCAACCTCTAAACACTTTACCTGAACTCCTATGGGTTAATGGTTAAGGAGTATGAAGAAAACGAAGGAAAACACAAAACCCCTCGCGCAAAAGAGTTCAGTTCCGCACAAGTCTCTGTTTTGTTTATTGGGAGTGTATTTCAATTTGCAATATCTCTTTATAGATTCAACATTTGAACCTCATATTTTGAATATAGTATAGTGACATGGAACCCCTAATATACAAAGCAAAATATTTTTCGGTGATTGTTACACTTTAAGCATTCTTCTCTATTTATTCATGTCCAAAATAATGTACCGTGAGTAACCGACACATTTGCAGGATTGGCAGAAGGTATGTTTCTTCTTCTGAAGTTTTGATACTGTATTTAGGTACTTTAATATGTATGCATTGGTTAACTTAAACTCATTTACCTAACACATGTAGTAAGAGAACAGGAGCTTAAGATGTAACTCAATACCTTTCCAAGTGACCATGGAATTCCCCATATACAGATTCCATTTCTTGTAGGGCATAGCATAAGTTCTTGTAAATTCTAAGACACCAGAGATATGCATAAATTACTTGTATTTTATGTATTATAGCATTGCATACAGAGATAACTTTTTAAGATCCAGTGGTATACCACATTGGATTGAATTTCAAGTTTATCTTATTCTTTCTCATAATGTTCAAGAGCTTTCACGGACTACTCTTCAGCTTTAACCCTATCGAGACGACTGACCACATTTTGTGGTTTGGCTCAATAACTTTTGATTTGGAGCTCTAAAAAATACACCAGATGCAGGAGTAGAACAAGCAATAATTTCTGCAGACATTGTGTCCATTTTTGTTACATGACCATATTGCGTTTGATGCCAGGAATTTCAAAAAGGAGAATAAGCTTCAAAATCCTTAAATTGGCAACATATTGAGAGGTTCAGAATCACTGTTTTTTTTAATTAATTGGCAACTTTCGACAAATTTTTAAACTACATTCTATTAGTATTAGAACCATGTATAGCACTGAAAAAAAATTATTGCTAATTTGAAGAACAAAATGTGATCAATATAGCCCTTAAATTATTCCTCTCCTGAAAGGTTAATACTGAGGTACATAGAATCCATTAAGAAAACAAAGAGAATATTTTCATAATATTCCATAGCAAATAATCTTAAGGCCCTCACTTGTGAATGGCATTCTGAATACCAGCGAAGGTCTTCATAGTACCTTTAATCAAGGGTATAATATCAGAATTTGGCCTATGTTTGTGTTGATGAATTCAACAAAACAGAGAGGAAATCACAGGACATTGTACAGTACAGATAAAAAGCATCATCAAAGATTGACCCCTATTCCAACAGTAAATGCATCATGTCTATTACTATTTTTTCAAAATACAGAACATATGAAGTATTACAATTTTAGGGGAGAAACAGCCATATATGTATCTTGGGTATGAAGTCTAGACCGTAGGTTGCCAATCTTTAACTTGACTTGTTGGGAGTTTGTGTAGCGCCCTCTTCGGGTTGCCCATCAACAGGTTTGCCATCTTCCGGTCTCATTGCTGGGAAGAACAGTATCTCCTAAAATTGGAAGGAATACAGAAATAATCATTAAGTAATCGACTTGTACAAAGGATTAACACACGGAAGTCTATGAGAATAAATTGGGACTTTCCATTTTCATCGACTTGAGCGACTATTAGACACATGCGACATCGACTTAAGCGAGGTTGACTGTATCTGATATCCTTTAACCCACTGTCTGTGGGAACCAGCTGGTCTCTGTATTAAACCTATGGGAAAGAGCAGATTCGATAGTCAAGAGGTCACAAGGAGATCCAACTTTGAAGCAGGTTGCTTTGATTAAATATATTTTTAAAAAGTACAAGGAAAATATGAGAAATGATTTTAAAAATCATGAATATTTTCAAGTACTTATCTTAGGCCCCTTTTGCCATAGCTAAAGGGATGCTTTATTATATTTTAAAGGGAAGGTTGAGTTCTGGGAAAGGTAAAAAATTAATTTGTGAGCTTTCTCATTCTTATTATGTTTGGAAGATTATCAAAGTAAATTTGACCCCTGAAAAGGATTGCTCTTCAAATGCGCTCACATTCAAAATATGACAAGAGACAGCTGAAATGTTTGGGCCGAACATCTGTGTGTAGTCCCATATACACCTTTCTGTGTGTAGTGCATGTGACTCTCAGCAGGATTGAGTCAATTTCTTATTTTGGTAATTCCAAAACCTTACAGCATACACCAATTCTTATATGCTATATAAGCAACCTTTCCAATTGCTTTGAGACATTTTCTTTCACAATTCAATCTCATGACCAGAACTCAACTTTATCTTTAAGGATATTTCCAAGACTACTCACGATTCAGTTAGGGTTCAGTGGGTTTTAGGGACTACACTCCAGGGGCCTGTTTCATAAAACTTGTTATCAATGAGAAGTTGCAGTAACTGTTATAAGCTACTGAAATCCTTGCATTTGATTGGCTGAGAGCAAATTGTCAGTAAAAATCACGGACAAGACACTTGATGAAACACCCCCCAGTTGTACCTCTAATTCATATCCCATTCGTCACAGGGAATCAAACTATGGGGTTTGAACAGAAAGCTATCATCCTGTCTCTTAACCCTTTCTTTACCACAAAGTTTAGAAACAATTATATTTTATAACTACTAAGAATACAATTTTGGTTTTAATCCACCTTTCTGTTGTTAATTTGAGCAGAAAAAATCTTCCCAAGGAGAAAACTTCACAACACTCTTTTTCTTTCAGGAAGACAAACCAAATCATACAAATTGTACAACATTCAATTTCTTGGGCATGATTTACTGCATATAGCATTTTAATTGATTTTAGTTTTTTAATGGAAGTGGTTTATTGTTAAAATTTCATCGTGGCCAATGGCTGCATTGCCAAAGCTTTTACAGGAAAGGGCTTATAACCACTGAGCTTCGTACCTTGATGTTGTTGGAGTCGGTGAGGAACATGGCTAAACGGTCAATACCTAGACCGAAGCCACCGGTAGGAGGTAGGCCATACTCCAGAGCTGTGCAGAAGTTCTCATCGATCAGCTGGGCCTCATCGTCTCCTGCTGCATGGTCCTACATGGCAACAGAGAATTCAATTAATACACTGGTCCCTGACTGGTGTCAACCATTATTAGCATAGACAAATGACATGAAAGACCACTCAAAGGGAGACGAAAAGAAGACCAAGGACAAACCCTTTTGATGATCTTCCGATGATCAAAAACCTGGTAGATAAGTGCAGTTTGCCAGAGCACATTTGGGGAAAGTGTTCAAACCACGAACATTGAAACTGTCAAAGGTGAGTATCTTTTGAAAGTGTCTTTCAACGGATTACTCATGATTCTCATCTATCCTGATGAATTTGTTAAACAAGAAAAGCAATCATAATACAGGCATGTACCGTAATGTCACCAGTCGTGGCGCACCCTTGTAACACAGCTTCATTGCTGCAATGCCCTAGGTCAACTGCCCTAGTCTCTCCGGAGCGCAATGAACGGATGCGATTGGCTAGCAGTCATTTTACCAAAATAAATAAGGAACAACTATGCGGCGTTTCGCTGGCTGCCGATCGCGCAAAGAGAATGACGACTGGAAAAGTTTGTTTCCAATTATCCACGGGGCTTTTTTATGTTCTGCTAATTTTTTTGTAAAAAAAGAACTTCATCTTTAGCAGACTGAAATAAAATAAATAATATGTACCATATTTTCTGTTTTTGATGTAACAGAGCTTAAGTTCCAAAGATGTTGGCCAGACAATTTTTTTTGCATGAAAAATAGTTTGGAAACAAATTATCTGTTCCAATTTGGCTGTCTCGTCGAGATGCTATATGCTCCAGTCTTGACGCGCCATTCCTACAACACACAAATCATGACATAGGCAGCCCAACAAGCGCATTACACAGTGCGCATGCACAATCCCGCAAAGACAATGCCATAGCCAGATAGCTTCCTGTGTATGGTTTAGTAGCGTACCGTGTACTGAGTGAATATTTTTACAACAGAGTGATTATCTTGGCTTATTCCTTCCTTCGCAATATCATTAGCTAGGGGTGTGGTACCACTGGAGCAGCAGAAGCCCCGCAGAAGCGCCGCAGTGGCGTTCGCGCCGTAGAAGGAAGATACAATGTTTCAGGTGGATTTTATTCACAAGCATTTTCGGCATCGAATGGTTGGTGATTCCTCCAGAAATATGGTATTTGTTTAACATTATGAATCCAAAACTGTCAAACCAGTCCATGACTGGTGACATTATGGTTGTATTTCCAAATATTAATGTAAAACCTTGTTCAAGAGAAAATGTTTCCTCTGTAGATTACAATGAAATACCCTGCCCAAGGGAGTCCCCCACCACCCCCCCCCCCCCCCCTTCCCAAAAAGGTTCATCAAACTAGGTATGACTGTAACCTGAACAACATGCAAGGCCAAAGTAAAGCCAACATACATACCTTGGCTTGGGTGGCAAATCTTTCCCTCTGGACCATGGGGTCATTCAACTCTGTGTAGGCATTGACAATCTCTTTGCGAGCGACAAACAGTTCAAAGCGTTCTGTGAGTCCAGGGATGGAGCGATGCCTGACGGAAAGAAAAAGCTACAGTTAACCCACTTTCAACCCTGTATTTTTACTTCATTTCAATTGTTCATACCTTTTCTTTCAGGACAGGAATTAATTTAGGGCTAAATTGATCACATTTTGTTCTTCAAATTGGCAACAATAATATTTCTCTTTTAGTGCTACATGGTTCTAATAAGGTGTAATGTCTTTGAAAACAATATACATGGTAAGGAATTTTGTTGAGAAGTTGAAGAAATTGCCAATTTTGATAAAAAACAATGATTTTGAACCTCTCAATGTGTTACCAATTTAAGGATTTTAAAGCTTATTCTCCTTTTAAAATTTTGGGCATCTAACGCAATATAGTCATTCAACAAAAATGGACAGTGTGTGCAGAAACGTGTCCTCTTTCTACTCATGCATCTGGTATATTTTTTAGAGCTCTGAATCAAAAGTTATCGAGCTAAATCACAAAATGTGGTCAGTTGTCTCCAGAAAGTTTCCATGTATTAGGCGGTTGTCAATGACAAAATTCTTTCCACCTAGTATGGATAATCTCAAAATAATAGATGTCATCTTAAACAGGGGGTTCCTATTAAAAAAAATTCATATCATTAGTTGTCGCCACCCAAATATTCTTGCTTCACATCGCCTAATTTCACAATATATATCCTTTAAATGGGAAATAACATCTTGTAGTAATCTTTGTAATAGTACATTGTTGAAGAAAAGTTCAAGGATTTAACCCTTCCCCCACACACACAAAAATAATAATAATAATAATAATAATCATACTACTACTACTACTGTACTCCTAATAATAATAATTAACAAGGTTTTTTTTTAAATAACATTATTCATTCTACTTGGGATTACTCTTACCATTTGGACAGAGGGCTCATGATTTCAGGATGATCCATGATGAAGGTTGGGCTGATACATTGGGTTTCTATATACTCTCCGACCAGCTGAAGATAAAAGATCAAACATACTCTCATAAGGACAAACTGTTCATCAGGATAGGAGTGAAATTCATTCACAAACTTAGGGGTTCTGTAAGGTCTCCATCATTTCCTTACGGCCCTATACCATGTGGTCTGGTCTCTGGCATCCACATCAACAAGGTTTGGCAGTTTCAGGTCCTCTGCAGGAGTGTGGTCCCAAGTGTTGCTGTGGTCTACCTTGTCGTGTCAGGCCATCTACTATAAAATTATGCACTTTCTTTAGCCAGTGGCTTTCCTCTTTCCATACAAAGTGTCCATACCACCTCGGTCTGGCTCACTATCTCCACCTCTTTTTAATCCAGCCATTGAACACTTTTAGACTTCAGAAGCCAAGCCTCACTGCCCTAAACCATGCATTTCATATACTTGGTGTTGCCAAAGAAGGTAAAACATCAAGAAAGAGAGAAGTCTAAGTTCATGTACATTTAATACCATTTACATTTAATATCAAACCATGCAACTTTCCATCTATTATAATATGTCTATGATAACAACCTACCTTGTCAAGTAGCCTGGCTGTAGTCCTTGGGGGCGTGCATTCAACTTCATTCTTGCGACAAAGGTCGTCTAGGAACTTGTTGGTCTCTACCAAGCAAAAACAATACATGAACACAAACCAGTTACTAATGATCAAAGATACAAGATAGAGGTTGTGATGGTGTATTGAAGATATCAACCAGGTCTTACACAGCTGGGCAAGTCCAAGATAATGTCCAATACATAACACATCAAATCAGAGATAATATTTTACCATATGACATTATGATAGCCCTAATAGAGCATGGACATGCCAAAAAAAAAATCAGGAAAAAATCATACCTTCCATGTTAATTTTTCTTTGTTCTTCTTGTGTACCCTGTTAAATATGGGATGCAATCAATTTTCATCTTGATATGGTCTTGCTAAATCAACTGTAATGATCACATAACCTAACCTCGAAAAGGAAAAGAGGTGACACCAAGAAAATTGACCTGAATCATTCGAATATCAGGGAGGTCTACTTACCATCACTACCAAAATTTTCCAGAGGGGGGAACTGCACTTTAAGTACTTTCTGAAGTTCATCTATCATGGATATTCTCCTGAAGGGAGGAGTAAAGTCAATCTCTAGGGCCTCTCCCTCTGGACCATCAGGATGGTAGGCTACCTTGGTAGATCCAGTGACAAACTTGACCATACCTATTAAACAGAAGACAAGAAGATAAAAAGGGAACATTACTAATGATATCTACTGAATTTGATTGGAGACGCAAAACAACTGCTTTAACAGCTGACAGGCTCCTCAAGGGGATGACACCCAGGCTTACATCCAAAAGGGCTGTGAAGGGGTCAGAGACTCTTTTTCAGCTACAGAAGAAAGTCGCTATAGCCCTAGGTAATATTTGACTAAGGTCAGCTGCCCAAGTCTTTTTTTTTCTGAGATTTTGCTCAGGACCGCTGCTTACTGCTTTAATTAGTTCCATCAGGTTTGTAAAATCCATTTGTCAAAAAACAGAACAAAACGAAACAAAACAACAAACAAAAATATAGAAGAGATATGCACTAGATTACGAGGGAAGGGGGGGGGGGGGGACCTCATCAATCATTTTTTTCCCGGTGGGGGGGTGGGGGGTCTACCATGATCTTTAGCATTATAGTTATTGTCATTTTTATGACAAAAATTATTTGTGTCATCAGTAAAATCATCACAATATGTAATAGTGTTCAGAAAAGCGTCAAAAAATGCATTTTTTAAAAAGAAGCCAAGCAGAAAGCTGTATCGCAGATCACTATTCTCCTTTCCCAGGAGCTCCATAGTTGTAATCTTTGTCAAAGATAGTAAACTAAGAATTTTGATGATTATTACTCTTTTTTTCCTACCTGAGAGTAGTTTTTCTGCGATATCCATGAGGTCATTGTAGTCAGCGTAGGCCATGTAGAACTCCAGGGTGGTGAACTCTGGATTGTGGGTAAGGTCAATGCCCTCATTACGGAACTGCCTTCCAATCTCATAAACTCTCTGCAGACCACCAACTACAAGCATCTGGATAAAATCCAATGAAGACACACATTGTTATCTGTTAATGAGGGACCAGTGGCAAGCATTAAAAATCCAAAATGGTGCTGACTTATGTTATATTTCAGTGCTAAAGGTGCGCAGGAATGCTTAATGGCCCCTGCTCCATCTCTTTGTGAGCTTCACAATATTTTGGTATGTTCCTTCAAACTCTTTGCCTTGTTTTAACACCCACTATCATTTCCACAAATATAAATCGTCCTGGGGGGGTGTTTCACAAAGAATTAAGTTTGACTTAAAGTCGCAATAAAATTCCTAGTTGCGTGCTATATATTACGCATCACATTGGCCAGATCATGCTCTGGGGACGCGCGCTATTGGGTAATCTACCAATGAGATTACGCGTTTAAAACCGTATGTGCATTGGCACTTACGCATGACTTTAAGTCAAACTTAACCCTTTGTGAAACACCCCCCTGTTATGGTAAAGTCATAAAAGTACAAAACCAACCCCAACATCAAAATGAAAACAACTTCACGAGTCTAAATACCACAAGCATCGTGTAAGAACTGGTAAATACAGGTACAGGTTTTATCATGAACACATTCTCCGCATCTCATTTTAGTTCAATTTAGGCCACTTAGGTGGATTATCACTTCATGTGGCATTGGGCCTTTCTGGTAGTTGTACTGTGAACCAGAAACTTCCACAACATGAATCTTTCATGAAACATTAATGAGGATGTTTTCGCTGTACAAAACTTTCAAAAACTGCAAAAATTCGGTGATGTAATTTGTGTAAATTGTGGCATGAAACTAACACTCATTTGAGCCACTCTTAAAGCTGGGTACCTTGAGGTATAGTTCGGGTGCTACTCTCATGAAAAGGTCCATGTTGAGATCATTGTGATGGGTTACGAAGGGCTTGGCTGTGGCTCCTCCTGCTATCATGTTCATCATCGGCGTCTCCACCTATCAAAAGATAACAAACGCATGAACTAACTCAGAATGGGGAAGAAATGCAGTTGGAATACGTAGGCACACTTTTCCAATATAGACTATAGAGCACTACACATTTACAAGCAACGAGACACGACAACCATTTATAAATATATGGTACATCAGGCATGCTCAGGCATTGCCTAAAAATAAAATTTGCGAGGGGGCATTACTTGATGTCAAAATGTGCCCAGTC
This sequence comes from Heliocidaris erythrogramma, assembly GCA_025617745.1. Classification (NCBI taxonomy): domain Eukaryota; kingdom Metazoa; phylum Echinodermata; class Echinoidea; order Camarodonta; family Echinometridae; genus Heliocidaris; species Heliocidaris erythrogramma. The sequence goes on from CM046870.1 coordinate 28,412,476, forward strand.
ATTTCAAGGTACCTATAATGGAAATGAAATCTCACAGAAAATAATTCTAATACAGCTGGAGATGATGAATGAAAACTTCATGGGTTGAATCCTTGTAAGATGATGCATCCACTACCAAATTTCATTTTTTTTGTTCCACGGCCAAGATCCCAGACTGTGACATCAACAAATTAACCAGAGATGCCAACCCCCAAAGGATGGTTGTCAGTAAAATTTACCATATATTTCAGGAACAAATGAGGGTCTCTCCAGAACAAATCCTGACGAAGCATCATTTTTACAGACATAGATCTAGAGTAAAGTGCTCATCATTCGACAGCCGCCATGATTTGACTGCACGCCAGCAAATTTTATACCAGTAACTACAGCACACACAAAACACATCATTACACACACAGAAATTGTCACTCACCAAAAGTAAGTTCCAAAGTCACCTCCAAAAATCCACCTAAATAATTAAATTCCACCGTCAAAAATGAGGAATTGGCGCGTTTTTTCGAAAGCATGCAGGGCTTCAGTCCGGTGTTAAGAAACAGGGTCGCAGAAAATGTGCTAAAAATCAAGAAATCAGGGGTTTTGTGATACGTTTTTTCGCTTATCGCAAGCAACGGGTGCAATGGTATCGGTGAAAAACAAACTAAAAACCAATCTCCCCGTACATGCCGATGCAGTAACTTCATGTACAAAGTTGTATGCGAGTCCTGACACGCCATAATTCAACCGAACTGGGAGCACTGACAAGCGCCGCAGCATCCCCGATGCACAACAGCGTGCCCATCCCATGTAGTGAAATTCAGTACGCGCGCTTGTGAGTGAATGTGTAGATGTATACGCAGGGGCCTATGTGTATTTTTGTTTGGTTTACCATAACATCGTAACAAGCGCAATAAAACGGAACAAATACGGCGAAACCGTAACGGTTGGCATCTCTGAATAACCTGTCAAAACATGACCTTTGCATCTTTGGTTAAGTGAGCAAACCAACTACAACATCCCTTGACTTGAGTGATGCTCACCTCCAGGAATCCAAGTTGATCAAAGAATCGACGGATGTAGGCAACAATCTTGGAGCGAGTAATGAACTTGTCCCTGACATAGTCGTTCAAGATCAAGTCCAAGTACCTCTGTCTGAAGCGAGTTTCCTAAAAAATAACAAAAGATAGGGAGTAAGTGCTAAGGTTTTTTTTTAAATAGAAAAGAGACTATATTGTGTTGACCTGACAATAATAACACCACACTTAAATTCCAACTTGCACCTCATTGTAATTAAATTTTATCTAATGTATCTAATATTTATATTCATCTAATATAAGAATCTTTCAAAACTTAGAATACCTCTTAGGTGATCTTGGAGCAGTAGGGGAACTGTACAACTGTAATAAATCAGCTTGTCTAAAAAGCATATGGTGACATGGGTCTCTAGTATATGTTACTAAATGTCAGATGGACAATAGATGGAGACAAATTACGTAAAAGCTGAATAAGATAGCTAAGTGAATGTAGTTGTATGGAATATCTCAAGACTGGGACCTCATTGCAGAAACCCACATACCTTGTTCGTAAGGCCATAATGTAGATGAGGAAGCATATGAAGGCAAGGTGAAAGCAGAGTGATCTCTGATGGGAGTATACTCAACTCTCCTTTCTTGGTCCTCCCTAATTAGCAGACAAATGCAATAGAAGGAGAGAAGATCAATGGATTTCTCTGATCTATGAACACATTTACATGCGCTTAACCCCCAAAAGTCAGGGTAATTTTAGTGGTCTCACAGCCATGTCACCACACCTGCTCCCTCCCTCCCTCCCTCCCTCCCTCCCTCCCTCCCCCCCACCCTCCCCCCCCCCACCCTCCCCCCCCCTCCCCCCCCCCCCCCCACCCTCCCCCCCCCCCCCCCCCCCCCCCCCTCCCCCCCCCCCCCCACCCTCCCCCCCCCTCCCCCCCCCCCCCTCCCCCCCCCCCAAAAAAAAAAATCTCACCTGCATAAAGATAAAAGATTATGAAACTCTGCAGTTTGATAGAGCACCTGGGGAGCGATTCATCAAGTGTTTTGTCAGTGATTTTTACCGACAACTGCTATAAGCTACTGAAATCCTTGCATCTGATTGGCTGAGAGCAAATTTGTCAGTAAAAATCACTGACAAGACACTTGATGAAACTCCCCTGATCATAAATACAGCCATAAAGTTTCATACCAATACCTTGAACATTTCTGGAATTAACAGTAATTAATTATTCATATATTCATGTATGATAATTTGCAATGTAAAAAATACTTCTGGAGAAATGTCTGGTATGGCCAGGAATTGCCAGGAATTTCCATGCTTGTGTTGTAACCGACAGATTAGATTTCACAAATTTGGGACCAGATGATGCCTACTACTAAGATGTATAAAAAGTCAGGAAAGCTTGCAACTGGGAGACATATTTCCACAAATGAATCCTGGACAAGGTTTATCATCTACTATTATGTATTATGTACTAAGGGCACCCTCGCCCCAAGCTTTTGCTTTTAGAGGTGTGTCCTCCAACTATGTATGTACCATATGAATGTGTATCTTGTCATAATTTTGTTGAAAATACATGTTTATTATTTTGTTCATTTTTTTACTCTGTAAACTTCTATTGAAAAGTTGGAAATAAATGTCATTAAATTGACTTGAAATTGGAAACAAAGAAGGCCTGAAATTAGCCAAAAGTCAAATAACGAATAGCATTTCTGTAAAAAAAAAATGGTATGGCACAACATTGCTTACCAGGTCTTCCCTTGACACCAATGATATCACCTCTTCTGATCTTCTCATTCAACCTGAAAAATTCATCTTCTGAGGAAAAGTATCTAGAAATTTAATACAAGACAAAGAATTGTGATAAATCAAAATCCTGTCAATAGAAGGATAACATGCAACAAGATACTTCCTCTCAGCACAGTGGGTGAGGCAGGCAGCCAGCATAGTGAAAACGATATCAAGCATCAAGAATAGCAAACTAAGAATTGTGTACAGTTGTAGTTTTGCAGCATTTATTACTAGTGTTCGGCAACGGAAGTATCAGATAAATGGCACACACTGTTACAAGCATATGCATCAAAATTTAAGAAATATAAAGAGATGTTCTTCCAATGCTGGAAATGAAAAAAAAAATCTAAAATGTCACAAATGGGAGAGAGAGTCTTATCCCATAAAGCATAATCACTGCCACTTGCTGTCTAACCAATACAAACACATGTCAATGGTTTCAATACAGACCTTGCGTTTGACATGACCTGGAGTTTGACCCCTTCCCCTCTGAGGTCATAGAAGATGAGCTTGGCTCCTGACGCCCTCTTGGCATGGACACGCCCTAAAACAAAGAGACAAGAAATTACAGTCACCAATCAAAAGGATATTACTCTGATATGATCAATGCACAGGTAGTTCTGCATGATAGTAAATTAATTTTGCTGTGACGATAATTGCTTCATTTCATAAAATATTGGTTTGGGGTTGCAATTGGGTATTAGGTTAGGTACGGGGTTAGTTCTTGTGTTTGGTATAAGATACAAGTAAGAAAGTGTCTTTTCACATGTTAACCCCTACAGTGCCATGGGCGGCAAATCACGCCCTCCAAATTAGATTGTTGAACATTTTGTTTAGGCTTAGAATGGCTTGAAGGTATTCCTCATACAGAAACCTGTGCCTACAATAAATTGTTTACTCCTATGCAATATATCTTTGCCCAATTTGCTCAAGAAATAAAACTCATTGAAAGTTAAAATTTCAACAACTGCTCAAAAATCTGGTGGCATGGAAGGGGTTAAACAGAGGACAATTTAATCTTTGGACTACAGTTCAGTAATAATGCTAATAAAACCAAATATAAACTTGAACTTGTAAGCATAGGAAACAGACAGCAGAGCAGTTGTCACCAGAGCATGTGTAATTTAACTGAAATCCTCTTATGACTTTAATACCTGAAAGAGTGAGGACTTCCTCAGCAATCTCTTCTGGTTTGAGGTAGTCAAACCTCTCCAGGAACTCTGTGAGTGAGATGGAGACATGGAACTTGTGAGGGTACGGGTGATCCCCAGCTGACTTCAGAGCTTCCACGGCCTGGGAACGGATCTTGAAGTACTCCTGAGGATTCAAGATATCCATGTAAATTGTAAGAATTTCAACAGAGACAGGGCAATATCATCCCATACCATTGATCTCTACAAGCAACGCCCTCCACGTTTGATGCGACCGGTCGCCATGTTTGGGCTCTTAGAAAAACACTGCTGCTGTATTGTTTTAATACAATTTTATGCATTTTTAGAATCAAGTAATTCAGCACTGTGCAGTCTTTTCCACAAATTAACTGCAAAATCAGGCAAAACAAGTATACCCTTACAGATTCTAAAGGCGATTTGATGTGACAATCAGTATATTGTCTTTCTTTAAATAAAAGATCAAACCACGTATCTTTCGAATAGAGTACACTGGAATCGTACACAGCAGACAATGACCCATGCTATGTCCCATGCGGTTCCACGTACTGTGTTTTAGTGTAGGGCTCGTAGAGATCGATGGCAGGGCTCCTAATTTTGGTTGTGCGGCCAAATCAACTGCTCGGATAAAGCCGTGCATACGATGCGATATCCACGTGAGGTAGAGATCGTTGGCCCATACAGGATTCTTTGCCAGAATCTGTTCACCCTTGGTCCAAATTTAGTAAAATATGGCCCTGCAGCATCCCAAGGGATGATTTTAGAGGACTAAAGAAATTCTGTATGCACTCACATATTTGATACACTTGTCATACCTTTGATCGATGCCAGGGCTCCTAATTTTGGTTGTGCGGCCAAATCAACTGCTCGGATAAAGCCGTGCATACGATGCGATATCCACGTGAGGTAGAGATCGGTGGCCCATCGGTGGCCCCCCCCCCCCCCCCCCCCCCCCCCCCCCCCCCCATCAGTTGCCATTTTGTATGTTATACACAAGATATAAAGGAGCACTCAACTTATTTTCTAAATGGTTTGGATAAAAACTATCTAAAAATAATATTTCATAAAAGTTCTCTGAATTTCACTGGGCCCCAAGCATCATTTTTCTACTAGAAGAAGATTAACTTGACTCACTCTTGGGTCGAGGGATTCCTCATCTTCTGCCTTCTTCTTTGAATTCTGTCCAGCAGTGGCCTGCTTCTCTGCCAGAGCCTGGGCCTTCTCTTCCTTCTCCTTGGCCTTCTTGGCAGCCTTCTCCCTCCTCTTCAATTCGCTAAAGATAGAATAGATAGATGAATAAATGGATGAATAAAAATATGTTGTTACATAGGTAGACAGAAATATAAATTGATAAATTATATTTACATCATGATCTAGCCGTTTTTGGAACATTCATATTTCATTCTCCATCCACACTGGTTTCCCCGTTTTTTGTTTTTTTGTGCTCACCACCTATTTTTAAAGCCCTACATGTAGGTCTGCCAGTCAAACATGCAATTATGATAATTACACCTGAAGTCTTGGGCACAAAATATTTTTGAGCCACATGTTTTAAAGTAATAAGATTAATTTGTATAGCGCAGCAACTATATGAATATACTTTACTGTGCTTTGATGGAGACTCCTATATGCCTATACTATATAAACAGTATTAATCTACTTAAAAGCCTCTGAAAACAGATGGGTCTTCAGTAGAGATTTAAAATGGGGACTGTTTGTGCTCTCCTTATTACAAGAGGAAGTTGGTTCCAGAGTTTTAAAGTAGAACTCTATTGAATTTAAATGTTTATTTAATTCTTATCATTGCATAGGTGAAGCTTAAATTAAACAAAATTATCCAAATTCAACGCATGGAAACATTTGAAATAATGATTATACAATTATAAAGTGGTAAAAAACAGCTGCGCTATAGCACCTGAAGAGCTCTTCGAACGCTGCTGTGATACATGTATGTGACGTCACACCAGGGACCAATCCTGCCAAAACGATGTCACATAACATCTTACACAATTTCAGTGCTTGTTTTGTCATCTCCTCTTCATTTATTTCTCTTACTTCATTAGCGTCAGTCTAAATGTTAATCTGTTGCCTCACTCTAAACTTTGTGTATGGTAATATTTTGATTGCAAATACAGAATCAGTCGCCATTGTGTTTTCAGCTGCATGCACCGCGGCATTTTTAGCGTTTCAAGAGGGAATGTATACCGTCCATGCTATTATTCGGCGGGTTTTTCAATTCGAAAGTGTGGTTTCTTTGATTGTAAATATACAGGATAAGGATCATTGATCAAACAAAAGATTTTAGTTATCGGAATTGGTTTCACTCCTCTTTTAGAATGGTGTGAAATACGGTCATGTTTAAATACACAAAACTCTTTATAATTTGAGAAATAATTGCATTGCAATTACGTTCATTTGTTATAGGACGTCTGCTTAGGCAGGATTGGTCACCGGTGTGAAGTCATCAAATATCGCTATATTTCTGGCGAATCGCTCGGATATCCCAGATGCTGAGAAGTGCTTTTATTTGTGTTCTCTTTTAATCATCAATTGATTTTAAACTTATACAATCATGATAATTGCCATCTGTAAGCTTCCCAGTCTCTAGTGATACATATTTGCCATATTTGTGAATTTCTTTGAATAGGCCCTTTAACCTCTCCAGTAAAGCAGGCCCAGCCCTCCAAGGAACACAATAGGCAGCCAAATAGCCCCTAAACCTAACCTTTTCTGGACAAGTAATGAACTCCTAGAAAAAATATTTGTATTGAAATTTGAAAAGTGCCCAAGACATTTTTGTTTTTGCTTTTTGTTGGTTTGAGAGTTCAGGTTTGATAAGTAGATCAGGCCTCAACTCCTGAACTTAAATGAACTGAAAGACAGCATTATTCTCTTGATATTCCAGAACAGAGCATCACAACCACCTTTTTTTGAGGGAATCCAGATTTGTTTAGGGTCTATATGTATAAGCCCCGTTATTATTTTTTTTAATTGGAAGGGTCCATAGTTAGAATGTAGGGACCCATGTATTCTGAGTGTTTGTTTAATAGTGTCAAGCCCTGTAAAGAGGTCCACAGATGGTCCACACACACCCACCTTGGATTATCAGTTTGGGATGATATTGTCCTGGTGAGGCTTGCATTCGTACATTTAGGAAAGAGCTGTTTGGAGTGGGGTCCCTTTAAGAGCCTACATCCCACCCTGCCAACTTGGACGGCCCTCGGAAACATTTGGATTGATTGGTGGTAAGGAGAAGAGAGGTAAATCAGCTTGATGCGTGCCCTGTCATGATCTGAATAAATTGGCAGAGAGATAGAAAGGAAGACATAGAGATGCCAATGTTGTTAGTTACCTTATCCAGGGCTCCACACTAACCTTTTTTTTTCACTGGGGTCCCAGACTGAAATTTTTGAGGTTAAGGTGAAATCAGCCCTAGGTAACATTTTGAAATTTCTGGAATCCACATGGCATTGCATTCTGGACTCCCTGTTCATGTTGAGCCATCCCTTATCCAAGTCTGGGACAGCACAAAATATTTGTTTCAGCGATGATTTGATAAATATTAGAACACTTTCCCATGGACAATCTTCCTTGACACAAGAATCACCCAAGTCAACTATAATCACCCCTCCCCAACCCCCCGCCTAGTTGCTGTCCACAATAACAAAGGGGTAAATTGGTGAGGTGAGGGGGGGGGGGGGGGGGGGGGGGAGGTGCTTTGATCCTAGGAGTTAGTTGCACTCTGGGATATTGGTTGGGGTGGTTGTCTGGATACAAGTTAAGCCAAGGCAAAATTACCAAACCAAAGCATGCAGGGTTATAAGACATCAAGGTAACATTTAGCCTAGTAACATTGTTTGCAGAAATGGAGACTTGATTCTCAATATGACCAACAGTGCTAATAAGCATTTCTTGCAGACAGAAGTTCTCTACCATCCAATTCAAACAAGTCTTCTCTTAATTCTTTAATACTAGTTTCTATTATTATTATTTTATTTATTTATTTATTTATTTATTTATTTTTATTTTTATTTTTTTATTTTTTTTTTTTGGGGGGGGGGGGGGGGAGAGGGGCTCTAATTATTTCAATAATTCCTTTGAATATCTATCACCTAGATCAAGAGGAATGTTTGGGCCTGTTACTTTTTTGTAGATCTATTAGATCTAGATCTAAGTTAGATCAAGACTAGTCAGTCTAGAGCTACTTAGTACTTGCTCCTTGAAAAAAAATTGTGCTCAGATCATGCATTATATCACCTGAGTATAGACATGCGCACATCGCGGTGACCAGTGGGTGCATGGCTGGCTCACACACCCGCTATAAACTGCAGCTTCTGATGTAGCGGGAGCATACACAGTCAGACTTCGTTTTCATTTATCAATCCTCGAGAACTTCGCTACCGAAAACAAACTCTCTCATGTGAATTTTATTGATTCAAATGACATTAAAATATCTTAGAACTAAAAAATTGTATGAGATGTCTGATGAAATTTCCATTAATGCCAAGCGTTGAGGTCTCCACTGGCTTAGTGCCATCTACGTTGACTTTTTGTTTAGCATTAATGAAAATTTTGTCAGACATCTCTACCACATCGTATAGTTCGATTATGGTTGTATTGCTGGCAGCGCACGTGCCGTCGCACGCAGTCGCCATTTTAAATCTGCATAACAAGAGGTGGCATGGATACACAAACACTGGTGAGTTCTCAGGAATTTATTATGCTTTATTTTGTCGTTTTTGCCTTCAAATTTAGAAAAAAATTTGAACACAAACATTCCAAAAGTTTCCCTAGGAAGAGACGCTGTGGTGAAGAGCCTGTCGGTCACGGGAGTTATCAGGAAAGGGATTTTCCAGGGCATTTTTCATGACTTGCTTACCGTGCGCCATTAGATTGGCACAATAAAATTCCTAGCTTCGTGATGTAAAAGGCGTATAGCCCATTTTTTTTTTTTTTACACTCCGGAAGCTAATCCTGGCTACACGTACGTCCATGAACACAGTGTATCATTCATTTCTCTTCTTGCACCCGTACTTACTCTCTCTCGCTCTCTCGATCTTGTGATTATGTTTTGCATGTACATGTCATCGATTTGTGACAGAAGAGAGTTTTCTAATATACCCTAGTCGTTTTTACTAAGTAATCTTCCAAAAGGTTGGAATGTTTTAATCTCGATGCATTAACATGTAGGTGTGAATTAGCTGTATGAGCTCCTTGGCTTATCAATCTGGTACTGGCCTACGGAGCTGTACATGGGATCCATATACTGTGTGTGGAGGGAGATATCAACAAGAAAAACTAGATCTAAATATCACCATTTCTCACATACTGTGAGCCATGCAAACCACCCTCAGAGTTTGATAAAGGAGTTACCTTCCGGGCTCAACTAAGATTGTAAAAATTGAATGAATAAGAAAGAAAAAAAAAAAAAAAAAAAACGGCAGGTTTCTTTACCTTGCATTGTGTAACTTGTATATATTTGGGACTACACAAATCTTACATTGCATGTGTAGTCCCACAACTTACATGTCGAGGTAAAAAAAACCTGCTGATTTTTTTCTTTTGTCTTTTTTATTCATTCAATTTTACAATCTTAGTTGATCCTGGAAGGTAACCCCTTTAGCAAACCCCGAGGGTGGTTTGCGTGGCTCACACATGTGAGAAATGGTGATATTTAATTTTAGATTTAGTTTTTTTGTTTGTTGATAGCACTCATAGCTACATTCCTATACTTCGTGTGTAGAATCTAGGCAGTCATACGGCTCAACTTTTTCAAACACCACTGCACAAAAGTCACCAACATTCAGTCAAAATCGGCATTTAATTTACAAAAACCGACCCCAATATATTCAAGAAATACAATAAATTCAACTCACCGATGTTGGAAATGATGATTCCAAAAATGAAATCCGTAATCGGAGCTATCGGAGTCATTGTGTACATTTCCTGGTCGCTGCGGGCGCTGACATCTCCCCAAAAGAATTTTTTCGTTAAAAATTTGGTCCCTATCCTGTACACGGAAAAGTCCTGATTTTCTGTGTGCGCGATTGTAGAGAACGATGTGCGCTTGCGATCCCGAGTTTCTTCGTGGACAAAAATTTTATTGGCCGATTTTAGTCTAAGACATCAGCGGTATATAAACAACACGCGATCGCGAAACAAATTGGTGGGGATTTTCTTCGGTTTTGGGCATGATTTTGACTTTGGATTTTGCTGGAAATATGGAAAGTTCTTCCTAACGGCCATTTGATGTAGGAGTGAGATTTTTAAGGGCTGAATTTGAAAGCAAGGTATTTAAAATATTTATCTTATTTTCCCCCCATACCTTTAGTACATGCGACAGAAAATACCAACTATTTTACAGTAATGTACCCGTGAGTGGTTGATAGCACTCATAGCTACATTCCTATACTTCGTGTGTATAATTGTAGGCAGTCATACACCTCATCTTTTTAAAACACCACTGCACAAAAGTCACCAATATTCACTCAAAATCGGCTTTTAATTTTCAAAAACCGACCCCAAAATATCCAAGAAATACAATAAATTCAACTCACCAATGTTGGAAAAGATATTTACAAAAATGAAATCCGCAATTTACTGTTGATTCTCGCGAAACGAGCTATCGGAGTCATTGTGTACATTTCCTGGTCGCCGCGGGCGCTGACATCTCCCCAAAAGAGTTTTGTCCTCAAAAATTCGGTCCCTATGGCGTACACGGAAAAGTTCCGATTTTCTGTGTGCGCGATCGTAAAGATCGATGTGCCCTTGCGATCCCGAGTTTCTTCGTGGACAAAAATTATATTGGCCGATTTTAGTCTAAGACATCGGCAGTTTGTAAACAACACGCGATCGCGAAACAAATCGGCGGGGATTTCTCCGGTTTTGGACAAGATTTTGACTTTGGATTTTGCTGTAAATATCAAAAGTTCTTCCTAACCACTCATAGGTACACGCCATTGCCGACTGTGTAGTAACGCAGCCAACACACATCCCATACCTAAACTGCATCACTGTGCATTTTTGGCTATATTTAATTGAAACTGATCTATTGCAGTTTACTTAAATGCAAATAATTATGTTGAATAATAGATGATTAAAACTTACCAGGTTGTTTTGTGACCTTTGAAGAGGGTTTCCTGAAATTTTGGGTCCTTTTTGTCGATAACTGCTATCGAGACTGTCCCGTCAGCATCCAGTTTGTATTTTTCACGATTATGATGAAGGGAGCCCTCAGCGCTCGTAGTAGTACCGGCGCGATGGGTTCGTCGATCTCCTACGAAGACCGGAAGGGCCAAACTGACGACGTAAAAAAATAAAAAATATTACGTACGTACGTAATAATTACTACGTACGTACGTAATATTTTTTATTTTTTTTACGTCGTCAGTTTGGCCCTTCCAGGTCTTCGTAGAATAGCTTGTGTGCGTAACATTCTGCGTACGTATCTACGGTGCGTAACCATGTAGAGCGGCCTCACTAGTGCGCAACATTATTGAGAGCAGTCGTCATCCGTATGGAGGTGTGGGTAACAAGTACCAAAAAGAGGGCTGTAAATGTAAGTTTTTATAACTTTCTACATTTTGTATCTTAACGAACTGATAACTTAAAATCTAAAGAATGATACTTCAGTATCAGTTTGCCCACAAAAACCTCCATTTCAAACAAAATTACATCTGTATCCCCAATACCCAGTATACACACATGTATATGATCCTAATGGTCAATATGACCATTGCTTGCTGATGTGTTCCTAACGGCCATTTGAGGTAGGAGTGAGATTTTTAAGGGCTGAATTTGAAAGCAAGTATTTAAAATATTTATCTTATTTCCCCCCCATACCTTTAGTACATGCGACAGAAAATACCAACTATTTTACAGTAATGTACCTGGGAGTGGTTGATAGCTTCTTCCACACACAGTATACAATCTCATGTACAGCTCTGTAGGCCAGTACCAGATTGATAAGCCAAGGAGCTTCACAGTTAAGCGATTTTTACAACTGCTCCTCGGCACGTAGTCGGTTTGCATAGCCATGATAGCAGAGTGATACGAGCGTTTCTGTCTCTAACTTAAGTGAAGAGCTAACGAATGACAGACAGAATTTTTGTTCTACCTTTGGCTTTGCCATGCCATTTGAGAGACAGAATTTTTGGTCTACCTTTGGCTTTGGCATGCCATTCTTCTCCCATCATGCCCATTCATTCTGACATTTCTAGTTTGATTCAATTAAGGCTTATTTAAGCTTTATCGTTTATCTTATTCTTAAATTAATCTTCTTAATGGTGATCCACCGAGTCTGACAATGCCACAACTCTTCTTCACTTCTTACATTTTTCATTAACTTCGTTTTTTTATTTCTCTCCCAGAAAGAGATACATCATCAGAACAAAACTGACCATACTGGCTTAGGCCTACTCAGTTACTGTACCAAAACAAAAGACTCCAGGCCAGTCATGCCAGTCCAAGCCCAGCGCATTTCGGTCAGCCAGCGCCCGGCATGCGCGGGGGGACACTCCCAAACACGACCGGCAAGCAGCCCACGTGTCTCCCATAGGGCATGAAAAACATTCAGAGCGCCGCTTCAGAGTTCAATATGCACTGCTGTCTCGCGATGGTAGACAATGAAAAATACCTAGAAAATTGTCATGAAACAATATTGAAATCTGGTGAAAGTTGTGCATGTAATATGGACAGAAGAAACATATCCTAATAAATTAAATCGAATAATTACTCACTTCTTGCTGAGTTTTTCTCCGCTGTCCGCCATTCTTATCAACGTTACGCCCTCTGTCGTCGTCTAGTCTAATGTCGTCAGCTCGTTATGGTCGTCATACGCGCTATAGCTAGCTGCTGCACAATCAGATTATTGTTGACGGAAATTGTGTATTTACGCATTTTATACAAATTTTGGTGCTTAACTCACGTGATGTAGATGATGCAATAAACCTGAAATTCCGAACAAAACAAATTTGAAGTTTTTGAGAAGAGGATCGATGCGAGGGGTGAGTGGACTTGCCTGAGCATTGATACACGATGGGTTGGGTGGTTGGGTCATGGGGGGGGGGGGGGAGGGGGGGGGGGGGAGGGGGGGGGGGGGGGGGGGGGGGGGGGGGGGGGGGGAGGGGGGGGGGGGAGGGGGGAGGGGCTGACAGCCGGGTCAGTATTAAATGCGGCCCACTGACCGCCGCCCGTCCCCACCTTCCCGCCGTCCTGACGATTGACACCCTGCATAATTTATTTACACATTTCGTTGGGAGGGCAAGGGATGCAGGCCTACCCTTGTATTATTTAGTTTTACTTCCATCAACTTAAGTTGATGCAATAAACTGAAACTCTTCGGGTTCGATATACGGGCCGGCATGGGCGGCGATCCCGGGGGGGGGGGGGGGATTTTACGGGGGAAATTTCCCCGTGAATTTTGAAAAATTGTACAGCAACCAATAGTAAAGGAGTCGCGTCCCCGGATGTGCATTATTTAACAAGTTATATAGACTGAGACATGTTTCTAAACCATGATAGGCAAAGCCACCCGGGAAGCCACTAATGTCGCTATAAGCTATAAATACATGTACAGCAAATTAGTATACTCATTTGCATACTATTTGCATATACTACAACTGGTATGCAACCCTAACCCTAAACCTAACCTTAAGCCAGAGGCGGCGCTCCGGGGGGGGGAGAGGGGGCACAGTACCCGCCACTTTTTCAAGTACCCCCAAAGTGCCCCTTTTCATAACTGATAAGTGCCCCTATTCTTCGTATAGTGCCCCCTTTCTTTCTATTAAGTACCCTTTTTTGATCTTCTAATAAGTGCCCCCTTTAACCCCAGACATTACTGCCCCTTATGAGAATAATTGCCCCTTTTTTTCTAATTAGTGCCCATTTCCCTTTCTAATAGTGCAATTTTTTCCTTCTGATAAGTGCCTTTTTCACTTCTGAAAAGTGCCCCTTTTTCTTTCCTGTAACTGCGCCCCTTTTTCTTTCTGATAAATGCCCTTTTCACCTTCTGATATGTGCCCCTTTAATTTCAGACATTACTGCCCCTTTTGAAATTTGTGCCTTTGTCTCTTGTCTGATTACTGCTCATTTTCCGTTCTAATAGTACAATTTTCTCTTCTTATAAGTGCCCCTTTTCACCTCTGATAAGTGATCCTTTTTCTTCGTATGACTGCCCCTTCTTCTTTCTAATAAGTGCCCTTTTCACCTTTTGATAAGTGCCCCTTTTAGTGTCCCCTTTGAAGTGTCCCTGTTTTCGTCTGATTGGTGCCCATTTTCCGTTCTAATAGTGCAATTTTTCCTTATGATAAGTGCCCTTTTCACCTCTGATAAATGCCTTCTATTAAGTGCCCCTTTTACTTCTGAGCAGTGCCCCTTTTCTTTCTAATAATATTATTTTCCCTTTTGATAAGTGCTCCTGTTGTCTTCTGATAAGTGCCTATATACCTATATATATTTAATATAGGGCCTATATTGTATATATACTCCGATGTCGCTTACAAACTGTGCCCTAAAGTCCACAAAAGAGCCTTATACCTAGCTCCAAATAATCTTCATAATAATATATCCCCCTACTGATATCAGCACAATGAGAGGCAGTGGAGCAGGGGGCAGGAGGGGCACAATTCCCTAAACTATAGCAGTGCCTCCTAAATCATAACAGGAAGGAGGAATTTTTTTCTACAATTTTTCCATAGCTCGCTCGCATTTACCATTGCCTCCTGCATATTAGGAAAATCTTTCTTCACATACCTATCACGAGAATTTTTTATTTTTGGATAATGATAAAGGGGATTTCCATCTATTAAAGGATAATAACGCTCAAAAATAAAGACGATAGTGTTCAAAGGTGTTATTTATTCCTACTTGTTTTACACTATATGGCTTCGCGTCAAAATATACGAGATCGATACGAATCAAATTTTTCTGAGCAAAATTTACCATCTGCTAGCAATATGTATCGTCTGCTAGCAGCACATGGGGGCTGCCATTTTGTTTAAGTGTACAAGAAGATTTTCTTAATCCAAATGCTCAATTGCCTTTCTCAAAATTAAAAACCCATTTGAGATTAAAAATATGGAATAGATATGTCAATTTATTTTTAAACTGAAGATTTCCTTATATATTTCTGTTGAAAATCGATATTCGCTTAATAGAAATCTATTTTCTCGATACTGGACGTATGGGACGGAGCAAATTAATTCAAATTTTATGGATGCTTCTTCCCTGAGCATCTATAGCGGCAAACTATGCATTCACCTGCTTTCGGATAATGGACTTGAAAAGTCAGAATGCATGCTGCATATATTATGTTCTGCTCTGTTTGGCAAACCCAAGAAAATAGATTTTGTTAAGCAAAACCAGACAATTTAAAAGTATCATTATAAAGATTTAATTTTTATAATACATGTAAACACCCACTTTATATTTTCCGTCACATATGGGATTTTAGGTAATGAAGAAAATCAATTTAGGATTTGGATTCAAAATATCTTCCTGACTGGAACATTTCTCAATGGTTCATGTACAACTCCAAATCAGCAAGAAAATGGCAGCCCCATGTAAATGAGTAGGCGTTGGAATATCTTTATTTATACCCTTTTCTGATATCTTATTAGAAAATGATTTAGGCCAATAAGTAGGAATATATTACACCTTCCAATATAAGTAAATTTGTAATCAGGGCTTAATTCTCCTTTAATGTACAACATAAATGTTAAAGGGAAAGTCCACCGGGTTTTAAAAGAAGCAGAACAGTCATTAAAAAACAGATCAGTAAAGATTTGAGCAAAATACGATAAAAAATAAGAAAGTTATGAACTTGAAGTTTGAAATAATCAATCAAACACAAATTGGCAAGTATACACGCACGTGAGAAAATTATAAAATCGCATGCTAATGAAATTAAATTAAATGAACTACATGTATAGTTATAATAGCTCTTTGAATGTTGAACTCGGTGATCATTCAAATTCGCTCGAAATTGAATGATCGCCTTGTTAAATAGGATGCAATTTTGACGAAATTGGGCGGGAAAACCTATATTATAGGCTATTATTATTATTATTATTATTATTATTATTATTATTATTATTATTATTATTATTATTATTATTGATATGGTATTGATAATAAAATTGAAACTTTCGCATTGTTTTTGCTTCTCATATATTTTGTATTTGGATTTCTGGATTTGCCATGGCTTATACAAAATGGAAAAACTTATGGACTTGCTAATATCGCTTTGGAAATCTTTTCACATTTTTCATAATTCAGAATATACTCGGCATCAAACGACCAATCAAACCGCCGTATTACCGGCGTTTTCCAAATATGGATAATAACCTATGACGCATCAAATACGTAACGTAACCTTTAGCTAGTCTGTATGAGAGCACTGTAAGTTTTACTTCAAAATCTGATATATTTTTTTGATTTATTCATCTGCAATTTTAATCTTATTTTAAATTCTAATAGAATTATTTTTGAATAAAATTTTCACAATGTAGTCATATTGATTCAAAATAAAAAGTAAAAATACCAGTATTTTCACCCAACATAATTAGTAAGCCTGAGCCGACACTAGCTCTCGAAGCGAAGACACACTACGCATGCTCACAACTGAGCTAGCTTGTGCAACCGGAACGAGTCGAGCATTGCATGCATGTAACATGTGAAATCGGCGGGGTCATTGCATATTGGGAAACTACGTGCAAAACCTATTACGTGAATGAATCAACGAACTCCAGTCCAGTGTGTCTGAGTGAGAACCAAGGCAATATTATAATGTAAGTACTTTCACAAAAATATCTGTTTTTAAAACTTTTGCTGCTGGTTTGGTTTGAATCATGTAACGAGAGGATCTTTTCATGTGAATGTATCAAGTTTGGGTGCTTTTTTCTCGTTTGATACTTTTGAATATCGCTAAATTTCAGGCTGTCATAAATTAGCGAGTGAGTCGTGTGGATTTTACGCCGAAGCGTATGGGTGGTGTTCAATGACAATGGCATGTTGCGTGCACGGGGTTTTGACAAGATCACATGTTGCTGAATTGGCATTAATAATTCTCATCAGTTAAATTGGACAGCTTGAACTTTAAAGCTCTAAAAGTCTAATCTATGTAGTAATGTGTATGACTCTAACTGTCTATCATTCTACAATCTAACTGAAACTTTCAGTTTCAAGTCTCTCAGTCACAGTCTCAGTCATACAGTCATGACAGTGGAAAAGTTAATATTGAGTTAGTGAGTGACTGAGGCATGAACTCCATCAACATGATCAATCATGTCCATGTTGACTTTGGACTTTGATAACCTTTTTTCTAATTATACTAACTTAATCATGATATTATTTACCTTGTAAGTTGTATTTAATAATTTACCTTGATGTTAGGCTTAAACTATCGGCATCTTCTTGTGTGAGGTATATCATATCTCATGATATCTGCACTGCAGGTTGTTACTCAACGCTTGTCGCGTGCGTAGGTCAGCCGTTGCAAAATTTTTTATTACTAGGGTCTAAACAGTCAAACTTTTGCTTCTATCATGTCCATGCTTTTTCTAAGTTTGACTTAAATGAATTCGCACTATTACTATCAATGACTTCTGATGGGAGATTGTTCCACAAGTTTATTTTACAACGTCTCAAAGTCTCTTTGTGTTAGCATGGTTAGCCTTATCCTTAAAATATGGGAAGGGGATACAGTGTGAATTGTGAACTTTGTCAAAGCCTTGTGGGAACAAGTTACAAAACTATACTTCAAATCAAAGCCAATAAATGAAGAAAGCACAAAGATAAATGATGGATGGGACATTTGACATTCATGTAGGCAAGCTTAGAGAAGAAACATGTACAAAAAGATGTCATCCATATTAATACAAAACTCAAAAGGCTATTCTGTGCCGACAGAAAGAGTTCGTGAGGATGCTCATTACAAAAACCGGCTGGCAATAAGCCTAATTTCCTGTTATTTTCAGGCAGCCAATCAAAATTTATTTAAATAGTTTGTAAGAAATGGTAATAAATTTTTCCTACAAGTTTTGTACACAATATTTTGTGAAATAATAGATGGTTAATGAAGTGCAGACATTTGAAAAGCACACATTGATCACATTTTTGTAAAATTTTTGAAGCGAGCCAAACCCCTTGGCACAGTAAGAGTTAAAAACTTGTAGGTGGACACTTTGATATACTGATCAACCACTATAATCTAAAACAATTTAATGTGAAGGCTGTGGAGTGTCTGTAATTTGATTATTTGTGTCGTGTTGATTTTGGAGGCTTCTGCCACCAATTTGTTACTGGCGATTCACACAGTTTTGAAATTTGAATATATTTTGGATGAAAATTGTTACCGACATGAATTTAGAGATGTTTAGAGAGTTTATTTTACATCTGAATGTTACCACAAGAAGAAAAATCATGGAAGTACTAGTAGAAATGACTTGGATTCGGACTTCGTGACAGTTTTGTAGCTTCAACAATTCTCTCAGTTACATTTGAAATGTGCAAGATGTTCAAAGCTTTGATGGACATGTTTCAAATATACAGGTAAAGTCTACAGAAGGCATTGCGCATGACCTTTGTTCTTTGACTCTTTCACCTTTCTTGACCAGTTGTTGCTTTCAAAGTCAATGTCCTGTATGGAGGGCGTGTTCAGCTAGAGCTGAATGGGAAGGGTTGTTAAATCTAAGGGCTCTTTTGTGCTCCTTCAGTCTATCTTTGAGAGTTCTGCCTGTTTCCCCAACATTACAATTGGAGCAATCTGAGCAAGTGATCTTGTAAACAATGCCTGTCTTTTCTTCTCTTTTGGTACTCTGTCTTTTGGATGGACCAGTCTGCTTCTTAGTGTGTTGGAACTTCTGAAAGCAATGCTGATGTCTTTGTCTTGGAATGCTCGTTTCAAGGGGAGAGGCTTTAGTGTTGACCAAAGGAAGGACTACTCTGTTGTTGAGTTCTTTCTTTTCTTCCTGGGGGGAGCTTAGTTCTTATTCTGTCCTTCGCTCTTTGTCTCGTCCATGCTGGGTAACCACATGATGTAAGCACCTTGTCAATGTGTTGAAGTTCACTCTGTAGTGCATACATGTAGTTGTCCGAGGTCACATGGG
Organism: Heliocidaris erythrogramma; assembly: GCA_025617745.1. Classification (NCBI taxonomy): domain Eukaryota; kingdom Metazoa; phylum Echinodermata; class Echinoidea; order Camarodonta; family Echinometridae; genus Heliocidaris; species Heliocidaris erythrogramma. The sequence goes on from CM046870.1 coordinate 28,431,548, forward strand.
CCCTCAAGTACAAAGAGCTTGCAACTCCCACCACTTTTGTGCTGAGGGGATGGTCTGATTCAAAGTTCAAGTAAGAATCAGTGTGTGTAGGTTTCGATGGGTATTGAAAGGTCACCATTCACATGAACCTTCGTGTCCAGATTGTTCAATAACCTTTCCACCTCTTCCTCAAAGGTGAACTGTATGTGTTGGTCCATGCTATTGATGTAATTTGAGAATTCATCAATATGATCACGATGAATAATGACAAAGGTGTCATCAACATACATGTATCTCCACCATATCCTAGGGGAATGACACTGACACTATCAGAGATTTAAAGTAGAACTTTAATGATTTGAAATATTGGCTTAATACTTATTATTGCATAGATGGCATAAATTAAACAAGGTTATCCAAATTCAACGCTTGGAAACATTTGAAGTAATGATTATTATCAATTATAAAACGGTAAAATACAGCCCCCGATATAGCAGCTGAAGAGCTCCTCGAACGCTGCTGAGATGTGTGACGACACACCATGGACCAGTCCTGTCTAAGCAGACGATGTCCCATAACATCTTACACATTTTTCAGAGCCTATTTTGTCATCTCCTCTTCACTTATTTCTCTTCCTTCACTAGCGTCAGTCTTAATGTTAGTCTGTTGCCTCACTCTTAACTTCGTGTATGGTATTATTTTGATGAAAAATGCAGCGTTAAAAATATAAAGGAATCAGTCACTTGTAAACAAAATAAGATGCCATTGTATTTTCAGCTGCTTGCACCGGGGCATGTTCGGCGTTTCAAGAAGGAACGAATACCATCCTGCTATTATTCGGAGGGCTTTTCAATTTGAAAGTGGGGTTTATTTCATTGATCATTGACCCTTCTCCTGTGTATTTACAATCAAACGGTTTTAGCTATCAGAATCAGTTTCACTTTCCCTTTATAATGGTGTGAAATAAGGTCATGTTTAAATACACCAAACTCTTTATAATTTGATAAATAATTGCATTGCAATTACGTTCATTATAGGACGTCGTCTGCTTAAGCAGGATCGATCGAGTGTGACGACATCAAAATATCGCTATATTTCTGGCGAATCCTCGGTTATTCCAGATGCTTAGAAGAGCTTTTATTTATGTTGTTTTTATAATCATCAGATACGCAGTTGACATAAAACTTATACGATTGCCATCTGTAAGCTTCCCAGTTTCTAGTGATACATTAATTGCCATATTTGTGATTTTCTTTGAATATCTACTTTAAGGAGGATTTAACGAGGATCATCCTGCACAAAAGGACCTCTCATGTACTTCAATACAACCTAAAGTGAACACAATGTTAATAGATATAGTAATCTGCTAAAGCCTGGCATTGTTCAAACCAAGGTACAAGTCCTATTATTCAACCCAGACCGCTCTATTGTGAATCCTCAATTGGAGAATCCTTGAAGTCCATTGATCTCTGTAATGAGAATCTTATGAATAAAAGGTCATGTGACCATGAATGGATCTCTTACATGAATGCAACAGCTCTTGGCCACAGGAAGGAAGATGGGTCATGATTAATTGAGCTAATTTTGCTTTCCCCTGTCAAGAAAGAAAGAAAATGAGGTTTTTTTGTACCCCCTGAAATTCAAATAATATATTTAATACAGTATGTACATTACAGTGGAAACTTGTTATAAAGATCTCCGATGTGATACATTGCTGATACATGTATAGCAAGGGAACTTTGCTGATCGCAGGTCCCTACATGTATGTTCTCTTGTTTTGTACATGTATAAACAGATTCCTGATATAGCAAGGTAATGTTCATGGTCCCAAGATCCTCGTTATAGTGGGATTCCACTGTATAAAACGGGGGGGGGGGGGGGGGGGGGGGGGATCTCACATAAAGAGAATGTGAATGAAGTGTATCAGTGCTTCAGGAGTGCCATAAAATTTGGGTCCACTAGCATGGTGACAAAATTGACAGTGATGGCCGATAACTAATAAAACTAAATGATGTCAGGATATGTTTTGTCTGGCATGTAATGAAAATAAAAGAAGGTTCATTTGGCATGTACTTTCTCGGAACTTGGTGAACGACAGTGAGAGCATGGACCTACTGTAGTACTTTCATGGTCAAAGACAGGATGCTAGTCAAATAGATGCCCGTTCATACATGTACATGTCAGTTGGTTGATGACTCGGTGCACTAGTAAATGAGGTTAAATAAAGGTCATACTCATATCAGTTTCAGAATTAGTGTACACTCTCCACATCTCTTACCAACCGACACATACTTGTACTAGCTACTTTTGTAGATTACCGTAAAATCAATGTAGCCTAAAATAGTTTTATTAATGCATGGACTGAAATACACTGTACATTTGAGTACATTAATGCGTAAATTGGCGCTCCTAATGGCGCCATCTTTCAAAAGGATTTGATAAGTGTCTGTGCCTCTAATTATCCCATCATGCCCCATTCTTTTTTGTACATGTAGATGCCTAGAATGTATCTGTAGGCAATTTTCCACATCAAAAATAATAGCTCGAAATATAAACTGTACCTATTTAACAAACGGCTGTTTGTCGAAATTCAAAATAAAATGCAATTTTCAAATTTTAATCTCAATTTAGCAGTTACTGTAGGGTGGCGCTGTTCAAGTTTTGCCAGTTTAAGGCCAAGTCCACCCTTATATCAAGTTGATTTGCATAAATAGAGTAAAATTAAACAAGCGTAACAGTGAAAATTTCACTGAAATCGGATGTAAAATAAGAAAGTTACGGCTTTTTGAAGTTTTGCATTATTTCATGAAACAGTGAAATGCATAGCATGGGCGGTATATTTAATTTTAAGATCATCATGCAAGCATGAACTTGTGGATTCATGATGTGTACGTGATAAATACAGTGGAACCTTGTTATGAAGTTCACTGTTATAACAATCTGTCATTATAACAAGGTAATTTTGCTGGTCCCACTTCTTTACACTCTATTGTTTTATGGTCGTAGGTTTCAATATAAAGAAGTAATTTTCCTGGCCCCAACAAGTTTGTTATAACGAGGGTCAATCCATTGTATTACAAATGATGTTTAATTGATGTTCATTCATACACATACATGTATTAACTTCGAGTTAGAATATTAACCACTTCAGTGATTACATGTAATACATCACATGTGCAAATTAAATTTATTTAGTCTGGGGAAAAAAAATCCTGAATAAACTGTAAGACTACAGGGACATTACTACATGATTACTTTGACAAATGCTCACAGTTGACTTATCTTTCTGCATAATACGTAAGTGTATTCAATAATATATGTAGTAAGATAATTATCCTATTTTCCTTTCCTTCCCCCTTATAGATTTTTAAATTCTATCACTACCAATCACATCTAATTCACCATGGGAAAGGATACTGGTCCAACACTCGGAGACCCCGACAAGGGAGCCAAGATCTTCAAGGTCAAATGCACCCAGTGTCATATTATCGACAACAGCGGCAAGCACAAGCAGGGACCTAACCTGATGGGTCTGTGGGGCAGGAAGACAGGCTCAGTGGAAGGATTCAAGTACACAGAAGCTAACAAGAACAAAGGTTTGTAGATTGTAACTGAGGTACCAATATTGCAGGGCCCTCAGGCCCTGGGGGACAGTATGAATACGGTAAGTGTCACGCATTAGGTGTGACAGTCACGCATCAGAGCTCTTACTCACGCCCCAAAATCGCTTTCTCGCGCCTGGCCTCACATCCTATCTCCATATATATTATACATACTGCGTGGTTATTTAATCACCCATTCTTAAACTTAATTGCTGGAAGATTCCTGTATTGAGTAACATAGCATAAGCCTCATAATTATGATGGCACATTTTCCGCAACATATGTAGTGCAACCCTATTCCTTATTGGGTTTTCATACAATTTTCATACAAAACTTTAGATGAAGGCAATTACATGGTAATGGAATGACATGTTCTCAATATTCAAACCTGCTTATCAGAAATATAATACATGCATTACTAAGCCAAAAATCTTTTAGGGATAAATATCCAGTTATTGGGTAAGTGTCCATGAAAAAATTATCATCATAGTCGCCTTATTTTATCAGTTATGATTATTACTGGTTTCTGTAGTACATTTACTAGTAATTGAAAGACTTGTTTGTGTTGCTCTATTACTGCATATTATACTCACAACTGATAAAATATGGCCGCTAGGAAGGTAAAAGCTTTCATGCTTGTTGAACAAACGACAATTTTGGGTTCAATGATCTTCCATTTCTAAAAAGCAAATTTAAATGTTGAAAAATTGTATTTTTATTACTTCAGTGTTGAACTTTTCTGTTACAGGTATCACATGGGGTCTGGATACGTTATGGATCTACTTGGAGAATCCCAAGGCATACATCCCTGGAACAAAGATGGTGTTTGCCGGCCTCAAGAAGACCAAGGAACGTGCTGACCTGATCGCTTACTTAAAGGAGAAGACGACAGGGAACTACCACAAAGATGATTAACGACACATTAGCTAGGTGCAACGGGACCTCAAGCATTTCATCAAATATTGTATTGATAATATATAACAAAAACCAAACCAGGAAAAAAAAAGAATAAAAGAAAAAAAAAAGACTGAAAAAAAAGTGGTCAACACTGTTTTTTTATTGAATGTGTGTAATTTAAAGTTCCCCATTCTCTTCCATTCAAAACGATATATTCTTCAAAGATATGGCTTTCCAATATCTGAATATAGCATTATCGGTATATAGTATTGCTGTATGTAGGAATTGCTACTTAAAGTGATTGAGTAATGAAATAGTCAAAATACCTTGACAGTATCGATAGAAAAAGTGGAGCAATCGTTCCTTGACAATGCTTATGGATGTGTGCAAAATGTAACATTGCTTCGGAAAAATTGATCATGTATATTGAATTTTAATGATACCTCTAATAAAACGTCCCTTTTGGGGAGGTTTTGTGATTTATTTTTAATTCATGACTCTTCTCTCTCCTGTTTGTACATCGACATCATTTTCACTCTGCCATAATCGCACTTTGGTGTATTTTATTAAGAGCACTAATATATTCATTGGGTTTTCATGATATTCATTGGCACAAATTTGTGTTTACTTTGATTTATAGGTGGCTAGATATATGTGCTTTGTGTGTGTGAATTTCATTAAAAAGGAAGAATAATCCCTGTTTATTAATTTCTAGGTAATGATACTGTAGATAAGCAATAATTCAAATAATGTCCATTATTTCATTTTGCACTAATCACTGAATTTTAGCTTCTTTGTGATGAATTGCTTCAGGAGTCTGGAACTTGCCTAATTTAATAAATGAGAAGAAATCTGAAAACTCTATTTATTGAAGGAAGAGTCAAAGTGATTTTTATCCTCTAAGGTCGATATGAAGCATATCATTGAAGGAAGTATCTTGCTATGGAACAGATGTGTATGATAGTGAACATATGAATATAGATTTTGAACCAGCCACTAAAATTTGATTTCAAGAGTGTATTTTTTTCTTTGGGTTTGTTCTTAGTATTATTTATTATTATTATACTTTTTTTTTTCTTTAATAGGATTTGTGAAACAGTGGAAACTTGCTATAAAGAGCTCTGATATAGCAAGGTACCGGTAATTTTGCTGGTCACAGGTCTTTGTGACCTTTTGTTTATTGACCCTGATATAAGGAGATTCCTCATATAACAAGGTAATCTTCATGGTCCCAACTTCAATGTCCTCATTATAGTGAGTTTCCCCTGTATATGTGTTTTTATGCTGCATGTTGCACCTCAGGTCCACAAAAGTTTGGGCGAATATGCTATTTTGGAGGTTGGAGTTGCTGTAGTTGGAAGCCCAAAGGGGTTGGTACTTTTCTATAAAGTTGATGAAATGTGACTCCCAAATTATATATATAATAACAAGAACCTAATTAATGAGGTTGAGCAAGAATACCCTGAACATGAAGAATATTTTACTGGTCGTGGACTATGCATTAATAAACTGGTAGTATTTGAACAGTGCCATCTTAGAGTGACTGCTAAATTAAGATTATATAATTTGAAAATGAATTGCATTGTATTTTGAATTTTGGCAAATGGATAATAGTACAACTACAGTATTAATTTTTACTTTGCAAATATGGAAAATTGCCTACAGGTACATTCTAAGCTTCTACAAACTAGAATGGGGCCTGATGGGGGAAAATGAGACGCACAGACACTTTTCAAATCCTGTTAAAAGATGGCGCCATTAGGAGTTTCAGTTCACCAGTACTGTCACTTTAATGTTTGGATGTGCTAATGATGACAGGATATTTCACTCTAGTCTTGTGAAGGACGTAATTCCCTGTTTGTTTTGTGTTTGTCCTTCATTCATTTTGTATACTACCCAGTGTGTTGTTATGTGGGTTTGAAAGGTGTATAGATATAACTGTTTTATTGCCTCACTTTTTATCATGTTCCTGAGATTGGAGGAGAAAAAGAAAAAAAAAAATTGGTGTTGAATCATTAACCCGGAGTGTGATTCTGATTATTTCAGTCTGTATCTATGTATGTTTTAGAATATCAAAATTAGAGAAGAACTCGCTCATACAGTGGAACCTCTTTATAACAAACTCCTTGGGACCAAGGAAATTACCTTGTATATTGAAACCTTGTTATATCAGGGTTAAACAAACAAAAGAATCGAAAGAAGTAGGATCAGTAAAATTACTGTGTTATAACGAGAGTTTGTTTAACATTTCTTTATAACGATGTTCCACAAAATGTCATGCAGTTTCTGCCATTCCGAGAGAGAAAGAGAGAGAGAAGAAACGAGGGAAGAAATAAAGAGTAAAAGTGATAGAAAGATTGGCACGGGAGAACAGAGAGGTGAAAGGTTGAATAGATCAGAGAGAGGGAGAGAGATTAAAGTGGGAAAGGCAAGAGAGAAGGGGGTGAAGAAAGAGAGTGAGAGGGGAGGGATGAAGAAAGGGAGAGAAAGACAAGAAAGAGAGAGAGGGGGCAGTGTGACCCAGTGTTTGAATGGTCGCGGGAGTGAGAAAGGAAATAGAAGGTAGTGGTATTCCGACAGCTGTTATTTCAGTTAAAGATGAAAAGTTTGGTCTTGGGTTGCAAAGTATCCTTATCTTCTCTCTCTCATATCCCATATTGTTTTCCTCTTATCTCCATTCTATACCGAAATAAGAAAAGAGGAAAAGAATGAGGAGGAAGAAGAGGAGAGTAAAAAAGAAGGGATTCCCCCGAAATCATATTCCTGGGAAAAAGAAGGATCCCCCCCCCCCCCCCGATAATCCGGCAGCGCCATCGCAGGATATGATCTGCGATATGATATGCGCCTTAAAATACGCGCAGTGTATTTTGCATAATACGCGCAAGTATTTAAAGAGCAAGAGTGAGTGAATGGACGTTTTGTGGAAATCTCCGATTTTCAACTCGAATTTGACTGTAGATAACAGCCTTTTACCATAGTTCACGGTAAGTAGGCCTATATTATCAATATAAAGAATTTCCTGTCGTCTTTTTAGTCTGTTCATGAGAATTTTTTGAAGCTTGAAAACAAAATTAGAGGGCTTTGACTCCTGTTTGAACCCGACTTTGTCTTTGTTTTGACTTGTTTTTTAGGCCTGGCTGGCGCCTGGGCATGGTCTTGGATTTTGTTAGTGTGACATGGTGCATATGGACATGCCATGAAGTCTTTTTTTTTTTTTCTCCCGACGCGACCAAGGCAACGTCAAGATAGTTTGACGGTATTGGAACGTTCTTGGTAGATCGAGATCAGCTAAATTAGATCCAATGGCAATGGTGTAGCCAGGTAGCAGGTCATGATGGGCGGGATGATGGGCAACTGTGTCAAACTCAAAGTCAAAATTAAAAGGAGGGGTGGGGCTAAACATGGTGAATGAATGAAAGCGCCGGATCAAGACAAGAAGGGGGATTTCATGCATACGATTTTCTTTTCATCTCTTCTACTAGAGTTCCCTTCACCCTCTCACCTTTTCCTTTCCCCTCTCTTTCCCGTTTCCCTTAAGTCACCTTTCGATGGAGTGGGGGGGGGGGGGGGGGGGGGGGGGGTACGGGTGCATGTGCTCCATAGGCAGACTAAAGAGTAACAGATTGCTATGCCACTGACTGTCCACACAATGTAACTCTTGAAATCATGTTAAATTGGAGTAGGCCTAGTGCTTACATTGCATTTAAATGGAATACATGTAGGCCTAGATAGTTACTCTCAAATGACAATATGGTGACAAAACTAGACTCATCTAGACTAGGAGATCTAACTTGTTACTGTTAGATATAGGCCTAGATCTATTCTAGATAGATCTGCTAACAGACATCACTACAATATAACCTGTTTAATTTGTATTGTTTTTTTGTTTTTTGCTGTTTTTTTTGCTTTTATTGTTCTACTGTGACTGTGATAGATGGGAAAGGACAGCCCAGTTATGGGAGACCCTGACAAGGGGGCTAAAATCTTCAAAACCAAATGCCTTCAGTGCCATGTGATAGACAGCAGTGGCAAGCACAAACAAGGACCCAACCTCATGGGCATGTGGGGTAGGAAAACTGGGCAGGCCCCTAACTTCAAGTACACGGATGCAAACGTCAACAAAGGCGAGTGAAAATGCCCACTTAAGTGCAGTGACAAATAAGTTTCTAACTCCAGTAGTCTACGACTGCGAGTCTTAACCAAAGCAAACCCCAAAAAATCTATATTTAACTTCAGCCTCAACTAAACTTAAAATGGCTTGTCTCGAATGGGTGGGTTGCGGGAGCGGGATGGGAGCGGGAACGGGCACACCCTTTCGAGACAAGCCCCCCCCCCCCCCCCCCCCGGTTATTTCGAATGGACGCGTTCCCAGCGAGAAGTTCAATGAACGCGCCACTGCACTTCGAGACAACCGGGGGGGCTTTCCTCGAATGGGTGTGTTGAGTAGACTTTTGTAACAGACGTTTTAGAAATTTTTGAAAAATGTACTCTTGCTGGTTTTTTGTTTTTCTTTTGTCTAAGATGTAGAAAATATAATAAACAGTATCTAAAAAAAGCTTTTGACAAGGAAATCATTATTTGTGCAAAATAAATAGGAGAATTGAATAATTATGCATTAAAACACACGGGACGAAAGGGCAACTGGCGTAGCTAGGATTTTTGTATTTATTTATTTGTATTTTTTTGGCGTGACCTGTTAAATATTGTGAAATTGTGTTACAGACATGTGCTGACATAAGCCAAGGTGTGTTTATCATCGAGGAAAGCCCCCCCCCCCCCCCCCCCCCCCCCGGTTTTCTCGAAGTGGCGCGTTCATTGAACTTCTCGCTGGGAACGCGTCCATTCGAGATAACCGGGGGGGCTTGTCTCGAAAGGGTGTGCCCGTTCCCGCTCCCATCCCACTCCCGCAACCCACCCATTCGAGACAAGCCACTTAAAATTAGGCCAGTGATAATGGGCCACTCAACAAAGATCAAAAGTTCTAAGTTTTTAAAATATATAGATTTTGGCACGTGACTGTTAGTGTTAGAAGGGAGGGCAGGGTTTACAGAAATATAATCTAGACCAATTGAATAAGGCCAAACTACATGTGTACTTTTGGTTATTTTTGTATTTTCCCTTGGGCTTTTATGAAAGAGAATGAGTACGATCAAAGGATATACCGGTAAGTCTTGTCTTGTCTAGAACCTACCTAGACCGAAAATTCTGTCTCTAGTTCGTTAGCCTCTTTATATTTGGATAGGGTCGACTCCTCCAAGGGTCAACTTTTCTAAGTGAGGAGTCGACCCTACCCAAATAAGAGGCTAACGAACTAGAGACAGAATTTTCGGTCTAGAACCTACTCAGATCTACATGTGGATTTCTGCTTAGACTATATTCAAATGTATTCAATTCTATAGCATTGTATTGATGGAATTGGACTATTTGAATTCAGCTTTGATGATCTCCCCCCCCCCCCCTTGCTGGCTTAAGAATTTATGTGTGTGTCGGGGAAGGGGGGGGGGGCTCTTATAGATCAATACAGTGGATTAATTATGGGTGATTCTGTGGCGGTCCTGGAAAGATCTATATCACATAGGACATCCCTTAACTTTTTCTAACTTTAATAACGACTGTAAAACTGATTAAAAAATATTGTGTGGCCAATATATAATAGGTCTTGTGAGGTTAGGGGAAAACAAGAAAGAAAGCAAAACAAAAAAAAACATGTCAGTGGTCCTGTCAAGTAAATATTCATTTAGGATAAGAAAAATATGAATAAATATGTTAAGGGGATAATTTTTTTCTGCAATTTCTTGTCCTAGGTATCACGTGGAGTCTGGAGACATTATGGGTCTACCTGGAGAACCCCAAGAAGTACATCCCTGGAACCAAGATGGTGTTTGCTGGCCTCAAGAAGACCAAGGAACGGGCTGACCTGATCGCTTACTTAAAGGAGAAATCAACAGGGAACTACCACAAAGATGATTAGCTCTTGATATTGACAATGGAATCATTTGTTCTCAATGTACATAGTCACAATGAATTTATAAATAGTTGATTGTATTAGTTTATTAGCAACCTTCCCTTCATTTCATTACCGGTCTACAAAATGAAATTTTATAATAATAGATTCTATTTAAGTTCATTAGCAATGTCTAGTTTACGTTCTTAGAATGATTGATATACAATTTGGGAATGGAACTTGGTTCCAATTCTAATCTTGCCAAGTAGAATTCTTAATCATTATTGAAACACAAGATACAGAGCAAATACCGTACTCTCTTCTAGGTAGAGTTTAGAGTTATGGGAAAATCAGAGTATTCTGTCTGACGAATAATTTTCTTTAACAAAGTATTTTTTACCGTCGCTTTTTTTATTAAATATGAAATAATTTCTTTCTTCTGCTGTATCATTTTCATTATCCTTATGTAATATTTAATATTCATGTACAGGTACGTTTTTCAATGTGTGTCTCGCAACAGGCCAATCAATGATACAGCAATAAACCATGTTCTCTAAACAACAATAAACTGTGAAGTGTTATTTGACTAAGGGGTGGGGGATACAATTTATGTATACAAATTGTACAGTCATATGTATAGTGTGGTGTTGTATGTGATTGGCATGAAAAATATCCGATAAAGAGAATGTGCCTTGGCCTGTATTCTCAGAAGCAGCCTAACTTTAAGGGACTGAAACCCTGTCTCAGGGAGTAGAGTTTGTCCGGCAATTTATGGACTGCCAAATGTCAACCTCTTCATCATGTACAAAATCATCATAACTCTGCAGCTAAATCGCGAAAATACACCCCCAAAACCTGTTTGTGATTTTGTTACATTAATCACAGTAATTTATATGGGACATAATTATATCGTTGACATTTGGCCTTCCATAAATCAATGGACTAAGTTATGGCGGTCGTAACTTAGGCTGCTTTCGAAAATATGGGCCACAACGTTTAACACTGAACTGAACAAATAATGAAGTTTTTTAAAAATGCAGCCAGGAAGTGTTGGTTTCTTTAAATTTTTTCCATTTTAATATTTCAAGGATTGAGTAAATTTATCTCTACATTACAAGATAAATAAAATCTACAGCTTCAAAGCTAGAAAATGCACAAATATACAAATGCACCTCATGTGTACATATAATTATGTACAAACAAAAATAAAACTTACACACATAAATATTATGACACAAAAGAGCAAAATAACATTATCAAATACATGCAACATTTGTGCATGTTTTGAGCTCAAAGTCCTGTTTTATAAGAGATACTAGTTTGGGTAATCCAAAATTTGTGCCAGTGACATTAGTTTCAGGGTTTACTGGGTTAATATTGGGCTTTGGCATGCAATAAAGACATGCACACTCAGTCAGAGGTGTCGCTCACTAAAGCCACTATATCCTTCATATATAGGTCATTCCATGGGGTTGGGGCAAATAATATGACGATGTCCATGGTATGAGCTTTTCTATTCCACATGGAAGATAAAATCGTCTGTTGAAGATTTTTTATATAGTAGTGCCCAGCCAGAATCATTCCTGTTTTAGTTGTACTCTTTCAAAGCTTTGCTTAAAATGCATTTCTTTTTTTACCACTGTTGCATGGGTAGTACATTTATATAACATACCATTTTGGTCTGAGATGATGATTCACCATAAAGCTAGAGTTTTATAGGAGACATATGGGGTGTTGCAAGAAAGTTGCGATTGATTGCAAGTTGCAACTGATCGGTACTGACCAATCAAAATCATTGTTGCAAGCGCATCTTCTTGAATGGGCAGACCCTGAACCAATCAGAATGGATGTTCTAATTTGCTTTACAATTTGCAATCGATTGCAACTTTCTTGCAACACCCCATTAGTTCCACACTTCTGGTATGTCACAAAAATTGCCCCAACCCCATGGAATGTCCCATATATCATTAAAAAAAGAAAGAAAAAGATATGATGTACAGACAGAAAAAGAAAATGAGCAATGTGAATTACACATTTTTAGAATGAATACAAAAGACACAATATAATACATGAAGTATGTTCTACTATTTCAGTATAGAAAATTACAATTACTAGTAATACATTTCAGACTGGCTGAAACGTGACCCGTTTCTCCTGGTAACATTCCACTTCTTAGTGATTAAGGCAGAAAGCCAGCTAAACAGCAAGAAGCACGAGGGGGTGTTTCATAAAGCTGTTTGTAAAGTTACGCACGACTTTACAAACGACTTGAATATGAAGTGCCAGATAGGATGCCCAAAGTGTTTCCTGATTTTTTAACAAAGTGTGACTGTATGTCCAATAACCTCAATTAAATCATGGCAAAAACTGTACTTTGCATTAAAAATGTTTGTTATAATAAGAATGTTAATCTACATCTGCACAGTTCAACTTTAGTTGATGCAGTTAAAAATGAATGAGCATCCCATTTGGTTTGTCATATTTAAGTCATTCGTAAAGTCATGCGTATCTTTACGAACAGCTTTATGAAACACCCCCAGGGTCCATATTCTGAAAACTATAATTATCTATGTCACAACGAAGTGAGATTGTGCAGAATATATACTTGTATGTATAAAGTGAATGCACATTTTCCTCTCTGAACTTTACATGTATACAGCCTGCTTTGCTCAAACATCAACTAATGACTTGTTCTAATTTAAATTTGTCCTCGCACTAATTAACATAAAATAACATAGAATTTTCAGAATATCCCATCATTAGCAGAGTACTGGTTTGCCTTGTGGAATTTGAGAGGGTTTAAAAAAAAAATAAGTCATTATTTTATTGCCTACAAACAAACTACAACATTCAAATTCTTGGTGGGATTTGCAATCAAATGGAATGAATTAAATTCAGCCTGCTCAGCACATTTCAGAGTCCATACAGAGTACTGGTTTACCTTGTGCAATTTGAAAGGGCTTTTTTTTAAAAGTCATTTTTATGGCCTACAAACAAACTACAACATTTAAATTCTTGGTAAGATTTGCCATCCAATGGAATGAATTTAAATTCAGCCTGCTAAAGCATATTTTACAGTCCACACACTACTATGGAACATGATGTAAAAGTAATTGTCAGCCAAGAGCTGTACCATGAAGTATAAATGAGATGTATAATTTGGAAGACAGTATAGTGTTAAAAATGTAGTCCTTACACTGTTCAATTTCACATTTGTCCTTGGTTAAGTACAGGACCTAAAGACATTTAAATTCTAACCCCATGTTCAGACTGGGCGTTGTGGCGTGCGCCTGTAATCCAGCTACCAGTGGAAGTTATAAACTGATTCAGCGCACCCAGGTTCGAGACTGAGTCACGTCTTTCGGATGGTGACGTTAAAGGTCGGTCCCAGACGTAAATAATCATATCTGATTGATACACGTCTGTAAAAACCCAATACACACACACACACACACACAGTCACACACACAGACTACCTAACTTCATTGTATGGCTATACAAGAATCGTATAGTTATTAAAACGATAAGTAATTGATTTTTCTTCATCTGAACATCGTATAACGAACATATTATAGGGAAACGCATGTTTGAGCATCGTTTCTAATGAAAACTCTGTAAAGAATCAGCATCCTCTAGTAGTCTGAACATCGTATCGTACGAGAATCGTATAACTGGACCGGGCTTATCTTGAGTGCGCACTGATTTGACCAATCAGCTGTAATATTGCATCCTCCATCGCTGTCCTTGACGTAACCTGATACAAAATATATGGTGTCAGCTGAATCCCCCAAACCTGTTTCTTTTTCCGATGTTGTACTCTGTACACTCCTTTCGTTATACCATAGTTTTTTATGTTTCTTCATACAACGCGATAAAAACTCCTTTCGAAAAATCAACTGAAGGCAATTTCAATGGCCCTGTCTATCACCTTTAGAAACGTGCAAACATTACTATGGCGTATACGTAATCCGAACCTGATTTCCATGGGTAATACAAGAGGCCTTTGAAATTGCCCTTAGAGTAGTAGTTTTTATGGTGTTATACGAGATTTGTACAACTTTCCTGTACTCTGTACAGGCCATAAGGTACTGACAATAAATAGTTGTATAGCGTATACTGTACGTCGATACCAGGAAGAAACGGTAGTAAATTCAGTATTGCATTCCATTTTATAAAACATTAAGCTTAACAACATTCACAAAAGTGAAATAATTCTACGCCTGGGATCCACAATTTGACATAATATCATTAATTTTTGTTTTATTGGGTAGAAAATTCTTTTCCGAGTAAAACGACACAAGGATTATGAATTTTTTGTTAAAGCGTTTTGGTTCTATGTCTATTTTTGTGAGGCAATGTCATTTTCAAAATTTGCTACTTTTACAAATGTAGTCGTGCTTGAAGCAGCGAGAAATTTGGGTATGACGGCTTTCCATACAGTTAGCTTTGTTGGCAAACGCATGACTGCTCTTGCTTTAAAACAAAGACAAATAATGTGACTGAAAACAAAGATAATATTAAAAGTAGTCATGCTCTAATTTCTCTCTGCTTCAAGCATAACCACGGTTAATTAAAGTAGCTGATTTTCAAAATCGAAATGCCTCACTAAAATACCTGTAGAATCGAAATGCCTAACCCAAAACTGATGATCTTCATGACATTTTACTCAGAGAATGATTTTCTACCCAATAAAACAGAAACACATCACATTGTGTCAACAATGTCATTGAAATTGCATATATCACGTGTTGCATTCTTTCTGGGCCATCCTGTATAGCTATAGAATTGTCACTGAGAGCGTCATGAAGTTTTTGCCTTCCTGACACTGAAAATTACTTCACACATGATTGCTCATAAACTAGTGTCTACAAACAGAAAAGGGTGTGAGCACCACGTAAATAAAAAAGTTCTACAAAGATTTGATCTCTATTTCTCTATTACGGCACCATTTCATTTGACATGAAGCACTCACATATATCATAAAAAACTCATTAAATATATAGGAAACACTTGATAGGTTTCAAAGTCCTCTTTCTAATGCATGCATCAAAAATAAAACTTGCAATACAAAAATATAATTATGTTCTCAGATCTCTAGTAAACAATACCTCTAGACCCTTTGGACAGATATACACAAAATTGGAAGAAAAAAGAAAGAAAGAAAAAAGGAGGGGTCTGCATATAATTTCTTTTCTTTCATTCTTTGAGTTTGAATGGAGAGTTAAGAAATCCCTCTTATTGCATTACACGATCAGAGTACACTCAAACCTGCTTAGCCACCACCTGTATAGAATGACCACCTGTCTTTAAAGACCACAATTTTTGTTCCCTTGAACAGCATTTCTCATTGAAACATGTATTGAAGGAACCACCTGCTCATTAAGACCACATTTCTTGTCTCCCTTGAGTGGTCTTTATAGACAGGTTTCGCTGTACATGATCCTATATACATTAAAACACTGCCTGCGTGATAATGTGCCATTTAAGTACAGGTCCAAAGAATCACAAAGGTTCCAAGTACTACTTGCAGCATTTTTGTTACTACTGCTCTTAAGAAGTATTCTAAAAAAAATAAAATTTCTATCAATATTTCTACAATGCACACTATAAGCCTAGTACTGTTTACTTCTCATTTTCCAATGAGAAGGAGAATTGCTTAGCGAAAAGTAAAAGCAATGCATTATTTAAAAAAGAAGTACATTTTAATATACAAACTGGAAGGAAGTAAATCAAATTGTGGTTTACTGCCAGTAAGTCTGACAAAATGATAACTACAAGTATACAGAGTTGGGTTATGAGAGAAAATTTATAGCCAAATGCCACATGTATGATGTTAACAGTGGAGAAAGTAAAAATAAATTGATTCACAGAAACGGGAATCATATATCCGGTATACATGTACATGTATATCAGAAAAATCCAAGATATAGTCAATTGTGTCTCCATACATTACCAAGCATCAATGAAAAGGACATTATTGAAATTGAAAGAATAGTTTTCCTTGACATTTGTCTGATCCAACCTACCACAGGCCTATTAATAGAATAATTGGGTATACTAAAAATGTTGACAGTCGGTAACATATGGGACAAAATACCTAGGACTTGCCCTGAAGCGACTTGCTTAATTGTTCTGTCAGTTTTCATTTTATGAGCATCTCTTTGTGATGAATGTCAGCATATAAAGTGTTCATCATTGTCATTATTACCCCTTACTCTACCCTGGCTCAAACATGGAATATGTGACATGCGACCATCTTCCATTACTCCTAGTGTCATCTGCGGGCTTGGTATTCCCATTCCTGCAAAGGGTCCTTACTGCAAATATCCAAATTTGCCATTTGTAAACTGCCCAATTGTTTTATGCTCAGGCACTGGCCAGACACAGGATGATAGATTTTCTGCAAAAAAAGAGAATATTAATATTTATATACCTTACTTTAAGAATCCTTCCTAATCCTGTCATCTTATTGGTTGAAAGTGAAGTCTTGTTTTTAACCATGCCCGCAAAAATGAACTATGCCCACGGGCATCGTTAAATTTTGCTGCGATCCCCATTGGTTTACGTGTAAAAAATGACTTTGTGCAAGCGCGAGCGCGGATACCATAATCGCAGTGCGATTTAGTTGCTAAATTTGATTTTACTTGCGTTTATTAAGTTTATTAGCAGTTTGATGATGATTTTTAAATGTGAGGACCCCATGATTGCTAAGTCGCACATGTATTCTTTGACTCCTACCTGGCTTTGTTCAGTATATAAAAGATATATTGACTGCTTCAATATTCAAGGCCCAGTTGTTTCTATAAGCTCTTGGGGACCTTACATCCTGCTGATGACCCCTCGGAGAGCCTTGGGGTCATAGCAATAGCAGGATGTTTGGTCCCCTTGAGCCTATATAATATATATATATATATATATCGTAAACAAATCAAGAAGGTCCTGCGTCGGTGTGTTGAAATAGATAGCAAACAATTATGTCAGTAAATTTTACGTCTTGCAGTGTTTTTATTTCAACATATATATATATATATATATATATATATACTTGTATATATATGGTTATGGGGACATTCGCATTGTTATACGTCATCCCAATGTCCCCATAACCTTGCTCGATGTCCGCGTAATCGGGTTGTTTTCGCTCTGACGGAATAAATCCCATTGTTATAGGTCCCCATAACCATAGTTTTGTATGTATATATATATATATATACCTATTCAAATTACTTCATTACAAGTGAACACTTCTTCATTAAATTAAAAGTTTGATAGAAGCAATAAATGAAGATCAAGGATAGTCTCAAGTGAACTGGAAATTCGTTTTTACAAAGCAAGATTCAAACTAATATAACAAATAATCTGGAATCAGACTGGAACTGCCCACTGCATAAGAGATTGTACATGCGTTGTTAAAGCACCAAATGTCCCCATCATTCAATTTAAATCTCTCAACGCATTTATTTCAGCAATAAATATCAGCTTGAAATCTGAAAGGCATATATTTCAAATAATAATCACTGAACCTATTGCCTAAGGAGCCGGGTAGTCCCTGTTTTAAACCTATAGTGAATATGAAAATGCCAAAGTCAATGGGTTAATGAGTCTACGTAAATCCCTCTTCAGACATGGCCCCGTTGCATAAAACTTACCATTAATGGTAACTACCATATGATGGTAACATCACTCAACAGTTAATCAAAATCAAGGTTTCCATGGAAGTTACCATTGATGGCAAAGTTACTGTTAATGGTAAGTTTTATGCAACGGGCCATGATGTGGTATTCAACTGCTTCAAATGTCCACCAGGACAAAAATCAATGCTGAGTGAACTCAATTTCGACCAACGGTTGAAAAACAAAAACAAAAACCGGAGAACATGCCTTCTACAGCGTTCAAGGCTAATCTTCCTTGACCAATTTTTTAAATTCCTGATCAAGATCTCACCTTCTCCTTGATAAGCCAGCGCTGGGAGCCACGCATTCCATCGCACTTCCGTAGCTGAGGCAAAGAAGCGCTGTTGCTCTCTGCCATGTCCAGGCATATGGTGTCGCCAAGCTTCAATTCTTCTACCGAAGTCTGGTACCATGTCTGCATACAATGGAAGATGACAATATTGTGTTCTATTTTCCATGTACAATACGTGCAAAGTGAGTAAGGAATACAGCTAGGAAATGCACATGTCCATGAAAGGGATTTGGTAACTTTGTAGAGGCTTGATAAATAATAAATTGTTGAATTTTGATATCTGTCTTGTATAACGATGTTCAGAAGGATAAATGAATAGCCAGGTATAGAAAGGTTTTCAAATATATAATGCTATTAAAGATATCTATGACTGAATACTCCCATTTTATACGAAAGCGTATGGCCATACACTTTAGTCTAACACTGAGTCTATGGGAGAAAATGAGTCTGGCACTTCCGGTCACTTGCATATGTTTACTTTTGTGAAGCACAAGATGATTTTGAAGTGCTTTTTTTTTTCCTGGGTTTCATTTTTACACCATATTACATACACTGATAGCATGTAAGGCCAGGCAGCTCAGATTTTATCAAGTCTCAACAAAGTTACCAAATCACTTTAATATTATAGTGTCGCCTAGCTTCAATTCTTGCATGATGTCTGGCACCCTAGGGGTCTGAGTAGGGTGAAAGATTACAAATATTTGATCATGATGATAACAGCAATAACAATCATATCGCAGTTCATTTCTGTTGCATCACTTATTTAGTCAAACTGTTCTGAGGTGCACTGTGAAGCCATGAAGAGGAACAAGAAGAAATAGGCTGAAGACAGTTAGAAAATTGTCTTGAAAATGTACTTTGCAAAAAAAGGAATGTTGTCAGATTAGACTCGAAAGAATCCAAAGTTTGTAAGGAACAGATATTGTGAGCTGGCAACTGATTCAACAAACATGGTGCCAGAGTTGACAAATCTTTGTCTCCACAAGATTTACATTTTACTTGAATCAAAGTACAGGCATCAGTGTCTCCTTTAGGATACAAGCCAAGATAAATGATTTCCCACATTTTTTTTCACGTCTAGTATTTTCATATTGAGCAACTGAAAGTTTTCGGGAATTACCATGCTCTTGGTGTCTCCTTGCCGATCACAGTCCCCGAGGATGAGTTGTGTACCCTTGACCAACTCGGCCTTGGGCACAAGGCACAGGCCACTCAAAGTATGCTTGAGCTGCAAGAGGAAGAAAATTGATCTTACCTTCAGCATCGTGAATAATAATAATAACATTGAGTATCCGAAATGCACAATATCTATTTTCATGGGTTGAAATAAGAACAACTTCAATGAGAGCATTATGAGTTATAGTGACTGAAAATATACCTACATCTCACAATTTAATTACAAGTGCTATCAACTCATTCTGAAAGATACAAAAAAAATCCACAATTTGCACATTCAAATATTGTTTTTCTTCACAAAATACTTTGACGTTTACAAACTTATATCACAAATCAATATCTAATTTTTTTTCCTTATTCGTATTGATATCATTAGGGGGGGGGGGGGTAAAACCTAATCTGCCAATTTGTTCAATGATATTTCATTTCACATTTCATGAAGAAAGACTAGCTTTCCTTTCCTGCTACGTCAAAATTTAGGCGGTTTGACCCACAGGTAATTACTGGTAAAGAGAAAGTTGAAGTTTAATGAGAGTTAACATACCTTCCCCTTGCGGAGTGATCTTGGTGGGGTTTTCCTCTGCAATCCTCGTACTGCTCCCCCACCTGCCCTGCCCTTTGTATCATCCGGTGTCCTCATCTCTGGATACACCGTCTCCAGGTACCACTTGAAAGATTTACATTTCAATCTCTCCCTTAGGGCGACCCGCGATGAGATGTCGCCGTATTCTACATTTTTGGCCTTGGGCTGGGTTTTGTAGAAATGCTCCTGGAAGAGGTTTGTGATGGAAATTGTGATGGAAATTGAGATAGAAAAGAAACAAAGAAGGAAGAAGCAGAGAATATTAAGAATATTCTGAAGTTCTGTTACTATGCAATTCCAACATACATCATCATT
The DNA here is from genome assembly GCA_025617745.1 of Heliocidaris erythrogramma. NCBI lineage: Eukaryota > Metazoa > Echinodermata > Echinoidea > Camarodonta > Echinometridae > Heliocidaris > Heliocidaris erythrogramma. Next base: position 28,452,009 of record CM046870.1, read on the forward strand.
TTTTGTCGCACATTATGTTACCAAGTGTCATTGAATAATGAAAAACAATTGACATAAAAAGTCAAATTTTTCTTGTTATTTGGTCAATTTCAACTGATTTGCATTTCAGTCTCTCCCTAAGGGCAAAGCGAGATGAGATCCTACAAGGGATAACTGAAAACCTGACATAGAGGAAGCTGTACATTGGGAGATTCTAAAGTCCTGTTGCTGGGCAAGTCCGAGGTATTTTTGTCATTTTGTCTATGTAACCAAGTTTCATGGAATAATGAACATAATCAACATCAACAGTACAATTCTCCTTGATATTTGGTTCGATTAAAGCTTAAACTCAATCATTCATCATGCAAACTCAACCTGCTTTATCTTGTTTTATCCAAGGCATTGAAGTGGCAGACAACTGAGCACTCGTGGGGAAATGGAAACATACAGGATTTACAGAAGCTTGTTGACTTACACACAGAGCATACTTATCATGCTGTTCATGCCAAATGCAATACCAAATGGTCAGACAGCATGAAGCTGACTGAATAAGCCAGTTCATAAGTATAATTTGCGCATCTGCACCAATTACAACTGACCTTTACACGCTGTCATTTTGTATGCACGACGATGTGCGCACCAGTATGATTTTACATGTTAAACAAGTAACGTGTTCACCAAAACAAATGCGCGTGTTCACCAAAACAAATGAGCGTGCACACAAATTGGGGTCATTTCAGGGTTATTTGTACAAAGAACTAATTATGAACTGGCTTATTAAGGCAAATATTTTGTTCGGGTTTTACCTGCAATAAAAGGTCTCCTTATCATACATCCACCGAAGTCCTCAGTGTATTGCAAACACATTTCAAAAGAACATGTGGTTTAATACTGACTGGTAAGTCTAGTGACTGCTCTTCAATACGTCGTCATCACTGCAAAGTTTCCCAGAGAGCCATCTCAACACTTTTCCATATCTTTCACTACTTTGCTAGTTCGAACCACATGGCAGTTTCCTAAGAAAAGTCGAAGCAGAGGGTCTACCAACAATGAGTAACATAGAACTCCTTGCAGCAAAGATGGTACAAAGCTCTGACTTCATTTTTCCTCTCTCATCTAAAAGCACCCACAGATGCTTACCTTTGTATCACTTTAAGAGGATTTCAAACGATAATGATAGTAAGGGACTGAAATGTACTCTTGGACTAATGCCGCCTTCATTTGACAGCAGCAATAAGAACAAGATTCCACAGAGAAAGAAAGAAAGATACCTTGTATTCATCCATCCACACTTCAGCAACTCTCACAGCATTTTTAGTTGTTGTGTCCTGGTGATTTGGAGAGCCATAGGGTCGTCGCTTCCTGAAAACATGGCCGACTCTGGAACATGGAATGATCTCCAGTCTCCCACCACACTGCCATATCTAAAAAAAAAGGAAAAATATTGAATAGAAAATGTGGACATCAAATCCTTGGAGTACACTGCAAATAACTGCAATGAAAGTGATTTAAAGTGTTCAGTCAGCAGGAGAAAAAGAATCTTCAAAATTGTGAATATAAATACGAGATGGTGGACGGCAGGTTGTTGTGGGAAAACTTGCTACTTTTTTTTCAAATACAGTCAAACCTGCTTTAGCGACCACCTGTATAGAAAGACCACAATTTTCGTTTCCCTTGAACAATGTTTGTCATTGAAAGGTGTATTAAAGGAACCTGTCCATAAAGACCACCTGCTCATAAAGACCGCTTTTCTTGTCTCCCTTGAGTGGTCTTTATAGACAGGTTTCACTGTAGTAAGTATGCATTCGTGATCCAGAATGTGCATCATGATCTGTGAGTCTCATATTTTGAAGACTTTTATATCGTCTGAAGCCTTTTAACAGACTTGCTCCTGAGGGACCTCCTGAATAAATAGATATCCGATTAAAAAAAAAGAAATACTCCAAAACAAAAAGCTGAACCGTCTTTCCAGAAATCCCACATGGATATGTCCCCATTCTACACGTGATATTTTGTTTAATGTCTCAACAATCTTCACTTCCTGATTTTACAGCCATTTTTATTTTATTCCATTATAAAATAGGAGAGGGGGGCACAAGGGTTCACTAAGCCCTAGCTTTCCTACCAATAAGCCAGTTCGGGGTTAGCGCATGGTACAAATGACCCCAAATATCCACAGATATTTTAGACATGGAGGGTCCCTTTATGTGCACTTCAGAAAAATAACTCTGGGAGTGATAGAGGTGCCTCATGAATAGCTTTTGTTTCCCCCTTTAAAAAGAATACTTCCACCTGGATATCATGGAATGCACCATTAGTGCATAATTGAATAATGATTACATGACATTCATGAGCACACATCAAATATTAGTGTCAGTGGGTTTTAGAATTTGGTACAGATGACCTTTATCTGCTCATGCTCAGATTGCATCCCCGAAGTGGCTTATAAGCGTGTGTGTGTGTGTGTGTGTAATTGGGTTTTTACAGACGTGTATCAATCAGATATGATTATTTACGTCTGGGACCGACCTTTAACGTCACCATCCGAAAGATGTGACTCAGTCTCGAACCTGGGTCCACTGAATCAGTTTATAACTTCCACTGGTAGCTGGATTACAGGCGCACGCCACAACGCCCAGTTAAATATAAGCGAGTTCGTAATTAGCCCATGAGCAACTTTTCCCAAATGACCTTTCCCTTTTTTCATTAGGATAGGCATCTTTTCAAAGAAAGATGATACGTACGCTTGCCCGACATAGCAACCTACAGAATTCAAACTCTATGAAAGAAAGGCAGACTGTCAAATACCAACCATCAATGAACACTTTGTTGCTTTTCAGTGGATTTAATGAAAAGTATAATTAAATGAATAAATGAATAATCATTACATCACAGTCGATCCTTATCTCAGTGAATTTTAAACGAACATGCTAGTTTATCTCAAATGACCTTTATCTGCTCATGCGCAAATCCTAATTACGAACTCGCTTATTAGGGTAAATTCAGAGGGAAAGGATGCAGACATAACTTACCCTGAATGAGATCTCTAGATTCTCTCCACCCCAGATATCCATGCCTTCATCATACTCGCCCAACTCATGAAAGTACTCTCTATTCATTGCAAACAGACCACCAGCCATAGTGGGTGACCTGTAAAACAAGCACACATTAATAGTATTTTTTACAACACAGGTTGTGAAATGTAACATATAATTTAACCCCTTCAAGACAATTGACCACATTTTATGGTTTGGCTCAATAACTTTTGATTTAGAGCTCTAAAAAATATACCAGATGCATGAGTAGAATGAGCAACAATTTCTGCCCACACTGTGTCCATATTTGCTGCATAGCCATATTGCATTTAAGAAGGAGATTAAGCTTTAAAATCGTTGAATTGGCAACATATTGAGTTGTTCAAAATCACTGTTTTTTATTAATTGAAATTGGTCATTTTTTTGGACAAAGACATTACATTTTATTAGAACCATGTAGCACAAATAAAAAATATTATTGTTGCCAATTTGAAGAATAAAATATGATCAATTTAGCCCTTCAATAATTCCTTCCTGAAAGGGTTAACGGTTCTACCAACAATTGCTCTGCGGTCTAGTTCTAACTGAATACCTAGGGAGCGTTTCATCAAGCATTTTGTCAGTGATTTTTACCAACTGTTATAAGCTACTGAAATCCTTACATCTGATTGGCTGAGAACACATTTGTCAGTAAAAATCACTGACAAAATGCTTGATGAAACACTCACCTAAATTCAACTTGAGGCCAAATACTAAATTAACCCTATCCCTAAACCTAACCTAACCTAAAGCCTAACTGCAATCCCGGCCCTATACTACTGAAGACAAATTGACCTTGGTCAGACTGTCCAAAGTCCATCTCATCAATTATCCACTCTAATATCCAAGTGTCATTAAAAGGAAAATTGCTGGCAAGGGGCGCAGTGTGTTTTGTTGCTTGAACATGAATATCAGATGATATACACATACACGTAAAAATGATACTACAGCCCAAGTGGTCCTTAGACCACAACAAATTAAGATATTGACGACCTGCAATAGGGAATTGAACAAACCTTTTATTTGAAAACATTGATATTGAACAAACTGGGTGTAGGTAAAATAATATTAGACTATTTGTACAGTAGCAAGGACTCTGGAAAGGCCAAAATTATTATAATAATAATAATCTGTTCTTGATTAGCGTATATCACTTTATATATCTCTATGCGCTTTCAAAGTGCTTTGAAAATTATTACCCAGCTATGGAATGAGAAAAGCTGGATACTAGAGGAATTAGCATTTGACAATGTGGCAATAAACCCCAGTGGTCCACTCACTCTATAGGCTTCACGTAATCTTCCTTGCCGACCAGCTGGCTTGGCCTGATGGTGTCCCACTTGAAGTGCATCCCCCAGTTGAAGCCCCCTTTGACGATGGGTGAGGCGGTGTAGGCAAACGAGTCGGCATTGACGATGTCGATGATGGGACACACTACAGTGCGTGAATCGGCTTTGATTCGCTCCAGGAGAGGCTCTAGCCAGAGTTCATTCACCTAGAAGAAAGTAAATCTTGTACAGTCAGACATACACAGGTTACATACCATCCTCTCCTATTTGTATTTTTTTCTTCATTCTTCTCATTTCGCCCCCATCCTTTTTGACTTCTATTACTTTGAATACAACAAAATGTTTTTTGTTATATCTTTATTTTTTAAATCCCCCCTTTTTTTCTCTCTTTTGTGGTAAATAGTATTTCCTATCTTTTGTAAAGAATCGTCATGCCATCAGGCTCTGCTTATTTACGTGACAATCCTTCTTTATGATTCATTCAAATTAACTGTATAATGTAATTACTTTACTTGATAATGTATTAATATTTGTTTGTTATGTTGTAATAAAAAAAGATCATAAAGAGAAATAAATAAATCAAATCAAATATGTCACCAACACAGACAAATTAAATGATCAGTCGAGATTGCACCTCATGATCACTCTGAACAGGATGATATTGCCCAAGCACTACAAAGCCTTGTACACAAATGATGCAGTAAAGAGCCTAAAAAAACACCCGCCAAGGCAAAATAAAATTTATTTTTACTGGTAAGTGAATTGCATGTGGGGTTAAAGAGAAAAGCAGCTGCATCCAAAAATGACTTCTATGCAATTTTATTTTGCCCCAGTCTTTTTTTTTAAAGGCAGTTTACAGTACCATGCGTGAATGAAGCTTAACTGATCAATTAAAACTTTAATTATAAACTGCTCTGTATGCCCTGAAAGGCAGGCATTTTGCCATGATTTCAAAACTCGGTGTCAGAATCGAAAAATACGAAGTGAAAAAAAAAAGAGCCATTGATTTATGTCAATTAAAATAAGATGGTATGTACTAAAAAGTATCATAGGTCTTCTTACACGGGAAATGGGAAGCCCAGATAACCTCCCAGCTAAAGGATTGCAGAGGAGGTTTGCAGGGGACTACTCAACTCACAGTGGCTGTCAAAGAACATGAGGGAATCCCTTGTTGAATATCTAGAACCAATCGTCCTGGATAATAAAAAAACACAACCCTCCCCCCTTCCAGTGATTAAAACCTCCAGAAAGTCCAGTCTTTTTAGGGTTAATCAAATAAAACCTGGTTGGGAGTAGCTCTCCATAATCTTGACAGGAGTTTAAGGGGACCGCTCACCTCACAGTGGCTGTCCAAGAACATGAGGACATCCCCCGTTGCATGCTTAGCACCAATGGTCCTGGCCCGAATCAGTCCTTCCCTCTTCTCATTGTGAATCACACGCACCAGGCCACCAAAGTTCTTGGACATGTACTGGTCCAGTTCTGTCTTCAAGTGAGCTGACACATTGAAATTTGAGGAAAATTATTTTGAGAGACTTGATGTGATTTAATTTCCTTATGCGATCTACTTGATTTCTACATGGATCAAAACAAATCCAACATTCAAAGTTCATGTGTCACCGCAATTGAGTGGGGGAAAAAAAGGAAAAGGAGAGAGAGAGAGAGAGAGGAAAAAAAGGAGAAAGATAAGGTTCATTCCACAGGGTTGGGGCAAATTTTGTGACATACCAGAAGTGAAGAATCATGTCTCCTATCAACCGTAACGTTTTCTAAAATTATGTTCAGCATCAAAAGCATAGCCACTTATGTTGAGAAGTACTCTAGCCTCGTGGTGAATCAATATGGCAGACCAAAATTGTATATGTTATATAAATGTGATGTCCATGTAACAGTGGTTTAAAAAAATGCATATTAAGGAAAGCTTTGAAAGAGTACCAACTGAAACAGGAATGATTATTTTTTTTATTCACAGCATAAAAATCTTTAACAGATGATTCCATCTTCCATGTGAAATAGAAAATCTCATATCATACCACCGTTTTTGCCCCAACCCCATGGAATCACCCATAAGGAAAAGAATGGGGAAAAGGGAACAAGAACATTAACAGAAGATTATCTACGACCCCCTCCCATCCCCTTCCCCTTGTAATTTGTAGTTCATCCACCGAAGATCAGTGCTCCCATGCCAGTGCCCCCTCAAAGCACTCATAGGGCCAAACCAGTTCGAGACTGTGTCAAACATTCCCTGCTGCACTAGTGTAAAAGGAACACCCAAATCAATGTAAGCACAAATCAATCTACTTACGTTTGCTAGATTACCTGATTCAGGGGTGCTTCAACTTTACTGCGCTAAAAATTTGGGGTTCCCTAGAATAGATGTAAAGTAATTTAAAGAATTATTTTCCTCTTCCTTGTGTATGATCTACGCTGGGCTAATCCAGGCTAATGCACACAATGGCTATTGTAGAACTCAGGGAGTTCCGGAGGGGTACAAGGTTATTTCAAATAATCCTGGACATGTATAAGTGCCTTAAAGGGAAGGTTGAGTTCTGGGAAAGGTGAAAAATAATTTGTGAGATCAGTAGAAATGTCCCCTGAAAAGGATTGCTCTTCAAATGCCCTCATATTAAAAATATGACGAGAAATAGCTGAAGTGTTCAGGCCGAACATTCATGCTAGACATGTGCGCAGTCCCATATACCTGTTTCTGTGTGCAGTGCATGTGCTTTTCATCCATATTGGGTCAATTTATCATCATCATTTTGATGATTTCAAACCTCACAGTATAAACTAATTCTTATGTAGACATGATCAACCTTTCCCAATTGCATTGAGAGAGTTTCTTTCACAATGCAATCGCATGACCAGAACTCAACTCTATCTCTAAAGGCTAGACACATGCTATGCCACTGTCATTACGTAACACTCACTCAGTTCACTAAAGTCATCGACCAGGATGACCTCATGGATGAGCTTTCTTGGAGTGCGATCAAGAACACTGTAGACTGTCCGCAGCAAGGTAGACCAGGCCTCGTTGTAGAAGCATATCACGATGCTTGTTGTAGGCAGCTCCTCAGAATACACCTGGTATTTGCATCTAAAAATTAAAGTTACACTACATTGTTAATGTCAATTTTGAATTGGATTTATTTCCACATCTCCATAAAACATGACAAATATATATAGTTTACATACAATACAATATAATAACAAACATGTATACAAAGAAAATTAAAATAATGTGTTGGGATCATAAAGCTTGTTAAAAATTTGTAAACATGATCCCATTTTATATGAAAACAAAGGTACATCATTTGTAAAGAAATCATCAAAGAAGCATATCAAGATACTTGTTGTATGCTGATCCTCAGAAAACAACTGGTATTTGCCCCTAGACATCAATGCTATTTTCATATTTCATTTGATATTTCAATTAATTTTACTTTTCTGATCAGTATTAAAAAGAGGCTAAAATGTGGAACTTTGTAATCACTGAATTAATGAATCTACATGTATCAAATAGTTTTGAATAATTGCATGAAATAAGCCAGTTTGTACATCTACAATCTGCCCATGAGCAGATGATAAGACCATCTGCACCAAATTGTAAAACTCAGTGAGAGAAATAATCAATACATGTTCATGAAAGTTTTGTCATCATGAAATACATGTACACTAGTGGAAGACTGGAAAAAAAAATTTTGAAGGGGGGGGGGGGGGGGGACTACAATTATTCATGAAGTATCTCTGATGGGACAGGTGTATTCTAGAATAATATACACCAGTCCCATTTGGTGATTTTAGAATACACCAAATGGGACAAGTCCATGTTTAAAAGATCTGTGGATATTTGGGGTTCATTTGTATCATTGTTTAAAACAAACTCGTCTTCTGACAAGTGTACTTACAGAGGATTTCTTGTGTCAGTGATGTTTCTGTGGAAACCGATGCGTTGACTGATGAGTTCATTGAATGCATGCTGGCGATAGCCTCCGTCTCTTAATGACCGCTCCTCATCATTCCTCACCATGCCAATCTCATCCTCCTTCCAATCACCATGGGCATCTTGGAGCAGAGGGAAAAAAAAGGACTTTATTTACATTGGCTTCTTTTAAATCGTATTTTGCATTCTACAATTTCTTTTTTTTTTAATAAATGTTTGACAATAACTCTTGAAACGATGGCTCCTTTTCGCTTATCAATACAGTGGCATTTTTAATAAAACGATTAAATTGTTTTATTAAAAAAATTGGATTTGGAGGCATCCGAAGCAAACAGCCCTTGCTGCCTCAGATCCAGTATTGTACAATGTTCTCAGAAAGGCAGGGCCCCGTGTCACAAAACTTGTTAGAAATAACAAGTTACAATAATTGTTATAAGCTACTGAAATCCTTGAATCTGATTGGCTGAGAGCAAATTTGCCATAGAAATGAGGCAGCTGTTATTGATAAGTTTTATGAAACGGGGCCTAGGTCCAAGCTACTTTGTCCCATGGGTTACCAACCACATCATAGATTTTAGTATATTTGATGACTGTATCAAGCCGATAGCATTCCTACAGCTTGCATCAGACAAAATATCAAGTAATATCTGTTCACAATTCTCGCTACCTCAAATATGCAATTTTCGACGTAGAGGGCAATATTATGCATGGAAATGGTCCGCATCTTCGTCAACTTCACTTCCGGTCCGTATTGAAATACTACGGCTTATGAATAAAATGAGTGCTAAAATGCTTAATTTTTGGATCACATGACATAAACCACTCAAATTTTGAAAATGCAACCAATTGTCTCAATAAATCATGGTATCTTTTCAAACATGTCGGTTAATTTATACTCAAACTCGAGGATTTTTGTAATACCAGTGTACATTTTCAATGCAAAAAGACAAACTTGTCGACCCAATCGGGATATTGTCAGCATGGCGCATGCGTGGTTTGCATGATTGGCTGTCACGACCGAACGGCTGTTACTATGCCTAACCTTGTTTAGCGTGACAGCCAATCATATCGCCCCATTTAGCGTCCACTGTTCTTTCGGCTCTATTATATTGTTTCGTTTTTGGCGTTCTGCTCATTCATGCGAATTTACTTTGATGAGTGCATGTCGAAAAGCTTTAGTATATATGATGTTCGTATTCAACGCTATTTTAGTATATTATGTCCGTGTTCAACGCTATTTTCCGACAAACATATATACAAAGTATTTGGTATCCTTGTAATGAATGATTGATTTGTTTTTGTTTTCTTTTTTGTTCAATAAAATATGGTTGCATATTTATAATATCTTAATAAATCATTACAGTATTGATGGTAATTACGTTTTTGCACATTAATATGCATATACACGTATGTGACCATCCACCACAGAACGACCAATAAGTCGGAAATATAGGGTTTTTTTAAGTTCAGCACAGTTTAAAAGCTGCTTAATTTTTGAGCCATACCAGAAAAGCAATATGAAGTACGATCCCAGCAAGCTGACACACAACGTTTGAATGTCCAGGGAAAAATGGTCATTCTGAATATGAGAAAAAACATATTTCAACATTGTATTTTACCCTAAAATTTTGTCAGATGGTAGATTAATAAATTAACTTTCAGAAAATACAAAAAACTTAAAATAGAAATTTCCCTCCCCAAAAGACTTTTTTTAAATTAGCTGTTTACTCTAAAACTCCCATTGCGACTTATTGGTTGTTTTGTGGTGAAGGGTCACATATAGAATATGATTAATTCCTTATTTACCTCCTTGTTTACCTGCTACAGGCCTTTGTCTTGCTCTCACATCCTTCCCTCGGTTTCTCAAGAATGCATCCTTTGGATTGAAGACTTTTGGATGAAATCTCTCGGCATTTAAGTCATTACCTCCTCCATCCTGCACCACCAGATTATTAACCCTCCATCGTTCATCCTCCTCCTCCTCGTCTACTCCTCCTCCCCCTCTGGCTCCCAGAGGGGGCCTGACACCACTCCTGTGCCTTGGGATCATCTTGACCCTCCCAGGGGAGTACTTCCCCCCTGGTAGTCCATTAGGGGCATCCTTTCCAACATCAGTAAGGAAATAGTAGATCAATATGAGCCATAACAAAGATGAGATTGTTATCCCATAACAGAAACAGCGTATCAGCCTGAAGTTGGTGGACATCTTCGGAGATCGGAGTCCATTTGAGTGTCTGTGAGTTCAAATCAATACCTCATCAACTACAACTGGGTGCTGCTCTAGATGATGCCATTTTGCATTGGAAGTCGGAAGTTGTGAGGACAGTCCAAGCAGAAAATCTTGATTATACATGTACATGTATCACTCTGAAATACACAATAGACATGAGAGAATATATATTTTGATTTACATCAAACACAGAGCTAGTGTTTTAGATTTACATTACTAGTAACCCTTTCAAGACAATTGATGGTTGACCACATTTTGTGGTTTGGCTCAAGAACTTTTCATTCAGAGCTCTAATTTCTAAAAAAAATATAGCAGATTCATGAGTAGAGCAAAAATTTCTGCACAACCTAGATCTATGTCCATTTTTGTTGGATGACCCATGGACCTACATGTACTACTACAGTAGGTCCATGTTGATGGTTTAACCCATTTTACAGTCAAAATAAGTTTAGATTTTTAAAACCTTATATTATGGAAGAAAAATATTTTTCCTTTTAAACTCTACGAACGATTACTCAATTCTAATCAAATATGATGGTAGTTTATTAAAATTTCTCATTGAAAGTGATTTTATCGTCGAGACTTTTCACTGTAGAGTATGACGTCACTCGGTGTTGAGCTGGAGTTGAGCTATCGATAACGTGGTCGGTATCAGCTTTCTAAACCCATCGTTGGTGTGGAGCTCGGTTCAGCAACCTTTCCACGCTCTCAACACCAACACCAATACCGCACACCTTACTTGAAATCACCCAATGTGATTTAGCCCTGGCTTAAATAATTCCTGTCCTAAAAGGGCTAATGTGTCTATCTAGATCAAACTTAGTCAGTTAGTTGGGGGTAATAACATATTGGTGATATATCGTGAAATAGGTCCCCCCCCCTCCATTCCCTCCAGCATCTATGCGAGTCTGCAATCTCGGGCTCATGTGACTGTGAGCTCGTATGTTTTGATGTTGTTATGAATTCAGTTATAATCTTCCAGAGACCTAACTCCAGGGAGCTCCAGGTATAAATAACCAAATCTTCCTCCGCCCATTAGCTCGGCCAGTCCCATCGCTTAATTTCGGCAGGTAAGATGAAAATTTCTACTTACGTTTCAGGAGAAATACAATAACCAGATAACTATCAGTCCGGCATTTTGATTTCACAATTGGACGATTATTTTGATGAAAAAAGAGAGGAATTTCCTTGTCGGGCCGATCTTCCCCGGTACTGTATCGTTGATTCAAATGACCCGATCGCACCCTGCGATCCAGTCATTTGAACCGACGGTATACAGTACGAACCGTGCGAATGAATCTTTGAATCAACGGTAAAAAACAGTACGGGGGAAGAATGGCTTGGCGAAGAAATTCCTTTTTTTTTCTTCATCAAAATAATTGTCAAATCGTGAAATTAAAATGCTCAACGATAGTTGTAGTATTTCTCCTGAAACGTAAGTACAAATTTTTAATTTCATCTTACCTGCCGAAATTAAGCGATGCGACCGACCTTACTAATAGGGGGAAACAACTTTTCGTCATTTCCGGTTTCCCACGGTTGCTGTCATTTTAGCGTGATGAAAAGAGATCGCGAGACGCGAGGTGAACGATATATATATGTACAGTCAAACCTTTCTATTAAGGCCACCCAAGGGAAACAGAAAAAGTGGCCACTGTAGACAGGTGGCCTTTATAGACAGGTTCAAAGGCACACATTTCTTGCTACAGGGAGGCAATATAAGTGGCCACTATAGACAGGTGACCGCTATGGACAGGTGGCCACTAAGACAGGTTTGACTGTATATATATATGTGCATGTACTCACTCTCATCATCTCTTTCTATAAACTAGTGTTACGTCAATTTCGCAGTTTTGTAGCTGTCGTTTGACTACTTGAAAAAGCTGTGTAATGATGCAAGGCATCGTTATAAAGTGAAATTGGACGCAGTTGGGCCGGAAAAGTGCCCTTGGCCTTAAAAGCATCCAGCAGATTTTTGGATAGACGATTCAAAGTGTGAAGAGAGAGAAAGATATGTCTCAAAAGAATGAGCCTTTAAGTTTACCTGTAGGTGAGTGAAAAATTGGAAGCATCCAATAAATTTACTATGTGAGTGTTGATTGAAAGGATCAAGAGTAAATAACTAGAAATGTGCATTCCTCGTGCCGCGCAATGCGAAATGTATCCCCCGGCGCTGGCAGCGATTTGAAGGAGGGACAAAGACCCTCCCCCATCCCCTCCCTCAAACAAAAGGATGGTGTAGAAATTGCCGCCAGTGGCCCGGAATATTGTCAACACCAGGAGCAGCATTACCAAAACGATTTGTGTAGATTAGAGTATAATACATTTTTATAGAAAATTCGGAAGAAATATGACCTCAGAGCGCACATAAGACATCCACTAAAATATGACCTTTGATCCTATGAAAGACGGAACACTAGAGGCAGCATCACCAAAAACTGTAGAGGTGTAATCTATAATGGACCTACATACAAAATTTGAATGAAATCCGTCAAGAAATGCAGAAGTAAGAGTGCACAAAAGGGACAAATGAGCTTTGACCCTATAAAGGACGGAACAATGAGGGCAGCATCACCAAACAGTAAAGATGTGTAGATTATACCAAGATACATCTCCATACAAAATTTGAAAGAAATCCATCAAGAAATGTGGCCTGCAGAGTGAACTCTCGCCATCCCTCGAAGTATGACCTTTGACCCTATAAAAGACGGGACACTGGTGGCAGCATCACCAAAAACTACAGGTTTTTAGATTACACCAAGGGACACCTTCATGCAAAATTTGAACGAAATCCGTCAAGAAATGCAGAAGAGTGCAAGAAATGGAAAAATGACCTTTGACCCTATAAAGGACGGAACAATGAGGGCAGCATCACCAAAAATTAAATATGTGTAGATTATAACAAGATACATCTCCATACAAAATTTGAACGAAATCCGTCAAGAAATGCAGAAGAGTGCAAGAAATGGAAAAATGACCTTTGACCCTATAAAGGACGGAACAATGAGGGCAGCATCACCAAAAATTAAATATGTGTAGATTATACCAAGATACATCTCCATACAAAATTTGAATGAAATCCGTCAAGAAATGCAGAAGTAAGAGTGCACAAAAGGGACAAATGAGCTTTGACCCTATAAAGGACGGAACAATGAGGGCAGCATCACCAAACAGTAAAGATGTGTAGATTATACCAAGATACATCTCCAGACAAAATTTGAAAGAAATCCATCAAGAAATGTGGCCTGCAGAGTGAACTCTCGCCATCCCTCGAAGTATGACCTTTGACCCTATAAAAGACGGGACACTGGTGGCAGCATCACCAAAAACTACAGGTTTTTAGATTACACCAAGGGACACCTTCATGCAAAATTTGAACGAAATCCGTCAAGAAATGCAGAAGAGTGCAAGAAATGGAAAAATGACCTTTGACCCTATAAAGGACGGAACAATGAGGGCAGCATCACCAAAAATTAAATATGTGTAGATTATACCAAGATACATCTCCATACAAAATTTGAACGAAATCCGTCAAGAAATGCAGAAGAGTGCAAGAAATGGAAAAATGACCTTTGACCCTATAAAGGACGGAACAATGAGGGCAGCATCACCAAAAATTAAATATGTGTAGATTATACCAAGATACATCTCCATACAAAATTTGAATGAAATCCGTCAAGAAATGCAGAAGTAAGAGTGCACAAAAGGGACAAATGAGCTTTGACCCTATAAAGGACGGAACAATGAGGGCAGCATCACCAAACAGTAAAGATGTGTAGATTATACCAAGATACATCTCCATACAAAATTTGAAAGAAATCCATCAAGAAATGTGGCCTGCAGAGAGAACTCACGCCATCCCTTGAAGTATGACCTTTGACCCTATAAAAGACGGGACACTGGTGGCAGCATCACCAAAAACTACAGGTTTTTAGATTACACCAAGGGACACCTTCATGCAAAATTTGAACGAAATCCATCAAGAAATGCAGAAGTAAGAGTGCAAGAAATGGAAAAATGACCTTTGACCCTATAAAGGACGGAACAATGAGGGCAGCATCACGAAAAATTAAACATGTGTAGATTATACCAAGATACATCTCCATACAAAATTTGAACAAAATCCATTGAGAAATGTGGCCTGCAGAGTGCACTCACGACATGTCCTGGAGTATGACCTTTGACCCTATAAAAGACGGGACACTGGTGGCAGCATCACCAAACACTACAGGTTTTTAAATTACACCAAGAGACACCTTCATGTAAAATTTGAACAAAATCCGTTGAGAAATGTGACCGCCAGAGCGCACACAAGAGTACACACAAGACATCTATCAAAATATGACCTTTGACCCTATAAAAGACGGAACACTGGGGGCAGCATCACCAAAATCTATAGGGTTCCAGATTTTACCAAGAGACACCTTCATACAAAATTTGAACAAAATCCGTTGAGAAATGTGACCGCTAGAGCGCACACAAACTTTCCCCAAAAATATGGCCTTTTACCCTATAAATGAGGGAACACTGGGGGCAGCATCACCAGAAACTATAGGGGTCCAGATTTTACCAAGATACACGTCCATAGGAAGTCTGAAAGAAATTCGTCGAGAAATGTGACCGCTAGAGCGCGCGCACACAAGAATGTGACGCGGCGGCGGCGGCGAAACGCTGCTGAATCCAAAGTATCCTCCGGCATACTGCCGGGGGATACAATTAATGTAAGCTATGGAGATTTAAGAGAGATGGATAAGAAGAGCAATGCGGGCAGGCCGGTGATATATTTCCCCGAGGGGGGGGGGGGGGGGGGGGGGGGGGGGCACTCAACCCAAAAAGTGGTGGGTATGTGCCGCCCGTAAGACAAAAACTAGATGAATCTTCGGAATTTATGCCTCCGCCATCACCAAATTGGAAATGTATGGCATACATGTACACTCTAAAAAGGATTGGTCCAACAAAATTACAAATCTTTTTACTTAAAAAGCACAGGAGACAGAAAATTTATTTCATTTCATTTTAAAACCTATGAAGATACGGGAGCTATACAAACCCCGTGTGTACGTGTGTGCGCACCCAGCGTAGAACGGTTCGAAGTCCACCGATTCACTCTCCCCACAAATTCACCTTCCCCGAAATTTCGGCCCCTATTCTGTGGGTTTGCCCAACAGTGAATGTTGGACACAGTCCCACATAGGCAAGGGCCTATGTATGAGTACGAGTGCCCTAATCCTAATCCTAAACCCTAACCCTAAAAGTAAAACTAAATAATCCTAAACCTAGGCTAAGTCCTAACCCTAATCCTAAAAAAACTTTTTTTTAAAGCGGGGCCTATTTCATGATATTGCCAGATTTTGGTTATTTGTACCTAGACTAGAGCACTCATTGCTACATTACTGTAAAATAGTTGGTATTTTCTGTCGCAAAAGGTATGGGGGAAAATAAGATAAATATTTTAAATACTTGCTTTCAAATTCAGCCCTTAAAAATCTCACTCCTACCTGAAATGGCCGTTAGGAAGAACTTTTGATATTTTCAGCAAAATCCAAAGTCAAAATCTTGTCCAAAACTGGAGAAATCCCCGCCGATTTGTTTCGCGATCGCGTGTTGTTTACATACTGCCGATGTCTTAGACTAAAATCGGCCAATAAAATTTTTGTCCACGAAGAAACTCGGGATCGCAAGCGCACATCGATCTTTACGATCGCGCACACAGGAAATCAGGACTTTTCAGTGTACGCCATAGGGACCGAATTTTTAAGGACAAAACTCTTTTGGGGAGATGTCAGCGCCCGCGGCGACCAGGAAATGTACACAATGACTCCGATAGCTCGTTTCGCGAGAATCAACAGTAAATTACGGATTTCATTTTTGGAAATATCTTTTCCAACATCGGTGAGTTGAATTTATTGTATTTCTTGGATATTTTGGGGTCGGTTTTTGAAAATTAAATGCCGATTTTGAGTGAATATTGGTGACTTTTGTGCAGTGGTGTTTTAAAAAGATGAGGTGTATCACTCATAGGTACATTCCTATACTTCGTGTGTATAATGTAGGCAGTCATACACCTCATCTTTTTAAAACACCACTGCACAAAAGTCACCAATATTCACTCAAAATCGGCATTTAATTTTCAAAAACCGACCCCAAAATATCCAAGAAATACAATAAATTCAACTCACCAATGTTGGAAAAGATATTTACAAAAATGAAATCCGCAATTTACTGTTGATTCTCGCGAAACGAGCTATCGGAGTCATTGTGTACATTTCCTGGTCGCCGCGGGCGCTGACATCTCCCCAAAAGAGTTTTGTCCTCAAAAATTCGGTCCCTATGGCGTACACGGAAAAGTTCCGATTTTCTGTGTGCGCGATCGTAAAGATCGATGTGCCCTTGCGATCCCGAGTTTCTTCGTGGACAAAAATTATATTGGCCGATTTTAGTCTAAGACATCGGCAGTTTGTAAACAACACGCGATCGCGAAACAAATCGGCGGGGATTTCTCCGGTTTTGGACAAGATTTTGACTTTGGATTTTGCTGTAAATATCAAAAGTTCTTCCTAACGGCCATTTGAGGTAGGAGTGAGATTTTTAAGGGCTGAATTTGAAAGCAAGTATTTAAAATATTTATCTTATTTTCCCCCCATACCTTTAGTACATGCGACAGAAAATACCAACTATTTTACAGAAATGTACCGGGGAGTGCCTATGAGTGAGGTGTATGACTGCCTACAATTATACACACGAAGTATAGGAATGTAGCTATGAGTGAGGTGTATGACTGCCTACATTATACACACGAAGTATAGGAATGTACCCGTGAGTGGACTAGAGTAGCCTAGCGCTCCACCGCCTGACCATGCTAACGGCGGTGGCGTTGCCGGTGGAGCTCCCTGGACTCTGGACTGGTGGAGTTACCCTCGACATGCTCGAGACCCAAAAATGAAAACACAAAAGTGGGGGTATCGGACTGAAGTCGCACTCACACTCACAGTTTGATTCATACGGGGGTCCGGGGAAAACAACATTAGAAAAATAAATTCAGCAATCAAATAATCCCCCCAAAATGTTTACCACTCGCGTACACACTTACCTCACAAACATTCGCAAACTCGGCAGGAATAGATCATTGTAGTTTAAAAAAAACAAAATTATGTTGTGTTTTTGTCGCTAAAAGTAGCCCAATCACGTCGTACGAAGTGTACACTTCGTCATCGTAGAGGGTGCCCTTAGCTTTGTATTACAAAGAGATTCGATCATACACCGTATGCCCTCCGAAGGAGGGCTAGAGGGCCAGCTAAAATCTGACCTTTGACATTCCATAGGCTTTGCATTGGATGCATTGTGGGAGCTTTGGCCAATTTGAACAGTGAGCTAGGAGGGTCAATTTCAATAAATGTTTATTCATGAGGAATGACGTCAAAAACTCGTCAAATACTGTTCGATGATTGGTTAATTGCTCATATTAACATAATGCTTTATGTATAAGATCATACATAATTCATTTTTTTCATTCCCACAATTCCCTACGATTTGGACACGAAATAGGGAAAATGGCGGCCGTGCGGGTAGTGCTACTTTTGTGCCATTTCAACACAAATCTCAAAAAAACTTTGTTTTTGAGAATTTTCTGTTTTAGAAGGAGTTTGTCTTGTAAGTCTCACGAAAGCAGAATATTCTCCGGTGGACATTCTCATCAAAGTAATGCCGTATGATGCCATGAAATGTAAGTAAATATGTATTTTGTTTAACATTCCTCTTAATAATTGGGATGTGTTCGTCGTGGCTGCTAGTGATTTCACTGTACAAAACGTATTATCCCACATCCCACCCAGTCCCCCTTCTCATGCATGACAAAACAAAATTATTATCTTTGATTGAACTCTAAAACGATCATTTTGAATAGTCTACTTGTAATATTTTTCGAGAAGATCAGATATTTTCCGAAGATCTGTATATTATGTTAGTGCTCAAGTCTAAAAAGTAAAGTGCATGGCTTCATTACCGACAATCTGCGGTAGATGTGGACCTGTTCAAGATTGACACTGAATGCGCAAGATCCTCACTCTGGGGAGCTGGGCCGCGCCGGGTAAGATCTTGCCCAGCGGTCTGTTAGTTTTGGGTGCGCCGATCCTGGCCGGCTGACTGCGCTTTGCCTACGGCTACGATAGCCTGGATCTATTCTAGGCCTACCTTAGACTTAGAGTTAGGCCCTCGGCCTCGCCTTGAACTTTGTTTAAGGAGGGTCTAGAAAGATCAACTTAGAATTTGAATGATAATGTCCTGAATCATGCTGGACCAGATTAAAATGTTCTTTATTATATACAGTCAGTATCACCTTATCACGTCTTTCGGATGGTGACGTTAAAGGTCGGTCCCAGACGTAAATAATCATATCTGATTGATACACGTCTGTAAAAACCCAATTACACACACACACACACCTTATGCTGCTACTGAGAGCTGTCCCAATTTATTTTGTGTACTGTACTCTGTAGTGACAACCATGACGAGTCACCACTGTCACTGAGACGAGAGAGTACATAGGGCCTTCATGTGCGAGTAATATTATTAATTTAAACAATAGATCTGTGGCATGCTTTTAATTACTACTATGATTCTAACCTCTTGTTCTCTTTTGATTGCAGAGCTATTGCCTTGGACCGAAGTAGAGAAACACAGGGGGACCAGGACCAGATCATTCAATATCGTGATACTAAAAACTGATAGACCCTACCTGGGGCTGGGCTGTAGATTATTGTCATCCACTCACTGCAGGAAACCCAAGTTGAACTGGAAAGGTAAATTGTTTTTTGAAAATGTAGACCTCTAAGCCCACATAATTGGTGTAAATTTCAATATTCCATTGCTTAGTCTTAGTAGTACTAGTAGCTCTGTAAGATTAGATCGTATTATTAATAGACTTAGATTTCTACCGACATAGTCTGTGCAGTCAAAATCAAAATTCTAAAGTCCAGTAAATTATTTTGATTTAGCCGTTTTAAAGTTTACTAAATGCCTTGGTCTAGGATCAAATTTGGAATGGAAGATGAAAATATGTACGTCTGTCAAATGATTTAAACTTAGATTTACATTTCTATAATTAAGAAGGAAGAACAAATGCAGTGGTGGTTTTTTTTTTTTTTTTTTTGTTTTTTTTTTTTTGTTTTTTTTTTTGTTTGTTTTGTTTTGTTTTGTTTTTGTTTTTTTTTTTGGGGGGGGGGGGGACAATCCCGGCCCGTGCCCCCCCCCCCCACTTTCAAACAACAGTATGCATTGTGCCCCCTTTTAGAACGGAAAACCTTTTTGTTTTTGTTTTTGTTCTTGTTTAGTTTTCGTGTCAGATATTTATGGAGGGAAACAGGACCCCATAACCCCCCCCCCCCCCCCCCCCTCCCCCCACTGAGCGATATTTGGAGGGCTGGCAAGACCAAACAATATACGGATCTCCCTCCTAGCAGTTTCCCAAAGTTGACAATCCAGCATTTGTATGCCCCTCCCCCCCCCCCCCCCCCTTATTATACAAAATCCTGGATCCGCCCCTGGATAGATGTACCCATTTTTGTTTCCTTCTTTAAAATCCAGTCCACAGTCTACAAGAAGTTTAATTTTTGTTTGTCCTTTCTTTTTGTTTTTCATAATGCAGGTTGTCCAAGGAAGCTCATCAGTTACATTGCTTGTTACGTGTCAAGTAACGGAGTCATTAAGGATCGAAGTATTTTTATATTTATTATCATTTAAACATAAAGTTTAATTAATTAATTTCTCTCGAGATTTATTGGTAATTTACATAATGGCAATTACATTTATTCTAAATGTCAGGAATGCTATTTCTGAGCTGGAAATTGAATGTCAAAGTTTGGGTCAAAAGAAAGAGCGAACATATTATTCAAAGGGGAAACAAACAGATTTGTAACTTTCATTTATTTATTTTTCCATTTTTTTTTCATTTTTTTTTTTTTTTTTTTTTTTTTTTTTTTTTTTTTTGGGGGGGGGGGGGGGTTCAGGGTTGAATGGCCCTTATTGCAATCACTTGACATTTCACTTCAAGATGATTTATAGATACACCCCCTAATTTGTAATTTTGAAATAAAAGCAAAAACTAAATTTTACATCGGATTTACCTTTTGCAGGTGTACATGTCCATGTACACGTAATTAAAAATATATTGCAATTGGTACGATTGGCCCATTTGAAACATGATTATGAGAAAGTGATTAATCTTGAGCCTAATTCTAAATTCTTTTCACACTTCAAAAAAATATTTGATAAAAACCTTTTAAGTACAGTCAGTTATCATGTCACCTCAGAATAATGCAGTAATTTAAATTCAAACTATAACCAATAAATTTTCAAAATCAAATAATTTTCCTTTTAATTCCATTGTAATTTAGAAATAGAGTTAGAAAAATGTGGCATGACTACATTATGAAATATCATTTTAGTTCATCATCTTTAATGCAACGTGTGTTTGTAATTGTATGCATAAGTAGTGCATTAAGATGTAATCATATTTATTTGATCTTCAACCTTAAGTGATAATCCCTTTCATCAAATTCTTGAAGCTATCCTGCGATAGCTATGATAATTTTTCTTGAAACGCAAATGGTTCTATAATCTGTAATTTCTTCCTTTTTATCATCTGTGCAATGGTTGTGCCATCAATCTGGGGCACGTTTCTAGGCAAACGAATTAGGCGCTTGGGAGTTTCAGCCCACCCCGAAATTTTCAAAACTACCAATATTTGGACAAACATCTCCTCATCATTTTAGGCAGTAATGTGGTCTCTTTGGACTTTTATGTCTTGTATATTCTGATGATAGATTGAAGGGATGTACATGGATATACATTATAATCCACCTATATATCGGATGTCACTAGATTTAAACTTGTTTGCTTACAAACTGAAATAAAATAGCAATTGGTATGCCGCCCCCTCACCTGCCCCGTGATTTGTTGTCCATGATGATTGATTGATTGATGATGATTTTATTGGACCCATGTCACCCTCGTTTGGGTATTGGGGACACTAATCATAGAACGTAACATACAATATCATTTCACAATAAAGTTAGTGTATTTACAAGGTATTTACAATAAGTTATTTATGAACTGGGCGTTGTGGCGTGCGCCTGTAATCCAGCTACCAGTGGAAGTTATAAACTGATTCAGCGGACCCAGGTTCGAGACTGAGTCACGTCTTTCGGATGGTGACGTTAAAGGTCGGTCCCAGACGTAAATAATCATATCTGATTGATACACGTCTGTAAAAACCCAATTACACACACACACACACACACATGAACAATATGTTATAATCTGTATATTGCATTTCAAGAGAGCATTAACTTTTATGTTGATAAGTGAGTTAGTTTAATAAACATCATTTCACACTGAGAAACTTCTATTTTTTTTCCCCCATAATTTTGTGAAAGATGTGGTGGTGATGCTGATGATGATGCAGGCACAATATGGCATGTGTTCTGAAGTGTGAAGGTGGATTGGTGTAAATACAGCCTCATGCAACCTTGAATAACTGGATGATAGACTGAATTGTGTGGGTTTTCTGTTGATGGACTCATTTTACAAGAAGATGAAGAAAAAAGAAGAAGAGGAAGAAGAAGAAGAAGACAAAAATCAAATCAGATTTTTTAGGTTTGTTTGTTGCTGTTGGGTTTTGTTTTGTGCCTTTTTTGTTGTTTTTGTTTGTTGTGTTTTTGTTTTGTTTTGGGTTTGTGTGTGTGTGTGTGGGGGGGGGGGGGGGGGGGGGGGGTACATGCACCAGAAGCCAGTGCATGGTGGTACATATATGAGGTCATGGGGAGCAAATTTTCCCTTTGTACTTTTACTTGACATATGATATGCCAGATCTGCAAGGCACAAGAAAAGCGTTCAATTAAGGGAAATTCAATATCGAAGGAGGGCTTCTTCTTCCTCCTCCTCCTCCTCTTCTTCTTCTTCTTCTTCTTGTTCTTCTTCTTCCTCCTCTTCCTCTTCATTTTTTTCTTCATCTTTTTTTTTCTTCTTCCTCTTGCACTTCCTTTTCATCTTCATCTTCTTTTCGTCTTCTTTTCTTCATCATCCTTTTCTTCTTCCCCTTCTTCCTTTTCCTCGTCCGTTTCTTTTTTCTTCATCTTCTATTTCATCTTCTTCCTCTTCTTTTTTTCTTCTTCTTTATCTTTGTCTTCTAGTTCTTCATCATCTTCTGCACATTTTTGCTGCAAAAGTACAGTATACGCCTAAGTACAGTTTAATTTTATGTTAATTAGTTATAAAAGCTCATGAATATTCAAATATATAATTTCAATAACTTTACGCGCTGCGCGCCGGCTAAAATCTGGTTTTCGCTGGTACACTGAAAAAAAGTTGGCTTCATAGGCTAATACATGAACAGTGGGAGCAGTGTGCACTTTTGACCCGCCGGAAATGCCCCCATGGAAAGCCGGATGCAGAAGCGGAGTGGAGACCCCTTGTAGTATTATTTCAAGGTTCTCAATCTTTCAAGATTTTCTTTCTGGGGCTGAAATTTCGGTAGACACTTAAAGAGGCCAACCAAAATGACAATGGCCGAATCTCATTAATATTCATGAGAATACAAACTATGAATATGTATATACGCATGCGCAGATAAGCTTGCGCTTAAACTTTTCGGATATAACCTTTATTTCCGCAAAATTCGTTGTGTAGTGAGCGTAGCTACAAAGGTTAAGGCGAAGTGCATTAGTAATTGGAAGACCGTGGGTTCGAATCTCCGACATATCTTTTTTTGAAGGGGGGGGGGGGGGGGGGGGGGGGGGGAACGGGGGACGCGGGTAACTGGATCTTCTCTTTTTTCCCCGATTATTTTTTTCTCTCTTCTCATTAAAAAAATGTTTGTTGAAACAGAAAATATCGGATGTGATTTGAGTACAATGAATACTTACGTTTCTAAAATGATTTCCTTTGTTTATATTATTTTGAACATTTTTTTTACTCGTTCCATGAGTGGATATATTCAAATTACAACCTCAATCTCCCATTGACTATTTCACATTGTATCGTGAAGTTTTAACATGCTTTGCAATCGGGTATAAAGGGATGTCATTTTGGTTGGCCTCCTGTGTCATTTTGGTTGGCCTCCTTGTGTTTTTCCACTTGATATCTCGTGTATAATAAATACTATCATGTTCTATTATTTTCATCATTTTTACTCGTTTCATAAGCGAATATATATTCTAATTACCACCTCAATCTCCCATTGACTATTTCACATTGTATCGTGAAGTTTTAACATGCTTTGCAGTTGTGTATAAAGGGATGTCATTTTGGTTGGCCTCCTGTGTCATTTTGGTTGGCCTCCTGTGTTTTCCCACTTGATATCGCGTATAATAAATAATAATAATAATAATAATATGAACATTTATATAGCGCCGGTATCCCCAGGCTCTGACGCTCATGGCGCTTTACAATTTAACAATAATGAACAAATATATACATGTATATCGAATTCTTACACTAAAGTAGAGTTATATGTACACTAAAAACATAAATTATAACTGTATTCATTAAATAGGACTGTTTCGAAAAAGATGGGTTTTTAGAGCAGATTTGAAGTCCTGAAGGGATGCAAGGCTACGAATACTGAGTGGTAGTTTATTCCATAGGGACGGACCAGAATGAGAAAAAGCTCTATCCCCCCAGGAAGTGCGTGTTCTAGGGACAACTAATAAGGAGGATTGAGATGAACGAAGACGTCTTGTAGGCTTATACTTAACAATCAACTTCATATTGTAGGAAGGAGGCAGACTCGTTTAAGGAACGAAACTAGCAGCAACAACTTAAAAATGATTCGGTCACGTACTGGGAGCCAGTGGAGAGTTTTGAGAAATGGGGTAATGTGAGTTCTACGAGGAGAAAGTGTGACAATACGCGCAGCAGTATTTTGTAGTTTCTGGAGACGAACGAGTTGCGTGTCAGGGAGCAAATAAGGATGGAATTACAGAAATCTAAGCGTGATGAGATAAGAGCATGAACAAGTTTCTCTGTGGTTGAACGACTTAAGTATTTCCTAATAAAACCTAAGTTTCTCAGTTGATACCTAACCGACTTACAGATACTAGACACATGAGTTGACAGTGACATGGACGAGTTTAACATAATACCAAGGTTACGACAATTCAAGGACGGACTGATTACACAATCAGATATTGATATATCAAACGACTCTATCTTAGCAAGATTAGAATTGGAACCAAATAGTATCAATTCAGTTTTACTGTCATTTAGTTTGAGTGAGTTGGAGTTCATCCAAGTTTGTACATCTTTGATGCAAGTTTCAAGTAGTTTGACAGTTCGACTTGCGTCAGCTTGATTTGGAGAAAACGATGCATAGATCTGGATGTCATCCGCGTAGCAGTGATACTGGACATCATGTCGCTGTAAAACTTCCT
Source organism: Heliocidaris erythrogramma (assembly GCA_025617745.1). Lineage (NCBI taxonomy): Eukaryota > Metazoa > Echinodermata > Echinoidea > Camarodonta > Echinometridae > Heliocidaris > Heliocidaris erythrogramma. The sequence goes on from CM046870.1 coordinate 28,476,950, forward strand.
TGAGCCTAGTGATGTACACGGAGAACAGCAACGGACCTCCGACTGATCCCTGCGAACACCACACCTTAGCTTGACCGGGTCGGATCTTTCATCATTACACATACCAACTGCTGGCGATCTTCCAGATAGGACATGAACCATTCAAGTGCGCGGTCATAAATTCCCATTGATGACAAAACATTGACAAGAATACAATGGTCCACAGTGTCAAATGCAGCTGACAGATCCAATAAACACGACTGCTGTGATTTTACCTGCATCCATTCCTGTCAACACGTTATTGGACAGGTTGAGGGCAGGTCTCAACACTGTGATTTGCACGGTAGGCCGATTGGTGATTGTCGAGTAAATCATTCTCAAGCAAGTAAATTATACAACCTGGAGAAAGCTACCCGCTCAAGAAGTTTTGACAAATAAGGTAGATTCGACACTGGACGAAAATTCTGAAGACATTCCGGATCTAACGAAGGCTTCTTCAATAGTGGATGAATATAAATACTCTCATGTTCTATTATTTTCATCAATTTTACTCGTTTCATTAGTGGATATATTCAAATTAGAACCACAATCTCCCATTGACTATTTCGCATTGTATCGTGAAGTTTTAACATGCTTTGCAATCGGGTATAAAGGGATGTCATTTTGGTTGGCCTCCTGTGTCATTTTGGTTAGCCTCCTTTGTTTTCCTATTACAGCTCTTATAATAAATGCTTTTACGATCTATTACTAAGTATTTTGTTCATTTTTACTCGTTTTATATGTTGAAGCATTCAAATTACAACCTCAATCTCACATTGACTGTTTTACAATGCAACGTGAAGTTTTAACATGCTTTGCAATCGGGTATAAAGGGATGTCATTTTGGTTGGCCTCCTGTGTCATTTTGGTTGGCCTCCTGTGTCATTTTGGTAAGCCTCCTTTGTTTTCCTATTACAGCTCTTATAATAAATGCTTTTAGGATCTATTACTAAGTATTTTGTTCATTTTTACTCGTTTTATATGTTGAAACATTCAAATTACAACCTCAATCTCCCATTGACTGTTTTACAATGCAACGTGAAGTGTTAACATACTTTGCAGTTGTGTATAAAGGGATGTCATTTTGGTTGGCCTCCTGCGTCATTTTGGTTGGCCTCCTGTGTTTTCCCACTTGATATCGCGTATAATAAATACTCTCATGTTCTATTATTTTCATCATTTTTACTCGTTTCATAAGTGGATATATTCAAATTACAACCTCAATCTCCCATTGAGTATTTCACATTGTATCGTGAAGTGTTAACATGCTTTGCAGTTGTGTATAAAGGGATGTCATTTTGGTTGGCCTCCTGCGTCATTTTGGTTGGCCTCCTGTGTTTTCCCACTTGATATCTCGTGTATAATAAATACTACATGTTCTAATATTTTCATCATTTTTACTCGTTTCATAAGTGGATATATTCAAATTACAACCTCAATCTCACATTGACTGTTTTACAATGCAACGTGAAGTTTTAACATGCTTTGCAATCGGGTATAAAGGGATGTCATTTTGGTTGGCCTCCTGCGTCATTTTGGTTGGCCTCCTGTGTTTTCCCACTTGATATCGCGTATAATAAATACTCTCATATTCTATTATTTTCATCAATTTTACTCGTTTCATTAGTGGATATATTCAAATTACAACCTCAATCTCCCATTGAGTATTTCACATTGTATCGTGAAGTGTTAACATGCTTTGCAGTTGTGTATAAAGGGATGTCATTTTGGTTGGCCTCCTGTGTCATTTTGGTTGGCCTCCTGTGTCATTTTGGTTAGCCTCCTTTGTTTTCCTATTACAGCTCTTATAATAAATGCTTTTATGATCTATTACTAAGTATTTTGTTCATTTTTACTCGTTTTATATGTTTGAACATTCAAATTACAACCTCAATCTCCCATTGACTGTTTTACAATGCAACGTGAAGTTTTAACATGCTTTGCAATCGGGTATAAAGGGATGTCATTTTGGTTGGCCTCCTGCGTCATTTTGGTTGGCCTCCTGTGTTTTCCCACTTGATATCGCGTATAATAAATACTCTCATATTCTATTATTTTCATCATTTTACTCGTTTCATTAGTGGATATATTCAAATTACAACCTCAATCTCCCATTGAGTATTTCACATTGTATCGTGAAGTGTTAACATGCTTTGCAGTTGTGTATAAAGGGATGTCATTTTGGTTGGCCTCCTGTGTCATTTTGGTTGGCCTCCTGTGTCATTTTGGTTAGCCTCCTTTGTTTTCCTATTACAGCTCTTATAATAAATGCTTTTATGATCTATTACTAAGTATTTTGTTCATTTTTACTCGTTTTATATGTTGAAGCATTCAAATTACAACCTCAATCTCCCATTGACTGTTTTACAACGCAACGTGTTCTAATATTTTCATCATTTTTACTCGTTTCATGAGTGGATATATTCAAATTACAACCGCAATCTCCCATTGACTATTTCACATTGTATCGTGAAGTGTTAACATGCTTTGCAGTTGGGTATAAAGGGATGTCATTTTGGTTGGCCTCCTGTGTTTTCCCACTTGATATCGCGTATAATAAATACTCTCATGTTCTATTATTTTCATCATTTTTAACTCGTTTCATAAGTGGAAATATTCAAATTACAACCTCAATCTCACATTGACTGTTTTACAATGTATACGCGATGTGTTAACTTGCTTTGCAGTTGGGTATATTGGGACGTCATTTTGGTTGCATAGCTCCTGTTTTCTTTGATTGAGATAAAAATCACTTGTCTTAAATGAAGCTTGTGTTGGCCTTTGTAATGACATAGAAAATTTATGGGCGGATATGGGGACCCCCTTTCGAAGCTCTAAGTCTCTGGGAACTTTGATTTAAGTTACGCAACCATTATTCTCTCATTTCCTTTCGCATTGTATATACATAGTGTGAAGATGTCTCCTGACTTGAACGTAGTCGGTGTATCATGATGTTTTCATTAATTTTGACTTGTCTTGGTAGACCCTGAAGAAGGCCAAATGAGGCCGAAAGTTCGAATTAAAATCGAGGTTAACTGAAGCTACGTCCCGTCTCATTTATATATCTCACGCTTATATATATTGTATATATATATATATATATATATATATATATATATATATAGGGATATATATATATATATATACATATATCTATACAGTGCGTCACAGAAAAAACGAAACCGAGATTTATCGATGTTTAATCATATCTTAATCACAATTATGACACATATTTGTAAAGATTGCATCCTGTCTTTCATTTGATGTCACCCATATGATACATACTTCACGCATGAGTGAATAAAGACAATATGAAGCAGGCTACCAAAAAGTCGTTTGGCGAACGATCTGAATTTCAAAGAAATAATCACATTTCTAGAAGTTCATCTTCTGTCCTTTCATATGACACCTCAATCGGGAAAAATCAGCCAGGGATGATGTGAAACATAATTGTCACTTGTATAGGATATTGGATTAAAACTGTATTATCATCCACGTTTACGATTATCATATCCTGATATCCTTTCTAAAAAATCATGATTATTCATATTCATAATTATGCATTATCTTTTAGAAATCATGGAAGTTAATAAATGTATTTTCACCGCGAGCCTTCTAGCCATTTACAAAATGTATTGCTACTCAGCATTCTACTTTTTCACATCACCTGCATGTAATAGACATGTCACACGAATACATGTAAATCTATATGGTACAGTGCACGATTACCAATGCAGTGCATTCACGATAACTATATTGCTGTCAAATTGCCACGTTTCCCCTATTGAACCAATCTGTTGAGCTTAGGCCTACACTACAACTGGCGATATAGGGAGGCAAACTTGCATTACATTTTGGTAGTATCTATAACATTAGCTTACAGTCCTATCCTAACTTACTCAGATTGCAAAGGAAACTATTTGTTCTTGTAACACTAAAAGACTAAATTTGTATATGAAAGGGAGATTTTTTTAATGATTACGAAGCTCTTGATTGATTTTTACAAGCCCCTCTCCTGCTAGCTTAAAGGGGAAATCCACTCCAAAAACTACTCGGTTTTAATTGAAGCAGTTATTGATTGATTTTTACAAGCCCCTCTCCTGCTAGCTTAAAGGGGAAATCCACTCCAAAAACTACTCGGTTTTAATTGAAGCAGTTATTTTAGTGGCATGAAAAACTAGGCAAAACAATGAAAATTACCGCACAAAAAATAGAAATAATGCAAACCACATACGCATAGACTACATACTCTACAAAGAGGCTAAACAACTAACAAAGTCTTACAGCAATGTGAGCTCCATGATATAGGATCATCAAAGTCATAAACTTGACTAAAACTAAGATTCACTTGCCGAAACCGTTTTTCCAAAATATTGAAATGGCGCGATCATAATGTGCATTTCTACTTTGCATCTGAACTAGCACAACCCCGGACAAGTACCCCCGGACAACTACCCCCTAGGACAACCACCCTCTAGGAAAAGTACCCCCCCCCCCCCCCCCCGACAACTACCCCCAGACAACTACCCCCTAGGACAACCACCCCCGGACAACTACCCCCCCCCCCCCCCCAGACAACTACCCCAGGTAAACCACCCTCTAGAAAAGGTACACCAAATTGGACTAACATCACAATGGACAAGATTGTGCCCTGGGGGGGGGGGGGGGGTAGTTGTCTGGGTAGTTGACCTAGAGGGTGGTTGCCCTAGGAGTAGTTGTCTGGGGGGGGGGGGGTAGTTGTCCGGGGGTAGTTATCCTAGTTTTACTAGAGCCAGGTTCGATCCGTGTTTCGTGATTAGGGGGGATGAACGGCGAGGGAGCGAAGCCAGTGGCGTATCTAGGAATTATGGCGCCCGGGGCAAACAATGTAGTTATGCCCCCCCCCCCCCCCCGAGCACTTATATACGTTATTGTACATTTGGATCACTGTAAAAAAGATTCTTGTAAATTTTATCCTTCTAAGAAATTTATACACTAGACCTTTTAGCAAACTCATCTGTTCAAAGAATATTTACTCATCAAGGAACTATCATCAAAAAATAAATATATTTCACACTTTATCGAATATTTTATCTAGTTTTATATCTCCAGCCTTTAGAGGTCTCACTCACCGTATCAACTGCTATTTGTAAAAGATATCCTGAATCGCCCATATTTCATTCCGGTGAAAAAAAGAAATAGACTGCATTCACAAATCACCTTCTTATCCTCTAAACTGTCACATTTTTAGCTGCTTAAAGAAACAATCATTGCAGACCTGAATATATATTTTCATAGTTTCTGTAACATATCTGTAATGCCATTGTCTTTTCTTTCTGTTGAAATGAAATAAATACGAATTTGAATTTGAATTTGAAGTAGGGAGAATTTGAAAAAAACGGTGACTTCTTTGTCAAAGGACGTTAGAAAACATAACATTGAATATAGAGGCAACCCAGTTATATAACCACGTTCTGAAAACATCAAAAACTTGTCATCATCATTCCGTTTTCTCAACAACATTTAAAACAATGCTCTTGGCTTTGCAAATCAACAAATGGAAAAAATAAAGTTTTAATTTGAATGTTTGCACTTATGAAAGGAGTAAAAATGATCAGAATAGTAGGACATTAAGGATTTATTATACACGCTAATGTTGGAAAACACAGCTAGGGAGGTAAAGCAATATGACATCCCTTTATACACAACTTTGTAGCATGTTAAAACTTCACGTTACATTATTAATCAGACAATGGAAGATTAACGTCCTTATTTTGAACATTTTCTCAAAAAAAACGAGTAACCATGATCAAAATAATAGAAATGTGAGAGGTGAAATTGTAGTCATAATCATTAGTCTGTGCAACATCACTTCTCACCCTCTCAGAAGGTCAATCACCTACCGGTATTCAAAGTTGTTTATGAGGTACCGGTGGTCCTTTTGGGTAGACTTCATTGCGGACACTAACTCTTTGTTTCCTTTACTAAAAACCATTATAAGCCACCTAATCCTGGCATTTACCAAGAGAGTTATATAACGTTTTGAAAATAAGAAATATGTAGTCTTCTTCTCCTTCTCAGCCCCATCATCATGTATGAATTTATTATATGTCTTCTGATGGCATAACCATAGGAGTTCAAAGCTATACATGCCTTATATTGTATTGCTACTTCATCATTCATTAATGAATAGAACTCTCTTGACTGCATATTTTGTGCTCTTCGAATCTTCTGTTTGCTCTCAAATAGTTAAATTCCAAACCCAAGCTATACCAGCTCATGATTGAATAACTGAATTATATAAAGTGTTACATAACATAAAAGGATTTACTATAACGTGAGAACACAGGAAGCCAATCCAAATGACACCGGAGGCCAACCAAAATGGCATCCCTCTAAATCCAGCTCTGTAGCGTTATAAAACTTCATGTTACATTTCAAATCAGCCAAATGGAAAGTTCATATTTGAATGTTTCATATAATGAAACGATTAAGAATTATGGAAAGAATAGAACATAAAGGGATTTCTTATACTTTTCGAAAACACAGGAGGCCAACCAAAATGACACATGAGGCCAACCAAAATGACATCCCTTTATACACAACTGCAAAGTATGTTAACACTTCACGTTGCATTGTAAAACAGTCAATGGGAGATTGAGGTTGTAATTTGAATGTTTCAACATATAAAACGAGTAAAAATGAACAAAATACTTAGTAATAGATCATAAAAGCATTTATTATAAGAGCTGTAATAGGAAAACAAAGGAGGCTAACCAAAATGACACAGGAGGCCAACCAAAATGACACAGGAGGCCAACCAAAATGACATCCCTTTATACACAACTGCAAAGCATGTTAACACTTCACGATACAATGTGAAATACTCAATGGGAGAATGAGGTTGTAATTTGAATATATTCGCTTATGAAACGAGTAAAAATGATGAAAATAATAGAACATGAGAGTATTTATTATACGCGATATCAAGTGGGAAAACACAGGAGGCCAACCAAAATGACACAGGAGGCCAACCAAAATGACATCCCTTTATACACAACTGCAAAGCATGTTAACACTTCACGATACAATGTGAAATACTCAATGGGAGAATGAGGCTGTAATTTGAATATATCCACTTATGAAACGAGTAAAAATGATGAAAATAATAGAACATGAGAGTATTTATTATACGCGATATCAAGTGGGAAAACACAGGAGGCCAACCAAAATGACACAGGGGCCAACCAAAATGACATCCCTTTATACCCGATTGCAAAGCATGTTAAAACTTCACGATACAATGCGAAATAGTCAATGGGAGATTGTGGTTCTAATTTGAATATATCCACTAATGAAACGAGTAAAATTGATGAAAATAATAGAACATGAGAGTATTTATTATACGCGATATCAAGTGGGAAAACACAGGAGGCCAACCAAAATGACATCCCTTTATACCCGATTGCAAAGCATGTTAAAACTTCACGATACAATGCGAAATAGTCAATGGGAGATTGTGGTTCTAATTTGAATATATCCACTAATGAAACGAGTAAAATTGATGAAAATAATAGAATATGAGAGTATTTATTATACGCGATATCAAGTGGGAAAACACAGGAGGCCAACCAAAATGACGCAGGAGGCCAACCAAAATGACATCCCTACACAACTGCAAAGTATGTTAACACTTCACGTTGCATTGTAAAACAGTCAATGGGAGATTGAGGTTGTAATTTGAATGTTTCAACATATAAAACGAGTAAAAATGAACAAAATACTTAGTAATAGATCCTAAAAGCATTTATTATAAGAGCTGTAATAGGAAAACAAAGGAGGCTTACCAAAATGACACAGGAGGCCAACCAAAATGACACAGGAGGCCAACCAAAATGACATCCCTTTATACACAACTGCAAAGCATGTTAAAACTTCACGATACAATGTGAAATAGTCAATGGGAGATTGTGGTTCTAATTTGAATATATCCACTAATGAAACGAGTAAAATTGATGAAAATAATAGAACATGAGAGTATTTATTATACGCGATATCAAGTGGGAAAACACAGGAGGCCAACCAAAATGACACAGGAGGCCAACCAAAATGACATCCCTTTATACCCGATTGCAAAGCATGTTAAAACTTCACGATACAATGCGAAATAGTCAATGGGAGATTGTGGTTCTAATTTGAATATATCCACTAATGAAACGAGTAAAATTGATGAAAATAATAGAACATGAGAGTATTTATTATACGCGATATCAAGTGGGAAAACACAGGAGGCCAACCAAAATGACACAGGAGGCCAACCAAAATGACATCCCTTTATACCCGATTGCAAAGCATGTTAAAACTTCACGATACAATGCGAAATAGTCAATGGGAGATTGTGGTTCTAATTTGAATATATCCACTAATGAAACGAGTAAAATTGATGAAAATAATAGAATATGAGAGTATTTATTATACGCGATATCAAGTGGGAAAACACAGGAGGCCAACCAAAATGACGCAGGAGGCCAACCAAAATGACATCCCTACACAACTGCAAAGTATGTTAACACTTCACGTTGCATTGTAAAACAGTCAATGGGAGATTGAGGTTGTAATTTGAATGTTTCAACATATAAAACGAGTAAAAATGAACAAAATACTTAGTAATAGATCCTAAAAGCATTTATTATAAGAGCTGTAATAGGAAAACAAAGGAGGCTTACCAAAATGACACAGGAGGCCAACCAAAATGACACAGGAGGCCAACCAAAATGACATCCCTTTATACACAACTGCAAAGCATGTTAAAACTTCACGATACAATGTGAAATAGTCAATGGGAGATTGTGGTTCTAATTTGAATATATCCACTAATGAAACGAGTAAAATTGATGAAAATAATAGAACATGAGAGTATTTATTATACGCGATATCAAGTGGGAAAACACAGGAGGCCAACCAAAATGACACAGGAGGCCAACCAAAATGACATCCCTTTATACCCGATTGCAAAGCATGTTAAAACTTCACGATACAATGCGAAATAGTCAATGGGAGATTGTGGTTCTAATTTGAATATATCCACTAATGAAACGAGTAAAATTGATGAAAATAATAGAATATGAGAGTATTTATTATACGCGATATCAAGTGGGAAAACACAGGAGGCCAACCAAAATGACGCAGGAGGCCAACCAAAATGACATCCCTACACAACTACAAAGTATGTTAACACTTCACGTTGCATTGTAAAACAGTCAATGGGAGATTGAGGTTGTAATTTGAATGTTTCAACATATAAAACGAGTAAAAATGAACAAAATACTTAGTAATAGATCCTAAAAGCATTTATTATAAGAGCTGTAATAGGAAAACAAAGGAGGCTTACCAAAATGACACAGGAGGCCAACCAAAATGACACAGGAGGCCAACCAAAATGACATCCCTTTATACACAACTGCAAAGCATGTTAAAACTTCACGATACAATGTGAAATAGTCAATGGGAGATTGAGGTGGTAATTTGAATATATTCGCTTATGAAACGAGTAAAAATGATGAAAATAATAGAACATGATAGTATTTATTATACACGAGATATCAAGTGGGAAAACACATGGAGGCCAACCAAAATGACACAGGAGGCCAACCAAAATGACATCCCTTTATACCCGATTGCAAAGCATGTTAAAACTTCACGATACAATGTGAAATAGTCAATGGGAGATTGAGGTTGTAATTTGAATATATCCACTCATGGAACGAGTAAAAAAAATGTTCAAAATAATATAAACAAAGGAAATCATTTTAAAAACGTAAGTATTCATTGTAATCAAATCACATCCGATAATTTCTATTTCAGCAAACATTTTTTTTTAATGAGAAGAGAGAAAAAAATAATCGGGGAAAAAAGAGAAGATCCATGTTACCCCGCGTCCCCCGTTCCCGCCCCCCCCCCCCCCCCCTTCAAAAAAAAAAATATGTCCGGAGATTCGAACCCACCGTCATCCAATTACTAATGCACTTCGCCTTAACCTTTGTAGCTACGCTCACGGCACACTGAAATCTGCGGAAATAAAGGTTATATCCGAAAAGTTTAAGCGCAAGCTTATCTGCGCATGCGTATATACATATTCATATTTGTATTCTCATGAATATTAATGAGATTCCGCCATTGTCATTTTGGTTGGCCTCTTTAAGTGTCTACCTGAAATTTCCAGCCACTATTAGTTTGCCCTATTATGGCATGAGCCGAGCATGAACTGATCAGGGAACAAACAAGACGTTACACTGAATAGATATGTAAAAAGTAACACCCCAAAACTACTGTCTGAGAGAATCAGGCAGATTTGAAAAAAGTCGGAAGGTGGGGGTCGGCGGATTTCTTTTATATTTTGAAGTTGTGGTATATACAGGGTATATCCTACGAAAATGATGCCGAAATGACGTTAAAATTTTCTGATCATAATTCCATTCATACTTATCCCTACCCCCTAAAAATAGCCCCTTTTTGGTACCTATCAAGGACCTGAATTTTGAAATTTAGTGCAATTTTCATTCAGAGTAAAAATTCAATTAGGATTATACCATTCAAACGAATTTCTCCTTCCATTGGCGGATCCAGGGGGGGGGGGGCACTTCCGGCCCTTGCCCCCCCCCTTTTGGAAGAATAGTATGCTTTTTTACCATAAAGGATCCGCCCTTTTGTGGATTGTGCTGCCCCTTTCAGAATGAAAACCTGGACCCCCATAACCCCATAACCCCCCCCCCCCCCCCCCCCCGCCACTGAGCGAATTTTGGAGGTCTGGCGAAAAATATTTTTGTCGACACGGCAAGACCAAAAAAATACGGTCTACCTTTTCCAAAAGTTGACAAACCTGCATTTGTGTGCCCCCCCCCCTTAAACTAAATCCGCCCCTGTCTCCTTCTATCCTTCTTCTTAAAATCTGTATAGACAATATTTAAAATAAGGTGTTGGATCATTCCATTATTATTCTACGGGTAACGCCAAGTTTTCCATTTTCAAGAAAATTGAAAAAATGCCCATTGTGGGTCATTTTTGAAGTAGTATATTTCAAATGGCCTAACCTTTTTATAGTTGGTATTTGCCATTAAATGAATGTGGGCCAAACGCGGCTAGGTTAATCCATTTAAGGTTTAGAATCCGTGGAGTGGCTTAGATTGTTGGATCATTTCATTATTACTAAAGGGGTAATTCCAATTTTCCCATTTTCAAGAAAATTAAAAAACAAAATTGTAGGTCATTTTTAAATTTGGTTTTTGCCATTTAATATGGGCCAAAGCTAGGTTAATCCATTGCAGGAATTTGTAATTGAAAAACCTACTCAAGTAGATAACTCGATCACCTATATATTCGGACACTACCCTAGAGCTCCGAATATCACTGTGTTAACGCAAAGGTGGTAACTAACTAGAGCGTTTCTGTTTTGGTCGAATTGTACATAGGGTATACTACTAGGTCTTGGTCCAGAAAGACAGAAAGGCCTTTGAATACATGTAGGTGTTCAGAATGATTCGCGTAAATCGTTGATGTTTATAAGAGCAAGTCATTTTAAGACTTGAAGAGGTTGTATAAGGACTATGATATTCTGTTTCAAACCTTCCACATAAACAAGCAATATTATTGTTTGTGGTTCCTGAGATAAAATAGGGGCCTATACTTTGATACTAGTAGTATTATTAGTATTAAAAAAGGTGTTCCAAAACGATTAACATAGTATGCATTGATTCTCAAACTATTAAAAGTAACAAGCGACTGACTACATTATCATCTTTTTAGAACTCGAGGTTAATGAAATATATACTTTTTCAAAAACAAGTTAGAAGCATTCCGACAAAATTCATCGTGAAGCAAGAAACTCAAACTGCATTTGGAACCGATTAATATATAGATGAGGATATACCCACCAAAAACTTCATTTCATTGATCGGAATTTATTCATTTATTTATTCATTTATTTATTCATTTTTTAATCTATTTCAGTATAGTTCATTACATTGCATGGTATGATCATGATGAGAATAATTTAGCAATAGCAGTAGACTTAGAAAGTAGTTACGATCAATACTGTTTTAACTACTTGAGAAAGACATACAGAGGTAGAGCAATATAAGCGTAAAACTTGAGAGTTATTTGCCATACATATACAGTGCTTATAAAAAAAGTATACCCAACTTTGGTCACTTCTACTCTCTTAATTTCTAAGACTTATTTTTAAGTCCAAAGGATTTATATTTAAAGACCACATTACAAGAAAATTTCATCAAAGTAAATATTGGCTTAATACTTTTTATTGCATATATGGCATAAATTAAACAAGGTTATCCAAATTCAACGCTTGGAAACATTTGAAGTAATGATTATTATCAATTATAAAACGGTAAAATACAGCCCCCGATATAGCAGCTGAAGAGCTCCTCGAACGCTGCTGAGATGTGTGACGACACACCAGGGGCCAGTCCTGTCTAAGCAGACGATGTCCCATAACATCTTACACATTTTTCAGTGCCTGTTTTGTCATCTCCTCTTCACTTATTTCTCTTACTTGACTAGCGTCAGTCTTAACGTTAGTCTGTTGCCTCACTCTTAACTTCGTGCATGGTATTATTTTGATGAAAAATGCAGCGTTAAAAAATAAAGGAATCAGTCACTTGTAAACAAAATAAGACGCCATTGTATTTTCAGCTGCTTGCACCGGGGCATGTTCGGCGTTTCAAGAGGGAACGAATACCATCCGTGCTATTATTCGGAGAGCTTTTCAATTTGAAAATGGGGTTTATTTCATTGATCATTGACCCTTCTCCTGTGTATTTACAATCAAACGGTTTTAGTTATCAGAATCAGTTTCACTTTCCCTTTTAGAATGGTGTGAAATAAGGTCATGTTAAATATACCAAACTCTTTATAAATTGATAAATAATTGCATTGCAATTACGTTCATTCATTATAGGACGTCGTCTGCTTAAGCAGGATCGATCCCTAGTGTGACGACATCAAAACATCGCTATATTTCTGGCGAATCCTCGGATATTCCAGATGCTTAGAAGAGCTTTTATTTATGTTGTTTTTATAATAAGCTTCCCAGTTACTAGTGATACATTAATTGCCGTATTTGTGATTTTCTTGTGATGTGATCTTTAAGTCCAAGAGAGTTTTAAACCAGTGACAAAGCAAGTCCTTATGACTTGTTTTGACACTGGTTTAAGTTTTAGAAATTAAGAGAGTAATTAAAAAGTTATAACCTTTGTGAGCTTGAGATTTATTTCACAGTAAAGAACAACTTATATTCTGTGCAATGATACCTTATTCATAACTTTGCTGCCACGGATAACTGAGCAGCAGGCTTTAAAAAAATATTGTCAAAACCCTCTTGTACCAAGTTTGGACTGAAGCAGCGAATGTGGGTCAAATCAATTATGCATTAGTTACTTCAGTTAGAAAACAATTGCTAAGTTAATTTCAATTGATTTTGTGCATTTGAATAGAAAAGGTGTTAAAGTCAACTCAAACTCAAGAAAGAGCTTTTAACAAGCTGAATATATGATATTTTATTTGTCATGATAACACAATCTTGGCTTCATCCGCTTCCCTCTTGTAAGGCAAGCCTTTTTTACCGAGTCATTCAAAATGGACAACATTTATTTGGGAAGCTATCTTTTTTCTTGAAAGTCTACTATCAATTACCTTGCTACTTCTCAACACACGTATCCTTCGATCCTTTGCTTCTTTTTAGTCTTTAAAGGACAAGTAACCCCACGTGATATTCTAGATGCACCTATTGTCTGCTACGTCTTTCCATGGAGGCTGCCATTTTGTGCATGACACGGATCATTAGGTACCATATGCATTGATAATAGCCTACCTTTACAACAGATACGTCGCTTTGTTCTGATTGTATTACGATTGTTATTGGCCATGGGCCTAGATAATTGACGACCCATGAGTTCTAATAGCCATCCTGTAAAGCAGATTCCTCGCTTTGTTTTGGTATTGTTACGATTGTCTCCGTCCTTGACGTCAATTCTCCGTCCTTGACGTATATTTTTTATGAAGTATATTTTTTATGAACAAATTAAGACCTTTTAAAAAATATATAAAACTAAACTTACATTTCAGAATATGTGACTTTATCTAATATATATTTGTCCTCTAAAAATCAATTACAAGTTAACGATGAAGGAAATTTTACTTGGGATGAAAAATATGTTCGTGTACACATAAAGTAATGGCAGCCCCCTATTATTGCTAGCAGACGATAACTTGGCTGGAAAATAGTGATTTATATCTATATCCTGTGTTTTTACATGAAATTGCATGTATCAAATAAGAGGCATATACTACACCATTCAAAATAAGCTAATTCATACGCTGAGGTTAATTTCACTTTAAGATTCAGTAAACATTTGAGTTCACGTGCTATTCGCGAAAAACACCGTGTTCACCTTAAGCCCGGCGCACACTGTACGATCCGACTGCGACCCGATTTGCGAACAAATTGCAGTTTGCATTAAATGTGAAAGTTTAAAAAGTGAAATGATCTCATTTGAAGTTCGGAATAATGATACGAATGCTAATATCGAAATGTTGGTTAACTGCAATTCTTCTGGTTAGAGTAAAGACCAAATCGGCTTCAAATCTTAGTCGATCGCAAGATTGGTATGACGTCACTACGATTTGGAATTGAATTCGCTTTTCACTATGAACCTGGCGAACAAAGAAGCGGACAAAATATACAGCTCCTCATTGTACCTTCCACACTTGCTCTGGTAGACAATAGAACATCCCTTCATTGCTATTATGTAAAAATATGTAGAAAAGGTGTCACATGCATATTCACCTGTTCTACTTATTTTACATAATAGCAATGAAGGGATGTTCTTTTGTCTACCAGAACAATTGTGGAGGGTACAATGAGGAGCTGTATATTTTGTCCGCTTTCTTTGTCATCGTGTTCATAGTGTTTATTCCTACACGGGGGCTCGCAGTAGCCCGGAATTTCGATTTTAGTATTCATACTACTATTCAGAACTTTGATCAAGAAGATTTTACATGTTTGAAGGTTCATATCAAATGTTATAACAACTTTTCCCAAAATCTCATCGTAGCCAGATCACGACACAAGAAGTTAGAAGGCTGTCGAAATAAACTAAATGGTGCTCAGTCATCCATACGGCATGAATGTCATGAATGAGGTGTCAATAGACAGAAAACAAGTTACTGTTCACAATGAAATAAATTTCAAACTCACATTGGTTATTTTTTTTATACGCACTGTATAGCGTTCAATGCTTTATATTCTGTTAAAAGTTGTAGAAAATAAAAATATTAACAGAGTTGACTAACTAACTGAAAATGAATTACATTCGACAGATATTAGAAAAAATATTAACAGATTTTTGATCGTGAATTCTTAATTCAATTGACTTGAGATAAAGGGACGTTTATGTACGAACGATTCGGATGATTGAAGTACAAACGTAGGGCGGAGCCCCGAGACGTGCTCATGCTTCACTGTGCCCATGCATAGCCCAATACTGCGACCCTGCCTCGGTTACAATTCCTTGGATTTACCACCAAATATCCTCGGCATACAGAGCGCTCAGTTCAAACTTTCTGTGGGAAATTTCAGCCCGGTGTGTTGGTGGGTGTGTGGGTGTGTGGGTTGTGGGTGTGTGTGAGTGCGTGTATGTGTGTGTTATTGGGTTTATACAGACGTATATTATAATAAGTTACGTCTGGGGACGGACTTGTAACGTAACGTCACCACCCGAAAGACTCAGTCCCGGGGTTCAGTTTCGAACCGGGGTCCGTCAGTTTGCAGGTGAGAGCTGACCGAGTCAACGTATACCGCTAAATCAACTCACATCTAGGCGCAGCTGTGAAATTTTTTACTACCACCCCCACCACCACCACCAGTACCATCACCACCACCACCACCACCAATTACAGCAACAACGTCAATACCACCCCTCAACCATGGGAGGAACTTTTAACATCAGAGTGAAGCTTTTAACTGTGGTATTGATGGCGAGTTCTGTCGGCTTCTACTTACTACAGTTTGCATCTGATGATCAAGGGCAGCTATGGAAGCGCACGTTGGCAGGTAAAAAAAGTGGATAATAATTATGATTCTATATAATTTATGAATTAAGTTATTACATTAAGTTGTCAACGGAATATCAACAGGACTGGTTTTAAAATTATACCAAAAGCAACGATAAAAATGATGTTGCTAAGAGCGATAATTTAAATATAGCTTGAAAAAAGGAGCCATAAACTCCTTTGACAATGAGGATTTTTAAAGTTCCGATGCTCGTGGAACCACCACTTTACATTTCGGCAGTGATCGAGGTGTCTGAATCCTCATGTTTGGGCAGCAATGTGCCCGAATATCCTCATACGGCAGCGAGGTACCTAAATATGTAACTTCTGAACATTTTCACAATGAAAGTTGTTAAAAGTTTTTGGGTTGATATTCGGGCAAAAGTTTCGAAAATGTGCTGGTACGCAGAACTCAGAACTCTTCCCCCATTCAGGCGTACTGCACATACAAAACATGTACAGTTATTACAAGATCGGCATCATTGTAAAGAAATATCAACAGTCAACAGACTGTGAAATATGTTTCAAATATGGCGCTAATAGATTTTAACGGTCGCAGAGGAAGTTAAACTATTATTTTTAACATTACTACTTTCGTGGAAATTATTCATTTTATCAAGGAAGAAGGAACATCAGGAACTTCTATGAATAAATACCATGGCCAATCGCAAAACACTAGTTGTCATTGTTTTCATTCCTTGTCCCATGTAGCAAATGAATAAAAGTTATTTGTACAAGCGGGAGCTAGCTTTTCAACTAAAAGAGAAATCATCGCACAGGAGGAAACGCTGAGGACAATGAAATGAATTTTGTACAGGATTGTACTTTGGACTCTTTTCAATATGCAGATCCATTTATCTTCTATTTGGTTCATTTTTCCGAAGGTTCATTATTGCGAAGGTTCATTATTGCGGTTTATAATTCCGAAAATGCGATAACCCTTCATCATTTTTCGGAATTACGAAACCTTCGGAATTAGGAACCCTACTTTATTTTCGAAATTATGTCCTATAGTTCATTTTCGGAAGAACAAACCTCCTGAATAATGAACTTTACTTCATGGACCTCGGAAGAACGAACCTTCGGAATAATTAACCTTCGGAGTAATGCAAAAATGTTATGAATTATGAACCATATTTTCGGAATGATAAACCCCTGTTATAAGGGAGACTTGTGTTTCGGATTAATGGGAAAAACGAGTCCCCACCCCCCCCCCCCCCTTATCATACAAAACACATATAATTCAACCATTATCATGATTATTTTCTATGGGAATACACAGGCTTCTTGTTAATTACGAAAAAAAAATTATAATAATTTGGTAATCTGATAGATATTTTTAATTAACCTCAAATTTTCGAACTTTATGGCGGGTTTTTAATAGTGGATTGCAACATTTTATAAGATTAATCGTAGCATTATTAATGATTACGAGAGAATGGCACTAAACAAGAAGTTCCAGCTAACCCTGCTCTCCCCATGTGTACCTCAGCCTGCCAGCAATAGATTTACAATTTTCGATTCCTTTGAGAAAGAAGTTGAATCGTGCCCATACAAAGAAGTGTGCCTGCGGTGTATTGTCAGAGCAGATGAAGGTCAAAAGAGCTACAATACCTGAGATCTGAGGAGTTATAACACCAATGATGTTTACGGAAGGAACCGCATAAGGTCATATACAATTTAGGCAAAACACTATTATACCTTAGTCACACCGCCAATCCGACTCGATACCGATTCCAAACCAACCGATTCTTGGTCATTGGTGGCAATGTAAGTTTTTGTTCGGTCTGTTGTCGGTCTGCGGTCGGTCTCGTTGGTATGACTGGGGTATTAATCGCCACGTAGAAGGCATTGACTGAGTTTTGATAATCCTGCCATGGAAATTAGTAGAGCGGAAACTTTAAAGGAAATAGGTTTCGGCTGGGTCTTGACAATATTATGGCACCGGAGGCTTGTTTTCATGTAAAATTAAGATATCGTTCGCTATCGAGAAACCATTTGGGAAGAGAATTAAGGGGGGGGGGAGGGAGAGAGAGAGAGAGAGAAAGGAAAGGGAAGAGTGATTGAGAAAGATGTATAGATGGAATTATATTACTATATACATATTGTGTGATAATTATATAACTGTTATAACTGTTTCTATATTATGCGCAGATTGAAAGTATTAAGTCATATTACTACACCCCGCTGTACTTAATTGCGCTGTAAATCATGCCAATATTCATGAAGCACAACCAACCTGTTCTATTTATATTTTCCCCATTATCATATCAAATCTCACGATAATCTATATTTTTTCAATACGATGATTACGTGATATTGTTATATTTGAAATGTCCAACTGTGAGAAAAGGTATGATAGAAGGGTCATTATTCCCGTGAATATTATCATCAACATGATTAACAATAAATCTAAATGAAGCATGCGAAATTCGTTTACGGTCACTACTTTCAAACTTAACAGAAATTGCTCAATTTTTAATGTCATTTCCTCAATTTGTCGAAGTCTGAGATTTTCTTGCGGTGTCATAACAACGCTACGTCGCTACCTAGCAGATTCCAGCATTACATAAAAGTAATTTCTAACATTTCAACTTGATCGTAAGGGAGCTCGATTCTTCATCCAAACCAAAGAAAATGCAGAAAGCATCTCCGAAAATCTCAGGAAAAATAATCAACGGTTAATACGGGGAAAATGAATGTTTATTGTCAATTAAAAAGATAATGACTCTGTTCATACCGCGGTACCCATGAAAAAAATAACATTTTCAAAGAATTTCGTACCATTGTCATCATCCATATATTAATTTCCATCCATCACGTTTTGGAATGATTTTACAACATGAACATTGTCAAAAGATCGTCGATAAGGCGCAAGTTATTACTTTTAATAATCATTTGTTATTCTACCCTTTATTGAATGTAGTATATGCCAATTTTAAAAGGGAATTTATGCGGCACATAAGTCCATAACATCAGTTGAAACATAATTTCGTATTGGTGTATTATTGTATTTGAAAGGGAAACAAAAGTTTAAAGCACAGATCAGAAAAACTCCCAACAATTGATGTAAATATCCAACACTATCCGAATTCTTAATTCAACACCTAATGCAACCCTAACACTATGATCTTTGACGAAATAAATCCTACAACAAATGTCACCCGAGCAAAAGTCAGGACACCTGAAAAATATTAAAGATAACGTTGAGTTAATAATAATGATAATTACGATGGCTTCTTGTGACGCTCCTGGCGCTCCAACACCATAAACATTATTACCCCGGTCATAGCTTGGCGGCCAAATGTGTAGCGCTCCAGGGTGGAGAGTGGCAAATGTGGATGTGGATTATTAATTAATTAATTATTAATTATTATTATTAATTATTTTATTATTTTAATTTTAATTAATCAATTATTAATGTCTTACTAAAGGACGTAAGTGCCGAACTGGGATTCGAACCCTCAACCTTTTGATTGAGAGTCAAGTGAATGAACCATTATACCACGACACCTCCACTGTAAGGGTTCCGTTTCATAAAACTTGTTATCAATAACAACTGCCACATTTCTGTGACAAATTTGCTCACAGCCTATCAAGTGCAACGATTTCAGTAGCTCATAACATTTATTGTAACTCGTTATTGATAACAAGTTTTATGACACAGGGCCCTGGTCATGCAATTGCATTACATAAGAATAATCGTGTATTCTGAGGTTTTGACGCTGACTAAATCTTGCTGAAAATAGTACAGTAAACAGTACTGCGTACAATGCAGGAATGGGTGAGTAGGACTATACAGGGTTGGAAAAAAGTTTGGAATATTTTTTTGGCGATGAGTATGTCTGATTTTAAATGCTAGTTTCTACTATATTGTGATGAATAATTCATCCAAATCGTATTAACTGTGTTGAATGAAGTCTACTGTTCCATCTTGTACCAAAGATTACGTAATATTGTTAAACATGTTACAATGGCTGACCAATGAACCACATGTTGTCAGATTTGCTCTATTTGTGTTTGAACATCTTGTTATACATTTCTGTACTTCACGTGGAATTTTGAAAAAGCTACGTGCAGTTTGCAGTCATTTTGAGGACTTCGGTAAAGCAATTAAACTGTATCTGATTATTTAACTTTTTCGTTAGACATTTGCAAAACAGCAAATATACGCTTCCGAATTCCAAGTGGACCTCTGCACTGTGTGATAAGCCTGATTTTTAATGTTGTGCTTTTAAAGTTAAAAAGAGACACATATCTTTTATTTGAACCTCAAAGAAGAACTTAAAATGACGAGGGATATGTTTAAGACAAGAAATAATTCTTGGAATAAAAATATTCCAAACTTTTTTCCAACCCTGTATCATGCGGCATGTATGTTTAGTCCAAATAATATATTTTCGTCATATTTCAAATATATGAGGATATTTGATGAGCAATCCTGTTAAGTGGACATTTCTACTGTGAAATTCTTCCAAACTAAAAGAATAAGAAAATTCACAAATTATTTTTCACCTTTACTAGATTGAACTCAAACTCCTCTTTAAAGGTCTATATTATTTCTTATTTGTTCGTAGGTTTGTTCGGAACAATGAGCATGTCAATGGCCGTGCTATCACTCTGGATGACTACCATGCGGATATCTTACGGGCACGGCCTCGTGTCATCCTACATACACATCCTCATTATGTTAGTGATGATCTACACTCGATTCCCAACAGTTAGGAGGTGCAGAGAGTCCTGGAAGAACCCCAGAAAATTCCAAGAGGAGTATTTGAAACTAATCCTCAAGGCAAATTCTGCAACGGAATATACAAAGGATTCTGGACTTGACTCTGTGACGTCTTTGGCGGATCTTCGAGAGAAACATCCCTTGACGGACTATGAACGGTACAGGCTTTACATAGAGCGTTTGGCTAAAGGTGAACAGGGTGTCTTAATAGGTGAACCTGTCGAGAGGTTTGCTCTGACATCAGGAACTACAGGAAAATCGAAGATGCTGCCGTACAGTGCAGCCTACCAAAAACATCTCAATAGTTGGTTCATTGGCATATACTTTGATGTACGTGTAAATGCTTTTGGTATGGGTAGGCTTCTCCAGCAAGAAATCAACTTGTATACGGCACCAAAGCTGAGGTATTCCGAAGCGGGTATCCTGATGGCTCCTGTATCAGCGATAACCAAGTCAGTAAGAAAATTTCTAGTGTTGTATGCAACTCCTGTGGATGGCTTTGCTATCAATGATCCCAACGATTCCGTCTACGTCCACCTCCTTTTTGGGCTTCGCGATCCGTATCTTCGTGGCATGAACTGTAACTTCACCTCCAACCTGATGTCGGCAATGCGAATGATTGAGCAACGTTGGCGTGACTTCGTCAGGGACATTGAGTTCGGGACCGTCACGACTACCAATGTTCCACCAGAGATTCATCAAGTCCTTGTCCGAGGGATGGGAGGTGGGGACCCGAAGAGAGCGGCTGAGCTGAAGAGAGAATTTGAGAAAGGCTTCGAAGGCATCATCAATAGAGTCTGGCCACATATGACATATGTTCAGGCACTGGATTCACTGGGACTCAAAGACGTCCTACTGAAATCATATGTGAAAGGTTTGGATTTGTTTTATTTAAAACGAGAAAAACACAAAATAAACTTACATATTATGAAACTACAAAAACTATAGGCTTATCAAATTGCTTCAGGGACAAACGGTTGGAGCCTGAGGTCTTATATATCAGTCTTTAGTGAAAATAATTAGAGGGCTGTTAAATAACTCTGCGGTATACACACAGGACAGGATATTGAGTACTAGGTCCTCTTGTTTAAACAAGGATACACAGTAACTTGCTTTCCCAGA
Organism: Heliocidaris erythrogramma; assembly: GCA_025617745.1. Taxonomy (NCBI): domain Eukaryota; kingdom Metazoa; phylum Echinodermata; class Echinoidea; order Camarodonta; family Echinometridae; genus Heliocidaris; species Heliocidaris erythrogramma. The sequence goes on from CM046870.1 coordinate 28,498,926, forward strand.
ATTCGATGAACTTATAAACCAACTACCCTATAACTTTTAATTTCTCGACAGGTTTGCCACTTTTTGGTGGGTTCTTAGCTGCAACTGAGGGTTGCTTTGGCATCAACCTATGGCCCAAATCACAGAACAAAGATGAGTTCACCCTGATGCCAGGATTATGTGTCTTTGAATTCATTCCCGAAGACAAGATGTAAGTAAACTAAAGCCCGTTGCACATGGGGGTATTTTTCCTGACGCATGACTGCATTGATTGTAATGTCTTTTGCGCGTCCTGAAAAGGGTGATATCGTTATAAAACTGATTGCAAAATGAACAGTGCAAACAATACTTTTAATAACTGGCGTAGGGGTTAATTTAGCCTTTTCAGGGTCAATTAGCGCAGGTACTGACGCAATCGAAATTATGTCTGAAACGGGCATAAATCTGCAGTAGTGCTGATGCTAACCGCTCGCCTGTATGTTTTGTGAAACGCTGATAATAAAAACTTTTAATCTATTATCAAAATGAAACGAATCGTCATTTTTCGGGTGGGGGGGGGGGGGGGTGAGATTTCAGCTCCCCTACGCCTTAGAACCGCGTGTAACATACTTGTTTATGGAGTAGATATATTATGGAGTAGATATTTTGTACATGATGCATCATCACAATACCCTGAGTAATTTCGGTAAAAAAAAAATGGAAGAGTTCTACATGTAAGACATTACATATTATGAGTTTCCGGAATTAATAGAAATCGCAATGTTCACAAATTCGCAATTCCCCCACCTGATTTCTGATTTTTCTGCTTCCAACCAAGTCAAATTTTTTGTGAAGCGTAAATCCCTGTTTAAACACTGTAGAGGTGTCATGGTCTAGTGGATACGCCACTGGAGCTCAACACCAAAATATGGAGTGCTCCAGCCCAGCCTATTCCTTTGGCAAGACATTCATAATCTACATTGCCACTCTTACCCGGGAGAGAATGGGTACCTGTGAGGATTGCTGAAAGTCATTGTGACTGACTTTGCCATGCATACATGCGAACCGGTTCAAATTGGAAGGAATACTCTCTAGGAAGTACCATAAGTACACAAAACAAAGCACTCCATATTTTCGTGTTGAGTTCCCTTTAAAATTTTAGACACCCCCATTTTTCCTTTTTGCCCGCATGCCAGATTTTTCGGAAATGTGCCCCTTTGCGGAATCATGGATCCATCCTTGGTCACCAGCCCAGCCACAATTTGTAATGTTGTTTGTAAGGTTGTACGACATATGCTACGGTATAAGTGCTCCTCGTCAGTTTCAAACGGCGCTAACCGAATTTCAACCTTCAACCTTCAACACTGAACTTAACCCGAACCCTAAACCTAACCTGAAACCCAAAGTCAATCCTAACCCTATAACGAAATAAAGCCCGTAGCAACTGTCGCCGGAGCATTTGTCGGAGGGGGTAACCTCGCTAGTCACAAGGACCGCTAGGCATAATGACAGCTATCCATAAGGACTGCTATCCATAACGCGTGACTAAATGAATAGCCGTCCTTTATAAATAGCGAGTCAGACCCCTGTCGGAGCACCTCCACCCCTCATCTCGGAGTCTCCAATCCAAAGTAATCTGGAAGGTGTTTCACAAAGAGTTACGTTTGACTTAAAGTCATGCGTAAGCGCCAATGCGCATACGGTATTAAACGCGTAATCTCATTGGTATTTTACCCAATAGCGCGCGTCGCCCGAGCATGATCTGACCAATGCGGTGATGTGTCATATACCGCACACAACTGGGAATTTAAGTGCGACTCTTATGGGGTGTTGCAAGAAAGTTGCAATCAATTGCAAATTGTAAAGCAAATTAGAACCATTCTGATTGGTTCAGGGTCTGCCCATTCAAGAAGATGCGCTTGCAACAATGATTTTGATTGGTCAGTACCGATCAGTTGCAACTTGCAATCAATCGCAACTTTCTTGCAACACCCCAATAGTCAAACTTAACTCTTTGTGAAACACCCCCTGGTAATAATGTGAATATTCTGTTCCAGGTCTGAAGATCAGCCGGAGACACTCTTCATTGACGAACTCCAGGTAGGAGGCGTATACGAGCTCGTCGTCACTCAGTTGTTCGGTGTCTACAGATTTAGATATGGTGATGTCATCAGGGTCCGACGGTTCCACTACAACACCCCTGTGGTTGAATTTATGTACCGGTAGGATATTTTGTGTTCTATCTTTCAAATTTATTATCAGTCTACTACAGAATTGTGTGATTAATAATAGGGATATCTACTATTTCGTACTAAACCACAGGGGCGGCTGAGCGTCTTTCAAAGTGGGGGCGGGGGCAACCAACAAAAGGGTGCACTTTTAGGAAAAAGGGCACCTACAAAGGGTGAAAACAAGGCCGAAAATTTTAGACATTAATACACCGCTACATTCTGATTAATACACTATCGAGGATCATTTGCGAAACATTATTGTTTATGTCTTAACATGGTTCTAGATTAAAACTACTTTGCAGTTGAGTGTAATGGTCTGGTTATTCATTTGCAAGCGATTTTCCTAATATGATAAGAAGGCAATGGTATATGCGAGCCAGCGTAGTGAGCGAGCTTTGGAAAAAAATTAGAAAAAATTGTTCTCTTCTTATTATGATTTAGGGGCACTGCCCATTCTTGTATAATTTAGGGAATTGTGCCCCTCCTGCCCCCTGCTCCGCTGCCTCTCATTGTGCTGATATCAGTAGGGAATCTATTGTTATGAAGCCTCTCTGATTATTTGGAGCTACGTATATGGCTCTTTTGTGGTCCTAAGGGCACAGTTCGTAAGCGACATCGGAGTATGTAGGTACAATATATTAAATATATATAGGTATATAGGTAGGGCACCTATCAGAAGACAAAAAGGAAAATAATTCTATTAAAAAGAAAAAGGGGCACTTAAAAAGAGGCAATTATCAGAGGTGAAAAGGGCACTTATCATAAGGAAAAATTGCACTATTAGAACGGAAAATAGGCACCAATCAGAGGAAAACAGGTCAGGAACACTTGTCGGATTTCAAAGGGGACACTTATCTGAGCTTAAAAGGGGCACTTTTCATAAGTAAGGGGCACATTTGGGGTACTTGAAAAATGGGGGGGGGGGCACTGTGCTCCCCCCCCCCCGGAGCGCTGCCTTTGCTGAACCATTGTTAAAGTCAATGTTGACAAATAATCGTATTGGTTGGTACTTTTGATAAGGTTAGGTGAATGAGCTTTAACATTAAGACTTTCCTGGTGGTAATATCAACAAACTGGCTCTTAGGTTCTTGCAGCACACATCACAACAAAATTAAAGTCCTACTTTCTGTTGAATATTTGGTCAGAATTACAATTCTTTACAGTCTAAATCAAGTTTATAATAAACTACTGAATCTACATTCCCATAGAGGTATGTAAACAAAGTACAGATATAGAATATTAAGTGAATAGCAAATATAAAAGGCAATACATGTAATAACCTTGTATGGCGCAGATCTGGTCAAATCCTCAGCGTCCACGCCGAGAAGCTTGACCAACAGACGGTGAAGAACGCCTTGGATTCGGCAGTGAGCCACTGGGCTGCTGTGACGCTTGAGGAATACGCTGTGGCTGAGAGTACTCTACTCGATCAACTCGGTAAGGACTTTCTCTGATCAGGATCTCCCACGACCATTTTTATGGAAAGGTGGGGGGGGGGGAGGTATTGCAATTTGGTCTAACGCCATTTGGTCCAATTATCGTCATATAGTAGGCCCTATACATCAGTCATTTGGTCCACATTCCACTTGTTTTAATTATCATTTGGTCTAATAACCGATTGGTCTAATAATAAGCACGGGGCCATCTACGACACTAGGACGTCCATATGTGCTGCATTGTTTCCAATTCTAGATCCAGATTTTGTACGATAATCAGTTTAAGTTTCTTCTGTTATTTGTATGTAGAGCGAGTGTCTAGATACATTTACATGTCATGAATATGTTTTCCACTAAACGTGGAAAATAATACCTTTCGTACCGTAGATATTAGAATAAATGGTAATAATTATTCTTAATGATAATGCTTATATTATAATTTTTAAAAATATTATTACAATGTAGCTTATGTATCTTTTCAATAATTCAAAAAGTATTATTATTATTAGGCTATTACTACTAATCATTATTATTTGATAGGCATATTGTTTCAGCTTATTAGTAAATAATAATTTAAATTTATTTCAAATAAAACAAAAAGTAGGCATACAGTAATCTGTAAGAACATATTTGTTTGTAGTATAAGACCGAATGGCTATTGGACATAGACCAAACGGTCATTAGACGAGCTGATATTTGAACCAAATGATTATTAGACCAACTGGTTGATGGACGAATTGATGATTAGACCCTGTGGATATTAGACCAACTGCGATTAATCTAAATGGGTATGTAACTTAATAAATATTGGACGAACTGATAACTAGACAAAGTGGTATTTGGACTAAACGGGTTTAGACCTAATGGTTATAAGAAGAAATGGTTATATACTAACTGGTCAGTGGACGTAATGATTGTTGGACTAAATGATCATAGGGTAAAACGTTGATGGACGAAATGATGTTAGACCAGCTGATAATTGGACCAAATGGTAATTTACCGAATGAGGGTGTGGCAGGGGATGAGGGGGGGTCGGAGTTGTGTCATTAAGACCTGTCGTCAAATTTGCAATAGTGCGACTGACATTCCGACTGTGCACCCTCATAAGTAAAGCGCATTGTATCCAGAGTAATGGCGCTATAGTTCGTCTGTTGAGATTTAATGCCCTTTCCCCTTAGATTATCGGTTTATAACATACACCGGTCTTGATAGCTTTTCAGCACTTCTTCCTTCCTCTTGTTCTTATGAACCTCCATTTCCACATCTCTTTGATGACGAAAAATAACAAAGAAATATCAGAGACTTCTGGGCTGCATAGCTAAGAATATAATTATGCTTGTGACTAAAGCCATGTAAGATCTCTCTCAGAATAATTTGCACTCGATTCTTGTCTACATAGAGCTCTATTTTGAACTCATCGTATTTTTTATCCATACATTCAGTGAAGACGGATGCCGATCACCGACCATACTATGTCGTGTTTCTGGAGTTGAACCCTGTACCCGAAAAAGGTGCAAAGATCAACATCTCCCTCAACAAGGTAACAGGAGGATAAACAGGGAAACTCGTACTAAACATGCCGATTATGCCTAAAACCCCTGTTTATTGACCTTTTACTTGTTTTATGCTGCAATATTTTAAACGTTAATTATGATTATTCTAGACAAGTTGGCCTGAATAAAATGCCATAGTTTTTGTTCATTATTTTGACTGTTACCTACTGGTCTATTTCCGGGGACGAATACCAATAAGATAGGACAATGATCTAAGATAATATCCACCTGATCAACTAAAGTGTGGATGGTTATGGAAAATGATTATAGGTGGGTATATATGTGTGGGGATGTAACAAAAATGTCTCTAATAAGTTTTGTGTGGGTGCCAAGGGAAGTGTGGGCGTGTGGGAGTTCGTGCGAGTGAGTATGTAGTGTGTGTGTGTGTGTGTGTGTGTGAGTGCGCGCGTTGTTTTCGTATGGGAAGGGACCAACACCAATAGACTGTCTTACGGCCCTTGCGGGGTCTCCGGGTTAAGCCATGAAGCTATGAGCTGTTTGAATTTTGTGAAGTAACATGTTTCTAGTGGCTTGCCTTAGGATGTAAAATGTAGCGTGCAACTTGAAATATTTATGATTTCTGTATTAAGGCACATAATACATTCCATATATTAATTACATTTTCTTGCACAGGTTGACGAAGAGCTTTGTCGACATTCTTTCACATACAACTCTTTCAGGGAGAAGGGAAGCATAGCCCCTCCCTTGGTGCACATCGTGAAACCTGGCACATTTGTTCGTCTGCATGATTTCATCCTTGATAACAGCACGACATGTGTAAACCAGTACAAAGTGCCAAGGAAACTTCGTACAACAGCCACACTCAAACTCATGCTGGACAACTCTGTGTGGCATTCTGAATTGAATGCAAATCAGAAGTGAACATATATGAGACCATGATGATGATAATGATGTGGATGATGATTATGATGATGATGAATTATCGGATCTGGCATTTCCTTGGAATGTGAAGGCTTTCCCGAAAGGCTCTTCAGTCGTTGGCGCGACTAGCCTTTCCCATTATTTGCTAAACAGTCTTCGAAATGTACGGAGGGAGGAGTGTGCTTGATACTGTTTGACTACCCCGTTTAAAATATATGTCGGAGGCTTCCAATGTATTGTATTGAAAGCCTCCGATATGACAGTAGTTCCCTTGACGAACTTGGCACCGGCAACACATTTACCTCTTGTATCTTGCTGTTCAAATAAAATGAACGTGCTTATTTTATCTCCTTTAATATTCTGCCATTATGACATTTTTAAAAGTTATATTTAAACTATTATTCTGCATGTTTTATATATATATATATATATATACAGCCATGGAAAAAATTATTAGACCAAGAATGGTTACTGAAAATGTTATATTTGTGGTAAGAAGGAAATAAAATATCATAAAAGCAAGGTACAATTGCTGGAATTTGTTATTCATTCAATGAAATACAAAGAATAAATCATTTACATTAGTTTGAATGCATAATTATACTACCTTTAATGATTACAGAACTGAGAAGCTTGGTCTAATATTTTTTTCCAGGGCTGTATGTATATATATATATGTGTTTGTGTATATATATATATGTGTATATGTGTTTGTGTTTGTGCAGCAATGGAAATACTCACATGAGAGTCTGCACGGGGTAGGCCCCCCGGATAGATCAACCCCGGGTCGATTAGGGAACTTAAACATTTTACGTATGTTTCTGGCCATTGTAGTCCACCCAGGGTAGATAACAATTCCAACTGCCTATATATCACAATCATCCTAGACATTTCAGTTTATTGTCTTTGTGTCCATTAAGTCAACCCAGGGTAGATAACAATTCTTACTGTCTATATCACAGGCATCCACAAATACGAGTCTGCCGATTTGAGGTGGCCAGACCTCAAGTCGACTTTCATGTATTTCCATTGCTGCATATACATGTACATGTATATAGTGTTATGTTGTCATTTATTGTTAATGTAATCCAGGTCAGTAATCAACAGAATTAATAAAAAACTCTGAATATTTACTACGTACAGTAAAATCTGTGCTCCTCAAATCATACATCATACAGTTTTGAAGTGCGTCATTAAGTTTAATATATACGATGTGTTTTGTAAATACTCTATTTTTTTCTTTTCATAAATTTATTATTTGTGTACGAAGCTTTAGATAAGAATTTTGTAAAATTGACTCAAAAGACAATGAAATCGTCGCGTTTAAAAAGCGGATGTATGGAATGTATACAATGCATTTAAAATATCGATGCAAATCTGTTTTCTATTTATTGAAGATTTTCACGACATAGCTATATGATGTAAGATACTAGGACTTTTCCACAGCATTAGTGAGTAGCAGCTAGAGTGTACGTCTGAAGAGTACAAAGTTAAATTAACGCAGGTGCCTCAATTTTCATTAATTATAAATTTTGCGATTCGAAGGATAACCTGATATAATTTTTTTTTTGTCTGAAAGCAGATGGGAAAATAGGAAGGAAAAACAGAAAGATATAGAGGGAAATAGAGAGAGAATAGAAGAAAATGAGAAAGACAGAGATTTAAAAAAAAAAGGTCAAATAGAGAGAGGAAGAGGGATACCTCTACCAATGGGAATGAAAACTCTGCATGCATCTAATTTCAAATGTAGAATAAACCCATACAAAATAAAAAAAATTAAAAGGACGAAACTACAGCATGTACACCATATATTATACTGTTTACCAACTCTGGCAACTGTCTTACAAACATTTCTTCACATGCTAAAAGAATACACAATTTAAACTTTTAAAAATATGAGCTGCAGAGGAGAGTTTTAATTCTAAATAAAATCATAACAAATCGAAAGACATAGCTATGACTTATAGAGCATCATGATGAAGACGAGACGTCACTATAATTATTTCAAATTTTCATGCAGGCTAGATGAAATGTGACAGAAATGTCAACATAACGTCATATGTTATATATCGTTTTTTATACGTTAGTCTTTACTTGAATAAATGTGTCATGGTATTAAAAACAAAACACAACATTTAATAAAAAGAATGGTTTGCAGGGGGCAAGCGTTTTTCCGATGGGCCGTAATTCCGAAAGTTCATAATTCTGAAACATAAATTCACATACCAGAGGTTTCGTAATTCCGAAAAATTAATGAAAAAAGGGTTCATAATCCGAGCATTTGTTGCATTACTCCGAAGGTTCGTTATTCCGAAGGTTCATACTTCCGAAAATTAAATCGGGTTCCTACTTCTGAAAATCAAAAAATAGGGTACTTATTTCCGAAAATGAAAAAGGGTTCACAATTCCGAAAGTGAAATAAGGTTCATTATTCCGAAGGTTCGTAATTCCGGAAAATGAGGTAGGGTTCTATGACATTTTCGGCATTATTAACCATGTTAACCATCGGAATTATCATGATTATGAAACCTATTTCATTTTCCGATTTTTGGCATTATTAACCATGTTAACCATCGGAATTATCATGATTATGAAACCTATTTCATTTTCCGATTCATGAACCCTATTTCATTTTCGGAATTATGAACCCTGTTTCATTTTCGGAATTATGAACCCTGTTTCATTTTCGGAATGATGAATCTTTGGAATTTTGAACCCTTTTTCATTTTTCAGAATGACGAATCTTCGGAATTATGAACCTTCGGAATTATGAACTTTTGGAAAAACGACATGTAACCGCTTTGAATAATTAAGATACGTACATTAACTATTTTTACATCGTAAGTAAGAAAGGGTAGTTAATGAAATTTAGACGTAAACCGCTATACACCACAACATTGGTTGTTGGTAGACAGGAAAAGAAATAAATGATCATGGATCTAATGAAGAGAACGTTCACAGTCATATCTTAAATCAATTTACTTACTATACGGTGTACTTAATAGACCACATCACATTGTATGTTCATGTCTGAACTGAGTAGTTTGAATGGTTTGGGCTGTTTGAAAGAAGTCCGACATTCGAATAATAGTTCTAATCTTGTTTTCAAGATAAAAAGGAAATTAGAAGTTTTATTAAAACAATACCATAACATATACCCGCCAATGAATTGATCTGCAGTATATTATCATCAACGATAGCGAAAAGTAATTACGACGAAATATTAATTGCCTCTACGTTATTATATTTTGTCAATGCATTTCATAAAGTTGTGAAAGATGAGAACTGTCATATCATCCAGAGATAGCGAAGGAGCCAGAAAGCCTATTCCATGGAGTCTGTATATAGGAGGAGGGGGGGGGGGGAGAGTAAATTAAGTTATGATCACACATGGCAATACATGAAAAAGGAAATAGAATTTTGATTGTTTATAATTGATATTTCAAAATGTCAAAATTAAAAAAAAAATTATCGATGACTGACGTAAGCAGAAATCAGTTTATCACACATTTATAAAGTAACGAACTGTAAAGAGATAATTGAGTTTTGGTAAAGGTGCAAAACAATTTGTGAAATTTTTAATTATTTTTATTCCTATATGGAAGAATATAATAGAAGCAATATCTCATGAAAGGTATTGGTCTTGAAAAAATTGAAACTTTGGACCAAATTTTGATGTGTCATGTGTGTGTATTCCCATACACCCGTATCTGTGTGCAGTGTTTTCTCACATGTGATTGTGAACAAGAGTTGAATTTGTTGCCATTTCAAAGATTCCTAAAAAGAAATCTCACAATACACAATTATTTCATGTACTATTATTATAATCAACCTTTCACAGCCCAGGGTCCTGTTTCTTAAAACTTATTATCAATGACAATGATAGTTGTTATAAGCTGAAATCATTGCATTTGATTGGCTACAAACAAATTTGTCATAGATCTAGAGCAGTTGTTATTGATAACAGGTTTTATGAAACGGGGCCCATGCAGGTTTCAAGTCCTGTTGAATGAAACTCATACTACTCCAGTAACGCTGTATTATGATAATGAATCTTTAGAAGGACTTTTACATGGACTTTTACATTCTTGAGTGGGAAAAAAGGGGGCGGTCTCCCAGAAGTCTTTGCTGTAATGTTAGTGCAGATCACAATCTCAAAGCCTCTAAAATAAATAAACCCAGGCAATTTTAAGAGCCGGTCTAGCGCTGCACCTTTTGAAATGTGCAAACATAACAATGACATAATATAATCCGAACATGATTTCTATTGGCAATACAATAGGCTATTGAAATTGCCCTTGAGTTAATTTCTTTAATTAAAGTCTTTGCGATCGTATCGCCGGTAAATAGTGCGTCAGTAGTAAGATAGCCTTTGAGCTTGGACAAGAATTTGAAGGCAAAACCATGCTGGGCTGTTCATAGTTACTTCAATTACATTTTAAACATCCTCGCTACAAACAAGACTGCTTCAGGGAATAAACTAGTAAGCTGCACTTTTTCAATACAGAATAACTTGATGGAGTGCGTGTTTTGATTGTGTATGGCACCCAATTTTGTTTTTACACGTACTGAGCGCCGTTAAGAAAATACGATTTTTAGGTTCTATACTCACATGAAGAATATATTGTTGTACTCTTGGTTTAATAACCAAAGGTGCCTGTAAAAATAACAAGGGAAAAAAGTATTGTAATTGCAGCCCCACTTCAATTCAGTTATAAAATTGTTATATTTATTTATTTATGCTTTGCAGCCATTGGCTGAACGGTTACAATAATTCTTACAAAAAATTTCACAATATTATTGTGAAATAACAAATTATTGTGAAATAATAATTCAAATAACACCATATAGACTTCATATTCAAATTGAGAAATTAGAGCAATTCAGTTAATTACAAAAATAAAATAGAGGAATGTACATAGTTAAAATAGCTAAGCCCAAGATCAGAATCTTTAGAATTAAATTAAATAATAAACATTATTACTGCCATTGAGATGCATTCATTTAAAAAGTAATTCAAATTTATATAAATTCAAAATGTAGATTAAGATATAGTGTGTGCTTACAATAATCAAGTAATCATAATATGATTAAAACGCAGCTCTCCGTCATAAAATTAAAAAATAAAAATAAAAATAGAAATATATTTAGAGTAAAAATCCTCCTAATGATTGGGCTTCACGGGAATACAATCGGTTTCTGGAAAAAAAAATCATTAAAGCATTGAATACGGCAACGGATTGTGCTTGATCATAATTACAGTATACAGAAATTGTTGTCTTTACTAAAGCATGAACGTTATATTGTCAGTGGCAGATTTTTGCATTTTCAATATTGAGACGTCGTGATTAAATACCCGCACAAAAAATAACAATTTTTGTGCGGTCTTGCTTAGCATCACGAGACACTGGCAACTCAGAGTCAGACATTTACAAATATTTATATAATAATTGGACCAGTGGACCCTATAAGTTCTGTCCCTCCTTGATTACGTCTGTTCCTCTTTTCGGTAAATTTCACCAGTTTGTACTTCATCCGTTTACTACTGTTGAGTTACCATTTTGTGATACAATAATGACAAAAAATGTTTGGGAGGAGGGTTGAACAGATTTTCTTTTCTTTTGGAAGGTGGGGAGGGGGGGGGGGGGGGGGTGTGGGTTAAGCCCCCATCCCCCTGAGAACCGCCATTACTTGTGCCCTCTGTTAGACAAACCTGGATCCGTCAATGATATCTTGAGATGCTATAGGTGATATGAAAAACATTTTACACTAAATTCTACTCACGTCGAGGAGAAGCACCGCCTCCCCCTCCTCCACTTCCCCCTTTGGTCGATCCACTTTGAGGTGAAGGTGCAGCTACGCGGGATCCACCTGCTCCTCTTTTTCCTCCTCCTCCGCTTCGGTGTGACCCCCTGGATCTCTGCCCGCCTGGAGAAGAACCGCGCTTAGTTTCGCCTCCGTTGCCGTCATCGCTTCCTCCACGGTTTCGTCCCCGATATCCTCCACGTGTCCTGGTGCCATCATCCTCCTTTTGTGACCCTCGATCACGACCGCGACCGCTATCGCTCTTGCCATTTCCACCTCGTCGTCGAGATGGACGATCGATAACTTCGGTATCACCAGTCGCTCCCTGGTTCCCACCTGTGTCGAAATCAAGTCAGTGTAATTCCCTCGTTGACTGAAAATGTATTCTTAAAAACCACAATGCAGCTCATGAGCTGAATTTTGTAGAATATACATCATGGAAAACAGGATACAATAATATACTGTTATGAGAGGGTCTGGTTGGAAATATGGTCCCCGAGGTGACGTGAACCAAGACTATTTCATGAGGATCGTCTTCACTTTACCGAGGGTACCATATTTTAAGCACAGACTCGAATCCAGGCAGTATATATTTGATTTATATCCGTCATCTTTGAACTAAAGCCTAAATCTAAGTATGATCATTTGCAGCGTAGGCCTATGGTAGACAGCACACTTAGTACACTTTAGTTTAGAAGAAGGGCCGGGATGAATTTGCGCGGATATCACCAAACGAGTAATGATGACTGATCATGCGCCGGTGCCTAAGATGATATGCGCAAATGAATGTCGTCACAATGTAGTACACACTTTTCGTGTGTGATGTCATACGCCGTAAATAGTATCCGTGAATAATACTACTATTCACGGATCGTGACGTCAGATATTACTCTCCATGGCAATTTGCTCATTTGCATGAAGCTAGAGGGAATTGTATTTTGTTACATGACGCGCAGTGGACTAATCAATTGCGCAGATTCTTTTCTCGACGGATATAATAGTAAAATAAGCAAATATACTGTATATATTGCGTAAGGGTAATTCACTCGTATACAAAGTTGGTGCGTCGAACGCAGCCGTCGGACGACTCCAATAACATTTCGGACAGCACGAAGTCGACCGAATCTCGCAAGAGAGCTCGAGCTTAGGCTGAGCGTGCATGTTGCGCCGCGACCAGTCTGTCCGTAGTCTAGTTCTGGACTCTTTTTATTGATTTTTTTTATTCGCCGACTATACGCGATAAGCCGAGTGATGGCGCGATCTCGAGAACCTGTTGGCCCCGAAAAAAAAAGAGTCCAGTGCAATTGCTCCACGCTGACGACTTTCCCTGATATTTTTCAGGGAGAGCAATTAAAATTGGCCGCGCCTCCCCAGCTAAAGCGCTAGTGAACTTTTGACCCCTGACGTCAGCGTGGAGCAATTGCACTGGACTCTTTTTTTCGGGGCAACAAGTTCTCGGGATGGCGCCATCACTCGGCTTATCGCGTATAGTCGGCGAATAAAAAAATCAATAAAAAGAGTCCAGAACTAGACTAGTCTGTCCGAAGTTTGCTCCCCGCGGGGCGCGCATTTTTTTTTACACAATTGTTTAGTCAGTTTCGCGAATAAGAAATCCTAGAAGTGCTCTGGTGAAAGAGTCTAATTCGTCAGCGCTCATTTATTTAATCTATCCTCTTCTCTTTCCTAATGTATTTCCTTGTTTTTCCTTTTCTATATCCATTTCTCTTTCCTTATGCATTTCTTTGATATTCGTTTTCTATCATATCCCCTTCCTTGGTTGTATCAAGGAGTTATCACAGTACTAACTGCTTGGTTGTATTCGCTGCTGGTACGTGAACGTTAGTGTGCGCTTATGACTGAGGCTCTTTCAACAGAGCACATCTAGGAATCTAGGAATGGCTAAACAGTACTGTTGTGTAAAAAAAAATATGCGCTCGGTAACGGCATGATCAGGTAACGATCAAGGCGCCCTCTCGCGGTAAAAAAACGTCAACAAAAAACAAGCAGTGCGTCCACCGTACAAATAAAGTGGGGGTCATTTCAGCGTCATTTGTACTATGTACTAATTACGAACTGGCTCTTTCCATTCAATAACATGCAAAGGAAAATCTTTTAAGATAAAGAAATCCTACCTCTTTCCTTGCGATTTCGACTTTGACTCTCTGTAGTGGAATATGTAAACAAAATGATAAGATTCAAAAGGGTATTGTTACAAATAAAGAGATTCAATTCAATTCAATTCAGTATTTATTTCCAATTCATAAAAATGAACAAAGTCATATACAGACAAATAAAAAGGAGAATTAAAACATGTCAATAAAAACATGAACAAAGCAATCAAAAGTAATAGAAAAAGTAGAGTTGTTACATGGTTGAACATAAATGAATGGAAAAGGGGCATGCACTAAAAAGCCAAGAAAAGGCTTGTATGAACGCACATGCCCAACGTGGATTGATGATTAAAATAATATTGCTACCATGGATGCGGTAATTAAGTACAGTACCAAGTAATAATTAAACAAAAACTAAAATACAATAAACCGAGAAAGTAAAACAGGACAAAATATATAAACACACAACATACCTATAGTCATCCTAACATAAATTAATAATTGCTAAGTAATTTCTTTTTGTATTGTCTTTTAAAAGTATTATTAAACTGTGTATTAATTCTGCTAAATTCCAAACTATTCCATAAAGTGGGGCCTGTATGTCGTATGGAATATTTAGATCTATCATTTGAGAAGGCCCACCTGTGAAATTGATTACGTGATCTGGTAAAATAATTGTGAATATTAGAGTTAATTGAGAACATGTTCATTAAATATGGCGATAGATTATTTGAGATTTCGGCAACTAACTGCCTATTTAAAGAGCTTTTCCATGCTTGGTTTTTATCATGTTAATAATTCTTTCGTGTGCGTGTGTGTGCGTTTGTTTAGCATTATGTCCGAGGACATTTTCGGACAGAGAACAAAAAAAAAATCATGACAACAATGGTCCTCGGAAGGCGGACAATAGTCCTCGAACGTCGAACAATGAATGTATGCCTTATTCCGTCGACTGTCCGAGGACGAGTAACAATAGAGGAACAATAGTTGTCCTCGGAAGTAAAGCCATGTAAACCTGTGTGTGTGTGTGTGTGTGTGTGTTTGTATGTATTCACTTAATTCACATTATACAATTTTATACAGAAAAATGTAATGAACAAATCCAGTGTTTTATATTCCATTTATGCATAGGCCTACAAATGTCGTGTCCCCTACCTCAATCATGACAAGAAAGCACTGCCCCTAGGAAATAAGATACCAATGAAATATTTTTTGTTCACTTACGGAGAAAATTCCTTCCAGATCTTGATCCTCCACACATTCTGGTTGTCACAGATGTGGGTTCTGTGTCGCCATTTTCGGATTCTACAACAATTTTTTTTAAAAGATGAAATATTTGAATAACAAAAGGAAATCAAAGTGCACCTACCTTACTAATTTACATTGTTATTCATCAACACTTTGGATATTTCAAGAGGGCTGAAAAACAATGAAGCTTTACATACATTCGAGGCGTAAGTTAAAAATATACGTAACCTAGTTTGGTTGTTTGTATGATTTTATTTCTGCGTTTAATAACATGATACAAAATATAATAATACATGTATTACAGAAAAAATATATAAACACATTGTCAGGAATTAACAATTTACTTCTTGAAAACAAAGAAAATATGTATACAATATGGGAAATTAACATTTTACAATTAACAGGATTTTTGAACGCAGGAGACCGATATCATGAGCAATTGGCTTGATGTCGATGGCGGTCTCAAAAAAGCGACATAAAAACATTTTACAAAAAATGGAAAAGAGAGGTCATGAGGGTGCAATGCAAGTGTAATAACGGTGGGGTTTAGATGTATTCACGAGTTGTTGTATTGTTAAAATCAATAAAATAGTATAATTTTTACACAGCTGGTCAATGTGGTGGATTTGAGTATAAGGATATTACATTACGCTTCATAGTCACTTTAAAAGAGTAAATTGTGGAGCACATTTTAACTGGTGTGGGCAGATTATTCCACAAGTCAGGGCCATGGTGTCTTATTGATTTATGCGTTATTAATAATTTTGGGTTTGTTAGATGAAAAATTTGTGAAATGCGGGTAGGGTATGTGTGAATTGTACTGTTTAGATTAAATCAATTTGAAATGAGGAAGGAAGTTGGTTATTTTTATATAGGTTTTCCTGCCCAATTTCATCAGAGTTGCGTTCGAATTCATGAATAGGCGTTCAAGTTCGAAC
The DNA here is from genome assembly GCA_025617745.1 of Heliocidaris erythrogramma. Classification (NCBI taxonomy): domain Eukaryota; kingdom Metazoa; phylum Echinodermata; class Echinoidea; order Camarodonta; family Echinometridae; genus Heliocidaris; species Heliocidaris erythrogramma. Next base: position 28,515,088 of record CM046870.1, read on the forward strand.
GATTTTCGTCAACTCTCTGCTCTCATGGTTCATTTTTATTCTTTGAGCATTCAATTTCGTTTTATATCATTCCTTTTAAATTTTATTTCATTCAATTTAGAGAGAAATTTATTCAATTTAACGACGCGAATGTGTCATTCAATTTCGCGCCAGCTGGATAGACGTTCAATTTCGTCCAAAATACCAATTTCAATTTCATTTATAGGCACACACCTTCGTACCTTTGAACGTTCGAATTCAATTAACATAAACAAGTTTTGGAGTTATATGTAATTTTCACCTCATTTTTATCAGGTCATATGCACCCTTTTCACTATTGTTGGTGATATAATTTCCTTCTCATTGTCAAACTTTCATTTTCAAAGTTTATTTCAATCCTATTTCATGTTTCTTAGAGTCTCGGCCAGTTCTAGGTAGTCTTGCTGGTTGTCAAATATTTCAGCCAACCCAGCTCTGTCGTATTCGAGATATTCATGTTCTCTCCTCGAGCCGCCTCCATTGTCGTGTATAAATGAATTGTAGGTGTATGAAAGTGGAGTTATATGAGCTGTTGCTTCAATGACGGTTTGTCAGAGGAATGAGAAAGTTCAATATAAGGCAAAGGTCCATTTCAAGGTACATAAAGTTTGCATAATTTATTCAAACAGATGCAGATTACAAAGAACATAAGCAGTACCGAAAACACTGCCCATATGCTATAAATGCTTGCCTCTTCGTGAATTTGAATTCCTTAACGTTCATCAGGGCGGTGCTGGTGCGAATTTGAATGCATTTTTATTACGTGCATTTTTAATTTGAACGCGCTTTTTACACGTTTATGTGAGAAAATTAGGAAATCGCATGCTAGTGAAATTAAATAGAATGAACTATAGTTAGCTTTTTGAATGTTGAGTTCGGTGATCATTCAAATTCGCTCGAAATTGAATGATTGCATCGTTAAATCGGATGCAATTTTGACAAAATTGAACGGGAAAGCCTATATTTAAATATAAAAACTGCAACTTGAAATATATTTAAATCGGTGACCTTCAATGTTTTAAGCTGAAAGAATAGTGGATCACAATGAGAAAAGTAAGACGATCCTGCACAAATAGGAAGTGCCTGCTTTTGTAGGGAAAGAATATGATTGAGTTTGGTAATAGAACAGTTAGTCCAAACAATATTACAGTATGTTATATAAAGAAGTATCAATGTGTTATACAGTAAAAACAAAGTTGTTCGTAGCAAACAAATGAAAGATTCATTCCCACACCTCCAGGAAATGCATAGTATAATACATGAATTATTAATGTGATCTTTCCCAGTTTAATTCTCATCGATTATAACGCCTAGGAACTTAGAACTCTTCTTTCGTTCGCTGGAAATGTTATCAAACTTAATATTAATAGGAGTATTAGCTACATGGATATTATTGTTTTTGAAATGAATAAATTTAGTTTTCTGAATATTGAAAGAAAGCTAATACTGCACTTAAACCATTTCGAAACTTTAAGTAATTAAACATTTAAAGTATTTTCCAATGATTTAAGGTTCTTATGAGAATGAAAAATGTTAGAATAATGACGTATTAATATATCGTTGACATACATGCACTAAAACAAAGCGGGTCCAGGTTAGATCCCTGGAGGACACCACACTTAATAGGAAGGGACTGTGAAGCAATACCATTGAACGTAACGTATTGCTTTCGTTTACTTAAATAACTTTAAACCAAGAAAGCGCTGAGCCGCGAACATCACAAGAATAAAGTTTAGAAAATAATGTATCATGAGTGAGCGTGTCGAACGCCTTACTAATGTCTAAAATATTCCAATAACATGTTCGTCTTTTGCAATGGCTTCTGTAAGTTTATCATAAATTTGTACAAGAGTTAGGTCTCAGTGGAATGTTTTTTTTCTAAAACCGTATTGGTTTGGATTTTAGTAGTTTATGGAGGTTTAGAAAGCTATATCATCTATTATGAACAATTTTCTCTAAGATTCTGGATATACTGGGGAGAATAGAAATAGGACGGTAATCGCTGATTTCATGTTGGTCATATTTTTTCAAGAATTGGAGTTACATTGGCTATTTTGAACAAGTCAACTAGTGAGTAGCTCCGGGAGCAAAGTGGTGATTGCCCCAATCGAATGGTGAAAAAAGAGGGGGCGAGAACGAAAGAGAGGGATGATAACCCCCTCCAACACACTATCCTCACTCTGTGGCCTTGTTTTCTCGTATTTCAACCATCCGATATATCCGGTGCCCCGCCCTACGCCAGTGCCCCTACAATGGCTGACCCACGCTACACCACTGTCAAAAACGGCTAATAGATTTCTCAACTCACCAACTACTGAGAAAATGAGTCATTTGGGGAGTGTGCACACAAAAATATCGCAAAATATTTGTTTTAACGGATTATAATATATAGTTTTCTATTTGTGTTGTAACAATCAGAAAATATTAAACTATTGACTGGATTTATTCAATGATTTTTTTCTCCTGAGGATACAAAACACAGAATAATATAAAAACACCGGCTTTGCATGGCCCAGTTGACATAAGGCGCAAATGAATTTTAAGGAATCTTGGTACCCATTTACTTCATCTGGGCTGAGAGTGGGAAATATAGATTGATGTCTTGCCGAAGGACTACAGAGCCGTTGTAGGGATTCGAACCTCGTACTATGTGGTGCATAATTATTAAAGGCATACCCTATATAGACCACGACACCTTTACTTATTTCATAGTCCTGATAATTGTCCAAAGGGGATGTTTCAACAATATGAATGATGACAAACATTAAAATCAGGGGTTTATTAATATACCTGCAAATCTGCGAAATCCCGATCTCTTACGTCATCCATCAAAACATCCACATTCAAAACCAGTAGGGAGGGGGTTACACCTCCGGTCCGTGCCCCCTCCTTTTGAAAGAAAAGTGTACATTGTGCCCCTCTTTCTACAATCGTGCCCCCTTTAAAATCCTGAATCCGCCCCAGTTCGAAATACGTTACCCTTACTTGATATAAGGAGGGAGAATCCAATCGTACAGGTGGAAGACACATCAGCGTAGATCCTGAAACAGGCCCCTTCAACTTCTTCATCAAAGACGATCGACATCTCATCACCATTGACATTACCAGTAAAAGCCTTGTTAGAGAAATAATGTAGATGATGATGTTGTTGATGACGATGAAACGATAATGATATTGATGATAATGAAGATAATGATAATTAATGATAAAAAAAATTTATAGTAATAATAATGAAAAAAAATATCATGGATGATGATGGTGATGATGATAATAGTAATAACAAAAAAATAACAATAATCTTAATAATAATAAAAATGGTAATAATAATATTAATGATTATTACAGTGGTAATGTTAATGATAATAATAATTAAAAAAATAATAAGATTTAGCCGTACCTTTGGTTTTCCGTTGGAACCCAAAATCATTTGACAATACTTATTATTGTCATCACCTTCCGACGGACAAACCGAGCAGTACTCGATCTCCAGTTCATTGACGATGTCGTCCGAACTGAACGGTTTGATGAACAAGCCGTTGACTCTGGATTGAGCCGCGGTGTCAGGTCTGAGTTCGATGGCACCTCCATCGACTTTGATGGTTTCGAATTTCCCTTTGATCTCGACGGTTTCTAAGATTGTTGAAGGACGAAAAGTACAAGACAATTTTCGCAATGCAGTCAAATTTGTACACGCTTGCTTAGAAACGAAATATGATATTCACCTGTTACAAAGGATTATAAGCATATCAACTGCCAGAATGCAAATTGCATTGACTGTCACGATAGGACGGACTAGCTGGCCCAATCTAAAAACATGTTATGTATGCAATTTGCATTCTATTGAAATGCCATAATTCGTATTAGGTGAATGAAATAATTTGTCCGGGGCAATCGACAATGATGTAAGCATTATTTGAATATGAAAACGGAGCAGTAGGGGCTGGGGTATATGCCCGTTAATGTACATGAGGGGTCAATATGTAGGACTGCATCAGTGACTTGTGCGATCAACGGCGAGCCATGTGATGGTGACATTGTGTAAAAAAAAATATTGAAAAATGAAAGGTGAAACTATGTATTTTCATTACTACCGCATGGGTCAATAGACCTGTTCACAAAGTTTATGGATTTTTTTCCTGGGGATCTAGTAACGAGGTATTCCATGAACCAGTTATTAATGAATGAACTACAATACATGGAATTCAGTTTGCATACAATACTTGTTGCTATATCTGACAAGCCTCCGACAAGCTTTCAGGTTGTGAAGAACAACTATTGTTTTAAAATTATGCATAAAATTTGAATATATTTGTGAACAGGTCTATTGCCTTAATATGCAAGTGCAGCTTATAACTCAATCGAAATGGCGTGTACAACGGGCCGTAGGCACTATGAACATGGCGAACAAAGAAGCGGACAAAATATACAGCTCCTCATTGTACCTTCCACAATTGCCCTGGTAGACAAAAAGAACATCCCTTCATTGCTATTATGTAAAAATATGTAGAACAGGTGTCACATGCATATTCACCTGTTCTACTTATTTTACATAATAGTAATGAAGGGATGTTCTTTTGTCTACCAGAGCAATTGTGGAGGGTACAATGAGGAGCTGTATATTTTGTCCGCTCTCTTTGTCATCGTGTTCATAGTGAGGGGCAGTTGTATGCAAGGCTCTCGCCAAAACATAACACCCATGGCGCAAATACTAAGACATATTTGTATCAATTTGGATTGAGGGTATTAAAACTATTTTCTGCCTCTAGAGGCCAGGTAGTATGGGCAGTAGATATAGAAGTCTTGGGTTATCCAGGCGCGGCTCTTCCCCCCAATTAACGTCTTTGTAAAGTCGTCAAAGCTTTTGAATTCCGAACGGCTATCGAAGCCCTCCGCTGAGCGAGGAGTAGAAATCCTCGAAAATTCACATTCTCATATCTCCCTCATTCGGGCCTTAAATATCATGAAAATTCCAGAGTAGATAGGAAATGAGGATATTATGCTTCATATTACTTTTCACTGAAAACGGATGAGTATTTTTTGAGATACGAGTATTTTTCTGTTTCAGAGGGCCGAGAAATGAGGTTTTGTTTTTTTCCCGACACAAGTCTGGGACGAAATGAATATGCAAACAAATAACATATTGCTAAACTTTAAACTCCAGTCTCACTCCCTGGGCAGTTTCAAGTTTGCGCAGTTAGTAGTTTTGTGTAAAACTGCCATAAAAAATCGAAGACTTAAAGTGAAAAATACTGAAATCCTTGCAATCTGATTGGCTGAGAACAAATTTGTCGGTAACAATCACTGACAAGACACGCCCCCTGTTTAGCGTACACTCGAGTTGAAACCATACACGCGAAGAACGGTAGAGGGTTCATGAATGCATTGCCTTCGAATTTTTCCCGACATAACCGTTCGACGGATGATTATGAAAAGATATTTCGAGGATCCCCCAATATACTTTGATTTTTCATATGTGAAAGTTTTAATCTTGCGCAATGAGAGCAAATGTGAAAAATAATGCTACATTTTCAGACTTAAAAAAAAATAATATGGCTCCTCATTTCTCCAAGTTTTCACAAATTAAAAAATGATTTGACTACGAGTGATACTAATTATGGGTTAGAGCAACTCTTATTCTGGAATTTGATGTTTAGTTCATTTCATTTGGTTGTTTGTAGGGCGAGATTTCACAATTTAGCTGAGACTCTTCGGTAGCGGTTTTACGTAAACAACTTGTTTATTTTATGCAAATTAAGCAGGAAGGAGCGAAAGCTTTTGGGCAGTTAATCGCAGTGTAGAGCCGCGACTGTATCACCCATGATATTTTACAGGTTAATTTACCTTTAAATCTTCCGTATTGGCGCTGTCTTTTATTCCCGTTACCTCCTCGATCTGGAAAAAAAAAGAGTTTGCAAATTACTTTATATTAAACTTTTTATTTTTTTTTACTACTGCACGAGAAAGCTGCAACGTCGCAGCCAATAGGGTTATTTCTTCTACTGGAATGCCCACAATACTAAACAATGCTGATTTTACTATCCATATGCCCAGCACGATCCTCAATCGGAAGGATATTTTGTATATTTTTAATTTATTTCCCATGATAGTTGTCTTTATTACAAACATCGGGTCGCAGTCGGACAGTAGACCTACAGGATTAACAGTGCACTGTCATCTTAGCGCTTGATTTATTTAAAAATGTCATTTGGATTGTAAACGTATTGCCCCAATATTTTTGTTTAATTACACTTGAAACATAGACCTACGTTAATCTGAAAAAACACCATCTTCCGGTGAATGTCTCTCCTCTTCTCGAGTTGCAACCTTCCATAAATGAGGATTGGCTGAATTATTATATCTCATCTTACATTACCTGGGCCCCTTTAAACAAAATTGTTATCAATAACAAGTAACAATAATTGTTTTAAGCTACTTAAATCATTGAATCTTAGCTCAAGGTAATTATATCTCATCTTACCCTTTCTGCTTTCTTGTTCACGTTCTGTTTGAAATAAAATGAATACAAATCTATTAGAGCAATTATGCAATTATCTTTTTTTATTTCCATCCTTTAACATAAAGGCATGGAATTACGTATTTAGAGAACTTGGGAGCTATAATGAACCCAATGGAGGTTGATATCTATTAAAAGTGTCGATCTCCCCCTTCTTTTATCTTTTTGTAATGATATAGATATTAATTACTGATTGTTGAATTAAAAATGACACGTCCCATATCATCAAAAACGATAACAATGATGAAGAAAAGGTATAATTATTGAATATTGTTCGTTTGATGAATTTTACAAACAATACGTATTCTAAGATATTTTGTATCATTTAAATATGATTTAACATAATTTATCTTGAAATCAGAACCAAAATCAAAATTTCTGCATACACTTTCTATTTTTGTTGCATGACCATTATAATTATTTCAACTTTTTGACAAAGTTTGTAAACATGTATGTTGTTTTCAAAGAGATTGTAGTTTATTAGAACCATGTAGCATTAAAAGAAAAATATTCTTGTTGCCAATTTGAAGAACAAAATCTGATCAATATAGCCCTTGAATAATTCCAGTTATGGAAGGGTTAAAATAATATATCACTGCATCCAGCTACTTTTTCAACCGCACTTGCCATTCATTTACGTTTTTTTTTTTAATTGATTTTTTTAATTTTAATTTATTTATTTATATATTTATTTATTATTTATTTATTTTATTTTATTTTTTATTATTTTTTTTTTTTTTGGGGGGGGGGGGGGGTAGGCGGTTTATGGCGCCATTGGAGTGAAAGCCCAAGCAAAGGTGTGGATCAATTGCCCACTGCTCTCTGTTGTTCTTGGTTTAGTTTTAACAGCCCTCACCATTCAGTATTGAATATTTTGGCCTATAATTATCTAGTCGCATAAACTATGCTATGTTGCGTTTTTTTTAGCAGTATTGTGAAGACTCTTGACAAGTTGTCAGCACAAATGCATGTGGTCACTAAAAATCTCTCTGGTTACAACAGAGCAGACTTCGTATGATTTATAAATAAAAAAACCTTACCTAAGAACCTTCTTCCGCTTCTCGATCCTTGGCATTTCCTTGTAGATCTCGATGACTGTTTTTGCACATTTCCTGCAAATGGGGAGAGAATGATGACAATGGAGATTGAAATGAGTTAATACTTACAGTAGAATGCTTAGTGATAATAATGATAGTAATAATAATAATAATAATAATAATATGGTAACAATGACAAATAAAGAAAATGATATTAACAATAATATTGCCATAATGATAATGATTATTATTAATATTATCATTATTATCATTTTTATGATTACCGTACATTTCAATTTCTTTACTTCAACAACATAAAGACACGTGTATAACGCACTAACAGTAACCTTTTTGTTTGTTTTTGGCGTTTCTTCGATTTCCGGGTTTTTCATCTCCTACTTTGCGAAACTTAATTGCGGTACAGCTATGATATCATAGAGATTGTAAGAAGGAAAATAAAAGCGAATTTTGATTCAGTGTTTATTGATTTTACACTTACCCTTTTCTACATAGAGAAAGGAGTACTCGACTTGACATGGGCCATCGACCTCGGCATACACTTTGAAACAAGTTCCCTGAATCTCATTGAATTGTACTGTTACAGTAGAACCGTCACTATTACCAAGGAATCCCTGCAAGGTTAGGTAATTATTATAATAATCAAAGCAATAATAATGATAATCGTCATAATCATAAGAATGATAAAGTTGATATTAAAAACAATTATAATAATAACAATTTTGATAATTTACCTAACTGCGACTTAAGGCGAAACCTAACAATAGGTTTATTCCGTCAAAATAGAAATTCGACGTTCGGGCGAAACGAATGTGGGAAACGTAACAAAAGAATGAGATAAAAGATTTCGCCCTAAGTCGCATTAGTAATAATAATAATAATAATAATAATAATAATAATAATAATAACACTTTCCAACGGTATTTAGATAAGGGGACAGTTTCGATGTCTATGGTTTGGGCACCTGCTGAAGATATGTGCTGGAAAATGGCAAACTGGCAAATTGTTATTTACTGCACTAGACAGCTTTGATAGAACCGAGAACTTGGTTCTATTGTTTGGGCACCTGCCTAAGATGTGTACTTGAAAAACGGTAAACTGGCAAGCTGGCAAACTGTTATTTACTGCACGGGATAGCTTTGATAGAAATGAGAACTTAAAGGGAAATCCAACCTTAATAGCAAGTTGGCTTGAAAGAAAGAAGAAAAATCAGAAAAGCAGATTGGTGAAAGTTTGAATGAAATCGGACAAGCAATAAGAAAATTATGAATTTTTGAAAGTTGTAATCTAAGGTCATGTCACTATGATGTAGCTGTGGACAACTCCCCCATTCGCTCCAACACACAATATGACTAAAATGTCACTTTTTTCAAAATGTTTTACTCAGTATGATCTTTTTTTTTTCATGAGGACCTATAACAATATGGTCTTTACCCTGAGGGTAAAAGCGCCTCGAGGAAAACCGCAAATTAATGATATTTTTGTGTACGGACAAATGGGAGAGTTGTCCACAAAAATGTCACAATCGACTCACCAAATTGCCAATTTGAGATTCGCATAGATGTAGTGATCTCATTTTTCAAACATCCATAACTTTCTTATTCCTTGTCCGATTTCTTTCAAACTTTCACCATCCTGAATTTCTTATTTTTCTGCTTTCAAACAAATCATCTTATTACCAAGGTTGGATTGCCCTTTAAAAACGAGATGCTTACCCGTGGTTCTCCCTCCTTGTTCAGAACATACTCGCAGTCGTCATTCTTCTCGTCGTCAGAGCAATACGAGCAATACTGCAGCAGGAACCCGTCGACGATGTCCAGAGGACTTGCTGGTTTGATCACGAGACTATTGACTTTAGACTCCACACCGAGATCGATCTTGACAATGCTTTCGTCGGGGAGGAGAGCTCCGACGGCATCTAGATATAAACACATACAGAAAGATGTAGTGGTCTAGTGGATAAGTCACCGGACAGTGAACGACAAGGTATGGGGTTCGGATCCTGGCACAACACTAACGTCCCTTGGGAAGATATTGACCTACGTTTGCCACACTCGACACAGGTGAGGTAAATGGGTACCTGGTAGGAATTTTCCTTCAAATGCACTGTGCACTGTGTGCTGATAACGGTTGCCGGAGCTAAAGCCGAGATAATAATTTCCAAGGCTCTTTGGAATGGCACATGGACATTATTATATCATAGTTACATTAAAAGAATATATTTTGTACATTACATAACATTATACAATATCTTTAACTGAGTATGAGGGTATGTTTGAAAGAGTAATTGTCATCATGAGCACGTATGCGTGATAATTTCATTAACAAAAAAAAAATAATAATAAATAAACTCACAAGAATGTACGCATCGATTGTGAAAATGTTGAGAGTGCAATGTAAAAAGTGAACCCGTGGATTTCCACGGGTCCCGCTAGTACTATCATTATTATTATTAGAGATGTGAAAGCAGGGTTCTACCACAGTTGCTCCCGCGACATTATTCTTCAACGGCCAATATCCCACACTAATCGACTTTCTAATTTCCACCCTGGATAAAAAAAAAACACCCCTAAACATAACCCTAAGCATAACAAGGCTCAATTGCATCGCTAACCCTGATCTTAAACATATCCTAAAATCCAAATGCAACCCGCCCTATCCAAAAGGATTAAAGTCAAAAGCGGGAGCATGATATAGAGAAGGATAGCTTATAAATTAGTGAATTTCAGGACTGCAGTGAACAGTTGTATTCTTACCGTTCGAAGGACGATCTCGCTGACGATCACGTCCACCTGCCCCACGATCTCGAGGACGAACTACTTCCGCATCTCCTCGATTTGCATTCCCGCCTCCTCGGTTGCTTCCTGAAGGTGGGGGGGGGGGGGAGAGAGAAGAAAAGCACTCACGAATGTTACACCAACAAGTAATGAATACATAACGCCTCTACGCTTCCAAAGAGCTTAGGAATTAAATCGTTCCTCCGGCTTTAGCTCTAGCAATCATTACCAGTGCTCAGTGCATTCAAGAAATCATCCTACTAGGCACCCATTTATCTATTAATTAACTAGAACACTCGGAGGGGGAGGGGGGGGGGGGGGGGGCAGTCCGAGCACATGTATCCCCCGAACCCGTCACCATCCCCCATTTGAATCAATATTGTGACTGAAATGGATAAAGTGGCAATTTGGGACCTCGGGTATCACTGTTGATAAATTTGACCTTTTTGTATTTTTTTCATTTTCTAGTTGTTTTAAAAATTGAAAGTGAACCGACAAAAACTGCAGCCGGTAGAGCGCTCACAAGAAAGACTTTACTATTTCTTTAAAAATATGGTCACCATGGCAACGATGACTCCACCCACACCAAAAACAATAGGCGTCTTCATCTTACCATAATGCACCTCCATGTGAAATTTGAAGGTGATCCGACAAAAAATGCAGCCAGCAGAGCGCTCACAAGAAAATCTCTGCGGCGGACGCGGCGCAACAATGCCAAATCCATAGTATACAACTAATACTAATTAATACTAATGTCTTGCCCAAAGGATGAGAAGTGCTGCGGTAGAGATTCGAACTCCGTACCTTCTGGTTCACAGTCAGGGGACTTGTCCACTAGACCACAACACCTCTAAGCAAGTTATGATAGGTAGATGACAAATTAAAGGGAACCAATCACCCAAAAATATTTTGCTTTAAATATTAAGGTTTCCATGCCGCTATACTACAGTAATTATGTATCACTTCTGTGAAGAGATGTTGCAAGTTTAAATACACTCTCAATAAACGTAAAAGTGACTTGGGAGTAGACTAGTAGGGCCTATAAATTTCAGGACTGCAGTGAACAGTTGTATTCTTACCCTTCGAAGGACGATCTCGCTGACGATCACGTCGACCTGCCCCACGATCTCGAGGACGAACTACTTCCGCATCTCCTCGATTTGCATTCCCGCCTGCTCGATTGCTTCCTGAAGGTGGGGGGGGGGGGGGGGAGAAAAGCACTCACAAATGTTACACCAACAAGTAATGAATACAACATCCCGTTCTTGTAAAGCGCATGACATAACGTCTCTATACGCTTCCAAAGAGCTCAGGAAATCGTTCCTCCGGCTTTCGCTCTAGCAATCATTACCAGTGCTCAGTGCATTCAAGGAATAATACTACTAGGCACCCATTTATCTATTAATTAATTAATATTAATGTCTTGCCCAAAGGATAGAGATTCGAACTCTGTACCTTGTGGTTCACAGTCTGGGGACTTATCCACTAGACCACAACACCTCTAAGCAAGTTATGATATGTAGATGACAAATTAAAGGGAACCAATCACCCAAAAATATTTTGCTTTAAATAACAAGGGTTCCATGCCGCTATACTACAGTAATGATGTCACTTCTGTGAAGAGATGTTTGCACGTTTAAATACACTCTCAATAAACGTAAAAGTGAGTTGTGAGTATAGACGAGTATAAATAACATGAATTAATGAATTTCCAATAAGAATCTTATTATGCATGAAACCATACGTCATTAAGCACAGCACAACATACCCCTATAGGTAAGAAGGAAAACTCACAACTGAATCATGTACTTCATCTTGCTTCACTTAGTATCGAAACATGATTAAAAACTCATCTTATGTCTAGTTTTCACATCACAGTCCAAAATTTTTTTTAAAATTGCTATATTTATATGCCCTAACTTCTTGTTAAAAGGTTGATAAAAACCAAACAAGACTCGAAATTTCGACCCCCACCTACCTGTGGATCCTCCATACCGGCCACGTCTCCGGTTGCCACGGTTACCGCGTTGTCGTTCTTGAATAAAAAAAAATGAATATGTTAATCATAGTAAAGCATAAGCAGAACGAACGTAACAAACAGTATAGCTAGAAGGGCTATTCTCTCATACCTGATTTATCAGAAACAAAAAATATATCAAGAAACAAACTTGTATCCGTTTATTTTACTTCTTCTTTACTTCAGCTTTAGTAAGGACAAATGAACAAATAATAAATCTCGAATCTGCTGCAAATGACCAAAATCAAATTTAAAAACGCGTTGTCGATCTTGATCAAACCTAAGATACTGAATATAGTATTGAATGAAAGCCATACGATACATAGTATAATATAAATACTATTCTCTAATACATGATTTATCAGAAACAAATTTGAAACCCGTTTTACTTCATTTCTATACTTTACTACAGATTCATTTAAAAAGAATCTTGAATCTGCTACACATCTGATCATGTTCAAATTAAAATCCAGCTATATTGGTAATTGTAGATGAACTATAATTCATGATTTTGTTTGAAAAAAAATATGATACGCGAATCTGACGCAAATGACCACAATAAAAATCCCAATTCAAATGCAATGATGATATTGCTAAAGAACTCACACGTGTTATTAGGCCAATCACGTGGTTCATATAACATGAATAAAATTACTAATCAATAAACCCACCCTGCTTAATAACTTAATGAAATAAGAACTGAAAGAAAATTCAGAAGGAGAAATAAGCTGTTATTAGTATCGATGCTAAAGTTATAAATGCATTAATAAAATGAACCTTACCTAATCTTTCATTCTCTACAAACTCTGTTGGGTATAAATAGATATAAGATATTAGTTAAAATACCTTCAACCACTATTCAATTATCATGTACCTTATGTAAACATCATTGTTCATATTGTTAGGTTGGGAAATTGTGAAATTATGTTATTTGCTCCCCACCAAAAAACGTTACTCATGACAAATCAGAATTACAACAAATCATGCGATCAATTTACTTTAAGTTCTGTGAGTTTATTTGCAGCTTGATGATCTCTGACGTCAGCAATCAAAATACTTATTCCAAAGACAAGTTATTTGCATATTCATTACAATAATTATTTATACTTCCAGTCCTTTAGTCACATGACTTTCGATAGGACATGTTATGATAATGAAAAGATATATTTATATGCTTGTTCTCAACTATAAGCATTAACTCTTAATTTCGTAAGATCAATCTCAAAGCGCGTTTTAAAGAAGTTTTAACTTAAAGAATGAATACTATATAGGTTCGCAATTAAACACCTAAATTACTTGGTTCTTGGATTGGAGTCAGTTTGTTACGATGTTAAAAAAATGAATGCATACCATTATCCTTACTATCAAACGCCCAAATAAAAGGTCTCGCTCAGGGCAGATCCAGGGTTTTGTTTTAAAAAGAGGGGCCACTATTCCAAGAAAAATTCTTACAAGTTTTATTCATTAATTTTTAAAAATAAAGTTATCACATTTCAGGTGTGTTTTTGGTCCACAAGGGTGAGGAATATGCACGACTGGGTCGTAAAAGTGGTTCGGGGGGGGGGGGGGGGGTGGAGGAGGCTGCTGTACCCCCTTCAACCGCCAGTAGTCTCGACATACATATCGCTGAAACTAGCATGGCAAGTAGAAAACTCAAAAATAAGATTCTTACTTAGGAAGTTCCTCCCCTCTCGCGATCCGCCACATCGTCTAGTAGACACCGAACGTGGTTTTGAATCTTCTGCTTGGAAAACAAAATCCCATCAAAAACCTGATAAACACAGCTGGCATGGCTGGAGTATTACTTTCTATAGCGCTCAGAAACATTAGTGGTAAGTACTGTACACAGTACATGTATACTTTAATTGCCATTATCATCACCACTGTCGTCATTATTGTAATTGTAGGTGAGGGCTGCAGGCACGTCAAGCTACCTGCTTACGCTGTAGCCCTCCTGGGTCGAATATTGACGTTCATAATTTATTCAATGTATTTATGCAATTTCATACATTAGGCATAATTACGTATTCAATATGAAATTATATTTTCAGTTATGAATTCAAATATGTATTCAAAAATGAATTCATTTATGAATTCAATAATGATTCAATTATGTATCCAAGTATGTACTCAATTATGCAATTATGCGCTCAAAAAGTATATGTACTATGTATGAGATATGTACCATGCCTGAAAGTGTATGTTCAAAATATGATGCAGAAACCAATAAACCAATAAGCAATATTATCATTATTATCATTTGTAGTAGTAGTATCATCATTTTAACTACTTCTACTAGTACTACTTTTACTATACTACTACTTCTATTCCTGCTACTACTGCTGCTACTACTACAACGACTCCTACTAGAACTACTACTCCTATAATAATAAGCATTTATATGGCGCCTTTCCAGGAAATTATTACCTCGGTTATTGGATCCACGATTACAATTCTGCACTTATAGTGCACATTATCCACTCCACAAGGGAGCATTCCAGTCTGGCTGCAATTTAACAGGCGCATAATTACTATTCCAGTCACAGTGACATTCGCATCCTACCGGGTACCAATTTAACACCTGGGTGGAGAGTGGCAAATGTAGATTAATGTCTTGCCAAAGGACATTAGTGACGCGGCGGGACTTGAACCGCGAACCATGTGATCCACAGTCCGGTGACACATCCACTAGACCACGACACCTCTACTACTACTACTTTTACTATTACTATTACTATTACTACTACAACGACCCCTAGTACTAGTCAGCTATTACTACTACTACTAGTAATACTTATGATAAAATTATATTTTATTTATTGGTAATGGCGCGTTGGTCGAGGTTTCGTCACCGCTGCAAATTTTAGACCCTCGGGTGCCCGCCAAACCAATCATTTCATTCGTTATTTTATTTTGTGTGCTGCATAATTGTCATCAATTTTATGGATGTTTTCTACATGTTGAGGCTGAGAAATACTGAGAGAAAGCCTATCATGTAAGATTACATCTATAAGTTATTCATACATTTAATGTACATGTATATAATATTTATGTGGTACAAATCATGCAAACCTGCCATCCGCCTTTATAAGCGATGGACCTGGTACAACTGCAACTTTCTCACTATTCAATACTCTGTCAAATGATTTCTTTTTCTTTGTTAAACATAACATTATCAGTCCAACATGGTTTATCTTGTGTATTGTATTCTACTTTTTTTGAATAAAGAATGATATCAACAACAACTACTGCACTCTCAGAAAAGTTTTTAGGTTGCTTAAAATATGAACCTACCAACTGTTGGTTTAAAAAAAAATCCTCTGTGTTTTACACACATTTAAAAAAAACAACCAACAGTGAATAGTTTCATCTTTGAACCAACCTAATGATTTTTAACCAACATTTCTGAGAGTGCATGCTACCGATATTATTCAGGCACATGGGAAAGACTTTTTCGCAGAGGGTGCTGGGGAGTCACTTCAAAAATCGCCTACAACACCCCGCACCATCTATTGCATTGCACCTCAGCATTCTCTGATAAGCAAGCAAACAAACAAAACAAAAATGGTTCTCACATTTGAAATTAGAATCTTCAATTTTCCCAGGGCAATGCTACTACTACTAGCACTTCTGCTTCTGCTAGTAATAGGCCTAAGATAATAGACTTATTATTGCAATTATCTAACGTGTTATCAAGTTATTTTCTACTTACTGTATTTACGCGATATAAACGCAAATTAATTTCGATGTTGCAGTGGCGGATCCAGGCAGGGGCGCCAAGTGCACGCGCCCCCTTTAATTTGTTTTGTGATTTTTACCATGGGAGAGGGGATACCCCACCCACACCCTCCGCTCCCCCCAATTCCAATTAACTGGATCCGCCACTGTGTTGCCTTAACAAACAGTAAATGAAGCAATATATCAAGAGGCATTATTTGATATTTCACATCAATACTGGTACATGATACTTTTTATTTACCCTTTTCATCTAGAACTACAAGAAGGTCAAATTCAACTTGGCAGGATTCTTCTAAATCTGCATACACTCTGAAACAGGAGCCCTGAATCTCCTCGAATTCTATGGTCGCCGTTAAACCATCGCTGTTACCGGGAAACTCCTAGATACAAAGCAAACAGACAAACGCAAAAACAAAAACATAAAACGTCCATATATATTATATATTGTACCCCCTTTATAGTAAGGAAAAAAACAAACAAGATGTAATCAAACAAAAAATTATATACGACGTGGAAAGTGATCATGGCAATATTGCGATATTTATGGGGATCATCAAACAAAAAAAGTTACTTTATTTCCGCAGTTCTTTTGAAGGGGAATATGGGCTTAGGATGGCGTTTGATTCTGCAGTATACTGGGCATCGCCGACATCCCATTGAAACGCATGTTATTTTTTAATACACGCGTTTCAATGGGATGTCGGCGAACTTGTACTTATGACCGTTTGATGAAACGCTCCCCAGACATCTAGGCCCGAATTCACAGAGGTTTGGCTTTCAGAATTTTTGGTTTAAACCATGGTTTAAAACCCCCTCCTGGGTTTTTTAGGCGTACGTGCGCACGGAAGCTGATCCAATCATATTTTCTTCGAGCGCGTGCATGGGCGGTTATTTACGCTTATTTTAGTACGCTTACGGAGGTTCAAACCTTACCCATGGTTTAAATATCCTTCGTGAATTTTGGCCCGATGGTTTAGAGAAAAAGATGTAAATCATGTAAATCACCCCTATCCCCCCTCCCCCCCCCCAGAAAAAAAAATAATACAAAATAAAACTTTAAAAATAAATATATAAATAAAATAAATAGATAAATTAATAAAATAATTAAATAATTTTTAAAAAATGAAGAAAAAAAAAAGGAATGAAAAATAAAAATTAATAAATGATTAAGATTAATAAAGACCTCTGGGGTGAAATTAAAACAAATAAACCGTAAATGAATGGTAAGTGGCATGAAAAAAATGGAGCTGTTTCGAATGAACGACAATGACCCCTACGCGTACTCTACTAGACACAGAAATGTGAAGAGGACTACGCATCAGTCATTTTATTATCGAAAATAAATTTAAGGAAAACGTCATGTGTGAACGCAGCATTTTAACAAAGGAAGTCTTTACCTTTGGTTTTCCGTGTTCGTTGAGCACAAACTGACAAAATCCTTCGTTGTCCCCGTCATCAAAACAGACCGGGCAGTATTCGATAAAGAACCCGGACACGATGTCACTGGGACTGTCTGGTTTGATCACAAGTCCTGTCACGGTACCAATTTCTTCGAGTACCAGTTCGATAATGCTATCACCAGGTGTCAGGTCGTTCGATGTCCCGGGAACTACATCTACAGCTATGATTAAGCAGGATGGTGAAATTATATTACGTCCAGAGTTAAAAAGGAATATCAAGTTCTGGGAAAGTAATAAAATGTGCGCTTTCTCATTCCTTTTATGTTAGTTTGGAAGATTATCATAGTAAAAAATGTCCCTGAAAGAAATTGGTCTTCAAATGCCCTAACATTCACAATAAGACAAGAAACAGCTAAAATGTTCGGGCCGAACATTTGTAAGTAGTAGTCCCATATACACATTTCTGTGTGCAGTGCATGTGACTCTCAGCAGGATTGAGTCAATTTCTTATTTTGCTGATTCCAAAACCTTATAGCGTACACTAATTCTTATGCGCTATATAATATAATCAACCTTTCCCAAGTGAATTGAGAGTTTCTTTCACAATTCAATCTCATGACAAAAACTCAACTTTATCTTTAAGATGAGGTGTTCAAACTGCGCGCACAATTCAAAGATTTTCCAAATTCGATATTTGATTCTTGACTTCTCTTATCATACCAACAGGAAAGAAAACTTTAGACTACAAATGGGCGCAACTAGAAAATTTATCGACGAAAGATTTTATACTTATCGCAATCTCAGAATTCGATGTCAAATCGCAACGCACAATAATTGGATAGGGTAATTATACAAAGATTTGCTGCAAATTTACGTTTGGTTGTTTATATCTTGCTGGCCAAAACAACCAAATACACTTCATAATAAACAATTCAGAGTTATTCACAGCGAGATAAAGAATTTTTTCAATCAATATACACACGATAAACATACAAAAAGGACTTCACAGAGATTTAAAAAAATAATAAAAATCAAACAGATACAGAGGAATGCATGTACTGCAGTGAAACGTGTATAAATAGACCGTGTTCGAGGGAGACAAGAAAGGTCTTTATCTACAGGTTGTTCGTTTAAACGCGAAGCACCATTAAAGGGAAACAAAACAAAAAATACAATATGAGGCAGATTGTATATATATAGGTGGTGAATAAAGCGCATTTGACTGTATCTTACCTCCGTTAGGCGACTCCACTGTATCGACGTTATTTCCCGGGCTTCTGTTGACTTCAACTACATTGTCGCCTTGTGGGGCGACTTGTCCGTCATCGGGACTCCCTTCATTAACGACTGGCATTACAATAGGGATAAAATTCAAAATCTATACTTTTATCTTGCAAATATTGTATAGTTAAGAAAAAATGAAGGAAAGTCAAAATAATACAATTATTTCATGACTTGATTATTTCATTCATTTAGTTTACATATGGTAACCTTTACAGGGTGAACAGGCATCTGCTGCTCCATGAATCAGTAAAATATCTTTATCCATTTACGATGTTTAGTCGGGGCCTAAACCTTGACCAAAATAATATACGCTTTTGTGAATCTTACTCAATATCCTTTTAGAGGTTGGAATATACAGAATAAAATCAGTAGTCCGTATTTTAAATAGTTGCGATTGATTCAGATCGATGGCAAATTGATATCAATTGCAACTCTGTACGAAAGAGATAAGAGTTTGTAAGTTGCGATTGCTGGAGGACTTGTGATCAATTCGGATCAATCGTGCCCCTGGGGGCATTTCATCAAGTGTCTTGTCAGTGATTTTCACCGACTAATTTGCTCAATCAGATGCAAATATTTCAGCAACTTATAACAGTTATTGCAACTTGTCATTGATGACAACTTTTATGAAACAGGGCGCAGGACTTTACCTGGGTTAGAGCCTCCTTGGACTTCAACGACTTGTGATTCGCCTGGTCCTACTGGAACAAGGTCTGGACTTCCTCTTGCAGGTTGTCGCGTGGGTGCTACATCAGTGTCCCCAACTAAACAATTCAGCAAGATCACAATAAGGATTTGTAATGGCAACGATGAAGGACTCAATTCAATTACCTTCAACTATATAAGGTACACTGGGGTAACTGTGGCCCCCTTTGCACTTTTTCGATTGCTGCATTGAATCTATCAGTGATATGGTTGAATATTTTACACCAGTGTAGAGGAATTATTCAGTTATCCATGCCAAAAAATTTGTTTCCATAACTACACATTCAATAAGATGCTAATAAGCATAAATGTCAAGCAGGTCAAATTGGCGTGGATTTGGGTAATTGTGGCGCGTATTGGAGATGACTAATAGACCGCTTCTGTAATGTATACAAATTTATGCAAATATATTCGCTGAGCACCTGAACATGAACATGCTTTTTATAAATAAGCCTCAATGCTTGGAATCCATTTTGCATACATTATTTGTTGCTATGTCCGGCAAGCTTTTAGGTTGTCAAGAACAACCTTTGTTTGAAAGGGTTCCCGAAAAAGAGAACGCAAAGTGAAGTCAATATCTTTCAGGATAAAATAGAAAATAAGGATTTATCATACAATGTAAGTATTACCCTCCTGAGTGGATGTGTCTTCAGTTTCAACTTGATTTCCTGGGTTTTCATTGACTTCAATGACGTTATCTCCATTCGGGATAACCTCCACGCTTCCTGAATCGTCACTGCTTACAACTGTATAAACAAAATAAAACAAAAATATTTAGTAACATAATGATACTTCCGTGTCTTCAAATTAAGGTACTCAGATACCTTTTAAAGAATACCAAGAATATCAATTATGGAGTACCACAAGGTTCTATTTTAGGTCCGCTACTGTTTTTTAATGTATATCAATGATATTGTTTAAGCATCACCTTTATTACAGTTCATTCTTTTTGCTGATGATACTACAATTATTTATGCACATTCTAATATGAAATCGCTTTTTGACACACTAAATACTGAATTGCCTAAAATATCATCTTGGTTTAAATGGATTGTCACTTAATGTACAAAAACGCATTTTAAAAGATGGAAGTCGCTTTTTTATTTTATTGATGATAATTATTAAAATTGATGGAAAATTATTGAAGAAAAGAAAAATTAAATTTTTAGGTGTAGTATTGGATGAATATTTAACTTTTGACGATCATATATCAAAGTGGAGGAGGTTTACGGTTCACCATGTGTTTATCAGGACTGTTGGGAATTGAAAAGAGGGTAGAGAATGATGAGAGAAGGGGAGAAAATGAAAAATTGATAGTCGAGAAAGAAACAAGGTATAAGAAGTTATCTTTCGTGAGAGTGAAGTCCTTACAAGGACTGTCAAAAGTTGACAAACCTTCATTTGTGTGCCCCCCCCCCTTTTAGTTAATCCTGGATCCGCCCCTGATGTGGGTATGTTTGACTAATTGTGATCATGAGCACGTATGCGTGATTATTTCATTAACATAAAAATAATAAATAAATAAACTCACATGAATGTACACATCGATTGTGAAAATGTTGAGAGTGCAATGTAAAAAGTGAACCCGTGGATTTCCGCGGGTCTCGCTAGTAACAATTTGATTGCGGAGCAGTTGTTGCCCAAACAGGTGTCGCATAACCGTAATTGCGCATTAAAGGCCCCCAGTTTTATACTGGCACCGCCTATTCGTGGTCTAGTGGATACGTCACCAGACTGTGGATGACATGGTTCGCGGTTCGAGTCCTGCCGCGGCACTAATGTCCTTTGGCAAGACATTAATCTACATTTGCCACTCCCAACCCACATGTTAAATGGGAAGCCGGTAGGATGCGAATGTCATGATGACTGGAATGGTATGTGTTCGCCTGTAAAATGGCCGCCAGATTGGAATGCTCCCTTATGGAGTGGAGAATAGGCGCTAGAAGTGCAGAATCGTAAGTAGATCCAATGACCGGGATAATAATACACTGTAAAGCGCTTTGATCAGTTATTAACTGGAAAGGCGCCATATAAATGCAGGTATTATTATTATTATTATTATTATTATTATTATTGCACATTATAATTATATATGTTAAGCTTATACTTCCCTGCTTGCATATAATATATTTTTCTTCAACAGAGGACCATACCTTCACTTGCATCTTCCTGGACTTCAACGACTTGTGGTTCACCTGATTCAGCTGAAATAACCACCGGTTCTCTTTCTCTAGGTGCACTTACTACCTCAGCATCTCCAACTGTAAATAAATTAGCATCGCAAATAAACTACAAATTAATAAACATCGTATTCACATTGTCAATTTTTAACCCAACGAGATGTTCCACCATGTATTATTTATCCAAATTGGACATTTTATCACATATTATCCTTGGAAACCTAATTTTTCTTGCTGTTCATAAGTGAATATCGAAACAGTATCCAGTAACAAATAAAATGAGAGTTATCCATACTTGTCTGCTTGTACACTGAGTTTTTACAAATGAAGCATATATTCAAACCCTTCTCGGTTTTATTTTCGCAACCCTTCTTCGTGTTAAATTTGTAGTCGGGATATTCTTTGGAACAACCAAATTGTTCATTATAGCTTGTATTAAACAAAATAAGTGAACTTAACCCCCCTGATAAGAAATGTTAAGTGTTGAATACCAAACATTAATATTACAGCATTTTCCCGAAAAAGAGAACGCAAAGTGAAGTCAATATCTTTCAGGATAAAATAGAAGATAAGGATTTATCATACAATGTAAGTATTACCCTCCTGACTGGATGTGTCTTCAGTTTCAACTTGATTTTCTGGGTTTTCATTGACTTCAATGACGTTATCTCCATTCGGGATAACCTCCACGTTTTCTGAATCGCCACTGCTTACAACTGCATAAACAAAATAAAACAAAAATATTTAGTAACATAATGATACTTCCGTGTCTTCAAATTTAGGTACTCAATAGTATCCCTTTTAAAAAATACTAAGAATGTCACGTTGAATAAGAAAGAAAGAAATAATAGGAAATACATTTGTAAATTCTATACCACAATATTGTTATACAGATATGGTGCTTTTGATGTTGTTAGATTAATACCCAATGAATGAAGGAATGAATGCATGAATGAATGAATAAATGAAGGAATGGATAAATAAATAAATAAATTATCCTATCATTCAATCCAACAGTAAATCAAGATTTAATAAATTAAAGTAAAACAGAAGATAAATACTGACTGATAGATAAAATTAGCTAAGGTATAATTCACGCATGATTACGAATTTGAAATAATTCCAAATTCCAATATTTTACCAAATGACTTTATTCATATAAATTTCACATTCTCGTATTATCAAAATTTAAAATGAATTACGGTAGAAAACTAAGAGTAAAAAAGCACAATGAAAACAACAAGGATATATGATACCAGGGTCGAAGTATGGAATTCGATTAGTATAAGAAATCAATCGCAGAGCAGTTGTTGCCGGAACAGGTGTAACATAACCGTTATTGTGTATTAAAGGCCCCCAGTTTTACACGGGTACCGTCTATTCCATTATTACACATTATGTTAAGCTTATATTTCCCTGCATGCATATAATATATTTTTCTTGAATAGAGGACCATACCTTCACTTGTATCTTCCTGGACTTCAACGACTTGTGGTTCACCTGATTCAGCTGAAATAACCACCGGTTCTCTTTCTCTAGGTGCACTTACTACCTCAGCATCTCCAACTGTAAATAAATTAGCACTGCAAATAAACTACCACTAAATAACCATCGTATTCACATTGTTGACTATTACCCCAACGAGTGATGTTCCACCACGTATTATTTCACAAATTGGGCATTTTATCAGATATTATCCTTAGAAACCTAAACTTTTCACTGTTTGAAATAATAACACTTAATTTCCCAACAATAACATATAGTACAGCATTCTCGCAAAGTTACAATAAAGAAATCAGTTTGTATGATGTATAGGCTACAATATGTTATTTTTTCATCTTGCTGTTCATAAGTGAATATCGAAACAGTATCCAGTAACAAATAAAATGAGAGTTATCCATACTTGTCTGCTTGTACACTGAGTTTTTACAAATGAAGCATAATCATATATAAAGTATATATTCAAACCCTTCTCGGTTTATTTTCGCAACCCTTCTTCGTGTTAAATTTGTAGTCGGGATATTCTCTGGAACAACCAAATTGTTCATTATAGCTTGTATTAAACAAAATAAGTGAACTTAACCCCCCTGATAAGAAATGTTAAGTGTTGAATACCAAACATTAATATTACAGCATTTTCCCGAAAAAGAGAACGCAAAGTGAAGTCAATATCTTTCAGGATAAAATAGAAGATAAGGATTTATCATACAATGTAAGTATTACCCTCCTGACTGGATGTGTCTTCAGTTTCAACTTGATTTCCTGGGTTTTCATTGACTTCAATGACGTTATCTCCATCCGGGATAACCTCCACGCTTCCTGAATCGTCACTGCTTACAACTGCATAAACAAAATATTTATTAACCTAATGATACTTCCGTGTCTTCAAATTTAGGTACTCAGATACCTTTTAAAGAATACCAAGAATATCAATTATGGAGTACCACAAGGATCTATTTTAGGTCCGCTACTGTTTTTAATGTATATCAATGATATCGTTAATGCATCACCTTTATTACAGTTAATTCTTTTTGCTGATGATACTACAATTACTAATGCACATTCTAATATGAAATCGCTTTTTGACACATTAAATACTGAATTGCCTAAAATATCATCTTGGTTTAAATGTAATAGATTGTCACTTAATGTAAAAAAAACCAATTTCTTTCATTTTAAAAGATGGAAGTCGCATTTTTATTTTATTGATATTAAAATTGATAGTAAAAGTATTGAAGAAAATTAAATTTTTAGGTGTCGTATTTCTATTTCCCGTTGTGTAGGAATTCTTTTAAAACTTAAACAATGTCTACCCTTACAGGTATTAATTATTATATATAATACTATATTGATGCCACATATTACATATTGTAATATTGTTTAGGGATAATTTAAATAAAAAATAGTTACATCCTTTTATTGCAAAAGAAAGCTATTCGTTTATGTGCAGGTGGTGGATTTTATGATCATGCAGACCCATTGTTTTATCGATTCAATACGTTGAAAATTGACGATATTCATACTTTTTAGGTATATTTCACGCATGATTACGAACTTGAAATAATTACAAATTCCAATAT
This sequence comes from Heliocidaris erythrogramma, assembly GCA_025617745.1. Lineage (NCBI taxonomy): Eukaryota > Metazoa > Echinodermata > Echinoidea > Camarodonta > Echinometridae > Heliocidaris > Heliocidaris erythrogramma. The sequence continues at coordinate 28,539,856 of CM046870.1, forward strand.
TTTACCAAATGATTTTATTTATATCACATTCACAGTTTTGTATTATCAAAAATTAAAATGAATTACGAAAAAAACTGAGAATTAAAAACAGGCACAATGAAAACGATGATATGAGTCAGGGTTGAAGTTTGGAATTCGATTAGTAAAACAAATTAAATTGCGGAGCAGTTGTTGCTCAAACAGGTGTCGCATAACCGTAATTGCGTATTAAAGGCCCCCAGTTTTATACTGGCACCGTCTATTCGTGGTCTAGTGGATACGTCACCGGACTGAGGATGACATGGTTCGCGGTTCGAGTCCTGCCGCGGCACTAGTGTTCTTTGGCAAGACATTAATCTACATTTGCCACTCTCCACCCATATGTTAAATGGGCAGCCGGTAGGATGCGAATGTCATGATGACTGGAATGGTACATGTACGCCTGTAAAATGGCCGCCAGATTGGAATGCTTCTTTATGGAGTGGAGAATAGGCGCTAGAAGTACAGAAGTACGGGATAATAATACACTGTAAAGCGCTTTGATCAGTTATTAACTGGAAAGGCGCCATATAAATGCAGGTATTATTATTATTACACATTATAATTATATATGTTAAGCTTATATTTCCCTGCTTGCATATAATATATTTTTCTTCAATAGAGGACCATACCTTCACTTGTATCTTCCTGGACTTCAACGACTTGTGGTTCACCTGATTCAGCTGAAATAACCACCGGTTCTCTTTCTCTAGGTGCACTTACTACCTCAGCATCTCCAACTGTAAATAAATTAGCACTGCAAATAAACTACCACTAAATAACCATCGTATTTACATTGTTGACTATTACCCCAACGAGTGACGTTCCACCACGTATTATTTCACAAATTGGGCATTTTATCAGATATTATCCTTAGAAACCTAAACTTTTCACTGTTTGAAATAATAACACTTAATTTCCCAACAATAACATATAGTACAGCATTCTCGCAAAGTTACAATAAAGAAATCAGTTTGTATGATGTATAGGCTACAATATGTTATTTTTTCATCTTGCTGTTCATAAGTGAATATCGAAACAGTATCCAGTAACAAATAAAATGAGAGTTATCCATACTTGTCTGCTTGTACACTGAGTTTTTACAAATGAAGCATAATCATATATAAAGTATATATTCAAACCCTTCTCGGTTTATTTTCGCAACCCTTCTTCGTGTTAAATTTGTAGTCGGGATATTCTCTGGAACAACCAAATTGTTCATTATAGCTTGTATTAAACAAAATAAGTGAACTTAACCCCCCTGATAAGAAATGTTAAGTGTTGAATACCAAACATTAATATTACAGCATTTTCCCGAAAAAGAGAACGCAAAGTGAAGTCAATATCTTTCAGGATAAAATAGAAGATAAGGATTTATCATACAATGTAAGTATTACCCTCCTGACTGGATGTGTCTTCAGTTTCAACTTGATTTCCTGGGTTTTCATTGACTTCAATGACGTTATCTCCATCCGGGATAACCTCCACGCTTCCTGAATCGTCACTGCTTACAACTGCATAAACAAAATATTTATTAACCTAATGATACTTCCGTGTCTTCAAATTTAGGTACTCAGATACCTTTTAAAGAATACCAAGAATATCAATTATGGAGTACCACAAGGATCTATTTTAGGTCCGCTACTGTTTTTAATGTATATCAATGATATCGTTAATGCATCACCTTTATTACAGTTAATTCTTTTTGCTGATGATACTACAATTACTAATGCACATTCTAATATGAAATCGCTTTTTGACACATTAAATACTGAATTGCCTAAAATATCATCTTGGTTTAAATGTAATAGATTGTCACTTAATGTAAAAAAAAACAATTTCTTTCATTTTAAAAGATGGAAGTCGCATTTTTATTTTATTGATATTAAAATTGATGGTAAAAGTATTGAAGAAAATTAAATTTTTAGGTGTCGTATTTCTATTTCCCGTTGTGTAGGAATTCTTTTAAAACTTAAACAATGTCTACCCTTACAGGTATTAATTATTATATATAATACTATATTGATGCCACATATTACATATTGTAATATTGTTTAGGGATAATTTAAATAAAAAATAGTTACATCCTTTTATTGCAAAAGAAAGCTATTCGCTTATGTGCAGGTGGTGGATTTTATGATCATGCAGACCCATTGTTTTATCGATTCAATACGTTGAAAATTGACGATATTCATACTTTTTAGGTATATTTCACGCATGATTACGAACTTGAAATAATTACAAATTCCAATATTTTACCAAATGATTTTATTTATATCACATTCACAGTTTTGTATTATCAAAAATTAAAATGAATTACGAAAAAACTGAGAATTAAAAACAGGCACAATGAAAACGATGATATGAGTCAGGGTTGAAGTTTGGAATTCGATTAGTAAAACAAATTAAATTGCGGAGCAGTTGTTGCTCAAACAGGTGTCGCATAACCGTAATTGCGTATTAAAGGCCCCCAGTTTTATACTGGCACCGTCTATTCGTGGTCTAGTGGATACGTCACCGGACTGAGGATGACATGGTTCGCGGTTCGAGTCCTGCCGCGGCACTAGTGTTCTTTGGCAAGACATTAATCTACATTTGCCACTCTCCACCCATATGTTAAATGGGCAGCCGGTAGGATGCGAATGTCATGATGACTGGAATGGTACATGTACGCCTGTAAAATGGCCGCCAGATTGGAATGCTTCTTTATGGAGTGGAGAATAGGCGCTAGAAGTACAGAAGTACGGGATAATAATACACTGTAAAGCGCTTTGATCAGTTATTAACTGGAAAGGCGCCATATAAATGCAGGTATTATTATTATTATTATTATTACACATTATAATTATATATGTTAAGCTTATATTTCCCTGCTTGCATATAATATATTTTTCTTCAATAGAGGACCATACCTTCACTTGAATCTTCCTGGACTTCAACGACTTGTGGTTCACCTGATTCAGCTGAAATAACCACCGGTTCTCTTTCTCTAGGTGCACTTACTACCTCAGCATCTCCAACTGCAAAGAAGTTAGCATCGCAAATAAACTACAAATTAATAAACATCGTATTCACATTGTCAACGAGTGATGTTCCACCATGTATTATTGGGCACTTTATCACATATTATCCTTGGAAACCTAATTTATTCACTGCTTGAAATAATAATAGTTAATTTCCCAACAATTACATACAGTACGGCATTATCTCAAAGTTACAATTAAGAAGGAAGTTTGGATGTTGCATATGCTAAATATTATATTTTTGTCATCTTGCTGTAATGCCGTTCATGAGTGGAATATCGAAACAGTATCCAGTAACACATGAAATGAAAGTTATTCATACTTGTACACTGAGTTTTGACCAAAGAAGCATAATCATAATTATATAAAGTATATATTCAAACCCTTCTCGGTTTTATTTTCGTGTTTAATTTGTACTCGGGATATTCTTTCGAGCAACCAAATTGTTAACAATTTAAAACATTTCTTTTCAGTGGGGTTAAATTTGGTGAGTCGATTGTGACATGCTTGTGGACAACTCTCCCGTTTGTCGAACACAAAAATATCATTAATTTGCGGTTTTCTCCGAAGCGCCTTTACCCTCGGGGCAGTACTCAAAATATATTGGATATAGCATATTGTTATAGGTCCTCATGAAAGAAAAAATCATGAGTAATACATTTTGAATTTTTTTTTAGCCATTTTGTGTGTTGGAGCGAATGGGGGACAGGTGTCCGCAACTACATCACAGTGATATTACCTATTCGGCCAATTTGAAATTCCCATATGTATAGTGATTACAACTTTAAAAAAATCATAACTTTCTTATTGTTTGTCCGATTTCGTTCAAACTTTCACCAATCTGATTCTCTAATTCTTATTCAAGGGGAGACGTTGCCTCGCCTAATATATTTTATATATAATGAGTAAATAAGCAAAATTAATATAACACAATAAAAACTACTTTCGAAAAATAAACTCAAGACAATTTCAATAGCCCTGTCTATCACCTTTAGAAATGTGCGAACATTACAATGGTGTATTACATAATCCGAACCTTATTTCTATGGGCAGTACAATAGGCCTTTGAAATTGCCCTTGAGTTTATTTTTCGAAAATAGTTCTTATCGTGTTATATGCATTATTTCTAAATAATATCTCGATTTCAAAATAGTTTCGAATGTTGAGCGTTTATAACTAAGATCAAGAGTAAATCATATAATGTCGTATGTATCTTTGTTGACACTTAAATTGCAGTTGAAAATCGTTTCAAATTTTTACATGCTATTATTATAGTCTAATAACAGTCCATTGTCGTTTCTAAATATTTGGGATTCAAAAAGCTTTTTTCCATGGCCAAAAGGCAAGGTTTGGTTTGATTGCGAAGACTGTCAAATAATTTCATGATCCTTATGTATTGCCTGTAGAAAGAATGTTCGGATTACGTAATAGGTCAATAATGTTCGCACATTTCAAAAGGTGATGGACGAAGCTACTGAAATTCTCTAAGGTTAATTTCTCGAAAGTATTTGCGATCGTGTTATTAAAAAAATATAAGGTATTGTTCAACTCAAATTCTCATCAGAATATTTAGGCCAACTTTTCATAAATGGAAATTACTCATACTGCACATTCTCCTATTTATCGACATATGTATTTCCGTATTATGTTAAATGTCTATGTTTCACATCAAAACTTCAGTATATTTTCTATGTAATTCATACGTTTTGATATATATGTTAGTTTTTTGTTCTTCAAATTTGTATTCGTAAAGAATAAGGACAATTATTATCTTCATATAGCCTCCTACAACAGTAACGCAAAGAGGACTTGTCTCACATGGCCAATACCTATTAATTGTAATTATATTACTGAGTCTGAGTTTTTTTTACTGATGTCCAGGATCACCCTGACAGTCAGGTAATTACTCTTATTCACATGAATGTTCGTAGCATATGCAAGAATTTTGAAAATTTTAATGTTTTTTTTAATCAACTCAACACTGCCTTCCCCATTTTAGGTATCACTGAAACTTGGTTTTCTCCTGACACTCTCACAAGTTTGTATGACATTCCTGGCTTTAGTTTAATTACTAATAACAGGGATACAAAAAGAGGTGGTGGAGTAGCTTTTTATGTTCCATCTAAACTTGATTTTGAGATATGCCCAAATCTTACTATTATGAATGAGAGTTTAGAAACTTTATTTGTTGAGTTGTTATTGCCAGGTATAAGAAATGTTGTTTTTTTTAACAGATGCAAACAATTCTATCCAATCATTTACTGAATAATAAATCTGTTTTTTTTAATGGGTGATTTGAATGTTAACCTGCTTAATTGTGATTTTGATAAGGTCGATGAACTTGTGAATTTGTTTATTTCATCATCTTTTGCTCCACTGGTCACTAAACCAACAAGAATAAAAACACATCTGCCACCCTTATTGATAATATTTTCTGTAATGTACAACCTTTATTAGATTCTGGTATAGTAATTTCTGATCTCTCAGACCATTTTCCTGTATATTGTAGTGTCCATTTATGAAGGCTCCAAATAAACAGTCTCGTGTGAATAGCCCTGAATATTGCTAAGTTAAAGGACGTCTTAATAACAACTGAATGGAGTGATGTACTATCAGATCAGGATGTCGATAGTTCCTTTAATAAATTCTTTGATAAATTTATGCTCTTGTATGATGAAAATTCCCTTTCGGCTTGTTGGCCATTCTAGTCGGAATAAGAATGCGCCGAAAATTCCATGGATTACGCATTCTTTGTTAAAATCAATTAATAAGAAAAATAAGCTTTTTTATAAATATAAAGTGAGGAAATGTGAAAGTTCGCGAAGGAAATATTCCAGTTATAGGGATGTTCTTACATCCGTCTTGCGCACTGCTAAACGAGGTTATTATTATAATCTATTGATAGCTCATGTAATGATATTAAGGGAACGTGGAAGGCTATAAACAGCTTGTTTTAAGGGAAGCCAAAAAGCCTGGGTATAAAAGATTTGGAGATTGATAGTTATTTGATTACTGATAAATATTGCTGAGAAATTAAATATTTATTTTTTGTAATATTGGACCGAATTTGTCAAGTGGAATACCCGATTGTCAAAAACAATTTCATAATTATCTTAAGAAGCCAAACAATCAAAGTATATTTTTAACACCCATAAACAAGAAGGAACTTTTAGATTTAATTTATGCCTTAAAGAAAGGAAAAGGCCCTTGATGCGATAATATTCGGAATGATTTAATTAAGGATGTAGCTGAAGGTATCTTGAAACCTCTTGTAAACATTTTTAATCTGTCTATTTTTAATGGGGTTGTGCCTTTGAAGAAGAAAATTGCAAAAGTTGTGCCTGTCTTTAAAAAAAGGGATGCAAAATTAATAACTAATTATCGCCCTATTTCTTTATTAACATCTTTTTCTAAGCTTTTAGAAAAGCTTGTATACTTACGGACAGTAAAGTTTTTGAGTAATGTGTTTTCACAATTTCAAATTGGCTTCAGAGAAAACCATACTACTAGCCATGCTATTCTACACTTTGATAAAATCGCGAATGCTCTTGATAACCAAATGCACACAATTGCATTTTTTTTTTTGATTATTCAAAGGCTTTTGATACTGTAGACCATAATATTTGCTCAGCAAACTGGAACATTATGGAATCAGAGGCACAGCCCTTAATTGGTTTAAAAGTTACTTGGCTGACAGGAAGCAGTTTGTTTCTGTAAATGGTACATATTCAGATTTATATGATGTAATATGTGGTGTTCCTCAGGGATCACTTTTAGGACCTCTATTATTCATTTTGTAAATTAATGATTTCCAGCATTCATCTGATGTTTTATCTGTTATATTGTTTGCAGATGAATCTAACATATTTTTCTCTCATAAAGATCCGCAAACTCTCCTGAATACTGTCAACACTGAGTTGCACAAAAATAACGGCATGGATTCATGCAAACAAACTGTCCCTTAATCGTAGGAAAACTAACTACATGCTATTTAGTAATTCAATCGCAACCCTGCCAGGTGACATCTCTTTCGATAGTGTATTGATAGATAGGGTAGTGTCAACCAAGTTTCTAGGGCTTTATATTGATGAGAATTTAAATTGGAAAACTCATATTAATAATTTATGCAAGTTGTTCTCAAAGAATACGGGTGTGCTCAATAGGCTTAAATTGTACCTCTCAACATGTATTATAAAGATTCTTTATTCAACCCTTATTTTACCTTATGTTATTTATGGTATCCCTGAATGGGGAAACTCTCTCAAGACACAATTAAATAAATTATATTTGGTTCAAAAGAGAGCTATAAGAGCTGTTTGCAATACTGGCTTTCGAGCCCATACGTCCCCTCTTTTTTATGAACATAATATTTTGAAGCTAGAAGATGTTTATCTTCTCCAATTAGGGTCACTCATGTATAATTTTCATACAGGAATTTTGCCCCTGACATTAACCAAATTGTTTCACCGGAACAACTAAATTCATAATTATTATTCAACAAGAAATGCTACTGCTCTTCATATCCCCCAAGGAAGTGCAATGTGTGCACAGAAAACACTGATCTGTACAGGACAAAAGTTATGGAATTCTTTGAACTCTACTGTAACCAGTTCTGTCAGTATTTCTGTCTTTAAGCGAAAAATGAAAGTTTATCTTTTGAATAAATACCTTTATGACAATTAGAATTATGTTTTAGCGGTAGTTGATGCTAGCAATGTATTATGCAATATGACTTTATCTACAAAATGTTCTTTCTTAATTTCATGCTCCCCTCTCTCTATCTTCGCCTCCAACCTTTAACCTATCCATTTTTTGTGTAAATAGTTTATTTTCTATAACTTTACAATTTGTTTGGTTAGCACAGTATTAGACAGTTTCCAGATTAGCTGGAATCAAGTTGTGTTTACCACTCATTGTTTACAAACATTGTTATATTTTGTTTTAATATTGAGGGACCTAATTTACAAGCCCAGCTTTTAAAGGTCTCCTCGTCTTCCTCATTATTATATTACTTTAGTTCGTTTAACATTATTTGATATATTACTTTAGTTTGTTAACTTTATTTGATATGTTTGCTTTTGTAATTGGTATGTTACGAATATATGTTGATTTTGTAAAGCAAAGGAAGATCAATAAATTCATTCATTCAATACTGTCTTTGTTTTAAGTTCTCTTGTTTCATTTTTCATAATTCAATACAGGATAACTGATACTCATATCTAATTGTCTTTTATGAATGTGAATATTAAATATATGTTTGTCACGTCTGTTTGTACATTTTAGAAATGAAATGAATAAATTTTTAAAAAATGAACTCCGGACGTAATTATCAGAAAATATTTAAAAAAATGTTTTACCCTCGTCAGATGTCTCTAAAACATCTACTTGATTTCCAGAGGTTTCCTGGACTTCAATTTGGTTATCTCCATTCTCGATGACCTGTCCGCTCTCTGTATCTTCACTGATTACGACTGCCAAAAGGGATAAATTAAAAGGAGAAGATTATTATTTAAAACTCATAAAATTATCAAAACGAAAGACATGTTCGACTTTCCCAATATAAGTTCCCGTAACATACCACAAAGTAAATGTAGACCCACTGTCACGTTTAGAAATGTATATCCCTATGTGTTTCTTTTCATTTGTTATTGATATACCCAAATTTTGATGGATATTTCGTTCTAGTCCCTCTCCCAGAATACTGAGTAGTTCCTTTATTAAAGTAAAGAAAAGGAACATTTTTATGAACATTGATGGGAATCCCCTTATGCTCGAATGACTTGGCTCTGTCGAGAGCAGCAATGAAAGTGAAATTCAACTTTAACGGCAAGTTGCCCTGAGATAAAGCTGAAAAAAATCAGAGAAGCAAACTGGTGAAAGTTTGAACGAAATCGGACAAGCAAGAAGAAAGTTAAGATTTTTTTAAAGGTAGTAATCCCTATGCATAAAAAAATTATAGGAATTTCAAATTGGCCGAATCGGTACGGTGATGTAGCGGCGAACACCTTTCGCATTCGCTCCAACACACATTAATGATTAAAATGTCGATTCATCCAAATGTATAACTGAGGAGGATTTTTTTTTCTTTTTGGACGAACGATAACACTATGCTATATCTACAATATATTTTGAGTAATGCCACGAGGGAAAGGGCGCTTAGGAGAAAACCGCAATTTAGTGATATTTTGGTGTATGACAAATGGGAAGGTTGGCCGTGAACACGTCACAATCGATTCACCCAATTGCCAATTTGAGATTCGCGTAGATGTAGTGATCTCATTTTTCGAAAGGTCATAACATTCATATTCTTTGTCCAATTTCTTTGAAACTTTCAACATCCTGTTTATCTTATTTTTCTACTTTCACACAAATCAGACTTTTACAAAGGATGGATTGCCCTTAAGGAACATAAAACATAAAACAAACTCAAGACCTCTGACAAAAATCAAAAGCAAACGAAGAATGATAAGTACTTCGCATGGAAGAACACACAATTCCTAAAAGTATTGGAAACCGTCGGCTAGAAAAATCAAGAAGCAAGAGGCTTTTGCTAAACAGTCGGGTAACGTCGCGTCGCGTTGGTAGAAATTTTCGAACATTTTTCAGGAAGGTGTCTTCAAAGGGGACAAATTGAAAAAGAGTCCATCTCGGTATGATTTTTCCCGTTTTCAGGCTAAAAACGACAAACAAGGGAATAAAGAAAACAATAGAAGGATAATGCAAAGAAAAGCATGAACTATAAAGAGAGAATAGAAGGGTAGGAAGGATGGAAGAAAATATGATGAAAGGAAACAAAGAATACAACAAAAGGAAAGTTGGAAAGTAAAAATAAGTGGATAAAAACAAAGAATAACAAAGAAAGATAGAGACATAAATGATAGAAGGATAAAGATATTAAGAGTAACATAAGGAAAGATAGAAGAGAAGATGATAATTTGAATAAAGGAATAACATAACGAAAGAAAAGATGAAAGGAAAACAAAATGACAGGATAAAAGCAAAGAATGTTTTAAGGAAAGTAAGTAAAGATGGGAAGCAGAAAATGATTTTTAAAAGAATAATATGAAAGATAGAGAGAGAAATGATAGGATAAAAAAAGTTTAACTTATATAAAGAAAGACAGAGAGACAAATGATAGAAGGATAAAGATTAACGTGAGGAAGGTGGGGGAGAAAATGATAACAGGAAACAAAGAATATCATAACGAGAGGAAGGATGGAAAGATAATTGATAGAAGGATAAAAGCAAGAAATGACAAAGCGAGAGATAGAGAGAAAAATGATAAAAAGATAAATATAAACATGAAGAAAGGTGGAAGAGAAGATGATAAAAGGGAACAAAGAATAACAAAGTGAAGATGGAACTTGTTTTCTTTATTCCCTTGTTTGTCGTTTTTAGCCTGAAAACGGGAAAAATCATACTGAGATGGACTCTTTTTCAATTTGTCCCCTTGAAGACACCTTCCTGAAAAATGTTCGAAAATTTCTACCAACGCGACGCGACGTTACCCGACTGTTTAGCAAAAGCCAAGCAAGAAGTAGACCAATAATTACATGAAGGAGAATTATAGGCAAATACCTAAAAGACGGAAATACATCATGGGGTCCAGCAAAGTCAAATAGCCTTAGAACATGTAAAAAGAACGCAGAGGACGAAACTTGCGGATCTTTGTCCTCCCGAGGACGGAACAACCTACGGTCTAAGTGTGAAAATGATGTACCAATTTTAAGGACATGGTGACACGTTACAAATAGTCGTTGAATTGATTGCCTCTCATATGACATCGAAATGGCGAAATGATAAAAATATCAAGAAAAATGTTGGCAAGTTAAAAACAAGATCAACAACGATCTTAGATCTTACCTTCACCGGAATCTCTCTCGATATCGACTATTTGTGTATCACTTGGTTCAACGAGAACTACTTCTGGGCCTCTTCTTCTAGGTTCTTCTACTTCCTCAGCGTTTCCAACTGAAAATGATTACGTAACATTGGTCCACAATAAAAATAATAATGTACTACTACATTACTACTACATGTATATACTACTACCACTACTACCACTATTACTTATTATTATTATAATCATGACAACAATAATAATTATGATGATAATAATTATGATGATAATAATTATGATAATTATGTCAATAAGTACAATAATCATAATCATAATGATACTAGGGGTGTCGACCCGTGTTCAGGGTTCCGGGGGGGGGGGGTGACCGGCGATCAGGGGCGTCGCTAAAGGGGGTGTGGGGTGTCACCCCCCCCCCCCCCCCACTCATAATTGCTGTCGGCCAAAAAAAAAGGAGGGGGAAAAGGGAGAGGGCAAAGGAAAGGGAAAAGGGGAAAAGAGAAAGGAGGAAAAAAAGAAAAGGAAAAAGAAAGGAAAACAAAAACAAAGAAAAGAAGGAAAGGAAAAGTGAAGGAAAGAAAGAGAGGGAAAAACTCCCTCGCTCGCAAAAACACAGGAAAATTAACCCGTTGACCACTGAATTATTTAGGTTTAATACACGAGCCACCCGGTTCCCGTAGTATATATGGGTTAATATTCGGGAAAACGCTTCCCCCTTCGGCAATAGGTTGCAGCCCACCCCCGAGGATTTTCAAAGTTCTGATACTCGGGCAGTGAAGTAATTATGTAACTTCTGTACATTTTCACTACGAATCGCATCGCTCGCTCGCATAAATTTAGAAATTGAAAAGTCGATATTCAGGCAAAAGGCATCAGCCCCCTCCGTGCCAAAATGTGCCTGTATGATCAAAATCGCTACATATGTGATTTTCGTTCATTATTCGTGGGGTGGAGATGTGCAGCATTTTTGTCGCCAAATTTGGGTGTCACACCCCCTCCCCCTCCCCCCCCCCCCCCCATCCATTCAAAATGTTCTAGCGACGCCCCTGGGCGAGGGTGTGAGAGGGGGTATCCCCCTCCCACGCCAGGGACTTTTTCAAAAATCTGCCTATAAAACTTGCATTTTAGAGCATCCCAAAATGGTTTTCTGTGTGGACAATGAACGGAACTCCTTAATGAGAATAACAATGCGAGTGAACGCATTTTCTTCGATATTTTTGCATTGAAATGAGTCATTTCCTTACTTCAAATCATTTAAGAATGTGATGGTGTTTCAAGATCATACATAATGAGTTGAATAATCATTCATTAATGTATCATAAATGTTATTTATTTTATCAAAAAAATATTCGTTATAATTGTTATCACAAGTGATTTTTGTACAAGTAATGGATAAGGGTATACAGTACCAATGTCCCATAATGTTGAGTTTCTATAGCTTTTGCGTTCTTCCGTTATATGAATAAAAAATGCCCCTTTTTGTTGATGTCCCTCACCTTTGAAGACGCTTCGCCGCTCCTACTATTGGTTCCAACTTTGAGCCTTTAACACACATATAATTATATTCCCTTCAAAAAAAATAATTCTAAAGAGTGCATGAAAAAGTATCTTTCTTCGGATGATGTTAATATTTTACAAACCTTCATTCGCAGGCAGCTCCGATGTTTCAACTTCGTTTCCTGGGTTTTCCACAACTTCTACTCTGCTTTCTTCATTCTGTACTTGTGGACCTCCTAAGTTTCCAGGATTGACGGCTATATTTCACATAATATAGGCATAAATATGACATAGACAAGTATGGAACATAGTGATAAAAAATAGTGTTGTATTGTAATAACTAAGGTAGCTACTAGCAGCCGTTAAGTATTCGTCATTGTTTGGACTTACAGTTTTGATCTTCTCACGGAAATAATGAAATAATGTAACAATGACTGTAAATATCTAAGGCTCGATTTCCTAGTAGCTCAAATGAGATTTCGTGAGAAACCATGAAAGTTACCCCCATATTTCACTGTCATAGGAATGCAATATCCCTGCAGCTTTAATGAAAATTACACCTTTTATTAAGAATAAAATACAAGTGTCAATCATTTATGGGCACATAAATGTGATATTTATGGTACATGTAAATTCACCACTAGTCATTTTCGTCACGATGAAAATATCGGAACAGTGATTCCAAAACTACGGGCGTCTCTTCAGTGCGTCCCCAAAAAAGTTAAGAGACAGAAAAAGTCTCCCCAAATAAATGTTTCAAAATATTTGTCGGAAAGTTTTATACAGGTTGATAGCTTAGGGCCTCTTCTATCAAATGACACAAGAAGACCTAGCGATACTCGACTGAGCAAAAGTGACTTTTGGGAAAGGATGCAAAATCCAGACTCGACAAGAATTAGCATTTTGTTCTGGCTGGTATTAAAGGAGAATTAAGCCCAGAATATAAATGTACTTATGTTCAAAGGTGTAATCTATTCCTTGTTGTTGCCCTACGTAGTTTTGCATTAAAATATACGAGATGGGTATAAATCAGGATTTTCTCAGCAAGATTTATCGTCTGCTAGCGATACCAGGGGGCTGCCATTTCCTTGATGTGTACATAAAGATATTTTTAATCCGAATGCAAAATTGTCTTTCTTCCTGATACAAAATTCCATTTCAGATATATACATAAATTTTAAATTACGATTTTACTAAATATCAATCTATTTTCTTGATACTATGACGTACGTGACGGAGCGAATTAATTCAAATTTATGGATGATGACTTTCCCGAGCGTCAATAGTGACAAACTATGCATTCACCTGCTTTGAGATAATGGACTTCAAAAGTCAGAATGCGCGTTGTATAAATTATGTTCTGCTCTGCCAGGCAAGACCAAGAAATCGATTTCTAGTTAGCAAAACCGAAGAATTAAAAAAATTTCAAATTTTAAAATATATGTATACACCTGTTATGTATTTTCCATCATAATTGGGGCTTTTTTTATAATGAATAGAAGCAATTTAGCTCGTGGATTAAAAATATCTTCATGACCGGAACGGTCTCCAATGGTTCATGTACAACTCCGTGTCATCAAGAAAATGGCAGCCCACATGAAGTGGTAGCAGATGATACCGTGTGCTAGAATGTCTTGATTTAAACCCTTTTCTGATATTTTATTTCTAAAGTGATACAGGTCAATGGTTAAGAATATATTACACCTTTGAACATAAGTACATTTATATTCTAGTGTTAATTCTCCTTTAACATGTTTTGAGAACCGTTAAAAGTTGATAGTTAGAAAAAGTCTTCCCACATGAACATTTTGTTCATACCTATGGATAACTTAGGATCTCTCCTATCAAATAACCCCAATTTTACGCTTGAGTGAGCACACGCCATTGTTGTGAAATGGTGCAAAGTCCATGATTGACAAAAAAAAATTGTACTGGTTCTCGCTGGTATCAGCAAAGTTGAGAGTCTTGAAAAGGCTTGGAAATCTTCATATTCTGATTATTAAACGGCAATTTATGAAAGGGTAGGCTTCTGTTTTCTGTAAATCCTGACATATCCCATTAAAACTTCATGGTTGACTGAGAAAGACAGCTTAAATTAAAAACTGGCCTAAATTAATATTTCAAAACAATAAAGTAGTCTATTGCTCACTGAAGCATAATAACGTTGATGAGATATGTTTGTTCACCCAAGCATAAATAATGCCAGATATTTATGAGTCATTTGATAAAGGAGACCATAAGCTATCCACAAGTATGAAAATTGGCTTCAAATATATTTGGGCAGACTTTTCCTGATTGTAATTTTTTTTCTGGGACGCACTGTAGAGGTTGATGTGTACACGCATGTGCGTAGGGGAAATGCCCCATTTAAAATTATCCGTCCCAAAAGTTAGAATTTGTATATCATGCATTTAATTGCTCTAGCAACAACCTTGACTACCTAATCTGACATTCCGTGTCAGGCTCCGAAACTAATTGATGTCCATGTCGTAATCCCCTGAAACGATACATGAACTGAAATGGGCTTTATTTAATCAATAACGTCACACACCCTCAGGTTAAGATATACATCATGATATGCAAGACTAGATGAATGAAGACAAACGATACTCCTTTTCCAACTAATTCCTCTATATATTTGCCTGCTTGAAATAGAATGATACCTGTTCCTGACGGACCACTTGCAATGTCCTCCACGTTGGTCTCTGCTTCATCAGCTGTGGCCACACCTGGATCTGAAGACAAGATGAAGGACATCAAGGAAATGAGCAAATATCTAATAGAGACATTACACATAAGCTGATATGACCTTACCATACTAAGAATATAGCTTCTCGAACACTTTCCGAGTTCATTGTTGATTATTTCAAGATACGTCTCTCGCCGACTTTCAAGATCGTAAACATTTTCCATCAGGTCTGAAGCTCCAGTTTTTTTTTAAAATCAAGTCTGGGTTGTATCAAGTCTGGAGTAGTTAACTTAGTCCTTTGCAAGACATGGGTTGGGTGAGGTGGGTGAGGAGGGGGAGGAGGAGGGGGGCAGTGTACCTCTACCATACTCGGTAAAACACAGTTTTATTGAGGGGAGTGGAGTACTACCCTATCTTCTTTCAGATCAGAGTCAAACCCTTCCATCTGAAACCAGGCTTGAGCTTGGGAGTTCCTGTAATATTTTGTTATAAAATCGTACATGTGGGAAATCATTTTTGCCGAGCTATCCTGCATTGTTTCTAGATTGCTCTACAACCAGCTGGATGTTTAAACTCGACAAAGTACGGGATATTTCTCATATTTGGCAGCATAGGCGATGTTCATTTTCAGCAGAGCCTTATATTCTTGCTTTGCTTGAATCGAGCATTGTGGAAAAATTTCAAAATGATATCAGACCAGAAATTTACAAAGCCAACACTGAATTATTATACTTGTAATAATTCATAATCATGCCAACCAATCTATTCGAGCCTTCCCCTGGCATACACAGTGCATGGTTGTCTTCACAGGTCTAGATTTTAATCATCACATCAATTTTATTGCCGTCAAAATGACGTTACTGTAAGTGCATACAGTTGTAATTTCATAAGCTACAGAATCTGTCTTATAATATTCAACTCTTTGCCCATGTGGACAATGTATTGTCCAATATCTAGGAGCATTAATTATGATGGTTTGACTGACAAGATTATTTCATCGGTTTGAATCATTGAAGCTTATCTGCTTACTTTTGTTCATAAAGTACTTACCATTATTAATGTCCTTATATAGATAACCGACATGAAATTACATATAGTCTGAAATCCAAAATTATTTCTATTTTTTGCATCTATCTAATCAGTTCGCTAGGAGGACGAAATTCGATTGTATACCAAATATATCTACTTAAAAATGCACTCCTTACTATTGAGCCAAACCCAGCTACTTTTTAAACTACCTTTTTTCGCACCTGCACTTTGTGACTCTACGAACTGGTCTCTGTGTATATTCTATTGTGCATTTACTGGATTGCTACACAATGTTCCTATTATCTCAATCATAAAACTGTTAAAATGCTTGATGTTATGAAATGCGGGGGGGCGGGGAGGGGGGGAGGGGGGCTTACAAAGCTAGGTGATGAAATGTAGTATTCTCCATACCTTTCATGGTTGAACTCTTTCCGTATTTAAAGTTAGTTCCCATATATACATAATTACATTTAAATCTTACAGGGGAAAAAATGGCTGCAGTCATTTTTAAAGAAACATTTAAGTGAAGCCTTCGTTCTTTTCCATTGTGCCTTCCATGTTACAGATGTTACCAAGGAGTCAACTCCTTGATGTTACGTAGCAATATAAAGTGCATACTGCAAGAACTGTTATGTTTTAAACTTAATGAACGTACGCGTGTCTAGGGAATTTGAGCTGATGATGGTGAGTGGGTGGGTGTGGGTTTAAATCTGTGCGTGTATTCCACACCTTTCTATATCTCTGTTAGACAAATCCACATTGAAATAGTTCTCACACATTTGTAAACGGGTTGATTCAACCTACCTAAATCCTGGTTAATAAATGTCTTCAGTGTTGAGCCTCAACACTCGACACGGAATAGAACATTATATTTCTAATCCATTCATTAATCAAAATCTCTACCATTATTTTGAATACCCAGGTTCTATATCGTTGGTAGACTCAAGTACTCTCTTTACAGTCTCCCAACTTCACTATCTTTGGGTCTCGTTCCTGTCTCTTCTGTAAGACCAAAATCTCTACAATTGGAAACTCATGTACACTTTCCCCAGTGACTTCATATTCACTATCTTTGGGTGCAGTTTCTATCTTTCCTATTCGTTCGAGATCTCTACCATTGGAAGATACAACTTCTGTCTCTCACCTATCTTCATCTTTATCAAATTCAGATTCAGTTTCTACTTCTTCGGTTCTATCAAGTTCTCTAATATAGGAAGACTCAAATCCTGTCTCTCCCGGGTAATCATATTGATCACCTTCAGATACAGTCTTTTCCTCTACCTGCAGATTACGCACTCTCTTCCATGGAGGATCCAGTTTCCGTTTCTCCTATTTCTCTTTCTTGGTCAACATCGGGTTCAGTCCCTTTCATCTCCTTTTTGAGTGCGAACTGTATCCTTTTGGTATTCATCTTCCGTTTCTCCTTTTTTATGTTCTTGTTCGTCAATGTAGGGTTCAGTTCTTCCCTCTGTTAGCTGATTGGGGACTCTATTCCTCAGGGAATTTATCTTTTTCTTCTCCTTGATCAACATCGGGTTCAGTCCTTCCCTCTTCTTCTTGATTAAGGACTTTATCATCAGGATATTCATCTTCTGTTTCTATTTCCTCTTGTTGGTCAGGTCTGGGCGAGTTCCTTCCTCTTCCAGCTGATTGCCGACTCTATAATTAGGAAATTTATCTTCTGTTTCTTCTAATTCCAACATTACTTCTTGATAAACATCGGGTTCAGTCACTTCCTCTTCTTGCTGATTGCTGACTCTATCGACATTGACTTTCTCTTCGGTTCCCCTACTTTTTCTTGGTCAAAAGCGGATTCATTCATTTTCTCCACATGGAATCTATCTTCCGTTCCCAAATTTCTTTTTCTTGGTCAGTGTCGGGGTCAGTTCCTTTCTCTTCAAGCTAATTGCCTTCTCTGTTGACACCGGGATTTGCGTAGAGTTGCGCAGGGAGCACGCCAAAATTCGCTGTGTACTCATGAAAAAACTAATGATGGATCGGCGTAGTCCCTGCGTAGGGTAGCGTAGGGTTGCGTAACTTGTCCACTTACACTTACGTAGGTCAGGCGTTAAGTCTGCGTAGAGTTGCTTACGACTGTGTATGGATTCTGTGCGCAAGCGAAGATGAAAAAAAAAGGGGAAAAAAGCATTATTAGGCCTACAGCATATTCCGCTTTATGAACTTCTCAAGCAACTCTTGCATGCTGTCCGGAACACTATACTGCTGTGAAGTAGAATCAAAAGATAATGAGTTGTTTAAAGGGATACTCAACCGCAGATTGTGGACGTTTTAATGCCACGAGAGGGCACCATGGTCGTTACCTGATCATGCCGTTGCCCCTCGGGGCGCAAACCTCGGATAGACTGGTCGCCGCACAAACATATATACGCTCCACCTGAGCTCGAGCTCTCGTGCGAGATTCGGTCGGCTTCGTGCAATCGAAATATAATCCCACTTAGTCCAACGGACGCGTTCGACGCACAAACTTTGTGTATGAGTGAATGGGGCTTACGCAATCCCGACTTTCCCCACGGCCGCCCGGTGGCGTATCCCTTTAAGTCCATTCCAAAAAGCTGTTATCCTTCGGCATTTGGAAGCCCTAGAAACTCTAATGGCAGAGCACCAATGATTTAATTTCAAATGGGACGAATCTGTTCAAACTAACAGTCAAGTGAATAATAACTGATGAAAAACAGTAGGATCCAGAATGAGTACGCCAAATATAAGTACCTATAAGCAACTATACGCAAATGTACGCCAGGTCTACGCAAGTCTATGCAATTCTACGTCGGTATATACGCCACAGTACCCAACAATACGCCATTCCATGCGCAAGTCTCAAAATGTGTTTCGAGAAACCGGGGCATTTTGGCGTGGTGTTGCGTAGGAATGACGTACAGTGGCGTAGTGTTGTGTAGGCTTGAGAATAAACTGCGTTCTCTGGCTCTACGCAGACAGTACGCCAAAAAATTAAACATGTTTAATTTTTGAGCCCCTCCCGCGTACCTACTTTGCGTTCCTTGGCGTATACTTGCGTAGACTTGCGTAGGCACAGCGTATGGCAGCGTACTGTTGCGTAGTCGCTACGCAACACTACGTAACTCTAAGCAATTCTACGCAACTCTACGCAAATCCCGGTGTGAAAACCCCTTTAGGATAATCATCTGTTTTTCCTATTTCTTCTACTTGGTCGACGTCAGGTTCAGTCCATTTTTCTTTTTGTTGATCGCGGACTCTATCCTGGGGGATTTTATCTTCTGTTTCCCCTATTCCTTCTTGGTCAATCAACACCGGGTTGGGTCCCTTCGTCCTGAGGGAATACATCTTCTGTTTTTCTGCTCGCTTAACATCGGGTTCAATCCCTACCTTTTTATATCCTCAGGGACTTTCTCTTCGATTTCCCCTGCTTTTTTTCTGGGTCGAAATCGGGTTCAGTCCCTTCCTCTCCATGTTGAATATGGGCTCTATCCTCAAGGAACTTATCTTCTGTTTCTTTTTTTTTCTTCTCATTGGTCAATACCGGGTTCTGTCCCTTCTTCATGTTGATTTCGGACTCAAATCTCAGGGATCTTCTCTTCCGTTTCTCCTATTTCTTCTTCTTCTTTAACATCAGATTCAGTTTCTTCCTTTCGTTGTTGATTACGAATTATATCCCTGGGGGGATTTAATTTTTGTTTCCCCTATTTTTTCTACTTGGTCAACGTCGGGTTATTAAGTACCTTCTTCCTGAAATCACATGTGTCCTTCCTTTTGGTCATCGTCGAGCTCAGTTTCTATCTCTTCTACTCGATTACAACCTCTATCATTAGTCGAGGTTTCTCCTTCTGTGTCTCCTATTTTACTTCCTTGGTTATTTTGTATCCAGTTTCGGTAGCGTTGTTCTATAACGAAAATTATGTATCTTCCATTTCATCTTCCCGGTCAACCTCGTGTGCAGTTCCCATTTCTTTTGGTCTGTAACGAACTCTCCAATTAGAAGATGGTAATTTCGTGTCACCTAACTCGTTGATTTGGTCATCTTCAAGCTCAGTCTCCATAATTATCTCTCGTTCTGTTAAGATCTTTACTCCTCAATGATCAATGTCCCTGTCCTCTCCCTCCTTCTTCAGGGACACCTTCGCTTTTGGTCTCCTTCTCCTCACTTTGATTGCGAACCCCGATGTCGGTAAGTTTATCTTTCTGTTTGTCTAATTCATGTATTTGTGAGACATGACCAGCTCAGTTTTTCCACTCCTGTCCGATTGCGGAATCTAACAGTGCCTAACATACCAAATGACTGTGCAAAAATTCACGGTTCAGTGAGCACGAAGTGGAAATTGCCAAACTGCAGTTTTGACATCATTCCCGTGGTAAATTTTATCTTATGCGTTTAAATTCATGTTTTGGATAGGTGTTTACGAGTTTTGCAAACAATATCCATTCAGTTAAATACTGATTTAAGTGTGGACCTCATGTACTTTCAGTAAAATTGCTGGCGATGAAAAATATAATGTATCTTACTACCACAAAGTCGCATAAAATGTATTTTTGTGAAATCATGAACCTTTCTTCTTTTACAAAAAAAAATGGTATTCCCACTTATAAATAACTCATTGACCGTCTAAAATATCAGACTGAATATAATGGTTTTGTTGTATTTGTAATTACTAAACATTACAGGGGCTTTTTTCCTGATAGGCGGCTTCTAAATAGCCTACGTACCGTTTTCATCTGCTTTCGCTTTAGTGTAATCAGGAACCTCCTACTGTCTGAGAGAATCAGGCAGATTTGAAAAAGTCGGAAGATATATTTTGATTTTGTGGTATATACAGGGTATATCCTACGAGAATGATGTTAGAATTTTCCGTTCATAATTCCATTCATAGTTATCCCTACCCCTTAAAAATAGCCTTTATACCTATCAAGGACATGAATTTTAAAATTTAATGCTATTTTCATTCAGAGTAAAAATGTATTTAGAATTATGCCTTCTTCCTAAGAACCGTACAGACAATATTTAACATAAAGTGATGGATCATTCCAGTATTATTGTAGGGTCGATGCCAATTTTCAAGAAGATTGAAAAATGCCCATTTTGGGTAATTTTTGATGTAGTATATCTCAAATGGCCCAACTTTTTTAAAGTTGGTTTTGCCATGAGATATGGGTCAAATGTAGGTTAATCCATTTCTGGTTTCAAAACTGTGGAGTGTCTTTTAAAATTTCGTCATTAGCCGCTTGAAATAGGTCATTTCCGCGAAAAGCTGAAAATTGTCTTTTTTGACCTAGTTTTTTTTATTTCTAATTTCATCATTTATGCCTAACATTAAAATTGCTACACGCTGCTTTGATAGCATGATTAACCTATTTTATTATACGGATCGGAAATATGGGATGGACAATGGACAATTTTAATTGTCAGTTTTTATATTTTTTAGGAATGTACATCCATAGCTCTTCCTTCTGACAAAATTTGGTCCCTCGGCTTCAAGGGGAAAAAATATACGCCAATTTTTAGGGGCGTCTGACACCCCATTCCGACGGAATTTTTGTCGGATTTTAGTGTTTTGTAATGTCCAGTCATACTGCTTCCTACTTAAAAAGTTTGGTGCATGAGGGAGATGGGGTAAAAATCGACCCGACTTTGGGGTCTCTTTGGGTGCTCTGGGGGCTGAACCCGGCGACTACGTTCAAGGCTGACATTTTTGTCAATGACTTAGATGGTCTAATACCCCCATCACACCAAGCTAGTTCTCACAATATTCTGGAAAATGTTGCCAAAACGGGCTCAAACGGTGTGCGAACGGAGTAAACGTAGTAGTAACTGTTTGTTAAGGAACTTAATGGACGGGCTCGGACTGGCTTGGACGGGAAGGGTGCTCTAGAACTTTGAGCCTGTTCAAAAATTCCCCCGTCCTAAAATTAGACGGAGTGACAACGAACTTGAACTACGAACGGGGTTGCCGTACTTCGATCCTACTAGGGACGAGCTACAACGTGACGTGGTCGAGCATCAATTACCAGTACGAGCGGGTCAGTTGCCAAGCAGACCCAACTCGACCGCACTACGTCTTTAGTACGTTAGCTCGACCGGGTCCGTTGCTAAACAGACCCAACTCGACCACACTATGTCCTCAGTATGTTCAAAATAAATTCACACGTTTTCCGGATGAGTTGGCGACACGTTTCTACATGGTTCTATAAGTTCCCAGTAGGTTCTCAGTAAGTTTTACTCGTTTTGCTCGAGTCTGTCGTTCTCACGCAGTTGCACCCCGTCTGCAGTACGCTCGGACAAGGTAAGTTATAAACTTCTTCGTCCTCAGCTTGGTGTAGAGTGTCCTCAGGCTGGTATACCAGACGATCAGCTCCTCACTGTTTACGTCCATCTCCTCTGCTTGCTTCTGCCACAGGAAGTTTTTTTAGTCGTGTCTTTATAGGCCTCAATTTGTTTTTTGTTTGTTATAATACAGGACTTCATTGGCCTTGACCAATAGCTATTTCTTGATCAGGGTGAGGTCGGTATGAGTTTCTGTTTTTTCATGGAATTCTGCTGCTCAACTTTGGCCAGATCTGGCTGGCCTTCAGAGGATCGAGAGCTTGGGGATCTTTGGGTATAAGAACTAGTGGCTGCTTTCCCATGGCCAGTCCTTCTGGCACTTTTCTATGGAGGCATAATGGAACACAGAAGGGCTGACAATGCAATTGTTGTTGTATGTCTTGATCTCCTTGAAGCGTCGAACGGGAATGAGGAGCGGGAAGAACGCGCTGGAGTTTTATAGCCCTCAAGCCAGGACGGAATTAGCACTAGGAGCGCGTTCGAACGCACTAAGAACGGGATGAGGACGAGTTAAACCGCCTCAGAATGGGGTGGTCGAGTTACAAACTAGTTAGAACAAGTTGCGAACTAGTTAAAATGGGTTGGGAACGAGGTAGAACTAGTTAAGAACGGATTTAAACTGACGGCGGACGGGCTTGAACTGCTTGGAAATGGCAAATTTACCCGATCTGAACTTGATATGAACTGACTGTGGACTGGGTACAGACAAGATGGACGTATTGAAAACCGTTTATGAAGGAACTAGGAACGTTTTAGAGCCATAAAATACATGTAACAGTCTAAAGGTCCACTGCGACCCAAATGCAAGTTGATTTCTGTTGATGTGCAGGGATGCACACCACCTCATATATTGTTATTCAAACATCTAAATATGTTTCATAGATTTTGAAATATTTTTGGAAATCATTTTCTCAAACATGCTAAGCTCCATCCTAAAAAAATGCTCCAGATCTCACTCATGCAGTGACATCATCTGTCAATCATTAGTGAGCTAAGGAGAGACAGTGGTATGTAGCTTTGCCAGAGATGACCATCTGTTCTATTAGACCATACAATGCCTACATAGTAGTTGCTATGTCAGACATGCTGCAGTATCACCAATAAAATAATGGTAATGAGAGGTATTGTTCGAAAGCATGCAATTCTATTGTAAGCATGTGCTGAACTGGGGAAGTTATATTCCACTGTCTATTGTAGTTTGTTAGTGTAGCTGACTCATGATTGACAGATGTCATTGCAAGAATGAGATCTGGAGCTCTTTTAGGGTGGAGCTTAGGAGGTTGGAAAAATATTTTTAAAAATATTTAAAATCTATAAAACATATTTAGATGTTGGAATAACAAAATATTAGTTGTTGCATCCCTGCACATCAACAGCAAAAAGCTTGCATTTGGGTTGCATTTGGTTGCAGGGGCCCTTTAAATATTCCCGGTTTCCACTTGAATTGCATTAATATTTCACCATTACATAAATTATGCTTTCTTTCCAAATTTGCACAGGTTTGGTGGAATAGGGTTAAAACTACTTTGAATTCACATTTGTCAGTTTGTAAATATGACAACGTTGAATTCTTGTTTATATAAGATGCGCAGCATAATTCCGTATCAAGTTTATCAAAATTGAAATTACGAAGGCACTCTATGACCAAGTATTGGCAAAATCAATGTGGAGTTATGTATTGGATTCGGGTGGATATAATAGGTTAAACCTTCTTTGTTTAAAAATATGAAGACTGGCATGTCTTAAGCACACCTTCACATAGGTAGAGATGATTATTCAATTCTTTAAAAATCAGATATTTAAAGTAGTAATTGATAAGGCATCCTGTGGCCAGGTTAAACTAGAGATGAATTTTAGATTGATAATGATATTCACACATAGTACCCTACACAAAGACGTGAAACATAGGTTAAACAGCAAGTGATACAGAGCTAATAAAAAAGCAGAAAGGAGTAACTTTTGAGATATTGGGAGACAGAGAAAGCCAAAAAGCAGATACCACTTACCAGAGGATGACCTTTGACATAGCTTTTCAAATTAACTCGTCATAAACATCGGCCCCTATTTACAGTATATTGTCTTTGAAACCCAATGTACTTTTAAAAACTTATGTTGTAGAGAATCCTTTATTTATCTAGGATATTTGTCATGTGTTATGTATAAAGTTTGATTTCAAATATATTTCTAATAAAATAAACATTCAAAGAAATTTATATAGTTATTTTCCCGTATATCTTTTTATTCATTTACTTACATATGACGCATGAATGACTGATGCATAACATTACTCTTGTGACTGATTTTGTAATTTTGGTATCAGTATAGGCATATCAAAACGTATTTTGAAGGTAAAAAGCTATTTATGTTCAGCCCTGCAGATACAAGGTTTTCCATTTTCATTCGATTTACCTTACTGGGTATGAGGGTGTAGGCTTACCCATTCCAACACCGCTGACTTTTATTTCATTTTTGATGGATACATATCTATGAAAAAAAAATTGAATCTTGAATTTATTGAATAAATGTTGTTTTATAGTTTGTCCTTATCTAAATGGTCAAAAGAAAAACAGGAAGGGATTTGGCGTATAAATACTGAGGATAACACAGTTTACAATTCCCTTCACACTTCTTCTTTAACCCCCCCCCCCACCCCACCCCTCTTCCCTTCTTCTCTTTTTCTCTTTGTCTATCTCTTTATGTCTTCTTACCTTAGTATCTCCCTCTCTCTCCTCTCTATCCTTGACCGAAATTTATTCTGCCGAGGTATTCCGTTTTAAACAAAAATTCAGTATATCAATAAATCTGAATACATATTTGTTTCTAGTGCTTAATTTCCCCTCAGGAGCGGTTATCCTTCTTACTACACCAAGATTATAAAGGTAATGGGATCAGTTTTAAAGTATTAATTTATCTTCTCCGGTCTCTTGTAATATATATGCTTAGCTAATATGATAAGAATTCCTGAAAAAATGTAAGCCCATAAAACAGTAGCGTTTGACTGACCAGGGCTCTGTTTCATAAAAGTTCCTATCAGTAACAAGTGTGACATTTCTATAACAAATTCCTTCACAGCCAATGAAATGCCACAAAATTATTGTAACTTGTTGTGATGAATTCTTTTATGAAACAGGGCCCAGAAATAATTTACAAACACAACAAATACAAATACAAAGACACACACACAGCTAGTACAGGATGGACAGTGAGTTTAATTTTACACAACAGGGGATAAAGTTAGGGAACCAGTTAGGGAACCGACAAAGAACATTTTGAACGAACAAGCAAACAAACATAGAAAGCAAAAACTTCCCGCTACAGAGATCATTTGAGTACAATAAATGTTATAGTTAGAATAAGGAGTGCGTTTTACATAATAAGTCAGTTAATCACTTTAAACAATTGCTTATATTTCCTTAAATTTATTCTTTTTTTGGGGGGGGGGGGGCGGGCTCACATTACCAGTTACCAAGAGGTTATACTTATTTATTGCCAGAATGCTGGATATTGTTGGAAGATGTTATTTCTTCTTTTTTTTAATTGGTATGGATGAAAAATAGGTATATCGAAATTTTTTTTTTAATAGAACATCACACTTTGTGTATAAAAGGCGAAGAAACCCAAGTGAGCCTGCTACAGAAAAATGGGGTACTTTCGGATTTAAGGTACAACCCTGTTTTCCAGCTATTTTATTATCGCTGTCATAGTCTTTTTAAGGGGCGCAAAATGACGAGCTCTTGTACTTGTATATTGAACAGAAAATATGAGGCATTTTCAGAAAGGAGGATTCATAAGCAGACTCCAGAATGATAAACGACAGAAAAGTTGAAAAAAGGGTAAGAAAAATAAAAGAACGTGAATAACTTATGAAACAATGTTATCCAAAATATTGTATAGTGTTATTTTCATAATTATTAATCCCTATGATAAATCTCAGATTAGATTTTAAACTGATGTTATAAGCATAACGTTAAAAATTAACTTGAGGCATTCACTGCTTACCAAGTTTCAAATTTTGTTGCTTATTGTTCCGCAGAAACAAATATATTAATTTGAAGAATTAGAATTCAGATGGAATAACTCGTCCATTCAGGACGAGGTCGGAGAGTCAGAGTGTTTCTTGAAAGGACATATACACCGTACACGTACACATAAACATAAATTCCCCACATACCAGACGGTTCGACACAACTTCGCAAAAGCGAGTACATGAAGCAAATACGCCGAAAACGGCGTATAACGCACGATGAATATATAGCCCTCATCGTTCAATGCGAGGCAGTGTGCACAAAAGGTATGGGCAAAATGTTGCACAGTCAACCTACTGTTGATATATATTTTTTGAAAACAATGCTGCGTCAAAATATTTTTCAAAGTCCTTGAATGATTCGTCATATGAAATAACTTTTAAATGACAAACATATATATCCACAGCATGCATTATATCTTTTTAAAAAGAGATTTATATATCAACAACAGGTCCCCTTTGGAAGATTTTCACCATGTCTCTTGAACACACTGGGCTCTATATTCATTGTGCGTTGATATACGCCGTTTTCGGCGTATTTGCTTGTGCTCGGTTTTCCGAAGTCGAGTCGGACTGCCAGGTGACAATACGATAAAGAGGCATACAAGGCGACACATGACCAGACAAAAGCTGTACGAACAATATGGACATGAACTTCCTGTTGTAATCCTGATGTAGCCAAAATAGTTCTCATAAATTTCGATTTACTCATAATTTGAAATAATATGAAATGACTTTTGTTTACTTCATACATATACCGTATATATATATATATATATATATACTGGTTTTATATTTTGTGTCTCCATATGCCAACACATGGATTTTAATCAAATATATAATTATGTGTTTATCTTCTTCTTTTTTTAAGAACTAAAACTAATTTGGAAAATACAAAGGGCTCAACACTCTGAATACGTAAAGTATACATAATATTATAGCCCTTTACTCATTCAATGACGAATGGGGTTTAATTTGACCATGTGAGATGGACGAGCCATGATTTTAAGACTTTACATCTAATACCCCTAGATGATATTGTCAAAATGATATGCTTGATGTTAGAATTGTGAACCAGCCAAATAACAAAGATAATGATAATAATAATGCTACTAAATGTTAATGCTTGTGATATTGAGGATTATATCAATAACGAACGGCTTTACGACCAATCATTAAAGATAATTCCCTTTATCTTGCAAACTTATATATTATATTCACGCCTATCCCCTAGATTCTGCTTGTGTTTCATCACACTTAGCTACGTTTTGAAGATTCTCGTTCTCAGGCAAGTTACCAACCTGCATGATTCGGGAAGGCAAAAAGGAGGAGAGAGAAAGAAAGAAAACCTCTGTAATCGCTTTATTTACAATCACTGCATTTGGGAAGAAACTGTCTATAGAAACTAGTCTGTTTGGTTGATTACGATGTAAACAGGACCTGTTTTGGATTATGACGTCTTGCAATCATGAAGATTACAACAGATTATTTAAATCTTGCTGAAAATCACAAGTGAAGACAAGTACTCGACAAAGGTAAGGGTAAATGGGATCCACAAAATATACTGAACCAAAGAAAGTCAGTTCCTCCCGACGCGTTCTAATATAACTCGAGGAATATTTGATGAATTTCGTTCATTCAAAAAAGCAAAGTATGCAGAATTGTAGGATTTCCAATTGTATACTCTTTTCAGTTCCTTCTACCTTTTGTCCATGTAGAGGCGCATGATTTATAATTTTTTTTTAAACGTCTGCGTTAAAAATCAAGATTTTCACTGCAGTTTTGTGAATTTATATCACGAATTATGCATCTTTATATGAACAACACGATTGAAAAATGTTCAATTTCTGAATCTGTTGTTTTATACAGACCGCAGGAGCATGCAAAATTCATGTAATATGCCCGCCTTTGGGGGCCTATACCTACCTACAAAGGCGTAGACTTCCACTCGCATGCACAGAAGATTGGATGGGTCCCAATCGATGGGGATGA
The DNA here is from genome assembly GCA_025617745.1 of Heliocidaris erythrogramma. Taxonomy (NCBI): domain Eukaryota; kingdom Metazoa; phylum Echinodermata; class Echinoidea; order Camarodonta; family Echinometridae; genus Heliocidaris; species Heliocidaris erythrogramma. The sequence goes on from CM046870.1 coordinate 28,568,302, forward strand.
TTTTTAGCTTACTCATCAGTTTGGGATGATCAAAGATGATTACTGCGTCACAGTTCGCATCGCTGTTGGCTGGGAAAGGCTGGAAAAATCAAACATTCAATTATTTCAACACTGATCATCAGTATTAACGTTTCTCAGTAGCCCGATCTGCATCAGAGAAATAACCTATCGTGCCACTTTCAAAACATTCTTTAAAACACATATCTTTCCCCAGTAATGTAATGTTCTTATGTGATCTCTAAGTTTTGATGTCTGTATTTTTTTGCTGTTGATGTTGCCTTTTCTCTTCAGATCTGTAACTTTGTAAGAACTATGGTACTTCCCGTTTTTACTAAATATCCGATATTTTTATTATTGTTAAATACATTTTATTTTAATTATTATTATTATCATTATTATTATTATCATTATAAATATAGCTTCGGACATACTGAAGCTCATTAGAATACAATTCAAGAAGGAGCATCTATATAACAATATAAAGGAGGAACAACGAGGGTCAAAAAAGATAATGAGAGGCAGCGAGTTACGGCTGTTTGGCACGAGGTGTCATTTCCATAGTGTTATTGATCCTGTAAAGACAATGCGTCGCCAGTAACTCGAAGCAATGTTCGCACTATCCATACATTTTCTTCTCTTTTCTCCTTTTCCTTTTCTCTCTCCTCTTCCCTTTCCCTCCCCCTCCTTTTTTTTTGCCGACAGAGGTGGCGCATTTTCTGACAGCAATTTTCAGGAAGGGGGGGGGGGGGGGGTATGACACCCTCCCCCCTTCTAGTGACGCCGCTGGTAAAACCTACTGGAGGACCGTGTATGCGATTGCTATGATACACACGCTATCTCCATGCGAAGCACGTACATTGTGCGGGCAGCCGTCGGAGTGGAGCGTAGGGAAGTTTATCAGTTATTATCCTCACAGATGTTTTCACCTCCCTGTTTACACTAAGATTAATCAGAAATGAAGGATGGAATACTAAATGATCTCGTACATATATTTGTATATACAAGGAGAACAGCATGGGACTATATTTAACAGGTTTCTCTCCAATTTCCTTTTATGCGTGGTATAGCTCATGAATGGTTCGCCAGCTAAATTAATAATCGATTGCTAAAATACCAATCTTCTGATTCAGAGTTTAAGGCAAAAACTTGCGGAATTCCACAGGGTAGTCTTCTTGGGCCATTGTTATTCATATTATATTGTTAATGATATTTATAAATCAGTTAATGGGTTATCCTTTATACTATACGCAGACGATACAAACATATCTCTCAGCGATTCAAACTTGAACAGTAAAAGGCAAGGTTCGTACATGTATGTGAAAAAATTATCTGTAAAATTAATGTCAAGAAATGTAATTACATGATTTTTTCACAATGGAAAGAATGCAGATTTAATGATTATATATTGTACTTGACAATGTCATATTAAAGGGATACGCAACCAGCCGGCTGTGGGGAAAATCTGGATTGCGTAAGCCCCATTCACTCGTACACAAAGTTTGTGCGTATAGAACGCGTTCGTTGGATTACTGGGATTATATTTCGGACTGCACCAAGCCGACCGAATCTCGCACGAGAGCTCGAGCTCAGGCGGAGCGTGCATGTTGCACAGCGACTAGTCTGTCCGAAGATTGAACCCCACGGGGCAACGGCATGATCAGGTGACGAACACGGTGCCCTCTCGCGGCATAAAAACGTCCACAATCTGCGATTGAGTATCCCTTTGACAAGAGTAGATAAAGCAAAGTTTATCAGCGTTTATTTAGATAGTCCCTGTCATGGAAAACCCATATTCATGAGGTTGAAAGTAAAGTGTCCAAAATCATTAGTATTATATCCAGAATCAAACATCTGTCGCCCTCACTTTCTAAGTATGTTATTTTGTTACATGTATCTCATAATCCCATATTTTTCCTATAGTAATCTTGTTTGGGCTAATTCTTATAAGTCAAATACTGAAAAGATACCATTACTGCAGAAGAAGATAATTCGTATAATATCGGGAATACACTATCGCTACCACACTGGTCCTGTTTTCAAGGAAATTAATTTACTTAGTAAAATAAAACAGTATCAGCAAGGTATTTTATGTATAAACTTATGAACAACATATTTCCGGCACAATTTAATGATCTCAGCCATTTTCACAGCAACTCGGAAACTCATACGTATAATACGAGAAGTGCAGGCCAAATTCATATACCTAAACAGAGAAGCTGAAGATTTCAATACGGCATTCGATACTCTGGACCGAAAATTTTGAACACTTTACCATCCAGCCTGCAGAAGTCGCTTTCCTTGCAAACCTTTTTCCCGTGAGGCAAAAATATATTTAATCGCTCGTTATTAAATCCTTTTTTAAATTTGTTTTTGTGTTTGACGTTGTTATCTTCTTGTAGAAGAAACCTTCATTGAATCGAGTTAACTATGTTATATTCTGACTGAACCATACTACTCGAACTTTACACTGCCAAAACATTTATTTCTTTTTATCATTTACGTACATGCCTCAGCTGTTGCTAGGCCGGGCGATTTTTTTTAAAAATGTATTATGAAACATTGTATACTCCTTGAGACAGTGATGTCAGCCGGTTTTAAAATGATATGCTGGCTATTGAAGTACTCTAGTGCACTAGTACACTGCAATCATTGATTGACCACTAACGTACCCTGGGGGGGGGGTAACCTCGCTAGTCATAAGGACCGCTATTCATAAGGACCACTTATTCATAAGGACCGCTATCAATAACGCAAGACTAAATGAATAGCGGTTTTTTTAATGAATAGCGGTTCTTCTAAATAGCGAGCAAACCATAAACAAATTACCTCGCTATTCATAAGGACCTCCATTCATAAAGACCACTATTTCTTATCATTCTGATACATTCCAAAACAACGTCACAGTATACACCAATTCTTTTTTTTTTTAGACATCATCAACCTTTCAAGACATCACCAACGTTATTTTCAAGCTCTGTTACATCAAAAACAGAAAATATGGTAGAGATTATTTATTTATATAACTTCTTATTTAACAACAACAACAAAAAGCAAAACATAAGAAAAGCCGCGTGGATAATTCTCTTTGGAAACAAACTTTGCCTGCCTTCATTCTTTGAGCGATCGGCAGCGAGCGAAACGCCGTATACATGTTCCTTATTTATTTTGGTACAAAATCTGCGAGCCAATCGCATCCGTTCATTTCGCTCCAAAGAGACTGGGGCAGTTGACATAGGGCATTGCAGCAATGAAGCTGTACAAGGGTGCGCCATGACTGGTGACATTAAGGAGTTTTCGGATGTGTCGACTATAACTCCGCGTCCTAGATCCTCCCAGCGACAATGGATTGCTTTGTGTTGACTGGATAAACAGTAGGTGAAGCATGAAGCTAACAATGGGTGAAGCGAGGTTCACGTTTTAGAGACGACGGCAAAACCATGTTTGACGCGTTCTCGATCTTACTAGTGGACGAGGGAGAAGCCAGTGGACGGGTGAGCCGTTCTCGCACAAAGCGCGGTATGCAGCTAACACAAAGCAGTCCATTGTAGCTGGGAGGATCTAGGACTGCCTTCAAGTCGACACAATCGAAAGCTCACTATAAAGGAGTTTTCGGATGTGTCGACTAGAACACCGTCCTAGATCCTACCAGCGACAATGGATTGCTTATTATAGTGTTGACTGGATAAGTGAAGCATGAAGCTAACAATGGGTGAAGCGAGGTTCACGTTTTAGAGACGACGGCAAAACCATGTTTGACGCGTTTTCGATCTGACTAGTGGAAGAGGGAGAAGCCAGTGGACGGGTGAGCCGTTCTCGCACAAAGCGCGGTATGCAGCTAACACAAAGCAGTCCATTGTAGCTGGGAGGATCTAGGACTGCCTTCAAGTCGACACAATCGAAAGCTCACTATAAAGGAGTTGACTGGATAAACAGTAGGTGAAGCATGAAGCTAACAATGGGTGAAGCGAGGTTCACGTTTTAGAGACGACGGCAAAACCATGTTTGACGCGTTCTCGATCTTACTAGTGGACGAGGGAGAAGCCAGTGGACGGGTGAGCCGTTCTCGCACAAAGCGCGGTATGCAGCTAACACAAAGCAGTCCATTGTAGCTGGGAGGATCTAGGACTGCCTTCAAGTCGACACAATCGAAAGCTCACTATAAAGGAGTTTTCGGATGTGTCGACTAGAACACCGTCCTAGATCCTACCAGCGACAATGGATTGCTTATTATAGTGTTGACTGGATAAGTGAAGCATGAAGCTAACAATGGGTGAAACGAGGTTCACGTTTTAGAGAAGACGGCAAAACCATGTTTGACGCGTTTTTGATCTGCCTAGTGGAAGAGGGAGAAGCCAGTGGAAAGGTGAGCTAACACAAAGTAGTCGATTGTAGCTGGGAGGATCTAGGACGGGGATCTAGGACGGGGTTCAAGTCGACACATTCGAAAGCTCACTATTACGGTACCTGCGCATGATTTAATCAAGTCTATGAAAGCAAATCGCCCATACGCCATTAATCCAATGCGACGTGTTCTTCTTCATTTCTCTCTCTTTTTATTTTTTTATTTTTATTTTTTTTTTGGGGGGGGGGCGGAAGACGTCACCTTCACATGGCGCATCAGTGATCAAACACTGCATCCCCTGACGCAGTCCAATGAAGCCTCGTGTGCATTAATGTGTGATGTGCGCTATAATACAATAACTATTTTAAAACATGGCTTTTAACTATTCTATTGGCATCTATAGCCAGTTGCTCACGAGGCGTTATTCCACAATGCATTACGTCAACTGGTTATTCATTTCAATTGAATGTCACAGTCAATGTCACAGTAAACCGAACGATAAGGACTGCTGCGTTTGAGTTGTCACACAAATGTCCTTTATACACCCAATGGGTTGTGTACATTGTTACGCCAGTGTTCCGTTGAAAGTCGATTTTCGGACTAATCGCAAACCTTGCTTCAAGGGCATGCGTCTGTTGCTAGAATTGCGCCAAGATCTATTCTGTGCTTTTTATGCCTGAATGTTCTTAAATAGAGCAGCTGAAATCACGTCTCGTGAGCACCGCGCACATTCACGATTCATACCTCTTCGATTTGGACTATTCCATCCTCATTTTCGAACGTCAGCTGTACAGCCGTAACCCACGCAGGGAAATCCTCATGATTATTCCCTCGCATGACAAGTCCAGAAACATAGATTTCATCTCCGAAGTCAATGCTAACGTATTCCGAGCCACTCTGTGGGTCTCCAGCACACCAGGCCAGGTGGTTGTTCAAAGGATCAAGGAGCGGTAGTTGAGATAGACTATGCTCCTCATTGAAATGAGAAGAAGAGGCGTCGAGGTTATCTACTCCGATGATCGCACTTTCAAAGAGAGCCGTTCCACCAGGAAATAAAATTTTTGGACATATCGCTGCCAGGAGAAAAAGACAGTAAACGACATGTTTTTGATAATCTCTTTCGTATTTCAGTATCCGCCAACTTTCGATTTTCTTTAATTCATTGTAATGATTGTTACTTTAATCATTTTATTCATATTAATCATATTACCACAATGGTTCTAAAGTTAATACTTTTGGGTATTTTTTACATTCTGTATGGGGTGAGAAATTTATTTACTTTCACTTTTTAGGAAAATTACGCTACCTCGTTATAAATATTCGTCCCCTTGGAAATAATAAGAAAGTATGGAGATGTATTTCCATCTTCCTGAAGACTTTCGTATCATGCGTACATGAATTCCCTTTTTTACCCTTTCAGGACAGGAGTTATTAAAGTGCTAAACTGATCACATTTTGTTCTTCAAATTGGCAACAATAACATTTCTCTTTTAGTGCTGCATGGTTCTAATTAGGTGTAATGTCTTTGAAAACAATAAACATGGAAAAGTTGAATGAAAAGTTGCTGATTTTTATTTAAACAAGTAGTGGTTTTGAGCCTCTCAATATGTTGCCAATTAAAGAATTTTAAAGCTTATTCTCGTTTATAAAATTCCTAGCATCAAACGCAATATGGTCCAACAAAAAAGAACATAGTATATGCAGAAATTTATGCCCTTTCTACTCATGCATCTGATATATTTTTTAAATCTCTGAACCAAAGAGTTATTGGGCCAAGCCACAAATTATTATCAATTTTTTCGAAAGGGTTAAAGGAGCAATAACTAGTACACCACTAAAATGGTTACCATGTAAGTTGTACTCTCTATTTATTTTAATAAAAATGCATACACAAGATCGAAAAGGCTTTCAGCAAATTAAGTTAAAGGCAATTTCAATACCCTACACTCTAAAAAATTGGGGATTTTTTAAAATCCATATTGGTATTATTATTATTAAAAAAGAGAGAACTTATTTCTTGTTGTGTAAAATTTAATCCAAATACTGGGTTAAATTTACACGATGTTAATAACAAACATGCATGTTCCTTTTTTGATCCAACATGGCTAAAAGTTTACTCAGTTCTTGTTCTAGAAAGTTATACATAAACAGGTCTCTCTATATATATAATAGGCAGGGAGAATCTAGGATATGAATCTTACATTCGGCGGAGACGGTGATCTTGAATTCACATGACTCGAAGCCTCGATAACAAGTTACAATTACTTCGCCTTCTGAGTAGAAAGCAGGATCGAGATTACAACTGACATCGTCACCGACCGTCCACTCCACAAAAACAAATGACTCGTCCGGCTCCACGGTGGATTCTATATTTTCTGGACATTCTAACTTAGGTGGCGGTGATCCTGCGGGTTCAAAAAATACTATTGTATTGTTTTTTGTATAAAAGTGTATGATTTTTTTTTTTGACGGAGAATTACCTCCTCAATCCGAATCTATGCGGCTACAGGAAGACATATTCAACTGAGCTTGTACTCATATCTCATTTAAGGTTCCATATATGTTGAAATATGAATAAGGAAACTCATGAAATACCACTTTTTTTTGCTAAGAGTCTTTATCACTTGTTTTGTTTCTTTGCACTGTACCTAATGAAATTACACTTTGCATTACTTCTGTGCGCAAACTACTTTTGACATAACTCACTTAAAACATTTCAAATTAACGCATGCATGAAAATATAATTACATATTTTGTATCATAAGAAAGCAGATGAACTGAACTTTAGCATGAATAATAAGAATCAATCCGGAATATTTATTTTTCTAGTGATTGATGGGGAAACTTGGGTTTCCTTTTCAAAGAAACACACTGTGTACTTGTTTGTTGATGACACAAATGTATTTCTCTTTATCAATATCAATGTTCTTAATGACAAACTCAGAACTGCCAATACTTGCTAAATGGTTTCGATGCAACAATGTACTATTTTTTTAAATCTTAATCAAACAAACCACATTTTTAGAACCTACAATAAACTAGGACAACACAATATATTGATGAAAATTGATGAAAATTTATGATACTGTAATCGAGTTCATATGCAAGGAAGTTTTAAACTGGTCTGACCACATCACGTGTATTTCTAAAACCATTTCACGCAGTGTTGGTGTTCTGTCTTAATTGAAGTTTTACCTTCTAAATATACATGTACGTCATAATACTATTACTACCGTATATAACATACTGTGATTTAATATGGCCGAATTCCAAATGACTCAATGACTCAATTTTAAGATATCAACAACAACAAAAAAGGCTTTACGCACGTGTACTGGTTCTCACTATAAAGGGACCATATTTCCCATTTTCCCCCCAAATTAAATACCCTCAAAGTATCGGATATAAAATTTTTACCGATTGCAATGTTTATGTTTTATCTTTTCATCTTTACAAAGGCCGACAAAAAACGCCACTGCATATAAATCTATCATAAATAAGATCCCTAAAATCTGGATCAAACAAATTCGTGAAGTCAATCAACATTATGACGATACAGTAAAGCACAATTATTATGATCATGACTTGCATGAAATCAGAACAGATGATGCCATTAGATTTTCAACAATTAAATAAAAATAATTCTATAGTTTACTGTGTGAGTTCAAGAACAGTGATCCAACTGTACCTAAGACATTGGGAAGAACAATTCAACCTTCCTACAATTAATGTGAAATTGCAATTGAAAATTTGTGTGCTTTCTGCAAAACGAGCGAATAGTTAATTCATGTTCTGTTAGAATGCCCCAAGGTAATGTTATTCTGGAAACGTGCTGTTGAATTCATTTGCCATGACTTCAAACAAACACTGATATTGAATAAAAAATACTTGATTGTTGGTATATGGTTTCTAATTGTTTTAAATGCTAAATATATAAATATAGTTATTACATACGCACAATACGCAATATATAACATGTATATGTTCAGCTACTTTCCGGGGGAAAACGTACAATAATTTTGTAATACTTACCCGACTGTCACATTTTATCCGATTGTCACTTTTATTACGACATTTTCGATGTAAAGTGATTTTAATCATTTATTGTTGGCTGTATTCTATAATCGAATAAATGACCTCTGAAGAGGGAAAAACAATTATACATAGTGGTCCTGACATGTGATACTCCCTTTCTTTGGACAATAAGAATGTTCACTCAGAGTTTGCATTTTAAAGCGACAGTAAGGAGGATGCTGCTTTCTAAATATGCCGTTTGATTCATGAATTTATTTTTCAACGATGTACATTATTCATACTTACTCTCGCATGTTAATGCATATGTACGTCTGAACTAAGTAATGGAATGTGCAGCCATGCGTAACTCTTTATCACCCCATTCATTCTTCTTCTCTCATCCATCTCTCTTCAGTCTCCGTTACTTGTTCTAGGAGTGTTTTTGAAAGTGGGGGGGGGGGGGCTGATTTGATTTCACTTTTTTTAAAACCTTTTTCGACGATTTTATGATACGTTTCAACTAAAAAAAGTGGGATGCAGCCCCCAGCGCCCCCCCCCCCCCCCCGCTTCTCCGGCCCATGCTACATCGCCAGGAACCCCCTTTATTAAGATTTATTTACTTTCAGGGGCCCACATAGCCTTTACCAACGGCGAGTGAGCGCGATAATTTTACCGTAGCTGCAAGGGAGACTAGCTGCAATCGAAATACAAAAGGAAGAGTACCAGTGAGGTTCACGGATGATAAAACATTCTACATCCCCGAATACACATGTTTTCCCAGAAATAATACTCATAGTAGGGGCGGGTGTGCTATATACGTGCACAATTCAATTAATTATTATTACCCTCACTATGATGAAGAGCTTGAACTCCAATCACTAGATTTTTATTTCTCACAATCCAAAATATCTGTGGTAAATTTTTATAACCCTTGTAAGAAATTAGACGAACACATTCTTAGTAAATTAGTCAAATCGGTAAAAACTAATAAATTCTTAATACTCGGTGATTTCAACTCGCACAACACTTTGTGGGGTAGTGAAAGGAATGACACAAACGGACGTATAGTAGAACATTTTATTAGTTTAAATAGCCTAGTCATCCTCAATAACACAACAGGTACAAGACTCGATCCGGTTACTGGAAAGATGTCATGCCTGGACCTTAGCATCACCTCTCCTGACATATCAAATAAATGTTCATGGGAAGTCCTGGATAACTCACTTGGAAGTGACCACTTCCCAATAAAAATAGAGGTGTCTATGGAAAGGGCCATAGAGGTTGAACGCCAAAACTGTGAAGAACATTGGTCTTTCAAGAACATGGACTGGGTTAAATTTTCTAAAAGATGTGAAGAAATAGTTAAAGACATCTCCTCCTCTAATCCACAAGAGGCCTTTTCACATTTTAAACAACGTCTATCAAATGTTATTAAGGAAATAATGCCTAAAAGAAGCAAGAAGAAATATAATCCCATTCCATGGTGGACAAAAGACTACTACTACTTGAAAAACAGAACGTTTCAAGTAAAAATAGGTAACACGAAATCTGAAACATATAGAATGTACAACGGACTACCGCAAGGGAGTGTCCTAAGCCCTATTTTATTTAACATCATGTTAAGTGACATTCCTACAGTAGAGTCAATCTCCATATCCATTTATGCCGATGATTGTGCAATATGGATATCGGGTAATAACTTAGAATCTATAACATGCAAAATGCAGAAATATATAAATATACCGAGTGATTGATTTAAAAAATGGGGTTTTCAACTATCTCAAGATAAATCAACCCCATTACTTTTTACCAAGAAGCACAAAGTACAATATCCCAAACTGGAATTGAAAGTCAAGGAACTTGCCTTTCAAACTTCTAAACGATTTCTGGGAGTGATTTTCGATCAGAAACTTACATGGCAGCAACATATTGCAGATGTAACAACAAGATGTAAAAGAAAACTGAATATCATCCGTAACCTGACCGGAACTTCATGGGGAAGCTCCACAAAATCCCTTATTATGGTGTATAGAGCTTATATACGATCATTAATTGACTATGGCTGTGAAGCCTATGACAGTGCATCCCCCTCCATAAAAAAACAACTTGATTCAATTCAATATCAAGCTCTAAGAATATGTGCGGGGGCACTACCACTTACTTCTTTAGAAGCTCTTCAGGTTGAAATGGGAGAACTACCACTAGATTTACGGAGACAGATGTTATCTGATAATTTTAGACAAAAAATCGAAATGCATAAAAACCACCCAGTTGTAAATAATATTAAACCATGTTGGCAATTTGAGCTAACGAAACTTCAAAAGATAAACAAACCTTTTGGATGTAGAACGGAAAAGGATTATCATATTGAGACATATAATCAAAATAATTTTCCACCTTGGTTTTTCATCCCCCGGGAGTATCAGTTGAACTTAGTAGTATTCTAAGTAAACAAGAAAATCAGGCATATCTATATCAAGAAAGCCTTCAATTAATAAACACAAAATGGTCTTATCAACTACATATATATACAGATGGGTCAAAAGTACCCAATACAGGTATATCTGCTGCTTCTTTCTATCAAAAAGATTAAATAACCATACCTCAGTTTTTAGAGCAGAATTGGCTGCAATAGTACTTGTGTTAACTTGGTTAGAAAATATTAATATCTACGTAGGAGCAGTAATATTTTGTGACTCACTAAGTGCTTTGTTAGCCATAAAGAACCAAAGAAATATATCTTTCGTAACCGAAATATTGACTTTAGTTACTAAACTGAAGTACCAAGGCAAAGAAGTCAATTTAGAGTGGATACCTAGCCATTGCGGCATAAGTGGAAACGAAGCAGCAGATTTCCATGCAAAATTGGCATTAACAAAAAACATCGAAATCCAGAACAAATTAAGTTTTGATGAAGTAAAGAATCTGATCACATTAAAATATACACAGGAATGGCAAAACCGGGGGAAGATTTCAACCTGCAATTTGAGACAGATACAACCGAGAGTTCATCATTCCTTATATGAATGTCATCTTAATAGATTTTGTGAGAGTTTACTACATAGACTTCGTCTTGGTATAATTGGGCTTAACTTTGACCTTTTTCGTTTAAAACTACATCCAACTGGTTTATGTGATATCTGTAAAGAGACAGAAACAATTGATCATTATTTTTCTTATTGTATGCCCACATTTTATTATTGAAAGAGCAATGTTGCTTACAGAAACAAATTTGAAAGAGCCTCAAGAAATTCAGGGCCTCCTGAAAAGTAACAACATCGATAAACAAAGAGCATTGATACGTTTCGTTCTCCGAACGAGACGAATATATAAAGGCCTATAGCATTACAGGTGCGCATGTGAGGATGTAGGTTTTCGTACTTTGTATTTTATACATAGAACATTGACATACATTAATATTTGGAAGGACGTATGGTGTATGTATGTATGTATGGCAACTGCAGCTGTATAAATTGCACGTTTTCTTGTTTAAGCGTGGCATGAATTGTTACAAACGACAGTATTTAAAAAAAAAGAAAGAAAGAAAAGATCAGGAAAGGAAAAAAAAAAGAAAAAGAAAAAGTAAAAAAAGTAAGTAAAGAAAAGCCGGACACGGGAAAATTCTCATATTTTATTATCAGCTATAATCCTGCAAATCGGATACTGGGGCTAATACTATAGATTCTAAATCTTTCATTGGTCAACGGTTGGAGAGAGTCTCCTTCGCGGCTGATGATTAGTGGCGGGTGGCTAAAGGCCAAGTGTACTACCCCCCACAGGCTTATGCACCCCCTAGTTCATCAGTAACTCAGTTATTCGAGGAACAGGAACTTTTATAACGAAGTCTATACATATACATTCTACCTCTGTCAAATGACGTTTTTTTTTCTTACGCGCCTGTACGCAAGTCATGTAATGTAGCATCTCATGCCACCCCATATGGGGATGTGTAGGGTGTAAGTGCATAATATAGGTATGTATGTGTATATATTTTTTTGTATGTGGCACGGTGGGGGCTGCTTTCGGGAAGTGGACTCGGGACAATTTTCAATAGCGCGGTGTGTCACCTTTGGTAATGTGCGAACATTACAACCACGTATTGCTTGGTCCGAGCCTAGTCTTTGTGGGCACTGCAGTGGGCCTTTGAAATTGTACTTGGGTCCGCTTTTCGGGGGTGGCTTTTTATCGTATTATGTATGCGTGCATGCATGTGTATATTCAAAACAAAATACAATAAAATTTAAAAAAAAGGAATGTGAGAAAGAGAGGTGAACAATAATAATGATGGTAATACAAATGGTGATACAAATGAGTACAGATGTTATGTACTTAATATTTCTATGAATATGTAAGCTTTATATCTTGTAAGCCTTAAAAAAAAATATATTCATGCACATGTATATATTATAGGAGAATTACGTAATTGTACAATTATGTGTATATATGGTACGCTGCACGATATCGATTATCACTCATTGTCAGTAGTATGGTCCTCCTTTTTTTGCCTTACCATAGCAATACCTAAAATTTTGTGTATATAACATAGACTAAATATATATATATATTTTTTTTTCTGTTCTAACCACTTTTCTACCTTTTCTCATCTAAAGCTCCACCCTGCAAGGGCTTGTCTTCCCCACGTAGGTAGGATTAAAGGCGTCTTGTCCCCTGGAAAGATCAAGACTTCACCGACGTTGATGTTCTACATCAACGGGACAGACGTATCCCCGCACTGTGGTACGGGTGCGGGACTGGAGCTCTTCCTTTCTTTTGCTTTCCCAGTTTCTTTCCTTTTCTCTTTCTTTCCCTTAAACTGATAGGAATTAGAGAAAGACCTCTTGAATTTGTAAATCCAAGTATATTAGATCTCCTAGCGTATTAAAATATAATTATAATAATTTTAAAAAAGAAAAATAAAATAAATGTATATACCATTGGATAGAATATCGGAATTTAATATGGCAAAAATAGTCAAATCTGACTGGTTGCCAAACAAAAAATAATCACCCCCCCCCCCCCCCCCCCCGCTTGCTGCTCACCGTCTTTATCCACCCGTAACGCGGGTTGTTGTTTTTTTTATCTTGACCATTGAAATCTGCGTCGTTTTCTGACGCAGAATTCTCATACGTATTAAATTCCCTCTAGAGAAAGTAACCAATCACGAACACCGAGGTAAACTCATCATGCAAAATTTTTTTGTCACGTGATTGATCGTGACGTTTCACCCTGCTTTATCCAAAATGGCGAGTTCCACCAGCTTCGACGATCTTCTTCACGATAGTTTGAAATATGCTGCCAGCAAATTTTTTTTTGGGGGGGGGGCAAAAGTGCCATTTACGAAGCAATTCCTTTGTGTTGCGATTTCCTTCGTGAACGGCAGTACTTTGATGGTCCGGCCTTAGCCACCGGGTACGGAGGACGATGGGTGACACCCCACGACGGCAGGGCGAGTGGTTCTACGACTACCGCTGGCATCAGGTCCATCGTTGCTCTTATTTGATTGGTTGAAGGTTTCGGATAACATCCATATATGGAACGGTCGTTGAATTATTCATAGCCATTGAATACATGAATATTGATTGCGTTACGGGTGGAAAAAGGCGGTGAGCAGCAAGCTGCCCACGTTGCAGCCACAGTAATATTATCGCGCTCACTAATATTATCGCGCTCACTCGCCGTTGGTAAAGGCTAGGGCCCACATGGCGTCAAGCTGTTGCTTATCTTGGAGCTCCAGTTCTGTTGGATATAAGTTTCTGCTTTCATATGCAAACTGAATTAGTATTATGTTCTTGTACTTCTACTCAGAACAGATTAAAATGAAATGGAATGAAATTAAATATATAAATACTTTTACCATTCGCCTTTGTTTTGATAAGATTATTTGAGTAATTAAACAAATGCATGTATGTTAAAAGAATGAGTCCAGCGCAGAGATCGATTTCGCGTGATATACACGTACCTACAGTAATGGTAAGCTCACATGGGCCGTTCATATCTGTCAATCCAGCGTCGTCTACAATAATACACACAACGTCTGTCCTGCCCGATGGCCATTCGATGAGCTCATCATAAGGAATGGGTTCCTCGTCAACTTTTCGAGTACAGTTAATGGTGAAACTTCCCGAGTTGTCGGATCCCTTAACCCTGCGGCTGAGTTTCAATGTTTGGCCTTCCGTCAGCCTCTTGTTTCCACACCGCCTAAAATTGGGAGGCGCAATATCTACATTGGAAGCAAATTAAAATGATGTATTGTTATTATTACCTTCCAAATTGTTTGAGATTACATAGAATTAATAAGCATAATAAATTAAGTGGAGTCAACAAATAGCAAAAGCTAGTCAAGCCTGGCCCAGTTCTATACACCATAATTAGAATTTAAGGATCTTTAAGGATTATCATTGAATCGTAAACCACTATTTTTGTTTTCCCCCATCACTGAAACATTTTTATATGTATAATATTATATACAAATAATTTCTTGGTACTACAAAATTTCAATATGGCACGAAAAAGAGACATGATAACGAAGCTTTTCGACCTGCACTCATCAGGTTATCACGCAGGTATATAACAAATTACTTGAAATCAACTATATTATACTTGGTGAACCCGGACGCAACCTAGACGCCGTAATTTCAGAACAATCGCAAAGCTTGGACGAACTCCTTTTGTCTGCACAGAAGAGGTTCATGCGGCTTCCAGAAAGCGTAAATGCGCTGAGCTTCTGGCCCGGGACATAACTGAGAATTGATCGTCGGCATAGCTTTGTGCGCAAGCTGGATTGTTCAGCAAGTGGAGACCAATCGCTGAATCGCATTTGGCTATCTTTGGTCTGTTTAATAGCGTGCATTTCAGATTTGCAGGCACGGACGGGCTGCGTGCACTGATTGGTTGTACGGTTCCGAATAGTCGAGGGGATGTGTTGTTTTATAATGCGATCAGCCAACCGCTGAGAAGTACGGCCCACGAAATTGGTAAATAACATTACTCAAGTGGGGGGGGGGGGGGGGGGGGGGGGTAGTACATCCTTGCTAGTTGACGGTAGCTTATTTTATTACAATAATATTAAGATTTTTATCGTCACGAGCCTTTCAAGGGGAGGCTTAAAGTGTTCTTTTTTTAATATTTGGAAACAGTAGACAACAAATGAATAAAGTGACATTGGATATGAAAAAAATGGTGATTAAAATATAAATGATCATTCGTATTTGCGGTGTGTCCACATAGCTATAAACCACCTCATACCTGGGTCAATTAGGGTCAAAATTTTCGATTATTTTGACAAAGTGGACAAAAGCAACATTTTTGGTGTGAAGCTTCCTTAGGGTATATAAAATGATTTTAGTCGAGGAGCCCTGGCGAAATATGTCCGTAATCATGGCAATAGGCAAATATTCAAGAGAACCGCCATTTATGCTAGTCTTCGGCCACGTATAAGACAAAATCCTATTTCATAACGCTCGAAAGCAGCATTTTTTATGTGAAGCTTGATTAGGGTATATGAAATGATTTCAGTCGAGGAGCCCTCTGGAAATATATCCGTAACCATGGCAACAGGCAAATATCAAAGATAACCGCCATTTATGTTAGTCTCCGGCCACGTAACACAAAATCCTATTTCATGGCGCTCAGAGCAGCCTTTTTGGTGTGAAGCTTGCTCAGGGTATATAAAATGATTTCAGTCAAGGAGCCCTCTCCAAATAATGTCCGTAACCATGGTAACACGCAGATATCCCATGATGACCGCCATTCTAAGCTGGTCTTCGGTCACGTAAAACAAAATCCTATTTCATAACTCTTTATTACAGAATTATTTTATTTTTTCACTCCAATCATGGAAGACCTCTTTCTTTTAACCAGAGAAAAAAAAAGAGTTGCTGTGGCAATACTAAAGTTCATTTTCGCGGTCTTGTAGCCGGCATATGGGTGCTGGTCTTCGGCCAGATGCACAACTCAATGCCAGCTGTCCAATCAAGTGTCCCTCACCGAAACTTCTCACATACAATCCTGTAAAAAACCATCGCAGCGATATCATACACTCACATCGCAATATACATACGGAGCTATCGCATGTGTCTAATATACTGAATATTGATGACCGCAACGGTCCATCAGGCTGCCATCATACACTTTTGAGCTTGCCATCAACGTAATATCCCAGTCTATAACTGAATATTTCTTGTAACACAGCTCAGTTTTAGGAACTATGTCGCCTTGCGGACAACCCTACTCTACTCATGAGTAATCACTGTAGCTTTAAAGAGAAATGGAATGTATGGTATTTAGATAAAAGGTATACGGGCCCAGCATATGCCTGAAATATGAAATCAAACATAAAATCCATAATAGACGCCGTTATGTTGAAATTGTATTTTGTTCTGGACTTTTAAGGCTTAGTAGCATCCGATTTCGCTACCGGAATGTAATACTGACACAACTGAAAAATATATATCTTTATGGTAAATACATGGCAATATGGTTAAACATAATCCAGACTACGGGAAGGCAGGCTAGCGGGGGCTGGCGGGGAAAGACAGAACAAAGGGCAGGATGGTAATGGTCAGACCCGACTATAGATATTCATTATGTCACAAAGTTTATGCAAAACATAATGTAGGTTTATTTTTACAAAGGCATATCAGGTTTGGTTCTTTGACAATTCGTTACTGATTTCACGAAGTGACGGCTGAGCGCGCAAATAAAAGAAAGTTAATTTTGAATAAATCGCTTTCAAAGGTTTAAACCATAATCTCAACCTCTTTAATGTATGAAGGGTGAATAAATTTTATATCCTGGGATAGATCATATTTCAATGTTTAGTTCTATTCGAATTATTTGGCTGCATATTTTTTTTATATATTGGGGGAAAATGAGCTGTAAACATACCATCATTTCGTGAAAACACAAAATTCAAGGACGCGCCTATGATTTGTTTTCACGAAGCGACGGCTCTCAGCCGCGCATGTGTAAAACATATATGGGACTTGATGACCGCGCATTTAAGCGTCATTGAGCGTAAACACAAATTCAAATCAACGACGGAAACAAACGGGACCGCTGTAAGCCGTCACTTCACGAAAACACAAAATCCTTTTACTAGGTATATATTTTCTTGTTGACGTTATCGCCATAGTTACATAATTAGACATTATTATGATCTGAAACTTTGTGAGGTTCAAGATGTTAGTGAATGATGTCCAAAAATGCAAAAAAATCAAATTTGAAAAAATATGCGATTTTCCTCACTCCCGTCACTTCGTGAAAACAGTAACGAATTTTTATCTGAAACTGTGTTGACTTAGATAACTATAAACTGTGCACAAGTTAATACAAAAATGAGGTCAGTCTCTTGCACAGGCGTACCGGCACAATTTGCGAGGGGAGGGGGCGGGGGCTGATGACTGTTGCCGGAATATCAACTTTCCAGTTTTCAAAATAAAGATAATTTACTATAGTAAAATAATGTTTTTCGCCATGAAAAAACATTAGATAAGATATGAAAATGAGACATTCGGGCACCTTGCTGCCTGAAAACGCGGCTATGCCTCGTGCGTTTAATAGTATAATAATTTATACCTATCAATTATTCGTTTGATTTTCAGTAGTGTGCAAACAGTTATACATTAAATAATGATATAGAGGGAGGGAGAGAGAGAGAAAGAGAGATTTTAATAGAAAAATGAATAATCGCAGTCCTAGGACTTGACATGGATTACCTTAAAAAAGAATATCTTTCCAAAATGACAAAAGTATTTTAAAAGAATTTTAAAAGATGCGATATGATAATAAATGACAGAAATAACAAAAGAGCTAATTACTCAGAAATTAAGATATCTGGGGAAAAATCTTCATGATAGGCTACTTCAAGTTCATCATGACTCCCAATAAAAACTTAAATTTCGTGAAAGGAGCATCATCATGCGTTCTTTTATATCTACCACACACATCAATGACTTTTATTACCGTTTCAGAGGGGTTTTTTTCTTCAATGATCTTTATAAATGATTCCATGAAGTACAAATTATACAATTAACATAATTTTATTCTCTTTGAAAGTTTTAACAAAATGAACAAATAAAATACTTTATCATCACTTGCAAAATATTCTTTCTTTGGAATGTAAAATCAAAACTAACTAGAAATGTGCATTGCTGGGGCCGCGCAATGCTAAATGTATCCCCCGGCACTGGCAGCGATTTGAAGGAGGGACAAAGACCCTCCCCCATCCCCTCCCTCAAACAAAAGGATGGTGTAGAAATTAAATGTGTAGGTTTCACTAAGACACATCTTCATATAAAATTTGAAAGAAATGTGTTGAGAGATATACCAAGATACATCTCCATACAAAATTTGAAAGAAATCCATCAAGAAATGTGGCCTGCAGAGTGCACTCACGCCATGCCCTGAAGTATGACCTTTGACCCTATAAAAGACGGAACACTGGTGGCAGCATCACCAAAAACTATAGGTTTTTAGATTACACCAAGAGACACCTTCATGCAAAATTTGAACGAAATCCGTCAAGAAATGCAGAAGAGTGCAAGAAATGGAAAAATGACCTTTGACCCTATAAAGGACGGAACAATGAGGGCAGCATCACCAAAAATGAAATATGTGTAGATTATACCAAGATACATCTCCATACAAAATTTGAATGAAATCCGTCAAGAAATGCAGAAGTAATAGTGCACAAAAGGGACAAATGAGGTTTGACCCTATAAAGGACGGAACAATGAGGGCAGCATCACCAAACAGTAAACATGTGTAGATTATACCAAGATACATCTCCGTACAAAATTTGAACAAAATCCGTTGAGAAATGTGGCCTGCAGAGTGCACTCACGCCATGCCCTGAAGTATGACCTTTGACCCTATAAAAGACGGAACACTGGTGACAGCATCACCAAACACCATAGGTTTTTAAATTACACCAAGAGACACCTTCATGCAAAATTTGAACGAAATCCGTTGAGAAATGTGACCGCCAGAGCGCACACAAGAGTACACACAAGACATCTATCAAAATATGACCTTTGACCCTATAAAAGACGGAACACTGGGGGCAGCATCACCAAAATCTATAGGGTTCCAGATTTTACCAAGAGACACCTTCATACAAAATTTGAACAAAATCCGTTGAGAAATGTGACCGCTAGAGCGCACACAAACTATCCCCAAATATATGGCCTTTTACCCTATAAAAGACGGAACACTGGGGGCAGCATCACCAGAAACTATAGGGGTCCAGATTTTACCAAGATACACGTCCACAGGAAGTCTGAAAGAAATTCGTCGAGAAATGTGGCCGCTAGAGCGCACACAAGAATGCGGCGGCGGCGGCGGCGGCGAAACGCTGCTGAATCCAAAGTATCCTCCGGCATACTGCCGGGGGATACAATAAATGTGCGTTTCTAATGTTGTAACTGAATTGAAATTATTCCATACATGATTATATAAGATTTAAACATATTTATTACTGTACTTTCATTCACAAACTAAACAAAAGTGTATTTTATTAGATTCATGTCATTCAGTAATTCATTGGACAGGGAAGGCCCACTAAGAGGAAAGGATTGTAATATCTTTCATATTCCCCGATGCAATCGTACAGTGAGTCTTTGATCCTTTTACATGAAGACAAATTTATTTCTTTTGGAGAGGTATTTCAATTTCAAATAAAAGTTATGTCATGTCTAAGTTAGTCACATGGTAACCTTAATACCATGTACTCGCAGTCTGTTTGCTGATTAGCCAATCTCTTCTCGTTTGCGGCGGCAAATAAAAATCAATTATTAGAAGCATCCAGACTGATCGGGAAAATAGGAGAGTAAAAATATATCTCATTTGTGACTATAAAAACATCTAAGAATGAGTAGAACGCTTTGCCAACGATTCGGCTGTGTTTTTAATTTGATTTCCTGGCTGAATTGCAGCTCCTTTTACAGTGACTTTTATCCAAGCAAAATTTTTGATCTCCAAATATGTTGACTTTTGAGGTACACTGATGTTTATCCTTTCAAGTAGAAGTATATGCTATGTATTAATTACCCACGCCGATGAAATCGGCAGGGTTATGTAAAGGGCTCCGTATGTTTTTTTTTTGTTTTTTTTTTGTTTGTTTGTTTGTTTGTTTGTTTGTTTGTTTGTTTGTGTACAAGATAACAAGAGAACGGGTGAACGGATTTGCACCAAATTTTCAGGGAATGTTCAGAAAGTGACATGAAGGAATCGATTAGATTTTGGTGATGACCCCAAACTTCGCCTGCAGATGCAGAAATATTTTGGCCAATCAAAACACTCATTACTTCGTCTCACCAAAAGTCTATTTCAGGTTTATGAATTTTAGAAGACTTTTAGACCCATTATTTGCCATTTCACTTCAAATCCGTACGAGCCTGCAATGAATATTCAAAGCCAACGTATCCCAGCAACAAGGGATTTTTCGCGCGCTTGAACTACTACTGCGAAAGCGGCTATGTACGGTATACTAGTAATAGGCGACTCTATAACTTATAGCTAGCTAGCTATCGCGCGCGATACCTTTTTTTATCTACAAATTCATTTAGATTCAGGCTACCCTAGCCCTACGGCTTCTCCTCTATTTCTTATCTTCTGTGCATTTCTGTTTATTTTCCCTGGTTCTTTCCACTTTGTTGTGGAAGTTTTTGTGATTTATTTTATCCTGGTGGACGTGTAGTACGTGATTTTAATTGTTTTCGGTGAAAATCTGGTGAGTTTGTTCGACGTGAGTGAGTCTATCGCACTCGCGAGCGTTCGCGTGTGTTGATCTGAGTGAGTGGGCTGTGTAGCTAGCTGTACGTACATAACTATACACAGCGCTGTCGCGAAGTGACGGCGATCTGGTCGGGCTAGGGAGTACATAACCCCAGGGAGTACAGTGCCTGTGCCTGGCTGACTGTAGTAGGATTGAACTTTTTTCTTTGGGTTATAACGGTCCTGTCATTTGAGATTTGAGTTAGTTTATAACTCATTTATGTCTGTTTGAGTGGATTTCGTAGTTGTAAAATATATACAAAAACTGTATTTTTTTTTAATTTGTGTGGATTTGCAAAATTTGGTGGCTGATCGAGGTTCGCCGAATACATGCACGCCAGTATCCACTTTGACTTTGTTGATGGGTGGTGACTGAGCTGAGTGAGTAAGCTCTGTGGCTCGCATGCATGTCATTTTGAAGTCGAGATCCAACTTATTTTGTCGTCATATTTATTTTATCCAAGCCCGATGAAAAAAAACAACCCCAATTGCAATGTAATTTAAAGATAGAACATGAATACATTTACTAACACTTACATGACTGAACACTGAATACAAATTGCTAACATTTTTTCCTCACCACGCCACGCTCTCTGACATGTCTAATCAATTACTTTTAGGGGAGAGATGTTTCAATAATAAAATATCTTTTTCATCAGAATTTTTTCAAGGGTGGGGACACACAAAGCTATGACCTGGATATGGCATAACTTATTGTGCGGGGGGGGTAGATGTGCCTCTTGTTATCCCCTTTGAATGGCTACTGCTTACAAAAATAATCGCAACAAAACAAAACCTATATTGGGTTTACTTTTTTTTATACACGACAGGGGAACCAACCAGTAAAAATATCTGCAGTTTCAAGAATAATAGCTCCGCTAAGGCGTGGGTCTGCCGCCTTTGACGGCCTTTCGAAGTTAAGACACATAATTTGTTATTTTTTTTAACCCCTTTATTTTCTCTTTACATTTATAATTACCCACGCCGATAAAATCGGCAGGGTTATGTAAAGGGCTCCGTATGTTTGTTTGTTTGTTTGTGTACAAGATAACTAGAGAACGGGTGAACGGATTTGCACCAAATTTTCAGGGAATGTTCGGATAGTGACAGGAAAGAATCGATTAGATTTTGGTGATGATCGGTTGACCCCTGCAAATTCTGTGTGACCTTGAAGTTTTGACCCCATAGTAAAGTATAGGAACTTCAGTTCGGATAGCGACAGGAAAGAATCGATTAGATTTTGGTGATGATCGGTTGACGCCTCCAAATTCTGTGGAACTTCAGTTCGGATAGTGACAGGAAAGAATCGATTAGATTTTGGTGATGATCGGTTGACGACTGCAAATTCTGTGTAACCTTGTAGTTTTGACCCCATAGTTAGTATATTGCAACTACTCTGTAGCGCCGCTAAGGCGTGGGTCTGCCGCCTTTGACGGCCTTTCTAGTTACAGAATGTCTTATTTTACGCCATGTTCACTATATAAACAAAATAATTATCAGTTATATCATACCATAGGGACGTTGCGCTTCAAATATTCTTTGTTTATGCACTGTTCCTGCTATGCATATTTCAATGTAACTCACTGAATTTTGTAATTTGTAAATGACTATGTTGTATGGTGAAAAAATAAAACAAACAAACAAACAAACAAGTGAGGGCGCGTTTCACAGATATTATTTTAAAAATCATTTGATGTGCCTATAAACAGGCCTTGTATTTTTTAAATGATAAGTGATGTGATACGATCTCGATAATTTCATCTGACAACAAATTTATGCTTCCTATGAAATTATTTAGCCCGAAAAGATTATTGATTATATCATATTGGATGGCGGCCATTTTTTATTGTTGCATTTTACTCGACCACCTTTAAAAATTCGCGAGGGCTCTTCGACTAATATTGATAAGTAGGCTAAATGGAGTGTTCATGCCAAATTTGGTGCTTTTATCCGCTCTGTCACAAAAACTTCCTTATTAAAAGGTCCACTGCAACCCAAATGCAAGTTGATTTCTGTTAAAGTGCAGGGATGCATACAACTCATATTTTGTTATTCAAACATCTAAATATGTCTCATAGATTTCTAAAAAAAATTAAAGCATTTTCTCAAAGATGCTAAGCTCCACCCTAAAATATGCTCCAGATCTCATTCCTGCATTGACATCATCTGTCCATGTTTAGTGAGCTATGGAGTGGTATGTAGCTTTGCCAGAGATGACCATCTGTTCTAATAGACCATACTATGCCTACATAGAAGTTGCTATGTCAGACATGCTGTAGGATCACCAGGAAAAGAATGGTACTGAGGAGGTATTGTTCGAAAACATGCAATTCTATTGTGAGCATCATCATTCTGCTGAGCTGGGGGAAGTTACATTCCACTGTCTATTGTAGAACGTTAGTGTAGCTGACTGATGATTGACAGATGATGTCATTGCAGGAATGAGATCTGGAGCTTTTTTTTAGGGTGGAGCTTAGGAGGTTGGAAAAAATATTTCAAAAAAATATTTAAAAATCTATGAAACATATTTAGATGTTTGAATAACAAAATATTAGTTGTATGCATCCCTGCACATCAACAGCAAAACATTGCATTTGGGTTGCATTTGGTTGCAGGGGGCCTTTATAAAATGACCCCACTATCAGGGCCCGGCCGTAACAAAGCTAAACAATTGATCGTACGATTCATCAATAAGTTGTAACAAAAAAAAAGGATTAACTAATTTGGAATTGATTAAATGGAATAAAACTTGGACATACATGTGTAAACTGATTCCAAGAATGATAGATTTGGTCTTGGAGCAGATAGATTTGGTCTTGGAGCAGAAAGAGTAAAATCAACCTGACATTTCTTGCGTTTTGTTTTTAATCGTTTGTAATGTGCAGCCATATCACTTTCTTTTGGCAAGGTTTGATCCATAGGCTGACGGCCCGACATGGGAACTATGGGCCACGGAAGGGGAGCGACGCCGAACGCTACCGTTTATAAGCCAATAACTTTTTGAGAATTAGTAACTTTAGTAACTTTAATATGTCAGACTGAGACCTCAATGGGGCGACTTTTTCCAGCCAGGTTCCCAGAATTTTTTTTTTTAAATCTTGCCCCCAACTATTTGTATTTTTGTTCAATGTACACAGCTTCCAAACCTTCTAGCTCATGGTCTATAACTGCAAGATATTTAAAGGAGAATGGAACTCAACATACATTAGCTGATAATCATGTGGAAAATTGTCAGCCTGTTCAAAATATCTTGAAAATACTCTGATTTGATTACTCAGTAAGGAGAACAGTCTCTCTAAAATTTGCAGATTTCTTGCTAGATATTATCCCATGGGGGCGGCCATTTTGAAAAAAAAACTGTGATGTCATTGTGGTACATGTCCATTTACCTGTACACAATGGATAAGATGTTGCATAATGAATAGCTATTGTACCACTAAAGCCACCCATGCAAAATGGCAGCCATCTTGGTACCCCCATTGTCTCGCACAGGTGATATCTAAGAGCAGTTGTAGGTCTTTATCACTTCTTTGAAGAATTGAAAAACCTTTGTCAGACCAAGCAACTTACAAGTGCATGGCAAATCCTGCTTAACAAAAGAAACAGCTGAACCAAGTATCTTGACACAAATAGGTTATATGACAGGATAAAAATATCTTCATTTTAATCTACATGACTTACAAAAATGGTTTATTATGAGAAAATCCAGTGTTATGCATTCCACAGCTGATCATGTGTGTCATGGTAGCTTGTGTATAGGTCAGTGGGTATCTCACAAATGGAACTGCTCTGACATTACTTTGTAAAGAAAATGGCAGCCCCCATGGGATAACGTCAAGCAAGGAAACTGCAACTTTTGGAGACACTGTTCTCTTTCTTAAATAATCAAATAGGAGTAATTTCAAGATATTTGTAATAGGCTGACAATTATCTACATGATTATAGGCTAATGTTTGTTGCCTTTTATTCCCCTTTATTAAAGATTTTAAGTCACAAAAATAAACACAGAACAGGATCGCAAAAAAAAAATCAGAGGAATCAAAGCGAGGGCAATTTCAACACCCTATTGCATAGCCTAAAAGAAAAATATTTGGATTACATAATACGTCATTAAAATGTTAGCATATATCAACAGGAGATGGACAAAGCTATTGAAAACAACTTAGGTTGATTTTTTTTTGAATTGTGTTAGAGGTAGAACTAACCTTCAACGGTAAGTTGAAATTCGCAGGACACACTCCCTAGAGTACACCTTACAGTATGTACGCCAACTGCGAATTTTCCGGGTGGAGGGTCACAGATGGCATCATCATTCATATCCCAAGTGACGTCGAAGGCGTTGTCCTTTTTGTTAGGTGGGGTGAAAGTGAAGTTAGCTGGGCAATTCGGGTTTTCTGTAAGGTGAAATAGTATTGTCAAAATCTATTAAGTCGCTATGAATGTATGAATAGAGCGGAGGGTCAGGGTATCGGTCAGGTATCGGCCTGGATCCACAGCAGTGCAGTATCTCCTTTTAGAGACGTTTTTGCATTATCTTTTGATCCAGAATGAGCAGAAAGAGCAAACTTCACTGACAATTTTTAGTCCATTTTAATGCAGTTCCCTGTGCGGTGACGGTTCTTGAATAAACAGGATTTCAATGTAGATAATAAAGTCGCAACTCACAACGCAGCTAAAATTCATAGGTAATATTTTCAAGTAAAAATTGGCCTTTTTTCCAAATTTAATAACGGTTGTCTTTCACATTGGTGCCAAATTGAGGACGACTCTTTTATTTAGACCTCCAGAACACTCTGCATTCTTTCAACAAACAAAAGAATAATAATCCTAATTGTAATAAAATAATAATAATAATAATGATACTACTGGAGTCATTTTGGCCTGCGCCCCTCATGAAAATAATCGTGATTTATGTCACCTCGGGGACCATATTTCCCACCAGACCATCTGACCGTATATATTTAAGTTTTTTATGGGTTCGTTAACATCTTATCATTGATTATCTGGAAAATGACGCGTGACCACATCGGACTCGAATGATGAGTGTAGGTTGTGAGAGAACAAAATATCAAAACATATTGCTAAAGGGTGTAAAATAAAAATTAGTGATAGTAAAATCCGCCACGGGAACAGTATTCAGCCACGGCAGGCAGAACCATATAGTCAAATATTAATAATAATAATAATAATAATACATGTAATTTATATAGCGCCAAATCCACTCTGTGGAGTGCTCAAGGCGCATGTAGAAATTAATTAAGAATTAAACAGAAATGTTTTTACATGATTTTTTTTTAAAGAATCAGATGTTATGCACTTTTTGATGTCTTCAGGAAGGCTATTCCATAATTTAGGACACGCATAGGCAAATGATCTTTCCCCCCAGGATCTTGCGACTTTAGGGATCACAAGAGAACTGGAAGTGGATGACCGCAAAGATCTTGCAGGGGTGTAATTTTGAATTAAAGAGGTATTGTATTGGGGAGCAGAACCGTGAACGCAGTGAAAAGTGAGCAACAAAATTTTGAAAATAATGTGATGTTTGACAGGGAGCCAGTGTATAGCGACTGCAAAACAGGGGAGATATGAGTATGCTTGGTGGACAGAGTAACAATGCGAGCCGCAGCATTTTGAAGCTTCTGGAGCTTGGGCAACAGATTTGGGGGTATATTGAACAGAAGGGCATTGCCAAAGTCGAGACGGGAGGAAATTAAGGAAATTAAGGCGTGAACTATCAAAGGCATATTCAGACCCATGTTAAGTAAAGATTATTTGTATCTTGAAGCTGAATATTTTAGATACATATGATTTAACTTTTAAGTTGCATAAATTTTGTAATTAAACTGTTTTGATTGAGTCTAAAAAAATTGTATAAAGCCTTCGTAGCATCTTATTCTTACTACTAAAATAAATATATGTATTTTGCTAACCTATCACCTGAAAGTTCCTGTGGGTACCGATCTATGGCCAGGCATTAGATTAGGACCAAAATTAACGTGACTTCAAACAAAGGACAGTCATAAACAAATAAAGGACGTAGCGAAACAAACAAAGACTTCAAAATGGTGAAAGGTCCTTGCCAAAGGAACAAAGGACATTTAGAAACAAAGGACGATTACAAACAAACAAAGGATGATTAAAAACAAAGGACGATTAAAAACAAAGGACAATTAGAAACAAAGGACGATTACAAACAAAGGACGATTAGAAACAGAAAAAGGACGATCAGAAATAAACGGAACATAAAACAGAGGGTGTCCTATATACTCGAAGCTAGAGTACCTTTATATAAAGAGTAGCGACATGGACGTCTGACTTTTCGTGAAACAAAATGGTGTTTGAATTCTTTATATTGAGAACACCCAGGTGCTCATCGGAATTGAATAGAAATGTTGCATAGCAGTGGAAACAAAATGGCGTTCAAATCATGAGTTGTCGCTACTCTCTTTATGTAGGTAGTCTACTCGAAGCTATTTCAGAGCGCGTTGACATCATCGATCTCCACATTATTGACCTAGCTACGTTCATTTGGGTAGAGGATAGTTCCAACAACTCGCAGTTACTTTTCAATTTGAAGGTATATAGTCCAATCATGATATTTTTAACGCCTCTCAAGTGTACCAGCTTCTCCCTGGTTACACGAAGCAGGCAGGGGCGGCGGAGCGTCTTTCAGTGGGGGGGGGGGGGGGGGCACCAGCAAAAAAGGAGCACCTACAGGGGAGACTTTTGTGGCAATGGTATTACCCGACAGTCCAATTGACATGATTATCGTGGTTCTGCATGGACACTGCTTCAGCTTCCCTAATTAGCAGTTGTGTGTGATGGTATAATTATCCATGTGCAAGCGAGCGTGGAAATTTTTAAAGACTTTTTTTTTAACGTTGAAGTCCTTGGTGTGTGCACTATTTACAGCTATATATTGAAAATGACAACAGCAAATCAATTTGGGGGATGTCGAATAATCTTTTAATTCCTACATTAACCCTGTCGTCTTTTTTAGGATTACATCGATATCAACATACTTTATGGGATATGCTTCTCAATGCTTGATTTCATGATGTATTATAAGACCTAGCGAGCTTGCATGTCGAGCGAGTTTGCCGGAAATTTTCAGAAAAGTTTGCCCTTACTTGGTGTAAATTATGGGTACATTTCAGCGAGCGAAATAAGAAATCCTTCAATTGGTGGGGGGGGGGGGGGGGGGGTAGGCATTACCCCCTTCTTGCCTCCAGCTCCACTGCCTTACATTGTAGCCACACCAATTCTTTGAAGCTATAGATATGGCTCTTTTTGTAAGAAACAGTGGGAAATATAAGTAAAATGGGGCACTTATCAGGAGGGGAACGGGCACGTATTAGAAAAGAAAAGGGCACTTTTAGTAGTAAAAGGGCATTTATCAGGGTAATTGAGAGGCCTTAAAAAAATCATGAAGGGCACTATATACCTTCATTGCCCCCACTCCCCCACCCCCCATCCGACGCCCCTGCCTATGAGGGAAGCAAAAATCCATCCCAAATGGGCTTGGACGTCGGCTCTCCATGCCCCCTCCCCCCTTCATCCTCTCCCTACACCTCCCCCTTCCCTCTTCGAGCATGCTATTATTGACTGTTCTAACAAGCCGCCGGACACTCCTCTTACCTACTCCTCTGACCAACTTGAACCAAGACTATGTACATTGCCTTAGCAAGCTTATACATATTCATTTCTATGACTTCAAATTGAAAGGTAACTGCGAGTTGTAGGAACTATCCTCCACAGTTTGGGAGCCTGTCCTGTCCCATCTTACCCGTAAGATTTCACTCTGTAAGGTTATTTAGACCATCTAAGTTATTGACAAAAACGTCAGCCTGACAGTACCCGTCGGGTTTAGCTCCCAGAGCCCCCAAAAGAGACCACAAATTCCGGTCGATTTCACCCAAAATGCTATGTATGTAAAGGAAAAAAATAATTT
Organism: Heliocidaris erythrogramma; assembly: GCA_025617745.1. NCBI lineage: Eukaryota > Metazoa > Echinodermata > Echinoidea > Camarodonta > Echinometridae > Heliocidaris > Heliocidaris erythrogramma. Next base: position 28,597,383 of record CM046870.1, read on the forward strand.
TCTTACCTTCTGACTATGAAAACTTAAAAGTGTTTTATTCAATTCAGTTCAAATTTTCATGATTTTGAGTATAAGAATCTACTTGAGGTGCAATTTGTTGAAATATACTATTCATGTGTTAACTGTACAGATACCAAGCAAGCTCCTCTATTATGCCTTGTGTTCACGGGCGTAGACATGCATAATTATCCAATTAGTCAATAGGGGGAGGGTGATCTATTCATCACCCCCCCCCCCCCCCCCACTAACAGTAGAAAGTATGGATGTATCTACGCCACTGGGTGCATTTACATGTACATGACTTTTTTTTAAATATACTTTTGAGAGAGCAATACATTTTTCACAATTTAACAGCATATTAATGAAATGACCAATTGACACCTCAAGAATCATGTAAATTTGAATTGGATTGAATAAAACACTTTTTAGTTATCATAGTCAGAAGTTAAGAAAATGTTTTTTCTTTACATACAGACCATGGGGGGAATGCATTGTCAAAGGGCACTTTGTGGTTTTCATTTCAGGGGGTCTCCTTCCCCATGGACAATTTTGTCAGTTTTATATTTTTGGAATGTACATCCACAGCTCCTCCTTAAGATTTTCTTAATCCAAATGCTCAATTGCCTTTTTCAAAATTAAAAACCCATTTGAGATTAAAAATATAGAATAGATATGTCAATTTATTTTAAAATTAAGATTTCCTTATATATTTCTGTTGAAAATCGATATTCGCTTAATAGAAATCTATTTTCTCGATACTGAACGTATGGAACGGAGCAAATTAATTCAAATTTTATGGATGCTTCTTCCCTGAGCATCTATAGCGGCAAACTATGCATTCACCTGCTTTCGGATAATGGACTTGAAAAGTCAGAATGCATGCTGCATATATTATGTTCTGCTCTGTTTGGCAAACCCAAGAAAATAGATTTTTGTTAAGCAAAACCAGACAATTTAAGTATCATTATAAAGATTTAATTGTTATAATACATGTAAACACCCACTTTATATTTTCCGTCACATATGGGATTTTAGGTAATGAAGAAAATCAATTTAGGATTTGGATTCAAAATATCTTCCTGACTGGAACATTTCTCAATCATTATGGTTCATGTACAACTCCAAATCAGCAAGAAAATGGCAGCCCCCATGTAAATGAGTAGGAGACGATACCGGGTGTTGGAATATCTTTATTTATACCCTTTTCTGATATCTTATTAGAAAATGATTTAGGCCAATAAGTAGGAATATATTACACCTTCCAATATAAGTAAATTTGTCATCAGGGCTTAATTCTCCTTTAAACCAATTAGACGACACTTCTTTTGATATTGACAGTTTAAATTCCATTTGATAATAATGAAATTGGCATCATGAATATATCGGAAAATTTGAAAACAGGGAAAAGGAAGAGAGTGTGTGGGCGTGTATGTGTGTATGATGACGATCAAAGGGGTGCGAAGTGGGGGAGGGGACTGAGGGCTACAGCTCCCCCCCCCCAGATTTTTAAATATTCAGCCATCACCTCGTATTCGGGCAGTGAGGTGACCTAATGTGTAATTTCTTTTATACCTTATCTAGGGTAATATCATTATAAAATGATAATAAATTTAAATAAATTTAAATAAATTTAAATTTCTAAAAAACAGAAAACTGATATTCAGACAAGAGGCGTCAACCCCTTTGCGAAAATCTGCTCGTATGCTCATGATGATAATTATGAAGACAGGAAATTTAAAAAAAGCATTTGATTGAGATTTAATCTTACTGTTAATGTAATGAAAAGAATACTAAATTATTATAATTCAATTCCAGGGATTGAATGAAAAGTGTGGTTTTGAATAAAGATGTTTATTTTCAGTACACACTAAGAAATTAGGGTTCACTTTAGGGTGCAAATTTGGGCGAAGATAGAAGAAAAACAAAGATATACATAACGAACACAGAGAGAAGAAATACAAAGAAATACATAAAGAAAAGGAAGACAGAGAAAAGAAAATCAAAGTAAATAAAGAAATTAAAAGAACATAGAGAGAAGAAAAACAAAGAAATACATCAAGAAAAAGGAAGACAGAGAAAAGAAAAAAGAAGAAATGCATGAAGAAAAAAGACAGAGAGAAGTAAAAGAAAGAAATACATAAGAAAAAAGACTCGTATTTTGCAGCCGTCCCTGTGAATTTAAAAGATTGAGAACGCATCTTGGAATCGTTCATGCCTTCTCCACTCAAATAGGGTTTACGTGTCAATTTTCTTGCACAGTGGAGCTCGGAGAGTGATCTTCTGGTAATCGATTAACTACTTTGACGTCAAAATCTTACGGGTTTGCCTTATAACAGTTTTGGGTTAATTAACTACACTGATAATCAGAGGACTATTCCGTGCGTTTCGAGGATTGTCCATGGATTGACCACGGGATCGGATCGACAGAGCAGCATAATCGCCTTAATTAAAGGCTACATTGTATGAGACATCCGATTGGGGGATCGGATTATGTGTTAACAAATTGTGTAGAGATGTTTTCATATGGAATGAAAGACGTGTTTATAGGCGGTTTGAGTTCTAGCACCTGCCCCTGCCCCTGCTCCAATAAAATTTAAAAAAAGAAAACGGGGAAAAAGAAGAGAGTGTGGGGAGCACCATATATAGGCAATATATCCTATGCCCAGACTCTCATAAGAAATGTAGCCGAATTCGGGATTCGCTGGAGGATCACATTCTGTTTGAAAATAGATTTCATACGCCCATTACTATATAAAAGAAATGAATCATTGTGGAAAGTGTAGCACTTCATTGGAAACATATTTTGCGCTGAAATCTAGGCCTAGAAATGTCAGGTTCTCATCAGGTTATCACGCAGGTATATAACAAATTACTTGAAATCAACTATATTATACTCGGTGAACCCGGACGCAACCTAGACGCCGTAATTTCAGAACAATCGCAAAGCTTGGACGAACTCCTTTTGTCTGCACAGAAGAGGTTCTTGCGATTGAATATAAGCAGCTTCCAGAAAGCGTAAATGCGCTGAGCTTCTGGCCCGGGACATAATTGAGAATTGATCGTCGGCATAGCTTTGGCTAAGCGAGCAACTTCAGCCAGTCTTAGATCGTTTGTCTGTTCATACTGTTAGAGATTTGTTTACGTTTGCTAAACTCGTCCGCGATCTGCCCCTTGATAATAGTAATTGTGTTATGTGTTCATTCGATATCTCTAGCCTATTTACCAACGTGCCACTGAAAGAAGCTATTGACATCTGTGCTTCTTATCTCTATCATGGCGACTTAGACTCACCACCTGTTCCTGAGCCCGTATTCATTGAACTCATGAACTTTGCCACTCGCGCGGTTGAGTTTAGTTTCAATGATACGATGTATTCACAGATAGATGGTGTGGCTATGGGATCCCCATTAGGCCCCGCGCTTGCTAACATTTTTGTTGGCTTTCATGAAATGCGCCTGCTACAGAACGCCACCGATCTTAATATAGTCCCACATGTGTATTGTCGGTATGTTGATGATACGTTTGCAATTTTTGATAACCGCGCAGCGTGTGAGGTTTTCCTTACACAACTGAACCGGCTCCATCCCGCGCTAAAATTCACATGTGAAATTGAACTGTCCAATGCGCTCCCATTTCTCGACGTTCTCGTTGAGAGAAGTGATGGGAAATTCATCACTTTCGTCTACCGCAAGCCCACATTCACCGGGCAAGTGTGCCGCGCCCTTAGGATTTGCTCTGCGTGCAAATTAGCTCCCGAAATCGCGAAAATCAAAACTATTCTCCTTGACAATGGTTACCCTGAGCATGTTATATCTCGCACCATAACACGGACGCTGGAGGCACAATCCAAATCTGACACCAGATTTGGACCTGCCAAATGCCCCGTGTATCTCAAACTACCCTGGAGGGGTAAGGTATCTGACAAATACGCCAGTCAGATCAAACACGCAGTGTCACGTTGCTATTACGCGGTCTCGACACGCATTGTGTTTTCTACACACAGGATGCTACCGTCAACTAGCAAGGATGTACTACCCACCCCCCACTTGAGTAATGTTATTTACCAATTTCAGTGCCGGTGCGATGCCAGGTACGTGGGCCGTACTTCTCAGCGGTTGGCTGATCGCATTAAACAACACATTCCCTCGATTATTCGGAACCGTACAACCAATCAGCGCACGCAGCCCGTCCGTGCCTGCAAATCTGAAATGCACGCTAACAGACCAAAGATAGCCAAATGCGATTCAGCGATTGGTCTCCACTTGCTGAACAATCCAGCTTGCGCACAAAGCAATTCTCAATTATGTCCCGGGCCAGAAGCTCAGCGCATTTACGCTTTCTGGAAGCTGCTTATATTCAATCGCAAGAACCTCTTCTGTGCAGACAAAAGGAGTTCGTCCAAGCTTTGCGATTGTTCTGAAATTACGGCGTCTAGGTTGCGTCCGGGTTCACCGAGTATAATATAAACGAAGAAGCTTGACTGGGGAGGAATTTTTAACACTGGGAGTAATATGCCGAAAGATTTGTTTACAAATTAAAAAAGAGTATAATATAGTTCATTTCAAGTAATTTGTTATATACCTGCGTGATAACCTGATGAGTGCAGGTCGAAAAGCTTCGTTATCATGTCTCTTTTTCGTGCCATATTGAAATTTTGCAGTACCAAGAAATTATTTGTGTTTTTTTTTAGATATTCAGCCTACCATCTCCTCGTACAGTGGTGTGACCGAATGTGTATTTTTTTATACCTTATCTAGGGTAATATCATTATAAAGTGACAATAAGTTGTATATTTCTTTAGAAACCGGAAAGCTGATATTAAGACAAGAGGCGTCAACCCCTTTGCGAAAATCTGCTCGTATGGTTATGATGATAATTATGAACACCTGAATAAAAATAAAGCATTTGACTGAGATTTAATCTTATTGTTAATGTAATGAAAATAATACTAAATTATTATAATTCAATTCCAGGTATTCCAGGATTGCATCCGGTGCTGTTTCAAACACCGAGTTGAATTATGAGGTATATGGGCTAATAATTGCCTTCAGTCTTCATTAATTACCGCAAGTAATAATGCAATGGAAATGATATTTGCCTACAACAGTCATCCTTACTATAATTTGGCTAATGTCCGTCTGTCCGTCCATTTGTTTGAAAGCGCTTTTCTCCGTGATTTTCCACTCAATCGAGTTGGGTTTTTTTAAACGTGGTTAAATTGTTCCCAGATTGTCATGAGGGGGGTTGTTTGTGGTATTTTGGTTGTATTATTTAAATGTTTTTTTACAATTCGTAACTTCCTTTGGCAGGCCCCGGGTAAAGCTTCGAAGTTCCCAGTCCTTTCGACCTTTTTCGGGTCAGCGAAATTACATAGGCATAGATAGCTTCACGTTACGTTGCACTTGCACCGGGCACCGTCTATAATACACGTAAGGCTATTATGCTGAGGAATGAACCGTCGCACTTCGTGTATATACAGCGCTTGCACCGGGCACCGTCTATAATACAAGTATATAAGGCTATATGCCGAGGAATGAACCGTCGCACTGCGTGTATATACAGTAGATCTAAACACTAGGCCTTCAGTCAGTGTGTTTCCCATGCACATCCCGGATGTGCCCCCCTAAATCCACCACTGATCTAACATCTGTCAATATTGTTATTTATTTGAATGGAAACTGAATATTGTATTCTAATACGTGAAGATGCCATAGTTCCATAGAGTTCCATAAGATATACATTTTTCAGTGTATGTTCAAAGATTTTTTATCAATTCGTTCAATGCATAACTACTTAACCTATACCAGGGGAAAAAATATCAGAAACCTAAACATGCCAGTGGAATCCCTCCAAATCTTATCACTTTTCATCACAGCTGCTAACCCCCCCCCCCCCCCTCTCTCTCTCTCTCTCTTTCTCCTGTATTCTTTATAATTTCTATCCCCCTGCATGTCTTTTTTTCTCTCTCTCTCTCTCAATTTCCCACTTGCTGTTTCTCACCCTCTCATATTTCCAGTTTCTCTCTCTCTCACTCATTTCCCCCACCACTGTTTCCCACTGTATCACTCTCTCTCTCTCTCTCGCTTCTTTAAACATTCCACTATACTTCTCGCTTCTTTCAACATTCCCCTATTATGATTGAGCAACCTTTAATTGGAGATCTCCAAACATATGCAATCTGTTGTACATTGTAGGGTACATATACTTACACATTTAATACATGTAATGATAACATTTTTATATTACAATAATTGCCTCTTGACTGCTTACTAAATACACCGTGTTACAATACATTTTTTCCATTCTATAGTTAGATTTTGATTTCACTCCGCAATGATATTCAAGTTCTTTCCCCAGTTTAACCCCTAATGCTAATTAAATTAAACCTCCTATCTATATTTAAAGAGAAGTCTGCTGTGAATCAATTATTCATATATGTTTCATCAACAAACTAATTGCCTTTCAGTGTGAATGGTACTTGGGCTGTATGATGGGGAGCCCCATGTCTGCGCATCTAAGGTTTTGATCCGAAAATGAACAAGAATTTCTTCAATATTCCTCTAAAGCTTAATTTTATATTATTCCTGATATTCTAAAGAGTAAGTCTGCAAAAAATCTCATCAAAATTAGAGCAAGAACGATGCCATTTTCACAAGAAACGGTGGTCGTGTCATTTCAACATTGAAAAAAACAATGGTGCCCATGTCTGCGCACTCATTCATTTTACACGCAGTTCGGGAGTTTTGACGTGAAAGACAACATTTTAAGGCTTGTGAATAAAATGTCTGAAATAAGACCGTTTTTCATTATTTTGACTCGTTTTTTGCATGAATACCTATCGCTATGATAAAGATGAAAAGTTTGTGTTCGTTGCGTGTTTTGTTTTATTAGAATCGCGCAGTTACGCGTGTGCGCAGACATGGGCACTGCGCAGACTTGGGCACTCTAGCCATACATAGGAGAAGACCCCCATGCCCCCCCCCCCCCCCCCCCCCATGGTGCCACGGGTAATTTCTGCTAGTAAAAGATAAAGCTACTTACGGACACAGGTTGGTGCATCACCCCATATTCCGTTTTCGTCGCAGTATATGTCATCAAGTCCACTCAGTACGAAAGTATCGTCGCAGGCATACCATGCTGACGACACACCAGGGGTATCGCCATCCGCTCCTACGGTTCCATTCCCAATTCCAGGTGGTGGACCGCAGGTCACTACAAGAAATGTATATATTAAATAGAAAGAAAAAGCGTCAAAGAATTGACAACCTAGGTGACGAAGTCTAGATTCAAACTTCAGCACTGAAATAACTCGTGTAAATACCCTCAGGTACTTAAAAAAACCTTGTAGCGTAGGCCTACAACTCTTCAACTGTACAGTCATACCATGTCGTAGCCTGTCCTGGGATACTGCCGGATTGTACTACTGGCACTACTGGCACTACTGGCAATTTCAGGAGCCGCACTGCAGGTCACTACAAGAAATATACATGCATATTGAACAGAAGGAAACGCAAACAAATCCAAATGACGTTAAATAAAGTGTAGAATCAATAAAGCCCGACTCACACGAGGGGTCATTAATGCTATGGTCAGACGGACAGATACGCGCGATACGCATGTCTGCGGATGTGCATCCGTAAAAATCCGTAGAAATCCGCAGCAATCCGTATCATGCGTATCATCCGTAAGTGCATCCGTAAAAATCCGTGGGAGTGCGCAGGAATCGAGGTCTTCCGCGAAAAAGTTTTGAAAATCTCAAAATTATTTTAAATTTCCCGCGCAAGGTCTTTTGCGCAGAATTTAGGTAGAATTTGCGTATTGTTCCGTATCATGCGTATTGATCCGTATCTTTGCGTATTTTTGCGTAAAACGTCCGTATCCATCCGTAACCTAATCCGCAGGATCCGCAGACATACGCAGATCCGCAGCGTGAATTTTGAAAATCTCAAAATTCTGCTGCGGATGAAATATACGTAAGCATCCGCAAAATATACGTTATCCATACATAAACTACGTAACTCATACGTATCGTCCGTAAGTCATCCGTAAGTCGTCCGTGACATGTGTCAGCGGGTTGGCAGCGGATGGGCTCATCAACAGGTTTTACCCGTAACATCCGTAATTCATACGTAACATCCGTAACTAATCCGTATCGTCCGCAGAATATAGGTAACTTTTGCTCAAATTTGCGTTATTTGGGGGTAAAAATTACGCATTTTCATTATCCAAATATACGCAGGCATCCGCAGGTCCGTAACATGGCCGTGTGACTGTAGCATTACCGACGTTAGGACTGCGTTAGTGACTGGTTACGTAATTTTTATTTGCGTAATGAAAGAGTATGATGTCGTCAAAAAACGTGATTGCAAAATTAACAGTGCAAACAATATTTTTAATAACTTCACTCTTTCACTGCCGATGTCAAGTATATGTGACAGTAAATGAAGAAGATTAATGGGAGGAAGTTTAATTTGTAAAGAAATTTTTAGGCATTACTCCCAGTGTTACTCCATACAAAAGTTTCAAAGAAACAAAGTTTCAAAGAAATCAGTTGAGAAATGTGACCGCTCCAGCGCACAAAAGAATGTGACGCGGCGGCGGCGGAACGCCGCTGAATCCAAAGTATCCTCCGGCATTCTGCCGGGGGATACAATAAGAAGAGACTAGCGATGTTTAATCCACGATGAAATAGAACTTTAAATTTAAACAGATTACGATAATAATATACATGTACAAAATTCATTAACATGATGACGATCAAATGACGATCAACAGCTCCCCCCCCCCCCCCCGGATTTTTAAATATTCAGCCATCACCTCGTATTCGGGCAGTGAGGTGACCTAATGTGTAATATACCTTATCTAGGGTAATATCATTATAAAATGATAATAAATTTAATATAATTTGATTTCTAAAAAACAGAAAACTGATATTCAGACAAGAGGCGTCAACCCCCTTGCGAAAATCTGCTCGTATGCTCATGATGATAATTATGAAGACAGGAAATTTAAAAAAAGCATTTGATTTAGATTTAATCTTACTGTTAATGTAATCAAAATAATACTAAATTATTATAATTCAATTCCAGGGATTGAATGAAAAGTGTGGTTTTGAATAAAGATGTTTATTTTCAGTACACACTAAGAAATTAGGGTTCACTTTAGGGTGCAAATTTGGGCGAAGATAGAAGAAAAACAAAGATATACATAACGAACACAGAGAGAAGAAATACAAAGAAATACATAAAGAGAAGGAAGACAGAGAAAAGAAAATCAAAGTAAATAAAGAAATTAAAAGAACATAGAGAGAAGAAAAACAAAGAAATAAATCAAGAAAAAGGAAGACAGAGAAAAGAAAAAAGAAGAAATGCATGAAGAAAAAAGACAGAGAAGAAAAACAAAGAAATACATAAGAAAAAAGACTCGTATTTTGCAGCCGTCCCTGTGAATTTAAAGATTGAGAACGCATCTTGGAATCGTTCATGCCTTCTCCACTCAAATAGGGTTTACGTGTCAATTTTCTTGCACAGTGGAGCTCGGAGAGTGATCTTCTGGTAATCGATTAACTACTTTGACGTCAAAATCTTACGGGTTTGCGTTATAACAGTTTTGCGTTAATTAACTTCACTGATAATCAGAGGACTATTCCGAGGATTGTCCATGGATTGACCACGGGATCGGATCGACAGAGCAGTATAATCGCTTTAATTAAAGGCTACATTGTATGAGACATCCGATTGGGGGATTGGATTATGTGTTAACAAATTGTGTAGAGATGTTTTCATATGGAATGAAAGATGTGTTTATAGGCGGTCTGAGTTCTAGCACCTGCCCCTGCCCCTGCCCCAATAAAATTTTAAAAAAGAAAACGGGGAAAAGGAAGAGAGTGTGGGGAGCACGTTATATAGGCAATAGAACCTATGCCCAGACTCTCATAAGATATGTAGCCGAATTCGGGATTCGCTGGAGGATCACATTCTGTTTGAAAATAGATTTCATACGCCCATTACTATATAAAAGAAATGAATCATTGTGGAAAGTGTAGCACTTCATTGGAAACATATTTTGCGCTGAAATCTAGGCCTAGAAATGTTCAGTTGGCGAGTATCCCTATGTGTTAATTGATTTTTTTTTTATTCAGCCTACCATCTCCTCGTATTCGGGCAGTGATGTGACCGAATGTGTATTTTTTATACCTTATCTAGGGTAATATCATTATAAAGTGACAATAAATTGTATATTTCTTTAGAAACCGGAAAGCTGATATTCAGACAAGAGGCGTCAACCCCTTTGCGAAAATCTTTGCTCGTATGGTTATGATGATAATTATGAACACATGAATAAAAATAAAGCATTTGACTGAGATTTAATCTTATTGTTAATGTAATGAAAAGAATACTAAATTATTATAATTCAATTCCAGGTATTCCAGGATTGCATCCGGTGCTGTTTCCGGTGAACAGTGCAAACACTGAGTTGAATTATGAGGTATATGGGCTAATAATTGCCTTCAGTCTCCATTAATTACCGCAAGTAATAATGCAATGGAAATGATATTTGCCTACAACAGTCATCCTTACTATAATTTGGCTAATGTCTGTCTGTCCGTCCGTTTGTTTGAAAGCGCTTTTCTCCGTGATTTTCCACTCAATCGAGTTGGGTTTTTTTAAACGTGGTTAAATTGTTCCCAGATTGTCATGAGGGGGTTGTTTGTGGTATTTTGGTTGTATTATTTAAATGTTTTTTTACAATTCGTAACTTCCTTTGGCAGGCCCCGGGTAAAGCTTCAAAGTTCCCAGTCCTTTCGACCTTTTTCGGGTCAGCGAAATTACATAGGCATAGATAGCTTCACGTTACGCTGCACTTGCACCGGGCACCGTCTATAATACACGTAAGGCTATTATGCTGAGGAATGAACCGTCGCACTACGTGTATATACAGCGCTTGCACCGGGCACCGTCTATAATACAAGTAAGGCTATATATGCCGAGGAATGAACCGTCGCACTGCGTGTATATACAGTAGATCTAAACACTAGGCCTTCAGTCAGTGTGTTTCCCATCCACATCCCGGATGTGCCCCCCTAAATCCACCACTGATCTAACATCTGTCAATATTGTTATTTATTTGAATGGAAACTGAATATTGTATTCTAATACGTGAAGATGCCATAGTTCCATAGAGTTCCATAAGATATACATTTTTCAGTGTATGTTCAAAGATTTTTATCAATTCGTTCAATGCATAACTACTTAACCTATACCAGGGGGAAAAATATCAGAAACCTAAACATGCCAGTGGAAGCCCTCCAAATCTTATCACTTTTCATCACAGCTGCTAACCCCCCCCCCCCCCCCCCTCTCTCTCTCTCTCTTTCTCCTGTATTCTTTATAATTTCTATCCCCCTGCATGTCTTTTTTTCTCTCTCTCTCTCTCAATTTCCCACTTGCTGTTTCTCACCCTCTCATATTTCCAGTTTCTCTCTCTCTCACTCATTTCCCCCACCACTGTTTCCCACTGTATCACTCTCTCTCTCTCTCTCGCTTCTTTAAACATTCCACTATACTTCTCGCTTCTTTCAACATTCCCCTATTATGATTGAGCAACCTTTAATTGGAGATCTCCAAACATATGCAATCTGTTGTACATTGTAGGGTACATATACTTACACATTTAATACATGTAATGATAACATTTTTATATTACAATAATTGCCTCTTGACTGCTTACTAAATACACCGTGTTACAATACATTTTTTCCATTCTATAGTTAGATTTTGATTTCACTCCGCAATGATATTCAAGTTCTTTCCCCAGTTTAACCCCTAATGCTAATTAAATTAAACCTCCTATCTATATTTAAAGAGAAGTCTGCTATGAATCAATTATTCATATATGTTTCATCAACAAACTAATTGCCTTTCAGTGTGAATGGTACTTGGGCTGTATGATGGGGAGCCCCATGTCTGCGCATCTAAGGTTTTGATCCGAAAATGAACAAGAATTTCTTCAATATTCCTCTAAAGCTTAATTTTATATTATTCCTGATATTCTAAAGAGTAAGTCTGCAAAAAATCTCATCAAAATTAGAGCAAGAACGATGCCATTTTCACAAGAAACGGTGGTCGTGTCATTTCAACATTGAAAAAAACAATGGTGCCCATGTCTGCGCACTCATTCATTTTACACGCAGTTCGGGAGTTTTGACGTGAAAGACAACATTTTAAGGCTTGTGAATAAAATGTCTGAAATAAGACCGTTTTTCATTATTTTGACTCGTTTTTTGCATGAATACCTATCGCTATGATAAAGATGAAAAGTTTGTGTTCGTTGCGTGTTTTGTTTTATTAGAATCGCCCAGTTACGCGTGTGCGCAGACATGGGCACTGCGCAGACTTGGGCACTCTAGCCATACATAGGAGAAGACCCCCATGCCCCCCCCCCCCCCCCCCCCCATGGTGCCACGGGTAATTTCTGCTAGTAAAAGATAAAGCTACTTACGGACACAGGTTGGTGCATCACCCCATATTCCGTTTTCGTCGCAGTATATGTCATCAAGTCCACTCAGTACGAAAGTATCGTCGCAGGCATACCATGCTGACGACACACCAGGGGTATCGCCATCCGCTCCTACGGTTCCATTCCCAATTCCAGGTGGTGGACCGCAGGTCACTACAAGAAATGTATATATTAAATAGAAAGAAAAAGCGTCAAAGAATTGACAACCTAGGTGACGAAGTCTAGATTCAAACTTCAGCACTGAAATAACTCGTGTAAATACCCTCAGGTACTTAAAAAAAAACCTTGTAGCGTAGGCCTACAACTCTTCAACTGTACAGTCATACCATGTCGTAGCCTGTCCTGGGATACTGCCGGATTGTACTACTGGCACTACTGGCAATTTCAGGAGCCGCACTGCAGGTCACTACAAGAAATATACATGCATATTGAACAGAAGGAAACGCAAACAAATCCAAATGACGTTAAATAAAGTGTAGAATCAATAAAGCCCGACCCACACGAGGGGTCATTTACCGACGTTAGGACTGCGTTAGTGACTGGTTACGTAATTTTTATTTGCGTAATGAAAGAGTATGATGTCGTCAAAAAACGTGATTGCAAAATGAACAGTGCAAACAATATTTTTAATAACTTAACTCTTTCACTGCCGATGTCAAGTATATGTGACAGTAAATGAAGAAGATTAATTGGAGGAAGTTTAATTTGTAAACAAATTTTTAGGCATTACTCCCAGTGTTACTCCATACAAAAGTTTCAAAGAAACAAAGTTTCAAAGAAATCAGTTGAGAAATGTGACCGCTCCAGCGCACAAAAGAATGTGACGCGGCGGCGGCGGAACGCCGCTGAATCCAAAGTATCCTCCGGCATTCTGCCGGGGGATACAATAAGAAGAGACTAGCGATGTTTAATCCACGATGAAATAGAACTTTAAATTTAAACAGATTACGATAATAATATACATGTACAAAATTCATTAACATGATGACGATCAAATGACGATCAACAGCTCCCCCCCCCCCCCCCCGGATTTTTAAATATTCAGCCATCACCTCGTATTCGGGCAGTGAGGTGACCTAATGTGTAATTTCTTTTATACCTTATCTAGGGTAATATCATTATAAAATGATAATAAATTTAATATAATTTGATTTCTAAAAAACAGAAAACTGATATTCAGACAAGAGGCGTCAACCCCCTTGCGAAAATCTGCTCGTATGCTCATGATGATAATTATGAAGACAGGAAATTAAAAAAAATCATTTGATTTAGATTTAATCTTACTGTTAATGTAATCAAAATAATACTAAATTATTATAATTCAATTCCAGGGATTGAATGAAAAGTGTGGTTTTGAATAAAGATGTTTATTTTCAGTACACACTAAGAAATTAGGGTTCACTTTAGGGTGCAAATTTGGGCGAAGATAGAAGAAAAACAAAGATATACATAACGAACACAGAGAGAAGAAATACAAAGAAATACATAAAGAAAAGGAAGACAGAGAAAAGAAAATCAAAGTAAATAAAGAAATTAAAAGAACATAGAGAGAAGAAAAACAAAGAAATAAATCAAGAAAAAGGAAGACAGAGAAAAGAAAAAAGAAGAAATGCATGAAGAAAAAAGACAGAGAGAAGAAAAACAAAGAAATACATAAGAAAAAAGACTCGTATTTTGCAGCCGTCCCTGTGAATTTAAAGATTGAGAACGCATCTTGGAATCGTTCATGCCTTCTCCACTCAAATAGGGTTTACGTGTCAATTTTCTTGCACAGTGGAGCTCGGAGAGTGATCTTCTGGTAATCGATTAACTACTTTGACGTCAAAATCTTACGGGTTTGCGTTATAACAGTTTTGCGTTAATTAACTTCACTGATAATCAGAGGACTATTCCGAGGATTGTCCATGGATTGACCACGGGATCGGATCGACAGAGCAGTATAATCGCTTTAATTAAAGGCTACATTGTATGAGACATCCGATTGGGGGATTGGATTATGTGTTAACAAATTGTGTAGAGATGTTTTCATAAGGAATGAAAGACGTGTTTATAGGCGGTCTGAGATGTAGCACCTGCCCCTGCCCCTGCCCCAATAAAATTTTAAAAAAGAAAACGGGGAAAAAGAAGAGAGTGTGGGGAGCACGTTATATAGACAATAGAACCTATGCCCAGACTATCATAAGAAATGTAGCCGAATTCGGGATTCGCTGGAGGATCACATTCTGTTTGAAAATAGATTTCATACGCCCATTACTATATAAAAGAAATGAATCATTGTGGAAAGTGTAGCACTTCACTGGAAACATATTTTGCGCTGAAATCTAGGCCTAGAAATGTTCAGTTGGCGAGTATCCCTATGTGTTAATTGATTTTTTTTTATATTCAGCCTACCATCTCCTCGTATTCGGGCAGTGATGTGACCGAATGTGTATTTTTTTATACCTTATCTAGGGTAATATCATTATAAAGTGACAATAAATTGTATATTTCTTTAGAAACCGGAAAGCTGATATTCAGACAAGAGGCGTCAACCCTTTTGCGAAAATCTTTGCTCGTATGGTTATGATGATAATTATGAACACATGAATAAAAATAAAGCATTTGACTGAGATTTAATCTTATTGTTAATGTAATGAAAAGAATACTAAATTATTATAATTCAATTCCAGGTATTCCAGGATTGCATCCGGTGCTGTTTCCGGTGAACAGTGCAAACACTGAGTTGAATTATGAGGTATATGGGCTAATAATTGCCTTCAGTCTCCATTAATTACCGCAAGTAATAATGCAATGGAAATGATATTTGCCTACAACAGTCATCCTTACTATAATTTGGCTAATGTCTGTCTGTCCGTCCGTTTGTTTGAAAGCGCTTTTCTCCGTGATTTTCCACTCAATCGAGTTGGGTTTTTTTAAACGTGGTTAAATTGTTCCCAGATTGTCATGAGGGGGGTTGTTTGTGGTATTTTGGTTGTATTATTTAAATGTTTTTTTACAATTCGTAACTTCCTTTGGCAGGCCCCGGGTAAAGCTTCAAAGTTCCCAGTCCTTTCGACCTTTTTCGGGTCAGCGAAATTACATAGGCATAGATAGCTTCACGTTACGCTGCACTTGCACCGGGCACCGTCTATAATACACGTAAGGCTATTATGCTGAGGAATGAACCGTCGCACTACGTGTATATACAGCGCTTGCACCGGGCACCGTCTATAATACAAGTAAGGCTATATATGCCGAGGAATGAACCGTCGCACTGCGTGTATATACAGTAGATCTAAACACTAGGCCTTCAGTCAGTGTGTTTCCCATCCACATCCCGGATGTGCCCCCCTAAATCCACCACTGATCTAACATCTGTCAATATTGTTATTTATTTGAATGGAAACTGAATATTGTATTCTAATACGTGAAGATGCCATAGTTCCATAGAGTTCCATAAGATATACATTTTTCAGTGTATGTTCAAAGATTTTTATCAATTCGTTCAATGCATAACTACTTAACCTATACCAGGGGGAAAAATATCAGAAACCTAAACATGCCAGTGGAAGCCCTCCAAATCTTATCACTTTTCATCACAGCTGCTAACCCCCCCCCCCCCCCCCCCCCCCCTCTCTCTCTCTCTTTCTCCTGTATTCTTTATAATTTCTATCCCCCTGCATGTCTTTTTTTCTCTCTCTCTCTCTCAATTTCCCACTTGCTGTTTCTCACCCTCTCATATTTCCAGTTTCTCTCTCTCTCACTCATTTCCCCCACCACTGTTTCCCACTGTATCACTCTCTCTCTCTCTCTCTCTCGCTTCTTTAAACATTCCACTATACTTCTCGCTTCTTTCAACATTCCCCTATTATGATTGAGCAACCTTTAATTGGAGATCTCCAAACATATGCAATCTGTTGTACATTGTAGGGTACATATACTTACACATTTAATACATGTAATGATAACATTTTTATATTACAATAATTGCCTCTTGACTGCTTACTAAATACACCGTGTTACAATACATTTTTTCCATTCTATAGTTAGATTTTGATTTCACTCCGCAATGATATTCAAGTTCTTTCCCCAGTTTAACCCCTAATGCTAATTAAATTAAACCTCCTATCTATATTTAAAGAGAAGTCTGCTGTGAATCAATTATTCATATATGTTTCATCAACAAACTAATTGCCTTTCAGTGTGAATGGTACTTGGGCTGTATGATGGGGAGCCCCATGTCTGCGCATCTAAGGTTTTGATCCGAAAATGAACAAGAATTTCTTCAATATTCCTCTAAAGCTTAATTTTATATTATTCCTGATATTCTAAAGAGTAAGTCTGCAAAAAATCTCATCAAAATTAGAGCAAGAACGATGCCATTTTCACAAGAAACGGTGGTCGTGTCATTTCAACATTCAAAAAAACAATGGTGCCCATGTCTGCGCACTCATTCATTTTACACGCAGTTCGGGAGTTTTGACGTGAAAGACAACATTTTAAGGCTTGTGAATAAAATGTCTGAAATAAGACCGTTTTTCATTATTTTGACTCGTTTTTTGCATGAATACCTATCGCTATGATAAAGATGAAAAGTTTGTGTTCGTTGCGTGTTTTGTTTTATTAGAATCGCCCAGTTACGCGTGTGCGCAGACATGGGCACTGCGCAGACTTGGGCACTCTAGCCATACATAGGAGAAGACCCCCATGCCCCCCCCCCCCCCCCCCCCATGGTGCCACGGGTAATTTCTGCTAGTAAAAGATAAAGCTACTTACGGACACAGGTTGGTGCATCACCCCATATTCCGTTTTCGTCGCAGTATATGTCATCAAGTCCACTCAGTACGAAAGTATCGTCGCAGGCATACCATGCTGACGACACACCAGGGGTATCGCCATCCGCTCCTACGGTTCCATTCCCAATTCCAGGTGGTGGACCGCAGGTCACTACAAGAAATGTATATATTAAATAGAAAGAAAAAGCGTCAAAGAATTGACAACCTAGGTGACGAAGTCTAGATTCAAACTTCAGCACTGAAATAACTCGTGTAAATACCCTCAGGTACTTAAAAAAATACCTTGTAGCGTAGGCCTACAACTCTTCAACTGTACAGTCATACCATGTCGTAGCCTGTCCTGGGATACTGCCGGATTGTACTACTGGCACTACTGGCAATTTCAGGAGCCGCACTGCAGGTCACTACAAGAAATATACATGCATATTGAACAGAAGGAAACGCAAACAAATCCAAATGACGTTAAATAAAGTGTAGAATCAATAAAGCCCGACTCACACGAGGGGTCATTTACCGACGTTAGGACTGCGTTAGTGACTGGTTACGTAATTTTTATTTGCGTAATGAAAGAGTATGATGTCGTCAAAAAACGTGATTGCAAAATGAACAGTGCAAACAATATTTTTAATAACTTAACTCTTTCACTGCCGATGTCAAGTATATGTGACAGTAAATGAAGAAGATTAATTGGAGGAAGTTTAATTTGTAAACAAATTTTTAGGCATTACTCCCAGTGTTACTCCATACAAAAGTTTCAAAGAAACAAAGTTTCAAAGAAATCAGTTGAGAAATGTGACCGCTCCAGCGCACAAAAGAATGTGACGCGGCGGCGGCGGAACGCCGCTGAATCCAAAGTATCCTCCGGCATTCTGCCGGGGGATACAATAAGAAGAGACTAGCGATGTTTAATCCACGATGAAATAGAACTTTAAATTTAAACAGATTACGATAATAATATACATGTACAAAATTCATTAACATGATGACGATCAAATGACGATCAACAGCTCCCCCCCCCCCCCGGATTTTTAAATATTCAGCCATCACCTCGTATTCGGGCAGTGAGGTGACCTAATGTGTAATTTCTTTTATACCTTATCTAGGGTAATATCATTATAAAATGATAATAAATTTAATATAATTTGATTTCTAAAAAACAGAAAACTGATATTCAGACAAGAGGCGTCAACCCCCTTGCGAAAATCTGCTCGTATGCTCATGATGATAATTATGAAGACAGGAAATTAAAAAAAAGCATTTGATTTAGATTTAATCTTACTGTTAATGTAATCAAAATAATACTAAATTATTATAATTCAATTCCAGGGATTGAATGAAAAGTGTGGTTTTGAATAAAGATGTTTATTTTCAGTACACACTAAGAAATTAGGGTTCACTTTAGGGTGCAAATTTGGGCGAAGATAGAAGAAAAACAAAGATATACATAACGAACACAGAGAGAAGAAATACAAAGAAATACATAAAGAAAAGGAAGACAGAGAAAAGAAAATCAAAGTAAATAAAGAAATTAAAAGAACATAGAGAGAAGAAAAACAAAGAAATAAATCAAGAAAAAGGAAGACAGAGAAAAGAAAAAAGAAGAAATGCATGAAGAAAAAAGACAGAGAAGAAAAACAAAGAAATACATAAGAAAAAAGACTCGTATTTTGCAGCCGTCCCTGTGAATTTAAAGATTGAGAACGCATCTTGGAATCGTTCATGCCTTCTCCACTCAAATAGGGTTTACGTGTCAATTTTCTTGCACAGTGGAGCTCGGAGAGTGATCTTCTGGTAATCGATTAACTACTTTGACGTCAAAATCTTACGGGTTTGCGTTATAACAGTTTTGCGTTAATTAACTTCGCTGATAATCAGAGGACTATTCCGAGGATTGTCCATGGATTGACCACGGGATCGGATCGACAGAGCAGTATAATCGCTTTAATTAAAGGCTACATTGTATGAGACATCCGATTGGGGGATTGGATTATGTGTTAACAAATTGTGTAGAGATGTTTTCATATGGAATGAAAGACGTGTTTATAGGCGGTCTGAGTTCTAGCACCTGCCCCTGCCCCTGCCCCAATAAAATTAAAAAAAAGAAAACGGGGAAAAAGAAGAGAGTGTGGGGAGCACGTTATATAGGCAATAGAACCTATGCCCAGACTCTCATAAGAAATGTAGCCGAATTCGGGATTCGCTGGAGGATCACATTCTGTTTGAAAATAGATTTCATACGCCCATTACTATATAAAAGAAATGAATCATTGTGGAAAGTGTAGCACTTCATTGGAAACATATTTTGCGCTGAAATCTAGGCCTAGAAATGTTCAGTTGGCGAGTATCCCTATGTGTTAATTGATTTTTTTTTATATTCAGCCTACCATCTCCTCGTATTCGGGCAGTGATGTGACCGAATGTGTATTTTTTTATACCTTATCTAGGGTAATATCATTATAAAGTGACAATAAATTGTATATTTCTTTAGAAACCGGAAAAGCTGATATTCAGACAAGAGGCGTCAACCCCTTTGCGAAAATCTTTGCTCGTATGGTTATGATGATAATTATGAACACATGAATAAAAATAAAGCATTTGACTGAGATTTAATCTTATTGTTAATGTAATGAAAAGAATACTAAATTATTATAATTCAATTCCAGGTATTCCAGGATTGCATCCGGTGCTGTTTCAAACACCGAGTTGAATTATGAGGTATATGGGCTAATAATTGCCTTCAGTCTTAATTAATTACCGCAAGTAATAATGCAATGGAAATGATATTTGCCTACCGTGACAGTCATTCTTACTATAATTTGGCTAATGTCTGTCTGTCCGTCTGTTTGTTTGAAAGCGCTTTTCTCCGTGATTTTCCACTCAATCGAGTTGGGTTTTTTTAAACGTGGTTAAATTGTTCCCAGATTGTCATGAGGGGGGTTGTTTGTGGTATTTTGGTTGTATTATTTAAATGTTTTTTTACAATTCGTAACTTCCTTTGGCAGGCCCCGGGTAAAGCTTCGAAGTTCCCAGTCCTTTCGACCTTTTTCGGGTCAGCGAAATTACATAGGCATAGATAGCTTCACGTTACGCTGCACTTGCACCGGGCA
Organism: Heliocidaris erythrogramma; assembly: GCA_025617745.1. NCBI lineage: Eukaryota > Metazoa > Echinodermata > Echinoidea > Camarodonta > Echinometridae > Heliocidaris > Heliocidaris erythrogramma. Next base: position 28,617,784 of record CM046870.1, read on the forward strand.
CCGTCTATAATACACGTAAGGCTATTATGCTGAGGAATGAACCGTCGCACTACGTGTATATACAGCGCTTGCACCGGGCACCGTCTATAATACAAGTAAGGCTATATGTCGAGGAATGAACCGTCGCACTGCGTGTATATACAGTAGATCTAAACACTAGGCCTTCAGTCAGTGTGTTTCCCATCCACATCCCGGATGTGCCCCCCTAAATCCACCACTGATCTAACATCTGTCAATATTGTTATTTATTTGAATGGAAACTGAATATTGTATTCTAATACGTGAAGATGCCATAGTTCCATAGAGTTCCATAAGATATACATTTTTCAGTGTATGTTCAAAGATTTTTATCAATTCGTTCAATGCATAACTACTTAACCTATACCAGGGGGAAAAATATCAGAAACCTAAACATGCCAGTGGAAGCCCTCCAAATCTTATCACTTTTCATCACAGCTGCTAACCCCCCCCCCCCCCCCCCCCCTCTCTCTTCTCTTTCTCCTGTATTCTTTATAATTTCTATCCCCCTGCATGTCTTTTTTTTTTTCTCTCTCTCTCAATTTCCCACTTGCTGTTTCTCACCCTCTCATATTTCCAGTTTCTCTCTCTCTCACTCATTTCCCCCACCACTGTTTCCCACTGTATCACTCTCTCTCTCTCTCTCTCTCTCTCTCTCACTTCTTTAAACATTCCACTATCCTTCTCGCTTCTTTCAACATTCCCCTATTATGATTGAGCAACCTTTAATTGGAGATCTCCAAACATATGCAATCTGTTGTACATTGTAGGGTACATATACTTACACATTTAATACATGTAATGATAACATATTTATATTACAATAATTGCCTCTTGACTGCTTACTAAATACACCGTGTTACAATACATTTTTTCCATTCTATAGTTAGATTTTGATTTCACTCCGCAATGATATTCAAGTTCTTTCCCCAGTTTAACCCCTAATGCTAATTAAATTAAACCTCCTATCTATATTTAAAGAGAAGTCTGCTATGAATCAATTATTCATATATGTTTCATCAACAAACTAATTGCCTTTCAGTGTGAATGGTACTTGGGCTGTACATAGGAGAAGACCCCCCCCCCCCCCCCCCCCCCCCCCCCCCCCCCATGGTGCCACGGGTAATTTCTGCTAGTAAAAGATAAAGCTACTTACGGACACAGGTTGGTGCATCACCCCATATTCCGTTTTCGTCGCAATATATGTCATCAAGTCCACTCAGTACGAAAGTATCGTCGCAGGCATACCATGCTGACGACACACCAGGGGTATCGCCATCCGCTCCTACGGTTCCATTCCCAATTTCAGGTGGCGGACCGCAGGTCACTACAAGAAATGTATATATTAAATAGAAAGAAAAAGCGTCAAAGAATTGACAACCTAGGTGACGAAGTCTAGATTCAAACTTCAGCACTGAAATAACTCGTGTAAATACCCTCAGGTACTTAAAAAAAAAACTTGTAGCGTAGGCCTACAACTCTTCAACTGTACAGTCATACCATGTCGTAGCCTGTCCTGGGATACTGCCAGATTGTACTACTGGCACTACTGGCAATTTCAGGAGCCGCACTGCAGGTCACTACAAGAAATATACATGCATATTGAACAGAAGGAAACGCAAACAAATCCAAATGACGTTAAATAAAGTGTAGAATCAATAAAGCCCGACTCACACGAGGGGTCATTTACCGACGTTAGGACTGCGTTAGTGACTGGTTACGTAATTTTTATTTGCGTAATGAAAGAGTATGATGTCGTCAAAAAACGTGATTGCAAAATGAACAGTGCAAACAATATTTTTAATAACTTCACTCTTTCACTGCCGATGTCAAGTATATGTGACAGTAAATGAAGAAGATTAATGGGAGGAAGTTTAATTTGTAAACAAATTTTTAGGCATTACTCCCAGTGTTACTCCATACAAAAGTTTCAAAGAAACAAAGTTTCAAAGAAATCAGTTGAGAAATGTGACCGCTCCAGCGCACAAAAGAATGTGACGCGGCGGCGGCGAAACGCCGCTGAATCCAAAGTATCCTCCGGCATTCTGCCGGGGGATACAATAAGAAGAGACTAGCGATGTTTAATCCACGATGAAATAGAACTTTAAATTTAAACAGATTACGATAATAATATACATGTACAAAATTCATTAACATGATGACGATCAAATGACGATCAACAGCTCCCCCCCCCCCCCCGGATTTTTAGATATTCAGCCATCACCTCGTATTTGGGCAGTGAGGTGACCTAATGTGTAATATTTTATACCTTATCTAAGGTTAAGGTAATATCATTATAAAATGATTTTTTTCTGAAAATATCAAAAGTTCTTCCTAACGGCCATTTGCAGAAAACTGATATTCAGACAAGAGGCGTCAACCCCCTTGCGAAAATCTGCTCGTATGCTCATGATGACAATTATGAAGACAGGAAATTAAAAAAAAGCATTTGATTGAGATTTAATCTTACTGTTAATGTAATGAAAAGAATACTAAATTATTATAATTCAATTGCAGGGATTGAATGAAAAGTGTGGTTTTGAATAAAGATGGTTATTTTCAGTACACACTAAGAAATTAGGGTTCACTCTAGGGTGCAAATTTGGGCGAAGATATAAGAAAAACAAAGATATACATAACAAAGACAGAGAGAAGAAATACAAAGAAATACATAGAGAAAATCAAAGGAAATAAAGAAATTAAAAGAACATAGAGAGAAGAAAAACAAAGAAATACATCAAGAAAAAGGAAGACAGAGAAAAGAAAAAAGAAGAAATGCATGAAGAAAAAAGACAGAGAGAAGAAAAACAAAGAAATACATAAAAAAAAAGACTCGTATTTTGCAGCCATCCCTGTGAATTTAAAGATTGAGAACGCATCTTGGAATCGTTCATGCCTTCTCCACTCAAATAGGGTTTACGTGTCAATTTTCTTGCACAGTGGAGCTCGGAGAGTGATCTTCTGGTAATCGATTAACTACTTTGACGTCAAAATCTTACGGGTTTGCGTTATAACAGTTTTGCGTTAATTAACTACACTGATAATCAGAGGACTATTCCGCGCGTTTCGAGGATTGTCCATGGATTGACAACGGGATCGGATCGACAGAGAAGCATAATCGCCTTAATTAAAGGCTACATTGTATGAGACATCTGATTGTGGGATCGGATTATGCAAATTGTGTAGAGACGTTTTCATATGGAATGAAAGGCATGTTTATACTAGGCGGTCTGAATTCTATCACCTGCCCCTGCCCCCCCCCCCCCCACCAAACAAAATAAACGATTCTGCAGTATATAGACTCCAATGCATCTCACACTTCATCTTAAATTTTTTTTATTAGCAATTCAACCTTTGTAATAAGCTGGTTTGTTTGAAAGCAGAAAAGTAAAAGAAACATGATAGTGAAAGTTTGAAAGAAATCGGACAAATAATATAAGAAAGTTATGTATTTTTGGAAAACGAGATCACTAAATCTATGCGAATTTCAAACTGGCAATTTGGCCAGTCAATTGTGACGTATCCACGGTCAACTCTCCCGTTTGTCGTATACTTAAAGGGCAGTCCAACCTTTGCAAACAGATGATTTGTGTGAAAGGACAAAACTAAGAGGAACAGGATGTTGAAAGTTTGAAAGAAATCAGACAAAGAATAAGAAAGTTATAAATGTTTTTAAATTGAGATCACTACATCTATGCGAATCTTGAATTGGTAATTTGTTGAATCGATTGTGGAGTATTTACGGGCAACTCTCCCATTTGATTTGTGGTACACCAAAATATCATTAAATTCTCGTTTTCTGCTGAGCGCCTTTTAGGCTTTGGAGCAGTACTCAATGTATACAGAGTACCGAAGTGTGACGTCATCAAATTTTGATTTTTGTATTTCAGTATTTTTAGGACCATATTAAGGTAGAGCATTATGGAAAACGTTCACACATCAAATTTGACATGAATCAGTTCATGGTGGCCCAAGGTATGGCTATATGAATATCTAATTAGCCCCATTGAAGTCAGTGTAAATTGGCCTGGTTCTTAACAGTTTAGAACCAGGCCAATTTAACACTGACTTCAATGGGGCTAAGGAGGTATTCATGCGGCCATATCTCGGGGCCCAATGAGCCAATTGCCATAAAATTTGGGCTCTGGATGTTTTTCACCATGTTCCTTTGCGATATGGTATAAAAAATGTCAAAATGACAATAGAGTTTCTTGTGACGTCATCACTTCGGTACTCTATATAGGTCCTCCAAAAAGAAAAAGATCATACCTAGCTATAACTTTTGAAAAAGGTGACATTTTAGTCATTTTGTGTGTTGGAGCGAATGGCAGGTTGACCGCAGCTACATCACAGTGACCGTAAGCGCATATTTTTTTACACAGCTCTTTAGCCAGTGTCGCAAAAAAAATCCTAGGAGTGCTCTGGTTAAAGAGTCGTCATTACACACTCAGAATCACCAGCAATCTACATTTGCCACACTCGACCCAGGTGAGGTAAGTGGGTACCTGGCAGGAATTAATTCCTTGAAATGCTGTAGAGCACCGTAAGAGCAGCCGTAATTATGCATGCTAAAGCCGGCCGGGGTGCGAACTTTTTTTTCCCCACGAACTTTTTTCACTATCGTCCTTGACGCATGCGCAACTTTGAAATAGCCCTACGATGCTTGGAGCTGGATGGGGTTTCAAAGTTTCATCCTTTTAGTAAAAATAAAAATACAAGACGTTATTTTCGTAATGTCCAAACTGAGAGTCGAACCCACATACCTCAGGTTAAATGTCCGAGGGCTAACGCATCTCGCCACAGCAAGACGCTGGGAGCAATAAACCCTATGATTGCGAAATTGATTTAGATCGGAAAGGATCAGGTGCGCTTGCGCCAGGGAGGACAGGGACAAAACGTTCGTGGGAAAAAAAATTAGCCCCGGGGGAATGATTGTGGAGCGCCAGGAATGTCAAGTCTGACAGACATGTGCACTATACAAGGATCCACTATTATTATTATTATTATTATTATTATTATTATTATTATTATTATTATTATCATTTTTAATATTTATTATTATTATAGTTATTATTTTCATAAATAATACTATCATTATTATTACTATCTTTACACAAACGGATATCCCATAACGTAACCAAAATTAATACAGATGCACTCGGGGATTACGCCAAACGACGGAGATAGACCATTGGTTCGTGTCTGGCATTCGACTTGATCCGATACGCCATCGGGTAATCGGTAATTTTCGTAGCACGTTATAGTGGCGATCGAGCCTATGGCAAGACTGTCACGACTAATTGTGCCGAACTGCATGGGATTCCTTGGGGGCTCACATTCTGTAAAAAATTGATGGCATAAGGTCGTTTCAATAGGATTAAATTTATTACGGACAAATTCGCCATTTCATGTTATACATGTTATATTTAAGACTATATTTCACATTTTATACTGATATCCAAGCCTAAAACATCACTTGATTGATATCATTTTTGCTTAAACAGTAAAATGTTGTCAAAGGGAAATCCAACTCTCATGGCAATTTGCTCTGAAAGAAAGTAAAAGAATTGGAGAAGCAGATGAAATTTATAAATTTTTGAAAGTTGTAATCACTAATCACTATACCTAAGAAAAATTTCAGATTCAGATTGCCGAATTGGTATTGTCACCGTGATATAGCGGCGGACAACTCTCCGAGTTTTTTCCAACACGCACAAAGGACTAAAATGTCAAAAAAAAATCAAAAAGTATAACTCGGTATGATTTTTTTTTTTTTTGCTTCTTTTTGGGGAACCTATGACAGTATGCAATCTACAATAAAAGTTTGAGTACAGCCCGGAGGGAAAAGGCGCAAAGGAGAAAAATGGAAATTTATTACTGTATGTGAAACGGGAGAGTTGACCGGGAATTCGTCACAATAGATTGCCAATTTGAGATTTGCTTAGATTTAGTTATCTCATTTTCCAGACATTTCATACTTTTTTATTGTCCGATTTCTTTTAAACTTTCACTATCTTGTTTTTCTTATTTTTCTGCTTTCACACAAAATCAGCTTATTACAAAGGGTCGATTGCCCCAATAACAAATACACGAAGGTTTCCTATCCTTTTGGATAGTAAACAAACAAGCCAAAACGAGAACAAGGTTGCGGTGTATATTAATTATTTCAGTAGGTTAACGTGCTCTTAAGAAATGAAATAAGTGTACCTTTGTCCTATTGATATTCTATCGATATTTGCTGCTACTGCTACTACTACTTCTACAACTCCTAACTTCTACTATACTACTACAACAACTACTACTAATACTTCTACGATTACAAAAACTATGAATAATACTACTATTAGTGGTACATGTATTTCGCTTTATGTTTCATTTTATTATGGAGATGAAAATTTAACATTTATTATCTGTAGAATATCTGCAATGCTTACCCTGAGGTGGTGCGTTACCTACGGAAAGACAAAATATGAGATTTACACAATTTAAACCAATTAGACGACACTTCTTTTGAAATTGACAGCTTAAGTTATATATGATATCATGAAAATGGATATGATAAATATATCATAAAACTTTATCAACAGCATCTAATGAAATAAAAGACGTGTTAAAAGATAAAGTTGAGTTCCGGTCATGAGATTGAATTGTGAAAGAAACTGTCTCAAAGCAATTGGGATAGGTTGATTATATACCACATAAGAATTGGTGTATGCTGAACAGTTTTGGAATAACCAAAATGATAAGAAATCTTCCTGAGAGTAACATGCACTGCACACAGATATGTGTATATGGGACTACACAAAAATGTTCGGCCGAACATTTCAGGGGGGGGGGGGGGGGTGGTTGGTTTGGTCAAATTTTTAAACAAATGAGAAACCAAAATGTAATGGAAAGGGAAAAAAAATCAATTGTAATTTTCAATAATTCTTATACATAAAGTTGGGTAAAGTAATGTTTGGTATCAGAAGAAGAAGTAATAAATTTCCTACAAGTTATTTACACAATATTTTGTGTAATAATAGATGGCTAATGAAGTGCAGACATTTGCAAAGTAAGCATTGATCACATTTTGATAAAACTTTGAAGATAGCTAAAACCCTTGGCACAGTAAGAGTTAAGATATAACCCAAAAGCTCTCCAACTGTATCATAAGCATCCGTGGAATTACCCTCTTTGGATAGCGAACGAACGAGCCAAAAAGACAATAAGGTTGCTGTATACAGTGTGAGTTAATAAAAAGGAAACCCATAAGCAAGGCCCAATATTTTAAAAACCAAGTGAAATCGCTGAAATGTATATTATAATGGTATGATAGTTGATAACGATTGTCTTATTTAATTTGATAGGCTGCTCACAAAATGGGATCATAGATGACTGAGCGCTGGCCACTTTCAAAGAGCATGTCAAAATCGTCTTTGCCCAAGTTTGGGCTGAATGGTGTTCAGGAGTGACTTCCATTTGTGAGTGCATTCAGTTGGAATGGAGATCATTCAGCCAACCTTGGGTTGACCGTTCATTTCAGCAAGGCATTCAATGATTTAATTCAAAACTTGGACAGAGGCAAATTTGAAATACATCAGGAAAACTTTTACTGTTCAGCTGTCTACTGTCGGAATTTATTGATCAAGGTGTCAAATTAAAGGAAATATGATAGGCTACAATATGAATATCTTTGATTAAATCTATATTGTACTGAATGCAGTGACATTTAGGGTTGAATCTGGATTGCTTTTTTATTGACTCACGCTGTATATTAATTAAATAGTGAAATTCTCTTTAACTTTCTCATTGATTTCAGCCTGTTAACTTGTTTTTTTCGAAATGAAATATGTGTACCTTTGTCCTATTGATATTCTACCTATTAATTTACAAATACTGCTTGCTGCTTCTTCTACTTCTACAACTACTAATACTTCTCCTATACTACAACAGCAACAACTACTACTACTACTACTACTACTACTACTACTACTACCTCCACGATTACAAATACTATGAATACTACTAATATTCCATTTTATTATGGAGATTTTAAAAAAATCATTATCTGTAGAATATCGGCAATGCTTACCCACAGGTGATGTGTCAGCTACAGAAAGACAAAATATGGGATTTACACAATTTAAACCAATTAGACGACACTTCTTTTGATATTGACAGCTTAAATTCCATTTGATAATAATGAAATGGGCATGATGAATGGATCAGAAAATTTGAAAACAGGGAAAAGGGAAGAGAGTGTGTGGGCGTGTATGTGTGTGTGTGTGTCTGTATCCTGTCAAAAAATACTGTTGAAACCTGGAAAACAACCACAAAAACAGCAAGGATTAGCAGTGCTGGGGGTGTTTCATAAAGCTGTTCGTAAATTACGCACGACTGGTGATCAGTTCTTGTACTAAATGATTGAGAATCTGATTAGTATAGCACCCAAGAACATGTTCCAGTTGTTCGTAAAGTCATTCGTAACTTTACGAACAGCTTTATGAAACACCCCCTTATCACATACCAACACTGTGATAACTACAATAACCATAATATCGGTATAGATTTTTTTTTTAATTTGTTGGATCTAAGGGAAAATGGGTGCTGAAAGCTTATCAGCATAAATCGTTGAGCACCATACACCTTCTACAGGCAGTTATCATTTTCGTTATCAAATCAGTGATATGTAACTAGCCCTTGAAGACTAAAGATAGAACGAACACGTAAGAACCCTTGTCATCGTACTCACAAGTTTCAAGAATATACACTTCCCATCGCAAGCATATGCAGTCTTTCCAGTCCACAGGGACGATTCTGATGAAGCGAGTTTCATGATGGTTGATTGTAACTATTGCGTAGCCATTCCTGCTTCCGCTCCCTTGGAATATCTACATGAATATGAATTTGTCACAGCAAGTATTGAATGAAATCTGACCGTTTGACATAATGTAACGGCCATGAATTCTTTAAGTTCTGTACCAGCTTTCTTTTTCATAGTTTCATAATTTTTGTTTTCTTTGTTCCATTAATTAACGTAAATTTGTTGCTTTGGCAGGCTAACATGAATACATAAAGACATTGATGCATCGATAAAGATAAACATAACCAGATACATGCATCGGTAACAAAATATGATATAATTATTTAAAAAAAAAAACATTTCTAATACCTGAATTATCTTAGTAAGCTTATACACATAATCATTTCGCCATTCAACCGCAACCATCATTTTAAAAAGACCCAAAACATATTCATTTCATTCTGTTCCCCCCCCCCTCTCTCTCTCTTGAGCGCGGGGGGGGGGGGGGGAAGGGGTAAATAACATTCAATCATTCAATTAATTGTATTAGAATAACTAGTCAGCAGTATATAGAGAAATGTTCTTTCTGATAATATCAATTATGCTGCCGGAATACAAAGGTTCTATATTTTTCGCATTAGATCTGATTGAATCGACTTGATTTTATTAAAAATCATTGACGTAATTATGTAAATCAATATTTTGTTTCAACAAGAAAGAGAGAGAGAAAATATAGCAACATCTCATGCCTACAAGTTACACATGATGCATCATTGCCATTGCGCCAATTGAGGACACTTTTAAGCCCGGCGTCATTTTGATTGACAACTGGGGAGCGTTTCATCAAGTGTTTTGTCAGTGATTTTTACCGACAAATTTGCTCTCAGCCAATCAGATGCAAGGATTTCAGTAGCTTATTACAGTTGTCAGTAAAAATCACTGACAAAAAGTTTGATGAAATGCTCCCCTGGGCTCACACGAGGCGTCATTGCCGACGTAAGGACCGCGCCGAACAGGCAAACTATAATTATTGTTCAATTCAATAGCTAACATGCCGGGGGGGGCATGTCTCATTGAGACCTGTACATCATCCGCGTAAATCACTTTTTGAAAAGCACCCTAAACGGGGATTGCAGTCCATTACAGTAGGAGTAGTTTTGATACCCTGAAAAGATAGTTCACGCCTTAATTTAAAAAAACATTTCTGTTTAATTCTTCATTAATTTCTACATATAAGTTACATTTATTTATTACATTACCCTAAACAGGGAAACACATCTAACATATCTGACTGTATACCCTTATAGGCTTAACGGCGAGTTTATATCTTGTGTGGTATTTATCATCCTATTTGAGGATTACATCATCAGAGACCCTTTTTTAGCCAAAAAGGAACCGTAAAAGAAATTTAGCCTAATTTGGAACACATTTACAGAACTATATCCTCCCCCCCCCCCCCCCCCTTTCCGCGGATCTTCTTATTATCACCTCTGAATCACTGACAAAAACGCTTGATGAAACGCTCCCCGGGTGTACGCGAATGATGTACAGGCCTCAATGAGACATGCCCCCCCCCCCCCCTCCCCACCCTCCGGATTCATGACGGTGCGAACATGAACAAATTAAA